>OX276343.1:17808540-19094311 GCA_946251885.1 Cosmia pyralina
AGGCCATCAAAAAATTCGTCCGCATCGCTGTCCACAGGAAAGGTGCCCAAAAGGCTGGCAGCATTGCAACGTTGTATGGAAATGTGTCCAAAAAAAAGGCCAGCTCTCTGGTCACATGAGGAGTCGACCAACCGCATGGCGATGTCTCGAAAAACTAAGTGGATTAGCAATTTCCTTCAAAAACCGTCGGATTGTAATTGAAAGTCTGTTACGCAAGTGGGGTGCTGTTCTTCAAGTTTATCGGAATAAAATAAACAACCCCACTCCCCAGAATCCCCGGAACCATTGAAGTATTGTCACCAATGTCGTTCATAAAGCAAGCATTACACAACAAACCAGCAATATTTACAAAACTAAAAGCGAGATCACACTGTGTGCCCAAAGTATCCATAAATTTTATTAAAATCCAATAGAAAACGTATGAAAATATGTACGAAGAACTTTGCATATGATAGACGTGATCTGAATGCTGAATACCTACATTACTATCGCATTACAAACGTATTTTGTTTGATCTAAGAAAATAAAGAAAATATCTTCGGAATACACTTCGGTTACAAACATTGTTTAACACGAGATTTTATCTGAGAGTTTTGTGTTTCTTTTATTTTTAGGTGATAAAAGCTCCGTTTACACGGTGCAAGTTTGTGGAACGTCCAAGAGCAATAATTGCACTCCATAAAGCACGTACAATTTTTGTGCCATTCAAGAATTGCATGCAAGTGACACACAAGCAAGCACAAGCAAGTGATGCAAGTAGACGCGTGCGATTCCATAAAATGGCATACAAAACAATTAAATGCAAGTTTTTCCATTCAATAAAATCGCATACGACTTAATTGTACGCGTTGTTTAGACGGTGCCAGTTAATTGCCTTTCAATTTTATGGGATGCCACAGTCAATAAACTTGTACCGTGTAAATAAATTTAGGGTGGGTGACATAACGATTCCTTAACGGATGTACCTTAAATATAATTTAATTCAACTTAAACAAATTGTTTCTCTAAAAATTAATTGTTTTTAACTTGCCTTTTCTCAAAGTTTATCGCAATAACCAAGCTAGGGCAGCCTGACCAAATGAGGTAGGTTAGGTTAGAACTGCGGCCAACCACGCGCGAGTCCAGATGGTCGCAGTAACTAAGCTATGGCACCCCGACCAAATGAGTTAGGTTAGGTTAGAACTGTGACCAACCACGCGCGAGTCAAGATGGTCGCAGTAACTAAGCTATGGCACCCCGACCAAATGGGTTTGGTTAGGTAAAAACTGTAACCAATCACGCGCGAGTCAAGATGGTCGTAGTAACTAAGCTATGGCACCCCGACCAAATGAATTAGGTTAGGTTAGAGCTGTGACCAACCACGCGCGAGTCAAGATGGTCGCAGTAACTAAGCTATGGCACCCCGACCAAATGGGTTTGGTTAGGTAAAAACTGTAACCAATCACGCGCGAGTCAAGTTGGTCGCAGTAACTAAGCTATGGCACCCCGATCAAATGAGTTAGGTTAGGTTAGAACTGTGACCAACCACGCGCGAGTCAAGATGGTCGCAGTAACTAAGCTATGGCACCCCGACCAAATGGGTTTGGTTAGGTAAAAACTGTAACCAATCACGCGCGAGTCAAGATGGTCGCAATAACTAAGCTATGGCACCCCGACCAAATGAGTTAGGTTAGGTTAGAACTGTGACCAACCACGCGCGAGTCAAGATGGTCGCAGTAACAAAAGCTATGGCACCCCGACCAAATGGGTTTGGTTAGGTAAAAACTGTAACCAATCACGCGCGAGTCAAGATGGTCGTAGTAACTAAGCTATGGCACCCCGACCAAATGAATTAGGTTAGGTTAGAGCTGTGACCAACCACGCGCGAGTCAAGAAGGTCGCATTAGCTAAGCTATAGCACCCCGACCAAATGAGTTAGGTTAGGTTAGAGCTGTAACTAACCACGCGCGAGTCAAGATGGTCGCAGTAACTAAGCTATGGCACCCCGACCAAATGAATTAGGTTAGGTTAGAGCTGTGACCAACCACGCGCGAGTCAAGAAGGTCGCATTAGCTAAGCTATGGCACCCCGACCAAATGAGTTAGGTTAGGTTAGAGCTGTAACTAACCACGCGCGAGTCAAGATGGTCGCAGTAACTAAGCTATGGCACCCCGACCAAATGAGTTAGGTTAGGTTAGAACTGTGACCAACCACGCGCGAGTCAAGATGGTCGCAGTAACTAAGCTATGGCACCCCGACCAAATGAGTTAGGTTAGGTTAGAGCTGTAACCAACTATACGCGCAAGTCCAGAAGGTCGCAGTAAATAAGCTATGGCACCCCGACCAAATGAGTTAGGTTAGGTTAGAACTGTGACCAACCACGCGCGAGTCAAGATGGTCGCAGTAACTAAGCTATGGCACTCCGACCAAATGAGTTAGGTTAGGTTAGAACTGTGACCAACCACGCGCGAGTCAAGAAGGTCGCATTAGCTAAGCTATGGCACCCCGACCAAATGAGTTAGGTTAGGTTAGAGCTGTAACTAACCACGCGCGAGTCAAGATGGTCGCAGTAACTAAGCTATGGCACCCCGACCAAATGAATTAGGTTAGGTTAGAGCTGTGACCAACCACGCGCGAGTCAAGAAGGTCGCATTAGCTAAGCTATGGCACCCCGACCAAATGAGTTAGGTTAGGTTAGAGCTGTAACTAACCACGCGCGAGTCAAGATGGTCGCAGTAACTAAGCTATGGTACCCCGACCAAATGAGTTAGGTTAGGTTAGAACTGTGGTCAATCACGCGCGAGTCAAGATGGTCGCAGTAACTAAGCTATGGCACCCCGACCAAATGAGATAGGTTAGGTTAGAGCTGTAACCAACTATACGCGCAAGTCCAGAAGGTCGCAGTAAATAAGCTATGGCACCCCGACCAAATGAGTTAGGTTAGGTTAGAACTGTGACCAACCACACGCGAGTCAAGATGGTCGTAGAAACTAAGCTATGGCACCCCGACCAAATGAATTAGGTTAGGTTAGAGCTGTAACCAACCACGCGCGAGTCAAGATGGTCGTAGTAACTAAGCTATGGCACCCCGTCCAAATGAATTAGGTTAGGTTAGAGCTGTAACCAACCACGCGCGAGTCAAGATGGTCGTAGTAACTAAGCTATGGCACCCCGACCAAATGAGTTACGTTAGGTTAGAACTGCGGTCAACCACGCGCGAGTCAAGAAGGTCGCAGTAACTAAGCTATGGCACCCCGACCAAATGAGTTAGGTTAGGTTAGAGCTGTAACCAACCACGCGCGAGTCAAGATGGTCGCAGTAACTAAGCTATATGGCACCCCGACCAAATGAGTTACGTTAGGTTAGAACTGTGACCAACCACGCGCGAATCAAGAAGGTCGCATTAGCTAAGCTGTATGGCATCCCGACCAAATGAGTTAGGTTAGGTTAGAACTGTGGTCAACCACGCGCGAGTCAAGATGGTCGCAGTAACTCAGCTATGGCACCCCGACTAAATGAGTTAGGTTAGGTTAGAACTGTGACCAACCACGCGCGAGTCAAGATGGTCGCAGTAACTAAGCTATGGCACCCCGACCAAATGGGTTTGGTTAGGTAAAAACTGTAACCAATCACGCGCGAGTCAAGATGGTCGTAGTAACTAAGCTATGGCACCCCGACCAAATGAATTAGGTCAGGTTAGAGCTGTGACCAACCACGCGCGAGTCAAGAAGGTCGCATTAGCTAAGCTATGGCACCCCGACTAAATGAGTTAGGTTAGGTTAGAGCTGTAACTAACCACGCGCGAGTCAAGATGGTCGCAGTAACTAAGCTATGGCACCCCGACAAAATGAATTAGGTTAGGTTAGAGCTGTGACCAACCACGCGCGAGTCAAGAAGGTCGCATTAGCTAAGCTATGGCACCCCGACCAAATGAGTTAGGTTAGGTTAGAGCTGTAACTAACCACGCGCGAGTCAATATGGTCGCAGTAACTAAGCTATGGCACCCCGACCAAATGAGTTAAGTTAGGTTAGAACTGTGACCAACCACGCGCGAATCAAGAAGGTCGCATTAGCTAAGCTGTATGGCATCCCGACCAAATGAGTTAGGTTAGGTTAGAACTGTGGTCAACCACGCGCGAGTCAAGATGGTCGCAGTAACTAAGCTATGGCACCCCGACCAAATGAGTTAGGTTAGGTTAGAGCTGTAACCAACTATACGCGCAAGTCCAGAAGGTCGCAGTAAATAAGCTATGGCACCCTGACCAAATGAGTTACGTTAGGTTAGAACTGTGACCAACCACGCGCGAATCAAGAAGGTCGCATTAGCTAAGCTGTATGGCATCCCGACCAAATGAGTTAGGTTAGGTTAGAACTGTGGTCAACCACGCGCGAGTCAAGATGGTCGCAGTAACTCAGCTATGGCACCCCGACTAAATGAGTTAGGTTAGGTTAGAACTGTGACCAACCACGCGCGAGTCAAGATGGTCGCAGTAACTAAGCTATGGCACCCCGACCAAATGGGTTTGGTTAGGTAAAAACTGTAACCAATCACGCGCGAGTCAAGATGGTCGTAGTAACTAAGCTATGGCACCCCGACCAAATGAATTAGGTCAGGTTAGAGCTGTAACTAACCACGCGCGAGTCAAGATGGTCGCAGTAACTAAGCTATGGCACCCCGACCAAATGAGTTACGTTAGGTTAGAACTGCGGTCAACCACGCGCGAGTCAAGAAGGTCGCAGTAACTAAGCTATGGCACCCCGACCAAATGAGTTAGGTTAGGTTAGAGCTGTAACCAACCACGCGCGAGTCAAGATGGTCGCAGTAACTAAGCTATATGGCACCCCGACCAAATGAGTTACGTTAGGTTAGAACTGTGACCAACCACGCGCGAATCAAGAAGGTCGCATTAGCTAAGCTGTATGGCATCCCGACCAAATGAGTTAGGTTAGGTTAGAACTGTGGTCAACCACGCGCGAGTCAAGATGGTCGCAGTAACTCAGCTATGGCACCCCGACTAAATGAGTTAGGTTAGGTTAGAACTGTGACCAACCACGCGCGAGTCAAGATGGTCGCAGTAAATAAGCTATGGCACCCCGACCAAATGGGTTTGGTTAGGTAAAAACTGTAACCAATCACGCGCGAGTCAAGATGGTCGTAGTAACTAAGCTATGGCACCCCGACCAAATGAATTAGGTCAGGTTAGAGCTGTGACCAACCACGCGCGAGTCAAGAAGGTCGCATTAGCTAAGCTATGGCACCCCGACTAAATGAGTTAGGTTAGGTTAGAGCTGTAACTAACCACGCGCGAGTCAAGATGGTCGCAGTAACTAAGCTATGGCACCCCGACCAAATGAATTAGGTTAGGTTAGAGCTGTGACCAACCACGCGCGAGTCAAGAAGGTCGCATTAGCTAAGCTATGGCACCCCGACCAAATGAGTTAGGTTAGGTTAGAGCTGTAACTAACCACGCGCGAGTCAATATGGTCGCAGTAACTAAGCTATGGCACCCCGACCAAATGAGTTAAGTTAGGTTAGAACTGTGACCAACCACGCGCGAATCAAGAAGGTCGCATTAGCTAAGCTGTATGGCATCCCGACCAAATGAGTTAGGTTAGGTTAGAACTGTGGTCAACCACGCGCGAGTCAAGATGGTCGCAGTAACTAAGCTATGGCACCCCGACCAAATGAGTTAGGTTAGGTTAGAGCTGTAACCAACTATACGCGCAAGTCCAGAAGGTCGCAGTAAATAAGCTATGGCACCCTGACCAAATGAGTTAGGTTAGGTTAGAACTGTGACCAACCACGCGCGAGTCAAGATGGTCGCAGTAACTAAGCTATGGCACTCCGACCAAATGAGTTAGGTTAGGTTAGAACTGTGACCAACCACGCGCGAGTCAAGATGGTCGCAGTAACTAAGCTATGGCACCCCGACCAAATGGGTTTGGTTAGGTAAAAACTGTAACCAATCACGCGCGAGTCAAGATGGTCGTAGAAACTAAGCTATGGCACCCCGACCAAATGAATTAGGTTAGGTTAGAGCTGTAACCAACCACGCGCGAGTCAAGATGGTCGTAGTAACTAAGCTATGGCACCCCGACCAAATGAGTTAGGTTAGGTTAGAGCTGTAACTAACCACGCGCGAGTCAAGATGGTCGCAGTAACTAAGCTATGGCACCCCGACCAAATGAGTTACGTTAGGTTAGAACTGTGGTCAACCACGCGCGAGTCAAGAAGGTCGCAGTAACTAAGCTATGGCACCCCGACCAAATGAGTTAGGTTAGGTTAGAGCTGTAACCAACCACGCGCGAGTCAAGATGGTCGCAGTAACTAAGCTATATGGCACCCTGACCAAATGAGTTCGGTGAGGTTAGAACTGTGGCCAACCACGCGCGAGTCAAGAAGGTCGCATTAGCTAAGCTGTATGGCACCCCGACCAAATGAGTTAGGTTAGGTTAGAACTGTGGTCAACCACGCGCGAGTCAAGATGGTCGCAGTAACTAAGCTATGGCACCCCGTCCAAATGAGTTTGGTTAGGTTAGAACTGTGACCAACCACGCGCGAGTCAAGAAGGTCGCATTAGCTAAGCTATATGGCACTCCGACTAAATGAGTTAGGTTAGGTTAGAACTATAACCAACCTCGCGCAAGTCAAGATGGTCACAGTAACTAAGCTATTGCACCCCGACCAAATGGATTTGGTTAGGTAAAAACTGTAACCAATCATGCGCGAGTCAAGATGGTCGCAGTAACTAAGCTATGGCACCCCGACCAAATAAATTAGGTTAGGTTAGAGCTGTAAACAACCACGCGCGAGTCAAGATGGTCGCATTAGCTAAGCTGTATGGCATCCCGACCAAATGAGTTAGGTTAGGTTAGAACTGTGGTCAACCACGCGCGAGTCAAGATGGTCGCAGTAACTAAGCTATGGCACCCCGACCAAATGAGTTAGGTTAGGTTAGAGCTGTAACCAACTATACGCGCAAGTCCAGAAGGTCGCAGTAAATAAGCTATGGCACCCTGACCAAATGAGTTACGTTAGGTTAGAACTGTGACCAACCACGCGCGAATCAAGAAGGTCGCATTAGCTAAGCTGTATGGCATCCCGACCAAATGAGTTAGGTTAGGTTAGAACTGTGGTCAACCACGCGCGAGTCAAGATGGTCGCAGTAACTCAGCTATGGCACCCCGACCAAATGAGTTAGGTTAGGTTAGAGCTGTAACCAACCACGCGCGAGTCAAGATGGTCGCAGTAACTAAGCTATGGCACCCCGACCAAATGAGTTAGGTTAGGTTAGAGCTGTAACCAACCACGCGCGAGTCAAGATGGTCGCAGTAACTAAGCTATATGGCACCCCGACCAAATGAGTTCGGTGATGTTAGAGCTGTAACCAACTATACGCGCAAGTCCAGAAGGTCGCAGTAAATAAGCTATGGCACCCCGACCAAATAGGTTTGATTAGGTAAGAACTGTAGCCAACCGCGCTCGAGCCGAAAGAGCGAAATGTGTGGCCGGAGCTGAGCGCTTGCGCTACATCCAAGTAGGTCACACATAATTGGCTACTTAGTATTAAGATACTAAGTAGCCTTTTCCAACAAAGAGAATTATTTGAGGCACACAAAAAGAGGCACATTTATTACAATAAAGTGTACATTCATATTTTAAAGAAAACAAAATGGGAAATATTTGGATTAAAATTAAATACAGACTAACGGTAACGGTAAGTCAAACCTCAATTTTAGAAAGTATAAGAGTAGCTGTGATACTCGTACTTAGGTTCCTGCAAAAATACTTTTAAGACCTTAAATTGTGTCACCACATTATTGACATTAGTTAAACAAAGAGTAGGTATTTAAATAGCGAAGTCAGAAGCATTTACCTGCAGCCAAGAGTTTAAATAATTCACTCGCTTTCACCGCCAGCTCCGTCTGCGTGGAGCGTAAATTTCACGCGGTCCTACGGGAACTACAACTGTATACAGGCTTATCAAGCAGTCTATATGTAATGTTTCTAAACTTACTAAAGTAATTTATTCAAATGATTTCAAGAACACTCATTGGCTTCTAAGAGATTTCTAAACTAGGTAACAGGTACCTTCTATAGTCGTTTTAGTTTGATCCTGGCGATCCTGGGATCAAACTAAGTGTAAGTGCTCCTATAAGATTTCCAGTTATAATAATAGATGTATTTTGTGATGGCCAAGTTTTATTCTTTTACAGCACGGAAACTAACTATTGAAAGACGATTGTGTATGCAGTCACTTGAGTGCGGGTTAAACTGTGAAGTGATATTTACACTTTTTAAATAATCGGATCATTATGTGCATATGACGCAGATGGATTGTCGAATCCGCTGTTTTACAAAACAACTATATAAAACATTGTGGATTGTCATTGCATTATGCAGATAAGCTTATCTGCAGTCACAATAACCGTTTGGTATGGCTTCTAATGCCAAATTGGTCGCAGTAACTAAGCTAAGGCACCCTGACCAATTGGTTTAGGTTAGGTTAGAACTGGACCAACCCACGCAAGCCGGCGAGCAAAGTAAGAGGTGTCGCGGGAGCGTCCAGCGAGTGCTACTTCCAAGTTCGTCGCAGTTATTTGGCTATTTAGTATTTTTAGGATTGACTTTCATAAAACATTGATAATTTTAAGTAAAATAGTCCTCAAGTTAGGGTAATTTCCACTCATATACTCATACATGTTTTATTTATTTCTATTTTGGACGCCATTATTGTTGATATGACACACAGAGACACGAGCGACAATATTTAGAACTAAAATCTACAATCTGACGTTCCATTTCACACTGTTTTACATAACCTCTAATCATTGACCCGTTGCATTGGTAAATGCAAAAGGTTTATGCAATTCTGCATGTTAAAAATCAGTCATCATCATCTGCCTAGCCTTTTCCCAACCACGTTGGGGTCGGCTTCCAGTCTATCCCACCCTAGCCTATCTGACCTCCACAACCCAGTACTGGGTAACACGATACTCCTTGGTAAGACTGGTTGTCAGACTTTCGGGCTTCTGACGACCCGTAACGGCTGTCAAATATCCAAGAATGACAGCGAGGACCAACGGGTTAACGTGCTTTCCGAGGCACGGAGGGATCTTGGTATGTAAAGATGATCACCCATCCACGGATCAACCCCGGGAAGCGCAGCTTAACCTGATCGATCGACCCGTGCGGCTGTTATTACCTAGCCGCAAGCCCCTCACACTAGTTAAAAATCAGTAATAGACAAAATAATCGATTTGATTCTACAGTAATAATCGATGATATCTACATATTATATAAAACTCGTATATTACTATGTTATTATTAATATCTAAATATTACTTAATTTTATTTTTTTAGATTCTTTTATTAGTTAAAAAAAAACTTCCAAATAAATAATCGATTATTTGAATTGATATCGAATATCATAGGGGAAATCCAAAAGCACAGGATGGAAACACTAATTATATGTTTTTACTTATTTGACAGCAGACAGTCTGTCACAGATGTCACAAAAGCTAGCAGTTATGTAAAACAGCGGATTCGACAGTCCATCTGCGACATACTGCCACAGGCGTACCCTAACCGAACCAAAACACAAGACTATAATATACAGGCTGTAAGGGTAAACACCGTTGTCACTAAAACCATAGGTAGTTGGCCTAAATATAAAAATATTTATCCGAATTTAAAAAACAATAAACGTCATTTTCATTCAAAAATTTCAAAAAGTTTCTGTCCGACACCGTCCTTAAATTCATGGATAACTGCGCCCGAGTCACGTGATCACTGCAAAGGTCGCCGCCCTTGCCGGCCGCCACCCGTCCTATTTTTTTTCCTATTTTCCGATAAAAACAATACGTACACGCAACCTGCGATGTAACTTTCCCTTCATACTTCCCTGGCTTAGGACAGGCAAAAATACCTACCTTATGTGTTGCGTGACCAGTCCAAATGTAAGTTAGATTCAACAACAAAGAAAATGAAAAATAAACAAACACTAGGTAGGTATTTTTGGCGTATTTAAAAAGTTAATCACAGTTATGTACAGTTTAATTAAAAATTACTTGTTAAATTTACACTTGATTGAATAGGTATCTACACTTATTATTTACACTTACATTAATCGTAAAAGTTGTTCGAAATGCGATCCATTTACGGCCACGCATGCCTCCGCACGTTTTCTTAAATTATTTCTCACTCTAGGAAGCACAAGAGTGTCATTTTTAAGGTCTCTGAACGCACTACGAATTCGCCTTTTGAGTTCCGATCTAGTGTGGAACTCAGTAGCATACACCCGGCGCTTCGCTTGCCCCCAAAGATAAAAGTCCAGAGGTGAAAGGTCTGGCGAGCGCGCGGGCCACGCGACTGGTCCTCCACGGCCAATCCATCGCCCAGGAAACTCCTCATCCAGCATAGCCCTGACTTGCAGCTGAAAATGCTTAACACACACGCGCGACAAATGAGCGGGAGGCGCGACGCGGCGACGCGGGCGCCGGGCGGCGCGGGCGTTGCGCTCGCGCTGTGAGTCTAAGAGTTACGTGCACTCGATAGCGAGACAGCTGACAGACTGAGGTGAGGTGAGCGAGGAGGGAGGGGTCGCGCGCCGCCGGCGGCGTCGCGCACGTGGCTTGTTGGGTATTCCCCGCGCTACAATCTGTGGCCTTGCGCATAGGGTGATAAACTTTCGGGGAAATATGGAGATTTTTCTTTAAAAAAAAATGTTGTTATTTTTCATTGAATTTACGTTCTATAAGTGAAACCAAACCACTGGTTTCAAGGACAACGGTGTTTACACTAACACCCTGTATACTAAAATACAGGAGTATGGCCATTGGCCAAGGTAGCCGTTAAAACAAAGGCGTCCATACGTTTTGGTCGTGACTGTCATTCATACACATAGTTTAGCCTCTCGGTTGGAAAGGCCTTTAAATGTTTTGAACTTAGTGAAAACTTAGTACTAAATAAGTTTTGATGTTCTCGCTGTTCTCTTGGGGAGCGTATACTTAGCGATTAGAGCTCGTCTTCTCTTTACTGAGGGCTCAAGGGAGCCATATACTTTGGGAGTAGCGGAAATATACCTAGCTAGATTGCTTTGGTATCATCCTTTTATAATCCATATACATACTAATACTATGAAGTTGCATAAAGTTATTGCGTGTTAGTTTATTACGTTATTAGTTTATACCTACAACTCTGTATTTGTAATTGCATACCTACGATTTCGTTCAGATGACAATAAAAAAAATTTTTTACTTACTTACGAAGAAATAACTTTATATTATAAATCTAACCAAAAATGTTTGCAGAAATTGTAAAGTTAAATATTAATCTACGAACGTAGAATCTTATAAAAACATTCACAATCACTACGAGTATTACACCAAACCTAACAAAAACAAATGCATCTATCAGTCTATGTAAGCAATTAAATAAACTAATTCTATTAGTTTCCGCTGATGAATTCGTTGGGCGTGCGCAATCCATCAGTTTCAGGAACACGCGGCGCGAAGACGTATCGCGTTACTTATAATTCCTCTCACTGACACCGTGTTGACCAGCATTTACTATCCCCCATCCTCACATAGGGGATAGCAGGGTTACTGATGCAGAAAACAGTACCTAGTTATCGTCCAAATAATAGCGGTATTACGGCTCGGCTCGTTTTGTTTTATATGTCCACAACTTACACATGAGTGTCCCGTATAAACATTTTGTGACGTCATAAATGCTCCATGATCTAAATAAATATCAAGTCTCAGTACAAACAAGCTATATCTATTTTTGCTTCGGGGGAAAACTGCTCTTCTAAATAATTCTAACATAAATTTGCTTTTTCAGATCGCACGTAATTATTAATAAATTAAATTGATAGATGATTTACCTAATTTGTTTCACAAAACGCGAGTTGGTGTGAAGCCGTAATTTCTATTCATTTGCAATTTTAGTAACATGAACAAAGTTTGAATTTTCCCAAATATATTCATCAAATTGATTGCTCTGATAGTTGAATATAGTGATGTTGTAAATTAGTGTCGTGCAATGATGGTTTCAAACACAGAAAAGATAATTAATCTGTTCTGTGGTTTCAAACGTTGCTCGTTATTCATATATTTTCGCTGAACAACACGTTATATAATGGACAGAAACACGAGTATGACTAAAGCCTTTGCCGTAGTGGGGTATCAGAATATCGAGGTTTCGGATAAGCTAGGAATTTGTTATTCACAATTCGAGATTTGGACCTCTATAAAGCATTTTGCTGTAGTGACACAGAACTAAGTTTTTGGTTGAAGACTAAGATTTATAAAATTGATAGGATTTAAGAATAACATATAAGACCTTTTGCATATCTAGTAGAATAAAAGAACACGCCGCGCAGACTATATCAGTTTTATACAGCTTTTATATGGAAATACTATTAAAATTTACCTGTTTACCACGTGGGAATATAAAACAATACATGTATCAGTAAGCAAAATAATAATAAGCTAAGTAGAAAACGATAAAGATAACCTTTTCAGTGATAGTATGGAACTAAAGAAAATAACCTGCATTAAATTTAACAAAATTAATAACGCCCACAAAACGAGTACCTACCTAAGCGGCACGATTACGCATTCAAAAGAGCCCAGTATATACGCAGTTTGGTTTTAATAAACCGAGCAGCGCTAGTGGTGTCAGTTATGAATGTTATGTTATTATGCATACTGTAATAAGGCGCAGCAACAATGCTCTCGGCGTACCTACAGCGTCTGCTGTAAAGCATAATGTGAACGTAGTTTCAGAAGCAGAAAGCCCATTTACCTTTTGTAGTGGCTTTGTGCTCGCAGGCTGGAGGGTTAAGCGTCGCGGCACAGCGGGGACAATGGCTCGGACCTTTTTTAAAATGCCTCTCTCATTTCTTGCTGCCAGCAATTCCCGAAACGGAATGGTTTCGAGTTGATCAAATTGGTTCCGTACGGTTAAAGAAATGTTTAAAGACAAAATGAATTCGTTTTGCTGACGTCTTCTTCTGTTTTATTTATCAAGAATTTCAAAGTTTAGACAAGATAGCGTTCGTGCTGTGTTAACATTATGTGAGAACAAAAGTTTATGATAGATATATTATATTCATAACGTGTATGGCACGAAAATGCGACTTTATTACATATTTCAGTGCAAATATTATGTGTTGCTTCATTATTACTTTTGGACTAACATATAATATAACAGACTCGGAGAAAATATTATTTTAGGTCTGTTTGTTTATTTGCGCGTAATACAGCTATTATATGGTCTGTCTGCAATGCTATAGGGCTTTTAAATTATATTTGATATTTTTTAAATGCTAAATATTATTAACTATTTTACTTTTGAATATGGCTTTTGAATTAAAAAAAAAAACTTTTATACAAAAAAATACAACTGACTTCCAAAAACAACACTACAAAGTGAAAAATAACTTTAATTTTGGAAGTCGGTGTCTGGTTAAATGTATTTTCGTTTTTTGCCACCGACTTCCGAAATTAAAGTTATTTTTCACTTTGTAGTATTGTTTTTGGAAGTCGGTTGTATTTTTTTGTAAAAAAGTTTATTATTTTTCACTTTTTAGTTGTGGTATCATCCATATAAAAGTGGGGAAAATGTACGTATTATTGAAGCTAACTCAAAAACTACGCAAGAAATTTAATCAATTTTACATGGGATCAACTTTGAGGTATTACCCTTTCAAATAAAACAAAAAAAAAAATCAAATTGGACGACTCTGTAAAAAGTTATGCATGGTCAATTGGTCATACATAAAAAAAAAAAAAAACATACGTGTCGAATTGAGAACCTCCTCCTTTTATTTCGTCGATTAAAAAGGTCCGATAGGTTCGCTACCAAAACATTTTTTTTTTCATTTGCTGAATGTCGGGACAAGGACGATCGAGACATTTTTAGGGTTCCGTACCTCAAAAGAAAAAAACGGAACCCTTATAGGATCACTCGTGTGTCTGTCTGTCTGTCTATCTGTCCGTCTGTCTGTCTGTCTGTCTGTCTGTCCGTCTGTCACAGCCAGTTTGCTCCGAATCTAATGGACCGATTAAGTTGAAATTTAGTACACATATGAGTCACTTTTGGGGGGCAAATAAGAAAATTAAAAAAAAAAGTTTTGCAAACTACACCATGTGGCATATCAAATGAAAGGGCTTACTATGAGGGTCTCAAATATATTTTTTTTTATAATTTTAAAATAAAATGTTTTAAAATTATTTAAGAAGATAGACGAAAATTTACCATTCCCTCCCCCCCCCCCCCCTTATCTCCGAAACTACTGAGCCTAAAACTTTGAAAAAAAATACAGAAAATAGATCTTTACCTGTAGATTACAGAAAAACCTATAAGAAGTCTCAAATAACATGGTAAATCTATCAATATTGTGAGTACAAACTTACATTTACAGTTGGAATGTATGGGAGAACATGTCTTTCAACTACAATGTTAAGTTTGTTCTTAAGATAAATTCATCCCAACTACGGAACCCTTCATTGTGCGTGGTCCGACGCACTTGGCCGGTTTTTTACATTATGTTCATTGTTTGTGTGACTGGGATTTGACTCATGAATTCATTACATTTACAGTCTCAGAATGTAATGGACCGATTAAGTTGAAATTTGGTACATATATGAATTTCTGTGACCCATACACGGACAAGTAAAGTAAATAAATGAATTTTGAATATGGAGGTCACTTTTGGGGGGCAAATAAGAAAATAAAAAAAAAAGTTTTGCAAACTATACCGTGATACATATTAAATGAAATGACTTACCATGAGGGTCTCAAATATATTTATTTTATAATTTTAAAATAAATTGTTTTAAAGTTATTTAAGAAAATAGACGAAAATTGACCATTCCCCCCCCTTATCTCCGAAACTACTGAGCCTAAAACTTTGAAAAAAACACAGAAAATAAATCTTTATCTGTAGATTACAGGAAAACCTATACAGAAGGCTGTGGTTTTAAAATAACATGGTAAATCTCTCAATATTGTGAGTACAAACTTACATTTACAGTTGGAATGTACGGAAGAACATGTTTTTCAACTACAATGTTAAGTTTGTTCTTGGAATAATTCATCCCAACTACGGAACCCTTCATTGTGCGTGGTCCGACACGCACTTGGCCGGTTTTTTTTATTCTTTGTTCTATTAAAAGAGGTTTTTATCCACACGGATATGCCAACCCCATCGTAAATTATTAACAATCAATAACTATCATTAAAATAACTACATACTATGTGCTAAAGAGAATCATAGACTAGGCTTCACCAGGCCATACAACCTCTTTGCAATTGCTGACCTAAAACGGGTTTGTTAAAATGGTTTGAATTAGTGCAACGTCCAAAATATTCAATTTGAATTCTCTAATCAATGATTCCCTTTCATTCTTGCTCTTAACACATTCCATCAACAAGTGTTGCACATCTTCAATTTTGTGGCATATTTCACAATTAGGTGATGATTTTGTAGCATATTTCACAGTTAGGAGGAGCTCGTGGCTAAGTAATATCAGCCGCACCTGTCCATCCATCAGGTTAAGCTACGCTTGCCGGGGTTGGTCAGTGGATGGGTGACCATCTTTACATACCGAGACTCCTCCGTGTCTCGGAAAGCACGCTAAGCCGTTGGCCCCAGCTGTCACTCGAGGATCTTTGACGTCGTTACGGGTCGTCAGAAGCCCGAAAGTCTGACAACCAGTCGTACTAAGGGGTATCGTATTACCCAGTTACTGGGTTGTGGAGGCCAGATAGGCAGTCGCTCCATGTAAAATACTGGTATTCAACTGCATCCGGTTAGACTGGAAGCCGACCCCAACATAGTTGGGAAAAGGCTAGGCAGATTGATTGATTTCACAATTAGGTGATGCAACCTTTCTCATTAGGAAACTACTCACAAGACTGTGAAGTGTCAGAGTCTTGTGAGTATTTAAATTACTTGGTAAAAAAGCTGAATAATAATTTACAAAGTGGTATGAGCAACGCCGCGGGAAACCTATTCTGCACAAACTTAACAACCGACATAAAAATACAAATGAAAAACTTTCCGCGAGAAAGCAGCACAGATTACTGACGCAAGCGCACTAAATACATTACCTGTACAAAGTGTAACACCATGTAAGTGCTGCTAACGTTGATAAAACTTTAATAATGCTAAACTTTGCTTCTGCCCCCGTTCAGTTAGAGCGCACTAAATTGTTGCAGTTGCGGTCTCATCGCTAAACTAAATCCAATATTGGAATTTGACCCTTATCTCTTCTATTATGTTCAGTTTGGTTGTTAGTCTTGTAAATTATGAACAAACAATAGCTCGGATTTTATGAGTGCTTTTAAGAGGAGGTTGGAAATTCATTATCTTTGATAGTGTTACTTTTTTTCCAGTGTGGACCTCAATTAGATAAAAATAACATACGGAAACGCTAAACTCCCATTATTATGCATCGGTTAAAATGGTTATGTAATCTTATATTTTAGCTTTTTGTCACCTACCTATCTCTGAATAATTCCAGAATTAGTCTCAAAAAAATATGTATGTAATTTTTATGTATGTAAATAAAATATGTATGTTAAAAATATATATGTAAGATTGCGCGTCAATGTCCCTGCCACGCTGTATACTAACACAAAGATATTCAACACTACCCGTTCAACACTTCACACGGTTTTAGGCACGGAGTAGAGAAAGAAGGTTTTAGGGCTTGACAAAACATAGAAATTTCTGTATCACATAATAATATTATGTTTAATATAAAGGTATTATAAACTCAGATCTTCCGGTACTTCTCATGAAGGTGAACACTGCATCAAAATCCGTTAGAAGAACAATGCGGTCACATAGAAACGTGCGAATAGTGACTTTAGTTTATATTATAGGTATGTAGGTTCAGAATGATAAAGATGTAATTGGTTCAGTGTTAACACTTTAAACAGTCAATGCTTAAGTTTTAAGTGTAATGAATACCGATAAAGAAAATATTTACAAAATGCACGACCTCCCTGAACCGATTCCCGGACCGTTTTCGCAACTTAACAAAACAAATACAAAATTGTTCTCCTAAAGATCAAGGCAATAAATTATTCCGGCTCTACTCTGCGCTTTTTAAATTGTATAAAATAACAATGACATTCTTTTAGTTGAAAACCGTTACTTCCCGTTTCTTCTTGGAGAACAATATTTTCCAATTTAAGTGACAAAGTGCACTTAGGTCGGCTTGTCTGAAACCAAAACTTTGCCATTTGAACTACAGACCAAGCTGCAACTAAGGAAGGGAAACTTTTTTTAAACTATACGCTTTCTTCCGATAGTTGTGCTGCCGACTCGATGATTATTGTAGACAGTTATCAGATCGAATAACTGGCCCATCTTCCATCTTGCGCGGCAAGGGGCTGTCATCTGTGCACTTGAGGATCTTATGAGTGCTCAGTGAATGGAGTTTGCGTGACAGAATTTTGGGCTAAACATAATTATGTATTTGAATTTAATTTTCACAACCTTATTTATCATCGATACGCTAAGATTCATCATCTCAGACTGCGATAAAGTGACGTAAACTATTTTTATGTACACACAAATAAACAGTCAAGAAGAGAGGAACAGAAGAAATACATACAAAGGTGATGCTTATTTCTAAAGGAATCTCTTCCTGCGATAGGACATAAAGGGATATAAGTAGAAGTCGTGTTTATGAGTGAAAGAGAAAATAAAATACATAAAATCTAAAAAAAAACTATCCCGGACTTATTAGATAAAACATATTTATAACAATTACTAGCTGCGCTAGTGTATCTCATAAACCGTGGGTAACAACCCGCGGTTTATGAGATACACTAAAACGTGTATTATTTAATCGGTGAGACAAGTTTAAAAAAAAAAAAAATTGCTCATCCCACGGGAACACTACACTTTTTCAGGATGTAAAGTAAGCCTATGTGTGCTATGTGTATACAGGATGTCTGCTACTTCCACACCAAATTATATCAAAATCGGTCGAGCCGTTTGAGTTTGAAAGAGTAACAAATATATTAAAATCGGTGGAGCCGTTTGAGTTTGAAAGAGTAGCAAATATATTTGAATTCCTTGCTCATCTCACGGGAGCACTACATTTTTTCGGCATAAAATGTAACCTATGTGTTAATCCAGGTTATAAGCTGTATACATACCGAATTTCATCCAAATCGGTCCAGCCGTTTGAGCGTGAAGAAGTAACAAACATACACACACTCACAAACTTTCGCCTTTATAATAATAAAAAATAATATTAGTGTGATATGCTTAAATACATAGGGGTACATACTTTTAAAATAAATATCACTAAAATAAATAACATCTATGACGAAGTGGAAAGATAGTGTCCTTTCATTATTTGATTTTAACTTTGAATAAATAGGTATCGCTATGATTTGGCGTCCTTTGCAGTACCCTAGGTAGTGCAGTCTTCAATCCAGTTAAGAATAATTATTATTTGAAGTTAAAATATCACTTTGCTGTTTTATAGTAGTTATGCACAATTTAGTTTTTCATCCAGTTATTCAATTAAAATTATTTTCCATTTTGTGAAACTTAGAGATTGTCTAATTTAAAATTGCACGCCCACTGCTTGTTGAATACACATTTCAAATGTTTGTATAGACATTTTAGTTGTGACGTGCAATTAAAAATTGGACGATCTTTACTAGAGTAGTGATTTTGAGAGTAGATTACCTAAATCTACTCTCAAAATCACTACGTTGTGCACTTAAAGAGTGAAACTACAAAAACGCATAGGTATATTGGTTTTAGAAGCGTCATATTTCGGGAGGAAAAGCGTTTGTTTCAATCAAACATTGAAAAGCTCTCAGGGGATTTCGAAGCCTGTACAACTGTATGTGAAAAACGAGTACCTAGTGATTCTATTTCCTAAGCTATCGATGCAATATTCGAATAAAATTTTTAAAGGGATATTTTATGTCCTTTTCGCTAATATCGCCAGCCATATTTTAGTATTTTCTGAGCTTTTATTGTACTATCTGCGCCCCGCGGTTTCTCCCGTGTAGACCGGGATAAAAAGTAGGCTATGTGTTAATGCAGAGTATAAGCTATCTACATACCAAATTTCATCCAAATCGGTCCTGCCGTTTGAGCGTGAAAAAGTAACAAACATACAAACACACCCCCACACACCCTCACACACTCGCAAACTTTCGCCTTTATAATGTGATAATATACCTACTATCTGCGCCCCGCGGTTACATCCGCGTAGACGGGGATTAAAAGTAGCCTATGTGTTAATGCAGAGTATAAGCTATCTACATACCAAATTTCATCCAAACCGTTCCAGCCGTTTGAGCGTGAAGAAGTAACAAACTTACAAACACACACACACACACACAAACTTTCGCCTTTATAATATTAGTGTGATTATTACCTCCAGCTACAGCACAAATTGCGGTTCTATGTAATGACTGAGTTAGACCTACGTAATTAAGGCTTGTCCTCCATAAAAAGCGCTGTCACTGTCGGACTGCATAGAAAAGAAAGAGAAGCGCGATGCGAAGCGAACTCTGGTAATTTATTGCAAAATATGAAGTAATTATTTATTTACAAAAAATCGATTGATTGGACTAAAAAGAATGACATGAAATCATTCCTTATTATTATTTTGTAGCGAACTTTATAAATTTATAAACACTTAATGAAAATTGTAGGAGTGTTAGGATGAAAACTTGAAAAAATAGACCTGGATTTAGTTTTTCTTTCTTTATTTCTATATAAACTAAAATAGATTTTAGAACAAATAAAATCACTTCTTATAATAAAGTAGGTAGATTGCTGTGTATTTTTTCCTATCAAAAAGATGTTATAGTTACTGTAAAAGATGGACACAAAGTTACTTAGTTTTGCCATATTTTACGGAGGAAAAGCCTTAATATTTTATAATAATAATTTTTTTATTATTTATCTTTTTTCAAGTAATAACAGCCGCATGGGTCGATCCATCAGGTTAAGCTACGCTTGCCGGGGTTGGTCAGTGGATGGGTGACCATCTTTACATACCGAGACTCCTCCGTGCCTCGGAAAGCACGTTAAGCCAACCAACCAACCAACCAACGTCCCGGCTGTCATTCGTGGATCTTTGACAGTCGTTACGGGTCGTCAGAAGCCCGAAAGTCTGACAACCAGTCTTACCAAGGGGTATCGTATTACCCAGTTACTGGGTTGTGGAGGTTAGATAGGCAGTTGCTCCATGTAAAATAATGGTATTCAGCTGCATCCGGTTAGACTGGAAGCCGACCCCAACATGGTTGGGAAAAGGCTAGGCAGATTGATCTTTTTTCAAGAACAAAATAGTGGGAAAAGTTCGTGAGTTTATCTAGGCAGTTTAAATGTGAGTTACATAATGCATTTTTGTGAGTTACGTTGAAAGGGCTCCACATTATTCTCTACTCTAACTGAAGTGTAGTTCATAAACAGTAAGAGGAAAATCATATACCTACCAAGATAAATAAGTCAGTACGTAGTATGATCGTAATATCCGGTACCACAGCGGTGCACTACATCGAAGTAAAAAGCGTATCCAATAAATAAATACTTTCTTCGGATCTAAATCACGCCCCCGTACAAACGTTTGGTACCTACTTAAATATTTGTTTGTTATGGGAAACAAACTTCGGAAAGCCAGAACATGACATGTTGTGTGATAAGGAGATCACGTCTCATTAATTGGGTAAACAATCTACACGGGTGCCTGCCGTTTTGCCAAAAAGATTTTGACAAAATTTCATTACCCAAACAAATTTAAGCAACCTTTTTTATACCATTGCAATATTTCGAATGATTTTAGTACGCATATTTTCATTTGGTCAAATTTTTACTTGGCAAAATATTACTAAGTATAATGTCATTATGGAATTTGGTCTTTAATCAAATGATTTATTACAGCAAACAATCTTCAGACAATAAACGTTTGGTGAAATGATTTGTTAAGACAAAAAATATTAAGGCAAAAATAAGATTTTTAGACATTTGACTTGCTGGTTAAATTTGATGTCTTTTGCGTACTTCTTTATAAGTTTTTGTGCTTGAATTTGTCTGAAACAAGTCAAATTTATGGTTACTTGATATTAGTTTATTTATGGAAGTAGTTAGAGTAGGTTAATTATTTAAAAAAAATGGTTAGGTTAGGTTAGGTTAAAACTGTGACCTCCTACGCACGAGCCGAGCGAGCGAAGCGAGCGGTGCCGCGGCAGCGGCCGGCGAGTGCCAGACACGACTTGCATTAATAGAAAAAAATATATTGTTTTAGTAGGTTATCCGGAACTCAACAATTTAGATTAGGTAAATTTCTTCTTTAAAAAAAATGGGTAGGTTAGGTTAAGTTAAAACTGTGACCTCCTACGCACGAGCCGAGCGAGCGAAGCGAGCGGTGCCGCGGCAGCGGCCGGCGAGTGCCAGAAACGACTTGCATTAATAGAAAAAGAGATTGTTTTTAGTAGGTTACCCGGAACTGAATTATTTAGATTAGGTTAATTACTTATTTTAAAAAAATGGTTAGGTTAGGTTAAAACTGTGACCTACTACCTACTGTGCCAGGAACGACTACATTATATAGAAAAAGAAGAGCACACATTGAGCGCCATTTATGATTTACCTCCTACCCACTTAGTAGTTCACATTTTTGTCATTGAAGTTTGACTGAATAGGAAAGGGTGAATTGAAAACTGACGATACTAAATAAGTATTTGGCTTATTTGATTTTGCATAAAAACTGTTATTCCAAATGAAATATTTGACTAAATAAAAAATGTTAGAAGTACTAGTTGGTAAACAAGTTATAGTTTATACGTTCATTTGCCAAACATTAGGTTTGCGTTACAACTTTTTGTGAATAGATTTTTTGCTAAGTAATAATTTGGCAAATGAAATTATGCGAAAAATTTATTGGGAAGTGAAAATTTGTCAAATTCCTTTTGGTAAAACAAGGGAGACCCAATCTATACATTCAAAACGAAGATATTATCATCCTGATCATGTATTTTGGGAATTCCAATAACACATTTTTTTAATAAACTAACTGTAAAAACACTTGCATAAAGATACTTTTCAAATTTTGATCGAAACGTAATATGTGAGCTAACAATCTTCATAACGGTGGCGTCGCCGTCGTGTCAGCTCGATACCTTTACACATCGCAAAGAAAATCGATTGTGACGGACGGACAGACGAGTGAGTGATCACATACCCGTAACATTTTTCTATGTGAAACTCATGTCATTTTTCGATCAATAAAACGTTGTCTGGTAGATGTTATAGAATTGATGGCGAAATGCTAATTCGAAACTTGCACGCGCGCATACGCTAAATGAAATTATTAATTCCGTTTGCGATGGAGATAATTTTGCAGAATGCTTGCGTTGTTTGAGTTTAATTAATTCGAGGCTTGTCAACGGTGGTTGTAATTTCTACTGCGCGCCTGTCTGAGGCATGTATCTCGTTACTGTAATCACCTAACGTTCATTTAGTGTTGATATCTCGAGGAACGTGTGATGTTTCCATGCAGACACATTAATTAGGCACTATATTGATATTCACTAACCGTAAACTTTAACTGCGCTTTTATTTTCTTACCAGTTCAATGTTTAAATACAAATCATCATCTGCCTAGCGATAAAATAAAATATTATGGTCCAGCTTCGAATAGGAAACAAATACGAAATAAGTTCGATGCTTTCCGAGTCGTGGAAACCGATAGGTAGACTCCCCAACGCACGCTGAGCCAAACGGAATCCGTACCATATTTCATGTTCTCTACGTTATGCGCTTTGTGAAAGAAAATACATTTTTCACTATCTTTAGAGCTTTCACAGTATATTTTCTTTGTTTGTTTCATTTCGTAACCGATCGTTTTTTATGGTAGGTACGAAACCGTTTAAATTGGGTTCGAGGTTGTTGAATTTATAGTTTTATTCCTTGCTGTACCTAAGTGGTAGTCGTAACTTTATTAGTGAACGCCGCCTCTGAAGTACGCATAGTCGAAATTACGCATACTTAGTCGAAATTACGCATAGTCGAAATTACGCATACTTAGTCGAAATTACGCATACTTAGTCGAAATTACGCATAGTCGAAATTACGCATACTTAGTCGAAATTACGCATAATTAGTCAAAATTACGCATAGTCGAAATTACGCATACTTAATCAAAATTACGCATAGTCGAAATTACGCATACTTAGTCCAAATTACGCATAGTCGAAATTACGCATACTTAGTCGAAATTACGCATAGTCGAAATTACGCATACTTAGTCGAAATTACGCATACTTAGTCAAAATTACGCATAGTCGAAATTACGCATACTTAATCAAAATTACGCATAGTCGAAAGTACGCATACTTAGTCCAAATTACGCATAGTCGAAATTACGCATACTTAGTCGAAATTACGCATAGTCGAAAGTACGCATACTTAGTCAAAATTACGCATTGTCGATATTCAGGTCAAGGGACATATCAACGCGTGTAACTGGAAAAATTCAATGTACGAAATTGGAAAGCATTCAAACGAGTTCCGCAGAATGATTTCTCGTTTGCCGACACTTGGTAACGATTCATTTGAGAAACTCATTTGCACAGCGCCTCCGGAGAACGATCCTCATTTGCGTGTGTAGTGGAACTGGAACGTGCTGGTTACTTACATTGTTACATATCGAGTGGTAAAGCAAACATGCCATTATTTCTAATGAGGACAATCTCATCAAGAGTACGGTCGCTTTTTATACGAGTATAACAGGGCAAGCTCACATAATATCCATGTAAAGTTAAAGTCTCACACACACAGTCTTCATGCACATAAAATAACAAAGTATGAAACATTACATCTGCCGTGCACTGCTATCTCTTGAACCCATCTTTACACACAGCTGCGTTACAACAAAAGTCTGTTGAAATCTGCACTCTGCTTGCATCATGAGTCGTGAAGAATGCTCGACTTTTAGAGTATGTAGGGGAGCAACGGAACAGTGACATCTTCCCCACTTAGCGTTCTCGACTGGCGAAGACGACTCCTCGTCATTTAAAACAAAGGGTGAAATTGCCCGCGGTTGCATGCATTCTACAGTCGTTGTCTCTTGTCCGTTGACCGCAGTCGAGGGCTCTGTGGGCACACGTTACATAATATGTCGCTAAAAGAACTTTTTGCTGTTTCGCTAAAAGGGTTTTTTCACAGTGAATTTTTAAAGTCACAAACACGAATTTTATGCTTTTATATAAACATAAAATACTCAAACAGTTAGACGGTATTGAGCGTGTACGTGTGAGCTCGAGTTCTCAGTACAACTGGACGCCTTATTTAGTGCAAGCGGTAACAGTAAAACCCGATATGAAAACAATAGATTTGGTGCGATCGCGCCATGAGCCACCAATTTTTAGAACGAAAGCTAATTAACGTAGAGGAACAGCAACAAAAATAGGTGTGTTGTAATATTTCAACGTTGATTAAAAGCGAGTGACGTCAACCCATGGGTCGCTATGAATATTCAGACGTTTATCCCGACGTTGACGTTTCATTTAAAGAGCGCCCGATGACTTTGTAATTTTTTAAGTAATATTAACGTCAACAAAAAGGCCTGAAGTGACCCAGCATTAAAGTCAGCTTATGACTGAGAGCGTGATAGATTGCCGACCGCCCGCCGCTCTCGTTTATTTTTTATTAAATGCCTCGGCATCTGGCTTCAATTGCGGTAACAGCTTTTTATCGTATCTCAAAGCTTGATATTTACCCAAATGCTCATACGTTACTTAAACAACAAATCGTTTCAATAATATTGTACTTACCTATAGTATTTTAGACAGTAGTACGAACGTGATATCTTCAACATTTCAATGACAAAAATATTAGAAATCTATCTATTAAGTATTTTGACTGTCAATATAAAACCATATCACATCAATAAATAAATAAATTTATTTCAGATGTTCAAACTATTTTTTGACTTAAAGTATAGTTAAGTTATAAAACGATTGATGAAATAAAAAAACTTTTTTATAAAAAAATACAACTGACTTCCAAAAACAACACTGCAAAGTGAAAAATAACTTTAATTTCGGAAGTCGGTGTCTGGTTAAATGTATTTTCGTTTTTTGCCACCGACTTCCGAAATTAAAGTTATTTTTCACTTTATAGTGTTGTTTTTGGAAGTCGGTTGTATTTTTTTGTAAAAAACGATTTTATTTTTCACTTTTTAGTTGTGGTACCTACCCCACACAAATTCTAATACCACTACCTACAAAACAAACTAGAACATCATCCAAATAAAAAAAAAACAACGTATAAAAAAATACGTATTATTGAAGCTAACTCAAAAACTACCATAGCAAAGTTAATCAATTTTATATGGAACCAACTTTGTTGTTTATCCTCTCAAATAAAACAAAAATTTTTCAAATCGGACGAATCTGTGAAAAGTTATGCGTGGTGATATATAAAATTAAAATAAAAAAAAAACATACGTGTCGAATTGAGAACCTCCTTTTTTCGTCGGTTAAAAATCAAGTAAAAACCAAGCAATTGTCGAACAAAACAAGCTGAATTCAAATCTAAAACGTGCTTGAAACCACACTATCGTAAACGACACGCCTAAACACAAAACTCAATGAACCAGAAGAGAATGATGCGCACAGATTTTTCCAGACTCAGGCTTTTACATAGTTTGCTGAGCCAATTTTATACTTTGCGTCGAGTAATGTTTACTTCAGTATTTTTGCATTACATTCACGTCATAGTGCAAGTTGGATCTTGAAACGAAACAACTTTGTATTCTTCGTTCGAAATGTAAATGTAAATAAGTAACCTACCTTTTTTTTTTGTGGCGTGTCAGACTTTTACTGACTTCTTTTCCTCTTTCTTTTCTTTTTTCTTCTTTTTCTTCTTCAGTTGCCCGTGCCAGGGCCACGGTATCTCTTTCGAACTACCCGCGACCCCGGCGGCTTCGGCCCTATTGGACCCCGTCACTGCTGATATCTCTTTGAGGCACGCGTGGAACACAACGTGCCGTCGACCTGGGCCTGGTCCTTACCGGACGGCGAGCTGCCCATTACTCGTCGTCCGCAAGCCCGCGCCTACGGTGGCCGGGAATCGGCGATAGATTCCCGCCGCCCAGGGCGTCTCCTACGGCGGCTAGGGGCGCGAGGGCGCGGCTGTTGCCTCTCCCTCACGCGTTCCGCTTCCTCCTTCGCGAGCATTACTGTTTCGCAGAAGGAGGTGACGGCCTCCCATTCACTTTCGCTAACCTCAAATATGAAAAGCAGGCTGCAATTAAAATCCATAAAAGTCTTTTTATGCATTATTGTACGTACGCCATTATAATATTTTTTTGTAAAGACGGAGACTGATGGTTGTCTTTCACACATTCCATCTTAAATATCATTACTTCTAGGGGTCACTATGTATTTTAGCGGTCTTACCGGTAATCCTACTAGTATTATATTGTGAAAGTTTGTGAAGATGTTTGGATGTTTGTTACTCAATCGCAAAAACGGCTTAACGGATTTGGATGAAATTTGGCACACAGCTAGTTTATACCTGGAATAACACATAAAATACTTTTTATCCCAATAGTAGGTTCCCGTGGGATAATTTCCGACATCCACGCGGGCGAAGCCGCAGGCAACGGCCAGTGTGGCCAGATTGGACAAATTCTGCCAAAACTGGAAGGAGGACGCGAGGGCTTGCGAACTGTGGAAGGAGTGAAGAGAGGCCTTTGCCCAGGAGTGGGACAGTGCAGGCTGACAAAAAAAAAATAATACATTTAGTAAATACTCTTTTCATTTCTCATACTTGGAAAGTACGCTTGAATTTACCTGATCAGAGGGATTGAATATAGTACTTTTCGTCCTCGGGAAAAGATTTTCTTTGCTGTCAAAAAATTAAAAAAAGCTATGCAAGCTATGTTCCATCTTTTTATACAGCCACTCTGTTACATTACGGCGTAAAATTGCAATTGAAAAATATTATCAACAATTTTGTAATATGACTATACTTATAATTTACTTTTCACAAAATTATTATTTTGAGCTAAATATTTACCACTAGCCTCCGTCCGCGGCTTCGTCCATGTGGTATGTCAATATAAAGTAGCCTATGTCCTTTTTCAGGTCATGATCTACCCGTGTGCCAAATTTCATCCAAATCCGTTCTGCCGTTTTAGAGTGAAAGCGTAACAAACAAAAAAACTCACTTTCGCATTTATAATATTACGGGAAAAAAAGGTCAGCTGTTCTCTACATTTATGTTCGCATAACAGGTCGTCAAAATTGATAATTTTTTCGCGATTTCATGTTTGGTCCCATAGTAAAAGTTGTTCATAATTTTTTATTTTATTTTTATTTGGGAAACAAACAGATACAATAATATAAGAAAATAATAATGATACAATGATCCCTTAAGAGGTTGTGCGTTATTTAAGTTACACCTTGTATATACTTTACACCAGAAAATACATAACAGAAAAGATTTTAAACACAAAACATAAAAGCCTTATCGCTTTTTGCGACAAAAAGTTGTGAAAACAAAGTTGAAGTCAATGTTTAACTGTAGGTAGTAGTAGGTACTTCTTCAAAGCTCGAGAGCCAGTCAACTTGACAGATTCTTTTGATCGTCCGCGATCCTGTGTAAGGAGAGGAACAAAGATCTATTTTATATTGGCTCACAAAGGACTCAAAGAACATATTCTCGGAACCGGAACCTGAAACTAAAATGCTAAAGAATTGTATGCAATTTGTCACAGAGAAAAGTTACTATTTGTAACACTTATAAAGGGTTATTTTAAATTAGCTAGCTGAACTCCGCATACGATATCAAAACAAGATAAATAAAAATGTTGTTATTTGAAGTATGAGTTGAGAAAAACTGTTTTCTTATTTTTATCGTGTTTAGATATACATACACATCACGTCTGTGAAATTTACATTAAAAAAAAAACAGATTTTTTAAACTGATACCTAATCCAAGTGACTGCGTTAATGTCCAAACTAAAAAAAAAAAACATCAAATTAATTTATTTTTGTTTTATCATGTTTAGTTAACCCATCGCGTCTGCGGAGTTTAGCTAGCCAATTTAAAATAACCCTGTATATACATAGCTTTATAAAAAAAGCAACGATGTGTCATCGTATTTTTTAATTAGCATTACCTTTATCAAATATCCGTCTGCCCGATAAGCAAATACATATATTACAAACTTTCACCCCCTATTTAATCCCCATAGAGGACGAATTTTCAAAAATACTTCGTTAGAGCTCAAATTCGTTCTAGAAGGAACTCTTGTGCAAAATTTCATGCTCCTAGACCCAGCGGTTTAGGCTGTGCGTTTTCTGCAGGGTAGTTAGTTATATATATATAGATAGTTCTGTGTCTAGATCTATTACACGTTACAAAAAGTCGTTCTTCGTTTGTTCTTCTAAACTACGCAACGGATAATGGTGCATTTCCACTGACGCGGCGCTGGGCTGAGCGGAGCGGAGACGTACATAACAGGAATCGACCAATCATAATGGTTAAAATCCTCATCGCGTCTCTTGTCTCGTCTGTGATTGGATGATTCCTGCACGTCTCCGCTTCACTTATTTAGATAACTTATTCCGAAAGGTTTAAGTCAAGTTGATACAATAATATTAAACTTACATATAAATCTCGTGAATAATAATCTCGTAATATAAAGTCGTAAACACCGTGAAAAGCAGGGGCGGGTCGCTACTAATAAATAAATTGACCTCGGGTTTGAGATTTTCACACTAACATTGAAGAACAACAAATACTTAACCTGAATCAGTCTAATATTTTATTTAGGTAGTACTCTATTGTACAACAAGCCTCGGCTTGAGGCCTTAATTTATTAAAATCGACCTCCTTGGTTTACATATGAAGAAGAAGAGGACATTCACAAAAAAAATGTACACCAACTTTTAAATACTTAAACAAAAAAAAAAGTAATAGTAGTTTTTATAAGTATAAGTAGTTTTTAACAAGCCCATTTTAAATTAAATAAATGTTGGAAGCAGGCGGGACCCATTTAAAAATATAATAAAAATGGTATGGGTCCCTCCTGCTTCCAACATTTATTTAATATAAAATGGGCTTGTTAAAAAACCCGACTGCGGTCAGTCGGGTTTTTTAATTTTTCATTTACTTTTTTTTTTGTTTAAGTATTTAAAAGTTGGTGTACATTTTTTTTTGTGAAAGTCCTCTTCTTCTAGCTTGCTTTTAGCTTTTCAGTTTTTTAACTTTAGTTTTTTACCGCAGTTGGGTTTTTTAATTTTTTGAATTACTTTTTTTAATTTTTATTTTTTAAGATTATTTTTTTATTGTAATCACCTTTTAAAACCCTTTATTTTAATACCCCACTCGACAGGTTTTGAGAAAAAAAAAAAAATTTTAAGACATAATTTGGCGCTAAAAATCCGCCATTTTGTTTTTTTTTATTTTGATATACCCAGTGTCACTCTCACAATAAATACGAATGTAACGACACCTCTCAAGCTAAAATCCATCAAGCCGTTCAGACCGCAGAGCGTTCCAAACAATTATACATACATACATACTCTCGAAAAACATAACCCTCCTTCTGGCGCAGTCGGGTAAAAAGCGGCCTTATTGCTATCTGCAGTTTCTTAATTCTTATCTACCCTACCACTCAAATCATTTGTAAACACAAAAGCAATGGCGATGTAAAATTTAAAAAATCAAGCTAAACAATAATAAAAATTAGGGCTCTAAATGTGTCCATTGTTCAAGCGCTGCCGCAAATTCTTCCACTTAAGTTGGGCCAGTGAGTAATGTTAGGGGCGGTCCAACTGTTACTTTTCGTTTTAGCCCGGGCGACCGTAAACCGACGTTGATAAGTGTTCAATGCGACACGTCTCTATTTGGACCGAATGCGAGATAAGAGCTGAAATAAGTCAGGAAACTAACCTCAATATGCCCTCCGTATGAGTTTGGAATAGTTAATGTAATATCGTCTGTTCGCGAGTGTCCGTCATTGTTTTCGCTGAGACTTTGTTTCATTGTTACCTGTGTTATGTATCTACTATATAAATATGATAAAATGTTTTATTTATCAAAAATCTTTTTATTAAAGGGTGATGGCTCAGTGGTTAAGGCCTCGCCTTTAATGACTTTTTCAATTCATATGTATTTTCTGAGTTTATCTTGGACATTACTGACATCGGTGAAGGAAAATATCGTGAGCAAACCTGGACTTATAGTAAATATAAGTCTGAAATCGCCAACCCGTCTTGAGCAAGTGTGGTGCTCAATGCTCGTGCCTTCATTGTGTGAGAAGAGGCCTTTGCCGCGCAGTGGGACAGTAATACGCAGGTAATATTATATTAAAAGGTTAATGTTTTTGTGGAAACCACCTGCAGTGTGTATGTTTCATACCTGACACCGCAGAACGCACAATGACGCAATAAAGTCTAGAGTTAGGTTGTGTTTACATTTGCAATGGTTCTAGCGAAGGAATACCTTAATTGCATTCTAGTTTCAGCTTAAATTTAATTTTAATCAAAATATTAAACTACCATCATAAACATAACTATTATTATGTGTATTTATTTTTTAATTTTGATTTTAATTTTTGATTTTATTTTAATATTTATTTTAATCTTGTTATTCAATTTTGTTTTAACTTTGCTTTTAATTTTGAGTTTAGTTTTAATTTTATTTGATTTTATTTTTTAATTTAATTTTAATTTTACTTTTATATGGATACTTATTTATCCGAAATAAATGATTTGATTTGACTTTTGATAAACATTATTTTTGTATACCATCAGATTTAATAATTTATTTAACGGATTACGAAGTTACACTTATTTTAGTTCCGACTGTCACAGACACTGAACTGAAAAAATCTGTAAAACACTGAACTACTAATCGACTGAAGATATAAAGTTTAACTTACATTTTAACAAAGTTACTCAACCAATTAACCTCTTTTGAACGCTACATGAAAAGAGCTTCCAATAAAACAATTCAGTAGTGTGAAAATCCCCTGCATAAATGAAGTAGGTACACAAATCAAGAGCACGCTGGCCGAGCAAGAGAATTCCGTCACCACTAAAGCGTATGCCTTCCGTCTAATCGAGTAAATGTTTCCAAACCAATGGCTTGGACACGTCGCGTAGAGCTGCTACGAGCGTAGCTCGGCCGCCGTAGCAGCGGAGACGTAGTGCTACGTTCAGACTTGAACAAACATTTACGTAGCTCTCCAGCTAAGTTTGGCAGTGCGCAATGAAAATATTTTACGGGTTACGTTAGTTTGTCACAATAATCGATATTATCATACCATATTAATCGAAATTAAAATTTTAACTTTTGCCTTTAACTCTTTGAAACACGAGATCGAGTTTTAAAATTATGATGACCACAATAATTATTGTCAATCGTGTTTTATTTTAATGATTGCACACCAATTACGTGGCATAACAAAGCCAAAATTAATGTCACCGTTAGGTGATTAAGGTTACCGTATGGAAATTTTCCGGAATTGGAATTTTGTAGCTATAAATTGAGATTAACAAATAACTGAACACCCGACAGCAGACTTTAGTTACACCATTTATTGGATAAAATAATGAACGTGATTATAATCCATTTTGTAGATGACCATGCTATATTATTACAAATAAGATAGTTGCCAGCGTAATCTTTTAGTATACCTTTTTCAAAATATAGGCCGAAAAAAATAATCTTATTTAGGCAGGTAGTGAATTGGTTAGCTATAGAAAAATGGGTAATTTAAGAATCGTAGTGTTCAGCGCAAGTAGCTCATGCGTTTACTACGCTAAGAGGTTGGTGACTTTTAGCCAACCTTTTAATATAATTCGTAGGTATAGTCGAGTCATTGTTGACATTGCCCTACCGTAACAGCGTTAGCGTTATTATTCACAAAAACATGACTGATATGGTTCATGCAATAATGTACCCACTCCTATAAAAATACTGATTTTTAATCTCTTTTTGTAAGGTATCAGTTTACTATTCGTTTACATAATAGTAGTTTTTGGAGTTTACTCCTTAATAATCAATTTTAATATAAGGCCCCCCGGTATGAAAATTTTATGAGGAGTGAAATACAAGCGTTGTTACGTTTTTCTACGCAATATAAAACAAAACGAACGCCTTTACATCTTAAAGTTGCTTTTTGTGTAGCACTGATTCATTGAAGAAACCCTGCCCCTATGGTCCTTTGTTTTCGTCTAACAATTGAAAGTAAGAACGACACAAAAAACAGAAGTGAACTCCCGTCGTGCGTCGGAGCTCACACACGCACTTTCTTCCTACATAACCACGCGTAATTATTTTATCACGCTTATTCGAATGTTGTGAAAATTCCTAAATTTAAGGCTCTGCTTACACGCCAGCGCCAGCCAAGCCAACCAGGCCAGGCGGTTATTCCGTGTTGGCATTTTCAGACCAAATTATCTATTCATATCTGTATGTGAAGACGTCCAAACCGGCGGTTAGGTTAGGTTAGAATAGGATAGCTTTCGTCTTCACATACAGATATGAATCGTGGAACAATTAAATAAACAAGTAAACATTTACAAACCAAACCTCATAATATCTATTCTGACAACTATACTTATCTACTCAGCATAATGAAACGAAGCCAAAGATGATGTAAGGGACATCAACGCGTAAACTGTCACCATGAATTCAACACAATATGCTTCTAAACAGCGTAAAATATGTTCGTCGATTATTAAAAAAAAAAACGGGTACATATTTGAATGTCGAAAATTAAAATACATACGGGTGAAATGTCAACATTTAATACACATAAGTTCATTTTCCCAACAGAATACGTACATCAAAAATACTGTTTGCAAATCAAATGTTACACGTCTAAATAAATTAAACTTAACGTCAGGTCGACGGAGCCCCGCTGCGCGGGACTCTTACTTCTGGCTGCAGAATTTAAAGGAGCCTAACCAAATCTAACCTCAAGGTGCCCAATAATTATTATTTGATATTTAGGTCTTTCGATGTTACTTTTGTAGTTAATTAGATTTTAGATACATTGGACATAGTCATCTAACCATTCGACAATATAAACTTTCATTATTTTATTTTTCGGTTTTATGGTCGTTCGATATTTAAATTTTCGATGTTTTGAACATTGACAATTTTACCCGTAGGTATTTTAATTTTTGACGCTCAAATAGTACCCAAAAAAACAACTGATTCATACAAAACTGTAATATAATAACCGACGAAAAATTACAACACTAGTTGATCAGATACCCAATTCAAGGTAACAGTTTGCGGGTCGATGCCCCTTTTAACCAAGGTAAAGTATGTAGGTAAGGTAGGTACCAAGTACGTGTACCTCCGTGTCCATGACGAAATGGTTTAATGGACTGTGCCTGTTAGGTTGTGCTGACCAGTCACTGACGTCGTCGACCGCTGACTTAGCGTGCTCGGATTTACCCGTAAGGCATTCATACATGATAACAGTCTATGTATATGTGGCGGTGTGTGTGAGTAAGGTACAATCTGTTTGCATGGGTTCGCTAGAATTCTATTACTTAGCTTCGCCACTGAGCAAGTTTTCTTGTAGTTCTTCGTTTTAGATTTTAAAAATATTTTTAGTGTTGCTTTGCGTTTTCTTGAGTTCTTGGAAATCTGGGAGTCCCTTGTTTATAATGTTTGTGTTAAATTTTTACCGTATTCCTTAAAACGGCAAAGTTTTACGTGTGTTCAGCTGTCATCAGCTCTCTTCACGGGAAAGTCCGCTGACTGAAACAATGACAAAGAAACTTAAGCTCCCACATTTCAAATGATTGCACTATTCCTCCACCAGTATAGGAAGTCCTTTTCACATACGTTCGTCGAAAATATTTTGATCTCTACAATACAATAGGGGTGATGACTAAAATTTTTTTGTCCATCCTGTACTTTATTAAAACATATTAGACACGTTTTTTTTTTCTTTCTTTACGCAACCAAAAGTTTACAGTGATACATTGAGTTAAAATGTGGCATGATTGCTAGATTTTATACTTAGTTTGTAGTGTTGTTTGTTTGTGTGTTTGTTTTGTTTGTTTGTTGTTGTTTGTTTGTTTTTTGTTTGTTTTGATAGTTGTGACGTAAAATGACTTAGATAAAACGCATTAAAGTTGCAACTTTAATGCGTTTTATCTAAGTATTTTTTTTATTAATCTCTAGCAAAAAATACGTGTATAATATTTTTTTTATTATCTGGCTGACGGACATAATAAAAATCCTTTTTTTTTAAACTAGGTATCATCCCTATCCTGGTACGAACCGTTCGATCTACCGGTACCTACCGCAGCTACGGAGCTACCTATATTTTTCAATTCGTTTCAAATTATTAAAATCTGCCAGTGAGCCCGCCGCTGTCGCACGATAGGAACGCTAACAGTTCGCTATAAACTTTTTTGATATTACTCAGCAGCCGTTGCACGTAAATCTGCCCTTACAGTGGTCCTGGCAACTTTTTCAATTTAACAGGTAAGGATAAATCGTTCATTCTTTTTATTTGAACATAGAACTGATATAAACTCCCCAAAAGTTTAGAAGGTGGAGGCCGATATTGTTTGCTTCCTGTTAACTTTGGAAAATCTTTTGCTGAGAAAGATTTGGCTGTGCGCGTCGTTGGGCTCCCTATAGTTTGGTGGAGGCACCTAACCCAAGGTTTTATTCTTAGAAATATAGTAGAAAGAATTCTTTATACGGACTTTCTCTTTTGTTTTTGGAGTAACATTTTGTTTTTAGTGCTTTTCGTGACAGAATGAAAAACGTGCAATATTTCGTTTAATTTACACCCCGTACCGGTTGTGACAATCAATTGAGGGTAACGTATGACTCCTGACTGCATTAATGCTAGTAAGCGGTAGAATTATCGTTTTCATGATTTTAACACTGCAGCAATTTTATCACGAGATATTTTTTATAGCATACATTAGTATTCATGTTTACCCATTAGTTTTGTACGTCACAACAAACAAAATAGACAGTCTAAACAACAGGAGAATGTAAATAAATACCGGGCACATTTAAATTATACATTTACACTAATTACAGAAAGCAAACGCAGACTGCATTGCAAACAAAATTATCCACTAGAAAATTGCAGGTCCGTTATGTTCCACAAACATAACAAAACAGTAATTTTCCATTTAACATCAAATTCACGATCGCAATTCTAATTATGACAATCTACGATCAAAACCGTTGAAAGTTAGTAATTGATAGAGTTCACGGCACATTTCGATGCTAAATCGATTAATAGGTAAGGTATATAAAAGTTTTTCAATCGAGAAGTTTTATCGATTAGCTCGTCGGCAACGTTACTGTCATCTAGATGAAGGAGAGGTGAACTGTTCAAATCGCATCCTTTATACTCGAATGCTCAGAGTCATTAAAACTTTTATCTGGCACAGATGCACTAGCTGTGTGAGTTTATTGTTGTCTACGGGGGATGCTTTCAGTGAGCAAAGCATTTGAAATTACGCTTCAGAGTCCATGCAAATCCGCCGAGGATAGTTCTATGCCTTACTTTTTATTTTCAAATATATAGTAAAATTCTTCATGAAAATACTGAATACGGAGCAGCAATTTTGACATATTCACTTTAAACTAGAAGGTTCCTTAATACTGTTAAATACATTACGTATTGATGAAATAATTGGAGGTAAAAGCTTTAGTAGGTTAGAAGTCAAAGTCGTCCATTGGCATTTTAAAACAAGTAGCTAAAAAGTGTGCCTTCAGGGGAAATTTATGCTTTGATGTGTTTAAATTTTACTTAGCTACGGAAAAGCTACGGCTTCACCGGCGGAAATGCAATCAGTAAATCACTTAGAATTGAGAGTTTTCCACATTAATTGTATGCTAGGCTTAGCATATGCAGATAATGTAGACAACTTTAAAATCGCATTGCAATTCTATTTGAAAATGCACAGTAGATCTGGTACTACTGTGGATTTTAAAATAGAATAAAAGAAGCCATTTTCATTGGGATCTGTTAAAGAATTGTGTCAAAAATATGAGCAGTAGCATTTTGAATAATTTAATTCCCAAGTGAAAATTAAAGCTGTCTTTTTTAGAACACATCTCCAGTGACACGTCTGTAGGCTGATAAGAGTTATGTCAAAAGTATAAAGAAAAAGCGAACAATACGATAAATCAAAAATAATGCCGACGTCACACCATTGTAATATTTTAATCCCGAGTCAGTTAACAGTATTGTAATTGCTCAAACATCCGCAGATGAGATTTCAATTACTTCGTATATTAAAAAAGAGACTTGTCACTCTTCAGTGCATAAAGGCAAATGATTCGAGGAGCCATTTTCCACTGGCAGGGCACCTATTGAGAGCCGATGACAATGCTGTCTGTCGGTGGACGGAAACCTATTGTTATACTCGGAAGCCATTATTGACGTTTTCAAAGGGCTATTAAAATATTTTTATTGAAAAACGTTTACCAACTTTTTTGGCGAAAAGCAATAATTCATCAATATACCGCACGAAAATAATGTTAAATATTACCACAAAGGAATTTCTGACATATTGCACGTTTGAATATGGCAAATAAATGGTCGGAACGTTTGAAAGCGAAATCGTTTAATTCTGTGATTTATAGTGTTTTGTTCGGAAATGTTGACAATGATGTCTTAATTAGGGTAAATTACGCCACTGTACTACAATACCTTAATAATAATGTTCCATAACGTAACATATATCTTCGCCTTACTTCTATTTTACCAGCACAAAATAATACTATCACGAATATATTTTTCTCTGCGGAGGTCCGGTATATTCAACGTAAAAGCAAATTGTTTTTCCGTCCGCCCGGGAATTGTCATGACGCGCATTGTTGCTTAATTGTCAAAAAGAGGAAATAAAAAGTTCCGAAGAAACAAAGGCTTAATTAGCAGAATTTTGCCGAAGGGCGAACAAGCTCATGGTTAAAGAAAAATATACTAATAGACACATCAACTTCCACCCGGCAACGAGAAATTTTAGGAAGAATTTTTCGTGGGAAAAGTTAAAAATTATATACTAATACAATGGTATTTTTTGAGAGATAAACTGTGAATTTTATGTACAAACCTCGGTTGGAAATTGTACTATGATTTTCACTTAAGCCTCTTACGTGTACCCCTAACATCGTAAGTCGTGCCTACGTGGGCACTTACCCAAAATTAGTCACACCGGTCCACAGGTTACGGTCGGTGAGATCCTCTTATAAATATACATTATACACCCTTAGGTGATCGACCTTCGAATTTTACTCAGACTCACTTAAGACTGTAATGTATTACCTTCAGTGTGGCTCTTAAATCGTACATGTTATGGTCAAGTAGAATAAGAACTACGATTTAATACGCGAGTAAATATTTCCAATTTGATAAGTAAGCGATTATACAAGTCCTATAAACACGTCCATCACTTCTTTGACAAAAATTAACTCCTTAATATCAATTATATACATATATCCTCAAATCAATTAACTTCTAGGTAATTAGGGTTCCGTACCTCAAAAGGAACTTTTATAGCCCATACCCTCATGTGTCTGTCTGTCGGTCTGTCTGTCTGTCCGTCTGACACAGCTAATTTGCTCCGAATCTAATGGATCGATTAATTGAAATTTGGGTCAGTCAGCGCCAAAAATATCGGGGCGAACAGACTGTTCAAAATGATCTCAACAAGTAACAAAATTAAACTTTATCTCAATTTGGTCTTCATTCTAAAACATTCCTTGTGTCATTGAGTTAATATTTCATTTTCATTTTTGTTTAGATCATTTTTTAACAGTCTGTGTTCGTCCCGATATTATTGACGCTGACTGTACACATTTCACCTTAATTTGTCTACTATTTCAATACTTATAGATAATAAAAAAAATAATAAGAAGTTTATGGTCTTAAAATAATATGGTAAATATTACACTTGCAATTGGAATCTATGGGAGAACATGTTTTTCAACTACAATGTTAAATTTATTCTTGGGATAATTTATCCCAACTACGGAACCCTTCATTGTGTGTTGTCCGACACGCACTTGGCCGGTTTTTTTTATTTATAACGTCCATCCAATACCTCCTGTCCCTGTCATAACTCTGATGGACATTAAATATAGGCCTACTGACTAGTTCTGGACAAGTTGTGGGCGTCCAGCTGTAAACAAGTGAACGTCTGCGTCACGTGATTAATGAATGCAGCCTTGATGTGGTGTTGTGATGCAAATGACCTGAGTCAAACCCTGTGATGACTAGCCTACATATTGCTGACGTCAGGATACTATTACACCGTTGTATATAAGCTGGCGATTCACCCGTCACACTGATCAACTTATTCCTTATACGATTCGTGAAAAAAAAAACCGGCCAAGTGGGTGTCGGACCTCGCACAATGAAGGGTTCCGTAGTTGGAATTAATTTATCCCCAGAACAAACTTAACATTGTAGTTGGAAAACATGTTCTCTCATACATTCCAACTGCAAATGTAAGTTTGTACGCACAATATTAAGAGATTTACCATGTTATTTTAAGACCATAGACTTCGGTTTTCCTGTCTATAGAACTATTTTGTTTTTTTTTTAACTTTAGGCTCAATAGTTTCGGAGATAAGGGGAAATGGAATAGAATGGAATCCCCTTAAATGGAATGGAATGTTAAATGTTCGTCTATTTTTTTAAATAACTAAAAAAAAACATTTAAAATTATATTTAAAAAATATATTTGAAATCCTCTTACGCCTTTTCATTTGATATGTCACACGGTACAGTTTGAATAACTTTTATTCTTTTTTTTTATTTTTCTTATTTGCCCCCAAAAGTGACCTCCATATTCAAAATTCATTTTTTTTTACGTTACACGTCCGTGTTTGGGCCACAGAAATTTATATGTGTACCAAATTTCAAATTAATCAGTCTATTAGATTTGGAGCAAATTGGCTGTGACAGACGGACAGACAGACAGACACACGAGTGATCCTTTTATGACTTCCGTTTTTCCTTTTGGGGTAAGGAACCCTAAAAACAACTTTTCATACTTGCGTCAAAATTATCTGGCTGTCTAAATTTTTTTTTTTACTCATAAAAGTAGTAGGTATGTGTAAGTGTTTAGAATCATCCCCTTGACAGGTGAATAAATCATCAGTCTGTATAGTTATAATTAAAAACATATTTTCGGGTGAGAAACATGATACTGAAAGCGAAAACCTACTACAAACATAAAATAGCCGTTAGTATTCCAATTAAAAAGCTACAGCCGGAGTACACGTGCTGACTAGGAATGCACAAAAATGCTGGTGAACACAGACTGCGTAGCGTACCGATTGTATGCTACGAAAGCGTAGCCGCCGTAGCAGCTACGTGACCGTCGTAGGCGCTAGTCATCGTAGCAAATGTTTATTTTTTATTTTAACAGTAATACGAAAAACATCGTTACTAAATGCCGCTAAAGAATCACCTTCCTATCTACAATGTACTCAGTGGATACATAACAAAATTAATTTACGAAACTTTATCATCAGTATTGCTAAGTCCCAAAAAACATGAAAAGACACGTCGTCAAGAACGTTTCTCAGTTGGGCCGTAAATTAGATCGTCAATATTTTACGTCGTGATATGAACTTTATTATTATTGTTTTACGTAATAAGTAAAAAGGTCTAAATCAACTTAGCTTGAATATATTGTACTCCTTCCAATATCGTAAAATTTTCAGTAATTTTTTATCACCCTTGCTTCCCAGAAACTTAAAGCTTTTTTATTCTTGTTCTGTCAATACTAAGATAAATATTATAATAACTTAAAGGTATAATCTACACCGCGTTGTTCTTCTAAACTACGCAACGGATTTTGGTGCGGTTTTTACCATCATTTAGAGAATTTATTTCGAAAGGTTTATGTGTATAGTACACTAGCTTCGTCCGCGTGAAATTTCTTGCTCTCCCGACCCACCACATCGCATCGCATCGCCTGCCCGCGCTATTACTTCGTTTTCGCTTAGCATTCTTTCTGACTTTTATTTCTTTTGCTAGAATTGGGTTATCAAATGAAAAATATTTTTTCAAATCCGACTGGTATGTCCAGAGATTATCGCGTTCAAACATAGATACAAAAAAAAAACTAAATCCATAGTAATAATAGTAAAAAATAAATAGTATGGATAGATACAGTAAGATTTTTATTAAACTTTTTTTATAATAAAGATATCACTATGTTTTGACAAGTCGTAAACCGTGTGAAGAGGGTGCGGGTCGCTAGATACTTATATTTGTATCCCTTTTGCGATATAACCTAGCTGGTTAGTATTGACTTTGCCACTAGTTAGTATGAAAACTAGTTCTAACATAGTTGTGATAAGATTTAAGATGGAAATATTCCTCCTGATGTTACTAAATAAACATGGATTGTTAAAGCATCCTTCTCGGAAGACATCAGAATTATTTATCTTTCCTTAGCAAACAGTTGCTTCCGCCATTATTATTTACTAAAGTTACAATTTAGAATTACCTGAAATTTATTTATCCTTTTCCTGTTGTAAGCATTTGTACTTTAGTAACTACCTAAGCATTAAGCGATAATGAGACAGTAAAATGTTTGTATAAACTTTATCATTTATAAATACTTTCAAGTAAATAATACATTCGCTTGGGTTTTCTTTTAAGTATATACTTACTCATTTACCAAGAAAAAACTTATCGGAGTATTATTTTTAAATCAGAAAAACTTTGCCTTTTATATTTACTTTTTTCGGCAAAGTACTTAAGTACACATGTTTATGTTTCACAAAATAAAACAAACTACCTACATTTTTAAATTCAATCAGTCCACCTGGCTGGCAGTGTTTTTCTGAATTACAACAAAATGAAAGTCTTTACTTAGAAAAAAAAAGTTTTAATACAATATACAAGGATTATAACAACTAGCTGCGCCCTGCGATTTCGCCCGCGTAGACCAGGATAAAAGGTAGCCTATGTGTTAATCCAGGGTATAAGCTATCTATATACCAAATTTCATTCAAATCGATAAAGCCGTTTGAGCGTGAAGAAGTAAAAAACACACACACACACTCACAAACTTTCGCCTTTATAATATTAGTGTGATTGTGAAGTGTGATTACACTTACAGTAGCCAAGTGCTGGAAGTATTTCATAATAAATAATTCAAAATACAGATATAAAACAGAAAAAAAATCTACACATTTTCAACCAACACCCACAATACACGATTACCAACTTATTTGAAAAATGTAATTTATAAATAGAAACAAAAAAAAAATACATTTTTTGTTTTACTTTAGTTCACCAAAGAAAGAACACGTACAGGAAATACAGTTAAAAAGGAGCAAAATAACAAAATAAACATTAAATAACAAAACAAAAATAAAAAATTAAAACTGAAAAAAAAGACCAATAAATAAATAAAACTCTGTCATAATTGCCGAAAGTTATGACAAAATCTGTTAATGATGAATGGATGCACCTACGACGGAAAGTGTAGAATATGATATTTTCACCACGAATTAAATATATTTATTTAGTGATTTTCACAGATAAATCGTGGTTTAATTTCTCCAGCATATACAACGGTGTGACAGACGGCCTCAAACCTCACAATGATTGGGCGTAGCGCAGGGCTTTCACCGTCACAGTGGCGTGTACCTGATGAGGCGTTTCTGACGCAACAGCTTTGCTGGCTAAACCATTGTTTGCCCAACGCCCGACCTGTGATCGAGACATGCTGTTTACCCTCCGAGGTTTCCTTTAATTAATTAGGGTATGCAACTATGTACACTGTTAAGGTTTAAAAGATGTTAATCCTTAAATGATGTTGAAGTGATTTGTATGAAATTGTTTACCGTCTTTAGTTGTGATGAAAACATTAGCTAAGCTAATCAACAAAGTTGATACAAAAACTCTTTTGACATGATCACTCTTTGACACCTCAAAACTCACATTATTGCTAGTTCATTTTATAGGCAACATCATTCATTCACTATCATTTTCAACATCATTTTTTCATTCACGTCTTCATTGATTCTTTTAACATTGATGATCCATTATTGATGTTACTTTTAATTCAAAATCCTTTATTGCATTTACATATACTTACGTATATTCATAGTATGTTCATGTTGAGGAGCTCGTGGCTAAGTAATAACATCCGCACGGGTCGATCCATCAGGTTAAGCTACGCTTGCCGGGGTTGGTCCGTGGATGGGTGATTGGTTCCGGCTGTCATTCGTGGATCTTTGACAGTCGTTACGGGTCGTCAGAAGCCCGAAAGTCTGACAATCAGTCTTACCAAGGGGTATCGTATTACCCAGTTAATGGGTTGTGGAGGTCAGATAGGCACTCGCTCCATGTAAAATAATGGTATTCAGCTGGATCCGGTTAGACTGGAAGCCGACCCCAACATAGTTGGGAAAAGGCTAGGCAGATTGATTGATTAACGTATGTTCATAAAACTTACAGTACCTTACAACTTACAGTTGTATTAATTCGAGGTAAGCAAAACCGCTGGTACAGCAAATTGCCTGATAATTAGAAATTATAAAACCTGTCTGATTAATAGGGCTACTCCCACGCAAGTGATCGTAAACCACTGTAGCTTTGCCCGATAAGGAGGATAAGGACATAGTTCTCAGTTACAAATGACTAAAGTCAAGGGTATTTACACTGGGTATCGATAAGCAACCGACTTTACCACACAGTGAGCGATATTGTTTTCTGATCCACTTCAAACAAACAAAATGCTGTGTGAACCCCTCTAATTTGACCGAACAATCTAGGTTAAGCGGATTATCATATTATGCGTAGGTGTAGGTAGAGGATTAGATCTGTGTCTCCATGGATACATATGAAGTATATCAGTTATGGAAGGCTACTTCAAGTTAGCCGGGGTTCCATCCCTGGAACCCCGGCTAGCGGCCGGCGGGGGAGGGGGGAGGGGGGGGCGGCTAGTTATCGTTATATGGGAACATCCCAAATAGAAAGTAGGCCGGTAATTAATATTATTTTATCATTCACTACTAGCGATCCGCCCCTGCTTTGTACGATTACGACTGTATTATACACATCAATGTATAGGAATAACTTATCTAAAGGCACATCACACTTACCTTAGCACATCTCCATCGGGAAACCGCTTGATGTTTCGCTGATTTACCGCTACTCGAGTACTATGTGAGTCACTTGAAATACATTATTTCGGTTTAGCTGCTATAGTTTCGCGGCGGAAGTGTGCTAAGGGCCTGAACGATGGTGATAACCGCATCGATGACTGTTGCGTAGTTCAGAAGTACTACGCGATCACACAGGCAGACACGAAAAGCAACTTTATTTTATAACTAGCTTCTGTCCGTGACTTCGTCCGCGTGAAATTTCGGCCCCCGACCCACCGTGTCGCATACCATCGCCCGCCAGCACTATTGCTACGTTTTCGCTTAGAGTTCTTTCTGGGGTTGAGAGCCTTTCCTTTACAAAGTATCTTGCATGCGCTGATCTAGCAGCTAGAATCATTTGGCTAGCTTCTTCATCGGAATTATTTTTAATACCCGCGTTAACCAGGATAAAAAGTAGCCTATGTATTAATCTTGGGTATAAGCTATCTACATACCAAATTTCATCCAAATCGGTCCCGCCGTTTGAGCGTGAAGAAGTAACAAACATACAAACACACAAACTTTCGCCTTTATAATATTAATCAATATGATAATAGAATATGTAGCAGCCAGGAGTCTTGATTAGTGCCCGGTAGATAGCAATAGGCTTGCCCCCTATTACATACGGTACAGTTCTGACGTGACAGAACTGGAGAAATGTGGGTGTACTAGAGATACACCTCTGTATAACCCTTCGGCGAAAACACGCGTGATGATATGTTATGTAAGTACCCTTATCTTCTTAAACCAGATGTCTTGGAAGTTGAATTAAAATCATACTGCTTGTAATGAATTAAAAACTATGACTGGACCAAGGTGAGTGTAGGCAGGCTAAGGAAGCACTCCCTACAATTGATGTTCGCCTCACGAAACAGGTTCTCCGACTAACTAAACAACAGCTGCGTACAGTTACAGCTGCTATAACTGGCCATGGGTCATTAAATAAACACCTCTTTGTCATAGGAGTCACAGACAGTCCGCTGTGCAGGGCCTGCATGGAGGACAACGAGACAGCAGCTCATGTCCTTCTAAACTGCCCGGTGGTCGCCGCATACAGGGCAAAGTACTTCGGTAACCCAGGTACTCTCCGTGAGGTTGTCAGTAATATCAAGGCGCTACTGGCCTTCTTTGAGGAGCTGCGGTGGATCGAATAATCGATTTTCTCACCCATACGCAAAATACGCGCATTACGGGCTGGTATCCGCAACTCCAGAGTTGCGGATACCAGCCCGTATTACCTAATTAATGAATTATAAGATCTCCCAGTTTATTAATAAAAATATGTAATTAAGTATTCTATAAAGGGATTCCTTTTAATTAGCTTCGCTGGCTTTCATTAACACTCATTAGCAGGTTATTGAAATTGAGTACCAAAGAAAAAATATTTCGTGTAAAAAGTTCTTTGTTAACTTCATAAATTTTTAGTAAATTTTGAAGTCAAATGGAACTTTGAGTGCAGATTATTTTGTTTAAAGATGTCTGTGATCCAGTGTAAAATTCCCATGATTTCGTGAAGAAAAATACAATAGTACAAAGGGCGAGGTTAGAACTCATGACCTTTGCTCGTGAGTCCGAAGCTCTAACCGTTGGGCTATTGCTGTTTAGTTATAATAGTCTGTGATCCCACAAATGCTACAACCGTTTGATCTTGATCAAAGATGCGATGTGATTGATCGATTGCGATATTTCTCAGCAAAATAAATCGCAAGCTGGGAAACTCATATTAGTAATCATAATGTTGGGATTCAGGCAAACATGGGTCTGAATGCTCTATGTGAACTCAATGCTCGTGCGTGTTTTTATTTCGGGGTCATGTCGGGTTCATAACGAGGTTTTTCCATCGCCATTTACGGAACAGTGGTGAAACAAGTGCACGAGTAACAAATGTATTATTAAAAAAGTTTTTTTTTTAAACAATCTTTTGTTATTCTAGATATCATCTAGAACCAGAGTCCTTGTCAAGACGAATCAAATGAGCCCAAACTCCATAAGGTTGCGTCATTATATTAGTGAGTTCTTTGGCCACCTTCCGGCTCCATCATCAGATCAACTTGATGATACCAAAATATTGCATTGTCACCAATTTTACATAAGTATGCCAAATTTCAACTTAATCGAACACCGGGTAGTGGGTCAAGTTAAACTTGCAAATTTTGAAACATTGCACGTTAAATAAGAGCTTGTAAAAATTGCGCACCGATCTATGTTATCAAATATGTTATGTTATGTTATATTAATGTTATGTTAATATTGTTATGTTATCAAACATCAATACCAAGTAATAACACAAACTACGTCTTTGCCTGTCAAACTCATCTGCAGTAACAGAATAGCTATTAACACGAAATCGAAATAATATCTTGATCTGAATGACGTTGAATTTAATAGGATCTAAATTGGCTGTCAAAACTAAAACGGCCGGGGCTGATCACATAGTTCAGAATTTACATCAAAAATCTACAGTTTACAGAATATTATTTAAAAAATTAGAAAGAAAATTATGAAGCATCTACTCGTAGAATCAATATGTCCCAGTAGTCTGCTGATATAGAACTCAACATTCTACTTGGGCTGTTCTCTGGATTGTCCATGTAAAGCTATGGTAATTATCTACTGTACAAATTGGTCTTGGCGTTGCCAAAAGCGTCAGACTTTACATAGAGTGACCGCCAACTGACCCACATGAAATTAACATAGCGTAAGTGTCTATGCATTATTTAAAAAGAGTATATGGTTGTAAACTAAAATACCCATTGCAAATTTAAGGTGAATTTCTGAAAACTGAAAATTACATGAAAATGCAAAATTGTACGAAGTTAAAAAGTAATCGCCGCTTATAAAATAAAACACACGCCTAGTATACGCCCACAAAAATGCCTTTGAAACAAAGGTGGCCTCAGTAAAAATGATTTTAATCTTTAACAGAATTTATTGAAAAATTGCGTCGGGCATTTTTGTAGGCTATACTGTAAGCAGAGGTTGCCAACGCTCGGGATAAAATTTTCTGCGGCCTTTTAGAAAAAAATATTCAAACACTTTTATCCCCCGGCGACTGAAAGCTGTAATTTTATAATTTAAATCCAATTTCAAACTCAAAGTGGATTTTAATGTTATGTCAAATCAAATTATGTTAAGTTTTTAGTTATGTAAGTCCAAAATTGAATAAAAACTAATTTGAAACTAAAATACTTGGCTGAAACGTAACGAGTTATTTCAATATTTATTTCGTCACTTAATTTAAAAAAAAAATTGGTCAAGAGCGAGTCGAACTCGCGCACCGAGGATTCTGTTCCGATTTCTGAAAAAATTTGCTATTTAGAGACATTTTCCTGTAATCTTTACATAATCTGATAAGGTTTGCAGGGCCAACATGGCCAAGATCGCACAAGACAGGGAGGTTTGGAAGGAAAAAGGGGAGGCCTTTGCCCAGCAGTGGGACACAATGTAGGCTAATAAAAATAAAAAATAAATGTTTACATTAACTTCTATCGCGAACATCGGAGATAAGGGGGGGGGGGGACGGGGGGGGACGGGGGGGGGGACGGTGTTTTATTTTACATTTTTCATCAAAAGTCGAAAACTATGCGGCCTAAAAAAAGCAAAAAAAAAATCAAAATATGCAAACAGCGTTCATTCATATGATACCCCACATGCCCTAGTAGACCTACTTCGAATGTTCAGTCCCTATTGCAAAAAAAAACGTATATTTTTATTTATTTCTTATTTGTAAAATAGTTGGCCAAACGTCATCTAAAACTGTTCCAAATTTCAAGTTGATAGCATTAGTATTTCTTGAGATATCCAGCCATGACAGCTGGACAGACTGACTGAGTCGCACAATTAGGATTCCTTTTTACCATTTTGATACGGAACCCTAAAATGACAATTTTAAAGTCAAGTCAAAAAACTGAAAGTATTGATTTCTAAATCACCTCCAGGTATGTCCATTGTCTAGTACTGTCTAACCGTAGGTAATGTTACGCCCATGATCACAAACTACCTATAATGTTTATTCATGCACAAAACAATAATAACCTTTATGTAAATCGTTACTACCTATGTAAGACGTACCAACGTGCCTTTTGATTGAAAATATTACTTTACACAGCTTCTATTTGCATAAGTTACCTTTATTAAATGTGTAGGATAATTAAATTGCCTAAACACTATAGGAATTAAATAAATACCTAAACACGAACACAAAAACAAAACGATTCCCTTTATCTCTTTCATCCACGCCCGTATTTTTCATGAAAATTAAACGCAGTTGTGTTAAAAACAAAAGAAGCTCTCGTTTAATTGCATTACAAGTCATGTATTTAAGAAGCCTGATCAAATCAAGTATTTGAGCGGTCCGAATGGTCCATTAAAACCGTAGTAGCTGTTTAAAGGTAAGCGCAGACAGAGCGGCAACTGCTCGAACAAAATCCGCGTAAAATTGGCAGACGCAGTGGATGTTCGAGGAATCGCGCGCGCGCGCGCTCTAGCTGTCTCGCGGATGCTCAGTGCTCACACGCGCTATCGTCACCAAAATAATAGACACAGAACATACAGGTACAGAATACTCAATTAAGAACAATTTGAAAACCCTCGTTCGAAGTTTTGTCTAAGTGGCGTAGTGTGGCTACGACTTAGATTGTTCGCAAGTGTCTAGCATGCTCGAGCGTGCTCGCGCCAGCCCGCATGGCTGTGAGGAATATAGACGCACGCATGCCGCACGGATTTGTATCTGGCACGCTACGTTATTTTTTGTTTATTATCATTTGATCAAAGAAAACTGTTCGAGCATCTTGCTGCACAGTCTGCGCTGACCTTAAGTCTGCTCGCAAGATTCCAACCATCACTGTTGTATGCTAATCAAACAAGCCGAGGTGGGTTTAGCTGAGGGAGGGGGGGTGTAGTACTCATTCTGATTGATTCATTGGCTGTGGTTAGTGCATCTCTATTGTCAGGAAATATATTTAGCTATCTAGAGGCTGGCTTAGTTTGTGTGGTGTGTTCTGCCTTTAAAAATGTTTGAATTCATAATGTGTAATATTTGTCTTACAAAACAAATGACTGATTTGCCATTAAGCTCATCATATCTTACAAAAATAGTTTGTTAGGTTTATAGAACGAATAACCTTATTGGAGGAAATGGAAGTAATCAATTTCTTTTAGTGAAATAAACAAGATTCTTTTCAAATCTTCCAAAGGCTACAAAACTTTCTTAACTGCCATTAGACCGCCTCTTACCCCCGGAAATGCCGAAAAAAACTATAACTTGAGAATAAAAACCCGGAACAAAAGGTACACGTAGGTACGGTCGTGGACTAAAATATTTTACCAGCTTTTCAATTCGATTTCATCGTACGGTCAGCAACATAAGTCGTTTAACACTGATACTTTTACACATCATGTAAATTAATGCAAAATGATTTGATTATCTCCTTTTTTTCCTAAAATACCTAAGAGTCTAGTAGATCTTTAAATTATTTTACTTCTGTTCCGATTTTAATTAAATGCTCAATAATTAAGATTTAAAAAACTGAAGTGTTAATCGACTTTTGTTGCTGACTGTACAAAGTGGACCAAAATGAATGTTTCATTACTTACCTACTATTAAAATACCTATTATGAAGTTGGAAGGCTGATAATGACTTTGAGGATTAAAATTTTTATTTTTCTATAAATATCATTAATCTCAATTAAGTACCTAATCCCAGCCTTGACATTTTTTGACGGAAAATGTGCAAGCAATTATAATATTAGCGAGATAAGCATTTTCAGTCCGCGACTGTACATTCAGGAAGCCCAACACTACTCGTATAATTGCGCAAGCTTCAACAGTAACTTTCACTTATAAATTTGTGTTTCAGTTCACGTAGTCACGTACTACATATTTCTTCTTAATACTCGCCGTTGGCCGGTGGCTACCAACGGCCATTATGAGCATACCCGCTTGTTCTATGTGTAATGTAAATTGATATTTACACAAAAACAAGGTGTAATACCTTCTGTTCGGGCCGCGATGAGAACTAAATTAGAAGTTAATGTTACTTTGCTCGTTAAATGGATTCTTCCATGCTTTTATGTGGATAACGTGATTTGTAATGGCAGACTGAAATGTTTGGATGGCGTGCTGATTTTAAGGTTGATGGCACAAAGACATCGCTAATTTTGGTTCTAAACTAAATGCTTTTGGAGCTGGAAACATGACTGAGGTTTATGTGAAGAAGGTTTTTTAGAAGGTATAAAGTTTAAGATTATAGGTTAGAAGAGCTCGCGGCTAAGTAATAACAGCCGCACGGGTCGATCCGTCAGGTTAAGCTACGCTTGCCGGGGTTGGTCCGTGGATGACCATCTTTACATACCAAGACTCCGTGCCTCGGAAAACACATTAAGCCGTTGGTCCCGGCTGACATTCGTGGATCTTTGACAGTCGTTACGGGTCATAGAAGCCCTAAAGTCTGACAACCAGTCTTACCAAGGGGTATCGTATTACCCAGTTACTGGGTTGTGGAGGTCAGATAGGCAGTCGCTCCATGTAAAATACTGGTATTCAGCTGCACCCGGTTAGATTGGAAGCCGACCCCAACATAGTTGGGAAAAGGCCAGGCAGATTGATTGATAAGAAGGTATATAGTTTAAGATTGTAGATTATGCCGACGCCTCAGATCAACAAAAACAGGAAGATGGAGCGCCACGAACATCAAAAGTGAAGCCACCTTTTTATGTATGTGTGTCGAAGGGTTGCCATTTGTTAAATTGAATCCCTTTATTTTGGGGAACAATATTGTATGCGTCAGATGTCAATTTAATCGAATGGGGAAATTTAAAATCGTATTATAGCAACCCTCGCACTTTATGTAACTGCGTTCGTTCGTTGAGATTTTTTGTTCCAAGTAACCTTAAACTCGAAGTTTATTTAATAAAAAAAACGATGTTACTTCAAGTACTTACAAGTGAAAAGTGATTGTGTGAGGCTTTTTCTATGATCTGCTATTGTTTTCACTACACTGAAGGCATAACTCATTTTTTTTTAACTATGTTAACTAGACAACGACTCGTCACGTATGAGCGACGTGCGTGCGTGCGTCGTGGTGAGCGTGGTTTTAATTGCATGTGTGTGCGTGAGCGTGTATTTTACTTGCAGGAACATGGTTTTGTGGCTACACTTTTGAATTTCGCTGCGCTCCATCTTCCTTTTTTTGTTGATCTGAGGCCGACGCCTACTACCTGAATGATACTGAGAATTAAACCAGCTTGAGCGCTTGCAGAACTTGAGTATTAATTTTGTTTTCGGTCTGCGAAAGTATGATCATGTTTCTCACCTGCGCAAGGAACTCAAGTGGCTCCCAATCCGCCTTCGAAAGAACATGTCGGATTTTATGTTTCCTCTTCAACGTCTTACACAACCCGTCTTATCCTTCCTACCTACGTGAGTAATTTTCTTACGCTCACCCTAGCGACGTACTATGTAATAGGTTGGGGAAAAAGTTTCATCGCATTCTTTAAGAAAATTCAAAACATTTTTTAATATACATTATTTACATTTATCTAAAGTATGTAGCTACCATTTTGTTCGATAACTTTTTGCCATCTTGTGGGTAGGGACATGATCCCATTGCTATAGAAATTTTGGGACTTCTGATCAAAATACCGCGACAAGTGGTTTCGGCAGTCCTCTCGTGATGTTAACCTGACACTGCCTAAAGAATTCTGAAGAGACCGAAACAGGTGGAAATCTGAAGGTGCAAGGTCAGGACTATACGGCGGATGCATTAACATCTCCCAACCAAACTCTCTTAATTTTTGCTGAGTGGCTAAAGATGTGTGAGGTCTAGCGTTATCATGATGAAAAACCACACCCCTTCTGTTGATTAATTCCGGCCGCTTTCTCTCAACTTCTTGCTTTAATCTCATCAGTTGTTCGCTGTAGAGTTCAGAATCGATGGTCCTGCCTGATGGTAATAGCTCATAATGAATAATGCCCTTCCAATCCCACCACACACATAACATCACCTTGTTGCGAGTTGACCTGGGTTTCGCCACAGTCTGTGAAGCCTGACCGGCCTTTGACCACGACCTTTTTCGCACGTTCTTGTCGTACCGTACGTGATCTTTTTTCATCACCAGATAACAGCTTCTTCAAAAATGGTTCGGTTTCATTACGTCGTAATAAAGAATCACAAATGAGTACACGGCTCATTAGGTTTCATTCAGTGAGCTCGTGAGGTACCCAAATATCGAGCTTTTTTGTGTACCCAGTTTTTTTCTAATGCGCCAAAACTGTTTTGTGGTCAATTCCAAGTTCTTCAGCTACGTCGTAACTACCGATATGCCGATCTTGCTCCACTTTTTCAAAAATGACATCCATTTTATCCGTAATAGGGCGACCAGAGCGACGTGCATATTTGACATCAAAATTTTCGGATTGAAAACGCTTAAACCAAATTTGTGCTACTCTCACAGACACTGCACTGGGTCCATAAACATCGCAAATTTTTTTCGCGGCTTGCGTTGCATTTTTACCTTTTTTGTAGTAAAAGTTTAAAATGTATCGAATTTCTTCATTAGATTCACTCATCTTGACAGTACGAAAAACAAATGAAAATCACACATTTTCCTAATTTGAATTTGGAATTATGTTCTTTAAAATTTAAACTTTCAATGATACCAAAACCAGCCAGATACAAATAGTATAGCCAAAGAGATTTTATTTTAAGTTCATACATACTTATGCTACTATGCGAAAAGACTTTTTCCCCAACCTAATAGATCACACCTTAGATCCCTCCTTAAATCCCATCCTCACAAAACAAGCTACTATTCTTATTCCTTTTATGTCCATGCTGTAAGATTGTGTAACTCACTTCCGCCTAGCATTCGAGATTTAAAATCTATTTCTCAATTCAAATATCGAGTAAAAAAGCACTACCTTTCCTCTTAACTGCAAGAATTTATATAAAATTATTTATATTTATAGGTACCTATATTATAGTATATATTTCAGCATATTTATAAGTATACCTATGTTAATGTGTACTAAAAAAGTGTGTGTGTGTGTGAGTAAAGTGTGTGTTCCATATTTAATATTTTAGTTTAAGACGTCACAAATCGTAATCTTCTCTTCTTGTTCACAAACACTATTCTATATTTCTTTTATATTTCTCCTTTCGCACGTCTGCTGAAGAAATTTCTTAAGAAATGAGCAGTACCTTTGTACTCAATACTTATATGACTTATCTGTATTTATTTTACTGTGTACATAAATAATAAAATAAATAAATAAAGTTTAAACTTAAAACATTTATGTATTTCTACTAAGCTAAACTATTTAGCGGCAAAGTGATTGTCAAAGAGGTATAATACTTAACCTCGTCTAGCTTTTCCCGAGACATAAACGGAACAAATCTGCACACAACATATCATGTTGCAATGACGGTGTTACATCCCGCGTAATGACACTATTTCCATTTACCGAGAATTTTTGCACATAATTTTGCAAACCTCTGAGAATTTTCTGAATGAAAATCTGAACAACACATTGTTAATAGTACAGCTTTAAACATTGTTTTATTTTTATATAATGCGTAGTAAATAACATATTGACATTCTGGTGTCCGTAGTTTACACGAGTTTGATAGATAATAAAACAGAGCGTAGGTAACTAGAATTTGAAACTACATAAAGGTTCATTTTTAGATTTTTTCGTACAAGTACCTAATCACAAAATAAAATTTATGTTTAGGACTAGGTACATAATAATCTGACTAAATCTTTTTTATATTTTTACTGAGCAATGGGCCTGCTCTTGACCGCGTTCTTACCTTCTTGTCGTTTATATTTCCTTACAGATGAAAATCTTCAAGCAGATATTGTGGCTAGCTTAAAATATAATAAGTTCCAAACCACAGTTTCACAGAGATTCAGCACAGAAAGTAAGAAAGATTGCACAGCACGGATCGGTAAGTGCGTACTTAATTAGTGAAGTGGGGGCACAACCGTATATGGGACAGTACCATTTTCTAAAATAGTGGAATGATTTTTTTTCGAATGAGAACATTTGTTTCGTCCTGGCCATACATTTCAATGTCCGCTATTTTGTCGCGGTGTGTCAGTGCTGTTGGTTATGTGAAAAAATAGTAATTTATGTTTTTGTGAAATTTTATAAGAATCTTTTAAGTTACGCTATAGTTTTATAGATTTTATAAGTCTACCGATTTATCAATATAATGTTTGAGTAGTCTACTAAAATGTGAAGCATATGTTTGAGTTATGTTTACATCGTTAGTTAGGAACATACCTAAACTAAAAGAAAAATACTGGCGACAGTGACTGTCTATTTCCAATATTGAGTATTAACCGCTCACACGGTAGGTACGCCCGCTTAAAAAACTAGTCGAGTGTACCACCCGCTGACGTCATTCGGCCCGCGGCGCGCGTTTGTTTACATAATGCGCTAGCGGCATAGTTTCTAAGAATTCTGTAGCTTCTGTTCATTTCTTAGAAACCTTTTGACTTAAACTCGTTTATAGTCTGTATTTTGTTTGAATTTGTTATTGTTTACATTTCTAGAAATGGTTAAAAAGACGAACAAAGACAATTTAGCTTCAGATTTTAAAGAAATGGCTCTAGTAAGAAAAAACAAGCAAAGGGGCACAACCGCATAATCCAGAAACAACAAAGGCAATATTAAAGGAAAGAAGACGCCAGAAACTAATACAAATAAAGAAATAAAACGAAAGAAAATACATGCACCGAAAAAATCAACCAAAATACACAAACAAGATAGTGAAGTGATAGCATATTGAATGCATTTATTGCTAAGAGATATATTCCAAGACTAAGTCGATGGTTGGATTAAAAGTACAAAGTATCCCGGTTGGGCACATGACGCCTGTGCAAGTATAGACGAAGATGATGATTTGGAGTGTGATTTTTGAAATTGTCTTCAGAACTAACGGTTGTTTGTTCCCCTATTGAAATTGGCTGGGTCGGTTGTGCCCTACTACGGGGGCGAAACCATTTTTTTGTATTTTTTAAAAATATGTGCCTAAAATTGCCTATAAAGTTATTTTTGGATATTAAAATTGTTTTAAACTTAAACACTATTAGTTTTATTACCGTTTATAATAATTAAAATTGCAAAATTGGTTCATTTCCTGTACAGGTACTTTTGCAGGTTTTTTTGGTTTTTTTTTTTGGGCGGTTCCCATACCTACATATTAACTAAAATTACATGTTACAATACTCTACATACGTATTACGTATGTTGTTTACGTATTATGTATGTTGTAACATGTCATTTTGCATCCTCGTCAAATTTAAGGATGTGGTATAAATAAATATGGTATAAAAATAATCAGCCGTCCCATACATTTGCGTCGAGTAGGTATTGAAGTTTTCTATGGGACAGTTGAAAATTTTTTCGTGACTACGATGTTGGTCCCATAGAGAAAGTTGTTCGGTTTGATGTTCTGTATCACACCCTGAAATTTGACGAGGATGCAAAACGACACGTTATATAAAGTTCACAAGCATTGAAGCCGACAGCGAAAGTACAAGGATAGCACAGTAAAATGTCTTTGATACGGCTATAACACTAATAACAGAAATAGATTGCAGAAAGCGATAAGGCCGCCCATTGTATATTTTGTAGTTTGTGTCATTTTTTTTGTTATGTATTTTTGTGGTGTACAATAAAGTATATATAAATAAATATAAATAATAAATAACAATAAAACTTCTGTGTGTCGTTTAGTGTCCCGCAAAGTGTTAAGTCTCATGGGGACGAGTATATTAAATAATTGATTAAATAAATAGTTATATGTATCGAAACGCTCGGGTCATGGGCCCCGAGTGCGCGTCTACTTTTTAATGAAATTTCTCGCCGACTGGTCGAGACTTCACGTGACCAGAGGGCTGGCTCGTTTTTTGGCCAAAGAATTAGCATTGCCATTCAACGTGGCAATGCTGCCAGTCTTCTGGGCACGTTTCCGGATGAGATCGATGCGGACGAGTACTTCGACGCCTAAGTGTACTTTTGTTTTTGTATTTATTTGTATAATTAGTTAGTTAGTCATTTAATTTAGTATCTAGTGTAAACAGTGTTAACTTGTATATTGTTTGTAAAAGATACATAAAAAAGTTATATGTATTAATGTGTATAATTATATTATTTACACCAGCATCTTTGTACCCAATATTATTTATTGAACAACTGTAAAACAATTAATAAATATTTTACAGCTGTAAAACCAAAAATAAAATTAAATGAAATTGTTCGGTCTAAATTAAACAAAATAGGCTTAATGTTTGTACAGGGCGAAGCTGTTGATTTCCCGAGCCCATTTTTATTTATTTTCGCCTTCAAAACTTTTTAATTAAAAAAGTCGTTCGCTATTTATAAGTTTTACAAACACTGTATATAAAAAAATGTTCCTATTTTCGAGATTTCCAAATTACATTACACGGACTGCAAATAAAATTGCCTTTCATTGAACGTAAAATTTCCGATGACGTCACAAAAGGTAAAGAATAAATAACCACACGTGCATAAAAGTGCCGAGATGGGCATTTACACATGAGTGTGTACGGATTCGATGACACAAAGCCGTTCAACGTATTTCGTGCATGAAAAATGCAAGGTTGTACCATTTTTCTGATTCTGTGACATTGTACAAATAGCTTGGGGGCGAACGTCTCAAATCTCAGAAAGTCGGTGGATGTTCTTTCTATTTGCACGCCACTGTAAAGTCTCGCCAAGAAAAATATATTCCAATTTAACAGAGATAGTGGTCTGGGATGGCCTCGTTGTGCCAAAAGTTTCCATTAAAAAACGTTGGTCCCGACGGGTTCCGTACAGCGGCATCACGAGACACTTGCGTACAGCCGTCCCAGGGCAACATAAGTACCTATCCTACATATGTACTTACATATGTAAACGTAGAGTGTAATCTGTATTCTGCGGTTTGAAGTTTTGAGCTTTGTTTAATCCAAAGCACTGCAGCACAAAAATAGTTATTACTAAGTAAATCTGCGGGAACTTTTGTTTAACCCTTTATTTATAAATTATGTACTAATTTATGAACCCCATAGGTTTATGTCAATGTGTACCCCCAGTAGTTGTGAACCCCATAGGTTCACAACTACTGTAAGCCCGCGGTCGCCATCGGATGATGTTTTTTTACGTTTGTATTTATATGTTTTTTTTTATTAGCCTACTTTGTGTCCCACTGCTGGGCAAAGGCCTCCCCTTTTTCCTTCCAAACCTCCCTGTCTTGTGCGGTCTCTGGCCATGTTGGTCCTGCAAACCTTATCAGATCGTCACACCACCTTCGCCGTGGCCTGCCTCGACGGCGATGTCCTCCCTCAGACGTCCAGTGGGTGACGATCTTTGCCCATTTCTCCGGGTGCATTCGCGCGACGTGTCGGGCCCACTCCCACTTCAGCCTGGCTGTTTTTTCTCCAACATCTGCTACTTGAGTTATGGAGTGTATATGATATACGCTAGGCTACGATATGTATATGATATACGCTTATATTCCTATTATTTAAAGGATTTTTCCTTACGCACACATGGGGTGCGTCTGACAGGTAAGAGGTACAAGTTGAATGTGTCTTGAAGTACTTAATTCAGATGCACTATTTAATGTAAGACACAAATACCTACTATATTTCGGTTAATTTGTTTCACTAACGTCATAGTAATCTTTGTATTGAATACAAAGATTACTATGAAGTTCCAAGCGTTAATTTTTAGGCAGGGATACTAAACAGTTATGTACCGACTGCTTAGCTCGGTACTGTCATTATGTACCGGTATAAGTATGTAGGTAAGGTAGGTACAATAAGCTACCATTGTTGCTCCACCCCATGTATTTGTTCAGTTACTACTCTCCAATTAGTCATAAGTAGGAATGTTGGAGGGTAGAACTGAATCCCTTTTTCTGATTTTTATTTGTTTGAGTCAGCAATAATGACTCGCTGAGAAAAATATGCACAAAAAGATAAAATAAAGCGTAGTTTTTTACTGTGCTTTTTACAAATTATGTCATAAATAATATAATAATAATAATAACCCCACCGCCGTATCTCTACGTTGACGTCGTGGTGGGGCTTGCGCGCTCCGAACTCTGGGTCTGTGCCGATGGAGTTTACTTTGCCGAAACAGGTCTAGGGTGAGGAGCCAGACCAAGAGAGATACGTGAACCCGCAGGGCAGCTTGTGGCGAGCTGTTGGGCAGTAGCGACCCCACGGACCCTATTTCCCAGGAGAAGTCTTGTTCTTCAACTCTGGCTTGCCTTTATTGGCCGGCTGGAGTGAACACTGACGGGAACAGAGCTCCCACCTCATTCTTGCCTTTATTGGCCGGCTTGAGTGGAGATTCGCAAGAGCAAACGTGCTCGGAGGATGGAAGTATTCCAGTAAGTGCTTGTAGGGATCTTGACCATCTTCCGGGCTCTGGGATTGTTCTGAGAGCCGTGGAATACCTCTCCACTCCTTAAGCACCTCAGGACATGTTGCCCCCTTGTCACTACGTCACTATGTGCTAGCGATCGTCTCCGGGGGCCCATTATTGAGTGTGCAAGTCACCCCCTGCCAATTTATCTGTGTATATTATATAACATTGGTCAGGCAGGGGGCATAGTTCTTCCATAGTTCAAGGTACCCAATCCACTATAGCCACCCAAACCCATAGGCCCAATGTGTTTTGTTTCCATGTTCTGCAATAGTTCTGCACCAACCGGGGGTTATCCTTGGGTGCAATTGCATAGTGTAGTAACGAATGAAAAGTAAATTTTTTTAGGTAAGTATTTAAAAAAGATCATTTATTTTTAACATAAAAAGCAATAATATGATGGATTTTCCATGCGTTGAGGGAAGTACAACAAAAAAAAAAACTAGCTTTTGCTAACTCGAAGTTTTTGTACAGTATTTTCTTTTTTAGAGCACCAACATAGAGATCCCAAATCTCGGGACTAGTTATTCATACCCAACCTTTGTTGTCCACGAATAGATTTATAATATGAAAGAAATGTGAATCTGAGTGGGGCTTGCGTTATACTTGGCTAGGGGTTTCAATTCCATGTTTATTACCATTTCAAATGTGTGTCACATTTTTATTACGATTTGCTAACGATTTTATATACTCAAACAAACAATGGGTAACTAAACCTATTCGACTTAAATTGTCTGTCTATGAAGATGGAATAACGTCTTTCAATGGACTTACTATATATTAATACGTTATACAATCGGTTCGAACAGTGGCTTAACACGTCATTATTATTTTTTTAATACCAGAATTGTATTACGGTACTCATATTCCATAATTACTCGAATTTTTAACGTATCCATGATGACGAAAAAGATTGAAATGCGATGAAAATGTAACACTAATCAATAAACAAATGACTACTTTTGGAAAAAAAAATCCATGTTTTTAAAATAAAATTAATTTGAAATTAGAATTCTTAGCCAAACAAAAATTATTTTGATTTGAAATGGCCAGTACTGCAGAACGGCAATTTCATAGGTAAAGACCTAATAGTTACGTTATATCTACATATTAGTTGCTGTACTTAACTTGATTTTCTATCTTAGTGTGCTCTTCAAATTCCTTTGCTCACTGGTATCTCTAAACCTAATTCTTAAAAAAATTAAGAATTAGGATAAGTAACTTAAAAGTACTTACCTAATAAAACCTTTATCTTCTTAAAAAGCCACTACATTATGATTAATTACATTAATTAATCAGATTTTATATCTTCAGAGTTTAATGGGTTAAGCCTAACAAAGACTGGCTTGTCTCTACAATAATAACGCGATAAACATTATCTAGAACCGCATAAAATAGCTTTTCAGAAAATAAAACGTAGTTCATTCTGATAGCCGTATTAAAATCTAAATTATCCTTAAAAGACTGCCGTTGACTATCATACTTTTAAATATCAGTAAAGTATAAGGAGCTATCTCATTTCTATGTATCATCAATCATACTTTCAAATCATTTGGGGCGGGAGATAAGCACACTTTTTTGAATAAGACCGTTTTTGAATAGCAAAGATATAGGGCGACTCGGCTGTAGACACTGCGATTAAGATAAGATGGAGTAAAACGTTTTTATTATGTTTTTAAACAAAAGATATTACAGTTAAAGAGTATAATAATGGATAAAAAATTGAAGCAAGCGGCTTTAAGAAAATATATTTTAAAAATTACAGGCTTTTCACGATCGTATTCTTGGCTCATTTGTCTTTTATATGGCCATTACTGTAATGTTTCCCTGGGGAGGCGTACCTACTTCTCAGATGATATTAATAACGACTGAAGCGAACGCAGCCATCTCCCTACAGAATTTTTACTGAAGGATTGTAATCCTTCCTTATTTTGCATCACAGTTATTTGAAGAAGCAATTTTATTTTAAGAAACTTCTCTTTAACAACACACGAGTTTAATAAACGGAATGGTATACAAATCGCTGACAGTTTTACGTTTTTCTAAAGATAAATGCTTTAAGTCGGGTCTCCTGCGCGTCTTTTTGCAAAACATTACATAAAAAACCTTACACATAATCATTTGTTTTCTTAGGCAAGCGATCTCCTGCGTATTCGAATATATTTAAGCTACGCCTCTTTGTTTCGATATTTTTGTGTAATGTTTTGCAAAAAGACGCGCAGGAGACTCGGCTTTACACAAACTTACTCTGAAAGAAAACCAGACCGTAAATATAAAAATTTTCTTTGCAATAATTATCTCAAATTGAGACCTCGTCAATAGAAATTAATCCCCAAAATTTGTTCAGAGTCGCTCAATAAATTTCAGGAAGACATATAAGCCCAGACCGCGGATCTATAATTCAGTTCGAATGTCTCTAGGACGATATATCAGCGTCGTTAAGAAGATGCAATTTACATCTCAGTTCGTTCGTTGGCGTATTTATTGGGAGAGCTAAATAGTTGTCGTTCGTTACTCAAAGTAACACATAAATCTTCTACGAGTTACGTACATCTTATGTATTGGAAGTAGGTATGTAGTGCTGAGCTTCCCCTTTTCCTCATAATTAATGTAGCTAGGGGTATAAAGTCTGTTACAATCACATTATTATAATCCTATATTGTTAGTCAGACTGCTTCGTTGGTCTGGTAGTCACATTCAGAGGTTCTGGGTTCGATTCACAGATCGGACAAAGTGTTATTCCATCAAGAACTTCTCAGTAGCAGCCGGAGATTGAATTTGGGCCCGGTTAATCGCAATAGCGAGCCTATTTATTACATAATAATCTGCCTAGCCTTTTCCCAACTATGTTAGGGTCGATTTCCAGTCTAACCGGATGCAATTGAATACCAGTATTTTACATGGAGTGATTGCCTATTCTGACTTCCACAACCCAGTGACTGGGTAACCTACGATACCCTTTGGTACGAGTAAGTGTCAGACTTTCGGGCTTCTGACGATCCGTAACGACTGTCAAAGATCCACGAATGACAGCCGAGACCAACGGCTTAACGTGCTTTCCGAGGCACGGAGGAGTCTCAGTACGTAAAGATGGTCACCCATCCACGGACCAACCCCGGCAAGCGTAGCTTAACCTGGTGGATCAACCCGTGCAGCTATTATTACTTAGTCACGAGCTCCTCCGCCCTTTATTACATCTATATATATAAATAAAAACAGAAGTCCTGACTGACTGAATGATTGACTGATTGACTGACTCATCAACGCCCAGTCCAAACCCTTGAACCTAGAACCTAGAAAGCTGAAATTTTGCACCGAGGTTCCCTTTATAATGTAGACAAGGAATAAGGAAGAAATTCCCGGAGTACGTTCCCGTGGGATATTTTCCGACATCCACGCGGGCGAAGCCGCTGGCAAGAGCAAGTGGAGCATACATTTTGGGTGTGCTATAGGTACATCGCTGCCTAACCCTTCAGAGAAACAGGCATAAAATTATGTATATATGTATATTATCAGTAATAGCAATTGCTTAACTTCTTTGAGCACCATCCTCATTCACAGGCTTTTCGTTCCATTCACTACTTGGTTGTGAAAATTCAAATATTATGTTTAGCCCAAAATTCTGCCACTCAAATTCCGTTTACTGACGCAGTCGTAAGATCCTCAAGTGAACCTGACCCGTAACAGGGCCATGCGGCGCAAGATGGGAGGTGGACCGTGGTCTGCGCAGAGACGCTGCGCGGACTTGACGTTCGAGTCGTTCATAAACCCTCATCTGAGGATATTCTCTTTGCTATGGCCGACTTGGGTTTGTAGTCTAGCTGGACCCACGCGCCCGAGAAAACTTTTAAGGCTTTGAAGCCTTTGAGACGTAGTTGTGCGTTGGATGGCGTGGGTCATTTTGTAGCTTTACCCCACGGACTAGAAAAAAAAGAAGGACTACGCGCCACGCATATCGAAAGTGAAGCACAGTAAGTATGCCGGGACCGTTTGTACAAACATGCGCCTCACGTACACATTTACATCATAGTATGCCGACCGGCCAAGCCACCGCCATTACGTGACGTGACGACGTCTTTGTCGAATCACGCACTCATAGATCGGTAATAGGTGCTTCCATAGAAATATAAAAAACAGGAGAAGTGGCATGCGGGCGTGCCTGTGTCCACGCGTTATGCGCACGCTGTGCCTTTACTCGCCAAATGGCCGTCTCCGCGAACTAGTACGCTTTCGACCATGGTCACGATAAATTATAAAAATGCCGTGTTGTTCAGTGGTTTCCTGCAAAAACCGAAGTGATATTAAAAACTTCGTATCTCACGGGATCACTTACCATATGTAAGTAAAAGTATTTTACTGTATTTATCTTTAAAATCATAAAAAACAACAAATCGTAAAATATTTCTTGCTTTTACTACGTTATTTTTGTTTTCAAATATCGCAGCGGCTGTACTATTTTTGCAGCAAATACATTGCTCCTTAACCACTACCTTAAGTATGTCGCTAAGCGACTGGACAAGCAATGTAAAAATAACAAAACGATACTTTATTTACGCGGAGCGTCGCATAGTACAGCCGCTGTGTCTTGCGGCGAGATAGTGATGAGGTTAAGATCCACTAAAGTAGGCTATCGATAATAATGTCGATTGCCCAACGAATATTATATTGCTATTATAGTTTATTTTTCAATTTGTCAACCGTTTTAGCCCGGTTGGAACACTTGAAAAGATGACGTTTAAGTACGGTTGGGAAACCTTTGAGAATGTAAAATAATCTTTTTTACTGTTTTTGATTATTTTACAGCGTACCTAGTAGAGAAATGCATAACCAACGGTCGTAAAGTAAGTTTATTAATGTTTAGGTGGAGTGTTCTTGGGTTTAAATTATCGCATCTTCGTGCTATTTCCTTACTTTTTTTTGGTTTTGGTATTTTACTTCCGCTAAAGTCTTTAACTATGCACCACAAGATTCAAATGCGTTGTAGTAATCGGTATGGTTCAGATAAAATATTAGTGATTTTAGCTTAAAATAAGTCAACATATTCATGCTATTTATTTGTTATGCATGAGTATGGTATGTGTTTGTTTTCATATATTTAACTATTTCTTAACTAAGGGTTTTTTTTTAACAACAAAAGCCTATTCGCCTGTTGCCTGCTACCTGCTTACTCATCGTGAGGTTAAGAAGTATAGACCACGCCTTAGGTATGTGAGCGGTGGGATGGAGGAGCAAGGGCGCATTACTCAGTACGTGCGTTGCGAACCGCCGCCTCACCCCTGTCTCAGCGGCCAACTAGTTCCTAGACTATAGACTATAGCTTAAGATACTTATTATGTAAATGATAAATAAGTTCTTATAGTACCTTTTTAGCTTCCCAAAAGATACAAATACAAAATAAGAATGGATTGATGCCACAGTAAGGCCACCTAACTGGTTCCCAACAAAATATAGCACCATATGCTCAATTCACTTTAAGGCAGAAATGTTCCAGCCTCTAAAGAAAACTCGCAGGCTTTTTGAATGGGCAATCCCAAAATTAAGAGTACGTCAAGTACTGAACAAATACCTCCACTTTACAGGTCAGTGAGTAAACACATCATAACAGGGTTCAACAATTCCTATGGTTTCACAGCCTAAACCAACTTAACCGGATTGTTTTAATTTATTGATTCGTGTTTTTTTTTTAATATACTTTTTTTTTTATTTAAAATGTATAATACTTTCTGGACATATCATTTTTTATTTTATTTTCAGGACCCCAAATTTTTCTTGTACAGTAATAAATGGAAGTATCGATAACTTTCCGTTTTAGTCAATCACTAGCGTATATGTAAAATAAATTGCTTTTTGCACAACACAATAATAACGACAGATGTTTTTGTGTGAGTAAGTTGTACGGTGCATGGTAAATGCACGCTGTGTGTGACGAGTTAAGGTTTATAATTGATTGTGTAGTATGTTCTGATTTATGAATTGCAAGTGTGTGCGCGACTTTGTATCTATTGCTTTTATTGAACTACATGTGTAGTAGTGGCGCGGTGGTGGGGCCAACCTAGCGACATCGGGTTCTGATACATTTTCAACTACCGGGCATATCTCCTTCTTTCATATATCTATGGGTGCTTCACTTTCGATACGCGTGGCGCGGTGTCCTTCTTTTTTTTCTAGTCCGTGCTTTACCCTCTCAATGCGGTTGGGTATGGTCCTATGAATTTCTGGAGGTTCTCGGCATTGCTGAGTAAAAGTCTACTTCTTTGTCGATTGTTTTAACCTACTCTTTCATGCTTTGTACCAGTGCCATATATATATTCAAGACTTTATCAAGAATTCGGAACTGATTACCGATCCCTAAATTCTCTGTTACCTATTTTCAATCTGATGAAAGCTATCTCCTCTTTCCGTTGTCCGATGAAGCAGTAAAAGTCATCAGTGGTTTACTACAGTGACCTTATATAACTTTCAGCCCATATTTCAGCCTATAAATTATCCCATAGCTAGATAAAAGCCCTTCCGTTTTTATCAGATTTTTCTAAATTGGCTTCTGGCCTTGATGTGGACTATTTGTCGTTTACGCCATTAGATACGTCTATAAGAGTCTACCTTTACTAGCTACAGTTGTTTAGCCTAAGCAACTGTGTTTAGGCAAACGTCAAATTCAAATCAATCATTTATTTCAAATAGGCACATAAAAGCCAATTTTGAAACAAAAAAAAAAATATAGAATTGATTCTAGTCGCCCCTTCCAAAAGGTAGTTTCGTATGGAGAAGAATGGGTTACAATATTTTATATACATTAACTAAAATAAAATTACTATACCACAATAGATAAAAAGAATTAAAATTAAAGCAATGTGTACAGATACATTAATTATGTGATATATACACCACGGTGCTCACATATTTATAAACATTGTAAAATTATACGATTTTTCAAAAAAAAATTAAGAAGGAATGAGTCAGTGTATGAGTTAAGGCTACATAACTGTAACATTCTTACTTCCACACTAACATTTTAAATGCGAAAGTAAATCTGTCTCTCTGTCTGTTCACGCCTTAACCGCTAAACGAATTTCAATGAAATTTGGCACACAGGAATACCATGACCTGAGTCGTAAATTGTATCCTATGTCGTAACGTAGAATACGATTTTTATCCGATATAAAGGATCATTTCCGACCAGTAAAGCAGCGGGCAAAAGGTAATATACGAGTAGAGTTTGACATTTGACTGACATAAGATACGTTTTAAACAAGTGTCTAAGTTTTTGTGACAAGACCTCTAATGTGTATGTCGTATTTAAAAGTGTAATATGAAAAGTGAAAATGCCTATTCTCAGCCAGCCGGAGTACGGAACACAGTCAGCAAGTTTTATAATAAATTCATGTCACGTCAACCGAACACGATTTTAAATGCAAAATTATACAGCGGTACATATACAAGTGCCACGCTATTGCAACTTGTTTGATTGCGAATAATTTGTTCGATTTGCGGTCGGTGACGATTTCGAATCAAGTTATTTAGTAACATTTATCGTTTGGCTTTTGTTTCTCGGGTCTAATGAAGTTTTCGTTTCGGTATTGAGTGGAACCGAACACATGTTGTTGTTATTGAGTCATTTTCCAATTTATTAAGCTAGTTGTAATGAAGTTAGATAGCAAAATATAAAAATCGTAGAACGTAGTATCCATTTATCTAGCGAGGGTATTCTGAAGAAACTGATGCCCATGCCTTTATACCGTAAACTCAATTCAATGACGCAAACTCATACCTAGGTACTCAATCATGAACATAGTTTACATTAAATAAACCAAACACTCCCAACACGAGCGCATGATTCTGGAATGCTATCAAAATTCTAGAACAATCGAGAACAATTTAAAATCGTTCATAGACCGCGGGTTTCAACGCAAGTAAAAGTTCTATGTACGTGACCGTTTTTTTCCCTTGATTAACGGTACACACTTAACTACGCCTGTTTACGTCACAATCTATGTATATTTAAGTACTCGTAGTCGTTATTGTAAATGGTGGTATATTTGTCATAAAATAAGTTTATTGCCGCTTCGCGTTCAGAGTTTTGTACGTTTTTTTTTTATACAAGTACTCTGTCCCGTTAATCTTTGTTACGAATACCTCTTGTTTGCTTGTAACATCTGTTTCGGTAATAATTTACAAGGACTGCGACATTAATATTTTTCTGATTGCTGCCGGAATTGGGATTTTAAAAAAAAAATACGGATTTTCTGTGACGTTCGTTTGCATAATTTAATGTGATTGTTGGATTTTGAGAAATGATAACTTTGTATAATTTATGTTACCTAGTTACTCAGCTATTCAGCATTAAAAAGGCAAGAAGAAGAAATGTGTATTTCTTGTTTAGGTATGTATTTGTATCGTCTTCAAATTAGCCCTTAAAAAAAACTGGTGAGCAATTAAATATCTGATGAGAAAACATTAATATCCATTAACATCCCTGCAAACTAAATGAAGACATTAACCAAAAACTACTACCACTTAATTCCAATACATCCGCCACCCCAACCTATCGCCTTAATAGTCATCAATTAATTAACTCAACATAGAGGAAACGCAACATTGCGGTTTTTGAGGCAATGCCTGATTGTCTCTACCTACCTACATTGGCGTTATATTATCAGACTAGCTACCCGACCCTGCTTCGTTTGGGTGCGATTTACTGATGTGGCGACATGTCGAAACATCGAGATTTCTACGCTGTGTCTAAGTTATTACAACACACACACACCATAAACCACAACACAACATAACACCACAACAACACAACACACACCTTCAGAAAATTAAATAAATTCTCTAAATGGTGGTGCAACACCTCACCAAAATCCATTGTGCGTAGTTATGAAGAACTAAGTGCACATACGGACAGACACGAAAAGCAACTTTGTTTTAGTCTATTTATAGATTACATAAATTTTGGACAAACAGCGGGTTTTGGCGCAGCTGCAAGAGTTGAACTAATTTCATCTCGACATGACAAGGGTATTAGTTGGGTCGAGTCGAGACCCTTTTTATAACTCAGGTTACTCGCGCAAAACCTGCCTTTGTAACGAACCCGAATAATTGTCGCTGGAATTAAATATGAAACCAAAACAATTTAATAAACGGGCGATAATTACTTTTTTTGTGATATGTTAGGACACAATACTGTACCTACACTGTTTTATGAATTTGTTAAAAAAACCCTCACGCAGAAAAGAAAAGCGAACATTTAAAAAGTAAAAAAATACCTACCTATCGTTGAGCCATCTAATACGATTGAGTAAGCCGACGTTCGCACGGATGTAAAAATATCGCAGCGATTTTTTTTCGCGCGCTGAATCTTCAACGCTCTGCTTAGCGTCGTGAGTTGAAAATCCAACAGTATCTTTTTTCGACGCACTGGGATGCACTCTGTTGTTGTTAGGTTGGATTCTCGATGCTCGGCTCAACACCGAGAGTTGAAAATCCAGTAGGTACGCGATAAAATCCCGCCGCGATATTTTTACGTCCGTGCGAACACCGGCTAATACCTCTAAATATATTTTAATTATAGAAATTGATGGATGGCACGATAAGGTTTGCTCATTGAATTGGCGCTATAATGTCGCGGTAGGGTATCGTATATGTAGATAGTCAATCAAATGAAGGGTCTGACTTACTTAAGCGGTACCCCGCCGTGACATTATAGCACCATTTCAATGAGCAAACCTTATCATGCCATCCATCAATTTCAATTGAATTTCATGGCTCAACGATAGGTATTATTTTTGACTTTTGTTCGCTTTTCTTTTTGCGTTGTTGTATTTTAAATTTTATTTTTATTTTTAAATTTTTAAACTTAGTTACAAAAGAAGTTATGATAAGTACAATTTTTCTTCTAAATCATTTTTGATCGTAGTTTTAATAGTTACTTACCTGCTTTACCTGTATTCTGGTGCGCTTTCAGCGAGCTCGAGTCCTTTTTGGTAGTCGTAATTCCTGGTTTTACCATAATTTTCTGTCGAAAAGCTGGTTTTTTACTGAAACACAAAATTTTTGTTCCGCATAAAATCCACTAACATAGGTCGCTAGTTTATTGCGTTGACTTAGAAGCTTGTTTTTTTTAGAACTCTAAGGGGCCATAGACCTACGTATTTCATATGAATTTTAACTTGATACGTCCACGCGTTCCTGAAAAAAAGGGTCTTGACAGAATGACTGACTTGAAAATATTTTTTATGTGATAGAGTTACAAATTAACAGTTTTCGGACTTTTTCCTTTACTTGTGCTGTGAGACCTTGCTTCTTGCCAAATTTCATGATTCTAAGACAACGGGAAGTACCCTAAGCCAAGATATTAATTTCAACTTGATACCTCCACGCGTTCCTGAGAAAAAGGGTCTTGACAGACAGACACACGGACAGCGAAGTGTATCCATAAGGGTTTCGTTTTTTCCTTTTGAGGTACGGAACCCTAAAAGTAAAGAAGAAACCATCAGAAACCATTAAGACCAACAAACAACAGAATTAGTTATCGGGGTTCGGCTACTGTAGTCGATCTACAGCGGTCGGTATTCCTATTTCGTTTCAATATTCGATTTTCCAATAGTTTTGATCATATATGCAAGAATGTTATCGAGAACTTTGAGCTTGATATTTGCAATTTGCATCAAATTGCAAATAATTGAAATTTGAACATAGTTTGTATTTCAAATATTCTGACGTTGTACTAGCTATTAAGTACAAGGAGTACAATAAATCTGCCTAGCCTTTTCCCAACTATGTTGGGGTCGGCTTTCAGTCTAACCGGATGCAGCTGAATACCAGTATTTTACATAGAGTGACTGCCTAATCTGACTCCACAACCCAGTAACTGGGTAATACGATACCTCTTGGTAAGACTGACTGGTTGGCAGACTTTCAGGCTTCTTACGACCCGTAACGACTTTCAAAGATTCACGAATGACAGCCGGGACCAACGGCTAAACGTGCTTTCCGAGTCACAGAGGAGTCTCGGTATGTAAATATGGTCACCCATCCACGGACGGACAACCTCGGCAAGCGTAGTTTAACCTGATGGATCAACCCGTGCGGCTGTTATTACTTAGCCACGAGCTCCTCTATTACAAGGAATATCTTAAACTTAATACATATTCACAGTTGGTAACCTACTTTTAAACAAGTTATATTGAATTATATACTTTTTTTCTCAAATCTGTTCAACCATGATTCAGTAAGATAAACAATGAAATTTTCGTTTTCAGCATACCTATTAATAGCAAAACCTCTTACTTTGCACTCTTAAACACTTTACCCTTCCTCACGGTATCCTTTTTCTAAAAAAAAGTAATTGAATCCGACACAAAGGTAAGCTGAGACAACTGTCACAGTGGAAGCGCACAGCCAGGGGTTTAAATAGGCGCTCCTAAATTATGCAATAATTTGTCTCGAATTAAAGGCTTGTAAGTATTCTTGAGTAGTATTCGAGCCTCGGTAAGGTTTAAGAGCTTCGTCGCTCGCACAACTGAAAGAGATAAGAGTGGATCGCGCTAAGCTGGTGAATTACTGCCATGTCTTTGTGCGACATCGGCTCGACTTCGTCTGATGCTACGGAGAATGACTTGCCGTGTGAGCACGAATTTATTCAAATTCACAGCGTACCTCGCCCCGCCCGAGTAAAGTTAGTAAGACATCATTAACCCGGCAATAATCGTAATGAAATGTTCTCCGCGACCCAGCTGCGACGAGCGTGGCAGACAATATTACCAACTTTATTACATTTTAAGGGCTGTAAGTGAGCCTAAATTACACTGTAGCCACCGAAAGTGTATAGTGAAAGAAATAACAAATAGTAATACAGTCCGACGATGAGCAATAAAGAACTACCTACGTCAGTTTCGCGTTACCCCGGTGAGATCGCGAGCACGTAGCTCCACGTCTAATATACATATAGATTTTTGTGACAAATACACGTCGTGCTCATAAGAAATTCACCCTTGTCGGTGGCGTAGGGCGGGCCCTCGTGAATTATAACATAGAACGCCAAGTTTTTGCGCCGAGATTAACTGCGTATTACAAGCCGAAAGTATGCCAATGAGCCAGTATTCCGAAACTTCTTAATTACTTACGAAGGGTTTTTTGTAGCGACCGCCTTACGGGGGTAGACACGAATTGTTTTCACATTTCAAAGTGGAAGAGCGACAGAAGAAGTTTGCATAGTTAACGTTCGCTGCAAAAAGTTTAACATGAAAGTTTGTCGAGATGTTTTCGCTTGAGAATGATATTATTATCTCGTTGAAACTTCTTTAATCTTGTTTCATCTAATTCGTATCAGCGGAGGTGTTGTGCCGTGTAACTGAAGCCTACATACGGTAATGGCTAACTTTAAGTGCGTGTCAGTATTATCTGCGAACGCACGTGATGCTATTTTTAGAATCGTGACTAATGTTATTGAAAAACATATGAAGCCTTATGTTTAGTATGTGATAGGATAAAGTTACACTCCTATACTTAAACTTCAAGTGGATATCCCTAAGTAACTTAAACTACTCTTCACAGCTATACTTGCTACAGCTTCTAGCTTAAAATCTAGCTTTAAGCTAGAAAGAAAGCTTTGTTTAAATTTAAAAAGACACAAATCAAAATCACCATAGAAACAGATACACAAGAGCAAAGTGACCAACACAATAAAGTAAAGAATAAAAACAATACACAAAGTGAAGTCGCAGCAATGTCTCGTTAAGCTTTAAGATTAAAATAGCTGAATAGTAAAATACCTTTATTAAACCACATCCCTGCAGCTTTGAATCTCTGCTTCGTGAATAAAAAAAATAAATAATAATAATAATATCAGCCTAGTACTATCCCACTGCAGGGCAAAGGCATTGAGTACCACACTTACTCCAGACAGGTTGGCGATTTCAGACTTATATTTACTATAAGTCTGAAATCGCCAACCTGTCTGGAGTAATAACCACTGGGCTATCACGACATCACGACACGACATCTTCGTGAAGCTTACCTACTACAATGGAAACGTCTGACAAAATTATATTTTAAGATTTTACTTTTTGGTCAAACAGTTTTCCCAATTCCCACGAATACCCCAACCTAGATATTCCGTTTTCGTTTTCGTTCCTAGATATTCGTCAATTTTACCCCTAAAATGCCCAAAAAAACCCAATAAATGCTAAAATACCCTATTTTTCCGACATTCAAACTAGGTCTACGAAATTCATAAATAAATTTCTAACTACAAAGGAGACCTGTGAACAGAGAAAGAAAGAAATTGGCCATTCTTGGGTCACTACTCAGATTTTCAGAGTGTTACAAGTACCTAACAATGTAGAATGTCAGCCATGATACACCGACCTCCATTGTGATGAGAAGCACTTAACAGTAACTTTACATAATGTGTTTCGTCTGACTTCTGTACCGAACTTAACTTGAGGCGGACGTTGACTCCTAAATACGGTTTCAGTGGCGCACTAGGTTTTAGTATCATAATAAAGTTCAGTACACATACAGTGGTAGATTAAGTTTACCAAAATTCAGTTGTGTAAACGGAGAATGCTATAACATTGAATTTGAAAATAGTAAATAGTAATAAAATATAATGAATTTTCTGGAAAAGTTAAAGGTCAGTGTGTATACATTTTTTAGGGTTCCGTACCCGAAGGAACCAAACAGAGCGCTATTGCTGTCACTCACGTGTCCGTCTGTCCGTCGTCTGTCACACAGGTTTTACAGCCAAACAGTTGGAGCTAGTCTTAAAATTTTGCAGTATTTAAAGCATCTTGTTGATCCAAAGCCATAAAAATTGTCAATTTTTTTTTTTTTTGTTTTTAAGGGGAGCTCCATAGAGCTAAAGGCGCGAAAAATAAAGTTTTGACCTACCCCATCGAGCATCGTTGTTTAGGACTCGTTGAGTAGATAAATACTGTATTGTTTGTTTAAAAAAATGAAGGAAAACAAAGGAATGATAAGCCACCGAAGTCAGATTTTTTTACACAAAATTTTGTTTTAATGATTTTTTTAACTTCCCATTGACCTATGAAGTTGAAATTTGGTGATAATGTTTATTATTACGTATAGTTTACTAAAAAATACTAATATGTTGATAAATCAGATTTGGTACGGATCCCTAAATGTGTGAAGTCCGACACGCACTTGGCCGGTTTTTAGTATACCTACACGCAATGTGGATCTCTAGAATGTATAATAACATGTACCTTGACTATAAGCTGTCTTTGTTTCGAATTTGCTTTTGCTTTCTTTTTGCGCACAAGACGCGCACAGATTGCACGACCCTATGTCGCATTAATCGTAATCGGATAAAACAGCATCAGCATAGCAATGTCTCAGAATCCCAGCTTAAATTGATTGAAGGTGAACGGAGTCTTGTTACAAATCGCATCGCTTATGTCAACCGCTTTTCACCTTAAACATTGCAACAGAGATAATGCCTTTAACCGAAACGGTTCATCAGTATTCAGCGGCGAAGCAATTGAAACTGCGGTGGTGCTCGGTCCTCCCACTCAATTTTCCTTGTTCCGACGGCTCGAGTTATTTGCATCACAAAAACACAATGTCGAGGGAACGCGAGACCATTAATCACGCGTAGCGGAACTTCAGCACAGCGGTGAATAGCTTCAACCACACGCGAATGATTCAGACGTTTTGCTGCCCGATCGAAGGGCGAGTCGCCGTCGTCGCGACACCGGCCTCCCCACTGATTATGTAGGTACCTACTATCATGACGTCATGTATTGCATTCATACCAAACTGTGCGAGGGTCGACCTCGGAGGGGACGTCTTAGAACCAAAGTTCCATTTTAACGCGCCCCTATCAAACGACGAAGTGATGATAAATGAAATTGCTTACCAACATTGCGTTGTACGCGTCGACGTCGGTGTATAGGCCTCCCCAGAAAACGCAAATTAAACCAAGAACAAGTTAAAACAACACAATTATCACCTTAACAAGCTGAAATTAATACAATCCCCTAAATTAAATTTATTGTGTAATTCGCAACAATGTGCCGGTAGGTACTGTTCAAATTGTCTGTGTCTATACTTTAAAAGTTTTTTAAGTGCCGGAACAAGCCGCCGTTTTAATTGCGCCAACCGGAAAGGGGAGAGATGAATGGAAGGAAACGGCAGCAGCCTTGCCAACCGCCCTACATTATTAAAACTTGCCTCTTACTCCACCGCGCTCCACTCTTGCAACTGCGAGCATAATGAATCGCGCATCTCGAATAGACTTGAAATAATTTCGTTTATAAAAAAACATAGTGAAAATTGAAAAGGCGTTGAGATTTTATCTCCCGGAATTTTCCTGCTCGGGCACTAGTTTCACGTTCCTAGTTTGGATGGCAAACTTTTTAGGCCACTTTTAGTATACTTGAAGAGCTCAAACGACCTCGTTAGTCTACACGCGTGTACTTCTATACATCATTATACTAATACGAACACGATTAAAATACGCTTCGTGCATCCTATTGGTTAAAACCATACATTGTGCGATCGAGTCGTGAGCCGTGCTATACGATTATCGCATTTATGATGAGTATGCGGAACTTTGGCCCATTGTACGTCGTTCATAATACGATAACACTAGGCTTTGCTCACATGGTTCCAATACAGCATTAATGGAGAAAAATGTAATTTGCATGGCGCCTTTAATATTTAATAAACTTCCTAAGGGATGGAGGGAACTAAGCGCACACATACTATAAAAGCGGCTAAAATTATATCTAGTTGGTAAAGCATACTACAGTATTTTATAATTTTTAAATGACAAAATGAATACGAATTTAACAAATATTTACCGACATTTTATAATTTTGACCTAATAATAATAATAAAATAATAAAAAAAATAATAATAAAATAATAATTTTTACCTAATCTAATTAGATTATAGGACAATTTAATTAAAATCTGTAATTTATTGTTTAAATTGAATTTTTAGTTTGTGTAAAAATGTAATAATGTTTTAGCGTTGTATAACGCGTAACGCGTGGTATACCTATATTTGCTTGCTTATATTTGTATGCCACAAAGGCCGAACATGACGGATCTTCTTTGTTTCTAACAACCTGCATGCCTTGTATGTTTGAATACTCATAATTCTACAAATAAATGTCTTATCTTATCTTATCTTATCTTCCATCCCGCACGAGTGAAGACTCGACACACTAGCAATAAGTACTGTCATATAATGTAATAAATAATAACACATGAAAGCCACTTAAGAAGCGCAATAGCGTAAACATTACAGCGTTGCTGGAACACGCAAAAGAGAACTTAGGGATTGAAGCTTCAAATAGTATAAACGAAATTCTGCAGAGCGTTTATATGAATAATTCATGTTATCTTAGTGGCCCAGACGTGTGATGCGAAAAACACAAAGCGTAAAAAATGTATAGCATTTTCAACAGCAAACATTGTGATAGTCGCGGCGGAGTGATGCGTCACAACTTCACGAGCGAGCAGTGTGGCGCGTGCGTCTGTCGACGAGAGCTTTTTGTTAGAGCGTTGAATTCATACGTTCCTAGAAAAACAACAATGAACCTGAAAACTAATTGCGTCCTTGATTCAACGAGCCCGCTAGCTCAATGTAAACATTGTTTATAAAAGGTGCGAAATAGACGGGCGTCCCCGTATTACTGTGGCCGCCTTATTACATTGTACAAGTACCTTCACAAAGCCTCCGGCGTGCCTTATCTGTGGTACCACAAGAGCCTCATAAGCCCAGGTTGTTACCTCGGAACACATTGTAGCACATTATGCGCCGACGCGCCGCCGACCTAACGCCCTCATCCGCACGTAATAAGAATATGTAGTCTTATGAATATTTTGCTCTTTCTTGACAATGTGCGATTAGAGATTACTGTTTTGTGGCTTCCGTGTAGCGACATGAACTGATATTACTGCCTCGCCACAGATTTAGTTCTGAAAGTTATGTCTACCGGTTGTGTTATTACAAATATTGGATAGCTTGCTTCCTTGTATTGTTCTAAGAACCGATCTTTGGATGTTCCACAGAATGGTTAACACTAACATGGAAGCGAAGGTGTCAAGTTTCTTAAAGGAAATGTTTACAAACGTACGATTTCTGAATTTTCACAACTAGGTGCTCACATTGTTAGACCGTACGTTTTCATTAAATATACAATTTACTTGTATACCTATCAAACAGATATTTTGGAAATTTGTAGGCAGCAGACGTACTCATTAATATTTAAAGCTACGCCGGTCATTCCTGAGTACGAAAGCGTGTAGCTTCCATTAAAATAATTAGTTGTAATTAGCCGATTACGTATACGTCACTAAAGCTAGGTTTCTGAGGTTTTCAAGAGTGTACAAGAGCTATTGATAAAAGCTTGTCGCCATTCATATCGGTAAATTATTAAGTATAAGGGTAGTACTAAGTTTTTTATTCAATAAAGCCTAAATACTACAAAACTTTTTTACAAATAAATACAACCGACTTCCAAAAACAACACTACAAAGTAAAAAATTACTTTAATTTCGGAAGTCGGTGTCTGATTAAATTAATGTATTTTTGTTTTTTGCCATCGACTTCCGAAATTAAAGTTATTTTTCACTTGTGTGTTTTTAGAAGTCAGGTGTATTTTTTTGTAAAAAAGTTTTTATTTTTCACTTTTTAGTTGTGGTACTTGACACAAATTCTAATACCACTACCTACCTACAAAAGAAACTAGAACATCATCCACATAAAAAGTGAGAAAAAAATACGTATAATTATTGAAGCTAACTCAAAAACTACCAAAGCAAAGTTAATACATTTTATACGGGGCCAACTTTGAGGTATATCTTGAACAAAACAAAAATTGTTCAAATCGGATGACTGTAAAAAGCATGCATAAAAATACGTGTCGTTAATATATTATGGACCGCTTATATGCAATATTATTAGGGATATACTATTAGGGACAATACTATTAGGGACCGCTTATATGCAATAATTTCTAGGACACACTTGGTATCGCCTTTTCTGACGATATACAAAAAATGAACGAAATCGGTCCAGTAATAAGGTCAAAAAGTAGAGTTTTCATTTTGAACAAATTTAAACACTGTAGAATTGGATCACTAGGTCATTGATTCAATGAACCCTTTAAAATGCGACGTTGCCACTCAGTGCAAACTATCACGACGCTGTTACGTACCTATTCTACTTATTTGCCGAAATGTAAAATCGGTACACCTGCACGACAGGCTGGAATTTAATGTAAAAAAAAATAATTCAACGTTTGAGTGCGTGCGCAAAACTAAGCGTGTACGGGAGACGCAGCCGCGGATCGCGCCGCCCGACGACACCCACATTCGATTAATACTGTGACGGTACGGCCCACTACCTCTCACAGACACAAGACCAGTACAGACTGACTATGAAATTTAATGTTAATGTGGTTTTTTTTTTCGGTATACTAGTACTTGGAATTTCCTATTGAACAACTTCCTTGGCCTGCCATGGTCGAAACTTTGTTTTGTTTACACAAACATAATCCATCACTGGGACGCGCCAACATTTCCTGCGGGTGTACATCGGCAGCGGTGTCTTTTGGCGGCTTCTTTACACAGAGCGGCACGAGCCACGCGGCTCTCTTCAAAGGCGATTCAGCGAAATATAATAATATTGCGGGGGGCGCGCGGATGCGGGGTGCGCTCGCGCCACGTAGGGAAGCACACCTGTTATCGACTATTAGCTTGTGTTAAAAGGAATAAAGATAGATAATCAAAAAAGCTGTTTAGCTTTAAATACTTAGGTGGTGCTATGGTGTTTTAAAAATTATTGTCATAATTCTAAAAACCACTATGCCCTGAGTATTTAAAGCTAAACAGCTTTTTTGTTTATGTGTGTTCTTATTAAATATTATTAAGTAGATTTAGAGATAAAATGCATAAAGTAAACAACAACAATTTATGAATTGTTTTCGCATGTTACATAGTTAGTTACAGACCGGCTCCCGGTCGATCGACAGACCCGATTGATACTCAGGATTACTCAGGAAGTCACTAACTTAACGGTAGTTTCGTAAACTGTTCAATCGTATTTTTAATGTCCAATTAATATTTTTAATTGTTAAAAATAAATATTCAAATTACACAAAGATACTTGTATTCTAATGCCTTGTCTCGGTAGAAAGTAATTATGTGTAAAAAGTTATCGATAAGCGTTAATTACGATAATTGCACCATGTGCCCTACATTATAATATTTTTTCGCCATCTTGGAAGTTGCGTTCCACTTTGTCAGTTCACCGCTATTCTTCCGGGATAGTGTGTGTGCCTTTCGCAGAGATTTCGTCTACTTGCGCGCATTGCTTCAAAACGTGATTAGCAAATACCACTAAATTTAGTGCTTAGTTAGTTTAATTTTTTATCAGTGGAATGGACACTTATTAGTTTATTAGTTATTTGACTTTGTGTGTGTGTAAATTGTGTTTTTAAGTTTTTTGTATACATTTTTTAAGGTGAAATTGACACTTGACTTTTGTGTTCGCGTGTGTCTTTTTAACAAAATGCCAAGACAACAGCATTTTTACAGTGCTGCAGAGTATACAGACATGGTGTTATTGTATGGCGAATGCGGCTAAAATTCAGCCTTAACTCTACGTACTTATCGTGAGAGATACGGCGCAACTCGCGTCTGCCCTACTAGTGTCCGGACAATCCTGGGAGCTGTCCAAAGGATCAGGGAAAATCAGCACATAGTGCCCAACACTCATGAAGGAGTTGCTCCGCGTCACGTTTCATCCTCTTTTGAACACCGAGTCTTAGAACATTTCGAGCCGAACCCAGCCTGCAGCCTTAGACAAGCTGGGCGTGCGTTTAGAGTGACCCATAAAACAATACATCGAGTGCTGAAAAGGAATAAACTACGACCTTACAAATTTGCAAAGGTGCAGGCGCCGCTGCCCCGTGATAAGCCGATTAGAGAGTTTTACTGCCACTGGGTACTGGAAAAAAACATTAAAGACCAACGTTTTTTATCTGATGTGTTTTGGACAGATGAAAGCACGTTTACTCGAAACGGCATGTGGAACCGACAAACCATGCGTCACTGGAGCCGTACCAATCCCCATTTATTTAGAGAATCAGCTCATCAATACCGCTTTTCCATTAATGTGTGGGCAGGTATTCACGGAGACCAAATAATCGGCCCCGTTTTTATCAACGGAAACCTCAATGCACAGAAGTTTCTGGATCTTCTTAACGGCCCAATAACCGATTATCTAGAGGAATTGTCTGTGGTAGCTTACAAGCGGGTTTGGTTCCAGTTAGACGGAGCTCCTCCACATTCCGTACTCCTCGCGAGAGAGCGGCTTAACACCATGTTCGGCGAGCAATGGATTGGTCGCCGCTATGGCCCTCGCAGGTGGCCAGCTCGGTCACCCGACCTTACGCCTCTCGACTTCTTTTTATGGGGCTTTATTAAAAATTAAGTTTATTCGCGTGTCTCCGAAACCGAAGATGAACTGCGCAATCGTATTGTCGCCGCCTTTGACAAATTAAAAACCATGGCTCTGGATCCTGAACGAAATTTGCTGAGCAGGCTTCGGGATAACATTGTGCGGCGATGTAACTTGTGCATTCAAAAACGTGGTGGACACTTTGAAAATGAGAAAATTTAAGTTTATTCTTTTTGGAACTAATGTGTAATATTGAAGTATTTAGTTCAGTTCAGTTATCGCGAAATAAACACGTGGCGGTACAAATGAACTTAGTGGATTTTATTTTCGTCGCACATTGTCAAACGATCAAAGTGCCGGCGCCGACGAAAAAGCCGCCATGCCGCCCGCGTGCACCGTTGCCACTCTTCGCTCCTGGGGTCAAGGTACGTTGTCTAAACAGTGTTTACTTTAAGTGAATTTATTTTGATATTTATTTTGTTTGAAAATTTAACTTTTTTAATTTTCGGTTTTTTATTTATTATTTAATTTTTCTATACTTCTATGGAGTAATATTCCTTGAGCTTTCAATTATTGCCAAGATGTCAATTCCATACTGTATATGTATATATATATATATGTGTGTCGAATTCAGGACCTCCTCTTTTTTTATCAAATTCTTCTTAATTTTTTTTTTTTTTTTATTATTATTCTTCTTAATTTTTTCTTTTATTCTTTTTCTTTTTTTATCGTCGGTTAAAAAGGCTATTCATATTGAGTAAAAAAGAAGAACAAGGCACATCCTGTATCTCTAACCCCACGTTTTGCAACGCTTCGAATGCAAAACTACGAGTAACTTCGCCGCGCGGTGTGATCCTCAGTAGGTTTGCAGACTACGCATGTTTGCTTATTCCGTGCTCCTTTAACGACCCGACGGGAGGTCACATTGTACACACTACTATGCTTGGTATAGACTACGTTAGCGTTATGGGACCCTGGTACTTTGTAAGTAAGATCGCATTGATATTGGGAGTTAATGTTCTGAATTTTGTAATGCAAACAGTAGGACGGATTAGGGGAAAGCCTTTGAATCATCGGATGTAAAACTAGTAATGTTATCAGGCAGAAATAAACTTTATCGTACCTATATAAAGACTTGCTTTGTCCAAGTCCACAGTTTCGGCAGACCCTACCTAGTGAACCTAAATAGTTACATTTCACGCCACCTATGACAGAGGGATGAAACTTTATTTTGTAACTGTGATGTGATGGGTGAATCACACTATATATCACACTAATATATTATTAGGTCTTCACCTATGAAATTGCCGTTCTGCAGTACTGGCCATTTCAAATCAAAATAATTTTTGTTTGGCTAAGAATTCTAATTTCAAATTAATTTTATTTTAAAAACATGGATTTTTTTTTCCAAAAGTAGTCATTTGTTTATTGATTAGTGTTACATTTTCATCGCATTTCAATCTTTTTCGTCATCATGGATACGTTAAAAATTCGAGTAATTATGGAATATGAGTACCGTCGTGGCAGCAACGCGGCACAAGCGGCACGCAACATCAACGACGTTTACGGAGCTAACACTACAAACCAACGCACCACTTGTTATTGGTTTGCTCGCTTCCGTTCTGGAAATTTCGACCTGAAAAATGAACCTCGCGGTCGTCTGAAGACTTTGGTCGACAATGACGAATTAAAGGCGATTGTGGAAGCTGATGATACACAATCTACGGCTGAATTAGCAGCAGCTTTCGACGTTAGCGTCAAAACAATATTGGTCCATTTGCGTCAAATTGGCAAGGTAAAAAAGCTTGACAAATGGGTGCCCCACGAACTCAATGATCGCCAGCGCGAAGTACGCGTCGAGACGTGCCTTGCACTGCTCAACAGACACACAAATGAAGGAATTTTGAACCGCATTGTTACCTGCGACAAAAAATGGATTCTGTTTGATAACCGCAAGCGCTCAGCAAGTTGGTTGGATCCTGGTTCAGCACATAAACAATGCCCTAAACGAAAACTTACCCCTAGAAAAGTGATGGTCACTGTTTGGTGGTCCAGCGCCGGTGTGATCAATCACAGCTTCTTACCAAACGGGGTGAGCATTACTTCAGATGTGTACTGTGAAGAACTGAACACAATGATGGAGAAGCTGGCACATCTCCAACCAGCATTGGTCAATCGCTCGTCTCCGCTGCTCCTGCACGACAACGCGCGACCTCATACTGCACAGCAGACGGTCTCCAAGTTGCTAGAACTGGGGTTGGAAGCTCTCCGTCATCCGCCCTACTCACCAGACCTTGCGCCTACAGACTACTACTTTTTCCAGAATTTGGATAACTTCTTGGCGGGAAAAAAAATCAATACCCGAGAGGCAGTACAAAATGCCTTTGAAGAATTTGTTGCCTCCCGTCCAGCTGATTTCTTTAAGAAGGGCATCAATAAACTGCCACTGCGTTGGCAAAGATGCATTGATTGCATGGGTGATTACTTCGATTAATACAAATAAAAAATGCATGAAAAAAATTCGTTTAAATTTTTTCATACAAAACGGCAATTTCATAGGTAAAGACCTATTATTATAAAGGCGAAAGTTTGTGTGTGTGTATGGTGTTTGTATATTTGTTACTTGTTCACGCTCAAACGGCTAGACTGATTTAGATGAAATTTGGTATGTAGATAGCTTATACCCTGGATTAACAGATAGTCTACTTTTATCCCGGTCTACGCGTGTGAAACCGCGGGGCGCAGCTAGTAATATATAATACTGTACTGTTTAAATCAAATGCCGACTACAATAGTCTCTTGCGTGAAAAGGTCACTCTATTCCCGCATTCATGCTAAGATATAGTGTCTAAAATTAAATAAAACAATACAAAAATGTACAGGGATTATTTAATTTGAAATGAAATACCGAAAACAGTTCACAATGAGATTAAGCAAGTAGATACCGCGACCACTGTTCAAAGCAGAATTTAAAATAATACTGCACAAAATCTTATGACCGCTGCCTTGTCACAGATATACAGTCAAAAAACTCAGTGGTCGTAATCTGGGGTCCGCAAAGAGGGGTCTGAGAGACCCCCGTAATAATCGCTAGCGAAACGTCAATCACACGAGGGTTGAACCAAGGATGAAACTGAAGGGTTGGATTATAAGGGTCCGGATTCAGGGAGGCAACAGGATTACTAATATTCAGGGCCACGGATGATGGCTTTAATTTACTTTTATTTAATATTCAATTACAGGTTGATTCTGTAAGTGTATTAAGACTTTTTTAAAGGATTATGGACTTTGCGCCTTTTGTTTTTGAATTAACTAAAACTATTAGTAGTACTTACTTAGTTTAAAGTGTATTTGCATAGTGTTTATTGCCGATATCAAGATGAAATGGATCTATCAAGTCTTCCATAGATTTGTACAAACATAATATGTTTTCGGTAGGAGAAAACCATGAATGGGCACCTTTTGAAGGCTAAAAATTTATGTAGCTATATAACTCACTAGGGCTTAGGTACCTAATTCATTATAGAATTATATATTTTCCGTCATATGTAGAACCTGCGACATAATTATCATGATTTGTGTTAGTGAGTAAATTTGCTATTTCGAAATTACACCAACCTAATTTGCTAAGTGGATATACACCTAGTAATACCTAATTATTGTTCACAGCAGGCTAATATACATTAACGGGTTAATTCGCAGATAATCCCGCTTATACACGAGTTACAGACCACAGGACAACAAAACGCCTATGTAGCAATGAAAACATGTTTTCATGGAGGCGAAAAAAGAAGAAAAAATTGTGTAGGACTCATTTTTTGTGTTGTGATTTCCCTCAAGATAATATTTCCTATTCAACTACCTTAATTAATTAGCGTTGATTGTGTAGAATTGTTGCGATACGGGCTATAGTCGGCCACAGAAAAGCCGAGCTTTTGTACAGGTTTTTTCTTAACATTGAGGAAAAAAGGCCTCACTTACACGCAAGGCTGTTTTTTGGCAAGAAACGACTCTTGGAGGGTTGGAGAAATGGACTTGCAGGCTTTGTCGTACACTAATAAATGTTTTTTTTTTTTTTTGTGGATGACATTTCTGCTATTGCAAAGACTGCCACAGTTAGTAGGACAACGTTCAAAATCGTTTATCTTCGGAAAAAACCGAAATATAGCGAATAAAATGTGACTATCGACCAATAGAAATTGATTTAAGCACTTTAACACATCACACGCACTTTTTTCTTTATATTTTTTAAATTTTAAACACTGTAATTGAAATTAACATTTTTATTTATAAATATTCTCACCTAAATTGTTATAGATTGTCGCACTAATTCCGTCACTCCACTATTGGATATTTAATTCGGGAAAGTTCGGTTTTTTTTTTTGAAAGTTATCGTACTGTACGTCAGATTTTACTGTAAAATCCCGAAACAAGATCATATAATAAATTCAGTTTTCAGTTCATGAAATAATATTATTATGAAGATAATACAATTATAACGCCCATTTACAAAGTTGGCAAAGGCTAGCCAAATCATACTGCGGCATTAATCTCATGTTGAAATCGCTACAAACGTATGAAATACTTATGCTACAATGCAAATGGCCACCGGTTAATTAACCCAACTCATGTAGAAATGTGCACTTAAAAGAAAAAATAATAATTTTGCATCCATATGAATGGTTACCGCACAAAGGGAAAATTATCGTACGAATAATATGAGCTTAAGGCTAAAATAATCACAATAATTGTACACTGGCTTTATTTAATTAACATGACATAACACGAACAAAACAGATGATATAAGTGTATAATATGCATCGATAAAACTCCTCGATTTCATTAATTTTATCTTTTCCACACATTATTAAGTGCAGTCAAACATCAATCAATTTAATTGAAACATTGTTTGTGGGGAAATTGAGTTAAAACCGCTACCTGAATACGGAACGCTAAAAATAAAATGAATAATTTAGGCCGACGGTCGTTATGTGAATTGCAAATCGAGCGAAAGATTGTATTTACGTGAAATTATTCAAGCAAATCTTTCCTAACGAATTGTTTGCTTGCTTCAAACTTTCCCAATTCCAAAATAGGTATTCAATTTTGAAACATTTTATTCAATATTTTTATTCAATAAATTTTGACGGTTACATATTTAAGTATTTTGCGTAAAAGAATTTAATTTTCAGAAAGTAGGTACCTATGATGAAAAATGTCGCCGACTTCTTTATGATCCACCGATAACATTCAATGGACGTATTTTATAGCTTTCATATTTCTAGTTATAAAGTACATCATATTATGAAGATTAAAATGCCGTCTGATAAATGGAATCTCCTTAATAACTTTTGAAATATTGTAGCAAAGTTTTTTTCTACATGAGGGAGCATTTCTAAGCGTGTTTATCGAAACAATCAACTGGGTGAATATATATGCGAGGAGTGGTATAGAGGGGCTCGGGGCTAAGTTTTGAATATATAAGCAGGTCTAGGGAGATAGTAGGATGCTCAGTTAAAGACAAAGGAATACGACACAAAGCTATTTCAAGCGAGTCGTCTGAATCTCCAGAGGTTTGCGGCTGGCGCTGGCAACGCTGTTTTCGCTGTAACTCGCCTGTTGCTGTGAACGTGGCACGTAAATATTAAGAAAATTCAACTGCAGTATTTTTGCCAAACATTGTCCATTCAGAAGCGAGACGCACAACAAAGTCATTGTTTGCATTTATTCCTCATTTTACATCTCCCACATAATATAATGGAATAATTATGAACAACACTCTCGTAACATATCTGACTCTTTTATCCTATTTTTACTGCACGAAATATTCCGTAAATGTTGGCCATTTTAAATTCTTTCGTCTCATTTTTCACCGTATTACACTCGGAGCTTCAGATTGTTTTATTATAAACTTTTTTTAGAATGTGCGAGTTTTTGCATAGGTACCTGCCTCTGTTTTGTTCCGTATCATGAATTCATGAAACGAATTTTTTGCGTTTTAATTTTAAAAGTACTCGTAAATTTTTGTGTTTAAAACAGATACGAGTTTGTGTAATTATGCGTTCGTTTATGTTTTCATTTCATACGAAAACTCATCTAGGTAATTAATGTTATTTCCTTTTCTACAAAATGGTCTTTGTTCAAAGTTTAATTAGTCTTTTGGCCAAGAGAATGATACTGGAAACTTCTGAAAAAACACTGTTGTGATACCGAGAGGCATTATGTCAATATAGCATGTTTGAAGAGAGCGGCACATTTGATACCGACGACGTGATGTTGTGATTCCATTCCCTCGTTATTGTTTTTCATTACAATCGTTATTGTGCCTCGCTGTTTTGTTGACATTTCTGTTCATTGTGCTCCAATAGGGACCAAAAGAATTATGTTCCGGTAAACACGAACAAATTTTAATAAACTCGCGATTCAATTTGTTATCTGTCCCCTTACACATTGTTTCACGAAAATCTAATCAAGCCACCGAAAAACACAATGGCTCGCGTTTCGATATCTGTTAATTAAAATCAATCCTTTCTTTAAATCAATTTTGGTGACAGTTAAATGACAACATGTTTTTTGTTGTCGTTTTCTTGTTTTTCCTTTGTTGATATTTTTATTAAATCAAAAAGCAGAAAGATATAAATCACAGGGAGGTTGTTAAATTGATATTTCAATGCAGCATCAAATTATTATTATAGGTAATCTATAAAAATAAAACGAGAAGTCCTTTTTTTTTTGCTGGATGGAAAATATTCAAATGACTTCTCCCGCTCTGGGCGGAGCGGGAGGGCGTGTCAAACTTTTACTGACTAAAATCCACCCGTGTTCCTTCAGTTGCCCGTGCCAGAGCCACGGTATCTCTTTCGAACAACCCGTGACCCCGGCGGCAAAAGTCCTGACTGACTGATTGACTGACTCATCAATGCCCACCCTAAACCTTTGAACCTAGAAAGCTGAAATTTTGCACGGAGGTTCCTTTTATAATGTAGACAAGTAATAAGGAAGGATTTCCCGGTAGCACGTTCCCGTGGGATAGTTTCCGACATCCGCGAGAGCGAAACCGCGCGGGAAGTGCTAGTTTCCAATAATTTATTTCAACGAAAGAATGATAAATAAATTCTATGAAATAGATATGGCGACAGTCTCAAAAATAATGTACTTAATTAATATTACAGAATAAACTTTCAATACATTTTAATTGGAAAAATTACTGAATATGTAAGTAAGGGCCATTCATTTGCTGTTATCAAAATAAAAGCAGCTAACTTTTAGTGCTTCAGTGTAATTGTATTGAAAACTTCCAAGAAAATTGGAACATTAATCCACCACAACGAATACCGAAACGAAGGCTATACACGAAAGTAAACGATTCGTTGAATTTATAATAAAACGACAGCTAAATATCCGTACAGGAAATTAAATAGGAATCAGAACAAATCCCATTATAAAGTGTCATCAATCACTAAATCCAACAAGAGTATGAGCCTGCTGTATGGAAGACAAATACGTAGGCGTAGTGTAGGTACTGAGTGTACCTACCTATTGTTTATTTAGGCAACTTTTATGATATTAACATTAATTTAGTTTGTGCCATTAACAATTCGAACGCTAAAATATCAGCCGCACGTGTTTTATATGAGGTATTTCATTTGCTATGGAAAAAGAATTAACCCTTAAGCTGAATCATGTACTAATTTATAAACCCAAAACGTTTAGTTGCGAACCCTATACAGTAGTATAGGGTTCGATGATGATTTTTTTTCCATCGGATGATATTTATTTACGTTTATATATATATATATATATATATATGATATAAGCTTATATACCTATTATATAAAGAAGTTTTCCTTATGCACACATGGGGTGCAGTCGACACGTAAGGGGGCACATTCAAGGAGATCACAATTTTCCCTTGGATCTTCCTACAGCAGTCCACTGCTGGACATCCAGCTGCTACCAGCCACCCTGCGAAGATCGTTGCTCCACCTATCCTGAGGGTGTCCTACATAACGTTTTTCGATTCGCTGTTTCCACTCAAGAACACGTATACCCCAACGGTCATCGGTTTTACGGCTACGAAAAGCGAGAATGCAAGTTGTTTTGGTGTAGGTTTGCACCTAGTATAACAACACAGAGATGCATTCTGCTCATAAATCGCAGGCAGGATGTGTACCGAAGCTTTAATATGCTTTTTGATATGAAACCGAAAGGTCGTAAAATTCGCCTGCACTCATTATATCATATTGCGGAAATTAAATCAACCTGAAAAATTATGTTATGTAGCAGCCTAGCTATAGTTACTATCTTAAAAAAAAAATATATATACAGTCGAATTGAGAAACCTCCTTTTTTTGAAGTTGGTTAAAAAGTCGTCAAAAGACTAATAAAAAAAATAAAAGGTGTGAGACAGACTATACCAGGTGTAACCTTAGTAACACACAATCTCATAAGGGGTCATTGTACTCATCATTATGAATAACTTTCACTACGGGATCAAACCTGAAATTGCGAAAAAATCAGCTGTTCTCTTTTTGACGAGTTATGTGAACATAAAATATGTAGGGAGCAACAAATTTTTTTGTCGCGATTTCAGGTTTGGTCTCATAGTAAAAGTTATTCATAGTGATGAGTACAAGGACCCCTTTAGAGGTTGTGCGTTATTTAAGTTACACCTTGTAAAAAAAAAAGATAAAAAGGTATTCCTTGCATCGTGTGTAAAACGAAAAGGGGCTCCTTATCATTTAAGGGTTTCGTAAAAGAGAACTAAGAAAACTGGTAGTTGGGAAAGGCTAGGCAGATAATGGTAAAAAGGGAAATAAAGCAGATAACACACGCTTTTCTCTATATTAATTCTTGTCTTTCACTCGAAGTGAAACGTCTGAAAACAAAATGAATCAAAAGTGAAAAATTTATTTATTAGTGAACCGATCCAACGGTGCTCAGCAATGAAATAAACCTAGCAGATGAATGTACAATCCTTTGTAATTTTATCGGTGTCGTGTGAACGTGGAATGAAACAAAAATGAACCGTCTGACTTTAAGAAAATGTTTCATGAAAATGAACAGCAGCGTCCTGCTACTAAAACCACCATCATCAAAATCAAAATCATTTATTTGCATAAATATCTAAGGTACAGAAAGTTCTTAAGATATCGATCTTTTATTATGCCTTTAGCCGACGTACGCACGGACGTCAAAATATCGCGACGATTTTTTTCCCGCACTAGATTTTTAACACTCTGCTTAGCGCCGAAAGTTGAAAATCCAATAGTGTGTTTTTTCGACGCGCTGGGATGCACTCTGTTGTTGTTAGGTTGGATTCTCAATGCTCGGCTCAACACCGAGAGGTGAAAATCCAGTGCGCGATAAAATCCCGCCGCGATATTTTTACGTCCGTGCGAACGTCGGCTTAATGGCGGCGTGCAAATTTTACATATTTTATTATTGAAAATGCTGGTCCTGCTCCACAACCACAACTAATTAATTAACATTTGAAGATACTGTTGGAGCTGCTGAAGATTGTAAGACTATCATTGCATTGTATAGACTCAATCTCCTTTGTATTATATAATTGCATAGCACATGTGTGAGTACTATGTACATACTCTAAAGCTACCATTTACTGGGTACGTCTTTGTTTGACTTGAATGTGCCCTGGCGGCTGAGAGTATGTGACGCTCACTCTAATGTCTCGCTGATGGTGGCGCGTGTTGGATCATTTAGCTAATCCATGCGTCAGGTTCGTGAACAAGCGCTGTCAGTGAAGGCTGGTTATACCTTAGCGGCCACGGCTTATTTTAATTTAATTTAAATATTTGAATTGTTTTTTTTTTTTAAGGACGCTTTTAACGTTCTGCATCGTTCTCACATGTAAAATTTCAACATGAATGATGTAACCATTATTTTGTAACCATATCTTGATTTAAAAGAGTGTCCGTGGAGTTTCTTGCCCGTTCTTCTCCATAGGTACCTATTATGCTTTGGAATGGGCGCCTAGCTTCATCTTTTTGACTGACCGACCCCTTGACAATTCAAAAGTGCCTGTAATTGGTTTAATTGAAATAAATGCTTTGAGTTTGAGTTTGAGTTTATTATTTTAAGAAATTAATTAACTAACTCGAATAATGCATGCAATTAGTAAATTACATAAATATTAAATTCCCTCAAATTTGGTAACAATTAATTCATAAATGTCATTATAATACAATAAATTCACAACTTATAATCTAAAACCTCATGCACACTATCGGCCGAACACAATAACCTACTGTCAGTAAAAGACAGATCGCTACAAACTGATGATACATCCTGATGATATCTGTCTTTTTGTGTTCGTGTTCTTTTGTTTTATCTGTCTCTTGTTGTTTTGTGTGTCTTTTAGATTATTGGGACGGTAAAACCTTAGATAGATAGATTTTTTCTATCTCCAGTATGCCAAAACTGGTGACAGGTTATTGTGATTGTGTGATAGGTTATAGGTTGTGTGATAGGGTCGAGGAACACGAGAGCAGATCCTAATTGTTCGACAAATAATTGAAAAGTCTAGAGAGTTTAACATCCCACTCTACATCTGCTTTGTTGACTTTCGCAAAGCCTTTGATACCGTAAAATGGCATAAGTTATGGGACGTACTCATTCAAATGGGAGTACCTATCCACCTAGTTCGTCTCATACGCCGACTTTACGAGGTCGGAACTGCGACTGTTCGGATAGACGACGTTGACTCGAAAAGTTTTCATACACACGCTGGTGTCCGACAGGGGTGCATACTCTCTCCACTCCTTTTCAACATCTACACGGAATGTATTATGAGAATCGTTTTGGATCAATGGGACAAAGGTATTTCAGTGGGAGGTCGGAAGGTATCTAACTTAAGATATGCCGACGACACTACTCTTCTCACACAAACAAGAGAAGACATGGAACACCTGCTGAACCGTCTAGAGACAACAAGCCTCTCCTTCGGACTAACGGTCAACAGAGACAAGACCAAGATGATGATCGTGGACCGAGTTGAACTAAACCATCCTGACATCTCTATGGTTGGCAACTGCGAGGTTGTTCAATCTTATGTGTACCTCGGTTCCACCATCACAAACACTGGAGGATGTGAAGACGAGATTCGAAGGAGATGTGCTATCACACGATCTGCCGTTGACAAGCTTAAAAGAGTCTGGTGCAACCGTAATATCACCAAAGCCACAAAAGTCCGCCTAATGAGAAGCCTAGTCTTCCCGATTTTCCTATACGGCGCAGAAACGTGGACGGTTCGCCTCAAAGACCGACGCAAAATCGATGCACTGGAGATGTGGTGCTGGCGGCGACTGCTGCGGATTCCCTGGACAGCGTTTCGGACCAATGTTTCGATCCTGGAGGAACTAAAGGTCAAAGAGAGATTATCGTCGACTGTGCAAACACGAATTATCAAATATTTCGGCCACGTGGTTCGTAACGAACACTCCATGGAACGACTCATTGTCCAGGGACAAGTGGAGGGCAAGCGGTCACGCGGTCGGTCACCTACGCGTTGGACAGACCTTATCAAAGCGTCAACACAAACCTCCATAGTTCAGAACTTTCGAGACGCGGCAGACCGGAATAAGTGGAGGAGCATCGCGAGGGCTGCTTTGGCCAAAGAAAATGCAGAGTCATCAACCACGACCACTCTGTCAAGAGTGAACGACTAAGGAGGAGGATAGGTTATTGGGTTCGGCCGTATAACCTTTGTCAATAAGTAGGTACTTTGATTAAATGACGCTTAAATTTAAAAAATAAAAGTGTTTTTATTGTACTCGAAATTTTACTATAGGTACGATTTGATGCACATGTCATTGCTGTTGTTGGATGTGAGTGTGTTATTCGTCTTGGGTTGATACAACTTGTTAGTATTATGATATCGAGGGGAATAGTAGTTTGTCGCTTGCTGAAAAAGAATCTTATGCTTGAAAACAAATAGGTATACATGATTCCAATCGTCATTCGTCTGTCAGAAAGCAAAATGTGATTATTGTGGCAATAATTTGGAAGTCATGTTCTGTAGTGGAATACTGATATTCAATACCTACTGTAAAAAAAAAGCAAAGCAAAGCTGCAGGTTTCATAAGATTTTATAATAAACTATAGCTTTTGCCCGCAGCTTCGCTCGTGTTCAGTGTCTTTCCCTCGGGAACAGTACTTTTTTTCTGGATGGAAAATACCCTATGTCCTTTTCTGTTGAGAAGTTAAGACGTGAAAGAGTAACAAACAAACAAACAAACTCACTTTCCATTTGTAATAGGCTTCGCCCGCGTGGAGTCGGCACTTGTCCCACGGGAACCGTACATTTTTCCGGGATAAAAAGTAGCCTATGTGCTATTCCGGATCTATCTTTCTGCCAAATTTCATTATAATCCGTTCAGCCGTCCTAGTGTGACTGAGTAAAAAACATCCATCCATTCATTCACACTTTCGTATTTTATAACAATAGTAAGATTCGTGACTATAAAAAGTTCGTTTGAAATGCATCGCAATGAAAATTAATACCTAGTTACTATTACTATGATGATACTGATGAGTTTTGCATAATTTTAATTGATTTAATTTCTATGGCCGCTATTATTTCATTACATTGTGTTGTTTATTTTCCGAAAATTGTGGAGTCACTGTAATTCTTTAAATAATTAATTCGCTTTTAGTTGGTGGAATGGCAAAGTTCTAGTTTGTTATTTTAATGTACTTAGTTTATTTATTCATTACCTAAGATTTTTAAGAAAAGATAATTCAGCAAGATGCTTTTGCCAATTTGTTGCCACACGAAGGCGCGACGTAAGAGTACCTACACTTAAAACGATTTTTTTTTTCTAATAATATTTTTTTTTTTCTTATTTGAAGACTTACAATCACAACTGACACAATCAGTATCACAACTGACACTGATTGTACGTGTTAATTACTTAGTTTTAAGACTTTATTCAAATACAAGTTGGAAATTCGGCAACACGAAGATTACTGAAGCGCATCCATGCGCTTCGGCACAGGTTACCTACCCGCAAAGTTTTCTACTACCGCGCTTTGTGTCTAGTAGTGCATTATACAACGTGTCGTTTTGCATCCTCGTCAAATTTAAGGGTGTGATAGACCTTCAAACCGAACAACTTTTTCCATGGCACCAACATCGTAATCGCGAAAAAATAATTTCTTTAATTACACTTCAAGTCACAAACATCTGTGTAGCCCTGGCTCTTGTACTAGGAGTTCCTGCATCACAAGAGCCAGATTCACGAAGCGTATACTTTTCTTTGTAAAGCTGTAGCTATCTTCCATTTTACTGGGCATTTAAAAATATTTATGTATTTCACATAGCATTTCACAAAATATTTAAATAATCTCGAAGCTTCACTAGCTATTAAAACAAGGTAAAAGTTAAATTTGAAATTTAAAAAAATCCGCAACACTAATTTACCGTCTTTTTTTTTTGCTACTCCATCATCAGACCATGATTGCCATCTATCTATAACCTGTTCATTGAGACCATTGCAATGCGCACATTATGAAAAGAATCATTATGAAAAGATCTGATAATCTTCAAACGGCTGAATAGATTTTTTTGAATCATAGCTAAGAACACTCTCGGTCAAGTCACCTTCAAACAAAACAAAAAAAAAAACTAAATCGTTTCAGCCGTTTGGGAGCTCGATACCACAGATAGATACACAGATACACGTGTTAAACTTATAACATCTCTCTGTTCCCGTCTCTGTTTCCGTTTGTTTTAAAAAACATATGTATATAATATACATATTTTTATTGAAATAAATGCCAAGCGCAGTTTGCATTTTAAACTTCAAACAGTATTATTTTCACAGAATTTAATTTTTCAGTATTATTTAACATGTGAAGGGGTATTTGTACTGTGATTTTTTCTAGAAATTATTTAAATATTAACATTTTCGAAGCGTTTTTGATTTCAATAACTATTTGCAATATAAAAAAAACCACAAAAAAAAAACCGCTTTCATTTCTTTCCTGCGTTGATTATACCTAATTTTAAAATACCTACCTACTTTTTTGCTCAGTAATTTCAGTACCTACCTATAGTTTAATGAGATATAATAAGTTTAATAATATATATACAATAATTGACACCACCTGAAAATAAATATGCACCATTATGCATTTTTTACCTTGCATTGCTTAATAACTAGCAGCAATCTCAATATTTTTTTAAACGAGTCCAGTACTTAGCTCCGTTATTTGATGCCTATATTCGGCCGGCCGACCTCGAAATGCTCATTTAATTTGGTTTATGTAACGATTAGAGAGGCAAATAGCAGGAAGGGGTTCTGCATACTCTATAATGTTAGCCGTTTGGGTTCCCGAAATTAAGCTTCACTCCGTACGTCGCTCGTCGAACATTTTTGTTTAATTTTGCCGATGTTTGGTCAATTAGGAAAACTAGTTTTTGAAACTTTCTATGGAACGAGAATTGTTCATGTTCGATGAGTGCAGTAATTACGGTATTGTTCGCTTCCTGTGTGTTAATTTCTGTTTATTTTTTGACAACTCACCTCTTTATTTTTATCACTTGTGGCTAAGTAATAACAGCCGCACGGGTCGATCAATCAGGTTAAGCTACGCTTGTCGTGGTTGGTCCGTGAATGGGTGATCTTTACACACCAAGACCCTCCGTGCCTCGGAAAGCACGTTAAGCCGTTGGCCCCGGCTGTAATTCATAGATCTTTTACAGTCGTTACGGGTCGTCAGGAGCCCGAAATTTTGACAGCCAGTCTTACCAAGGGGTATCGTATTACCCAGTAACTGGGTTGTGGAGGTCAGATAGGCAGTCGCTCCATGTAAAATACTGTGCATCTCGTTTGACTGGAAGCCGACCGCAACATAATTGGGAAAAGGCTAGGCAGATGATGATGCAACTCTTTATAACTACACAATAATAATCAGTATAGTGTCTGCTTAGGTACCTTGTAATGTTAGAAACTGTTACAAAAAGGTTGTTGAAAAAATGCATTTAGGTAGGTATAATAATTATTAATCATAATTAAAGTTGGAAAGAACTTTGGAACCCTTCAATGTGTGTGGTCCGACGTGCATTTGGCCGGTTTTTATTGTCTACTATATTAACTAGAGCTTATCTACTCTGAAACGACGCGCCCCACTACTTAAATTTGTAAATTCGGTAGTGGGGAGCGTCATTTCGGAGTAGACAAGTTCGACTAAAGATAGTATTATCTATTCATACCTCTCTATTTTATTATTAGTTCGTTAAACATTTCTTAATTATTTTACGAAGTAATACTAAAATATTATAATCCTTTGTAACCCTTTTAAAAACACTGCAAAATGTACTTTACTGTTCTTCGTTTCTTTATCGGTAACGACAGAGCTGTTTAGCTTTTATACTAAAACCTTTTAATATTTTACACAAGAAAGGATCCTGAGACCACTAATTAACTCTGAATTTTTCAAACTTTTCCCGAGTTTTTATTTCAAACTAATGAAAATTTTTACGCATTAAAACTTGGGTACATAACGTCTGAAATAAACAGTCCTTATATAAAAACAGGGGAAGACTGTACAGAAGATGGGAAGACGAATTAAGCTCACAGAGGGTCCAAATTGTAGAAGAGTTGCGAGAGGTAAGACTCAGTGAAAGCTATTAGAGGCCTTTGGGGAGAGGCACACTGAACTAAGAGATATTATGCAAAGTACTACTGAAAATACCACAACGATAATTAAAAAAAGTTTCCCGCCGCGTCTGTCTGTCTGTCTGAACGCGATAAACAAAAAACTACCGAACGGATTTTCTTACAGTTTTCACCAATTGACGAAGTCGTTCAAAAGAAAGGTTTACGTGTAATATGTGTGTGTATAATTTATGTATTAAGGTTTTGTGCAAATTGGCTGAAATGTGACGATGCACGATGATTGTTGAAGATGTCGGAAAAATTGACGCCGATTTGGAGCTTTACTGGCGTGCGCAGCGTAAACCAACAGAGTTAGGTATATGAAAACAATGTATTTGTACATATGTATTTATACAATGTATTTATACATTGTTTACCTAGATGATCACATAGGTTACTTTTAATCCCGGTAGTACGTTCCCGTGGGATATTTTCCGACATCCACACGGGTGAAACTGTGGGCAAAAGCTAGTATTAAATAAAAACAAAGGTGTAAGACAATCAATAACCAAATCTACCCAGAACAGATAAGACCCTACCATTAATATTACCTGCTAACAACCTTCGTGTCCCAAACTCAACGTGCTTCAACAAACTTGGCAATCCACAAGAGGCTTAAAGTATCAATCAGAGATCCAACTGTAAACAGTACTTACTTTACCTCAATGACAGGTCAAGATTTACAAACTAATAAAGCTTTTACTGGACTAGACCTTTTAATTATTATTTTTAGGGTTCCGTACCTCAAAAGAAAAAACGGAACCCTTTTAGGATCACTTCGTTGTCCGTCTGTCTGACAAGTCAAGACCCTTTTTGTCAGAAACACGTTGAGGTATCAAGTTGAAATTAATATCAAATACGTAGATCTATGGTCCCTTGATTTTTAAAAAAAGCAAGCTTCTAAGTCAACGCAATAAAAAAATACGGCCATTTATGCGACATACTTTGATACTCGCAAGTAAATCAAAACCTATATGGTACTTCCTGTTGACCTAGAATAATGAAATTTGGCAAGAAGCAAGGTCTCAGAGCACAAGTTTGGGAAAAAGTCCAAAACTTGTTAATTCGTAATTTTATAACATAAAAACCAATTTTTTTGGGATTACAATGTTAAGTTCGTTTTTGGGATAAATTCTTTTTAACTGCGGAACCCTTCATTGTGCGTGGTCCGACACGCACTTAGCCGGTTTTTTGTTGCCCTTATCACTGCTGGGTGAACGCCTCCCCCAAATTCTATTAGCTACTTTTTTCCTGTTCGTAGGCCTCCCACAAAATGGATGGAAGACCTGGTGAAGGTTGGGGAAATCCGCTGGATGCGAGAAGCACAAGACCGGTCGATGTGGCGAGCGCATGGGGGAGGCCTATGTCGGACAGTGGACATCTTCCACCCGTAATGGTGATGATTTTTTTCCCTCAATACCTTGACAGGTAGTTTGGGAAAGTACGTACCTACCATCTTTCGCTTAGTGGCGTTATTCATATTCAGACACTCATTGCATGGACACTCTGGCCCAGCCGTGGTCATCGTTTATACGGTTGATGTCACACGCTTATCCCATTTTAGCCTGCCAGCCTTTTAATATAAGTCACATTTTTCCATACAGCTGTATACGACAGCTGAAATCTGAAATGGTCAGATGCAAACGACATGTCGTGATAAATATAGATGGAATAATATGTTCATAATATATTCAAGAAGGTAAGAATTATGTTATCAAACACACAGGACACGAAGTCATATCTACTTAAAATTGAAGAGCTGTTAGCATTTTGAGGAGACATTTTATGAGAGCATTGAAAGATATGAAACAGTCTATATGTACATATTATATGCATACAGACATACATTTATGTCTCGCCCATATTCCCTTATTATTATTATTAGGCAGCGTTGCATCACTTATTCTCATGTAAAAGAGGGGGCATATTTATGTACAATCGGCATTATGGAGGATGTTACAGGTTTATGGTGGATAGAGCGCTTACATGGACTTCCTGTCTTCAGAAGACCATTAAAATCATTCATCAGTAAATCTGCAAATAACATAATACATAAATATTTCACAGATTAATAAAGACTGGATATAACTAAAATAATATGTTTAAGAGTCAAAATAAAGCAAAACATATAAGCCATCAAACAAAATTAAATGATAATATCTGAACATGACAAGCTTTGATGTTTCGGACATGTGAAAACAACACCAGCGGAAAGAATGAAATGAAATATAATGGTACTGAACGAACGAAGAGATTAGGTTAATGGGAAAAAACACATGTTCTATTAGGTGGCGCAATTTTCAAGCTCGAGCTTACGTGAAAAAAAAAAAGGATGAGGGGAGAGTGTAACAATCATAGCTCTCCCTGATTACAGCGCGATGCTCTTAATGCTTGTTATATTAAAGAACCCCGTATGGGTACGTTAGGGAGATGTACGCAAGTACAAAATGGAACACCCTAACGTGCGTGACTCTTGTTTTCATATCCAATTATACGAATATTTATAGGAGGGAAGTAATCAAATAATGCGACTTTTTAACACAAACGGTACAACTATGAGTCAACTTTAATTGTTAAATTGGGAAAATTCATAACGAAGAAGATAATCTTAACGAATAAATTTATCGAGAACAGCTGAATATTATCCTATGCCAAAAACAACTTCCAAGACATGAGAATCAAACCCAGAATCCCACACCAATAACGCCGGACTAAGTCAAAAGTCAAAAATATATTACCTAATAAACTTTTAAGTTAACTGACTCCTAGCCGTTTCTAGTTCCGTCCGTAACTACGGGCGGGTGGCCGGCTTAATGGGCTCTCCCAAACATAGAAGTCAAGCATCTAAACCCGTCCAGTTGCCGACTAGTGAATTTTGATTCTGACCCAAGAGACAAACTAGGGAATAATACGGTTAGGTAGGTCTGTACGGGAACCCTAAATTAAAACCAAACTGTTTGCTTGCAAACGTTAACCTTCCTATTTCAAAACGTAGTTTGTCTAGCTAGAAGTCTATTGTTTGTGACATTGGCTCCGTAAAGCATTTCATATAAACTTCCAACTCCTATTTTATCGAAATGAATGAACCTATTTTAATGAAACTTCATACGCATAAGCAGGATACATAGGTCTAAAAAGTTAATAAGAACATTTTCGAAAAATAGTGTTGCAGCTAAATTCAACCGATTTTAAATATTCCATAGAAACGGAGATTTCAAATTATCTTTTTTCAAATAAGAAATTTCGATAATGTTCTTTACTAACTTTTTAGACTTATGTATCCTGCTTATGCGTATGAAGTTACGTTAAAATCCGTTCATTCATTTCGTTAAAAAAACTTTTTTTAAAAAAAATCCAACCGACTTCCAAAAACAACTACAAAGTGAAAAATAACTTTAATTTCGGAAGTCGGTGTCTGGTTAAATGTATTTTCGTTTTTTGCCACCGCCTTCCGAAATTAAAGTTATTTTTCACTTTGTAGTTGTTTTTGGAAGTCGGTTGTATTTTTTTGTAAAAAAGTTTTTATTTTTCACTTTTTAGTTGTGGAACCTACCCCACACAAATTCTAATACTACTACCTGCAAAACAAACTAGAACATCATCCATATAAAAGTGGGGAAAAAATACGTATTATTGAAGCTAACTCAAAAACTACCAAAGCAAAGTTAATCAATTTTATATGGGACCAACCTCTCGAATAAAACAAAAAAAAAATCAAATCGGTCCAGCAATCTTCGAGTAATCGGGGAACATACATAAAAAAAAATAAAAAAGGTTCCGACGAATTGATAACCTCCTCCTTTTTGAAGTCGGTTAAAAAAGGACTTGAAAGTTTGTATGAAATGCCGAACGGAGCCAACGCTCTTAAACAATGGCATATTATCAAGAGAGAAATATTTGAACCATCTTTTGTTCTATGGAAAATGGACTTTAACTACCCCTATCAATCTGTATAATATGAACTAGATTGTGACTATGTGATTTTAATATTATTTATCTAATTAAATACGTCAACGTATCATTATTTAACACATAAGTATAGTCGTTTCTGTTTCCTTGGGTGTCATTCATTGTTTAAGGTACAGGTAACTTTAAAAAACAACTGGCAAAGTGCGTGTCGGACCATACAAAATTAAGGGTTCCGTAGTTGAAAAGAATTTATCCCAAAAACAAACTTTTACCTTGGCCAGAGGATAAGCAGTGCCAAACAACGTTGCAATGCCGCCAGTCTCTTGGGTACATTACCAGTCGACAGCGATGCGGATGAATTCGTTTGTGAATAGTTTTAGTTGAGTTAGGATATAATGTTGTTATTTTTAGGGTTCCTTACCTCAAAAGAAAAAAACGGAATCCCTATAAGATCACTTCTTTGTCCGTTTGTCTGTCTGTCTGTCGGTCTGTCTGTCTGTCGGTCTGTCTGTCTGTCGGTCTGTCTGTCAGTCTGTCAAGACCCTGTTTCTCAGGGGCGTGAGGCAAGCGTAGCGGCTGTTAAAACTTAGCCACGAGCTACTCATTCATACATTGACATACGTCACGGTCAATTCTCCAACTGCAAATTTAAGTTTGTAATCCCAAATTTTTTTTATGTCGTAAAATTATAAATTAACTATTTTCGGACTTTTTCCTTTACTTGTGCTGTGAGACCTTGCTATTTACCAAATTTCATGATTCTAAATCAACGGGAAGTATCCCATAGGTTTTGATTTACTTGCGAGTATCAAAATATGTCGCATAAATGACCGTATTTTTTATTGCGTTGACTTAGAAGCTCGATTTTCTTAGAGTTCCAAGGGATCATATATCTACGTATTTGAAATTAATTTCAACTTAATATCTTAACGCACTCCTGAGGAAAAGGGTCTTGACAGACTGGCAGACATGCAGACGGACAACGAAGTGATCCTATAAGGGTTCCGTTTTTTCCTTTTGTTGTACGGAACCCTAAAAACATTGACAACGGAAAACAACAGCAACCAGTTTTTAGTTTTTCGACTAAGTATTTATGCCTATCATCATTCTCCTGCCCTTATCCCAATCTATTTGGGGTCGGCGCAACATGTCCTTTTTTTCCATACTTCTCTATTATTCGTCATCTCGGTAGTCACCCCCTTTCTAGCCATGTCATCTTTCACACAATCCATCCATCGTTTCTTTGGTCTTCCCCTACTCTTATAGCCATCGACATTCATACTCAAAACTTTCCTCACGACATTTTCGTCACTCCTCCGCATCACATGCCCATACCATGACAGCCGATTTCCGCACAACTTTTCAGTCACCGGTGCCACTTTTAGACTTCCTCTTATGTACTCATTTCTTATTCTATCCATTCGTGTAACACCACACATCCCTCTTAGCATTCTCATCTCAGCTGCATGCAACTGCTTTTCATTCATCCCTTTTGTGGCCCAACATTCTGATCCATACAAGACAGCAGGTCTAACCATTGTTTTATATATCTTCCCCTTAAGTTTAAGGGGAATGCGGGAGTCGCAGATTGTCCCCGTGACCTGCCGCCATTTCATCCATCCAGTGTTAATCCTATGCTTAACCGTCCGATCTACTTCGCCATCGCTTTGCACGAGTGAACCGAGATACCGAAAGTCGGAGCAGACTGGGATTATTAATTATTATTATATTATAAGTATTTATGCCTATGTTAGCTACTAATGGACTTTGCCTAACCGCGTTCAGTGGGCCTAGCACGAACGCACGGAATAAATTAAAATGTAACGCATATTCGAACGATTTTAAAATTATAATACTCGTTTCGCACATAATTTATTTACTTACTTTTAAGACTTTATTCATATTTAAGTGTCATGTAGTCAATGATGACATTTAGATGCGTTACCCGCGCTCAATATTGGCAAAGTAAATGGAAGGCCCGACTTGAGATTAGTCAGGCACCATCCAGTGTCGCGGTGACACGTCACTGTCACTCGCAATTTACAGCAATTATTAGTGAAGAAAATGCCTTCGTGTGTTTAAGACGACGTAAAAATTATACTACTACTGTGAGGGAAAAGAAAAACGTTTTATTTCATGCTTAAGTACTGTATTTTTTTATTTATAACATTTAAAACCGTTTTTCGTTTTGTACTTGTACCGCCATTTTGCCGCGAGCGCCCGACCGGGCTCGTGAGTACTCGTGACTAGGGATGGGGCAACTATGGCAGTGGTATTTTTAATACAGACTTTTGGGTACTTATTGTTTGATAAAAAATCATGTCATATAATCCTGCATATTAATTACGTGTTATGAATATTACTTACCGTTTTTCTTTTATTTTAGATTGCCTAAACGGTTTGATGAGGGAAAAATGGTTGATGATAATTAGGACTCCAAGGAGTGAAGATGATTGGATGCCAACTAGGTATTTACGGTCTGCTCGGATCATTTTGAAAGCATGAGTAACCATCCAAACATAAAATACTTTCACACTTATATGTACCTACTAACAATTCGCCCCGGCTTCAAGCGGGTACAATAATTATGTTGTGTGTGTGTATGCTACTCACATTATTTATTTCGAAAATAAAAGATTTTATGATGACATTATGTCTTGTTTTATTATTTTAATTAGATACGTACTACAAATCCGAAATATTAAAAAAAAATCTATTTATTGCTTCAAAAAATTTTCAAGTTAAAATTTTGTCAACACGAGTAAAATCGAGTGTTCACTTTGCCCCAAATTCCTCCGACTGCTGCGAACCACGCGCGCGCGCGAGCCAATGAACATGCAGCAGTTAATGACGTAACTAAATTATATGTTCATCTCTTTCTAATGACAGGTATCGGCATGGGTCTTTCCTTTTCTTCGCGCACAGTATGATAGTGTATACTGGTATGTAGCTACTTCATGGCTTACCTACGCTGTTTTTGAGTTCACTGATGTTCGTGTATGACGCGTCTAAATAGACGCGTCATACACGAACATCAGTAAAAACAACTACATGCAATGACGTATTATACATATAATACGTCATTGCATGTAGTTGTATTTTCGTTTCAAAAATCGTTCAAATTTCGGTTTCGGTTCAGTTTAAAGAATTAATTCTCCTAAAGAACACAGACAGTTCACTTAACATATGAGATATAAATAAATCATGCAATTATAAGCTAACATAACGACTCCTTGAGACAATAAAAGGAAAACAGAATATTTAAAACTAAGATTTAAAAGAAAGATTTTAAATTCAATACAAAAGGTAAAATAAAAAATGAAATGTTTATTTTTTATAAAGGTAAATAAAAGGGGTAAGGGTAAAGGTAAGGCAAAGGTTAATTTGGTCATAATAATATTATGCAGGCAATTTAAGGTGGGGCATTCACGGTCAGTCCATCGCGCCAAATGGCGTGATATACATCCAAAATTCGATCGTGAATGTTAAAATTCATTGGCACGATGTAAAACTCTGGATTTCCAATCACTCCATTTGACTTTAGTCGTTTGGAACCATGCCAAATGGCGCTATCGTGAATGCCCACCTTTACGTTACACTTACATCGTGCGTTCGTACCAGAGCCTCTGAATCTAAGGCGTTTTATATTCTGCATAAAATTGTAGATAAAACTGTCTGGACGACATACATTGTGTGCCAACCATAACTTACGTCCATACATCTACATAGAGCCAAGGTGTAGAACCAATTGTGAGACAAATCGTCGCCTCCCGCGTCGCAGACGCCGCCTTGCGCTTCAATGAGACATTATTTGAAAAATCTACTGCTCTAGTTCATGTGTTTTACTATTTTACTTAAGTTGTAATTTTGTATTTACAAAAAGGTTCTTTGACTAATCTTGATTTAATAACAAAACCTGTCGTGACATTGATTTTTCAATAGGTATAGTTAGCAAAAAAAGTCGATTTATTAAGTGAAATATTTAATTCAAATCGGAACGGAACTTAAAATTTTAATAATATTAACTCTTAACAGTTAAACGAAAAAAAATCAGTTTATCGAATCATTTTGTGTTAATTTAGATGATGTCAAAAAGTAGTAGTGTTAACCGACTTCTGTTGCTTACCGTACCTAATTATTTTCTATTTGTGAAAAGTTCTGTGCTTATACCATAACAATCATACCCCATAAAGTAACAACAATTATTGTTGTGTTATCCATGTGATGTTAATACAACAATAATTTGTTGACATAATCAATGTCGCTAAACCACTCCAATAAAAGGAGTGACCCAACCAAAATTATCTAAAAGCATTTCCTCATCATCAAAACGTAATCAGCATCCCGAAGAGCAATTACTTAACTGCATGCCTTTTAACCCGTTTTTTATTTCAATTACAATATAACTCAATTTGTCTCATAGCATTTCCCCTAAGTGTAATTGCGTTTCGTAATACGTAATTTAGGAAATTCTCTTCGCTGTGAGCTCCACGATGGTATAATTAGATACGTCGTTAATTAGACGGTAGCTCCACAGGAGCACTCAGGGGCCGCTTTCGTTTACTTTCGTACAAGAACTAGGCACCGACCCTTCTTTGCCAACGGTTAAAATTAAATCACTTTACTTGTAGACACTTCAAAAACAGACAATAGAACTCACTATCCAACATTATATCAGCTTATTTTACGACCCAATAACAAGACAAAGACTGCTCAAATACTATTGTTACTACGGAGTTGATATCGTCTGACAACTTTTTCTAAGAAGTACTAAAATAATACCCTTCAAATGGTATGATACAATCTGTAATTTCAAGTCTATTAACAGGTAGAGTAATCAATAACAAAAAATAAAAGCCGAAAATCTCTGTCAGCTGTCTATCTCAAGACGCAAGAAAAATTGCCGATATAATTTTCCCCGAACACATGGCGTCCCCCGGGGAGCATATAGGAGAAAGCTATTCTGTTAATGGAAGTACAATGGAAAAGAAAACTCAATCAAGCGCACGAGTCGCCGTGATTTCTGCGCCTAACTACGAGAGATATATTGTGGGCCGGGACTCGTCATTAGCCGCGAACCGCCGCATTGCCCACACAGCGAGGAAATTCCACCAAATAACCTCTGTGTAACTTTTCATATGTAAGCTTGATTTAACGTCCGACATCACTCCCCTCCGCATTTTTTCCACTTGTTTATATCGAAATTAAGGGCCAACTGCCCTAATCTTTGTTAAATGGGCGTGACGTTTAATTAACACGGTCTATGGCAGTTTTATTTCTCTTCAGAGAAAAATTTAAATCAATATCCCACTTCTGTTCCTTTTGTCGCTCTTCAGTGAAAATTCAATTAAATTCTTCTCTACCTTTTTGTACTTTGTTCGTTCTATTTAAATATCTACAGGATAGTGAGCGGCAGCAGTGTATTAAATATTTCGCCATCGAGTAATCATAAGCGTTTATCATATCGAATGCTGTAACAGTTCCGCTCATATTATAATGTCATTGTTACGGCCATGTGCAAGGACGTGTTAAATACATATTTATAGGAGCAGTAAAGTCTGTATGGTTGTCAGGCTCAGCACGTAACCAGCGCGTGCCGGATGAATTGAAAGGGATGCTGCCTACTCATGACCGCAACATTATAAACTAAACTGCAATCATTTATAGTAATTAATTGGCTTTAAATTTACCCTAACTCACCAAAAAACACAAGGTTTCCGTGTGCTAGCATAAAATTAAGGTAACTATAACATTGCAGACTATAAAACCAAATATTTTACATGCACAGTGATGCTAAATATTCATGAAGTATCTGATGTTATTATCACATTAAAACGCTATAAGCCAATGAACAAAGAACTCCAGTTAAAATGCAGAAGTGAATCTACACGAAATGCTTCCGACGATTATTTGTTTTAAGTGTCATTTGGGTAGCTATCTTTATTACTACGGATACAACTCCTTGCGGTCTTGTTACGACGATACTTATCTATAGTACACCGAAAGGGACCCATTCTAATATACTTGCGGAAAAATAAAAAGCAACTTTTGAGTTGTTACAAAACTCGTAATCCTAAAAACGTCTGTTCCTAATTTCTTTTCCGATTTTAAAAGAGCCATCTTTCATTTACGACGACACTTAGAACAAGAAAATTTCAGGCTTCGACACGAAGTTTTGGCAATTTCCGTACTTGGCGTCGCTTTTTTTGTGACCCATACTTTGTCGTTAATCTTGCGAACAAAAAGTCGCCAATGCTCGGCGAGTCGTTACTGGTAACTGTGTGAGGCGACAGATTTAAATTACCGGATTAAATTGACCGAAGAGGTTTTGCTTTTTGACCAAAAATCTGCTAAAAGCATTAGATAAGTTGATTAGAAAACCAAGATCATTATTGTTCATACAAAAATGAAAGCTCTGCTAAAACGTTTTTTCCATTACAGAATGAAATGGCTCCAAGTTTCTCTAGTGGTTCTCTACCATTTATCTGTGTGTCAAAGTAAAGAAGTGAGCGTCATGTAGAGCCTGACTAATAGTACTTAAACTGTTTGGAATACTTTTACATTAGGTAAGTACCTAAATTAAATATGAAGCTTATTAAATATTCTGTTAGTAAAATAAGTTTGAATACTAGAGAGAACTGTAATAGATAAATGGTTCTACAGCACATTGACTGCATGTATGTGCATCACAATACATTTTATTCACCTATTTCTTAGAGGTACATTCAATAATGTAAAGAGGTATTCACTAGATTTTATATTACGGTTGTAAGGGATCGTTCAGTCTCTACATTCGAGGTTATATTCGACCCAAATTTGTCCAAATGCGGACACATTTTCGACGTCTCCCAGAACACTTTTCTTTTTATTGGAATGTATATTTCAGAAATTTCATCGGCACACCCGGGGGCTTTCCAGAATTTTATTGCAAATGAAAACATGTTGATAGGTTGCATCTCGTAACATGCGAGCTCGTCATGCGACCATGACAGGAGACGCGGTTTTACTACTTTCAGTATTAATAACATTATTTAAATAAGATTTGTTTATAACACTTTATTTAGACGTCGCTCAGTGAAAATGTTTGCTATTTTTTTCATCGCGTTCACTCTGTAGCACTTCAGCGCCAATGAATTTTTTATCAGCTCGATCGAAAATAGTTACCAGTTATTGAGTATAAACTTTTAACTACATTAAACTGCTGAAAAAATTGTCGGCGCCATAACACCAAGTGCTGTAAAGCTACCATATCGGAAATTGCTAGTATATTAGGTACATGGAAAATTTTATATTTCCGTGTTTTTTAGACTCATATATTGAGCTTATTCTATACTGAAACCATTTTTACGCTTTTAACGATCATAAGTACGTGTTTTACGATGGGCCAGTGAAACCGAACGTTTTCATCATAAAAATGATAGTTTGAATTAAAGACATCTGTGTAGAATGAGGACATGGTATAGCTATAAAAAAAAAACCACGAGTAAGTATGGCTGCATTATATTTATGACTCCCTATTGTACGTTTTACTGTCATACAAAATAGTAATAAAGTTTATGGGAACAAGAGTCCATAAACTAGGGAAAGTAACGTGTTTCCTACACGTCGGAAAATTGAATTAAAATATTTTACTAAGTTTACTTTTACCTTCGGAATCTGCGGACACCACGGCCACGTAACGATACTAAATGTGTGTTTATCCTAATAATCATTCACTTCCAATTTAATTAATGTGCTATCAACTGTAGGTATGTATGTAGACCTTTACCCCCTATTAATTCTCAAGTAAAATATGTGCCACCATGCGCCACAATATAGAAATATAATATTATATCAATAATCTATCACATAATAGTGCCCGTCATTCTAACTCCGTCCATCATACTCGAGCAGAATACATCAAAGTTTATCGGCGTACCCCTGTTTACATTCAGCTCGAGCGCGTTACATCAATATTTGCACTCATAACGTAAAAGAAGAGTGACTATTACACGGACAGCTGCTTTTTTTGGTCGCAGCATCCCTTCGTTCCATTTAAACGAACGAATGGTGGAGCTCGTAAAGTTTCACGGCACGCCGCCTCCGGCTGTCAGGCGAGGAGCTCGGGCCTCGAGCATCACAAACCATTTACCACGATCAATCACGGCCTGAGCCGCCAACGTCTACAGCGCCTATATCACTTTACGAAATTGACTGAAATTTTTGCTGAACACCATTATTGGCACAAGAGACCCGCACTTAAGGAAACTTTTCAGATGTTCCAAAGTTTCAAAAGTAAGCATCAAACAAATTGACGGCTACAAATATTGCAAGATTACACAAGAGTAACATTGTAAAGCTCCCGACCTGCGACAACGATATTTGAAATTTCAAATAGACTGTATAAAACTAGGAACGAGTAGGGACACATGCCCACACAATCCATTCGTTACAAATGGTACCCGTGCCGAGCTTTCAAAAGTACTTGCACAACAAGTCAATAAAATCTGTCAAAAAGAAAAATAATCTCTAAAGTACAATGTAAGTTTAGCGTAGTATCTGAACATATTTTTGACTTGGTACTAATATTTTGAAAACTTTGTCAGTATTAACCTTTGCTGCTAACATATTTATGATGCGAATATATCTGTACTCACTTTATACGTAACAACAAACAGACGGGGGATATCGATCACAATTAGTACGGTGAAACTCTCGTCAGTCATCAATATTCTTTAGGTACGTACCATTTGTCAACTCCGCACTAAAGTCCCATAACGATTGTTTTTATTAAATTTACTGGGCTTACCTCAAGTTTAAAGGGAGTTTTGGTTGCAAATCTTGATTGATAGCTAGTACGAGAGCCCATAAATTTTCTGCCAAAAGCCGCATTTGCAGTTGGGTACAAGCAAGTACTAAGTAGATACGTACAAGCCTTTGTATGAATCAATAGGTAGTCTTGATAAGTACACTGCTTAGCTTTTACCTGATTTAGGAGGGTCTTACGTCTTTATCAGCGGTACAGAGCCTGAGTTAGGGATTTCGATCCGCACACGCGTTGATACAAAAGATTAATTGTTTATTATCTCCGTTATATTTACCTAATCCGCTTAATTAAGACGGATTATATGTGATGTGGTGCGGTGAGAATTGGCTGATAAGCTGTAAATGAAACATAAGCCGAGGCTTTATGTATCACTCTTCTGTAATTTGAAGATAGACTTTTTTTTTAATATAAATTGAAATGGAGTTGTTAACGAACTTTTTATGACAAGTATTTTTCTTGGTAATGCGTATCATTAATATTATTTAACATAAAACTTAAATATTCATTATTCTGTCGCTGCCTTACGAGGTTGAAGAAAAGCCTCGAGTTAATTCAGAGTTAATTAGGAATTCTGTCGCCAGGCTGAAGAGGCTAATACTAGGCGGCTATACAATGCCATTTGACGTCGTTTGTTCCACGTTGCCGGAGACAAGCAACCCTTCCCTCTCATTAAATATGAACTACATACGGAGGTGTCTAAGTAACATTGGCAGATTACTAGCGATCTTAAAACGTGGGTGGAATAAGTAAAATTACACACACACATACCCTAATAAACAAGGTAAGTAAAGCTACTAGAATGGATCAGTTTACAGTACATTTACGCATGTGGATAAAATCCTTACAATTTTCGACTGACTTGACTTGACTTTCCTTCAGGGTTTTTGTACACATACGTTTTTCTTGCCGTGAAAAAGTACGGTTTATTCGCCATGTGTAGGCACGGTCGTCACTGTTGTATGGATCACTATGGAAGCTTGTTGACAGACAAGTTTTTTCTACGGCGCGGTTTATACGCCGTACCGTAACTTAAAGAAACCGTGCCGTGTGAAAGGGCACTATGGTACGGAAATCTGAAGACCAATTCCCGTAGATAAAACCGTTCAAATCTAGTAGCAGTCTCATCTTAGCGACAATCAATGACAAAAAGGAGATGTCGGGTTTTTATATGGACGTTGGTTTTTTATTCCGAGAAAAATGTAACAATCATCAAAATACAGTTAAATAACAAAAAATGACAAACATATGGAACTTAGCATCACTGAAATAATATTTTAAGAAGAGAAAAATTATAAACTATTATTTTTTTCTTTTCCTAGGGTGCATCAATAGGATGGACCTTAATCTTAATACAGTCTAGCCTTAGAAATAGGCTAATAAGTAATTAAATTATAACCTAAACTATTTCTTATTGTTTGTTTTTGTGTTTGTTTGGCACATTTGTACACTATCATTAAACACTAACTCGAACGGTTTTGTTCTTTTTAGTCTTCTCACTATGTTTGTGTGGTCGAGAAGCTGGATTGCCTCAATGTTCACATGCTGCTAAAGTCTCTTTTCGTGAGCTTCTGCAAATTTTTGGATAATTTTTTCGATGAACTTAACTTTTAGGTCCTGATGTAGGTCATCATTTCGTATGTACCAAAGTGCATTTTCAATTTCCCTTAGCACTTTATTCTGGAATCGTTGTATAATTAATATATTGGTCTGTTTGGTGCAGCCCCACGGCTGGATACCATAAGTCCAAACTGGCTGATGCCACGACCACCGACAGTCCTGATGGACTGTATAGCAACAATTTATTTTGCACGGACAGCATAGAGTTTCTTCCAAGCAGCGAATACATTATTTTGAATCGGTGGTCAAGTTCATCTTTTTTCTTCTTGACGTGGGCTTTCCAGCGTAACTTCGCGTCAAGGGTCATACCGAGATACTTGGCTGTATTCTTGTATGGGACTTGTTTATTGTCAATGTAAACTGGTGTTTTTTGAAAAGTCTATTTGAACAGATTTGGATTCATTAAGTTTAATCCTCCATTTTTTGGTCCAGTCATAAACTTGATTTACAGCCATTTGAACCTTTTCTACTGCTTCTTCGTGGCTGTTTCTTACAGCCATTATGGCTGTATCATCAGCAAAGGTCCCAATCGTGTTTTGCTCTAATTCAGGAATAACGCAAGTGTATGTAGGTACAGGACCAGACCTAACACACTTCCTTGCGGTACGCCAGTGTTAATTTGTTTCAGTTCTGAGTAGACGTCTTCTTGTCTTATTCTAAAGACTCTGTTCAAAATGTAGGATTCTAATATATCTGCAAACTGCATCGGTAACAGGCTCTTCAATTTATATATGAAGCCTTAAGGTCATTATTAGATTCTGGAGATTGGTATTGGTTGAGTCATCTTTTTAAAGATGACTCAACCAATACCAATATAAAAAAAAATAAGAAGTCAACTTTAGTTCTGGATTAGACTTCTTATTTTTTTGTCAGGTTATTTAATTTTCATTTGTCATCAGGGCACCTAGATCGATGACACGTTCTTCTCTATCACGCACACATAGATTGGTACGGTGCTTCACTGTCGATACGCGTGGCACGGAGTCCTTTTTTTTCTAGTCCGTGTGTGCACCAAACATATATGAATTTCTGTGACTTAGGTCACAGACGGACGTGAAATCTCTCACAATAAACTGAGGATAATTTCCTTGAGTATCAAAGATCTAGCCAACAAATCTAATTTATTAATTGAAGAAGATTGAAGCACAATACAACCATTCCGTGAAAACCATTTAACAACTCAAGACAGCAGCCTAAAATAATTTACATTCACTACCGAAAACCAATTACCGTCATCGTTCTTAAAGTGCGTAATTTGACGGTAGTTGTAGCTTGTAGATTAGTAACCGCGAGTAAATAGTAACCCGTGGCAGGTTGACTTTAACTAATTGCGCGGGAAGACTGACAGCTGTCGCTGTGTTTTTCTTGAATTTGCCGACAGAACTATTGGGTTAAGTGAGACTAGTGAAATGCTGTGACATTTTCGGTTGTATTTATTACTTGCTGCGCCCCGCGGTTTCACCCGCGTAGACCGGGACAAAAGTAGCCTATATGTTAACTCAAAGTATAAGCTATCTACGTACCAAATTTCATCCAAATCGGTCCAGCCGTTTGAGCGTGAAGAAGTAATAAACAAACATACAAACACACACACTCACAAACTTTCGCCTATATAATATTAGTGTGATAGTGTGCTATCGTTGATTTGGATGAGAAGATGTGTGATGTAAAGGGTCGTAAAATTCAAATTCATAATAATTTATTTTCTCTTCACAAAATGAAATGATAAATTATTTAAAAGAAGCTTAAAAACTACGTGACAAAGTTTGTGAGAGACTGGTGTCTGCACTAGGAATACCTGTATAGCAGATCAACAGGGTCCCACCACACGGAATGTTAACATAATTTTATACAGTAAATGTGAACGAGTTCAGCATAACAATATAAATCATATTTAGATAAAAGATAAAGACCAAAAAGTAATGTGGCGGAATCTACATCGCCACATACGAACTACGCGTCACACTGACGTCACGCAATCCTGCATTGCGCAATCAGAGTTTACCGCGCGACTAGCATATTTTCAACGTCCCGACATCAACCGTTGGGCAGTTGCCCACCAGACACGACACCCATCTGGTCGGAGGATCCTCCCTTTTCAATAGAGGATGAGTGAACTTTACACCCTGTTCCTCATGCCTCTAAAGTAAAATACAAAAAAAACATGTAAAATGTGGTGGCGGTCTTTGGCTTTACATATAAACGGTGATCCAATTCGAGATCATATATTGGCAACACTGTAATTTTGACAGCTGTTAGTACTGGCGCGTGTTTCAAACGTCAAATGTTTGTTTGTAACAATACATTTACAAAATTAATCTCTTTACCGTTGCTCAACGCATTAAACTTACCACACAGCGCGTGAAACTCTAGATGTTATGAGTGAAACTTTCAAAGGTCGCATTATTTCACGTTACGGTGACGTCAACTGAACGCCAAGATCGTGCGATTCTGCGCCGTTGGATATTTTTTTGTGGGATTTTCTTAAGATTCGTTTATAAACCAACTCACCTGCAATATTGGAGCACCTAAAAACTAACACCCGCCAAGTTATTGCCGAGATAACCCACGAAATTTGCGAAAAACCATCGAAAATTACTTCAAAAGAATCAACTGCTGCAGAAGATCCAGAAGTGGCCTTTGACTGACATCATTTTCCTTAATTAATGAATAACACTAGGTATTCGATTAAAGAAAAAAAAATAAGGTATTGTTACATTTTTTATATATTTTTTTTTTAAAGAAAAGTTAGGAACCTCGAATTGGATCACCCTTTATATTTTATGACCTTACACATTGCTACATTTGGTATTTGATGTTTTTCGTAAACCAAAGCTATAAGCTTAACACTGTTAAAAGTCCTACCTATTAAAATTAGCGGAACACAAGAACGACAAAAAGCCAAGGAATAAAAAGTCCCACTGCAATTTGTCGAGCTATTTTTGCAAAATATTTATAATACTGCTGGGATACGTGAATAACACGGAACGCGAAAGCTAAGCAGAACCCAAAACTGCTTGTAATTTCAGCACCCTGAAATCCGACGTCGTACATGTTGAAAGTGTGCGGAACTTTGCCAACTAATAGCAGTTAGTCGCCACGTATAATAAGCTGGCATGAAAGAGACCCTGGCTTAGTATTCGGAAGGTAATTTTTGTATAGCTATAGGTAGATAGCGTAGGACGTAGGTACAACACCGCATGTCGCGCGCACTTGTTTCACGTAAATTATGGGTGGCGCAGACGCGCCGCGACCAAACTTGCTGTTTTTGTTTCCAAGATTAACGATGAACAACGGCCCTCGAAAAAACGTGTCACAGAAAACGGATATTGCCCAAAAGTTTTCCGCATAAATTTTCTTTGTTCGGTTTTATAGCGTTTATGTAAATAATGATACAGCCCTTTTATGAGTTTCGTTTTCTTCCCTTGATGTTTATTAACTACTTGTGGGTTCAATCTGCAATAAATTAGATGGGATGCGAAACTGCGGCAATAAAAAAGCACTTTAGATTAGCATGTTATAAAAGGAGTTGAATTTAATCTGGTGTATTTTACGTGGTAAATAAATAATTTGCAGAAGTTTGCCGGCTTTGAATTTAATGACACAGAAATTCGAACAAATAAAAAAAATACACTAGCTTTCTAGACAGCAACGTAGTTTTCCAATACACTCAAAACAATTGTATTGTTCCACCGCTTTTACTAACAAAAAACCGGTCAAGAGCGAGTCGGACTCGCACCGAAGGTTCCGTTCCGATTTCTGAAAAAGTATGCTATTTAGAAACATCGTTTTATTTTTCCTGTAATCTTTACATAATCTTCTATCACATAGAATAATTTCAGAATTTTTCCAATGCAAAAGTTGAAAACTATGCGGCCTAAAAATATGAAAGAAAATGTTTGAGAACGTGCAAACAGCACTCTTTCATATGATATTCCACATGCCCTAGCACGAGTAGTCCCAATTCGATTTTTTAAGACCCCCTTTCAGTCCCTGTTGCAAAAAAAAAATTCCTTCTCTTTGCGAAGTAGTTGGGCAAACGCCATCTAAAACTATTCCGAATTTCAAGTTGATAGCATTAGTAGTTCATGAGATATCCAGGTGTGACAGACGGATAGACAGACAGTCTGAGTCGCATCATAAAGGTTCTTTTTACCATTTTGGTACGGAACCCTAAAAAGTTCTGTAAGCTAAATCAGGACAATCTTGGGAAGAAAAACAATAATCCCTTATCCATTCTCGGCTATAAATGTTGAGATAAACCAAGTTAGATGGTATAAATTGCAAACGGTCGGGACACGGTACGCATGTAGTTTCGATGAGAGAGCCTATACTTACCACTTTACCTTTCTTTAGGATATACCTACCTCTGTTTTACTACACATAACCTGGTCTGTGTAGTAAGTGGTGTATTAAAATAAAATATTTACGAACAACTTTTCATTCCATTTAAGCCCCTTCTTACCTTAATTGTGGAAGTTTATGACCTAATAAAATATGTTCACAACCAAAATGTAACAGAACTTGTAAATTCGTTTTACGAAAATGTAGACGTATTATTATGCCTACAATAATACGCTCAAACCGCTCGCTGGCGTTCTAATTTGGTAAAGCAATTTAATCTTATTGTTTTGTTGAAATTAATTAATAAAACTACTTATAAATTAATTATTACTCAGAAATTACAAGAGGTTTTACTTATAAAGATGAAACCAGAAAATGTTTACATACGAGATTTCTCATTAGATACCCTATTTCTCTCATTTAACTCTAGTTCAAACCATTACAGAATCACAAGCACTTCATGCTTTATGATGACATACTAATTAATTATGCTTTTCCAGTAGCAGAATAATATAATGAAGTCTGCATGTCTTTTTAGTTCATCCAAGCTATTAGCTATGTAAGTATAGTTAGAGATGAATAAAGGAAAGACATATTCAATTATTTAATTAGGAGCGTTGGTTCCGTACGGCATTTCATACAAACTTTCTAGTCCTTTTTTATCGAAATGAATGAACCGATTTTCATGAAACTTCATACGCATAAGCAGGATACATAGGTCTAAAAATTTAGTTAAGAAAATTTTCGAAATGTCTTATTTAAAAAAAGATAATTGGAAATCTCTGTTTCTGTGGAATATTTAAAATCGGTCGAATTTAGCTGCAACACTATTTTTCGAAAATATTCTTAAGTAACTTTTTAGACCTATGTATGCTGTTTATGCGTATGAAGTTTCATTAAAATCGGTTCATTCATTTCGTCAAAAAAAAAGACTTGAAAGTTTGTATGAAATGCCGTACGGAGCCAACGCTCTTAAAATCATATAGATTTTTCCGTAAAAATTGATAAACTAAATTATGTCAATCTTTCCATTTAAAATTAGACTATGGTCAATCAATTAATCTGCCTAGCCTTTTCCCAACTATATTAGGGTCGGCTTCCAGTCTAACCGGATGCAGCTGTCTACCAGTATTTTACATGGAGCGACTGCCTATCTGGCCTTCACAACCCAGTTACTGGGTAACACGATACCCCTTGGTAGGACTGGTTGTCAGACTTTTTGGTAAGGCTGGTTGTCAGGCTTCTGACGACCCGAAACAATGACAGCCGGGACCAACGGCTTAACATGCTTCCCGAGGCACGGAGGGGTCTCAGTATGTAAAGATGGTCACTCATCACAGATCGATTGCGGCAAGCGTAGCTTAACCTGATCGATCGACTAAAATTAATCAGTGGCACTGAATTGAAGTACTTTCATAAGTACAATAGGCCGCACGTCATTCGTTAAAACCAGTATAAGCTGGCCTCGCACCTATTGCAATGTCACTCCGTACTCAGGCCAGCTAAGGTTCAAGTTTTACCAAAGACGTGCAGTCTACTTTACTGCAGACTGTTTCAGCCGTGAACACAATCTAATCTAAGCACACACACATAACATCACGCCTGTATTCCCCGAAGGGATAGGCAGAGGTGCACTTATCCTATGCACTGTCAATGGGACCACCAAGGTCCGTTGTCAAAATTTCTTTCTGTTAATCGGACCCCAGTGGTCCTATAGGCTCCCGACGTTATTTTGACTGTTTTTGTATTCATAAACTGTATCTTGACTGCTCTCACTTGAACAAAGTGTAGGTAAAAAAACAAGGATGGCATACCGTCACATGTCAAGTCTCTAAAACAAACCAACAACGTTTTAACAGACTTTTTCAAAAGTCACCTGTCAGTTCCGTGGGCGCGCGTGTTTTTTGTGTTGTGGCAGTGTTTGTGTGCGTAGAACAAAAATTCACTCACCCTGATTATTCAATTATTTTATTTTTGTTAATTGGATTTATCTAATTAAGACTAATGTTTACTGAGAGAAGAAATTCCAGATGTAAAAACCTGTAACACTGCCTGACACGGGAATCGAACCTAGACCTCCAGGAATTGAACCAGTAGCGCTTTGGACCACTGCAACAACGAGGCAGTCTCGTCTAATCATTGGACAGATTATAATATCCACGAACTTTGGTAAACATCTGCTATTTCCGGGTCAGCATTATCAAGAAACTTAGCCGCAATACAAGTTAGTGAAGTAACGCCACCATACTATTTCAAAGGCCCGTAGTTTCAGTATTGTTTCAAGTACTTTACACCACAAGCAAGGCTATAGGATTCAAAACTTTCTCATCATCATCTGCCTAGCCTTTTCCTACAAGTATGTTGGGGTCGGCTTCCAGTCTGACTGGATGCAGCTGATCACCAGTATTTTACATAAAGTGACTGCCTATCTGACCTCCACAAGCCAGTTACTGGGTAATACGATACCCCTTGGTAAGACTGGTTGTCAGACTTTCGGGCTTCTGACGACTCGTAACGACTATCAAAGATCCACGAATGCCAGCCGGGACCAACGGCTTAACGTGCTTTCCGAATCATGGAGGGGTCTCGATACGTAAAGATGGTCACCCATCCACGGACCAACCATGGCAAGCGTAGCTTAACCTGACCGATCGACCCGTGCGGCTGTTATTAGTATAACTTAGCCACGATTCAAAACTTTGCATCTGATTTAACAGAATCATATTTCCAGTTTGGAATAATCATGGTTCCTGTTTCGGATAAGGCGGGAGGAAACGCCCGGGTGTTGTCACCATTGTGTGGATCGCCCGGAGGACACGGTGAAGCATACAGTGGAGGTCTGCCCAGCTTGGGCGGAGCACCGCCGTGTTCTCGCGGAGGCGATCGGCGGCGGCAATCTCTCGCGTCCAAACCTGGTCCAGGCCATGGTGCGGAGCGAGAGTGCATGGGAGGCCGTCACCTTCTTCTGCGAAGCAGTAATGCTCGCGAAGGAGGAGGTGGAACGCATAAGGGAGAGGCAACTTACAGTCGCGCCCTCGCGCCCATAGCCGCCGCAGGAGACGCCCTGGGCGGCGGGAATCTTTTGCCGATTCCCGGCTACCGTAGGCGCGGGCTTGTGGAAGACGAGCAATGGGTAGCTCGCCGTCCGGTAACGACCAGGCCGGGTCGACGGCGCGTTGTGTTCCACGATCGCCTCAAAGAGATGTCACCAGTAATGGGGTCCAATAGGGCCGATGCCGCCGGGGTCGCGGGTTGTTCGAAAGAGATACCGTAGCCCTGGCACGGGCGACTGAAAGAATGCGGGTAGGTTTTAGTCAGTAAAAGTCTGACACGCCCTCCCGCTCCACCCAGAGCGGGAGAAGTCATTTTGATGATTTCTCATCCACAAAAAAAATAGGCTACGCTTTGCTAGAAGAGTGGTGCCAGCGGCCGCATTGACGGCCGTCATGAAAATGATGGCACCGGGGTTTGACTTTACGATGTCAAAAAACGCTCATAAGGAAAACACACCAACTTCTTCTTCTTTTTGTAGCGATAGTACACTTCTTTGAGCCCAGAGGTGGTCACATTGATCGCGGCATCACTGGATTTTTTTATGTCATCCGAGGTGCAGATGAACGGGCACTTAGGGCATTCCAGCAAGTGGAGTATGGTTACTTTCATCAATAATGTTTCATTGACGTCACTCTACGGTCAATTCCGGATGTTATGTGGCAGCCACCGCATTCTTAGGAGACCCTAGCATTAGTCGTAGTGCAAACTGTAAGGCACAAAAAAACTAAAATACAGTTCCAAAGACACCGACTTCTGAAATTAAAGTTATTTTTCACTTTGTAGTGTTTCTTTGGAAGTCGGTTTTATTTATTTATTTAATACTTCAAGCACAGATGTACAGAGGCGGACTTAATGCCATAGGCATTTTCTACCAGTCAACCTTTGGGTGATGCAGAGACAAACAGTGGCAGGTGCAATTACGAAAAATTAAGGAATAAATATTGATTTAAATATAAAGATACACATGTACCTATTACAAACTATAAATATAATAATAATTATATCGGTATCGGTATCTATTTTATCGGTTGTTTTTATTTTTTTTGTAAAAAAAGTATTATTATACAGTATGCCTTGTCACATAATATATCATAATTATATTCAACTCGCACTTCAAGCGAATTTTGATTCGTGTACACTAAGCTTGATAGTTTTCTTTCTATTCGTTGCGGAGAATGAAAGAAAATGTGAAATGTGTGTGCCGCTTATCTTTCCGGGCAAGTAAAGCTGACTGAGAAGATCCCGTGAACAGCGTCATAATTTTATTGTGTTTACTCCTTGACGCGAATTCCGACCTATATAAGAACGAAATATATTTTTGCTGGCTGAATGTTTTTATGGGTAACTTTTGGTATTTTTGCCAGACTACAGCTTAGAAGGTTTATAAATATCAGAGGCCAAATTTACTGTTTGTGAGATAGTTTTTGCCTATATAAGAGGCGTCATTTAGTGCTCAGTAATAATTTGTAGGTACCTTACTACTTACTTATAATTAATAGGTTGGGGAAAAAGTTTCTTCGCATTTTTTAAGAAAATTCAAAACATTTTTAATATACATTATTTATATTTATCTAAAGTATGTAGGTACCATTTTGTTCGATAACTTTTTGCCATCTTGTAGGTAGGGACGTGTTCCAATTGCTATAGAAATTTTGGGACTTCTGATCAAAATACCGCGACAAGTGGTTTTGGCAATCCTCTCGTGATGTTAACCTGACACCGCCTAATGAATTCTGAAGAGACCGAAACAGGTGGAAATCTGAAGGTGCAAGGTCAGGACTATACGGCGGATGCATTAACACCTCCCAGCCTAACTCTCTTAATTTTTGCTGAGTGGCTAAAGATGTGTGAGGTTTAGCGTTATTAGGATGAAAAACCACACTTCTTCTGTTGATTAATTCCGGCCGCTTTCTCTCAACTTCTTGCTTTAATCTCATCAGTTGTTCGCAGTAGAGTTCAGAATCGATGGTCCTGCCTGGTGGTAACAGCTCATAATGAATAATGCCCTTCCAATCCCACCACACACACAGCATCGCCTTATTGCAAATTAACCCGGGTTTCGCCACAGTCTGTGAAGCCTGACCGGCCTTTGACTACGACCTTTTTCACACGTTCTTGTCGTTCGTGATCACCAGCACCAGTCACCATCACCAGTTATCAGCTTCTTCAAAAATGGTTTGGTTTCATTACGTCGTAATAAAGACTCACAAATGAGTACACGGTTCATTAGGTTTCTTTCAGTGAGCTCGTGAGGTACCCAAATATCGAGCTTTTTGTGTACCCAGTTTTTTTCAAATGCGCCAAAACTATTTTGTGGTCAATTCCCATATCTTCAGCTACATCGTAACTACTGATATGCCGATCTTGCTCCACTTTTTCCAAAATGGCAACCATTTTATCCGTAATAGGGCGACCAGAGCGACGTGCATCTTTGACATCAAAATTTCCGGATTGAAAACGCTTAAACCAAATTCGTGCTACTCTCACAGATACTGCACTGGGTCCATAAACAGTGCAAATTTTTTTCGCGGCTTGCGTTGCATTTTTACCTTTTTTGTACTAAAATTTTAAAATGTATCGAATTTCTTCATTAGATTCACTCATCTTGACAGTACGAAAAACAAATGAAAATCACACATTTTCCTAATTTGAATTTGGAATTATGTTCTTTAAAATTTAAACTTTCAATGATACCAAAACCAGCCAGATACAAATAGTATAGCCTAAGAGATTTTATTTTAAGTTCATACATACTTTAATGCGAAAAGACTTTTTCCCCAACCTAATATTATGATGTCATGTAACACACATAATATTGTCCAGAAGCAGAATAACAACCCTTAAAAATCTAGTTATTTCGTTAATGAAATCTCTAAACTCATTATGTTTTCAATCACGTAACACTTTTTCAAAAGAACATGGGTTTTGTCAACATAGGCAACACTAACCTAAAATATAAAATTCTACAAGCAAACAGAAACACATTTTTTGTCAACATAGGCAACACTAACTTAAAATAAACAAATTCTACAAGCAAATGAGAACCCTTTTTTTGTCAACATAGGCAACGCTAACATAAAATATAAAATTCTACAAGCAAACAGAAACACATTTTTTGTCAACATAGGCAATACTAACTTAAAATAACCAAATTCTACAAGCAAACAAAAACACGATTTTTGTCAACATAGGCAATACTAACTTAAAATAACCAAAATCTACAAGCAAACAAAAGCACAATTTTTCCTACTCCTGTTTTTCCTATACGCAATAACTAACAAGGGACGCGTCACCCCAGGGATGATAACAAAGCGGTTTCCTGGTAGGAAGCCGCTTTGTGCTAATTGTGATCCTTAATACACATCTGAAAGTAAAGGACGTAATTAGTAATCAATATCCTTGTAACACCAGGGTACGTGCTAGAAAATAATTAATTATAGTTTGCCATCAATAGTTTTGTTGGTAACCGTTATCAGTGGATAGTCTTTTGCGTTATTTTTTACACATAACATAATATTGTGGCGGAATCTACATCGCTACATACGAACTACGCGTCACACTGACGTCACGCAATCCTGCATCGCGCAATCACAGTTTAGCGCGCGATTAGCATGGTCTTTACCTATGAGATTGCCGTTTTGTATGAAAAAATTTAAACGAATTTTTTTCATGCATTTTTTATTTGTATTAATCGAAGTAATCACCCATGCAATCAATGCATCTTTGCCAACGCAGTGGCAGTTTATTGATGCCCTTCTTAAAGAAATCAGCTGGACGGGAGGCAACAAATTCTTCAAAGGCATTTTCTACTGCCTCTCGGGTATTGAATTTTTTTCCCGCCAAGAAGTTATCCAAATTCTGGAAAAAGTAGTAGTCTGTAGGCGCAAGATCTGGTGAGTAGGGCGGATGACGGAGAGCTTCCAACCCCAGTTCTTGCAACTTGGAGACCGTCTGCTGTGCAGTATGAGGTCGCGCGTTGTCGTGCAGGAGCAGCGGAGACGAGCGATTGACCAATGCTGGTTGGAGATGTGCCAGCTTCTCCATCATTGTGTTCAGTTCTTCACAGTACACATCTGAAGTAATGCTCACCCCGTTTGGTAAGAAGCTGTGATGAATCACACCGGCGCTAGACCACCAAACAGTGACCATCACTTTTCTAGGGGTAAGTTTTCGTTTAGGGCATTGTTTAGGTGCTGAACCAGGATCCAACCAACTTGCTGAGCGCTTGCGGTTATCAAACAGAATCAATTTTTCATCGCAGGTAACAATGCGGTTCAAAATTCCTTCATTTGTGTGTCTGTTGAGCAGTGCAAGGCACGTCTCGACGCGTACTTCGCGCTGGCGATCATTGAGTTCGTGGGGCACCCATTTGTCAAGCTTTTTTACCTTGCCAATTTGACGCAAATGGACCAATATTGTTTTGACGCTAACGTCGAAAGCTGCTGCTAATTCAGCCGTAGATTGTGTATCATCAGCTTCCACAATCGCCATTAATTCGTCATTGTCGACCAAAGTCTTCGGACGACCGCGAGGTTCATTTTTCAGGTCGAAATTTCCAGAACGGAAGCGAGCAAACCAATAACAAGTGGTGCGTTGGTTTGTAGTGTTAGCTCCGTAAACGTCGTTAATGTTGCGTGCCGCTTGTGCCGCATTGCTGCCACGACGGTACTCATATTCCATAATTACTCGAATTTTTAACGTATCCATGATGACGAAAAAGATTGAAATGCGATGAAAATGTAACATTAATCAATAAACAAATGACTACTTTTGGAAAAAAAAAATCCATGTTTTTAAAATAAAATTAATTTGAAATTAGAATTCTTAGCCAAACAAAAATTATTTTGATTTGAAATGGCCAGTACTGCAGAACGGCAATTTCATAGGTAAAGACCTAATATACAACGTCCCGACATCAACCGTCGGGCAGTTGCCCACCAGACACAACACCCGTCTGGTCGGAGGATCCTCCCCTTTCTATGGAGGATGAGTGAACTTTACACACTGTTCCTCATGCCTTTATACTGGTGACCCCGAGTATGAACGTCAGCGCAGCCTTCGTGCAACTCCTTCAGCGTGAGGTCATCAGCATCACTTCCTCAAGCTTTCGAGCGGAGAGTCACACAGCCAGCCAGCATCCACGGCTTCAACGGGTATCCTGACCACCAGCATGCAGCGGACGCGCATTCCTGGTCAAGACCTTCAGCCTCAACCTCAACCCAGCGCTGTACACTCCGACTCACTGGAGCATAACGCAGCGCCACCCCGACTCACTGGGGTACCACCGCATACAGTTCCGACTCACCGTGAACTATGCGGCACCCGGTTCCGACTCACCGGAACCACAACTGGCACTGGCAAGCATCGCAAGATACACGACTCAGCCCACTATCGACCTCCGGTCTCCGGAGGGGAGTGATGTGGCGGAATCTACATCGCTACATACAAACTACGCGTCACACTGACGTCACGCAATCCTACATCGCGCAATCAGAGTTTACCGCGCGATTAGCATATATACAACTTCCCGACATCAACCGTCGGGCAGTTGCCCACCAGACACAACACCCGGTCGGAGGATCCTCCCTTTTCTATGGAGGACGAGTGAACTTCACACCCTGTTCCTCATGCCTCTATAATATCATGCCTTGTTCCCCGAAGGGTTAGGCAGAGGTGTATCTGCAACATTATTTTTAGTATATGTGTGTGTGTGTGTGTGTGTGTGTGTGTGTGTGTTTATGTGTTTATGTTGTGTAGTTGTTTGTTTGTAGTTTGTTCAGAATAAATTACTGAATCGATTCCAATAATTTTTATACCGTGTTATATTTCGCCCCAAAAATCTTCAAAAAAGGTTACAATATGGACACCGCGCGACGAACACAAGTCACTGCAGGTCATAGCGGCACTAGGAACGGGCGCACAGCGGGCGCCGCGTGGTGATCATGTTTTTGTACGGACAACCGGGTAACATAACAAGCTTATAACTTTGTGATTTTTCATGATAGTTTTGAAATTTTGTACATAGATTCTTTACATAAAAATACTAGACACGTGTTTCGGGTTTCGCATATACTAAAACTGATGTTGTATAGTAGGTACACCCACATTTCGCAAGTTATTTATTAGTCCCATAGGGGCGAGCGTATTGCCGTCAACCCGGCACAAATCTAGACTCCGGGCTGCTACTGAGATATTCCGAATTGAAAAACCCAATAACATTTTGCCCGACCTGAGAATCGAATCCAGGACCTCATGCTCAGCAGTAGCGCTTGCGACCACTAGACCAACGACGCGTTATTTTTTTTTTTTTTTACTATTTATGGCAATGGTGTGAAAAGACCAAAAGACGATCACGATCATCGATAGATCGATCGATCGATTCGGGAAAGAAGGACAGCGGAGGCAAATATACCTAGATTTGCTTTTGGAGAATATGGGTGTAGAAGACAAGTTATAATATCATAAAAAAATTACAAGGTTGTAATCTTTTATGATACTAGCTGCGCTCGCGGTTACACTTGCGTAGACCAGGATAAAAAGTAGCCTATGTGTATCCAAATCGATCCAGACGTTTGAGCGTGAAGGAGTAACAAACATACAAACGCATACACTCACAAACTTACGCCTTTATAATATTAGTGTTACCTTTACCTTTCTTCTTGGTTAAATCTTAGGCGTGTAAAAATATTTCTGCAGTACCTACCTACTCCTTCGTTGTTAAAAAGAACGGAGTTAGCTGAAAACTCGCGTGACTACGCTGACTGAAATACTTTGCTAGTGTGCAATTAATATTGCCTATAATTTTCATTCATAATACAATAAAAAGAAACGGGCGGAAATCTGTATTTATGAATATTACAGGATATTGTTAAGTTACAACCAAAGTGTAGCTTCGGTTACATAAAATTGATCGCCATGGATTTAATAATGAAGGCAATCCTACGTGCTCGAGCACATTTGGGTAGGAACATGTTCGAATTAGCTTAACCAGTAGCTGAACCTCGAGCGTGCTGACCAGACTTTCAGGATTGTCAGTGTCCCGTAACAATTGGCTATAGGTAGGTATGGGCATTGCCAATTAGACAAACATAGTTCAACACAACCCTAAATGATGAGTATCAAACTGCACCAGTGTGTTCATACCATCACTCATCTTACTTATGACCTCGTCAAGCGCGGCTGTACCTCGTTGCAAAACTTCGTATAGCTTTAGCTACAAGGTTTACAATACGCCCCTCATCCTTGCATTCCTCTTATTGCATTTTTTCTAAGCGGTCCACTTCATATACAAACATTCAAGATTACATCATCATCCATATTTTTATGTAATGAGTACTCTCAGACTAAATAAAAAATCAAGACAGTACTGCAAAGGCCCGGTACTCGCAGGTTCCTTACTTAGGGGTAACAAAATAATAGAGCGAGGTCGGGAGCAAAGGCTTATGCCGTATATAATTATAATATTAACTTTATTCCAAGATAAAAGTAATTCACACTGCTTAACTAAAATAGTTCTACGCGGAGCCCTACCAGAATCTATCTGTCATCCTACAAAAGAAAAACGAGGTTCGTTTTTCATTCTAGAACATATTCAATATTTGAATGGTTTAATGTCAGCCAGTATAACATGGTTTGACATGTCGAATCGGCACCGTTGGTGCCGATTCTCTTGTGAACGCACTAAACTAAAATTAGAGAATCGCTATCTTTTACCAACAGGCAGCGCGAGAAAAGGACGGCTATAGCTATGAATTAAGTTGGAGATGTCAAACTAGTTCACGCCTTGCGCTTCACCGTGTTTTTTAGTCGACATGTTTTTACGTATCGTCTAAATGTCTATGGAAAAATTAGTTCTAACTAATTTGACAGCTCTAATTTACTTTTGTCCCTTTCTTGTCATAATAGAGAGAAAAAGTTAGCAATAGCCTAAATTAAGTTTAGTTTGTACACAACAGAATCGGCACCAATTGTCGAAGCTTAACCAAAGCATCAAACCTCTACAGTACTGTCAACAGTGACGTGAGGCTGCAAGTTTCGGGTTTCGTAAACATGTGTGCACGTAATGAGGTGTAGTTTGTGGTTTGGTGTAAATGTGTGCGTGTGAGCTTGTATGCACAGAGCGCGGTGTAGTTTTGCGCATGCTTCACTGTATTGTTCGCAGCGCTATGTCTAGCTTTTTTATTTAGTCTGAGTGAATACTACAATAATTTCAAGAGTTCTCTTGCTCTTTTTGCTCTATTGTAGACAAGTTTTTGGAAAATTCGCCATATTTTCTAAAACTGGTTTGGTACGACTATATTAGATCAAAAATTTAATAAATTACCTGGAAACTGGAATCGTTTCCCATCAGGGCAGCGGGAACACAACACGGAAATATTATTGCGTTTTTGTTTTCCATTTTGTACGTTTTACGATTACGGCTGCCCTGGCGCTTGCCGCGAGCGACTAAGTAGGCTGACGTTACATCGAGGTGTAATAAGAGGAACCGTAAAGGATTATATTTTTTAAATACATTTGAAATCTCTCACATGTTATTATACAGCATGTATCAGAAAGGTGTGGTTTTAATCTGTGGAAGCTTATAAATGGCAATTTTAAGCGATATTGTACATAATTTACCTCTAAAGATATTAAGACTGTAAGCTTTCCGAAAATAAAATAAATAAATAAATATAATTCAGATCAACCTTCTCCTTGGGACCAACATCGTAATCGAAAAAAAATGTCAACTGTCCGTTGCAAAACTTCAATAGATACCTACTCGACCCAAATGTATGGGACGGTTGATAATTTTTTCGCGATTTCGATGTTGGTCCCACGTGCCCAAACACCCCAGACTCGGAAATAACTATATATTTCAAGATTTTTTTTGTACCATTTCCTTTTTATTACCATAAAAATCCCAAAAACACTTCCTGATTGTGAAAACAACTGTTATGGCTGAAGCAATGTGTAGAGGCGATTTGTCTCTGAATGGTACTTAAGGCACGTTTGAATGTCTTTTATGAATTTTTAAAGAGCGCAGTAAAGATTATGGGGATATTTTAAATCTTTGAAACATATTAAACCTTGTTTTTAACTTGTAATCTTTTGCCATTAACTTTGGGACATTAAAGCTGATATAATTGCAAAACACTTTTGCCTAAAACATTTTGGAATCGATACCTACACAAAATAATATGAATTTGTGACCAATGCGAAAATAATTAATATCATTTATCAAATTCGGTTTCGACCAATTGCTATAAAATTGATATATAAACGTCAAATGTGATATCAGTAGGATCGTTAATACCCATTTCATTTTATGCAAGTAGCACAGGAGTTGATTTGCAGCGCATCGACATTTTTACCGGTTAGCTACCAGGGACATATAAAAAGTTAGGAGCCCGACCCCTTTTAATTTTCTTCAAGTAACATACAAATATGAGTTTGTCCGATATTACGAGGCGGTGTATGGGGGCAGTTTCCTAAAGCAATAACAACTCGACCACGACGTCCGGCAGCACCATTAACTACAGCATTATCTCGTAGCAGCTCTTTTCAAATATTTGGACATTTTATTTTGCCGCTGTGAGCCCGCTGCCCGAGTTTCGTGAAAGATAAAATGATAAAATTGTGTCATTTTGTCCGAGACACGATTCAATTTGATAAGCACGTCACTCGATACTCGGAAGCTTGTTTACTTTTGTGTTAGCCGTTGTTTAAACTGATTACTTAGAAAAGAACATGTCTATTTTCTATTCCTTTCATGTGAAGAAAATTGCGAACGACATAGTCATTTTCTAACTGTTTGCTACATAACTTTTATATTTCGTTGTTTACATCATAGGTATGCCCAGTGAGAAGCCTGAGGATCTATCTATATCTATCTATTAACCCGTCGTGCGCCAATTAGCAGACACAATTGAAATTCTATTGTTATCTGTACACATGGTGTACAATCGACATTTTAAGAGTTAATAATAAAGCTGAAGAGTTTGTTTTTTCGTTTGTTTGTATGTTTGAATGCGCTAATCTCGGGAACTGCTAGTCAGATTTGAAAACTTCTTTTTGCATTTAATAGCCTAATTATTTAGGAAGGCTGTAGACTATTTAACGCTACGAGTCTTAGGAGCCGAGGAAAATAAAAATAAAAAAGTCATAAAGAACGCTAAGTGAAAACGAAGTAATAGCGCGGGCAGGCGATGCGATGCGACGGTGTGGGTCGGGGAACAAGAAATTTCACGCAGACGAAGTCGCGGACAAAAGCTAATCATAAATAAAATGAAACTGGTGGTCGTTGATAAGCGCATCACTTGAGAACAGCTAGACCGATTTGGCTATTTTTTTATTTTAAAATGTTAGTAATAGTCCGAGTTAGTTTTTTACGGATAGAAAAACTGAAAAAAAGTTTCACTGAAAGTTTTCAAATTTGGGAAAATCTGAACATCTTATTTTCTATGGGATTTTTGTATGAATGAATAGAACAACGTCTGTCGGGTCAACTAGTTATATTAATAAACTATCTGACCCTACAGACGCTTTCCTGTCCAAATCTCAATAATTCATAGAAAATGCACTTTCAGTTTTTCCGAATTTGCCAATTTTGCCGGCAATTTTTCCACTTTTTCTTCATCATCATCATCTGCCTAGCATTTTCCCAACTATGTTGGGGTTGGCTTCCAGTCTAACCGGATGCAGCTGAATACCAGTATTTTATATGGAGCGATGACCTATCTGACCTGGGTAATACGATACCCCTTGGCACAGATAATATAATACTACGTACCCTTGGTAAGGCTGGTTGTCAGACTTTCGGGCTTCTGACGACCCGTAACGACTGTAAAAGATCCACGAATGACAGCCGGGACCATCGGCTTAACTTGCTTTCCGAGGCACGGAGGAGTCTCGGTATGTAAAGATGGTCGGACTTCAAAGAATATTTGAAAAAAATAATTAGCCGAATTGGTCCCGCCGTTCTCGAGTTTTTCGCTTAGCAATGCATTTAGCCATTCATTTTTATTTATATAGATCTATATACAATTCACACTGTCAGTCAGTCGGTGACCTACAATAAAGATTCAAGAAAAATACGTAAAAGGAATAACGTTAATTTCAACGGTAGGTAATTTTATGGAGAAAAAAAGCCGAAACATAATGAACGCCTTTACACCATAAAATGGAAAAAAAAAGGCTGAAGTATGAATTCTGTAAACCATTTAACATGTAAAAGAATCCAATTATGGCGAATAACGAGTCCCGTCCGTAACACGTAGATCCTCATAGGATTTTAAATTGAGTAAATATGACTTTGTTTAAAAAACACACACTCACTACGAGGATATTAAAATTAAGGATTGAGACAATGAGGAATGAATGATACAATGTTACCTACATTCAATCGTATTTAATGAAAATATTTGGCAACGGATAATGAGAAGGGTCGTTTTATCCACAGGAGATTTGACCGTCTAATAAGATACCAGGAAATACGTTTTAAAGAATAAACCAGCCAAGTGCGAGTCGAACTCGCACACGAAGGGTTCAGTACCATAGTACAATATTTAACTCTACATAAATCCTTTAAAAAAATACTTCCGTTTATGAAACAAGTTTCTTGTATTGTTATTTATATTGTATTGTTGTTATTTATTTTTTGTTCCCTATTTCTTCTTCCCCTTTAATTTTTAGCTTTATTTTATTTTTATGAAAATACTAAACGCAGAATATTTTTTTATCTTAAATTGCAAAGATAACATTGTATTTCATAATTATACTGTGAATTATAAAGTAATTTTTTACAGTTGCAGAATAACGTCCATATTCAAACAAAATAATTTATGAATCTGCGTTTTTAGTATTAATCGATTAAATAAAGTAAGTATATGGTACATTTAATACACAGAAGTTCCAAATTCCTAACTTGTTTACTTGTTGCGATAAAGCTCGTACAAAAATGGTCTAAAACAGAAACTTTAGCGGGCCCCTATTTCTTCATTTTTGAAGATAAAAAAAATATATTTGTATTCTGTTCGATGAGTTCTAGACAATGACATCCCACATGCCAGGATAAGAAAAAAAAATTAGCCTAATTTGTTGTTAGAGCGGCAATAAAAAAAACCCTATCGAAAACCCTTTCAATGGATAAACAAAATGGCCCCTGCATGAGATACAGCCCGCTGACAGACAGACGGATCGGACGGACGGACGTACGGAGGGACTGATAGCGGAGGCTTTATTTATTTATTTAACTTTAATTAACACTGTTAAAAGGCAGAGACACATATACTTACACAAAAAAGAAAATATAAAATTATAAAACAATAAAAATGAGCAAATATGTACTTTTCTGAATCCCACTCACAGTACTTCTGACAAGCCGCCGGGGTCGCGGGTAGTTCGAAAGAGATACCGTGGCCCTGGCACGAGCAACTGAAGGAACATGGGTGGGTTTTAGTCAGTAAAAGTCTGACACGCCCTCCCGCTCTGCCCAGAGCGGGAGAAGTCATTTGATGATTTCCCATCCACAAAAAAAAAAAAAAAAGTATTTCTGACAAGCCAATAATATGTTCATCAATTGATCCGCAAACAGATCGTTTGTTGAATTAGAATCCAAGAGATCATTAAGTGCGGCCAGAGTGCGAGGTACTGGGGACTTAGCACGCGCAACGGTACGACATGGGGGCACAGCAAACAGCCTGTGCTTTCTGCCGCGGCAGTCTGGGACGAAGAAGCGAGCCAGCACATCATGCAGATCAGGCGCGTCAAAGGTGCCACGGAGCGTTTTGCAGGCTATGGTAAACTGATCTCGTACTCGCCTTACCTCTGAGTTATATCCGAGGCATCCCAATAGAAATTTAGTCGGACAGAGGTAAGGATAATAACCGTATTAACGCCTATGTAAAGCCTAAGGAACGCTTTTTGTACTTTTTCCAGTAAAAGCGCGTAGGTACGTTCGTGTGGATCCCACGCGCAGGAGCTGGATTCTAATTTACTACGTACAAGTGCATTAAAAATATTTTTGATGGCATGTGTGGTGCGAACATCGCGGCAATTACCTACGTAGGACAGCGCCCAACCTTTGGTAGGGTTCTTTAGCTATTATGGCAATATGATCGTGGAAGGTGAGCTTTCGGTCGAATATGACTTCCAGATCTATGATGGCCGTTGTTTTCATGATGAAATTGTTATTAAAATTATATTCAAAATTCTCTGGGTGCCGCATTCAACCGAATGTCATAGCGAAATATTAATGCCGTTTGTGAAGAATTTTTAAACTCCGTTTAAACTCTCAATAGCTATTGATTCGACAAAATTACCTATTTATGCGGATTCCTTCCCTATGCTCAGTTTTTGAGGTTCTCATATACACCCTCGATAGTATTTCACTCGACTTTTAAGCAAAATCCTTCCTTAGCGCAGAAACACGATATCGAACCAATAATCACTATCCAATGGATAAACTCCGTTTATATACCTCAGAAACCATGCATTAGTTAGAGGAATTAAATTCCATCTTATTGTCTAGGCTCCACTTTTATATCGCATCTATGTCTTGCTGCAGTACCAAACAGTTAGCTTAGGCTTAGTTAGTTATTAGCTTAGGTTACGTTTGGCACCCTTCGCGTATGGAACCCTAATAAAAAAAATTAATAAACTAACGACTGTGGATGATACAAAAACATTTAAAACTTCGTCGTGGCTTCTAGTTTTAACTAGAGGCTACCAACTGAACTTTTGAAACAACACAACATGTTCAGCCTTTTCTTTATGGAAACTAAAACCCGGAAAAATCTTTTACAAAACAGGAGCAAAAATTTTCTCAATTATACAAACTGCAGACAACAATTAACCCGATTAGCACTATCTTGTTACAAACTTGGTACACACGTAGAACAAAGCAGCTGTTAAAACAAACTTATAATTATTTACCACTTCTTGCTAAGCAATTGTAAAACAAAAGAGGCCACACTCGGAACACTTCCTATTGTTCTTACAACAGATAGTTTTCACGTGTAATTAAAGTTTGCGGCGCGGATTATATTGGTTGTGATTGCAGGCAACTACTTAATTACGGAACAGGGCAATCCCGAGGGAGGCGATCGGATCACGAACGCCTCCCAAGATTTACTACTCTTGACCTCACTTGATCTAAGTCTCGCCTAACAACTTGTAATTATAACATCGATTACAATCACAGTAACAATTACGAAGTTTAATAAAGCTATAATGTTTCTCGCTTTACGACTTTCACAATTGATGACCCCCGTTTTAATGGGCACAGAAGTAATACACCCCTAATGTTTGTCATAGCGTTTGTTCGTCGGTAATTTCGTCGACTTTCTAAACTAATTATACATTCGTTCGTCGTCTCCACGTCTCGAGTGCCTCCACTGGAAAATTGGAATTTTATACTGTCGTTTTTGTGACAGGATATTAAATGTGCACAAAACATTTAAAATTGAAATTTTCAACGCCGTATACCGTGTTTTATTGATATTGTTTCTGACCTGCGTCCTTGATAATATTTCTGAGTAAAATGACACTCACTCGAACCCTCATGGTATTTTTAACAAGCAAAGTATCATTAAGGGTAATGCCGTTGGAATAAAAATAGAAATCTGTTAATGCAATTAATTCATTTAAAAAAAACCATAAGTACTTAATAAGCAATATTGGACAAAGACAAGCTATGAATAAGGTACGTAGTTAAACTATTGAAGAAGTTTAATTATGATAACTAAAACCCTGTGGTTTTAGTTAATTTTACCATAGAATAAGCTTATTCTGTAATAATAAGCTTTATTATCCCCTCACACGAGCGCGGTGTGAATCTCATTTTACCTAAAATTGTACGTGGTATGAGTTCTATACCAAGAAAATATTTTTTTATTATTACTTAATAGTGATGGAACAACGTTAATAATAAAAAAATATTTTCTTGGTATAGAACTCATACCACGTACAATATTAGGTAAAATGACTCACGGACCCGATTCACACCGCACTCGTGTGAGGGTTAAGGAATATCGTTTGTCGTTTAGATAAAAATTAAAATCTTCGAAACGTCGTTAAAGGTACTTAAAATGTTTCAGTACATTTTATTTTTTCCCAGAATCTCCCACGAGACAATCTTGAAGTCCATATCCCGGCTCCGGAGGGGGGGTCAACAAACTTGTCATGCCGCATATAGGCTCAGAGGCATATCTTCCGTTTCTGGAACAAATCCCGCAATAAATAATAGGTGTAAACACCACAGAGCTCAGTGACGTATATAAAGTGTGCAAAAATACTGATATCTGGGATATTCGCTTTTTGGGTAATGGTACAGTCAGTCTCAAAAATTCAAGACTACGTTAAAGACAACGATGTTCGGCAATCATTTCTTCTGCACCTGTGGCTTCCATAGTACCTACCTCATTAACGACATAATTATGTAAATGTCTATTAACTGCTCCCAAATTACGAAGGTTTTTTTTAATTTAGTTTTTTTACATACTTCAATGACATAATTATCTTCTCATTATCCCATACTATTAAATAATGAGTAAAACTTATTTATTTATTTATTTAACCAATCTTACATTATCTTAACAGGTCCACACCCAATGCGATAATGTGATTACAGATTATCACTTATTACTTAATAAATCGAGAGTCACCCTCACGAATTCCGCCAATGTACAGTTAAAGATATCAATAATAAATAATATATAATAGGTCTTTACCTATGAAATTGCCGTTTTGTATGAAAAAATTTAAACGTATTTTTTTCATGCATTTTTTATTTGTATTAATCGAAGTAATCACCCATGCAATCAATGCATCTTTGCCAACGCAGTGGCAGTTTATTGATGCCCTTCTTAAAGAAATCAGCTGGACGGGAGGCAACAAATTCTTCAAAGGCATTTGACCTCTCGGGTATTGAATTTTTTTCCCGCCAAGAAGTTATCAAAATTCTGGAAAAAGTAGTAGGCTGTAGGCGCAAGGTCTGGTGAGTAGGGCGGATGACGGAGAGCTTCCAACCCCAGTTCTTACAACTTGGAGACCGTCTGCTGTGCAGTATGAGGTCGTGCGTTGTCGTGCAGGAGCAGCGGAGACGAGCGATTGACCCATGCTGGTTGGAGATGTGCCAGCTTCTCCATCATTGTGTTCAGTTCTTCACAATACACATCTGAAGTAATACTCACCCCGTTTGGTAAGAAGCTGTGATGAATCACACCGGCGCTAGACCACCAAACAGTGACCATCACTTTTCTAGGGGTAAGTTTTCGTTTAGGGCATTGTTTAGGTGCTGAACCAGGATCCAACCAACTTGCTGAGCGCTTGCGGTTATCAAACAGAATCCATTTTTCATCGCAGGTAACAATGCGGTTCAAAATTCCTTCATTTGTGTGTCTGTTGAGCAGTGCAAGGCACGTCTCGACGCGTACTTCGCGCTAGCGATCATTGAGTTCGTGGGGCACCCATTTGTCAAGCTTTTTTACCTTGCCAATTCGACGCAAATGGACCAATATTGTTTTGACGCTAACGTCGAAAGCTGCTGCTAATTCAGCCGTAGATTGTGTATCATCAGCTTCCACAATCGTCTTTAATTCGTCATTGTCGACCAAAGTCTTCGGACGACCGCGAGGTTCATTTTTCAGGTCGAAATTTCCAGAACGGAAGCGAGCAAACCAAGTGGTGCTTTGGTTTGTAGTGTTAGCTCCGTAAACGTCGATGATGTCGCGTGCCGCTTGTGCCGCGTTGCTTCCACGACGGTACTCATATTCCATAATTACTCGAATTTTTAACGTATCCATGATGACGAAAAAGATTGAAATGCGATGAAAATGTAACACTAATCAATAAACAAATGACTACTTTTGGAAAACAAAATCCATGTTTTTAAAATAAAATTAATTTGAAATTAGAATTCTTAGCCAAACAAAAATTATTTTGATTTGAAATGGCCAGTACTGCAGAACGGCAATTTCATAGGTAAAGACCTAATATATATTTATAACTTATTTGTATAAATATTTGTAATCACGTTCTCGAAAACGGCTCTATCGATTTCGATGAAAGTTGAAATATAGGGGTTTACGGGGGCGAAAAATCGATCTAGTTGGGTGTAATTTGGGAAAATTCATTTTCTCTGTTTTTACCCGAGCAGAGTCGACTACTTTGACATTATATTCTTACAATTCAACTCGCTTGTGTGGAAATGATACCTATTCATTCAGATTTCAGGCTTCATGTACACGACATCGCAGCCGCGCCAGGGCTGCACCGGCGATGCACCGCATGTACAAACATGCGAAACACCCGGATACATATCAAGCTATACATTTCCAGTATAAGCTGACCTCTCATTGTACGGAAATTCTATACAATGCGAGATCAGCTTATACTGGAAATATAAGCTTGATATGTAGCCGTGTGCACAAACTCGGCATCAACACGGTGTACACGTGGTTCCGGCGCGGCTTTGGCGCGGCTCCGGTGCGGCGGCGATACGGCGCCTGTGCGGTTTTCATTCGTGTACACAAACATGCGGTCCGGCGCCGCCGGTGCGGCTGCGGCGCGACTGCTGCATCGTGTACCTACATGAAACCTTACAGTTGTAATGGCAATCTCATGTAATTTGGCTTAACTAAGTTTTTATTCTGATTTGTTGACCATTTTCTATTTTGTTTGTAAAGTATCCGGTACTTGTTGACAGGCCTACACTGTCCTCCCATACTTATTGGGTAATACTGTATTTTGGAAATATTGTCAAAGCCAATTATTTTTTCAAAGACAACGTTTTTTTTTTACCGTGGAATTTCTTGCCGGCTCTTCTCCATAGGAAACGACCAATTAGAACCGTGCACTTGGCTTCCGACGTTTCATAAGTGACACAAGAATGCATTTACTGTCTGCAATTTTTTTTCAGCGTATTAGTTCTCTGTTTGCTCTCTACTCTGTGGATATTATGAACCAACGTATATTGTTCAACTGCTAACAGCTTATTGTAAACGTCGAACCCACTGAGTCTTGTCATTTGTGTCACTGAATCTTGTTATCCAAGCTAAATACGGAAACCAGTAGCAATAAGGAGATAAAAAAACCAGATTTCAAAAAAATTCTACTCCGAAAGATAATCTACAAAATCTCATGTCAAATATTGTTTGGTTGGTTTAAACATTGGTTTAAACATTTGAAATTATAAAAATCGTAGCATCTGGAAAAAAAAAGGGTAGGTAGAACGGCGGAGAAGACGCCTTTGGCGTAGAAATTTTGCAATTTTCTTTTCATAAAATATTTTTTACTTAGAAAGTGATTTATTAATAAAACTATTAATTTGAAGTAAATTTTTCATAATAAAAAAAACGGAAATTATCAGAATGTGAAGGAACAGGCAAAGCTAATTATAGATGACGTCATTATCGCTGGTAACCGTCAGCTGTCTATCTGTTGAAGGTTTTCAAGGATATTAAAAAGTAAACTCGCTCTCACTCTAAAAAAATATGATATTTCATAGGGAAACAATACCGGCAACGATGCCACTCCTAGCGGGTCAAATTGGCAGTGTCTCCTCATTAGAATCATCTAAGTAATCTACTCTATGCGCGGAAATAATGTAATAATAATTGTAACATCGATCATCACTAAACCAAATAAAAATAATTCTAAATTTCGAGTGGCCATTGTTGTTTGTACATCTTTGGCAAATTTAAAAGCGCCTTGTATTAGGTACATTTTGCCACAGACCTAGCACAAATTCAGACTGCGGGCTGCTGCCGAGAACTTTATAATGGAAAATCTCAATATTAGAACTAGAGTGTTATTGGGTTTTAATTGTGTATCACACTTATGGTTAGTGTACACAGTGCGAGCTAGCGTGCAAGAAGCTGCAGTGCAGCAACTCGCACTGTGTACTCGCATGTCAGTAGCAGCTGTCTACTCTCTAGTCAGCAGCAGGCACTGTGTAAACCAGCCGTTACAATCAAAATTTTGAAATAAACTCCTAATCTATTGCTTTGAATAGTATGCTTAAAAAATGTGCAAGTTAGCGTGCGAGGCGGCCTACCGAGTGCAGTGCAGTATTGTGCAGTGCAGCAACTCGTACTGTGTGGACAGATCATCCGAAGCTACTCGCACTTGCGAGTTGGACAATAGCAGCATCCTAGTAATGGCTAGTTTACACAGTGAGTGCGAGCTAGCGTACGAATCGGCCTACCGAGTAGCTGCAGAGCAGCAACTTGCACTGTGTGGACGTATCATACGAATTAGTCGCACTTGCGAGTTGGACTTCAACATTTTTTGTTTTCGTGCGAGCTAGCGTGCGAGTCGCTGCAGTGCAGCAACTCGCACTGTGTAAACAGCCAAGGAAAGCCGAGCTACTAACATGCGAGTACACAGTGTGAGCAGCTGTCTACTGTTTATTCAGCAGCTCGCACTGCATAAACCAGTAATTAAGTACCTAATAACGCAATGAATTTTGTTGAACTGTCAAAATAAAGGGCAAGGAAACTCAAAATAAAGCGGGCTAATTGCGTCAATACGCAATTACCCCGCTGGCGCTGGTCCGGAGATGTAACCCAGATCAGGAAGATAAAAAATGTATGTACATTTAATTTTTTACTTACTGCGGACCACTCGGTGGTATACATCCACATTTCAACATTTGTATAATGTTGTATACATCACAGACATTCAGATCCTCCTAAAAGAGAATATAAATGAAAAAATAAACTTCACGAGTTCGGTTATTAAAATACTGATTAACGAGTGTTGAACCTTTTTCTAACAGTTTCCTTCTGAATTCGCCATGTTGGAGTAGTAGCATGTGCTGCTTCTTGACAAAAAACCTTAGATGCATTAACGATACCTATTGTAGAGAGGGTTAACCTTTTACTTATCAATGTAGGTATATACAAACAGATTTTAACAGAAGGTACACACCTACGAGACATCGGCCTGCAGCCCATGCGCATCCAACGTTGCAATGCGACTCTATAACATTGTCACGCACGTTTCGCACAGTCATAAACTTACGCTTTTTTAATATTTAGGGTACGCAGAAACAACAAAACGTCACGTGATACGTACTCCTCTTGCTTCGAACCAACTTACATAGTAATCATCATCAATAGCGATGACAGGTGCGTTTGCACAAGCGCCTTGGCACTCCACAAGGTCCACTGCAAACAATTGATCGCTAGATATACCGCCGACTTTGCAGCCAGTGGCGTCTTCTACAGCACTAATAAGTACGTCACTCCCTCGCAGCATACACGGCAGGGTCTTACAGACCTTGACGTGGAACTTGCCCCTGTAGATTCTGAAAATGTTGTTTCAATAGAACTTCGATTGACTAAAGTACAACCCTACAAGGTTCTTTTGGCGCGTGGCTATAATATTGTTCCACAAGGGGTAAATTTTTCAATAGAACTTCAATTGACTTGGGTACAACCCTACAAGGTTCTTTTGGCGCCTGGCTAAAATCGGAACTAACGCCGCCATCTTGTTTTGTCACTACAATTTCTGAGACAATTTTACAAATGTTTACCAACAACGCCCCCCTGTCAATGTTATTCAGGCGCCAAAAGAGCCTTGTACGACAGGACTCGGAGGTTCCATCGTTAATCTTCGGAAAAACCGAACTTTGCCGAATTAAATGTGACTAGTCCAATAAGGGAGTTAGTACGTCAATCTATAATAATTTAGCAATCTAATCAAACAGTTATTAATGTTTGAATGATTGCTGAAAAGAAAGTTAGTAACCTAAGCAACATTTTTGAATGCTTACTAAATTTAATCTATGACAGATGTTGCGTTTCACGAACGTGAGTCAAACATTACAATTTAAGCTGTACCTTAGGCTTTTGCCCGCGCTTTCGCTCACGTGGAGGTCAAAAATTAACCCACAGGAAGATACCTACTACCGGGATAAAACATAGCTTAGGTCATGGTCTACCGGTGTGCCAATCTTCGTCTAAATCCGTTCAGCTATTAAGACGTGAAAAGTACGTATATTATAATGTACTCTGTGGTTCGTACCCAGGCAGGTGCTTACTTTGTGTAAATAATTTCATCACCAATACTCTCAAAACGGTGAAGGAAAACATCGTGAGGAAACCGGCATGTCCTAGAATCAAATATTCGAAGACATGTGACATCTACCAACCCGCATTGGGCCCGCGTGGTAGATTACGGCCCCCTCCCTCTACGAGAACGTTACATTAGGCTGATTATGTTATGCTAACAGGCTTACTGCCATCAACCCTTTACAAGGTATAAAACCAACTCAATCCAGACTCCACGCCGCTGCTGAGAATGGAAATATCCAACCACATTTTGCCCCAGGGCGAACCCAGAATCGAGATGATGTGATGAAAAACGTTTTATTGATTGTTTTTGGCAGTTTATCTACTGGTAGTTCTCTTTTATAAATACTCACCTTTTACACATAGTATAAAAAGTGACCCACTCATAGACTCTCATTCGCGGCATACCAAGAAGCTCTGCAACCTTGTGCTGGGCTGATATGGGGATCCAGCCAATTTGTCTCTGGACAATGTCCATGACCAGAGATATCGCAGACCTTTGTGAGCCCTCGGGATAATTCATGATAATCGCCTTGATTCTCTACGAAAATAGTTAATTGGTAAATTTGACGTCATGATATCGTAATTTAGCTGAAAATTAAAAGTTGTTAAAACAAGATATGTTACATTTTCCAGTGACTGGAAGTCAAAACCAAGACGTCAAAAATCCTGTTATAAATATTGATCAATATTTTGATCACATCCGAAGAATCGTCATTCCGGAATTCGAATCCAGTCATAAATATTCAAGCTCTTCAGTAGATAAGTACCTAAGTTATATACTAGTCCACACGATTAATAAATATTACGATATTTATAGTAAACATCTGCGAACCACTAATATTTAATTATTGAATATATATAGTAATTATTGAATTGAACGTCACAGCGCTGACGTCAAAAATGGAAGGTAAACATCTCAAAAGCTCCAAAATTTTAGTAGATACATTGCTACAAGTACCTAGTGTTAGCGCTTGGATGACATTGACAAGGGGTTCCTGGTAAACGTTAGTTAAATTTTAATGGCGGTATTTTTGCTAAACGAAAATGATCCTTGTATTGTACAGCTGTACCATCATTCAAGCGCTTTTACGATTTGGTTACATTACTCCTAAATGACCCTAAAAGTAGTGTCACCATTTTGAATTGATAAAAGAATACAAGATACCTATACACTGAATAGGAAACAGAACATAGCAGCTGGTGCCTTCGAACTCCTAAGACCTGACTCCGTGAACTCGGCACTATTTAATAGACTATCAAAACTTGGAACTTAGCTCGTTTCGCTATCCTACACAACTTGAATACGCGGGTGTCGCTTAGGGCAACGCTTAATTTCGGAAAGATAAAAATATAGAGTGAGGTTTGATTTGGCATTACAAAGATAAAATCATAACTATAAGAGAAAAAGAGAATGTGAAAAGTGTCGATATTGGAGGAAAAAAAACATAAGTACCTTTAATATCAGAAAAAGTTATCATTCAAATATCATTCATTCATTCATTCATTCATCAGAAAAGTTAAGGTTTAATTTTCAAAAAATCCTTTCTTACATTTTAAGCATGATGAATTAATTGTCTGTCGAATTTTCGACCACTTTAATTGATGACAGAAGACGATGCAAAAATTTAATTGGATGCTTGACATCAAAGTGTAACGTATATAACGCACAAACTCTTAAGGGGTCATTGTACTCATCATTATGAATAACTTTTACTATGGGACCAAATCTAAAATCGCAAAAAAAATCAGCTATTCCCTACATTTATGTTCACATAACTCGTCGAAATGTAGGGAACAGCTGATTTTTTTGCGATTTCAGGTCTGGTCCCATAGTAAAAGTTGTTCATAATGATGAGTACAATGACCCCTTAAGAGTAAGTATATCCGTTGTGTATGTTACATTTTGTATAAGGGTAGGAAAAAAAATATTTTTCATAACATCACGTTTATAGCATCCAATAAATATAATCAACCGATACGATCAGCAAACGAGAAAGTCCCCAGCCAAACGTAATTAAAATAATTGGAACGACAAACTCATCGGTAGATTCCGTCCTCACATATCTTTTTAAAATGGCGTCTCAATTTTATAAATTGCTACTCAACATTAACGTCAAATAACACGTCATGTTAATGGTAACACCATCATGTCGACAGCTCATTATAATTTAATTAAGTATTGATCATTTCAATCTCGATGGTTAATTAATCATCATGTTTTTAAGTACCAGTACCGTATCAGTTGCACGTCTGTCAAAGAAATGGAACCTCTGAATAGTCCCTAAAATTAATGGCCAAGCGGGAAATGGCCATAATAAACACGCTAGGCCCTTATGGATCATTTACACAGTGCGAGCTAGCGTACGAGTCTGCCTACCGAGTAGCTGCAGTGCAGCAACTCGCATGTGTAGACGTAACATACGAATTACTCGCACTTGCGAATTGGACAGTAGCTCGCAGCCGAGTAACTTCAAACTTTTTTTGTTTTCACTCGCCTCCATGCGAGCAGCTCGCATATCACTCGCATCGTTCGGACGCTTTCGGCAGTAGCTCGCCAGTCACATGAGCTACTGACATGCGAGTACACAGTGCGAGCAGCTGCCTACTGTCTAGTCATCAGCTCGCACTGTGTTAATCAGCCAAGGCAAGCCGAGCTACTGACATACGAGTACACAGTGCGAGCAGCTGCCTACTGTCTAGTCATCAGCTCGCACTGTGTTAATCAGCCAAGGCAAGTCGTTCTACATAGTCGCGATACCTACCCTATTTTCGCAATTTGTTGCTGTTAGCCGACTATCACGGAACAGTAGTGCTATTCTGTAAACATCTCACCGTGATAACTTAGATGAAGTGAGCGTGAAGTGAGCCGTCGTTCTACCTTATACTAGGGGTTGACACTATTGACAGTTTAAGATCACTTCACCTAAGTTTTCACGTTGAGATTTTTACAGAATAGCCCGGCAGGTTACACTTGTTACTAAAACAAAGCGTCATATAAAATCCTGTGTGTCTAAAATACCGTAACTACAGCAATTTAGAGAATTAAATAACGTTGTAGCAAAAAATTGCAACAAATTTTGTGTGGCCCAGCTCAACCTACACCGTTCAACCTACAGCTATAAGAACTAGCTGATTCGTCAGACGTTGTCTTGTCAATATTTCAGAATCGATTTTTCGGTTGTTCCTTTGGGTTTTTCCTAATTTTCATTTCTCCTAAACCAACCAGTAATGAGGCGAACAAAACAAAAAAGAAATTATTAAAATCGGTAGAGCCATTTTCGAGTTTTTGCGAGGCTAATGCACGGCAAATGATTTTTATATAATATAGCTTCACAAATCTGTTAACATTGTGATTTAACTAGAATTTAGTTGACAAACTGTCGTGTTACCAATAAACTAAATTATTCACTAACAACAGCAATATGAATAACGAATAACAATTTGTTGCGTATACAATAACCATGTGTTTAATTATTACTTACATTAAACAGTAATGTAACAGCACTTTTGTGGGTAAATACATATGTGTTACGGTCGTTAATCATATTTTGATCAACATACAACCTAATACTGACTTGCAAATTGCAAAAAAACGTAAGAAAATTTGAATTTCGCGGGCTACCCTGGCGCTTTCACCTTAAAGGACTAATATAAATCAAAGTTTACCTTCATATTGGCATCAGTAAACTGAAAAGGGGTATCGGGATTATTATCGTCAGTATCTCTGTGTACCATTAACAAATCCGAAAAGCGTTGCAGTGATGTAAAAAGTTTTCTAGAGCAGATGACCTGTTGAGGAAAGGTAAAATAAAGCTGTTTCTATGAAAAATTGTTTCAGTTTCAACTTTATTATTATTTTGCATAGTTTTTAAAAGACGTTCAGTGCTTCACCTGCTAATTAAGTTATGGAATAATTCACGCTAAGAATATCTAAGAGCAATCTACTAAGAGAACAAAGTAGATTGATTATCATATCTAGCTTGATTTAATGGAGTAATATCCTAGCTGTGACATAGGCATCGAGCACTTTCCAATGGGGCACGTTTTGCCAAACACTGAGAACGGTTCCAACCCCCAAGAACGTAAGAACTTAAAATAAGGAACTGTTTACGTATAATCGTATAAAACAGAAAATAGATGGTGCTACATTGGATTATTTTTGTATCATTCATCAGCAGTTACATCAGTTAATACTTACATTCGGCAGATTGGTTTTAAAATTCAAAATGTTACGTAAAGACATAGTACGAGTAATAATAAAAAATAATTAGTTTTCAACAATATTGTAAGAATCACAACACAGATATCATAAATCACTATGACATTGATGACAACACGATGACAACGACAGATTTTAGAAATATTTCATCAGTCAAAACAAAAAGTACATCATTTAATCTATTACTACCTCTTTAACATAATAACCGTCTATACGTATCAAAGCACTGAACCAGCATTATAGTATGGAAAACACCAGAGTGCCCCACTTTCCTCCTGCCTAACTCGCAGAGAAATTTAATAACTATTATTAAAATATACGTAAGCATCCCAGCCATTACACGAAACGATGTCACAAACTAATGTACGAAATATTCTAAATATTACCCACTTGCCCACCCAAAATACTCGGGCAAGTTCGTAATGCCGCAAGAAAACATCGAGGAAAGTGATTCTAACAAACTAAAAGTTGTTACCAGCCGCCCAATATTAACGGATATTGGAAAAAGATGGTAAAAGATGGCAGTTGCCGGATCAAGGCTAGTAGGCACTAATATTCCCTGGATGCAATATCGGGGTTCATTGCCATAAAACCGCTCGAGGCGAATATCTTGGGTACGATATTGACCTTATAGCATTTCGCCGAGAAAGCAGATATCTGAGGCAATTTCAACATCGTAAATGATGTTTATCGTGGTAACCCAGTGACCCTACTACTCCCCCTACCTATGAACACTTGTCAAATGGCAGTGTATCGGTTTCTGCACACGTATCGGTGGCACGTGTAACTAAGCTGTTCTCTTGTGTACCTGTGTTTTGTACTGAGGTGAAATCGCAGGTATTCATGCTTCATGTATGTACTAATTGAATGAGAAGATTGGTTTTGGACAAAAGGGTAGTGGTAAAAGATTATGCTGATAAGATTTTAATAAAAATTTAGATCTTCGATAAACGCTATGTAGTTTTATGAATAGGATCTGTAAATATGCAGAAAAAATCAATCTGCGTAGCCTTTTCCCAACTATGTTCCAATCTAACTGGAAGCAGCTGAATACCAGTATTTTATATGGGGCGACTGTCTATTTGATCTCCACAACCCAGTAAATGGGTAATACGATACCCCTTGGTAAGACTGGTTGTCAGACTTTCGGGCTTCTGACGACCCGTAACGTCTGTCAAAGTTCCACGAATGACAGCCGGGATCAGTGGCTTAACGTGCTTTCCGAGACGCGTAGGAGTCTCGGTATGTAAAAATGATTACCCATCCGCGGAACAACCCCGGGAAGCGTAGCTTAACCTGATGGATCGACCCGTGCGGCTGTTATTACTTAGCCACGAGCTCCTAACAGATAAATAAATGCAAATGATAAAGTTAGTGTACAATTACTTTTATTATTTGCATTTTATGCAGACCATCTTTTTCCCCTCATTTTGGTTTAAGTCAATTTATACACATGTACCAAATATAACATTTCAAAAACAACGTATTAGTCATTCTAAAACAGGAGTTTGAAACACAAATTAGTGTCGCCGACGACTCTGAAAATCTGAACAGAGCAGACTTTGTGAAAACATTTGTTTGGTTGCAGTGCAGATACAGGATGAATGTCTGCAGCGTGTAGACTAGTATAGAGTGTGTAGGATTACTGATATTTCTACCAGAAAATAGATAGCTATAAAATATAAATATAAAAATAGAAGCTAATGGGTTCGTAAATGACCATTCACTATGGAAAGATAGATTTTTTGCGAAATCTGGGGGCACAGTAGTGCCCCCGGCAAGACGAGCCAAACGAAGCGCAAGGGCACTACCTACCATTTCTCGAAGCGCTTCGTCATTTTTTTTAACCCTCATAACTTGGGTTTGGATTATACCAGATAAACAAAATTCTTGAGATATGATTTCAATAGGAGACTTATTAGTTATACAGGGTGTCCAAGAACCTGGCGTCCAACTGGATTCCCACGATGCCCCAAGTTCTAACAGTACTCAGAAAAATATTTTAAAAAATCCACCCCATGTACTTACAGAATTATACTGATTTCAAAAAAAAAGGGGAAATGAGCACCCTGTGACATACTTTTGAATGCTGTGACTGCTAATGCTGATAATTTCGATATTTCTTGGAGGTTTTGTAATCTAGGGTATTGCTGTGTCTAAATAGAATGTAAAAATAAAGTACTTATTGTACCATTTTAAAATAAAATATTATTTTAACTAAAGGTGATATGGAAAACTATTGAATTTCGCAACTTTGACCGACTGTAGTGTAAAAAAAATGTACCAAAATAGTATGGCAAGTGACGTCAAATTTTGACGCGTTTATTCCTCTTTTTAAAAAGGTATAATACTTACACATTAATTTGAAAAAAAAAAATTTGATAATATTTTTACTCAACAACCCAATTTTTACGAAGTGCCTACCTACTAACGGTAACTGTCGGACCCTTTCTTATCTTAGAAACTGTTATGTTACTACTATTATTTACTTCGGTTCCAAGAGTGAGCAAGAAGGAAATACACACAGGTAGATGGGTTCCCAGTAGAATAAAAGCAAAGAATGTTAGTTTAAAGATATTTTATTACAATAAATGTTCAAAATGTTGACCACCCGCGGCAATACAAGCTCTCACTCTCCTTAAAAAGGACCGCTTTATGTTTCGCGAGTAACTTTTTTGACGTATCACCTGCACTGCTTGTGTTATCTTCTCACGAAGGTCAGCGATGTCATTAATGGGCTTCGCATAAACGAGCTCCTTCATAGTTCCCCAGAAAAAAAAATCCAGCGGATTTAAGTCAGGTGAGCGGGCTGGCCACGGGATTGTTCCTGATCGCCCAATCCACCTGTTCGGGTATTGCTCGTCCAAAAACTCTCTAACGGATACGCGAAAATGTGCTGGACAGCCGTCGTGTTGGAACCACATATCTGGTGGGGTCTCTTCTAGTAAGTTTGGCAAATCATTTTGAAGAAAATTTAAATATGATTCGCCAGTCAAATTCTCGGGCATCTCAAATGGACCAATAATATTCCCACAGAGAATACCGGTCCACATGTTCACTTTGAACCGGTACTGGGATCTATCTTCTCGCATCAAGTGCGGATTTTCCACATGCCACTCGTGCAAGTTGTGTAGGTTCATGTAGCCATCCTTCTTAAATGTTGATTCATCTGACCACAAAATTTTGTCGATAAAGTTTTCGTCTTCTCGATGTTTTTGCAGGATTGTTTCACAAAACGCGACTCGGCTCGGATAGTCTCGAGGTAAAAGACTTTGCACTCGCTGTACGTGGTACGGATGATATTCTTCTTTTTGGAGAATACTGTGTGCTGTGCTCTTCGGTATCCCCGTATCAGCTTCTATTCCTCGCACAGAGATGCTTGGATTTGCCGACACCGCCTCTAAAACTTCATCGCGTATGAAGTCATTTACGGGTCGTCCTTCACCAGCTACTTGATTGGGGAACCGCCCGTCACATAGTGATCTGTGCACATTAATGAAAACTCGATGGTCGGGATATCGCGTAGCCCTCGGATACCTTTCTCTGTAAAGTCTCGCTGCAGCTCGTCCATTACCTCTACATTCTCCATAAATGTAGTGCATATTTGCGTATTCTTGCGGAGTGTAGGTCGCCATGGTAGCACACACAAAACACAAACTGTCCAAACACAGGCAAAGGTCGTCGTAAAGAGTTCGTTTCAAAGTCCAGAGCACAAAGAGTAATCGAGTCCAATAAACAAAGCTTTAAATCGTAGTACGTGATCAATGGTAACAATAAGAGAGAGGTGCGTAGTAACGGCAGGAGGCAGTGACGCGTACTGACCGTACTGTTATCCTAAATAGCACGATCCCAGATAGCGTCACTATCTATCTCACTCGCACCTCTAACCTTTTTCTCCCTCACTCTTACCTGAATAATGGGGTACCATAAAGAAGAACCAGCAAATCGCAAAGATAGTTTCTGTCTTGCTCCCTCCTGTTGTAATAACGAATCACTATGGTGAGATGCATGCACATACCGTCCCTTACGGTCTAACCTGTTTTTTGAGAGGCCTGTTGTTATTTTTATGAGCATACAATAGTAATTCTTTAGAGGTTAGATTCAATTCGTCGTAAATTTTTCTTTCTAAGAATTCTGTTAGACATCGTAAAAATTGGGTTGTTGAGTAAAAATATTATCAAAAATTTTTTTTTTCAAATTAATGTGTAAGTATTATACCTTTTTAAAAAGAGGAATAAACGCGTCAAAATTTGACGTCACTTGCCATACTATTTTGGTACATTTTTTTTACACTACAGTCGGTCAAAGTTGCGAAATTCAATAGTTTTCCATATCACCTTTAGTTAAAATAATATTTTATTTTAAAATGGTACAATAAGTACATTATTTTTACATTCTATTTAGACACAGCAATACCCTAGATTACAAAACCTCCAAGAAATATCGAAATTATCAGCATTAGCAGTCACAGCATTCAAAAGTATGTCACAGGGTGCTCATTTCCCCTTTTTTTTTGAAATCAGTATAATTCTGTAAGTACATGGGGTGGATTTTTTAAAATATTTTTCTGAGTACTGTTAGAACTTGGGGCATCGTGGGAATCCAGTTGGACGCCAGGTTCTTGTGTATAAAGTTTCAATTACATAGCTCATTGACTTTAGATTTTATTGATATCATCTAAAAACCCTGATTTCGTCACTGACTCACTGATGATTATCAAATTTTTTAGGGAACTTCCTGAAGTCCTAGAAAGCTGGGTATGTAAGCTAGTACAAACAACAAAAAAAATCTAAAACTTGGAACTTTTACCCCCCAACCCCTTTAACTAGGGGATAGTAGCGTGTATGAGACTTCCGCAAGTTTTGATGCTAGAGGTCTGAAAATTGATATAGGGACTCCTTGTTATAAATAATAAAATACATATATCAAGATTTTTAATAAATCACCCCCCACCCTTTAAATTAGGGGATGGAAGTTTGTATAGGTTTCCCCATACAAACTTAATTTCATGCTAGAGATCTGAAAATTATAAAAGTACACCAACTTCTTATTACAAATGATGTGCACTTCAAAAAAAGAAAGGAAAAAACCGGACCAGTGTGTGTCAGACCACGCACAATGAAGGGTTCCGTAGTTGAAAACAAATTATCCCAAAAAAATATATTATGAGTGATAAAATTACAAATTAACAATTTTCGGAATTTTTCCTTTACTTGTGCTGTGAGACCTTGCTTCTTGCCAAATTTCATTATTCTAGGTCAACAGGAAGTACCCTATAGGTTTTAATTTACTTGCAGGTATCAAAATATGTCGCATAAATAGCCGTATTTTTTTATTGCGTTGACTTAGAAGCTTGATTTTTTTAGAACTCCAAGGGACTTAAGTATTTGATTTTAATTTCAACTTGATACCTCCACGCGTTCCTGAGAAAAAGGGTCTTGACAGACTGACAGACAGACAGACAGACGGACAACGAAGTGATCCTATAAGAGTCGGTTTTTTCCTTCTGAGGTACGGAACCCTAAAAATTAACAAAATGAAAAATATTTTCATAAGCAACTTACAAAAAGAAGTGAAATCCTACCAAAAACATTTTCATGTAAAATTTTGCCAAGACGAGACCGTATGGCTCGCACTGCCAAAAAGTTAATAGATCTAATGTTGAGCCAAGCTTCTAACCTACACACCCTAATTCTACAAGCCCTAACTTCACAAACCCTAGATACACCTTAGTCAAAATATGTGGGTTGGCCGTTTCGCTACCGTCACATGGGCTGAAAAATGCATGAAAAATTTATTCACTATTCATAACTTTCTGTTATACAATAGTTCTTGTAGTAAGGAAACGGCCAAGCCTCATATTTTGACTAAGGTGTAGAGTTTGTGAAGTTAGGGCTTGTAGAGTTATGGTGTGTAGAGTTAGAAGCCTGGCTCTACATGAGATCTGATAACTTTTTGACAGTGCGAGCCATATGGTCTCGTCTTGGCAACATTTTACATGACAATGTTTTTGGTAGGATAGTATTTACCTATAGCTGATAGCTTTTCTGTAAAAAAAAACTCACTCTAAGTATCTCAGTTTTGTAACAGCCTGGCCAGTATCCAAACGTTGTTATCAATGCAGACAATGGGTTCGATAGGAAATGAAAATATTACACACTCGATTAACTCCACAAGTCAATAAGAAAATAATAACACCAAATGCTTCCCGTTAAATAAAAATAAACGTTCAAATTTCCACGTCAAATTTAATTTCTTGTTGACTGCGGTGGCGTTCGTTAGATTGAAACGAATTTTCAATCGAGCGACAAAAATATTCGGCGCCATTTTTAAACGCAACCGGTGACTCGGTGATTCGTTAACACGTCTGCCTAACTTTTGAATCAGGAATATTCAAATGAGCGCTTCCTTAAAAAAGCTTTAGAACATTTTTTTTTCGCGGAATTGCAAATTCGAATTTATGATTTTCGATTCGCAAAATGATCTTTTATTTTTTTGTGGAGGCTTTGATCAACATCTGTATATCTACGTTCAAAGAACGAGTAACCACGTGGAATATACTAGTGAAACAGGAAGACTTGAGGTGTGATTCTACGGAATGTTTTATATAAAAGCAAATTACATAAAGCTCTCCACCACACTTAAAGACGGTCAGACCAAAAGGACAAGTGCCAAAGAAAATGTCTCAAAGTAAAAACAAATTTAAGACCTTCTTAGAGAAAAAGGAAAATGTGGTATTTTCATTTCCAGTAAACGCCATAATTTGTTTACAAAATGTACCTTTTTTATGAAGTTAAGTAAAAAGATTTTCCGTATTTAAGTCATAAAGTACAGCTTCGTTTAAATTCAAAGATGCCTTTGCAAAATCAGTACTTATTTAATAGATGTGAAAGTTTTTACGCTTCATCTACATGAGTTAAATCTCTTAGTGTAGAAAGAAAGAAAGAAAGAAAGAAAAGAAAGAAAAATATTTTATTTGGGACACGCACAGGAAAAAAATAAAGAAAAAAGAAAGAAAGAAAAAAAGAAAAAAGAAGAAAGAAAGAAAGAAAAAGAAAGAAAGAAAGAAAAAAAAAGAAGGAAAGAGAAAAAAAAGAAAGAAAGAAAAAAAGAGATAATGTGTCTAAAATTTAATTACCTTATTTATCTCGATATCTGGTAAACATTTTACGAGAAGCCTTTGAAGCGGATCTGACATTAGGTGTAAAGGCAACATGAATATTTAATCGCGGTTTATCTAGTTTTAGAAACATTTCGATGTAAAACTGAAGTATATTTCTGCTATTTAAAGGGAATTATTTATTCACATTGCCTGCAGGGTCATCCGTGTATTAACAGAAAGAAACCGTACTCATAATATTGGTTCATTAATCAGGAATTGTACAAGTACCGTATTGAGAAAATTCAACCACTATGTCAAGGCTAAAAGTAGTTACATATTTCAGTCGCATGCTTGTCTAAAGCGTTGTACGTACCCACTCTTTAAAAAATCTGAATTTTGTTAAAGTTGTCTTATCATCATCATCTTTTGACTAGCTTTTTCCAACTACGTTGAGATCGGCTTCCAATCTAACCAGTTGCAGCTGAATACCAGTATTTTACATGGAGCGACTGCTTATCTTACCTCCACAACCCAGTTACTGAGTAATACTATATCCCCTTGGTAAGACCGTTTGTCGGACTTTCAGGCTTTTGACTGCATGTAGTGCACGTAAAGGGACTAACGGCATTACGTGCTTTACGAGCTACGGATGGGTCTCGATATGTAATGGATGGTCACCCATCCACGGTGCGACCTTAGCAAGCGTAGTTTAACCTTCGATCGACCCGTACAGCTGTTATTATTTAGTTACGAGCCACACAGAAAAAATAAATGTTTTTTTTTTATATTTTTAAAAGTTTTAATTTTTTTTTACCCTAACATTTAAAAATGTAATTTATATGTATAGAAAATTAAATAAAGGAAATAATATACCAAGGTACAGTAAAACCAGTTTTGTTAAAGTAACAAAGTACTATAGACTGAATACTAGTTTGCATGTTTACAGTGCGACATTTCGAGCAGAATTCCACGGCTCGAGCCAGGATAATGTCAATCTGTCCGACAGGCGACGCACCCACACTAAGCTACAAAAGCCAAGTAAGTTACAGTCGAGCTATTTTGAGCACCCTAATAAGAGTTTAAATTCGGGAAATTCAATACTAGTAACAATTCAATACGAGGGGCAGTAATTACATGGATGGGTGACCATCTTTACATACCGAGACTCCTCTGTGCCTCGGAAAGCACGTTAAGCCGTTGGTTCCGGCTTACATTCGAGGATATGTGAGTCGTTACGGGTCGTCAGAAACCCGAAAGTCTGACAACTAGTCTTACCACGGGGTGTCGTATTGCCCTTAATAGGGTTGCCAACACTCCGGGTTTGACCTGCAGACTCCGGGTTTGAATGATGCATCTTCGGGTTGACATCGTATATCTCCGGGTTAGCGGAGTGGGCGCTTGGGCGTAAATGTAGACGAGGATCAGCTTTATAACGAGATCAATGAGTTAAAGAAAATACATCCACAGTTCATTCACATCACAAGATTTTTCAATATTGCCTTATGGACAGATGAGAAATAAAAAATCAAGAAATTTTTAAGTTTGAAAAAAAACAGAACAAGAAAAATTGTTTATAGAAATCAGTCCACGAAAAAATATGATTCTGGATCTAGTGGTACTGTAGTAGCGTCTACCTAGTTCCGTTCTTTGTTTAATAAACATAATTGTCAAATTAGTTTTGTTTTTCCTCAAATCTCCGGGTCTGGCATTTTTAAAAGTTGGCAGCTCTGATTACCCAGTAACCTGGTCGCTTCATGTAAAATACTAGTATTCAGCTGCATCCGGTTAGACTGGAAGCCGACCCCAACATAGTTGGGAAAAGGCTAGTCAGATGATGATGATGAACAATACCTAAACATTTTTACAAATTTGATATTTTGGACTCTTTCGTTTGGCATTTCTTTGGCTCATAAATGCAGAAGGCTTGACCTATTCGCCTTTGCAAGCAACAAAATAGTTTAATTGACCTGTCAGCTCAATACATAATCACTGCTAAGACTCAGGCCTCCTCTATATGAGAGGCCATAATCTATCACGCGGGCCCAGTGCGGGTCGGTGGATGTCACATGTCTCCGAACTTTTGGTTCTAGGACATGCCGGTTTCCTCACGATGTTTTCCTGCACCGTTTTGAGAGCTGTGGTGACGAAATTAAATATAATACGTAAATTAAAGTGCCGGTCTGGGTTTGAACTCACGTCCTACAACTCGTAAGTCGGGGCCGTATACCACTGGGCCACCACTGCTGCAACTCCACTACTCAGCCATTTGGTTAAGTAACAATCCATAAAATATTAGCTATGCCTTTTTCAAATAATAAGTAACCTGGATCATCCCTTTTAACCAACCTTTATCTACAATTTCTTTTTTGTGTCACAAAAATTCTTAGTTTCTATCACATTATGTTTGTGATTGAACCAGGAATTAGAGCTAAAAGTGAATTGTAAATGAAGCTAGCCCAATTATACAATCAGAAGGTACCTAATCCCCGACGACTTACTACTCCCGAAATTCAGGGAGAATTTCCCATTCGTGGATGATAGAGCGTGGCACTTAGCTGTAACTACACTTCTGGACACATCTTTTGGCCCACCTTGTATTTTCAGTTTCGTTTGGTCCTAGCTAAAATTTTATATTAGGTCGAGCAAAAAGTTTTTATGCAGTTTTGAACCTGGCACATTCACAATTTCATTCAATAGTCTTTTTTTGAATTTCGAACACAGAATTTAAAGAAACAAAAGACAATTTGGAGCCTGTTTGTTGATATCAAACAATCAAATACTAAGAAAACTTGGTTTTATTGGTTTACTTGGATTTAATTCTTGAAAAAGTGATTGATATCTTTGGTTTTGCAACAAACATTACTTATTCTTAACATTAAGGTGAGGTTCTATCAATAATCTATGGATACTTCACCTGAAGTCGCCGCCCAAGCTGTGGCACTTATTCAGGCCGGACACAGCCAAAGAAACGTGAGTGCTCAACTTAATTTAAGTCGATCTGCGGTCCGAAATGTTTATCGGAGGTACCTAGAGACTGGCGGCTTTGTTCGTCGCCAAGGAAGGCCACGATCTCGGGTCACAACTGAAAGGCAGGATCGATTCATCGTGACGACCAGCTTGAGAAATCGTCACCTTACCTCCATTGAGATACAAAACCAACTTCGCGACTTCCACGGAGTATCTGTGAGCGCTCGAACTGTTCGGAGAAGGTTAAAAGAACGCGATATGGTACCACACAAGCCAGCTAATGGCCCCAAACTAACGCGAGCCCACCGAACAGCGCGCCTTCATTTCGCACGCAGTCATTTAAATTGGACACAGCAAGATTGGAGCCATGTACTCTTTTCTGATGAGTCTAAAATTGTGTTACATGGCAATGATGGAAGGAAGAAGGTCTACCGACGTAAGGGAGAGCGTTTCGCACAATGCTGCTTTGAAGAGAGGGTTGCTTATGGCGGTGGCTCATGGACTGTCTGGGGCGGTATATCCGCGAGCGGCAAAACTCAACTTGAGGTTGTTACAGGACCACGGCTGCCAACATTAAATGCTGAAAGGTACATTCGTGAGTGCTTAGAACCTCACGTGATACCATACGCGGACTATGTGGGCCCAAATTTCCTTTTTATGCATGATAATGCAAGAGCCCATGCGGCCGGCATCGTCAGGGAATATCTTCGGGATGTGAACATCACAGTTATGGACTGGCCAGCCAGAAGCCCAGACATGAACCCCATTGAGCACATGTGGGACGAGCTAAAAAGACGTGTTAGGGCTCGTCAGCCAGTTGCCCAGACGATGCAGGAGTTGAAAAGTGCCATAGAAGAGGAATGGGAGATGTACCCTCAAAATTTCATAGAGCGGTTGATAAACTCTATGCCTAATCGTATGAGAGCTGTGGTAGATGCCCATGGAGGCAACACGCGTTATTAAATTAAACCTTTATTTGATAAAACATGTTTTTTATTCAAAAATCAATTGCCTTTAACAAGGCGCATATCCGACTTGTTAGGCGTAGCTCCATGTCGTATGGTATTCTGAATTCAAATTTAAAACAATACGATCGAAAAAGATGGTAAAATGTATCAGGTTTAAAACTGCATCAACAGTTTTTGTTCAATCTAGCAATCATATTTCGGTAGGGGCCATCGAAACCTAAACTCTAAGGTGGGCCAATAGATGTGTCCAGAAGTGTATAATATACAGACACACTTGAACAACACCAGCTTGATGGCTACTTGTGTAGAGAGCTTCGGAGCTCAACGTACTAACTTACTGAGAGCATACAGAGTAGGTATTACTAGTTTATTACCTTCGCTAACTAAAGTACTAATTATTTCTGGGACTAGTTGACTAACATTGTACGTATAAATGCATATAAATTGATTCACTGAAGGAAATAGTATTTTAATATATATCTGTAATCTATAACCTGCTGCCCGTGTGCCTAATAGGTATATAATTAATTTTGAAAACTTAATTTATTAAACAATCGATATGAATAATTTTGTCTCAATGTCAAGTCAAGACTTCAGAAAAAGCAGACAAGCTATTTCAACAAAACAAAGTAGTTTCCAACATATTTACAGTTTTTCAATATACTGTCTTGATAGAAAGATACCGCCAGCATTTACCATCACCAAAAAGGCACAGGAATATGTTAAAAGTCATCTGAATAACTGAGTTGAAATGGTACAGAAGTATATTAGTTGAAGCGGATTCTATTCCAGGAGAATGTTTACAGTGCGACGGCTTAGGGCATTTTTTTTTGAGAAATGAAAAAAAAAAACTGAATCGTTGGTCTAGTGGTTGCAACTGCTAACTGCTGGGCCTGAGATCCTGAGTTCGATTCCCGGGTCGGGCAAGTGTTATTGGCGTTTTCTGTCTGGAATTTCTCAGTATCAGCCCGGAGTCTGGATTTGTGCCCGGTTGATGGAAACAGGGTCGCCCCCTGTTACATGGGACTTAAACAGAACTGCTGAAAATGATGTTATATGTAAAAAAAAATACTAAAAAGAATCCTTAAGTAGTTTGTAACCTCGAATTCCAAGCAAATTCCATATTTTCGAGAGTTCAAAGGGAAGCTGTTCAAATCCAGGGTGAAATAATTTATGTCCGGGATTAAGCTGACGGAATGAAAGGGAATCTACTAAAAGAGCCTCGACATCAGAACCTCTTCTATGGACATAGTTCACACTCCCGTTTCGCAAACTTGCTTTGCAGCCACACTTAGATTATTATTAAAAAAAGTACTGCAAAACTCAAGATAAAATCAAGCACACACAAGTGTCTGAATATAATAACTGAAATACAGATAAAACTGTAGTTTCAGTCAGATTTTCTAATGTGACAAAGCAAATAAAAAAACAAAACAATTCGAAGCAACTTGTACTTGTCTAGCAACTGCGATAGTAAAACTCTACGATATTCCGAGCTCTATTCAAATAAAAAAATCTTGAAACATTATTCGGAGACTGAACTGGTTACGAAACTCTCTTGCAAAATGGGAGTACTGGGGACGCAAAACGGTTCATTCCCTTTGTTTTATGAGACAATTAAGAAGCGAAGGGACGTCGGGGTGGCGCGAAGAGTAAATTTTTGTTCCTCGTAATAAAAGAAGCGAGAGCATTTAAATAGCAGATTGAAAACTCCTAACGATCTATGTTAAGTTCACGACGTAACAAGGATTTTTCGGTAAAAAAGGTTACGGCGCAGTAATTTACATTTTATTATCTTGTGGTCGGATTTATTTAAAGGTGCCTCCACACTACCCTCCTGCCTCACAGTGTTAGGTAACGTCAGTCCGTCAGGACTCACGAGTCAGGGTGAAGTTTATTACCCGTGTATTTTATTTGAGGAGGCTTTGCATGTGTATATTTACTTACGTAAGTGGAGATTTGCTAAATAGTTGCAGGCTTTCGACTACAGGGACGAACTATTTAAAACTAAAATAGTTTTTATGTCAACTATATTGCTGTCTTGCATCAAAATAAAATGTATTTTCGCTGCACTGTAGTAATGTAATGCAAAGCTTTTAAAGCCACACTTATTGACAGCCATTTGCATTTGGCTTTCATTAGAAAAAGTTTAACCGAGGAAGGGGGAAGTAAAAACATTCTGCTTGACCTGGCTGGACAGTGCAGACAAGCCACGTTTCTTTTGTGTTGGGATAAAGCAGGATATCCCTTACAATATTCTGCTTGTTTATAAATGATTAAACTCTTGATTATTGGCCGATTTTTCCATCGCCGTTTCAATTGAACAATCACATTTTTTGTACAAAAATTGTGGGGAAAACCAGACAGCAATTTGTATGACTTATGAATTAATTCATCATCATCTTCCAGCCCTTATCCCATGTTACTTGAGGTCGGCGCAACACGTTATGAATTATCAATCTGCCTAGCCTTTTCCTTTTTATATTAATTACTGAATAAATTATAATGACAAATTCATTATTTAAAGTAAACTATGCTTACGTGAATTTATTTAATATCAAATATTTTTTCCACCAGACATTTACACAATTAACTTATCACGATTGTTATCACATAAACATAAAAGTGCACGAAAACACAATGTAGCAAAGCATCAATTTTCCAGAATGACAGATGACATTCGGAAAGACAACTGACGTTCTAATACAAACGTTACGTGACAAATTCCGAACGATGGCGTCGACTTGTTTACTCGAATTCTTCAAAGAAAAACCAGCACTTTAACCGCCAGAAAAAACATACTTTAACAATTTAACAGTGCACTCCAACCGTGTTGTTTTGAACTAAAAACTGTTCCATTAAAACTTTCCTACAGCAGCTCCTTTATGTAGCCATTTAGAAAATGTTGATATTTTATTTCTATTAAAAATTACTTAAAATAAGAAGGTTTGTTAATGAAAAACCGGCCAAGTGCGTGTCGGACCACGCACAATGAAGGGTTCCGTAGTTGGGATGAATTTATCTTAAGAACAAACATAACATTGTAGTTGAAAAACATGTTCTCCCATACATTCCAACTGTAAATGTACTCACAATATTGATAGATTTACCATGTTATTTTAAGACCACAGACTTCTTATAGGTTTTCCTGTAATCTACACGTAAAGATCTATTGTTTGTATTTTTTTTCAAAATTTTAGGCTCAGTAGTTTCGGAGATAAGGGGGGGAATGGTCAATTTTTGTCTATTTTCTTAAATAACTTCAAAACAATTTATTTTAAAATTGTAATAAAAATATATTTGAGACCCTCATAGTAAGCCCTTTCATTTAACATGCCACATGGTGTAGTTTGCAAAACTTTTTTTTTAATTTTCTTATTTGCCCCCCAAAAGTGACCTCTATATTCAAAATTCATTTATTTACTTTACCCGTCCGTGTTTGGGTCACAGAAATTCAATTCATATGTGTACCAAACTTCAACTTAATCGGTCCATTAGATTCGGAGCAAACTGGTTGTGACAGACGGACAGACAGACAGACAGACAGACGGACAGATAGACAGACAGACACACGAGTGATCCTATAAGGGTTCCGTTTTTTCCTTTTGAGGTACGGAACCCTAAAAAGTGCAGGTTTCTTAGGGTTCTTTTGTAAAATATCGAAATCTATTTACCTTGTTTCCAACGATGAAAGAAAATGTGGCTCACACCGGTTTACTTTTTTTTTATGGTTATTATACAGGGTCAAATTAAATTAGCCAGCGAAACTCCGCAGACGAGATGGGCATCAATATCAAACAGAATAATTATGAAAAATATAATTACAAAATAATTATTAATTATTTGTATAAATAAAATAACTATTTCATTTGCACTGTAAGTTTTAGCATGCTACATTCTTATACCTTCGTAAACTTATGTTAACAATACAAAACAACTAACGGAACCATACATTAAAACTAGAAATGGTCTTCACCGACACCCATTTAACTGGTTTTTGTACACAATAAGTTATTAAAACCGAGCCAACTGGGAAACAAATTCATGCTCCATCTTCTAAAGTTGCTGAAGACCTATTAGTGTTATTAGTGCGAAGTTGTTTCGCTGCGCTTTGTTATTATTTTAGTTTTTACTTCACATACAGTCATGGAGATTGGTTGTTAAGAAAATTGACTCCCTACCTCAAATTTCCGTGTAAGAGCTATTTCAACAACCGTCAAAAAATGGCAATGGATTAGAATACATCAGTTTGCCTAACAATTAATTTTTACTTTACATTATAATTCCGTTGTCTTCGGCCGTCCACACGTCCGTCCGCACGAAATCCTGTGCGATGTGAAGGAAGGGCTTGAAAAGAGAACCCTTCAAAAGAGATTCCACCTTCGAAATACAATTATTTTTGATATAAAGCTATTATTTTTCTGTATTAAAAGAGCAACTGTTCTGAAAATGTAGTAAACGGACCAAAAAAGAGGAAACTAGATATAGGCAAGGTTTGCTTTGAAGAGCCTCATCTTTTTCTGTCAGTCAAACGTGTGTGACAGTACTTTTCTAAAGCTTGATGTGTCAACTAACAAGGTTTTTGTTTTGCCGTAGTTACTGTTGCTCAATTTTCAGGTTTTTCAGCAACCAAACCACTGGTTATCTTTAGGTAAGTAAGGGCGTATTTCACGATGACCGAATAACCGAATAAATTCAAAAATGGAACAGAATTTGTATGAAATTATCTGGCAAGAAAGTTAATAGGAACTCAATCGTAGGTGGTGAAACAGGACCTAAGTCACACATTTTTTCATTAGTAAACAGCTTTTACTCGCCCTTCATAACGTGTCACAAATTATATCACAGAAAGCTTACCATTAACGTTCTCGTTAAAAGGTTTTTGTAGGAGGACATTGTTTTTTTGTGACCCTCGTCAGGGGTAATTTTGTTACCAACTAATTAATTTATATTTTCACTAGCCTCTTGCCCCGCGGCGGGGCGTGCGTTATACGTCACAAGTTGATTGTTTATATCTTTTCCGGACGTATACAGTAAGGCCTTGTCCAAACGAAGCCACGTTCATATCAGCGCATTGTTTCGGAACTATGTCGCCGTATTTTTCGGCACAAATTTTGGCACTGCATGCAATGTACTGCTTGCATATACTGCTTTATTATGATGTTTATGCCTATATAAATCGCCACTTGCCTGTGGTGTGTGAAAACCAACAAAAACAAAGAAAAAGCATTAATTTTAATTACAATGTTTAATGGTAAGTTTGAATGTCAAGATTCTCAAAGACCTGGCCAAGTGGCCAGGTCTTTGAGAATCCAGTTTCAAATTACTTTACATGATCCCACATAAAATAATCCCTTTATCATCTTTTATCATCGTCTGCCTAGCCTTTTCCCAACTATGTTGGGGTCGGCTTCCAGTCTAACCGGAAACCGGTACCAAATACCAGTATACCGTATACATGTAATTATGTAAAATACTACCGTGAATACCAGTATTTTACATGGAGCGTATGCTTATATGAAATCCACAACCCAGTTACTCGGTAATACAACGCCCCTTGGTAAGACTGATTATCAGACTTTTGGGCTTCTGACGACCATTAACGACTGTCAAAGATCCACGAATGACAGCCGGGACCAACGGCTTAATGTGCTTTCCGAGGCACGGAGGGGTCTTGGTATGTAAAGATGGTCATCCAACCACGGATCAAACGCGGCAAGCGTAGGTTAACCTGATCGATCGAACCGTACGGCTGTTATTACTTAGCCACAAGCTCCTCTTATAAATAAAAAATAATAAATAGGTTTGGTTATTTTATAAATAGAAAAAATAGTTTACTGTGTGTTTAGTGTTAACTTTTACACAAAGATTTCACGAGGAAAAAAATGCAACAGGAAAAGGAACAAATTTTTCCTTTTTCATTGTTTTCATAAAATAACACAATTTTTTGTAAAGCGGACAATGCAAGTTTATCTGATTATTTTGCGTATAATAAGTACTATATTTTAAAGATAATTCTGACCATGCTAGCGTTGTAATTGTTTTTATTAGTGTGCATTCGGTCATTAGAAAATTCGCCTTTCCCATTTTCCTCGACTATTTTGCAACACAAAAAGCTAGAATAAGCACAAGTCGTTTGCTGTAATAAGGACAATTACTACTTATAAAACTAATCGTTTCCTGTGTTTACTTTTTGTGTAGGTTCTCTCTGAAAAAATCCTCCACATAAAAAATATGCTTTGTAATTACAGGTATTTAGCAGTACCTATTGTAAAGAAAAAAAAAATTGAAACAAAGGAATTCGCTAATTTGTAAAATTTCATTTTAAGAAACGAGGCCGAACTCCGACCCAGATACATTCACAAAAACTGGACTCATCAACGTTCCAACAAAGGGAGTAGGTGGGTAGAAAATTAGGCTTCAGAAAATAAGCTTATCTTAGACCCTTATAATCCGTACCCGGAACTTTGATCCCCTCAAAATGGAGCAGACCTACAGAGATTGACATTTACTACGTTATCTGTCCCCACAGGCAGCTCGCTTTGAAACTAGCGCTCGCCAAAATATGATCACCATACTGTAAGTCGGCCGCACATCAAACGTGACGTCACACCGTCTACGTCATAAAATGTTGTAGAAGTCTTCTTTTGTGCTCAAAGTATTATTTCTCTCGTATCTTTCACAAACTCATTGTAAGTACTTTGTGTAACAAACTTGACACCATACTCTGGTAATTCGCGGAAATGTGATACGAGAGTATAAAATAACTTTTTGTACATCTGCGTAATTACCTCTCCGTCATTATTTTATGTAAATAAAGAGGGTATTAAGGAAGGGAGTAATTAGTTAAAATATAAAAGCCACCGATACTCGTTGGGTTTAAATGATGTTTCACATTTAATTATTCATGATATTATTATTTAAACAGCGTGAGCGTTATTTTAACGTCAAGCCCATAATTTTTGGGGAAATGTAATTCTATTTATTCTTAGTAAATGTTTTATCACACGCTGTTATTTAACAACAGGGGTAGTTAGTTTGTCTGTTTGTTATAATTTACAAACAAATTGCTATAATCGGAATGTCTTAGATTTAATTAAAGTTAATGTGCAGTTAAATATGCAAGAAAATGTTTCAGTTTGTCACCTTATGATGGTCAAGATATCAACCTTTGCCCCATCAGCATCATCATATAAAACACCAACATTAAAAAAAACACATGTTCAAAGAAAAAAACAGCATAGTGAACAAACTCTCCAAATTGACACTGAATCCGTTTTCGTGCTGAGTAAGTAAATATTACTTATCGACTAACCCCCCAAGCGGCGCGCTATTCTTTTCAACGAAACGAAAAATCTTTATTCGATTGCTAACTCGTTTATTTGTTCACCTCTCCACTTAATAGGCACAGGGCTTCGCTCACTATTTCACGACATAAACAAATACACTTCTGGACACATCTTTTGGCCCACCTTGTATTTTCAGTTTCGTTTGGTCCTAGCTAAAATTTTATATTAGGTCGAGCAAAAAGTTTTTATGCAGTTTTGAACCTGGCACATTCACAATTTCATTCAATAGTCTTTTTTTGAATTTCGAACACAGAATTTAAAGAAACAAAAGACAATTTGGAGCCTGTTTGTTGATATCAAACAATCGAATACTAAGAAAACTTGGTTTTATTGGTTTACTTGGATTTAATTCTTGAAAAAGTGATTGATATCTTTAGTTTTGCAACAAACATTACTTATTCTTAACATTAAGGTGAGGTTCTATCAATAATCTATGGATACTTCACCTGAAGTCGCCGCCCAAGCTGTGGCACTTATTCAAGCCGGACACAGCCAAAGAAACGTGAGTGCTCAACTTAATTTAAGTCGATCTGCGGTCCGAAATGTTTATCGGAGGTACCTAGAGACTGGCGGCTTTGTTCGTCGCCAAGGAAGGCCACGATCTCGGGTCACAACTGAAAGGCAGGATCGATTCATCGTGACGACCAGCTTGAGAAATCGTCACCTTACCTCCATTGAGATACAAAACCAACTTCGCGACTTCCACGGAGTATCTGTGAGCGCTCGAACTGTTCGGAGAAGGTTAAAAGAACGCGATATGGTACCACACAAGCCAGCTAATGACCCCAAACTAACGCGAGCCCACCGAACAGCGCGCCTTCATTTCGCACGCAGTCATTTAAATTGGACACAGCAAGATTGGAGCCGTGTACTCTTCTCTGATGATTCTAAAATTGTGTTACATGGCAATGATGGAAGGAAGAAGGTCTACCGACGTAAGGGAGAGCGTTTCGCACAATGCTGCTTTGAAGAGAGGGTTGCTTATGGCGGTGGCTCATTGACTGTCTGGGGCGGTATATCCGCGAGCGGCAAAACTCAACTTGAGGTTGTTACAGGACCACGGCTGCCAACATTAAATGCTGAAAGGTACATTCGTGAGTGCTTAGAACCTCACGTGATACCATACGCGGACTATGTGGGCCCAAATTTCCTTTTTATGCATGATAATGCAAGAGCCCATGCGGCCGGCATCGTCAGGGAATATCTTCGGGATGTGAACATCACAGTTATGGACTGGCCAGCCAGAAGCCCAGACATGAACCCCATTGAGCACATGTGGGACGAGCTAAAAAGACGTGTTAGGGCTCTTCAGCCAGTTGCCCAGACGATGCAGGAGTTGAAAACTGCCATAGAAGTGGAATGGGAGATGATCCCTCAAAATTTCATAGAGCGGTTGATAAACTCTATGCCTAATCGTATGAGAGCTGTGGTAGATGCCCATGGAGGCAACACGCGTTATTAAATTAAACCTTTATTTGATAAAACATGTTTTTTATTCAAAAATCAATTGCCTTTAACAAGGCGCATATCCGACTTGTTAGGCGTAGCTCCATGTCGTATGGTATTCTGAATTCAAATTTAAAACAATACGATCGAAAAAGATGGTAAAATGTATCAGGTTTAAAACTGCATCAACAGTTTTTGTTCAATCTAGCAATCATATTTCGGTAGGGGCCATCGAAACCTAAAATCTAAGGTGGGCCAATAGATGTGTCCAGAAGTGTATTTGTTTTCACATACAGCCGGCAGCAGAAAGCGGGTTGACTATTGTTTTTCATATCTGCAACAATAGTTGTGTACGTATCGCGTTTTTAGTGAATTCAGGGGTATAAAATAACAACACGCCTTGTTTCCTCGAAGGGTTGGGCAGAGGTATTTAAGTCTCTTATAATAGGGGGCTAGCGTATTGTCATCAACCGGGCACAGATCCAGATTTTGGGCTGCTACTAGAAATTCCAGATCGGAAAGCACAATAATACTTTTCCCGACCTGGGAATCGAACCAAGGACCTCATGCTCAGCAGTAGCGCTTGCAACCAACGAGGTAGTCAAAAATAAATAATGGTCCAAAACATCATCCTAGAAAAACCTTCTTCCTTCACACATAAAGGCCATGCTTGTACAGTCCCTAATCTTTCCCATTATAGACTATGGTGATGTGTGTTATTATGACCTGAATGCAGATCTCCCCAATAAACTTGATCGCCTTCTAAATAACTGCATTTGATTCGTCTTCAATCTTCGTAAGTATGATCATGTGTTTGCGCACCGATTGCTTTTAAAATGGTTACCCATACGTCAGCGCAGAGAGCTGAGGGCTCTGTCTATGTTGTATTCCATACTAAATAAGCCTACTTCTTCTTCTTATCTGACTTCCCATGTTCAATACTTGTGCTCTGCCCATAGTAGAAATCTTCGTTCAACCAACAATCGTCTTCTACGATATCCTTCTCACCGCTCTGGTTTTATTCATTCTTCTTTCTTTGTCCAGGCGGTATTTCTTTGGAATGCGCTCCCTCTGAACATCAGGATGGCAACCAGTCGGCTATCGTTCAAAGTGAAGGCGCGTGAACATATTCCTATAAAGTTGGCAGAATCATCTCAGCGCTGATTTGCTGGATTCTTTTTCTCCTCTACCTATCGCTATTTCTCCTGACAAAGTTTATTCTGTTTATATGTATGCATGTATGTATGTATTTATTTATTAGTATTTATTCTTTTTCGAGTTATCTATCCCTTATGCTGCACCTGTCATGTCTTCTCTCTACATCACCCTAAGGTTGACTGGTAGAAAATGCCTCAGGCATTAAGTCCGCCTTTGTACAGTATTTTTTTACTTGTGCATAAAGTTTTAATAAATAAAAAATCATAACTTTGATTGTACGAATTCAAAAAGGCATACGTATTTCATCGAAACGCAAATAATTCCCATTTCGCTTTCCTAAAAATATCAATGAACGCTCTAGCTAGTGTAATGATTATGCCTATTTTTGTGAACCTCAAATTAATAATTCCAAATTATGTACTTACCCTAAAAATACTAAATAGCCAAGTAACTCCTACTAACTTGGATGTAACTCTCGCTGGCCGTTGCCGCGGCACCGCTCGCTCGGCTCGCGGGCGGTTGCTCACAGTTCTTACCTAACCTAAACTAACCCATTTGGTCGGGGTCACTTAGCTTAGTTATTGCGACCAGCTGTGAGAAGTCCAGAAAGTCAATATGAGGCTTATTTAGTTTTAAAAAGCATGCATCACTAGAAACCCTATTTAGAGGATCAAATATGTACTATGGGCCAAAGTTCCGCATGATCGCATGTACGGCTTTTTTTTTTGTGGATGGGAAATCATCAAATGACTTCTCCCGCTCTGGGCAGAGCGGGAGGGCGTGTCAGACTTTTACTGACTAAAACCCACCCGTGTTCCTTCAGTTGCCCGTGCCAGGGCCACGGTATCTCTTTCGAACTACCCGCGAACCCGGCGGCATCGGCCCTATTGGACCCCGTCACTGCTGACATCTCTTTGAGGCGCGCGTGGAACACAACGCGCCGTCGACCCGGGCCTGGTCCTTACCGGACGGCGAGCTGCCCATTACTCGTCGTCCGCAAGCCCGCGCCTACGGTGGCCGAGAATCGGCAATGGATTGCCGCCGCCCAGGGCGTCTCCTGCGGTGGCTAGGGTCGCGAGGGCGCGGCTGTTGCCTCTCCCTCACGCGCTCCGCCTCCTCCGCGAACATTATTCCTTCGCAGATGGAGGTGACGGCCTCCCATGCACTCTCGCTCCGCACCATGGCCTGGATCAGGCTTGGACGCAAGAGATCGCCGCCGATCGCATGCACGGCTCACAACTCTATCGCACAATGTTCGTTTGTCACTAACTGTCTTAAAGAAAAGAAAGAAAGAAAGAAAAATATTTTATTTGGGACACGCACAGGAAATACAGTTTAAAAAGAGCATATAAAAGTAACAAAATAAACATTAAAAAGCAAAAAAAACAAAAAAAAGAAATCAGAATAAAAAAAAAGAGACCTGTGCGAGGCCAAAAAGGCTCCCATCTCAGCATAAAGCTGCGATATTTAAAAAATAAATACCGCAACGCTGGTATTCTGATAGGGCCTGTGTGATGCCACGGACATACCCACGGATATCAATTAAAAATAGCAAGGGGAATAAAATCAAATAAAATAAAATACAAATACTAGAATACTTGAAAAGAAAAAAACAAAAACCGTCAATAAGGTGTAAAGATCGACTCACGCTTGACGCCCGACGGTCCAACCTCACTTGTCTATGCTATAGACTATTGTCTATATTTATGACAAGCAATGAGACCATGCATGATACGCGGGCGCAGGCGACTGGCTGTCAATGTGCATTAATGTAAAAAAGGAAGTAAAGTCACACAAATAAAACAAAGAGTGAATAATAAATACGACAAGAAAATGGTGCAAATAAATAATATAAAGTATTGTAAGTATAAGTAATATTAATGTTACGTATGTGTATCAGTCTTTATAAAAGATATATTATCTGTGGTATTTCCGGATCCTGTTGTCTTGTCACCGACTCCGATCGCTCGTCATGCAATGGCTGAATACACGATACATAAAATAGTCTGGTCGTCTTATTTATTTATAATATCTGGCCACCCGTCGTAACATGGTGTCAGAAGATACAGAAGAAAAAGAAGTCACAAAAAACCACAAAAGTAAGTGCCGCAAACAGTCAAAAAAAAAAAAAAATTTCGAGTAAAACGTCGCCGCGTGGTCCAGCCCTAAAATGCCGGAAAATAAAAACGCAAATAATACAAGTTATCCCCTGCCGCCGAGTAATTTCAGCTTAGATATCAACAACTCGAACATGCCATTGGCTTGGAGAAATTTCAACACAAGTCTAGAGATTTACATGATAGCCAACAATTTAGAAGAACAACCAGACAAACGAAAGGTAGCCATTTTACTACAAATCATAGGCCCAGACGCTCTTCAGATATTTTACTCGTTTAACATACAAATTGACAAGATCACCTATAAGGATTTACTCGCCAAATTTGAAGACTACTTCACACCACGTGTCAATATTTCCGTCGAAAGACATAAGCTGTTCAACAGAAAACAAGGTCCAGATGAAGAAATTGAGACATATGCCACGGATCTCAAGAATCTAAGTATCCAATGCAATTTTGAAGGTCTTGCCGATGATATAGTAAAGGACATATTCTCATGGAACTTAAATTCATCTTGCTCGTACATCAGAGAACGTATCCTGATCGAGAAACCATCAACATTTGATGCCGCCGTCAGTCTCGCTAAAACACTAAGAAATACTAGGTTACAGGCTAAAGCTTTATCAAGCCAAGAAGTAAGTGTCGTTGCCAGTCGTCAATCGCATCACAGTCGCCAAACACATCGTAGTCAAGAGAGTCGCAATCAAAAAAGTCACAGTCAAAGAAGTCACAGTCGTCAAAGAAGTCATAGCCGTCAAGAAAGTCAAAGTCATCAGTCTCAAACAAGTCAAAGTCGTCAATCAAGTAAAGCATCGTCCAGTCAAGAACCTCAATCCAAACAGTCAACCAAGAATTGTTCCAGATGTGGTCAAGTTCACCGAACAAAATGTCCAGCCATAGGAGTCATCTGTAACAACTGCCACAAGCCCAATCACTTTGCCAAGTGTTGCCGCAGCAAACATGTGAGATCCATAGAAGAAGAAGAAGAAAGTACGGGTACTGATACTTATTTTCTAAATAGTCTTTTCACTAATGAGATTTCTGTCAGCAAAAAAAACCCCTATCATACAACTTTGTCCATAAATAGTAAGAATGTAGACTTTTTACTTGATACAGGTGCTGACACTAACATTTTATCATTTAACTCTTATACAAAACTTAATTTGCCATTGAGTAGTTTAAAGAAAAGTAGTCACAAACTATCAACCTTTAGCGGTGAAGTATTACCGACTGTAGGTCAATGCATTCTGTCTGTCACACATAACAACAAACTATACAATGTTAATTTCCACATTATAGATATACCCTGTAGGAATATTATTGGTCGCAACAGTTGTGAGAATTTAAAATTAGTTAAAAGAGTCCATAATGTCCAATTTCATGAGTCACTCAATGTATCACAGCTTGACAAATATAAAGATCTCTTCTCAGGAATAGGTTGTCTTAAAGATTATGAATGTCATTTGTCAATGAAGCCTGATGCTGTACCGTCTATAGATGCCTGTCGTAGAATTCCATTCAGTCTCTTAGAACAATTAAAAGAAGAATTAGCCATGTTAAAAAAAAATCAAATTATAGTCAAAGTCGAGGAACCTACTGAATGGGTAAGCTCAATTGTAATTGCATCAAAGAAAAATGGTAAACTACGCCTGTGCATTGATCCAAGAAAACTTAATAAAGCCATTATGCGTCCTCATTATCAATTTCCAATTATTGATGAAATTAAATCCAGCCTCTCTGGTTCACAATATTTCACTACCCTAGATGCAAACAAAGGTTTTTATATGCTAAAGTTAGATGAAGCTTCCTCAAAACTATGTACATTCATCACACCTCAAGGTAGATATAGATTCCTAAGACTTCCCTTCGGGATAAATGCAGCCCCAGAACTGTTTCATTCCATCATGACAAATAGATTCAGTGATATTCCAGGAGTCAAAATCATGATGGATGATTTCCTAATTTACGGTCAAACTAAACAAGAACATGATTTTAGGTTAAAACAAGTCTTAGATAGAGCTAGAGAAATAGGAATAAAATTTAATAAAGACAAGTCTAATATATGTAAAAGTGAAGTCAAGTACCTAGGACACATCTTTTCTAAAGATGGTGTGAGAGTTGATGAAAACAAAGTGAAAGCCATTTGCAGTATGCCACCACCAACAAATGTCACAGAATTACAAAGGTTTTTAGGTATGGTTACATACTTAGGCTCATACATAGAGAATTTGTCAGATAAAACTTCTAATTTAAGAACACTTCTGTCTAAAGATAATGAATGGTCTTGGCAAGAGAGACATAATGTAGAATTTAATGAATTAAAGGAATGTATAACAAAAGCCCCTGTCTTGACATATTATGATCAAAATAAACCAATTACACTGTCAGTTGATTCGTCTAAAGATGCCATGGGTGCAGTGATTTGCCATGATAAACACCCCATAGCATATGCTTCAGCTTCATTAAGCTCATGTCAACAGTCATACTCTCAGATTGAGAAAGAGCTGTTAGCAATCCTATTTGGTTGTACAAAGTTTCACCAATATGTCTATGGTCGCCACACTTTAGTTGAAACAGATCACAAACCAATAGTATCGCTGTATAAAAAACCAATTTATAACATTCCACCCCGTCTTCAAAGAATAATGCTAAGATTACAACCATATGACCTGAACGTAACTTACAAACCAGGTAAATATCTTTATGTAGCTGATACTCTGTCTAGAGCAGCTTTACCAGAACAGTCATTACATGATCTAGATTCTGATCTAGATTTACATGTCAATTTAGTCATTAGATCACTGTCAGTTAGTCCAAATAAACTTAAATCTATTCAAGAACAGACTTCCCAAGACAATGAATTGTCACTTTTAAGTAAATATTGCATAACAGGTTGGCCTGAACATAAAAAATTGCTTCCAGACATACTTAGGCCTTATTTTCCTTTAAAAACCGATATACATATAATTAATGGTATTGTCTTCAAAAACAACAGTGTCATTATACCAGTAGCCATGAGAAAAGACATTTTGAAACAGATACATGAAGGTCACCAAGGTATTCATAGTTGCCAAAGATTGGCAAGAAATCTAGTATACTGGCCCAATATGTACTCTGATATAGAAAAATATGTTAATAATTGTCATAACTGTCTCACTAACAGACGCAGCAATTCCAAAGAGTCACTACAGCCCCATGAGGTAAAACCAATCCCTTGGAATAAAGTCGGAGTTGATCTATTTGATTTCAATTCAAACAAGTATGTCATAGTCGTAGATTATTTTTCCCAATATGTCGAGCTTGTAAAGCTAGCAGGTGGTTCTACTAGTAAAATTGTCATTAGTCACCTAAAGTCTATATTTTCCAGACATGGAATACCCAACATTCTAATTTCAGACAATGGTCCCCCATTTAACTCAAAAGAGTTTAATCATTTTGCTTTAGATTGGCAAATACAACATATTACATCAAGTCCCTATTATCCACGGTCTAATGGTCTTGTAGAAAGAACCATAGCCACGGTTAAAAACATATTAAAGAAATGTCTTACTGATAATACAGACCCTCATCTAGGATTATTACAGTATAGGAATACACCTAAAGAAAATATGTATTCGCCTGCCCAATTACTAATGTCCAGGACACTCAGAACTAAACTTCCAGTCTTAGAACAAACTCTGAAACCTAAAATACCTAACTACAGGTCTCTAACAAATAAAACTCAAATAAAAGTGAACAAATCACAGATTTATTATAATAAACATACTAAACCGTTGTCTTCCCTAAACATTGGTGATAAAATTTACTTCCAGAAACAGCCAGACAGTATTTGGACACCTGGTACTGTGTCAGACATAGGTCCACAGCCTAGATCATATACTATTGTCTCCCCGGAAGGTACTTTTCGCCGTAATCGCCAACATATCCTACAGCCAAAACATTCACCAACTGAGTCCGCTCCTAGTAGAAGAAGTTCACTTCAATCCCCATCAGTTCCACTTGACACTGATCCACCGTCGCCTTCCAATATACTGCCGTCGTCATCTCCATCTAATTATCAATCTCCTTGTACAAGTAATCCTGTCCAAGAATCTGAAACAAAAACAAACACATCACATACACCAAATAAACAAACTCAACACACAACTTATTCTTCATTCGGTAGAGCAATAATAAAGCCCCGAAGATTTTGAAAATTGGTCTAGATTAAGTTCTTAATTTGTACTTAGTTTTAATTTAATATACTAAATGTATTGTTTGTTGTACAAGCATTGTCAAACCTAATTTTGTTTTGTTAGTAGCTGTCAAAACTTAGTTAAGTCAATTTGATAGACGTCACTGTCAGAACTGTCGCAATGTAAATGTCAGTCAAGTCAACTTGTCACTTCTTAGAGATGTTCCGTTCCACTTAGTCTACTAGTATATAAGAATTTTGTTAATGTTAAAAAAAAAAAAAAAAAAAAAAAAGAGTATACTTACGTACCATGTTCCACGTAATGATTCCATTTTCTTTTCTTAATAAGGGAGATGTTACGTATGTGTATCAGTCTTTATAAAATATATATTATCTGTGGTATTTCCGGATCCTGTTGTCTTGTCACCGACTCCGATCGCTCGTCATGCAATGGCTGAATACACGATACATAAAATAGTCTGGTCGTCTTATTTATTTATAATATCTGGCCACCCGTCGTAACAGTTGAGTGTATAACTGAATGTGTTGTGTTGTGTAAGTCGGAAGAAAAAAAAAAAAAAAAAAAAAATAATCAATCACCGAGTGAAAAAACAAAGCGTTCAAACTTAAACATGCTGCTAGGAACACAAGACTCCGCTAAGGTCACCAATACCAACTACGTGCAGACCCAGGGTGAGTTTAGACTATCAGAGACTGGTTTCCGTTTGGTTTCGCTGGATCAACTTTTCGGTCCTACCAAGAATGCACGCACCATACACAGTGTCAGCGTAGTTCAGCTTGGATAAAACAAGTGACTCACATAGCATGACACGCATATCCACACTTATGTACGGCCGTACACGGTACAAAAGCTTAAGACGGTAAAAGCAGTTGCGCACAGCCTCCATGATATGTGTCTCAAAATGCAGGTGCTCATCAAATACCACACCAAGATTACGGGCTTCTTGCACCCTATCAATAGAACACCCATCAACCTTCAAATCCAGACTGTATCCCAACATTTTATTTAGGAAGTCTCTTGATCCCATTACAATGTACTTGGACTTAACTGGGTTCAGAACCAAAGAGTTTCTTCTTGACCATGCTGAAATCCTATCTAAATCCTCATTCATTCTTTTTACAGCTTCAGCAGACTCCTGAGGGCGGAATGAGATATACATCTGAAGATCATCAGCATATAGGTGGAACTTGGTGTTGACCAGACAATTAATGATGTCCGCACTGTACAGAATGAAAAGAAGAGGGCCAAGGATCGATCCCTGTGGTACGCCCCGGGTCACCCGCCTTTGACTAGAGGACACAACATCTCCATCACTGTCATTTGTCACCTGGACAAACTGAGAACGGTTACTCAGGTAACTCTGAAACCATAGAACTGTTTCAGGCTGACATCCGTAGAAGGACAGCTTGGAGAGGAGAAGGGAGGTATTAATTGAGTCAAAGGCACGCGAAAAATCCAGCAGCACAAGCATGGTACCCATTCCCTTGTCCCTGGTTTCGAGGATGTTTCCAACCACGTCAAGAAGAGCTGTGGCAGTGCTGTGCCCCTTACGAAATCCTGATTGAGCCATAGGCAAAATGCCGTGCTGCTCAAGATATGTCCGAAGCTGATTAGAGACAACCTTCTCTAGAATCTTGGAGAGACAAGGCAAAAGACTAATTAAATAATTAACTAATTAAATAATTAACTAATTAAAGATTAATTTATTTAGTCTTAAGTGAGTATGCTTATGTTTTGTCCATAGTACCTAACTGTTATCCATTAAAAAAATTGGATTTTTTAGAACTGTGTCGTGTTTTCAGTCTTTGTCATTTTAACATCAACAAAGTGAGAAATGAATACCCAGCAAACCTTGACAGCACATAGCAGACGGCCATCCTGACATGAGCGGAAGGTAACCGCCATCTTTGAACATTTATTTTGCAATAACTTGCAAAGGCACTGCAGGTGGGTTGCTTACCCTTTACAACAATCTTTATTACTATTTATGTCATAGTTATATGTTTCTTTCATCACAATTTTTAGTATAATCTCAAACCAAATAAAAAACACAAACAAACATACAGAGATATATTATGAATTTTACAGTGCCGTGGCACGGAATTGAAGCGATTTTTTTTTGTACAAAGCATAATGCACTTTATGTCAACTGTGTAACATACAAACATGATACATACCAACGAGCCAAATAACAGGTCGCGCGTTTTCTGGTGAATTCTCGCGCATTTTCGGTAATTCCCGCAGTTACAACCTCGTATTTAGTTTATACGTTACACAATTGACATGTAAAGTTAATTTTACTATGTACCTACTCACGGCTACAGATCAAGCTATACATTTCCAGTACCTATAAGCTGATCTCGCATTGTATAGGATTTCCTTACAATGAGAGGTCAGTGTAAACTGGATATGTATAGCTTGATGTGTAGCCGTGTGTACAACATCGTTACAAAAACTCACATCTATTCCGTTCGGGGTAATGTAAATTGAGCCTAAAAATATTAAACAGTCTTCAAAGACTCAGTCACCATGAGCCTTATAGTTACCGATACATATTTTAAGCAGGTAACAGAGTAATAATTTTCTTGCACTCAACATCAAATAGGATTCCTGTACCTAGAAAGTCAGCAATAATAACCGAGACTCCTCCAGCAATAATAACAGTCACATTTCAATAAAACTCCTTCGTCTGACCCGCCGCACCTCGTTGCATTGCCGGGTGCGGGCCAGCCCCAATGCCATCCTGGCAATGATCGCTGACAGGCTACACTGTCCTTATATCCGGTATGGCTGTGGCAGGCATGTTGCTGTTCCAATGCCGGTTAGAGAATTCTATTTATAATGTTGTGTTATTTTTTTTTTTTTATGATCGTAATGTATTTAATTTTAATTTGATATAATTTGATGTAATTTTGATTTTATTTTAATTTGTTAAGATTTTGATTTAATTTAATTTAGATTTAATTTGTTTTAATTTAGATTTAATTTATTTTACTGTATTTGTTTGTGTATTGTTTGTTGTAATTGTGTAAATAATTAAAATAATAATGAGATGTTACTTGATACTGAATAAAAAATAATAATAATAATAATAATAATTGCCCGCCCGCGCTATTACTTCGTTTTCGCTTAGCGTTTTTTCAGACTTTTTAACCGACTTCAAAAAGGAGGAGGTTCTCAATTCGTCGGAACATTTTTTTTTTTATGTATGTTCCCCGATTACTCGAAGATGGCTGGATCGATAAGGATTATTTTTTTTTGTTTGAAAGGGTATACTTCCCAGGTGGTCCCATGATCATCAAGTCAGGATCTGATGATGGGATCCTGGAGAAATACAGAGAACTCTTCCAATTTTATAGGCACACTTGAAGCGAATTGGATAGTTTTTGGAAGAGTACTTTCTTGGAGTGGTCCCATTTCAATTTGATGAAGAACTTCTGAGATAGGCAACGGAACTCCTCAATAAATGATAGCAAATGGACTGGGATTGCTGAAATCTCATGTCTGTTTGTTGTTCAAACCAGTTCATAACATAACATCACGCCAGTACGCTGTGAAGGGATAAGCACATGTGAACCACTAAAAAGTGAAAAATAAAAACTTTTTTAAAAATAACTTTAATTTCGGAAGTCGGTGTCTGATTAAATATATTTTCGTTTTTGCCACCGACTTTCGAAATTAAAGTTATTTTTCACTTTGTAGTGTTGTTTTTGGAAGTCGGTTGTATTTTTTTGTAAAAAAGTTTTTTATTTTTGTTCTGCTCCTAAGAGTGATGTTATGCGTGATGTTATGCGTGATGTTAAATAGCCTATAGCCATCCTCGAGAATTGGGCTAACAACTGCAAAAAGATTTTTTCAAATCCAACTTTTTGTTTACAATTTCATAGATTTTATTTTTTTGCGCGGAACTCTTAATTCTTTTTCCATAAATAAAAGTTACCTAAGTTACTCTTTATAACATTAGCTACCTTCCAGTGAAAGTTCCGTCAAAATAGGTCCGGCCGTTTCGGAGATTAGCCGGAACAAACAGACAGACAGACAAAAATTTTAAAAACTGTTTTTCTGACATTACAAAGTATAGACATTTCAATTTTATTTATTTGTATGTATACATGAAATCCAAGCATCTTAATCTTGATGAATTTGAATTTACTTTTTGAGCCAGTTCAAAACATAATATTTATTCGTAAATCTTAACTTACGAGCAAACATTGAGTGCTAGCTTAATTAAGTCAACTGTTTCTGCATACGTTAAGCTGAAAGCTTTTTGATATCATACGAAAATAGTATCAACCAAACCTTATTTTTAATTGATCAAACTCAAACTCGATGGCACTTTTCAATTATCAAGAAGTTAGAAAATGAAGCTAGTTGCACATTCCAAAGAGTAAACGGGAAAGAAACTCCATGAACACACTTTTAAATTATCATCGTCATCCAACTATGTTGAGGTTGTTAGATTTGATATAATATATATTATAAGCATATATATAGCTACTACGCAAATAGCAAGCCTTAAATGTCAGAATGGTTATTGGTTATTTATTGTGTATGAAAGTATTATGAATATGGTGTGTAAGGGAAGGATTTCATAAAGAAAAGCACAGAAAGACAAGACTAGATATTTATTATTTCAATTAGTCTTGTCAATAATTATTCATCTTTAATGAGAAAGCTATTGTCCGTTCGCAAAACTAGGTCTTCGTGGAGAAGAAGGACAAGAAACTCCATGGAAACAGTATTACAGTATTCTATCAACACATTTCTTATATTTCCACAATTTATAGTTATCTCAAATAGTTAATTTTATCACTCAGAATAATAGCAACATAATAACATTATTTAAGGTATAATATGAAATTACGTAACTTACATGACACCTGGTAGATATATTTCACATCACAACGGCACTAGCACTAGCCACTTGAACATCCACGGAGCAACTGCCTCGAGAATGTCATTACAATCCTTTTTATATCCTACCACCCCTTCCATTTATCCCTTCCCATCAAACATCAACTGACAGTATTGTATCAATTGTTTCAAACAACCTGTTATATTAAAATAGCAACATAAATTCTAAGATATACTACAGTTACTATCAAATATTATTTAATAATTTATAGTAATAACATCCGTACGATTTTGACAAGTTAAGAGTGGTATATATCGTAAACACAATAACTAATCAAATTAGATACTTCTATATTGGTCTCAAGCTTCGTAAATGTGAAAAGGTTGTTTTACAATGATTCGATGATTTTAATCACAACCGAACTAACTTCCGGAATCAAGGTAATCTCAAGTATTTATTATTAAATATTAGACACATAATACTACATTTATCTAACACGGCCATACTGACAAGTACTTCGCTCTCGAAGTACATTAGATACCGTTTTTCCTACAATTGTAATTTACTTTGGTTTTGTCATCGTCATTGTCTTTTTTGTTTTGTGTTGCCAATTGCCTAGACGTGTCAAGTCCCCTCCACCCGCTGCTAGTGGGATAGACTTGCACCAAGCAAATGACCGACCAGCGGAAACACTCACAGTCATAGTCACAGTCAGCTAATTACAATTATCTAATACGGCCATACTAACATGTATTTCGATCTCGAAGTACAAGATAATTATCATTATACAAAAACAACAGTGTGAAACTTACTGTATGTGGCCAAACACCCGCCGTCGGTGAAGCTCAATCACCCGCAGTCAGTGAATGCCAGACAACAGTCAAGACAAGCTCTTTTTGTATTAATTAAATAAGTAATCAAAACAATATACCGCTCGGTCAACCTGACAATGTCATTGCAAATTGTATTGATCATCCTTATTACATTTTCTATTAAATAATTGCAAATATTTAATAATGGTCACTCTGTTGGTACCTTACTTCTCAGTAAAAGGTTATAATAACAAGCCAAATCTAAATCATCAAGAAACACAGATCAGTTCGACAAAACTATAAGTTTACTTTAACAATACTATTAGTAAGCATTTTGAAAGTGAAAAATAATAAAATAAAGCTAATTATTAATAACCTTCAACCTTGTCATATTTGTTTATCAGCAAGTTATGTTATATTCGCTATTACTTTCATAATATAAATTTTGTAAAGTTTCCTCTAAAGCCATTTTTAAAATTAATTTGTGATCAACAGAGTAATAATATTAACAATTTTAAATTAACTTCCGTGAACACTTGCATTTTGGTTTTCGACCATACAATTCTCAGCACGTTTTCATCGTTATGATGAGGGTTGAGTCAACGACCCGCCGTTACCAATGGTTTCCAGCAGAACACGATTGCTCCAACGTTGATCATGAAAATAGCAAAATAAAATTCATTAGAAATATGTTATGTGAGACTGAGCACTATCCCACTTCTGATGTTAGATTTGATATAATATATATTATAAGCATATATATAGCTACTACGCAAATAGCAAGCCTTAAATGTCAGAATGGTTATTGGTTATTTATTGTGTATGAAAGTATTATGAATATGGTGTGTAAGGGAAGGATTTCATAAAGAAAAGCACAGAAAGACAAGACTAGATATTTATTATTTCAATTAGGCTTGTCAATAATTATTCATCTTTAATGAGAAAGCTATTGTCCGTTCGCAAAACTAGGTCTTCATGGAGAAGAAGGACAAGAAACTCCATGGAAACAGTACTATAGTATTCTATCAACATATTTCTTATATTTCCACCATTTATAGTTATATCAAACAGTTAATTCTATCACTCAGAATAATAGCAACATAATAACAATATTTAAGGTATAATATGAAATTACGTAACTTACATGACACCTGGTAGATATATTTCACATCACAACGGCACTAGCACTAGCCACTTGAACATCCACGGAGCAACTGCCTCGAGAATGTCATTACAATCCTTTTTATATCCTACCACCCCTTCCATTTATCCCTTCCCATCAAACATCAACTGACAGTATTGTATCAATTGTTTCAAACAACCTGTTATATTAAAATAGCAACATAAATTCTAAGATATACTACAGTTACTATCAAATATTATTTAATTATTTATAGTAATAACATCTGTACGATTTTGACAAGTTAAGAGTGGTATATATCGTAAACACAATAACTAATCAAATTAGATACTTCTATATTGGTCTCAAGCTTCGTAAATGTGAAAAGGTTGTTTTACAATGATTCGATGATTTTAATCACAACCGAACTAACTTCCGGAATCAAGGTAATCTCAAGTATTTATTATTAAATATTAGACACATAATACTACATTTATCTAACAAGGTCAGCTTCCAGTCTAATCGGAAGCAGCTGAATATTATTAATGGAGCTACTCTGACCTCCACAACCCAGTTACTGGGTAATACGATACCCCTTGGTAATAGACTGGGTTGTCAGACTTTCGGACTTCCGATGACCCGTAATGACTGTCAAAGATCCACGAATGACAGCCAGGACCAACAGCTTGACGTGCTTATCGAGGCACGGAGGAGTCTCGATATGAAAACATGGTCACCCATGCACGGACCAACCTTGGCAAGCCTAGCTAAACCTGATGGATCAACCCGTGCGGCTGTTATTACTTAGCCACGAGCTATAAATCGAAAACGAAAACAATCATAGCTTTAGAGTAATTTAAAACATGAAATCATTTCCTGATATTCTACCCTTCATTTGCTCACAAACTGTAACTCCTCCTTTCATCCGAAAAGGTAAGCTATGAAGTATCGCACCGGACCGGTCGCAATAACCGACACCACAACACAAGGCCCTGATGGAAACCATTCAAAATCCCTACACACTCAAAATTGCTTTGAAATTCTAAATCCGGGTATATAAACCACAGCTATGAACTAACATCAAAATATTCAATTACAATATCTAAAGGACGACATACATGAAGTGAGTATGTTGAGGATAAGGTTACCCGGGTTTGTTTTGGAGTGCCCCCAGCGCTGCTGCTGATTAAAAGGTCCAGAGTGCAATCCTCGGGTCGGGTAGTGTTTGTGTAGGGCTTTTCCATAAGAAATTGGTATATATTTAATTTAATCTTAAATAATTCCCACTTTGCTCCTCTAAAAATATTATAATTGAACACTAATATAATGAATGCGCCTCTTTTGTTGAACCTCAAATAATATCTATTTTGGGGTCCTAAAAATATTAAATAGCCAAGTAACTGCGACCAATTTGGATGAAGCGCTCGTTGGCCGCGGGACTAGCGCAAGACCTAGCTTTACATGTAGTTACTGCAACTGATTCGGCTTGCGCGTGGTTGGTCACAGTTCCAACCATAGATATATGAAAGAAGTTTTTTATATTTCTATGGTTCCAACCTAACCTAATCCGTTTGATTGAGGTACCCTAGTTTAGTTACTGCGACCAACTGTGAGAAAAAACCAGAAAGTTAAAAAGAGGTTCATTTATTGAAATAAGTGTGCGTGTGCGTGTGGTGTTAGAAACCCAAAAAAAAATTAATGTTTCGATTATTTAAAAACCGGCCAAGTGCGAGTTGAACTCGCACACGAAGGCTTCCGTACCATATGTTAAACAATCGCAAAAATAACTTTGTATTTCATAATGATACTGTGAATTACAAGGTTATTTATTGCAGTTGCAGAAAATCGCTCATATTTAAACAAAATACCTTATGAATCAGCGTTTTTAGTATTTGTTGATTTCGATACAGTACATGGTATATGATAATACACAAGTTTCAAATTCCTTACTTGTTTAATTGTTGCAATAGAGCTCGTAATGTTCTAAAATTGAAAAGATTTCCCTATTTCTTCATTTTTGAAGATAAAAAAAAATAAAAAATATGTTTGTACTCTACTCGATGACTTCTAAATAATGACACCCGGCATGCTATAATAAGATTTGTTTTTTTCAAAATGAAAAGTTTATTGTATGGGGACCCCCTTAAATTTTTAACTTTATTTTATTTTTATTATAGCCGTAATACAAATACACAATCTGTGAAAATTTCAACTGTCCCTATTACAATCAGACGAACAGGGTGAGATGGGCCGATGGGCTTTCTGTGTCGTACGGGCTGGAGTGCGGGTTAGACAGGGAGGAATAACGTCACCAAAACTGTTTAACCTCTACATAAACGATCTGATCGTTGAGCTCAGCAGCAAGAAAATCGGATGTCGCATTGATGACGTTAGTGTCTACAACATCAGCTCCGCTGACGATATGGTGCTGCTGAGCCCTACGGTTAGAGCGCTTAGAGAGCTGCTTAGGTGTTGTGAGGGCTATGCTCGAGAGCATGGCCTAGTTTATAATATTAAAAAAAGTGAATTCTTGGTCTTTAAGGCTGCCGGTGCTAAATGTCCTGAGTATGTGCCCCCGATTCAATTAAATGGGAATGATATAACGCGAGTATACCAGTTCAAGTACTTGGGGCATTATGTAACCGACGACCTTAATGACCAAGTGGATATTGAGAGGGAACGTAGGGCGCTGGCAGTCCGATGTAACATGTTGACTCGCAGGTTTGCACGCTGTAGCAAAGCAGTCAAAATAACGCTTTTTAAAGCTTATTGCCAAGTGTTTTACACGTGCAGCCTGTTGACCAACTTTACTCAGCGAGCTATCAGCGCCCTACGAGTCCAGTATATTAACGGGTTCAGGATTTTGATGCGGCTGCCCCGTTTCTGCAGTGCATCTGGTATGTTTGCACAAGCACGTGTCGATGGCTTCCACGCCATCGTCAGACAGAAATCTGCCTCTTTGCTCTGCAGAGTGCGGGACAGCTCCAACTCCATCCTGAAGACCATAGCGGGGAGGTACGATTCTCCTTTGTTAGGTGATGTTGTTCGAAGATGCATTTCGAATAGCACCCTTGTCGCTAAATAGATTATAAGTTTACTAACATAGGTATAAGTTATCTTTTTGTTTCTTTTTGCTTACTAACCCATATATGGATGATGCTTATCCGAAATAAAGATTTTTTATTATTTTTTATTTTTTTATTACGGTTCATGAGATTCCAGTGACAGACAGACGGACGGACGGACGGACAGCGGAGGTTTAGTAATACGGTTCCGTTTGATACCCTTGGGGTACGGAAGCCTAAAAAGCATACCTACATCATTAGAAAGTCAATAAGTTTTTAGAGGATCTGTTTAATAATATAATATGTTTAATAATATTTCCCTAAGAAACTCAATAGCTGCCCGAGTTCCAATAGGCTCGCCCCCTATTACTGAGACCGTCTATTTGTGGACCGCACCGGGGCGGGACGTCAACGAGAAAACTGATGGTGGCGCCGAAGTAGCGACAGAACATTTATTATAGCGCCGTCATCTATTTTCTCGTTGACGTCCCGTTCCCGGTGCGGTCTATAAACGGTGATGTAAACATAACTGGCGTAATGTGGGTGTACTGTTTATCTCTGCTCCACCTTCACCGTATTAACCTTCTCATCGAGAATTCAGTCGTGATATGATGTTACGTCTGATTGAACCTTAATTCAGCAGTTCAATCCCTTTAAGGGCAACGCTGTCACATAGCAGGAGAAATGTAGCGAACCTTGCAGGCCGATCTACCTATGGAATCTCCTCGAATACTAATGAGATTATAAGATTAATCTGGGCTCAGTCCCTGGCAATACTAATAGCCAATCCGAGATGAGTTGTTGTTGATATTAATTAATATTATGTAATACTAGAACAGTGTTAGTCGAGTTAATTGTGGCCTGACTTTGGACGGTGTATGTGTGTGATGAAAATCGATGGAATTAACCAAAACTATTTCTTTAAACCTATACTTACAGAAATGAAATATCCTCCTCTTAAGGCGCTGATAAACGAGTTTTAGTGATATTAAACCGAAGATCACGTCTAAACGTATGTGTTAATGATTTGGAAAATTTATATGTTAAATTAGAGCGTGGATGTGTTGGATCATTAAGTTTCCTTCAAAATGGTTGAGCTAATTGGTGCTGATCCATGCGTCATGTTCGTGAACGGGCGCCGTCAGTTGGGACTGGTCGTCTTTTAGATGCCATGGCGTATTTTTAATTTTAATTTAGTTGTTTTAATTTTTATCTTTTTATTACGGACGCTTTTTAACGTGCACGTCTTTCTACATTGTACTCACATGTATATTTTCAACATGAACGATGTAACCAATATTTTGTAAAAATATTATGATTTAAAAGAGTGTCCGCGGAGTGTTTTGTCCGTTCTTCTCCATAGGGATCTACTACGCTTTGGAATGGGCAACTAGCTTCATCTTTCTGACTGACCGCCCCATTGACAATTCAAAAGTGCCTGTAATTGGTTTATTTGAAATAAATGCTTTGAGTTTGAGTTTGAGAGCATTTTCTTGACAAAATAATATGTGTATATTGTAGGTTATGTTTATATTACATAGTGTTATTGCAAAGCAAAAAAAAACTTGCATTGCATTTGCATTTGTAAAGTTATGTCTAACGCGGATAAAAAACTGTGAATCACGCAAAATCTATGAAGGGTATTTTTATGAAACATTCACCATTTTAAAGATAATTATTTAATTATTTATCTTATAATATACGTGTTTTAATATTAATACCTTTTGTTTTATATATAATAAATTAATAATGCGTCTAACTTGGGACAGCACTCCTTGAGGGACGAGTCCTATAACTGGGTGGACGTACGACGCGTTGCGTGAACTCAGCACAACCACTCAAGGCCGTTGGCGTATACAGGAGTCTTAAAGTGTTCAATCAAATCAAAAAGATTACAGAGAAAGAAAATTTTGCAATCGAAAATAAAGACATACCGACTTTATTTTCAATTGCAAAATTCTTTCCTCATCTGTAATCTTTTTGATCTTACAATGTGTTCAGGTAGCCATGTTTCCTAAGAAGCGTATTATAAAAAGCTTAGAAGCTTACATGTGAATTACATCATCCGAGAAAGGACCAAAATCGGGACATGCGAAAATACCTAAATCCATTACCGTTTCTTTTGACTTCGCCGTAATCTATTAACGGAATGGATAAAAGCGAAAAAGGACCAAGAAAGTGTTTTCGCCAATCGTAAATAACAGCTCATGTGGGCAACACTAGGCCTCCGACGCACCCGCTTTCCTTATGGCCCTTAAAAAGACAATTTTGCCTCACGCTACATTAGGAATGCCCGTAAAATACGCATTGAATATCTTGTGTACCATTACTGCAAACTACTGGCCAATAACAGAATATTAGCTCCTATAACGAGGAAAGAAGGTAATGTTTTTCAGGCCTTCTTGGTATTTTTCAGTACATAGAACCTTTAGCAGGTTCGACTCATTTATAATATTTAGCGAAAAGTGGACGGTATGAATATTCCGGAAGTTAGCACACGATCCACTTAAGGCGCTTCCCTGACCAAACGACCTTGAGCGTTCGGTCCTTCTCTGTCCCGCCGCTCAATCTCGCTGTGACCTACTCCCTCCTTTATCATAAAATTCACCAAATTTTTGGAATTATTTGAATTATAATAGAATTGCGATCTTTTGAAAAAAATAAAGCATGAATTAATTTATCTATCGATTAGTTTAATCCTCAAACGATTAGAACGTCACCTTTATCTAAAGATGCATGCAATCAATAACTTTAGTCACTTATTTACAAGGAGATTTTAAATGTATTTATAACACATAATAAATTATAGTTCAAATAAACCTGCGAAGTGCGTGTCGGGACACGCGCAGTAATAGGGTTCCGCATGCCGCCACCCGTCGTTACTGGGATTCGAGTGTAAATATTATTAACTGGCTTTTGCCCACGGCTTCGCCCGCGTGGATGTCGGGAAATATCCCACGGGAACGTACTACCGGGAATTCCTTCCTTATTCCTTTTCAACTTGTTAAATTTCAGCATTCTAGGTCCAAGGGTTAGGGCTGAGCTTTGATGAGTCAGTCAATCAGACAGTCAGCCAGTCAGGACTTCTCTTTTTATTTATATAGATAGATAACTTCTGCTAAAATCCTGAAATTCCTTGCCGCTGAATGCTGATGCATTCCCTGTCCACGCTATTATTTTGTTTTTGCTTAGCGTTCTTTCTGACTTTTTTTCTTTTTGCTCGGCACCTAAATCCTAGAGTGATGTTAAATATGCCCAAAAGCCTTTCTTAAAAATTGGGCTATCAAAGTCAAAAATAATTATTAAAGACCGCCTGGTAGTTTCAGAGATTGGTAGTTGAGATTGGTAGTGGTATTGGTAGTTTCAAACAAACGTAAAAAGTGTGTGTGTCAGCTCCGTCGCAGACTTGAGTTTACTCCTGTTTTTGTGCCGTCTTTCTTCAATGCATCAATGCTATACAAAAAGCAACTTTAAGGTATAAAAGCACTCGTCATCCCTCCCCGTCTTCCTCTAAGCCCCCTCTCACCCCTCGTCCTCTCCCTCTAATCCTCCTCTCACCCGCTCCCCTTCCCTCCCCTCTCACCCTCCTCTATCATTTCCCTCCCTACCCCCTCTCACCCCCTGACCCATCGCATCCCCTCTCCCTCTCACCCCTCACCACACCCCTTCCCGCTAACCTTTTATCCCTTCTCACCCATCCTCCTCTCTCTCTAATCCCCCTCTCACCCCCTCCCCTTCCCTCCACTATCACCCTCCTCTAACATCCCCCTCACCACCCCCTCTCACACCCCCTTCATCGCTTTCCCCTCCCCCTCTACTCTCGCCAACTTCTCCCCCCTCACCCCCTCTCCATACCCTCCCCACTTACTACACCCTCCACCTCACTACAACTATCCTATCCCTCTCCACCTCTTCCCGCTCTCCAATCAATCAGTCAAAGTCTCAACTCAATCTCTCTTCAATGAATCAGTGCTATACAAAAAGCAACTTTAAGGTATAAAGGCACTTGTCACCCCCCCTCTCACCCTTCCTCCTCTCCCTCTAACCCCCTCTCACCCATCTCTTCTTCCCACCTCTCACCACCCCCTCTCACAGCCTCAACCTCCCCATCCCCATCCCTCTCTCCCTCTTATCCCCCTCACCACATCACCTTCCCGCTAACCTCCCCTTCACCGATTTCCCCTCTCCCTCTACCCTCAACAACTCTTCTCCACCTCTTCCCTCTCCCTCCCCCTCACACCCTCCTATCCCTCTCCCCCTCCCTTGATGATCCTCCCCTTCTTCCTCCTCACCACACCCTCCCCTTCCTCCTTGCCCTCCTCAGTACCCCCTCCCCTTCCCCCTTTCCCTCCTCACCACCCCCTCCCCTGCTCCCCTCACCCTCTACCCTTCCCTCTGGAGGAAAACTATGAATGACAAATTTTATTACTTGCTTAGGCAATTATTTGTGCCAAGTTTGAAGTTAATGAACTAAATGAATAAGATATTTCATATAAACCATATTCCCTATTTTCACCCCCACATGGGTGAAATTTAAAAAAACCGCTTGGGATATTTCCGTAACTTGACTGAGGGATTATTACCACCAACATTACCACCAATTTTCGAGTTAATCAAGCCCCACAGTAAAACTTGCTCTGTAAAATTGACTACCCCTCGTCACCCCCTTAGGGGTAGATTTTCGAAAAACCCTGATACACGTTATTCTTAATTTTTGATCTCAAGTATAAATACTGAATTTCGAGTTAATTAGACCGTGCGTTAAAATTACTGCATACAAACTTTGACACCCCTTATATCCCTTTTTAGGGAGTAGTTTAGGAAAACTAAAAATGAAAAACTTTATAATTTACTAAGATAAATATTCGTGCCAAGTTTCAAGTCTATTAACTCAAGGAATAAGATTTTTCATACAAACTTTGGACACCCGTTTCACCCTCTTAGAGGGTGAATTTTGAAAAATCCTTTCTTAATGCTCCCCTAGACCTCATAAGGAACCTACGTGACAAATTTGGAATCTCTAGACTCAGCGGTTTGGGCTGTGCGTTGATATGTCAGTCAGTCAGTCAGTCAGTCAGTTGCTTCTTTTATATATTTAGATTTAGAAATCATTATTATGTTATGAGTTTATTTTTGTATATCTTTACATGGTTACTACTGGTTTTACACAACTAACAACGTTATACATATAAGTAATTTTTCATGGAATTTGTACGAAGTTTTTACTGTTCCAACTACTTACATTTTACAAGTTGGTTGACTATTACTCGTAAACTTGAAAAGCCTACTTAGCTGTGATAGTTTTCCTTTTAATTTCGTTATATATACTTCGTAATATATACTACTACCGTGAATTTTTTCACCCATCCAAAACCGTAACCGTTTAGCTGGCCGGGGGGGGGGGGGGGGACACTTGACTCTAACAAAAATTAGCACTTTAAAGCTTAATATTTCTGAAACGCATTCCTAAATTGAAAAATTGTTTGCACAAACTCGTAATATTTTTGAAAGGCCTATCCAACAACAACACCCCACACCATGGGTTAGACGTGAACAAAAAAAAACATCCCGACTGTACGTGTACCGAAGGTAACCTAAAAAAAATTTTTTTTTTTTTGTGATTTTATATTACCCCACTTTGTCGGCGTGATGGCGTGTGTATATCCATGTCAAATTATAGCTTTCTAGTACTAAGAGTGTCTGAGCTAAGCTGCGGACGGACGGACAGACAGACGGCCGGACATAGTGAAACTATAAGGATTCCTTGTTGACTACGGAACCCTAAATACTAAAACCACGCTTTAATACCATTAAACTGAACTAAAAAGTAAAAAAAATAAAATTTTAAATGTAAAAATAAAGTGATTAACAAGAAAATTAATGTCATTGTAAAAAAAAGCGTGCGGTGCTTTGTACGACATTCTTACACTAACTCTCGTTAATCACTATATTCTTACATAGAAAAATTATTTTTTTACTTTTTAGTTCAGTTTAATGGTATTAAAGCGTGTTTTTTTTTTAGTTTTTTTAAACTATAATTTATTTTTCCTTTTTAGTTCGATCTACTTAAAAGCGTGTTTTTTTATTTTAAAGCATCATGAAGCCGGTACATGTAGAATCTAGCTACTGCTAGATGCTGCTGCTGCTAGCTATTTCGGTGTCCTGATTTTGGAAACCGAAACTTGAATATGGTAGCCGTTTCTCAGGCTCCCAACTCCGGAAGGAAATCGTTAATCCTGATGATCCTAATTAGGATAATGGGACAACATTATTAAATTATTGTATTGTCATCGGGCCCTGATAAGTGTGCAAAATTTCGAATTAATCTGACCATTTAAAGTGGGTCAAAATCGAGTTCAAAGATTCCATTACATACAAACCGTTACTCGGCTGCGAGTTACTGTCCAACTCGCAAGTGCGAGTAGCTCGTATGATACGTCCACACAGTGCGAGTTGCTGCACTGCAGCTACAAGTACACTGCAGGTAGGCAGACACGCACGCTAGCTCGCACAGTGTAAACTAGCCATTACAGCTACTTAAATTGTGCCGGTTAAAATTAAGTAACATTTATAGAAGTTGCGCTCAAGGCGTCTAGATATTACCTAGATACACGTCTCAGTTGCCACGACGACGCGACACTCGTAATCTCCCGGAGTAACAAAATAATAATAAAATACAATCGACGCGGGAAGAAAATATCTCTGTGACGTAACACGTTAGTTTATTTTCCTGTTCCATTTCTGGATATATGTTGATAATTGGCTCATAATATAGTCGACGTCAAAATGGCATTTTTGTAATCTTCTTTAACATAGTACCGAATATGTACATAATCATTATCAGCCTAGCTACAGCAATAATCAATCAATCAATTAATCAGCTGTGCGAGAAATACAGAGGTGCGCATAAAAACTTGCACATGGTATTTGTTGACCTCGAAAAGGCATACGACCGAGTGCCTCGTGAAGTTTTGTGGTGGGCACTTAAGGAAAAATGTGTACCAGGGAAGTATGTGCAGTTGATTCGCGCGATGTACAGTCGATGCAGTACCCAAGTCCGGTCTACAGTGGGCACTACTGACAGCTTCGATGTGGCTGTCGGCTTGCACCAGGGGTCTGCACTCAGCCCTTACCTCTTTGTGCTGATAATGGATGCTCTTTCATCGGATATCCAGGAAGAGGCTCCCTGGTGTATGCTGTTCGCCGATGACATTGTGCTGGTTGCCGAGAGTGGCTTAGAGGTCCAGAGCAGATTGGAGGTGTGGTGGAAAAGACTGGAGACCGTTGGCCTGAGAGTAAGTCGGACCAAAACAGAGTATTTGTTTTGTGATTTTGGCGGACTCTCCGGTCCTGTGCCCATATCTCTTGCCGGAACGCCCTTACCGATCTGCTCCGACTTTCGGTACCTCGGGTCGCTTGTCCAAGGGGATGGCGAAGTAGACCGAGACATAACGCACCGGATCAACGCCGGATGGATGAAATGGCGACAGGTTACAGGAACAACTTGCGACCCACGGATGCCCCTCAAGTTGAAGGGGAAAATTTACAAGTCCGTGATAAGGCCTGTCGTACTTTATGGATCGGAATGCTGGACAGTGAAGAAGACGGATGAAAAAAAATTGCATGCAGCGGAGATGAGAATGTTGAGATGGATGTGTGGAGTGACAAGAATGGATAAAGTGAGAAATGAGTATATAAGAGGAAGTTTGAAAGTGGCGCCAGTGACAGAAAAGTTGAAAGGAAATCGTTTGTCTTGGTATGGGCATGTAATGAGGAGAGACAAAACGCATGTGACTAAAAGAGTGATGAATATAGATGTTGATGGATGGAGAGGCAGAGGAAGGCCAAAGAAAAGATGGATGGATTGTGTGAGGAATGATATGAAAGAGAAGGGAGTGAATGATAGCGTGACGGTTGACAGGGGAGAATGGAAGAAGAAAACGTGTTGCGCCGACCCCAAGTAATATGGGATAAGGGCAGGAAGATGATGATGATGCAATCCACACTGTACACATTAATACTTGACCCCGTCTGGCACAGAAAAAATTTAAATAATAAATAATCATCGTTTCAGGAAATCGTCCGCCCGCAGGATAAAGGACTTTTCTCAAACTGAGAAGGAACGAGGTTTTAACACCATACATTTGCGATGTTGTTGCTTACGGCTTCGCCCGGGTGGATGTCAATACTTCCCTATTTGAATCGGATTTTGTTCACAATTTCATGGGTTTTAATTTGTTTGCGCGGAACCTTAATTATTTTTCTAAGATAAAAGTAGCTTAAGTTACTCTTTATAGCATTAGCTATCTGTCAGTGAAAGTTTCTTCAAAATGGGTCCAGCCGTTTCGGAGATTAGCCGGAACAAACAAAGAGACAGACAGACAAATTTAAAAAAATGTATTTTGTTATGTATATACTGTACGTACATACGAGTACTACACCCAAAACCAGATGGGGTATAGAAAAAGAGAAAAAAAGGAATGTGCCAGAACGTGTAAGAGTCAAGTGGTAGTTAAATGATTGAATGAAGATCTGTGAATTAATGTTGGAAAGAGACAGCGGATTTTATAAGGAGAGTAGCGAAAATTGCGTTTAAAGAATGGCAGGGTGTAGAAAACGGGAATGATAGTTTGAAAGATGATAAGAAGAAGATTTATTATTAGTGGAAGAGAAAGGCAAAAAAGGCGGTGGCAGTTTAGAGGGCTAAGGCGCAAGAGATGTTGTATTTATTTATATATTTAAACTTTTCGCAATAAAAATGTACAAAGGTGGACACACTAGACAGCCCTAGAGGCCAGAAGGAGCTCTACCGGATTACAAAAGCAAAAGAAGGGAGAACGAGAGATATTATTCACATTAAATGTATAACAGACGACGTCGGTAAGGTTCTGTCCAAACAGACACTTATACGTAATTTGTATAGATGTATTACATAATATTAATTTACCTTTACTGATATTTTAATAATTTATTATGTCAGAGATATTAAGTCAAAAGAGTAGTATTTAAATAATATTGTATGCACAGTAATTATTACATCACATTTTGAATTCAGCGAATTTCAACGAAGGTCCTTCTTTCCCCGTCCTGGAACACATTACAGTAAAAAATTCTGACAACAGCTTTTGCTTTGAGTTGTATATATAATAATACTGTTAATATTGCATTAATTTAATCATTTTCCACTTTCCGTGAATGTTTACTTACTTACTTTAATCATACAAGCGTAAAAATAAATAATAAGTAGGAGCTTTATTAATATACAAGGTTGATCTGAGCGAGAGGCATTTTAAACCATGTGGTTTAAAATGCCTCTCGCTCAGATCAACAATGAAAATGAAAATGATACAAAGTATATGTATACTTTGTATCATTTTCAGTCTCTTTACTAAAAATCAAATTAATAGAAGCAATAGTTTAGTCGCAGGATTATTTTTTTATTTTTTCATTGTTGAAACATGACGTATCTGCCCTAACAACTGACTAAGTATGTTGTTGAAAATTCTGCCGTATTAAGGTGTATGACCCTAGATAACTATGCGTAGGTACCTACGCATAGGGTCTAGGGTCATACACCTTAAAACGAAAGAATTTTTCACACGACGTTGCCGTTTTGTTACGCACGTCATAGTCAGTGGAAATGTCTACAAAGGATGTTTACATTATAATTAGATCATTAAGCTATTTTATTTGTTCGAAAAAAGTTTTTTCTTATTTTTCTTCTAAACTTTTTTTTAATAGTTCCGAGTTAACACTATGCATCTATAGTATATGTGGTTTAATTTAATGCCTCTCGCTCATATCAACCTTGTATAAGCTTCTGCCCGCGACTTTGTTAGCGGACACCACAACAAACTAAAATAACAGCCACATTTTTATAAAACTTCCCTGTTTGTTGTTTTGATCTCAGCAGCTAAAATGCACCCCATTGCTTGCGAAGTGTTTAGTTTTTAGTGAATTAATGAACGCCTACGTTCCTGCATTTATTACCTAATGGCACAACACTGATGCATTTTTACTGATTATTCCTGACGAACAGCTATCACTAAAATAAAATAATAGTAGATTGTCAACACCGGATTTCTCAGTAATAGTCCTAATCTAGAACCGTCAGACAGGTCTAGAACCTAGAACGTTTCCGGACGTGCATTGTCATGATTAGCAGAAATAAAGCATCAAATTGGGTCCGCAAAGGAATGACAACATCTGATACAATCGTTTCAGCTTAAATCTGTGCAATGACTAATCTAAATCAGTTCGGTTCTTCCGCCGATCCAAATACCCGCCCATATCATCACTGTATAGGTACATGGACTTCCTGGCATGATTTTAAATATTCTTGACATCATGGGGTCCTCCATACCGTGTACGTCTAGTATCTGGCCTCATAACAGTGCGATGCGCGCTCGAATACGGACGTGTTGTCACAGTTGTACGCATAGTGCGCGGCGTTAGCTGCTGCCTGATATTTCGCAATGAGTTCGCAGCAACTTATCGCAAACGAGCTGTTGGCATTCATACAGAATGCCATCGATACTATGGACGAGGTGAGCATCGTGCAGATCTGCAAATCGAGCTTCAAAGAGGACGAGATAAGCAAAGGCAAGATGTTACTCTTCCAGACGACTGGGAAGCTCGATCAAATGCCATCTCGGAGGAGAGATGGTACAGAGAAGAGCGTGCAAGACATCATCACCTTTCTAAAGGTGACCGACCCTGACGACGTGCCGACTTTCGTAGCGAAGGAGCTACATAAGTTACCGCCCGTCACTTTCGATCACGTAGATGTCACCAGGCTGCTAAAGGATATTACATCTCTAAAATCAAGCCTGGCCGACGTGCAGTGCAAGTTGGAAAAGTCAGAAAATACCATCCATGAACTACGTGCCGAGATAGTGTTGCTACGTAGTGCTGTTTTGGAAAGTAGGACAAACGACGAAGCCAACGTAAACACGCGTCGTGGGGCGCAAAATGCATCAGTCAGCAGTTTTGCATCGGCACTATTGCATTCGTCGTCGATTGCAAACATCGAGGGCGATGCACCGTACCCCGCCGTCCCCTGCCCCTCTGCTCCGGCAGAGAATACGACACGCGTAGCTACGTCGACCCCCGAACAAGCTTACGCCGCAATTGCTGCCGCAAACAAACCAGCTGCGTCACGAACTAAGCAGCAGAAAGGGGGAAAGCAGAACCGTCGCTGTGAAACCCTTCCGAGGGAACCGATACAGCACTGTCCTGCAAAGCAAGAGTGTGATGAGGATGGCTTCACCAAAGTTCAGAAGAAGAAGAAGAAGCCTACTTGTCGCAATCAATGCGGAACTGGACTGATAGGACCAAATATGCTGCTACGTCCAGCGATACCTACGACGTTGCTGTATGTGTCTCGACTGCATCACTCCACGAAGGTTGAGGAGATCGTGGAGTACATGAAGGTGAAGACCAACTGGACCTTGAGGGTCGAGAAGTTGGAGCCCCGTCACAACACCAACTTCAAGTCGTTTGTGGTGCGGGTTCCGACACAGCATCTCGACACGTTCCTAAAGGAAGAGTTTTGGCCGAAGGGTGTAGTCTACCGACGTTTTCGCGGCAGGCTATGCGACACCGCGCAGCGTAACACGACGCCGTCACCTCGTGTGTCTTAGTTTATTTTATAAGTTGTATTTTATATGTATTAGTATATCATTTTTGTTATGTTGTAATATTTTTTGTTTGTATTTGTGTATTGTATTTTGTATGGGCCACAGCTGCCTGAAATAAAGGAAATTAAATTAAATTAAATTATAACAAAGCGAGATTCGTCAGAAAAAAAAACACACAAAACGACATACTTCTTCCGCCAATTTCTGTGTTCACGATCCCACTGTAAACGGGCTCTGTGATTATGGGACTCAATAGGTGGTACACGTAGCGACCTTCGGGAACGAAGATTGACTTTATGCAAGTGATTTCATATGCTTTTGTTGCTTATTAACATCCCTGAAGACCTATGAAGCCTCGTAACCAACATCATCGCGGTCAATGTACGATTCCTCGACCAGTAATTTGTATGAAATGATCTTGTAACGCGGATCTTCGGTAACGTGCCCAAAGTCATCTTATAACACTCAGCGTAGTGCCCAGAACGATTGCCACAGCACGTTGCCGAGAACCAGCTTCCAACATTCTCACGGCACTGATCATTTCGACTCGGCTCAAATGACGTCTTCTCTCCATAATAACGTTCTTTTGTATTGATTCCACTCAGAAGTATGGTAGAAATTTTACTGATTTGGCATCAAACCCGTTGCAGGCAGGATTATATAGGAATACAACTTGACAGAAGATTTTGACCGAAATTCAAAAAAATTATGTACTAAAAACGTGCTTGATCCCTGGATACTTTTGGTGACTTATCTTTGAAAATATCAGCAAATTACAAAAATAAAACAAATAAATAAATAGTATGTACTAATAAATTCTGGAAAGTTTATTTTATTTTCACTATGCGTAGACAGTAATATACCCGATACCGATACCGATGATATAAATTAACATCCATTTTGATTTGCCCATATTATTAACATGAATATCAATTTCAATCATTTCTACACAACCCATTGAATACTCCATCAATACCCAGCTTCCTCTAAAGGTTAATATGCAACTGCATCTAAGCAAGAGTAACGCCTAGTCACTGAAAGGGTTGACTGTTTCAATATGTGTTCTCTCCCATTGGAAGAGCACTTTAAGCCGCCGCTTGATTGAACGGGTCGTTAGGACGTGTCAAAAGCCTGCAGCATTAATAACTAGGACCAAAAAAAGTTGAAAGTGTTAGGCAATCGGTCACAGACGAAAAAGTGTTTTTAATTTCGTGTGGATGGGTTAGTAGATTGCAGCTGTGTCTACGGTTGAATTAGAGAGGATATTAAAAAGTTAATCTGAAAGCTGAAGTCAACTTTCATAGATGAAAAGTTGATTTTAGGATTGTTGATTGTTGACTGCAGGATAAATGGCATCAATGGCCTCATTGGTGATCAATGTTTCATTTTCATAACCTACGATGCTTCTTCTCTATAAAAGCATGCTGGCTACACAACATGTAAATCCTCCTAAACCCATCAGTACACACCACACTCCGTATTTCATCAACACTCGAAACGCAGGTTAGGTTATGTTATGGGTTTTATTCAGCTATGGCTTGACCAAGAGTTGTGTACTGGAAAAACCCAACACTTTTCTCGATCCGGGATAGAAGCCGGCACCCTAATTACGTAACTCACTATCAATCGGAAACTGAATCATTTTGAAGCAAACAGCTAATCCATTGCTTCATATATGTTCGAAAACTTTGTCTGCTCGACAACGTAAATAACGCAATGAATGTTGTTGAACTGTTAAAATGTAACCTATTCCGATTGATAGTATGTTACGCAATTGCCCCGCAGGAACCTACATTTAACATTCATGATTCGCCACTAGACCGTGACCGTCTAATGCACCAACTGAAAACGGATACTTATTTCTGTGCATTCGTTCAAAAAACCACTTTTACACGTCAACATTAAATTATGTTTTAAAACTACATGAGTTCGATGTTTCCTATCCGGCTCCTCCGAGAAGAAAGACCGAAACAAACTCAGAGGTCATAAGTCATCATCTGCCTAGCCTTTTCCCAACTATGTTGGGGTCGGCTTCCAGTCTAACCGGATGCAGCTGAATACCAGTATTTTACATGGAGCGACTGCCTATCTGATCTCCACAACCCAGTTACTGGGTAATACGATACCCCTTGGTAAGACTGGTTGCCTGGACAGGTTGGACTGGTTGACTGGTTGGGTGGTAAGGCTGATTGTTGTGGTTGTGTGGGTCTCAGAGGTCACAAGTCCAGACTTATTTGTTGATCAGGCCATAGAGGATTATGCAGTTTAGTGTCTGAGATGTTCTTTTGTGGAAAGAACCACATAGATTTGAGTGGAACTGTTCAGTCAGTGCAAAGCCATCACGGAGGATAGAAAAAAGCAAAGCTTATAAATGTAAATGGATCCTATGGTATGGTAATGTCCTATAGTAAACTCTGTAAGGAATTAAACTTAAACAATATTAACGGAACTACTTTCAATGTTTCCTGCAACAGAGCAAATTTATTGGAGGAAGAGGAAGATTGGAATATTTAATTCGATAAGAGGAATTCTAAGTGGCTTGGCGACTGTAGCGCGAGGTCAAATTAATAGCGCCATATTCTCTAGTGCTCTAGTGCTTGAAAATGTAAGAAAACCTTCGCACAAACTATTGTTCACAGTGAAGTTGGAAATATCTACATACTTTGTTAACAAAGGAATTTATTAAACACTACTTAGCTTCTACCCGAGACTTCGCCCGCGTGTTTTTGTTTTTTTTTTTAATCCCTGTAACCTTCCGTCAGGTGCCAGCAATAATTTAAAAAAGTTTTATCACAATTGGATTAACAGTATGGAGCTCGTGGCTAAGTTGTAACAGCCGCACGAGTCGATCCATCAGGTTAAGCTACGCTTGCCGGGGTCGGTCCGTGGATGGGTGACCATCTTTACATACCGAGACTCCTCCGTGCCTCGGAAAGCACGTTAAGCCGTTGGTCCCGGCTGTAATTCGTGGATTTTTGACAGTCGTTACTGGCCGTCAGAAGCCCGAAAGTCTGACAACCAGTCTTACCAAGGGGTATCGTATTACCCAGTTAATGGGTTGTGGAGGTCAGATAGGCAGTCGATTAATGTAAAATACTGGTATTCAGCTGCTTCCGGTTAGACTGGAAGCCGACCCCAACATAGTTAGGAAAAGGCTAGGCAGATTGATTTAAATCTCAGTAGATTTAAATATCAGCATCAAAATTACAACAACAGTTCCAGGATAAGAGAAACAGACCATCCTTCATTAATGGGAAAGGTACCAGAAGAAGCTGTTGATGAGCAGGATTCCTTTTTGTCTTGTATATTACTACTAACTTGAAGCCAAGCGAGATGTTTAGATTAAAACAATGATAATGATGTCCTGGTAGACCGCGGCGTAGACGTGTTCTTAAGTGGAGACCGTGAAACGGCAAACGTACGGTAGGGCACCCTCAGGCTAGGTGGAGCGACAATCTTCGCAGGGTGGCTGGTAGCAGCTGGATGAAAGTTGCCGAGAATCAAGCTGAATGGCTTGCAATTGAAGAGGCCTATGTCCAGCAGTGGACTGCTGATGATCATGATGAATGATGTTCCGGTAGCAGTAATTAGGAGACCCATTTCTGACTTTCTATCCACCAACGAAAGTAGACATTTACACTGTAATGTTAAAGAAAACGACCCACCCCACTGTTCTCAAATAGTACCTCCTTTAGTTCTAAATGCACTTTCAAAGTCTCACACACAGTATCCTAGAAGTGTTCTAGCCCATCTATTTCGTTAACGCTAAAAGTGTCACGTTCGATATAAACACGTTTATTTTTCACGTTTACAAATCCAGTAATGGTGAAAGTCGCTTAGCCAACATGGCTGCAACGGCACTCCATTAACGACGCATTATCTCCCTCTGTTGCGAGCACTCCTCACTTTAAAATATGTCTCATACCTAATACTAGAACGCTTTTACCGCACGACGTTTTATACTCGATTATAATGTTGTTTAGATGCGGCGGACATTTTTGTTTTGTAGGATTTTCTTGCGGTTTTTACACGACTGCCCAAAAAGTGTAATGTTTTCAGGGTTGATGTATGTTTGTATGTGAGTTTCTTTATTCCACCATAACTTTGAAATGCCTGAACAGATTTGGATGTGGGGTATCGTTAGAATCCTTACATCATCCCGAGTGACACTGGCTATATTTTTTTTTTGAAAAAGTTCAATATGTAATATGCAGTATGGCTCCATTCTGAAAAGTGAAAAAAAATCTTCAATAATTACAATATGGGTATCAAATTGAAGGCCTTCAACAGCACATTTAAAAAAATAAAGTATAATTTATTGGCATGAAGGACCACGTTTTTATACATTTTTGGTCCAAATTAAAAGTGAACAAAAATTGTGCTATATTCTATTAGGATTTCTCAGACTGAGCATTTCTTATTATGGAACCGAAACTGTCAAATTATTTCCCTTGGTTTTATTTGAATACAAAAATCTGTCTTTTTTCGATTAAATGAAATGATTTTAAGTCACTTTTTCGATTTTTTGATGTTTTTAGGTGGACAATAAATTATAGAAATATATTGTTGTGCATACATATCCTATCATCATATCCACACATTCAAAAAATACTTTCTGGTGTTCTGTCACACAGGGTATCCTAGTATGGACGCCAGTCTCTCACAAAGGATCATATTTTAGGTTTTGTAACAAAGTTATTATTCTTGTCTCTATTTATAAAATAAAACTAAGTGTACCTTTGTGATGTGAGAAATAAAATAAAGATTTATTTATTTATTTATTATTTATATAGGAGTCTCGCGTCGCGCGCATTACCGATCGGACGTGACATGCGTGTCTAATTAAGTGCAGGATGAGTTCCTCTAACGTAGTGAAATGTGCGAGCTGCAATGTCGTTATTAACGAAGTGTTAGCTTTCGTATGTAATAAACTGGATATAATGGACGAGGAAAGCCTAAGTCGGATATGTATTAGTGCTTTTTCGGATGGTGATATTGTAGAAGCAAAAAACCTACTATTTGATGCGATAACAACTTCCAAACGTAAGATTACAAGGAAGAAAGATGGAAAAAAGATACGTGAGATCGAGGATATCATTAGCTTATTACAAGTAACCCATCCTAATGACCGGCCAGTTTTTGTTGCAAAAGATCTGCAAAAATTACCACCCGTTCTATTTGATCATGTGGACGTGACAAAACTGCTTAAAGATTTAACTAAGATGAGAAGTGAAATTGAAGAAATTAAATCGCAATATGTATCTGCTACTCAAATTGAACCGATTAAGCGTGACATAGCAGATTTGAAAAAGTTGACGAGTGTGAAAAGCCCATGTTATTCCTATGTAAACACAAGGAGAGGAGGTGGAACTCATATGATGGACAGTTGTGAGTATAACAGTGGGCCGATGGGACTGCAACATGTCCCTATAATTACCAAAAATGCAACGGATCAGATTTCAAAAACACAAAGTGAATCGGTATCTCCGCCTACCCACTACTCGTCAAAATCAGCTGATCGGAGCAGTCTATGTAGCACAAAGATAATTAATGAGGATGATTGTAAGGAATGTGAAATCGGTTTAGGCTCACAGCTGTGCTTGGACAACACCGACCCGGGGCAGGCAGCGGCGACACCAAACACTGATAAGAGCAGTATTGGTAATTGCACGGGACACACGGCCGCAGCGGTCGTCCAATCGACGGTGCAACCTCAATCTAAAACGCTTGCTCAGATTGTAAAAGAAGGCGAGTGGACCTTGGTACAAAAGCAGAAGAAGCAGAGAAACCGATTTGTGGGAAATATAGGAAATGCGATCACAGAAACCAAGGACAAATTTAAGGCTGTAAATGAAAAAATCGTCTTATATATCTATCGAGTAGATAAACAGGTGACGCAGAGTGACATCACAGAGTCATCATCTTCCTGCCCTTATCCCATATTACTTGGGGTCGGCGCAACACGTTTTCATCTTCCATTCTCCCCTGTCAACCGTCACGCTATCATTCACTCCCTTCTCTTTCATATCATTCCTCACACAATCCATCCATCTTTTCTTTGGCCTTCCTCTGCCTCTCCATCCATCAACATCTATATTCATCACTCTTTTAGTCACATGCGTTTCGTCTCTCCTCATTACATGCCCATACCAAGACAAACGATTTCCTTTCAACTTTTCTGTCACTGGCGCCACTTTCAAACTTCCTCTTATACAGGGTTACTGGTAACTCGACGTATTCCTTGCAGGACGTCATAGTAGGGTTCAAATGCAGCAAATTAGGCCACCAAATGTTCTACCGAAATTCAGTAGTTTTTGAGTTAATTCGATTTTTAGCTTTTCTATGAAAAATCCCAGATTAAATCATTTGGAGCCAATTTAAAAATGATTTACGGCGCGACTGTACTGAAATTTAAGTTAACATCATAGCTGACGCCGTAGCAGATCCTTGTTAATAATTCAAAGTTCAAAAATGCCAAAAACTTTGGCAAATATCACTAAAGAAACATTTAGTTTTTTTGTGAATTTTGCTATTACTTCATACAAAATGTTGTCTAGTGAAAAAAAAAATTACTACGTCTGATGTACAAATTACTAGGAAAATATCCTTGTCTTATCAGCTATTCAGAAAGGTATGAAAGTTAATACAAAGTTAAGGACTACATTATGTGCGTCTCACAAAAAGGTGATTATTCGGAAAATCAATAAAACTATTTCGTGAATATTAGCATTATTTTTAATAATAAAATATCAGTTTAAAAACTTTTACTACACTTTCACACGTCTTGTTCGATGTGCTGCCCTCGGTTTCTAATACACGTTCTTATTCGCTTCCTCACTTCAGTTTTTGTGATTCTTGATGTGATTGTTGCCCTCATCTGGTCCGCTGCATCTCTTATTCTCTCCCTTAGTTCTTCAATTGAATTTACTGGGGTCACATAAACTAGGTCTTTCATATGACCCCAGACGTAAAAGTCTAGTGGCGTAAGATCAGGGCTACGTGCAGGCCACGGAATTGGCCCACCGCGCCCTATCCATCGGTTTGGGTAGGTTTCATCCAGCAATTGTCGAATTGTGATTCGGAAGTGGGCTGGACATCCGTCATGTTGATACATCATGTTTGCTCTTCTGTCTTCCGGTACATCCGTGAGCAGTGGTGTTAAATGATTTCTTAGGAAATCTTCATAAAGTTCCCCATTTAATGTTTGGGGTAAAAAATGTGGGCCAATTAATTTGTCGTCGATAATACCCATCCAAACATTAAGCGAGAATCTACGCTGGGATGCGGTTGGTTTCAGTTTCTTAGGATTTGCTTCTGCCTTCGGTGCCCAGTAATGTAAGTTGTGGTAATTTGTGATACCATCACGGTCAAAACATGACTCATCGGTCCACAGAATGTTTTTTAAAAAGTTTTCGCTTTCGGCGTCGGCATTTAGCATAAAACGACAAAATTCAAGCCGTCTTGGCGGATCTCCCTCTTCTAATGACTGGACAGGTTGATAGTGGTATGGATGTCGGCCTGATAAGTGAACTACAGACCAGACTTTCCACTGTGACATAGCAAGCTCACGCGCTACGATGTTTGTCGATATAATAATAATAATAATAATAATAATATCGTTTATTTATATAAAAATGGTTCAGATTTACAAAAACTTAGAAATTAAACATTTAGAGGACACACTTGCTCATTTGCCTGAACTAGGTAGAACCTGTGTTTCAGGCTAGAAAGGTGCATAGAGTATTAGATTATAAAATTAACAACCTAGACTAATTAAAACTAATATTAAATTAAAAGACTAAAACATGTTTTATTTACAGACAACGAGTAAATCCTCTGTCTCACTGTATGATATACTAAGTAAAAATTGCAGAATAATCTTTTACAGTCGTAATTATTTAATTTATAGATACTTAATTTCCTATTTAATTTATTGTACAAAAATGGGCCTAAAAATGTATAAAATCTGTTTACAAAGATATATTTAGAGGATGCATTTGACTCACATACAATATCATTCCGTCTCTTATTAATACTTGCAATGTTATAGGAAAGCATGATGTGCTGTTTTAATACCAAGTGCGATATGAAAAGCTGGCGAACAGTCAGCACGTTACAACGTTTGTATAGCAGATCTGTAGGATAGAGAAAGGGATGGAAGTTTGCTACCTTTAAAATAGCTCTCTGAGCTCTTTCAAGAGGCAGCAAGTAAGTTTTTGGTGCTCCACCCCATGAAGTAATACAGTACTGTATTACAGATTGACCTATAGCCAAGTAAACTTGTGACAATAGTTTTTTATCCGCAATGGCTCGCAATTTTTTAAAAACAAAAATTAACCTGCGCACTCTTGTAACCAAACTGTCAATATGTGGTCTAAAAGAGAGCGACTCGTCTATTAATACCCCGAGATATTTTATGTTACAAGTTTTGAGGATAAAAGGACACTTACATATGCTGACTGAGCGGAGTCCGCAATGATGGGCATACAGATGAGAGTTAGTAATATTAAAAAGCGGTTTGCGGATGGAGAAGTGAATATATTTTGTCTTGTCGGTATTTAATGTTAGTAAGTTGCTGTGAAGCCAATTAGACACAGTATTGAAACCTATTTGAGCATATTCGTACAATTCGCTGTTTGTTTTAGCGGTGATAATTAACGCTGTATCATCTGCATACGATATAATTTTGCCTTGTTCAATATTTAAACTACACAAATCGTTTATGTAAATCAGGAAAAGGGTGGGGCCCAAAATACTTCCCTGATATGTTGGGGTCGTCAATAAAACGTTGAAGAATCAGCTCTTCGTCCTCAGCCGTGTATCTCCGAGAACGACCAGTGTCAATTTGCCTGCTTCTTTGGACGCTGCCAGTTTCAGATAATCGCCGATAAGTCGATCCAAAAACACTAACGTGTGGGAGTCGGCGGTTGGGAAAACGAAGTTGATATTCTCTCCGCGCCTGAGCAGCGTTACCGTCACTAAGTCCGTAACAGTACATTATGTCAGCGTATTCAAGGTTAGAATATGCAGCCATAGTCAGCACTTATGAAGGCACAGCACAGCACAAGAGCAAGATACGCAGTATCAGTTAAGGAAATAGCCAGATAACAAAACACGAGCTTGCGCGACGTAGAGTTGAAACTAACTGACTCTGACGACCAGATTTTGTAAAGTCGCACCCCGTGTCATGCCGGGAGAACAATAGTGACCAATCACAAAGCTTGCCGAGTGTTTGGGGTTCAAGCGCAGGTAAAAACTACGAATAATACGAATATGAAACAATAGGTTGACCGTCTCGCAATTTTACCTGCTCCTCATAAAACTCATTCTTTCCCTGTCACACATGCAAAAGTATTGACAATCATACCTTTCTGAATAGCTGATAAGACAAGGATATTTTCCTAGTAATTTGTATATCAGGCGTAGTAATTTTTATTTTCACTAGACAACATTTTGTATGAAGTAATAGCAAAATTCACAAAAAACTAAATGTTTCTTTAGTGATATTTGCCAAAGTTTTTGGCATTTTTGAACTTTGAATTATTAACAAGGATCTGCTACGGCGTCAGCTATGATGTTAACTTAAATTTCAGTACAGTCGCGCCGTAAATCATTTTTAAATTGGCTCCAAATGATTTAATCTGGGATTTTTCATAAAAAAGCTAAAAATCGAATTAACTCAAAAACTACTGAATTTCGGTAGAACATTTGGTGGCCTAATTTGCTGCATTTTAACCCTACTATGACGTCCTGCAAGGAATACGTCGAGTTACCAGTAACCCTGTATACTCATTTCTCACTTTATCCATTCTTGTCACTCCACACATCCATCTCAACATTCTCATGTGACAGTGACATCACAAAGTATGTTGAAGAAAAAGCCAAAATACGTGTGGATGTTGAGAAAATGATGATGAAGGTCCCTAAAAGTTATGATGCCTATAAGATCTCGGTCCCAAAATACAAGTGTGACATTTTCATGAATGATGATTTTTGGCCCGAGGGTATTTCCTATCGCAAGTTTATAGACTTCTCCAAAAGGAAAACAGACAGAGAAAATTCTCTGAGGATGAATAACAGCAAAAATTTAGATGGATAATACGACATTAATTAGTTTCAACTGTAAATGTATAAAAAGATCTGTTGATTGTGTGAGACGTCTGTGTGTAGCGGCCGACGTTATCGCGTTGCAAGAAACATGGCTTTTCCCACATGATATCGCCTTTCTTGGCCAAGTTGATGATGGTTTCGCGTTTACTGGCAATTCGGCAGTCGACACCTCAACGGGAGTACTACGTGGAAGGCCTTATGGAGGAGTGGCTTTGTTGTGGAGGAAAAGCCTGTTCCCATCTGTCACGGTAGTAAGCTGCAACAACGTGCGCCTGGTAGCTATCAAGATAGTGTCACAAGATCGCTCAGTACTAATTTTCTCGGTGTACATGCCTACAGACTCGAACGATAACGTAACTGAGTTTACAGACTGCCTCAGTGAAATTAGTGCGATAATCGAAAGTCAAAATGTGCAAGCTGTGATCATTCTCGGTGATTTTAATGCTCACCCTGGTGAGTTATTCGGTAGTGAACTGGTGAGTTTCTGTGCGGAGCAGTGTTGGAGCTGTGCGGACTTGGACCTGATGCCGCGAGGTACGTACACTTTCGTGAGTGACGCGCATGGTTGCCGCCGCTGGCTCGATCACTGCGTAGTGACTGAGGCCGCGAGGCGTCTGCTCGTGAGTGCATCTGTGTTGTATGACACATATTGGTCGGACCACATGCCGTTACAACTACAGTGTAACTTTAATATGATAAGACCTACAATTGTCACACCCAATCGAACCAAAAATTCTGTGTTATGGGGTGAACGGGATACTAGCCAAATAGAAATATATAAAAATATGTGTCACGCTAAGTTAAGGGAAATGCATTTCCCATTAGAGTTCAGGGAATGTGCTGATGGGCTGTGTGTGGATGCCAGTCACAAACTTATACTAGACAACATGTATAAAAACATTGTGTCTACACTCATGGAGGCTGCCCAGTGTCCCAGTAATGAGAAGGCGAGTCAGGGGAGGAAGGGTAAACGGGTTGTCGGTTGGAATAGGCATGTTAAGCGGGCTCACGCGGACGCCCGGCTTGCGTTCCAAGTCTGGAGTATAGCAGGGAAACCGAGTTGTGGTACTGTGTATAATCAAATGTCTGAGATGAGAAAAGCTTTTAAATCAAAGCTAAAATGGTGTCAAAACAATCAAAATAAAATAAAAAAGGACATACTAGCTGAAAACTATAAATCTAAAGACTTTTCAAGATTTTGGAGGAATACGAAAAGATTGAACCCGAGGCCGGGCGTCCCCGTGAGCGTAGCGGGGCATAATGAGCCTACGGCTATTGCTAATTTGTTTGTGAAGCATTTTAAAGTTGAATCTCCTCTAGGTTCAGCATCGCAGGGGGTCGATGCTGAGGAACGTAAGACGGATTTGAGTATCAGTTTCACAGCGAAAGATGTCGCTACTGTCATAAACAAAATGGTAAGGGGCAAGTCACCGGGGCATGACTTTCTCAGCATCGAGCACCTGCAGCATGCAGGAGTTCACCTGCCAAGGTTACTGGCCACGTTCTTCTCGCTCTGTCTGAGCCACACACATCTGCCCAGCGATCTGATGAAAACTGTGGTCGTGCCTATTGTGAAGGATAAGACTGGGGACACGTCAGATATTGTAAACTACAGGCCCATTTCGCTTGCTACTGTCATTGCTAAAGTGCTGGACAGTTTGCTGGATAGGCATATGGCAACCCGCATCGATCTGCATGATGCGCAGTTTCGGTTCAGGCCTGGTCTCTCCACGGAAAGTGCCATACTGTCTCTCAAGCATGCTGTCCAGTACTATACGCACAGGAAAACGCCCGTTAACGCGTGTTTCCTGGACCTATCCAAAGCGTTCGATCTGGTGTCGTACGACCTGCTGTGGCAAAAATTATTAAATGATACTTTAGTGGACAGAGAAGTTATATCAATATTAAGATATTGGTATAACAATCAGATTAATTGTGTTAGGTGGGCAGGCTCATTATCGGATGAGTATAGGCTGGGGTGCGGTGTGAGGCAGGGCGGCCTGACCTCCCCCCGCCTCTTCAGTCTGTACATAAACCGGTTGATCGTTGAGCTCAGCAACACTTATCAGGGATGTTATGTTGACGGAATATGCGTCAACAATATTAGTTACGCGGATGACATGGTGATGCTGAGCCCATCGATTAACGCAATGATGAGTCTGCTTGAGATATGTGAAAGATATGCGGAGTTCCATGGGCTCAGATACAATGTGAAGAAAAGTGAGGTACTAGTCTTTAAGGCAGGCACTAAAAACTACCCAATTGTAACACAGTTGAAACTTTGCGGAAGTCCCCTAAAACAAGTCACATCTTTCAAGTATCTGGGCCACTGGGTTTCTGAAGACATGAAAGACAACCTGGACATCGAGCGTGAGCGCAGAGCGTTGGCTGTCCGCTGCAATATGTTGGCTCGCAGATTTGCGACGTGCTCGACTGACGTAAAGGCTGCGCTGTTTAGAGCGTACTGTCAGTCGTTTTACACGTGCAGTCTGTGGGTCAACTATACGCGGAGGGCATACAGCGTTCTGCGCGTCCAATATAATAATGCGTTCAGGGTGTTGATGGGGTTGCCGCGCTACTGTAGTGCTTCCAGCATGTTCGCGGAGATGGCAATTGATGGTTTTCACGCAATCATGCGCAAGCGATGCGCCTCCATCATGCACCGGGTACGCGCCAGCCCCAACAGCATCCTGAAAACCATAGCGGACAGGTGGGATAGCCCCATACTGGGACACTGGATAGGCCTACATGCCAGTGGGGCCTAATTATATAAAAATATTTTTCCGGGTAGCTATAAGTACTAACACTAGTTCTAAGTTTTATTTTGTATACTAACCAATCAATGGACTCTGTCTGAAATATAAGATTTTTAATTTTAATTTATACCACACAAACAATAATAAGTATTTTGCAATCCCGCCAGTCAGAGCCAGACATATTATGTACCTACACATTGCCATAGATGAATCATTAACAGGACGGGGGTTTGACGCAGAATGTGCACTTCGCGAGATCCGGCTATCACAATCACCGTAACAAATTGGACCTGGCAACATATAACACGCGTATGCTCCGGAACGACGAGAAGATCACAGAACTCGAGGAAGAATTGAGTAGGTTACTATAATATATCTGAAGTTCGAAGAGAGGATAAGGACTCGATAATCCTCAAATCCGGGATAGAGGGAGATCAGATAGGTATAGATAGGCATAGAGGGAGATCAGCAGTCTCAAGGTGGTGTCGGGTTTCTTGTCCTTAGTGTCCCTTGTGAACAACATGGTGAAGATTGAGAGTGTGTCGACCAGGGTGGCGTACCTTATACTCAGAATATCTGCAAGATATTTGTTGAAGGTCATACAGGTTTACGCCCCGACCTCGTCACACCCCCATGATGAGGTGGAGACCATGAATGAGGATGTTTCCAGAGCCATGCATGGCTTTAAAACTCAGTTTACCGTTGTCATGGGGGACTTCAACGCGAAACTGGGCAAAACAAGACGATTATGACGTTACTACCACCAGGGACATCTACTAACAAGTTTTATGGAGAAGAAGGGCTACTTTATGATGAACTCCTTCTTCAAAAACGTGACTTAACGTGAGAATGTGACAGAAATTGGATCTGGTAGAGCCCTGGTGGTGCAACGAAAAATGTGATTGACTTCATTATGTCGACGAAGAAGCAAGTATTCAATAATGTCTCTGTGATCAACGTGGTGTGAACCAGAAGTGATCACCACATGGTAAGAGGCACATTGAACTTAAATAGCAAGCTGGAAAGATCTCGACTGGTCAAGTCTACGCTCCGTCCAGCAGCGATCCAAATCCAAGACCCCGAAAGCTTTCAGCCCGAACTTCAGAATCGTTTCGAGTGCCTAGGGAGTTCCTTGGACGATTATAACAATTGATTCGTGAAAACGTCGGGTCTAAGATCTTCAAGACCCGTCGTACAAATTGAAACAAGAAGCTCTCTGATGCTACTTTACAGCTCATGGAGGAGAGGCACGAAATGATCCTGCAGCCTTCTGACGATGCGCTCAAGTACAGGTGGCTCAATAGACGGATCTCTAAGTCTAAAGAACCTTATGAGCTAGACTGATAAATTGTTAACATTTTAATAAATCATTAAAGGGCTTAAATGAAAGATACGCCAGTATTATATTTCAATTTCATTATTAAGAGAGTGTAGTGTGGGTGTGTGTGTGTATGTTTGTTTTAAGTACCATCCGAGGACGTGCGTATGAATACACAAGGTACGACCGAGGACCTTTTCGAGGGTCCTCGGTTTGATTTGACCAAAGATTCGTATTCTGCAAGCGATTTTGAGTCTTTCTGTATACTCAATACGAAAAAGTTGTCTGTACCTCGGTTTGATCAAGATTATTTATAATCTTACACAAACATTGTGTATCCACCAGATGGTGCCACTGTCGCCTCATACACAGACTCTTTACACTCATTTCACGTTTGTTGTATTATCCGAGGACCTATGTGTTAATTTAACACAAAAGACCTAGGTTAGGTAGCTTTTCCAGACAATGTGTATTTAAGACCTCGGTTTGCTAGATTTTCCGAACAGTGTGTATTCTAGTCCTCGGTTTGACAGATTTCCTCGTGTGTAGAAGACGAGATATGTGCTATCATTAAATAAAATGATGAAGAAGAAAATCTAAGGTAGACTGAATCCTTAAACAAATCGTTAGTAGCTACTAGTTGCACGAGAAATAATCAGGCTTCTTCTGCAGTATGTGCTAAGTACCTAGGCCTGCTTAGATTATACAACATTATGATTTGTACCATAAAATATTGTATTGTCATAGGAGTTGAATACGTGTCTAGAATCTAAAGTAGATGCCTTCCTATGGTTATGGTTACGGTAACCATAACCATTGTCATAGAAAAACATAACCACCATAACCATAACCATTGTCTCAAAAAAAACCATAACCACCATAACCATAGTCTCAAAAAGTCATAACCACCACAACCATAACCATTGTCGTAAAAAAACATAACCATTATCTTAAAAAAAACCATAACCACCATAACCTTGCTCTTAAAAAAACCGTAACCATAACCATTGTCATAAAAAATCATAACCACAATAACCATAACCATTGTCTCAAAAAAAACCATAACCACCGTAACCATAACCATTGTCGTAAAAAAACCACAACCACCATAACCATAAAAGAACCATAAAGAATGGGTTTTTACATTAAACAACAAAAGACAATCTTTGAACTTAAATAAAACCAAGGGCAATGGTCCTAAAACTTCGGTGCCATAATAAGAAATGCTTAGGCGGAAAAGTATTTGGCGTTTGAACCAAAATGTATGAGGTCATGGCTTTACATAGGAAAGGTACCTAGGTACATACAAAACAAATATTTAATCTTTGGCTGCAAAGTAAGACTGCGAATGTCTACATTGTCACTAAAATGTATAAAATAAAAATAAATAATTAAAAAAAAATAAAAAACACGACTGCCCTGCCAAAAAACAAAGTAAAAAACAAGTATTCTCTGAATATACAGATAAATAAAATTGTCATTGCAGTCGGGAGACCATTCTGTGGAATACTTTTTAATCTAAGAGGTCCCCCGACTGCAATGACAATTTTATTTATCTGTTTAGTCAGGGAATACAACTTGCTTTTTACTTTTTAGTTCGTTTTTTGGCAGGGCAGTCGTGTTTTTATTTATTTTTTTATCTTAGTAGAAATTTTGTATAAAAAAACGGCTATTTGCGAATCGGACTCGCACACTAAAGGGAACCATACCACGAAAACTGCTATACTTCACTTACTTAGGCCATATACAGTTGAAATCACAGAATGCGCGTGTTAATTAAAACTGGCCACCTTTTATGGTTAGTAAATAATACAGCAATTAATATGGACAGACAGATGGCGTAGGCTTAGTAATAGCACAGTCTCTAGAGCATACAGTCGTCCGACGAAGCCCGAGCTGCATACGAAGTTGCCGAACTTCGTATGCAGCTCGGGCTCTCATCCCAAGGTAAGACTGTCAGACTTTTGGGCTTCTGACGACCCGTAACGGCTGTCAAAGATCCGAATGACGCAGCCGGGACCATCAGCTTAAAGTGCTTTCTAATGCACGGAGGGGTCTCGGTATTTAAAGATGGTCACCCATCTACGGACCAACCGCGGCAAGCGAAGCTTAACGTGATCAATCGACTCGTGCGGCTGTTATTACTTAGCCACGAGCCACAAGCGAGTTGGACGACAAAACATTGTCGAACTGATGCCCCCTTTTCGTATTCCTTGGAATACGAAAAAATTTCTTTGAAGTAATAATATATTAACTCAGAAAACAGTATTCGATTTTCTAGACAGCTCTGTGTTCACGTTACAAAAATGGTGCACAGCGCGCGAATCTTAAGTCAATAGATGGACTTTAAACTTATATAAAATGGCAACTATTTAATATATTAAATAACAATGTTTTTTATTTCAATTCAAGTTAATTCTAAGTATTTAATTATGATTAAATACTTAGAAATTAACTTGACTTGAAATACAAAACATATATTACGTTATGACGTAATAATAAAGTATCATCTTATAACGAACCAAATTATTGTTACTAGTCAAGTTGCGTACTAATAAAATCTTAAATTCACATACTTAATTCACATAAAAATATCTTCATTTATTTTGTAATTGCTCACAGTATTGTGGTGTATTTAAATAGCCTCTACTCGATACTTATACAGTAGACAATCTCATTATCATTCAAATGCAGGTTGACTTTACTGAGTAATAAAAACCTATATCCCCATCCACTTTTAATCAAAAAACTTAATTAAAAAAAAAATACAACCGACTTCCAAAAACAACACTACAAAGTGAAACATAACTTTAATTTCGGAAGTCAGTGTCTAGTTAAATGTATTTTCGTTTTATACCACCGACTTCCGAAATTAAAGTTATTTTTCACTTTGTAGTGTTGTTTTTGGAAGCCGGTTGTATTTTTTTGTAAAAAAGTTTTTATTCTTCACTTTTTAGTTGTGGTACCTACCCCACACAAATTCTAATACCTGCAAAACAAACTAGAACATCATCCATATAAAAGTGGGGAAAAAATACGTATTATTGAAGCTAACTCAAAAACTACCGAAGCAAAATTAATTAATTTTATATGTGACCAACTGTGATGTATACCCTCTCGAATAAAACAAAAAAAAAAACAAATTGGTCCAGCCATCTTCGAGTAATCGGGGAACATACATAAAAAAAAAAAAGAAAAAAAAAAGAGGTTCCGACGAATTGAGAACCTCCTCCTTTTTGAAGTCGGTTAACAAAACAAATCCAATGCGAAAACACCAGAGGTTATATTGTATGCAAAGACCCCCATGAGTGCTTTCGTATTGGACTATCAAAGCTTTCATAAATTGCCTATGCATTTTCTACTTTTTTATCCAACCCTAATATAAATACCTAATCTCAAGAAGTGGGCTGTCCTAACTCCCAACATAAAGGCATACACGTCTACGTCAGCTTCTCGTAAACACTCGATAAAAATAATGAAATAATTTATTATATGGACCTTAGGATTCGTGCTAAAGGACATTTTATTGCCTCGCAGTCAGCGTGTAAGCACAATTCTCACGTAAGCGAATGTACTGTACGACCAAAAACCGTAGCTCCCTCTAACGTATTAAATACGTAATGAAACTGCTTTGCGACAGTATGGAGAAACCAGGGTAACTGGACCTCTCTACAACACCAACCTACACATGTAAAGACTAGAGGAGACATAATAGGAGCCTTAAAACTGCGAACATAAATTTTAAAAGTTTTCCAATTTGAATTTAACTAACAACTTGAGATTTTCTTTCGGGCATACTAAAAAGTTTTAGTATTTTAACTAAGCAGCTTCGGGAAGTAAGGAAAAGAACGACAATTATGAACAGGAGAGATTTACTGAGCAGAATGTGCGTAAGTTTTACTTCTTTTTTTTTATAATAGCGAAGGCAAACGCTACGGTTCGCGTAGTGCTTATGCTTAGAGTTCGCTAACTTAGTTTGCAATTAGTTTTACAACTAGCATTAATTAGTCTTCTAAAATTTTGATATTAGTTCTAATCTCAGTAGGCCAATTTCATGGCTCATTTTGCTGTAATTTATGAGGGGAGATTATTTTAGTCAGGTTTTTGAAAAAACTATTTATAAAAATTAAGGGTATGTAAACTCAAAGTTTATAACTAAACTAGCTTCTGCCCGCGACTGCGTCTGCGTGAAATTTCTTGTTCCTCGACACACCTCGTCGCATCGCATCGCCAGCCCGCGCTATTACTTCGTTAGGGTTGACTTTAGTATCCGGTCGCACGAAAATGAGGGTGACAGTGGTTGTAGGTGGTTGGGGTTGGGTCCCTGATTATATCGTTATCACTCTTATAATAATAATAACTAATACTGTTAATTTATACTTATTGTTTCTAACCTCAAATTAAATAAATAGTGTAACGAAACGTTAAAATGGGCGATTGACAACCAAATCTGTATCAGTCTGTGGTGCAAAATATCGTGTAAAATTGATGAAACGGAACGTAAAAAACAACCGTATGATAGTGTCATTTGTATTCGTTCATTCCGTTTCTTCCCGAGTTGCGTGATTGTGTTTTCTGAGCTTCGTAGTGTTTTTATTGTGGTTTCAACGACTTTGGCTTATTCTCGAGACTTTTTTATTTGTTTTTTTTTTATGAACCTAGAAATTGTGTTCAGAAGGAAGTTAGTGTACCCACTTTATGGTTAAAATAGGTCGAATCTGTCCCAAAACCGAATCAGGGCACCTCGACTCCACGTAGTCTTTTGGCTGCCACCCCAGAGTGTACCTATTTAAAAATCCGGAGGCGCGGAGGGAGAGCAGCCCCCGCCCGCTGTAACAAAGTTTCGGCACCCGTGCGAGCCGTAGCGGCTGAGGCTGTTCGCCGGAGGCGACCCGCAAGCCGAAGCTGCGGAGGTGAGCATGGGTGCCTATCATTTGTTACGTAAGGGCGGAGGGGCTGCACTTCCCGCAGCGCTGGAGACGTGCAGAAGCGCCTTTGTTTTGTCAAACAAGTGTTTTGAGGTTAGGTTACAATAATTTGTTTTTCTCAGGAATTGTGCGTTCTCTTTTCATGGGAGTGGTACCAGGGGGGAGGGGGCACCCCCATCCCCCTCCTTCCCCCCTCATTTTCGTGTGATCGGATAATAAAGTTTAACCCCAGTTTTTTTTTTTTTTTGATTAGCGCGTTAAAATAAACAAACGAACTCTTCAGCTTTATTATGTTAGATTGATTAAGTAAGAGAGATTAAGGAAGAAAATATGTATAATTAGATACTTTGGGTTACCTATTTAACTATAAGCAGCTATGACAACTCAACTCAGCACTTTCACAATCCAGCAAGGCAGATACCTAATAATATAATAAGTTTCCCCAGGCTTGTATTTTCGCATCTTTAGATCTTTCTTGGAAACCCCGCTACACATTAAATATATGACAAGCTTCAGGATGAAACACGATGAAATCCGTAAATAATGACAAGTCATTCGTCGATCATACACGAGTAGTGTTGTGAGCGTGACCCATCTCACTCGAGTGACATTTATAACATGAAAATAAGAGGCCTGTACTCATGTATCATTTTTGGATCCCTTTGAACAAATTTGGAGAAGCCAGTATACGAGAGATTTAGCCTTTGAAGATGTTTTTCAGAGTAACATTTTATCGTGTCTATTATAATCGGGGTATGTACTATCGGCAAAACATAAGCATGCTTTGTTTAGAAAATATTTCTGCGGAAGCGCAGCTAGTGACAGATCACACCCCTTCCTGGTTTCGCCCAATTAGAGACAATATGCATTTCTGTGAGTACCTACAGGGCGTGTAACAAAAAATAACAACAAACATTAGCAACAAATCAAATCAAAAACAAACCTGCATCCTATTGGTCAAAACGCATGCATCGGGCGATCGATTCGTAAGCCGTGCTAACGCTTTAAGCTCTTTTTTTCTCACTACTTGTTTGTTATGATATTTGTGTAACTGTTTGTTTTCCCGAAACAAATAAAACCGGGACCAATGGCTTATTGTGCTTTCCGAGACACGGAAACACTAACGCACTATTCATAGAGATAGAAAAACGAATGTAAATAAATGTACGTGTACAACGAACACTAAAATACCTACAAACTACATTGCTTTGTTACTAATCTGAACACGAATCAATGAACTAAGGCAAGCCAATTATCGTTCGATAATCGCATAGCACGGCAAAGCGTTAATACGCTTTGAAGGACACTATACGGCCATAGCAGTAATAATAATAAAACATCTATTATGTCTCATTTTTGTCCTTCAAAGCGTAAAAGGTGAGTAACCGGAAATTTGGCCTATAGTACACACGGCTACATATCAAGCTATAATTTCCAGTATAAGCTAGTCTCTCACTGTACGGAAATCCTATGCAATGCGAGATCAGCTTATACTGGAAATGTATAGCTTGATATGTAGCCGTGAGTACATAGACATTGGCTTGCCTTAGTTCATTGATTCGTGTTCAGATTAGTAACAAAGCAATGTAGTTTGTAGGTATTTTAGTGTTCGTTGTACACGTACATTTATTTACATTCGTTTTTCTATCTCTATGAATAGTGCGTTAGTGTTTCCGTGTCTCGGAAAGCACAATAAGCCATTGGTCCCGGTTTTATTTGTTTCGGGAAAACAAACAGTTACACAAATATCATAACAAACAAGTAGTGAGAAAAAAAGAGATTACATATTATGTAGCTCACGGCGTTATCCACATTTTAAATACTACATAAATTATGTTATCATTATTATTATTTGTTATTGGTTGGTATTATGTTTTCATTTGTAAATATTTGCGAGTCGTTACGGGTAGTCAGAAGCCCAAAAGTCTGACAACCAGTCTTAGCAGCAACTGGGTTGTGGATGTCAGATAGGCAGTCGCCCCGTGTAAAATACTTGTAATCAGCTGCATCCGGTTAGACTGGAACCCCAGCATTATTGAGAAAAGGCTAGGTAGACTGTAGTGTGTTTAGTGTTTGAAAAGAGACAATAAAAACAACTTTTATTTATACACTAGCTTTCGCCTTTGGCTTCACCCGCATGCATGTTAGAAATTATCCCAAGGAAACGTACTACCGGGATAAAAAATATGCTATGTCCTAATCCAGGTCATGTTCTACCCGTATGCCAAATTTCATCCAAATCCTTCAGCCATTTTAGCGTGAAAGCGTAACAAACAAACTCACTTTCGCATTCATAACATTATTTAGGATTTTCGTCTCACAAATGCACTAACCTACCTAATCTAGTATCGTAGAGTCACGACTTCCCCAAGATACAAAAGCGATTTTTTCCTATAGTATTCATAGATAATATATTTTACAGGGTTATCGAAACCATATTATTATGAAATAGGTCTTTTCTCAAAGTTTAAATACATATTTATTTCAAGTGAAAAACGGTTTTGAATTATGCCAAACTGTTAGGTATTTATGCTCACGACTGTACACTGTACAGTGGAAGCTAACCAACATAGTACCCAACATAGTTGGGAAAAGGCTAGGTAGAGATAGATCGGTACAGTGTAAACATCCCTAGCAAAGCGTAATACCTACAGTGTGTTCGTTGCCCTAGGATGCGCAATTTTTTTCACATCAATTGATTCAATCAAACGCAAAGCCTGCGATCCCCTATGTTGTATGCATCATCATGCCATACCCTCCGTTGTAGGTATGGAAATAGTTATTACTAGCTATCCTCGTACATGCGTCCGTCCGAGGTTTTTAATTTTCCGGAATGAAAACTACTCTATGTTTCAGCTAACAAGTTACTTCTCTACCAAAAATCGTAATTTTTTTTTTTAAATATTTAGTTATAGGTAGGTACACAGATGGACTGGTACCTAGTAATAAAACAGTGTCTATTATTGTTGTATAGAAAATATTGTAGCACCATAGGATATTAAATACTATTCATTTAAGCAAGGAAACGGATTAAACCATCTAGGTATACATTCTAACTTCCTAACTACGTGTACCTTATCTACTTTTCTGTACCCCTAACAAAGTGTATGCAAAATTTCATGTTGATCGGTTGAGTAGTAACAAACAAACTCACTTGCAATTTCACGTATTAACTATTCAACCGATCAACATGCAATTTTGCATACACGTTTTCAGGGATACAGAAAAGGACATAAGGTATCTTTCATCCAGAAAAATCTACATTATCGCGAGTGAAGCCGCGGGCGAAAGCTAGTTAATTATAAATTAAAATCGCCTTTCGTGTCTTTCTGTCTGTGTGACTGCGCTGCTCTTCTAAACGGGTCTGTTGCGGTTTTCACCATCATACTGTGTACTTATTATCAACTTAAATATTGTAGAGAAATCTGGATTTTTGTCGTTTTAAATAAATTTAAAAAACCAGTTATAAAAATACTGTAAATCAACAAAATTGTTGTTATCCAACTTTACACAATTTTTTTTTTTTTTTTTATTTTACGTACTGAACTACGTAGCATTATATTATCTGTGACTGAACCATAAAAAATACCAACCAAGCTTGTGTTCTATTGGCTTATTGAAATACTTGTGAAAATGTTTAGGAAAAATTCGTTGAGTAGAAATTTAATTTCAGCCAGTCCTGCAAAGTCGTACAATATAATATTTTCAAAGTTTATAAAGTTATTTAATTTCAGTACGTCAGGGATAAAAGTTCAGCTGTATCTGTATCTAACTAATACCATAAATAAGAAAAATCTTAGATTAGAGTATTTCTGTGCGTAGAGTTCAAGTTTGTTTTCAAAAAGTTTTAATCAGCTGAGATTTCAAAAAAATAAAACTAATATTTTATTCGCACAACAAACAGGTTCACAAAATTTTTAGCATTAGCTTAAAAACTGTGTTGCAGCCATTAGAGCCCACCTCCGAATGGGTAGACGTCCGCGTTAAAACATTTATAATAATAAAGTAATAAAATAAAAATAGTTATTAGAACCTCAAGTAAAAGTAGTTATAGTATTTCTAAAATTGATTACAAAAACTACTAGTGTTATGTGTTAGTACGAACTAGCTTCAAACATAATAATAAAAACTTTTTACAAAAAAAAAATACAACCGACTCGCAATAAAAACACTACAAACTGAAAAATAACTTTAATTTCGGAAGTCAGTGTCTTTGGTTTCTTTTTAGTTTAATTTTTTGCCACCGACATCCGAAATTAAAGTTATTTTTCACTTTGTAGTGTTTTTATTGCGAGTCGGTTGTATTTTTTTTGTAAAAAGTTTTTATTTTTCACTTTTTAGTGGTGCCTACCCCACACATCGAATACCACTCTGCAAAATAAATTAGAGCAGCATTCACATAGACTATGTGGGACAAATACGTATTAAATGATTAAAGCTAACTCAAAAGCCACTCATCAGAACTTGAAGATATTTATATGCAACCATCCAAATAAAAACCTTGCAAAAAGGCAAATATACGTCGCGCTAAGCCGTGTCAGAAGTGTGGAAGGCGTAGTTCTATGTTGACGGAGATAACGAGGCTACGAAATCTGACTTCTGACAATCGAGGCCACACACAACATGCAACTCAAGTAGCGCAATTTGAAGCGGCATATAATTACCATTAAAATCTTTCTTCCTTTCTTTCTTTTTCTTTCTAAAATCATTTATAGCCAAAGTGCACCTCATGACAATTCCAATAAGCCCAAACACGGCTAGAATACATTGTTTTGTTACCGAGTTCCGGTGCCTACCTTCCGGCTTCTTCATCAGATCGGTTCGATGGTACCATTTTCATCAGAACCATTTATTACAAGCTTCGTCATAGTCGCATAACTGTCTTAATCGAGATATCTTATCGCCACCCGTGAAATACTTATTATCATTGAGAAGTTCCCGTGGCCATCTGTGGTCTTCTTCATCAGTTCCACTTCACCAGATGCTACTTTCTGAATGCAAATGCTTGATTCGTTGATGAAAATACCAAAATCGCTATATGTTTGCCTATAATTTTTGAGGAGTTCCCTCAATTCCTCATAGATCCCATCATCAGAACTGGATTTTGACAAAAATGAGACCAATCTTCAAATAAAAAAAGAATTTCTAAATCGGTTCATAAATGACGGAGTTCAGAGGTAACAAACATAATAAAAAAAAAAAAATAAAAAAAAATAACATACAACCGAATTGAGAACCTCCTCCTTTTTTTTTAAGTCGGTTGAAAATATTGATAATCTGGATAAAAAACATCTAACCAAATCGTTAAATTCCAGCAGCGAACTTTATTAAAAAAATATATCGCCTTACACGACTAATAACTTGTCAAGTGACGCAAAAGGCCTGTAATATTGTTAAAATTATTCCTACATCGTATACCATCCCCGCTTCGAAAGCAATATTTCACCGTATTTGACTAAAAACCCTTGATGGGTACGCGGTATGACTTCGATTTTTACTTAACCGTGATAAGTATTCAGGAGGTGTAGCTAGAAGTAAGCTTCGAAGCTCGCAGTATCGTACGGGGCTATGTGGGGCTATGTCAAATTCATGAGCAGTTTCTGTACAAGCTTCTTACAAAAATTGTCAGGTAAAGCGAAATATCTTCGTCATATCAAGTCGACTCAGCTAGTGATACCGCGCTAAAATATCAAGTTTTAGAACGTGTGCCAAATTTTCATTTATTAAGTAGTACAGACCTGTTATGGTTACTAATAAAGCTAGGAGGAAGTTTTAAATGACGAAGATATTGTTCACATGTGGAATGTGAGCTCAGCTGTCATTGTGCCGATTGTAGTAACTGCCAACAGCCTAATGGCCGAAAGCCTCGATCAACATCTCTCGAGGCTCTCGTTAGGCGGTTGGATCAAGGGCCAGATTCAGAAGGCAGTACTCCTCGATACGGCTCGCATCGTGAGGAGGTTCCTATCTCTGCAGCCCTAACCACCGGTAGCTGGGACCCTGTCCTGTGAATGGGACACCGGCGGACGACTATTTTTTAAATTTTTAAATGTTTTTTTATATATTTTTTTTAAGAAATAATTAAAAATGTATTTTATAAGGAAAAAAATGATTAAACGTAATAATAATAATGTTTAACATTTTCCCTTTAGGTACTGATGAATGTGTAAAGGGAATGTGTTAAAAGTATTTATGTGCTATGAGTGTTGTGACCATAACATTATAACTAGGGACAAAATATCACGAAAACAATTTTTTCCAATAAAAAAAACAACTGACTTCCAAAAAATATACTACGAAGTGAAAAATAACTTTTAATTCGGTTAAAGTTATTTTTCACTTTGTAGTAAGTATTTTTTTAGAAGTCAGTTGATTTTATTTTTCACTTTTTAGTGGGTCAGTTTGTAATTTATCTAAGTTACAATAGCCTAATGTCAACTGTTCATCACCTTTTACAAAATATTGCTTTTCCCGATGGAGTTCTCCTAGTAAGGAACCAGGAGAACTGGAACTGATAGTGAAGTCACCATTACCTCCACTTCACCATATGCATTATGACGAGCATAAATTGCTTAGCAACCATATTAATGTAATCGAATCACAACCCGTGAAATACGTATTATTGAGTAGTTCCGATGGCCATCTGTAGTCTTCCTCATAAGTTCTACTTCACCAAATGGTGCTTTCCGGGAGCAAATGCACGAGTTACTATAAAAAATACCCAAAACGCTATAGGTGTGACTATTAAATTTGAGGGTTTCCCTCGATTTCCATGGGATCCCCTCGTCAAATTCTGACTTGGTGACAATGTGACCACCTGGAGAGCACACCCTTTCAAACAAAAAAATAATTTACAAAATCGGTCTACAAATGACAGAGAAATCGGTATAAGTATAAAAAATATATTATTATATACTGAATGACTTTTATTACCGTCTCGAAAAAAATAGGGTATATTCGGTGAACGAAGTAGAAGCCTATGGCATATCTAATTTTTTTTTTTTTTTTTTTATTAAAAAAATCAAAATTCAAATCATTATGCAGGCTGCATATGGTTTGAATTTCGATATTTTAAAGGATTTATTATTTTTCTTCAAAATGTAAGTTTTTATTGTTCTAAAATGAAAAGTTTACAACGAATTTGTAGTATTTATTGATACTTAGGTATGTTTTTCTGACTAAGCTATTAAAAAAAAAAAAATGTAGGTATGCCATACGCTTCTACTTCTACCCTATTTTTTTCAAGACGGTAAAAAAAAGTCATCCGGTATACAGAATGTTAGGTTAAACGAGGGACATTCTTTAACGGAGTGTAGTACTCATAAAAAAAAATTAACAACTTTTACCATGGAACTAACACCTTGAAATATGAAAAAGAAAATCAGCTGTTCTCTACAAAGGGCAAAACCTACGCGATCAAAATGTACGAGACAGCTGATTTTTTTCTCATATTTCAGGATTAGTTCCATGGTAAAAGTTGTTCATTTTCATGAGTACTACACTCCGTTAAAGTATGTCCCTCGTTTAACCTAACACCTTGTATATACGCGACGAATTAAGAATTTCCTGCTTTTTTTGAAGTCGTTAAAAACAAGACAAGATCCACATCATGATGCATCTAATTCACGATAGCACAACAACATCCATTACAAATAGGGTAAATCTATTTTTTGTGGGTTCCGCAAAAACGATAAACCCGAGGGGTCGACAACAAATCATGGCTGTTCAGGGCATGGGGACAAAATGACGACAATGTTTGCTAAACCCTCGATGGCGACACTTTTGCACAACAAAGCAATCTCCGGGGATGAACTCATCAACACTGACACGGGATCAAATATTCAAAGCACCATTGAGATTATTGATGCCATATTTCATCTTCATTTAATAAAGTAACGCGATTTGAAGATTGAAACAAGTTTTGTTCTGTTTGACTGGCACCCGCTTCTGAGAAAATTGACTTTGACAAACTTTTGCAAGATTTGTAGCGTAAAAATCACGTAGATAGGTAATTTTGCCAACTTTTTATTATACATACGAGTAAGTACAATAATAAATTCGGTAAGGAACGGAAAGGAACTTTTGGACAACAGTTTTTTTTTTCCGTTTATCTATAGCTGTGCCAAATGTTTTCGTAAACAGTTAGCCACGTTAAATTAGCGTTTCTACTTTGAACCTAAAAGTTATGTCATTTGAGAGGAAAATTGGACAACAGAGAATCAATGCGCGAATGAAATAAAACTTTTCGCAACACTGAAGAAAACTATAGCCACGATTGAATGCAGCATTCATGAGTCTAAAGATAACGCATATTCAAATTCTCAGAAAACGTATAATAAAATACCTTTTCCCACTCCATATACATGAACTCCTTTATACAAAATATAACTACATAAGCCAAAGTCAATCTCAACCAAGCCAACGTTATTAAATCTAAATCTCGTGGACAGATAATCACAATACCCATGAGGACAATAGCGCTCGCATGTGCCAATAAGCCGACGAAATTGTTCCCAACAATTTATATGTAATCGTTAAGAAACTAAATCAAGAGTCACGGAGGACGTGTGAAATTAATTACGTAGCAATAAAGTGAGATTGAGAGGCCGTAATAAAGGCATCGAATGATGGTAGCTTACGGACCGGTCGTGAAAGAAATCTTAATTCTCTATTATAACCAACTGACGGTGAGTATACTGTTTTCAATGATGTTGAAGGAATAGGCAGGTATTCATAGTGTTAATTGGATAGTTTAAGAAGTAATTATGAAAGGAAATGATACTCAAAGCGAAAATAATCACAATCACATCACACTAATATTATAAAGGCGAAAATTTGTGAGTGTGTGTGTGTGTGTGTATGTTTATTACTTCTTCACGATCAAACAGCTGGACCGATTTGTATGAAATTTGGTATGTAGATAGCTTATACCCTGGATTAACACATTGGTTATTTTTTATTCCGGTCTACGCGGGTGAAACTGCGGGGCGCAGCTAGTGTTGTAAATAAACCAGTACTCGGCAGATTTTATACAGCGTGTATCAGAAATTTGTAGTTATATTTGAGGACAGAGTTACAGACCATCAAACTGAACCACTTTCTCCATGATACCAACATATAGGTAGTAATCGCGAAAAAATTATCAGCTGCATACATTTAGGTCGAGTAGGTATTGTAGTTTTGTTTGACTACTGATTATTTTTTCTCGATTACGATGTTGGTCCCATGGAGAAAGTTGTTCAGTGTTATGGTCTGTACCACACCCTTATATATTTCTGATACACGCTGTATAATCTATCTATTTATATAAAAAGAGAAGTCATCAACGCCCAGGCCTTGGACCTATAAAGCTGAAATTTTGCACATAGATTCCCTTTATAATGTAGACAAGGAATAAGGAAGGAATTCTCGGTAATACGTACGTTCCTCTCGTTAGTACGTTCCCGTGGGATATTTTCGGACATCCACGGGGGCGAAACCGCTGGCAAAAGTTAGTTCCAGAATATAGGCACTTATTATTTGCACCAAAGACAGCCCCATTTCATATCCAGGCAAATCACTGTCCATTCTATGGTTGCCTGGAAGAGATTGCAGAAAGCGATAAGGCCGCCCATTGTATATTTTGTAGTGTTTGTGTCTTTTTTTTTGTTATGTATTTTTGTGGTGTACAATAAAGTATATATAAATAAATAATAAATAAATAATAAATAAATAAATAAAAACAAAATTGAAAGCAAACATGACGATAAAAGAATCATTCATGCCCATGTTTGAAATGAAAACAATCCACACAGAAACCTTACTACAGTATGTTTAATAATTAATAATGAAAATACACGAGCAAAATCAAATTACAATGAACGTCATTTGTTAAATTATTCCTTAATAACCGCCTTTAAGTATTCAGTAACTACGGCTCGTAATATTGTTTCCCACTCGAGTATTAAAATTCGTGATAAAATTGTATACAGACTTACAGGTGGCAAAAATATTTCTTTTGACAAATTTATAATTCCGTATAGAAGAACCGTCTAGAAAATTATTAGGATTTTTCCAAAGCCTAACTAAAGCTCATCGAAACAGATTTATAGCATCAGTTAACTAACTTTATCCGTTGTAAGTTGGTTTATCCGGTTCTCTATTGGTTCAGAGGCCCTTCGTGCGGAAAATTCCACCCCTCTCTCCAAAAAAAGGATACTATTATTTTATAGATTAATAAAAGTTTAGGAAGACTCAAAAGCCTGAGTTTTGTCATTTAAAATTGGGTAAAATGTAAACGAAAAGAATACAGAATTTTTTCGACTGTGGATGAAAGAATAAAATGCCGTAGTAGTAATCCATTATACTCATTCCTTGAACTTACTTCGGGTGTAAATTATACATATACGGGTAGAGTTAATAATAGTATTTTTAATATGTAGGTAAGGCACGAAAAATTCCCTAAAATGAGACGTGTGATCGCACGCATGGCTCAAGCATATCACAAAAAAAAAGTCACTGTATCGGTACAGCACACATTTTCAAACCCGACACATTCTTCCATATATTTTCCCGGGTCAATTCCATCAGCAGAATTACTGCTGTTTTTCAGTGACAGCCACACAGAATCAATCTCATCAATCTGTTGTCTCCGTCACACTTGATAAATAGAACACATACAGAAATGGATTTCTTATGGTAAGAGCGCATGTTCTCTTTCCCACGTTTTGTTTTAGAAAATAAGGAATTGCAAACTTTTTATTTTAGATATTATATTGTGAAACGAAATCTTGAGGCGTGTTTTATGTAAGTATGCTCGTTTGGTGAGTATTGAAGTTGCGTAGCACCGTATTATTTTAGTCAAAACTTTTTGTGTGTTTTGTTTTTAGGATTTCAAATTAACTAGCTCACCTTTAGCATTTTTGGTGGTGTTGTTATTATGTTTGGCAATATTTCAAAGTTGTGTAATATAAAAATGGTATACCACATCACGTATTTTTGTCAAAGCGGGAGTTTTGCTAACAAGTCACATAATATTACCCTCATAATATATGGGCCTGAAATCCTGAATCAGGATAATCTGGCGTGGCAAAAATATCACATTTTCACGCCAAAATGCCTACCTACTTTTCGTAGATAATAATAATGGCATGGCCGAAGCAAATAGATCAGAAGGGAGGTAAACCGCACTGCTAGTAAACCGTTAACCGACTATTCATTAATGCGGTTGGAATCTCCCGTCACCGTACGACATTCATTGCTCACAAGCAACATAGGAGCTCATAAAAAAGATCAGAAGCCTTATTGGATCGCAGAGAAAAAGAAATATTTCCTTTTTACGCTCGCACGGAGCGTAAAATTTCTCGGAAGTTTATATGAAAGTGCACGCACGAAAGGATTTCGCGAAGTACTCATAAAGAACTATCTCTTGATGTCACCAGATTCGTGCATTTAATGTAAATACGTAGCTTTGACAATCGTTATACACTTTACTTTAACATCCACAGCGAGCACGAAAAGACCATTGTTTCTATCGTAGGTATCAGATTTCGTAAAGAAAACTTCTCAAGAACCAGGGTAAAGTGATTCAAGTGCTAGAATTTCCAAAACTTTAAACCTTCTTCGAAATAGGGAATCTACGTAAATGGGGAGAAATGACGACGCGACGTATCGTTGAATGTCAAAACTTGTCTCCATGTAAGTGTGACTTGTCGCTCGTTTAAAATTCTTGCAAATGACGTTTATGCATATGCACCACACTTTTATCCTCGAATGTTCTCCCGAGGGGAGCGTCAAAGAACATCTCGCTAAGCCATGTCTAATGCAATGTGGGGAAAATGTGGTAACACATAATAATATATCTTTTAACCAATCTTATAATAAGAAACACATTTATATTACTTGCAAGACTAAAAGGCGAAAATAAAAATGTAAGCAAATTGTTGTAAGTAGATAATCCGAGGCATGTGCTTGCGCAAACTTTATCAAAAATGTATTTTGTAATAAAGTGCCTCTATTTTCACTAGCGCTCCACCTACAAAGGTATTCCTTTTCTATGTACCTAATTTTTAATAAATATTTATTCAGCATTACTTCCAATACGTGAGGTATTTCCACACCCCGGCGAGGTAGAGTTCACGGCATCACGCGAATTATAAATTAGATTTCATTTCTACGCGTTCTGAGTTCAGATTTTCGTATATTTATAAGACGCTAGGTAAACGTAATACTACCTTATAGCGTGCGCCGCCAACGCGAGAGAATTTTTAGTATACATTCCTGGAATACCTGAGACTCGTAAAAATATTAAAATGAGATGGATTTATTAAAATTCAACAAATCTCATTTCAGCCGGCTGTGGGGATAGATAATTCTTCATAAATAAAATGCGGTGAAGAATCTAGACCGATTTGAGCTTTTACTGCTCAGCAGAGTTTTAAGAGGACGAAATAAATCCAACAAATTACAGAAAGTATTTGGGACAGATTTTCACATAGCTACTAGTACTTACTACGGTTTATTTATAGAATGTGTTGTCGTAGAATCATTCCTCTTGTTTTGGTCCCTATTTATCTACTTCCAAAAAATTAAAAACACAACGTTGACAGGTTTATTTGCTTAAAATATCGCGCATATTTTCGAAATTCACAAATTGATTTATCTTCTCAAAGCCAACTCGGGACCGTAAGTATAATGTGTTTCGGTGGAAAATATTCACAATGGCACGGAGTTTCACGCTCAACATAAAACACAGTACCACTAAATAGGTAGCCGTCATCAAAATTAATCACAGTTAAAAGCGAGACTGTCGTCTGTCAGTGCGATGTGATACCTCGTGAACAGCTGTTAACTGTGCCGTGAATAGAATTATCACAACATCCCCAACATCCCCTCGAAACGCTTTTTTCAATTTCCGCGTTTGACTTCGGCTCTTGATTCGGAGACATTTTGCGAAATAAATCAACGTCTTGATGAAATTTGTATTTTAATCGTTAATCGATGTAATTTTGGGACGTGCTCCTTAAATGACTTAGGGTGCTCGAGGCTATTATTAGCCACCTTAATTAAATAGTTTTTTTTTTCTATGAATGGAACAAATATTGAAAAAAGGATGACATAAAGTTTTCTGAGCCGAAATACCTGTACTAGTTTTAGAGTTGTCTAATAAATATTGTTATGATTTCCGTGCTAATAATTATATCTTTCTAAATAAGTATTTCACTGCTTTATTCGCTTTTTCTTTTGTTCCAAATGTTTCTTTTCATTCGTCGAAACGTCTGGATTTTCTCCATTCGGACCTAATTTACCGTCTTCAGACCTCTGTTTAATCTGTCAAGTTCCTTTACCGATAATTTTATTCAGCCCTTGTAATAATTTAGCTGAAGCCATATTTAACTCGCTGACTGACCTTTTTTGGGGGTTTATCCAAATGTCATCTCCATGTCGCAGCTGCGTAGGACATGACAGACAGAACCTTTAGGAATTTAAAGATAGGCGAATAGAAGAATTCAAAATTAAATGTGTTCAGATGGGAAGAGCTGATTGTGAAATTGTTACTTATTGCCCGGTTCACATTATTCCAGCGGATATGATCGAGTCCAGTGCTGGACTGGATCATATCGTCCACATTATTCCAGTCATTCAAAAGCTGTTAGATCGGTAACACTATAGTGAAAATGCTTTCAAGAAAGGAGTTTAGAAATCAAGCACTGGATTGGCCGTTCACACTATTCTAGTGGCGCTGGAATGGGCGAGCTGAAATGAAATATAGACCGTCATTCCAGTCACTGGACTGGATTGATCACTGGAATGGATACATTCCAGTGCAGGTTCACATTATTCCAGTGGCATTCCAGCGCTGGACTGGAATGCTACTGGAATAATGTGAACCGAGCATATCTCTACAGCATAAAATTGCTACATATTTTTGGACGATTGTTCGTGCAATGCAGGTAACAATTTTCGGAATATTAATACAGCAATTCTACTTAAGTTGCTATGGTTATCATGTTAACTTATGGCATCATTTACTTTAAAGTTATGATTACCTAATAATTGCGTTTTCAGTTTGAAAAATTCCAATATACGTACCTTCTCCTTAATATTTATGACCCAGACTTACCCATCATAAACGATATCGGTGACCAGCAAGCAATACACTTGATATTGGTAAGGAAGACTCAATGACTCACATATCAACGAAAACAAGTAAACAAGCCTATCCAAGGAAGTACCGAAGCATGGCCAGCCACTACGTGCAAAACTACTTAAGTAGCTACTAGAGCTGACCCTCAAACACTAATGTAAGTGAAAACCTGCAAACACTAATGTGTTTGCAGGTTTTCACTTACATTAGGAAGCACCTAAATAAAAGCGCACCGCTGCTGGATTTTCAACGCTCGGTTTAGCGCTGAGAGCTGAAAATCCAAAAGCGCAATAATGTTTAGGTATTAATTTAGGTGTTTCCTAGTGTTAGTGAAAATGGGCATAAAGGTCCCCACACATTACACAATTGGCCTGCAGTCTCTGGTCCCAACAGGCGGCCTGCCGTCCAAGCCCTGCATAGACCACACACTACAGCGATTATTGCCTGCCGGTAACGGTCGATGCCGGCTCTGAGTCCAGACACTAGCAGGTGGCAGCCGGCAGTTTCACACCTCAATATCGCCTGCCGGCAATGGCCTGAATAGTAGTTCGGTGTCAGTTCACAAAGTGATAATGTTACGTAAAAAACGATGTGCTATTTTTTATTTTCACTGGTTAGGATAACATAGTAGTGAAATAAATTATATTTTTAAAATGATAACCAAATTAGAAAAGTCGCTAAATTGACAACACTGCCGCCGCCCGAATACCTGCTTACCCGATTTGGCCTTGAGATCACGGACTGTCCGGCCCACAGAGCATGTCCAGCCGATACCTGCCGACGCAGGCCTGCGCCGGCAACAGGCCACACACTGGGATCGCATTGGCATGCATTGGCCGTCAATCCAAAACCATAAAAGGGACTGTGAGTCTGTGATCTATAGCGATTCACTGACAGGCTGATATCCGCTGGCGGACTGTAAATGTGTGGGGCCCTTTAGTCAGCGTTTCCGAACTGGATGAGACTAAAGGATATTACACGAATGAGATAAGCGAAAACACTCTGTAAATGGAAAAGTAACGGGTCAGTAAGTCCGTGATTTTTTTTTCTTGTTTTGTGACGTGATAAATGGCCAAGAACACAGTAGTCTCGGGCTCTCGGGTACGCCTAGACTTGGCCGGAGCGAATTCCAATGACGCGAAAAATTGCTCTTACTTTTTCCTCATTTTTAGAAATGTTTAGTTCAGTATCACTGTCTATTGATTGGGAATCAATCTTTCGCGCCAATTATCTCCGTGCGTGTGGAAATTCTTGGGGGAATTGTAAAATTAGATACGATGCGTCTTCGAGGTCTGGGTCTATTTTTTTGTCATTAACTATAATGAGAATCCGATTTAGTTACTTGATTAACGATAAAAAATGTAAGTATTTATGTTTCTTTCTCCATCTCTCCTATAGACTTTATCAATCAATAAATAAATCAGGTATGATGACTTAGGTAAGTACTTATTTTTGGGGCTAATATTTGTTAAAACGCCTGTGGACTGAAAATATGTACCTAAGACCTGTAACTCCACTATCTACCCATTAGAAAGACGATATAGAAACCGTAGTCCCCTCAGGAGACAAGACCAATAAATTCAAAGCCGTAATCAAATCCTTGTTAGGGACGCCCGTTGGGTACTACCTGGGTAGGTGCTCACGAAAATACTTTAAACTGCTATAAACCTATGTTATGTATCGTACTCCTTTTTAGAAATCTGAAAATAGCGCCCTCTACATTAAATGCAACTAACTTTCTAACTACTTTGTGTGATGAGTTCTTACACAGCTTTTAATTTTGTGAACAGATGGCGCTGTTTTGAAATTTTCATTAAAAATAAGAATATTTTGATGATCATACATTTAGCAAATGTTGCAAATATAAGGAGCATTTTGTTAAGAAATAGGTAACTTATTTAAAACTATTTTCGCTAATCAACAAACAAATTCTTCCTATATGACTCCAAACTAAGCATCAGTTCAAGTGGATAGATGGCGCGCATACCCCAATATGTGGTTCCAAATGAACTTGTACTCAGAATTCAGATCCAGTTCACCCAATGCAAAATGGCTGCATAATAAAGTACTGATGAATGTCCTACAGGTGTCGGTGTCTACTCAATGAGTCCCAATATTTATGATTTGGTATAAAAAGTACTTAGGTCTTTTTAACCGACTTCAAAAAAAAAGGAGGTTACTCAATTCTTTTTTTATGTGTGTTCGCGGATAACTTTGGCGTTTATGAACTGATTTTTATGATTATTTTTATATTGGAAAGGAGATATCCCAAGGGTGGTGCCTTGATAAGGAAACCAGGATCTGATGACGCCATCCCAGAGAAATCGAGGGGAACCTTCAAATTTTATAGGCACACCTATTGCGATTTGGGTATTTTTTATAGTAACTCGTGCTTTGCTCCCGGAAAGCACCATTTAGTGAAGTGGAATTGATGAGGAAGACCAGAGATGGTCATCGGAACTACTCAATAATACGTATTTCACGGGTTGCGAACGGTATGTCCATACTTTAATCCGCTTTTTTAGCTTAATCCTGTTATTTATGTAGTATTTCTTCTCTAATATACACCATCTCCTACACGAGCGATCGTTTAATAATAACCTCATAACTTAATAATCTATAACCAAAAACATATTTCTTCCATTTCCCATTTTTCACTAAACCCCCGTGCGCACGGGCGTAATAAAATCGCGGCGGGATTTTATAGCGCACTGGATTTTCAACTCTCGTTGTTGAGCCGAGCGTTGAGAATCTAACTTAACAATAACAGAGTACATTCTAGCGCGTCGAAAAAACACAATGTTGGATTTTGCACTCTCGGCGCTAAGCAGAGCGTTGAAAATCCAGTGCGCTATGAAATCCCGCCGCGATTTTATTACGCGCGTGCGAACGGGGGTTTAGAGTGGACATACCGGGTTTTGATATTTATCTACACAATTACTAAATAGATAACCTAATGAAAGGTATACAAGTACTTACCTACATTTAAACGTTATATTTATTTGTATGTACCTATTAAATAAACTAACAGATTTAAAATAATAATATGTACATGGTCTGTAAAAAAGGAGGGGAAAGGATCATAGGACATCAAAAAATTCGTCCGCATCGCTGTCAACAGGAAAAGTGCCCAAAAGGCTGGCAGCATTGCCACGTTGTATGGCAATGCTGATTCTTTGGCCAAAAAATAGGCCAGCCCTCTGGTCACGTGAGGAGTCGACCAACCGTTTAGCGATCTCTTGAAAAACCAAGTGTGCACTCGGACCCCATGGCCCTAGTGTTTCAACCCCAAACGGCTCGAAAATATAACTCCCAAAAATATTTGAATATTTTCGCCGTTTGAGGTTTTCCGCACCTGCAGCAGCCGCACCAGCACAGCCCACTGTACTAGGAAGGTGGGATGGCGCAAGGGTATCGACACATGTTGCATCCCATACCAAAGGCCGACCTAACTTCCAAGGCATTATGGTCATTCCGTCAGGTCTCTTTCCATCGTCGCGTGCCAAGCCGTAGGGTTCTAAAACAGCTGGCACCCCGGCGGTGACAAGAGCACGACGGATGATGTCATTAATGCTAGCATGCCGTGCTATCCGGCCTGCACCCTTACTGCAAGATAGACCATGATATCCGAGGCAGCCCAGACGCAGACAAGTAGCGAGCCGGAAAGTGGTGTCACCCATCATAGTACCTATGTTGGGTGACGGTAGTGCAACCTAACTATAACCTAATTGACCTACATAGATTCTATCGAGTCTAATATGTAGATACCTTTTCATTTACCTAGTTAAAATTCACTCCATCAGGGATTTATTACTCACACAACAACTGCACCTCAGCTCATATTCTGAGAATCACTAACAACCTGACAAGTGTAAGTACAGAGGTCGTATGGCGGTGCCTTGTAAACACGGGTAGATCTACATCAGGACAAACAAAACAGACAAATGTCATAAAAGATTAGGTAAATGTTGGCTTAATTAACGTCAGGCCGACATAGGCAATAAAACCAACCTCTAATCGTAAATGCTGAACCTTCATTATTATTTTCTTTACTCATGTTACTTAGGTAAATATTTATAAGATAAAATTTTGGGAGTTAAGACTTTGCATAGTAGGTTGAGGTGGTACGTAAGTCACTAATGGTATCTAGACATTTTCCATTGATTGAGTACTGTAAGTAAGACCATCCACAAAAAAAAAAGGTACCTATACCTTTTTTTTTTTTTTGTGGATGGGAAATCATCAAATGACTTCTCCCGCTCTGGGCAGAGCGGGAGGGCGTGTCAGACTTTTACTGACTAAAACCCATCCATGTTCCTTCAGTTGCCCGTGCCTACCTACCTACAGTACGATAACGTTTAAAGGTTCGATCGTTTATTTTCGAAAAAACCGAACTTTGCCGAATTAAATGTGACTGGTCCATAAAGGGAGTGACGGAATTAGTGCTTCAATTTACAGGGTGTAATTTTAATCACCGTTAACCAAGAGGTTAACGAAAAAAGGGAGTCATCATTATGAACAACTTTTATTATGGGACCAAACATGAAATCGCGAAATAAAATTCTCGACATTTATGTTCTCATAACTCGTCAAAATACAGGGAACAAAATAGCTCATTTTTTTTTTCTCGATTTCAGGTTTGGTCCCATAGTAAACGTTGTTCATAATGATGTGTACAAATACCTATAATGAGATGAGCTCTTAAGAGGATAACACTTTGCCCGACCTGGGAATCGAATCCAGTAGGACCTCATGCTCGGCAGTAGCGCTTGCGACCACTACACCAACAGGGCATATTCCTTTTTTGAAGTCGGTTACAAATAAAGTGCGTCGTTCCTGGTGAAGGATTGACCATCCCTATCGTTCCCTTGGGTGTTGTAAAAGCCGAGAAATGGGATAGACAGCATCAGTCACTTAGTTAAGTTTAACTAAGTGACTGATGCTGTCTATCCCATTTACGTAGTTACGTATTCAAACTAGGTTTATACCCGTAATAAATAGAACAGTTTTTCTAAATAAATTAAAAGTTTCCTCGCAATGTAGGTTACATATAAATTAATCTGTTTGCCAAGCATGCTGATCATGGATGGCACTCTCCACGCGTTCCTGAGAAAAAGGGTCTTGACTCTTGATAGACTGGCACACAGACAGACAGACCGACAGACAGACAGACGGACAACCAAGTGATCCTAAAAGGGTTCCGTTTTTTCCTTTCGACGTAAGGAACCCTAATAAAATAACTGTTTAAAGGTGTATCCGTTCGCCAGAAGAGCAGACTCTTTTTTGAGTCCAAGCGCGCGCGCAATATCTAGTAGCTAGTAGAACTCGTAGTAGCACGGCACAAGCTAAACAAAAAATAGCTCTTACAAGTTGTAAATAGACTAGTTAGCCGGTCACACAGAAGGGACGTGAGTGACTCGGGAGACGAGGACGGGACGCAGACACGGCGTCCCTTTCACGTATCCTTATTATTCTTCATACAAAATTCTGGCACAAAACATACAGAAAGGACAAGGACGCAGGCATAACACTTTTCCATCTGCATTCTATTGCCGCGTCTGATGTGTCCCGTCCTCGTCTCACTCGCGCCTAAAGTATAGTAGTACTCGTAGATTCTCATTTGGAACACACAATTTTTCCCACACATCATCAGCTGAAGGTCGAAAATAACATAAGACTCATTGAACCACACCTCATTAATAGAAACCATAAAACATTGACACCGAAGCGGATACCTACTAAGTACATAGGTTGGTACCTAATTAAGTACCAGAGCAAAGGAAACAGCTGTGAGGAGTAAAAACTGGCTGATGATCGCGAGATGGAGGACGGCTACCGTATAAGGATGTTTGGCATCTGGAGCTACCATACTGCGCATAGGACGCATTTCCCGTCATTTTTTATTAAACTAGATTAAGAAATGAAATGAAATGAAATGAAATGAAATGTTTATTTCTCTAAGTAGATCTTTTAAGACACTTTTACACGTCAATATTTTTGGTCAACATTTTAAAAGTAGATGGCGACATTTCCTAGCTGACTGAACCCTGAGAAGAAATGCCGAATCAAACTAGGAGGTCATGGTCTCTTTTAAAATCCAAACATTATATTATTAGGATTTTATGTGAGTCTAACAATGCAGGGCCATGTTTGGAAATCCTTTTGAAGGAAGAGCCATTGCAGTTTTGAGTTGACCTGTCCCTATAGACGGCATAACTTTTTTATTAAAGTCATATCAAATCTATATACAGGGTGTCCAAGAACCTGGCGTCCAACTGGATTCCCACGATGCCCCAAGTTCTAACAGTACTCAGAAAAATATTTTAAAAAATCCACCCCATGTACTTACAGAATTATACTGATTTCAAAAAAAAAGGGGAAATGAGCACCCTGTGACATACTTTTGAATGCTGTGACTGCTAATGCTGATAATTTCGATATTTCTTGGAGGTTTTGTAATCTAGGGTATTGCTGTGTCTAAATAGAATGTAAAAATAATGTACTTATTGTACCATTTTAAAATAAAATATTATTTTAACTAAAGGTGATATGGAAAACTATTGAATTTCGCAACTTTGACCGACTGTAGTGTAAAAAAAATGTACCAAAATAGTATGGCAAGTGACGTCAAATTTTGACGCGTTTATTCCTCTTTTTAAAAAGGTATAATACTTACACATTAATTTGAAAAAAAAAAATTTGATAATATTTTTACTCAACAACCCAATTTTTACGAAGTGCCTGCCTACTAACGGTAACTGTCGGACCCTTTCTTATCTTAGAAACTGTTATGTTACTACTATTATTTACTTCGGTTCCAAGAGTGAGCAAGAAGGAAATACACACAGGTAGATGGGTTCCCAGTAGAATAAAAGCAAAGAATGTTAGTTTAAAGATATTTTATTACAATAAATGTTCAAAATGTTGACCACCCGCGGCAATACAAGCTCTCACTCTCCTTAAAAAGGACCGCTTTATGTTTCGCGAGTAACTTTTTTGACGTATCACCTGCACTGCTTGTGTTATCTTCTCACGAAGGTCAGCGATGTCATTAATGGGCTTCGCATAAACGAGCTCCTTCATAGTTCCCCAGAAAAAAAAATCCAGCGGATTTAAGTCAGGTGAGCGGGCTGGCCACGGGATTGTTCCTGATCGCCCAATCCACCTGTTCGGGTATTGCTCGTCCAAAAACTCTCTAACGGATACGCGAAAATGTGCTGGACAGCCGTCGTGTTGGAACCACATATCTGGTGGGGTCTCTTCTAGTAAGTTTGGCAAATCATTTTGAAGAAAATTTAAATATGATTCGCCAGTCAAATTCTCGGGCATCTCAAATGGACCAATAATATTCCCACAGAGAATACCGGTCCACATGTTCACTTTGAACCGGTACTGGGATCTATCTTCTCGCATCAAGTGCGGATTTTCCACATGCCACTCGTGCAAGTTGTGTAGGTTCATGTAGCCATCCTTCTTAAATGTTGATTCATCTGACCACAAAATTTTGTCGATAAAGTTTTCGTCTTCTCGATGTTTTTGCAGGATTGTTTCACAAAACGCGACTCGGCTCGGATAGTCTCGAGGTAAAAGACTTTGCACTCGCTGTACGTGGTACGGATGATATTCTTCTTTTTGGAGAATACTGTGTGCTGTGCTCTTCGGTATCCCCGTATCAGCTTCTATTCCTCGCACAGAGATGCTTGGATTTGCCGACACCGCCTCTAAAACTTCATCGCGTATGAAGTCATTTACGGGTCGTCCTTCACCAGCTACTTGATTGGGGAACCGCCCGTCACATAGTGATCTGTGCACATTAATGAAAACTCGATGGTCGGGATATCGCGTAGCCCTCGGATACCTTTCTCTGTAAAGTCTCGCTGCAGCTCGTCCATTACCTCTACATTCTCCATAAATGTAGTGCATATTTGCGTATTCTTGCGGAGTGTAGGTCGCCATGGTAGCACACACAAAACACAAACTGTCCAAACACAGGCAAAGGTCGTCGTAAAGAGTTCGTTTCAAAGTCCAGAGCACAAAGAGTAATCGAGTCCAATAAACAAAGCTTTAAATCGTAGTACGTGATCAATGGTAACAATAAGAGAGAGGTGCGTAGTAACGGCAGGAGGCAGTGACGCGTACTGACCGTACTGTTATCCTAAATAGCACGATCCCAGATAGCGTCACTATCTATCTCACTCGCACCTCTAACCTTTTTCTCCCTCACTCTTACCTGAATAATGGGGTACCATAAAGAAGAACCAGCAAATCGCAAAGATAGTTTCTGTCTTGCTCCCTCCTGTTGTAATAACGAATCACTATGGTGAGATGCATGCACATACCGTCCCTTACGGTCTAACCTGTTTTTTGAGAGGCCTGTTGTTATTTTTATGAGCATACAATAGTAATTCTTTAGAGGTTAGATTCAATTCGTCGTAAATTTTTCTTTCTAAGAATTCTGTTAGACATCGTAAAAATTGGGTTGTTGAGTAAAAATATTATCAAAAATTTTTTTTTTCAAATTAATGTGTAAGTATTATACCTTTTTAAAAAGAGGAATAAACGCGTCAAAATTTGACGTCACTTGCCATACTATTTTGGTATCTATATCTTTAAACTAACATTCTTTGCTTTTATTCTACTGGGAACCCATCTACCTGTGTGTATTTCCTTCTTGCTCACTCTTGGAACCGAAGTAAATAATAGTAGTAACATAACAGTTTCTAAGATAAGAAAGGGTCCGACAGTTACCGTTAGTAGGTAGGCACTTCGTAAAAATTGGGTTGTTGAGTAAAAATATTATCAAATTTTTTTTTTTCAAATTAATGTGTAAGTATTATACCTTTTTAAAAAGAGGAATAAACGCGTCAAAATTTGACGTCACTTGCCATACTATTTTGGTACATTTTTTTTACACTACAGTCGGTCAAAGTTGCGAAATTCAATAGTTTTCCATATCACCTTTAGTTAAAATAATATTTTATTTTAAAATGGTACAATAAGTACATTATTTTTACATTCTATTTAGACACAGCAATACCCTAGATTACAAAACCTCCAAGAAATATCGAAATTATCAGCATTAGCAGTCACAGCATTCAAAAGTATGTCACAGGGTGCTCATTTCCCCTTTTTTTTTGAAATCAGTATAATTCTGTAAGTACATGGGGTGGATTTTTTAAAATATTTTTCTGAGTACTGTTAGAACTTGGGGCATCGTGGGAATCCAGTTGGACGCCAGGTTCTTGGACACCCTGTATAATATTAACAATTTGACATTGACAGCGCCTTTATGTCGTAAATAGCAGTAACGGAAATTTTCGTAGTGCAAGTGTTACCACTGATGTGCGGTTGACTGTACGCCTACCAATACGGTAAAGTACCTACAGTAAGACAACTTTCAAAGGTTCCAGCGTTTATCTTCGGCAAAACCGAAATATAGCGAATAAAATGTGACTATCGACCAATAGAAATTAAGGCATTAAGTTCCGCCTTTGTACATTTTTAGTGCGAAAAGTTTAAATAAATATTTATCAAGAAGACTATTTAATTAAACATAACATGACTACTAAATACACAATAAGTAAATAATAAAATGTTGCCTACTAATCTATAAATTGTCTCTAATTGTAACAGGTACAAGTAAAACTGATCTCTTTATAATAATTTGTAATCCTAAAATGTGATGTCATGTAAATAAGTGTTTGTAAAAATATCACCTAAGTAATTCTAACTTTAAATAAATGTAATTTAATATTATTTTAAGAAAATACCTACCTAGTTACCAACAATAGAACTATTTATGTTATTGTTATTAACTTTTTTTGCGAATTCAGTTTTCATGTATAATTTTATTTTATTTTAATTTTAGTTTCTACGATTTAGATCTGTAACTTTAGTATTATTTATGTAACAAACAATATTTTTTGCTGGTTGTACAACGGCTCTTAGCTCTAAGCCTTTTGTTAACATTTTTAACCGACTTCAAAAAGGAGGAGGTCCTCAATTCGTCGGAACCTTTTTTTTTTTTAAACAATATAGTTAAGTTAAATTATTCTCACGACATTGTAATTAAAATATACTATAAATTGATGATTATTTTATGAGAATGTTAAATAATAATAAATAACATTTTAAAATATTTTTTGTATTTTTAGCCGACTTCAAAAAGGAGGAGGTTCTCAATTCGTCGGAACCTTTACATTCCCCGATTACTCGAAGATGGCTGGACCGATTTGGATTTTTTTTTTTATTCGAGAGGGTATACATCACAGTTGGTCCCATATAAAATTGATTAACTTTGCTTTGTTAGTTTTTGAGTTAGCTTCAATAATACGTATTTTTTCCCCACTTTTATATGGATGATGTTCTAGTTTGTTTTGCAGGTAGTGGTATTAGAATATGTGTGGGGTAGGTACACAACTAAAAAGTGAAAAATAAAAACTTTTTTTACAAAAAAATACAACCGACTTCCAAAAACAACACTACAAAGTGAAAAATAACTTTAATTTCGGAAGTCGGTGACAAAAAACGAAAGTACATTTAACTAGACACCGACTTCCGAAATTAAAGTTATCTTTCACTTTGCAGTGTTGTTTTTGGAAGTCGGTTGTATTTTTTTGTAAAAAAGTTTTTTATTTTACCTTGTGGAATGCAAATAAATTAATCATCATCATTCATCATTAAAAAAAAAAGTAGGAAAATGTCGTGAGGAAAGTTTTAAGTATGAATGTCGATGGCTATAAGAGCAGGGGAAGACCAAAGAAACGATGGATGGATTGTGTGAAAGATGACATGGCTAGAAAGGGGGTGACTACCGAGATGACGAATAATAGAGAAGTATGGAAGAAAAGGACATGTTGCGCCGACCCCAAATAGATTGGGATAAGGGCAGGAGAATGATGAAATAAATTAATATGAATATGATTTACCTAATATTCTCACCTAAATTATTATACAGACTGTAATTTTAATCACCGTTAATGAGTGTTCCATCTGGATTTTCTTAGTAGCAGCTCGGAGCCTGGATTCGTGCCTGGTCGATGGTAATAGGCTCGCATAACTGGTGAAATGTGGGTCTACTATTATAGCTGTACCTCTGCTCAACCTTTCGAAGATTACAGGCGTGATGTTCTCTATTTCAAAAAAGGAGGTTCTATTACTGTACAGGCCTCGTTATATAAACGAGTCTCCGAAGAAACAAAGAGCTCTAAAGGTGTTGATGAATGCGGAACAACATGCGGAAGTCGGAAATTAACGAGTTGGTTAATGACAACTCATGATTAACCATAATAATATAACGTGCATTAATTCTGTTCACAGGTTTTAAAGGGAAAAACATTAATTCTGTGTATAGTGGGAAAACACAAGGTCGGATTATGTTAGTAATACACTTATGTAGGCAGGTCGTGTTGGTTTTATACCGTATGTATCGGACAAGAAGTTGCCTTGCAAAAAGTTTTTATTTTATATGTAAACTAGCGACCAGCCTCTACTCCGCACGTTATGTTACGACTTGACAAAACATCGAGATTTCTTTATTATATTACTAGCTTCCGCCCACGGCTTCGCCCGCATGGTATGTCGATAAATAGTCGCCTATGTCCTTTTCCAGGTCATGGTTTACCCGTATGCCAAATTTCATTCAAATCCATTCAGCATAAAGCGTTACAAATAAACAAACCAAGAAAGAAACCACTTTCGCATTTATAATATTAACTTAGGATGCTAGTTTAATAATAATATATTAAACACATAGGTACCTACACCTTCCTTCTAAGTTATACCTTAAAGAAAAGTAGCCGAAAAAGCTATATAAAAGTTGTATTAAAGGTTTTGTTGTGACAGCTTAGTAACGTAACGTTAACGTATTAGTAATTGTTTGAGTTATTTTTTGCTCTGTAGGCTTACGCAGCCTACTAACATTTATTGATTAAAAGGATAAGACATGAAAATTTACTGAGACACTATCTTTTTCATTCGCTTGTTATCATGTTCGTTGTGATCTTAATACACAGTTCGGAGTTACGCACTATATACATATAAATAATTGCAGATGATAATATATCTTGTACGTCATGTTCAGTTTGTGATACTTAGGTCCTGTTTCACCACGTACGATTCAGTTCCTATTATCTTACTCGGCAGATACTTAATTTCATACAAATTCTGTTCCATTTTTTAATTTATTCGGTGAGTAGTGGCTATTCGGACATCGTGAAATAGGCCCTTACGGTAACAGTTAACCTGGCTGTAAAAAATGAGAGCAAAGTTCAAAAGTCAGAAGGCCTCCTGGCGTTTACAACACAAACAAAATACCTAAGCTCACCTACTAACGTTTTGATGACGCGCGTGACGTGGGAAGAGATTATTTTTATTTGGAGAAACATTATTTTATTCCAATTTTGTCTTTTTAGAGTTCTTCTTTTATGCAATTTCTTTCCATCTCTGCATAAAATCTGTACTGCAAGTTGCGCCACAATACCCAATTAATTCTACAACATGTCCCGGAATTAACGCACAACCTCGTAAGGGGTCATTGTACTCATCATTATGAACAACTTTTGCTATGAGACCAAACCTGCAAAAAACTCAGCTGTTCCTTACATTTTTACGAGTTAAGCTAACATAACTACGTTGCTACTAAGTTAAGCTAACATACTACTAAGAACAGCTGATTTTTTTTCGTGATTTCAGAGGAGCAATTCCCGTTTTTTTAACAACGTTTGCAATCCCATCTCAGTCTCAATCTGTCAAAAATTGTATAGCCTTTACCTACATTTTTGACATTTGATTGTCGCTGGCATGAGATTGCGACTTGAATTTGGACGTTTTTAGGTACGAGAATTGGCCTTCTGGTTTGGTCCCATTGTAAAAGTTGTTCATAATGTTGAGTTTAATGACCCCTTACGAGTTTGTACTATAATTACGGGGCATGTTATTTACAAATTAGCCAAGCACAAGCAAATGACCTACCTATCGTATAATACCTGCTTAGTCATTTTCTTTACTTGTAAGTATGTAGGTATTTACTTTACACTAGTAGCTGCATAGTGTCATTGACCCTACATTACTCTGCATTCTATGGTTAATTATTACATCATAATTAAAATATCACTGTATTATTATCATCAAAAACAACTTTAAACATGCGTACACAAATACAGTAATTCGGTCAAAAATAACCTTGCAAACGTGTTCAATATCGTGTCGTCCGTATTAATTGGCTATTATGTATAAAAATGTAAATACATACCTACAGTAAAAGAATGCAGTCAAGGCAAGCTGTCACACAAATTGCCTACCTTTCTAAATAAATTAAAAACCTCAAATGACCTTCGCATGATCTATTAAAAGAAAATTTCGCTGAAAGTTTTATTATGTAGTGCAATCTCGTGTTTAGGGATCGTTTCATGACAATATTGGCATTGATGTCACCTTGAACTTTGCAGAATAAAAGAACAATGGAGTCAGAAGGGACACTTATAGGTACACATAAGGATCGATGAATGAGCCAAACAATGGTTTTTGAGTAGAAGACGGCCGGCGACATCCGGCGGTAAAATTAAATAGAAAAAAACCGGCCAAGTACGTGTCGGACCACGCACAATAAAGAGTTCTGTAGTTGAAAAGAATTTATCCCAAAAACAAATTTAACATTTAAACCCAAAAAAAAAAAATTTTATGTGAAAATTACAAATGATCAATTTTCGGACTTTTTCCTTTACTTGTGCTGTCAGACCTTGGTTCTTGCCAAATTCCACGATTCTAGAACAACGGGAAGTACCTACGGACAGACAGACCGACACACGAGTGGATCCTATTAGGGTTCCGTGTTTTCATTCCGACATACTTAGGGAACCCTAAAAATTCGAAACTAGATAATGGATGTACGACATAATGTACCTATGTCTTATATTCGGTGTCTTTGATGTAAAAAGCGGCATTGAACGAAATGTTGAGAAACACAGCACATTGCACGAACTGCATTTGTACATCATTTTATTTTTCAACGAAATCTCCAAGCGGCTTGTTGACACTTCTCGTGACCCAAGGGCTGGCTTTTACCTTGGCCAGAGGCTTAGTATTGCCATACAACGTGGCAATGCCGCCAGTCTCTTGGGTACTTTACCAGTCGACAACGATGCGGAGGAATTTTTCGATGCCATATTTTAGTTTTTTAATAGTTTTAGTTATGTTAGGATATAATTTTGTTATTTTTAGGTTATGTTTATATTACATTTATTGATTTTATTAGAATTCTTTCATTATTATTAAGTAGTTTTATGAGAGCCAAAGGGCATTTAAAGTGATTTATTTATTATATTTATTATTTAACGTAAAACAACAATGTGATGATAATAATAAGTTATAAATATCTAAATTTTTATTTATTTACGTGGACACAAAGCACAAAATATGAATGAAACAAGATAACGTATCGCTAAAGTGTTATTGGGTTTTTCCATCTAGAATTTATCAGTAGCAACCCGTAGTCTAGATTTGTGCCCGGTTGATGGATTGCCATCAACCGGGGGTGAGCCTATTGAGGCTCACCCCCTAATTATGGCATGGGAGTGCAAAATGTGGGTGAACTAGATGCAACTCTGCCTAACTCTTCGGGAATACAGGCGTGATGTTATGTTATGGGTTACTAGCTTCCGCCCGCGGCTTCACCCGCGTGGTTTGTCAATAAAAAAACTTTTTACAAAAAAAAAAAACAACCGACTCCCAAAAAAAACACTACAAAGCGAAAAATAACTTTAATTTCGGAAGTCGGTGTCTTTGGTTTTTCTAGTTTCGTTTTTTGCCACCGACATCCGAAATTATAGTTATTTTTTGCTTTGTAGTGTTTTTTTTTTGGGAGTCGGTTGTATTTTTATATTTTTTTTTGTAAAAAGTTTTTATTTTTCACTTTTTAGTGGTGCCTAAGCACCACACAAATTGGAATACCACTCTGCAAAATAAATTAGAGCATCATTCACTTAGACTATGTGGGAAAGAAATTATTGAAGCTAACTCAAAAGCCACTCATCAGAACTTGAAGATATTTATATGCGACCATCTCATGAGTATACCATTTCAATCAAAGCCACACTTAGCATACAACTCAAGTAGCGAAATTTGAAGCGGCATATAATTACCATTAAAATCATATATAGCCAGAGTGCACCTCATGACAATTCCAATAAGCCCAAACACGGCTAGAATACATTGTTTTATTACTGAGTTCCGGTGCCTGCCTTCCGGCTTCTTCATCAGATCGGTTCGATGGTACCATTTTCATCAGAACCATTTATTTAAAGCTGCATTATAGTCGCTTAACTACCTTAATCGAGATATCTTATCGCCACCCGTGAAATACTTATTATCGTTGAGAAGTTCCCGTGGCCAACTGTGGTCTTCTGCATCAGTTCCACTTCACCAGATGATACTTTTTGAATGCAAATGCTTGATTTGTTGATGCAAATACTAAAGTCGCTACATGTATGCACATAATTTTTGAGGAATTCCCTCAATTCCTCATGGATTCCATCATCAGAACTGGATTTTCATAAAAATGGAACCAATCTGGAAGTATAATCCTTTCAAATAAAAAAAGAATTTTCCAAATCGTTTTATAAATGACGGAGTTCTGAGGTAACAAACACTAAAAAAAAAAAAAAACATACAACCGAATTGAGAACCTCCTCCTTTCTTTGAAGTCGGTTAAAAGGAGCCTATGTCCTTTTCCAGGTCATGGTCTACCCGTGTGCCAAATTTCATCTAAATCCGTTCAGCCATTTTAGCGTAAAAGCATTGCAAACAAACAAACTCACTTTCGTATTTACAATATTTATTAGTTAGGATGTTAATTACTAACGCAAGAGGCTCTGGTTTTAAATTATAATTTAAACAAATCCTCACAGCAACATTTTCAGCTTTACACCACCTTACCAACCATTTACACGACCTTCTAAACAAACGTTCACCAGAACTACGCTGCTTTACAAAGTAACAAAGCAAAGCGGCAACGCAGTAGTTATTTACTACAGAAAGTTCCCGCAATAAACTACAGATAATAAGCTATCTGAGACTGCACTACAACCTCAATAGCGTGGTCGTGCACTTTTGTCTGCGATAAAGGGAGCTGGCTGTCACGTCCTCATTAACGGATGCATCGGGTTACAGTGCGTCTAGTCTTGTTTACTTGTTCTATTAACCTCTAAGTTAAGCCCTAGGCGAGGTAATAAGGCGAAACTAAAGCTATTAAAAAATAAAATAAAAAATAAATAAAATAAAAAATAAATAAAATAAAAATCGTTTATTTTCAGGCGTCGACGGCCCATAGCGTGTTAGTAATCAGTACAAACTTAAAAAACTATGTTAGTAGTAACACTTAAACACACATGAGTACAACAATAAAAACACAAATACACACTAAAAATACAGCCAAGATAAGACGAGGAAGATTTATCAAGTCCCATGTCTGACATGCAGTTTGATAAATCTATCGATTGTAGGCCCTTCTAGCCTTTCTGCAAACACCTTCAGAATGCTATTGCTGCTTCCCCTCAATCTACGTATCACTGATGCCACTTTTTTGCGCATAATCGCGAAATAATCATCAGTGTGCGCATCCGCGAACATCCCTGACGCACTACAGTAAGGTGGAAGCCTCAACAGCGCCCTGAAGGCGTTATTATATTGAATGCGCAGTGCGCTGTCTGCTTTTTGGGTATGATTAGCCCACAGACTGCTGGTGTTAATATTTGACAAAACGCCTTAAAAAGCGTTATTTTAACCGGTGCTGAACAACCAGCAAACCTGCGTGCCAGCATGTTTCCCCTCACAGCCAGCGCCCTGCGCTCCCTTTCCATGTCTAAGTCATCTTTTAGATCCTCGGTAACAATATAGCCCAAATATTAAAGCATTGGATTTGTATTAAAGCATTGGATTTGTATTTTGGTCGAAGGTTACGAACTCCGACAGGCGCTATACTTTGTGTAAATTATTTCATCACCACAGTAGCACTGCTCTCAAAACGGTCAAGGAAAACATCGTGAGGAATCCGTCATGTCTTACGACCAAAAATTCAAAGACATGTGACATCTACTAACCCGCACTGGGCCCGCGTGGTGGATTACGGCCCACTCCTTTTTACTGAGTGGAGGCCTGTGTCTCAGCAGTGGAAACATTATAGGCTAATTATGACATATTACGGATTAAACTGAAAAGTAGATGGCAGAAGCACGTTAAAAAAAACACAGGGAGCTTCTCTAAACTCCTAATCTCTACTCGTCGATGTCGCAGGAAACCCCTGGATGAGGGACGCTCGAAACCGGGAAGTATGACAGAAAAAAGGGAAAGTCCAGTCCAGTAGTGGGTGATTCCGGACTAAGATGATGCTGATGATGATGATGAGTGCTCTACTAAAAGTAAATAAAAGTTCGCAAGGGTCCTATGAGCTGCATCAATAAAAAGTCAGGATTTTTTTAAATTTTTAACTAGCTTGATTTTGCCTTTGCTTTTTTCGAAAATCGGGGCAACCTGAAGATACACGGAAAAAATGTAACTAGAATAAGATATAGGCAGGTGGATTTATGATAATACAGCAAAAGTCAATCATAGGATATATACTTTTCGCAAAGTATCGTATCGCATCGCATTAGTAGCTCACCTAGGACTTCGAGTAACTCAGCTCGGTATCTATGTACAATGCCTAACGCCATTTGTCACTAGAGCAATGCAATTGAGGAGTTGTTGAATAAACAAGATGGTAACAGTTGCTACGTTCGCAGAATACACAGATAATTCGATTCTGGTTTGACCTTTGAGATTCTGGTTTAACCTTAGTGATAGACGTTTGATGGATCCAGGTACGGTGGTAAGAAAGTGTTATACAGTTTTGTTTATTATGAAATCGGAACCATCTTTATATATACAGGGTGAAATTTTAATCGTTTTAATCCTCATAAGGGGTCATTGTACTCATCATTATGAACAACTTTTACTATGGGACCAAACCTGAAATCGCAAAAAAAAATCAGCTGTTCAGTACATTTATCTACATTTAACTCTTTAATATGTAGGGAGCAGCTGTTTTTTTTTTTTGCGATTTCAGGTTTGGTCCTATAGTAAAAGTTGTTCATAATGATGAGTACAATGACCCCTTAAGAGGATTAAAACGATTAAAATTTCACCCTGTATAGGTACGTATAATGAACATACCGGTATATCTGTCTACTTTAGTTACGGGTATCGTGAAGGACGATTTAGGAGGCGACTTATTTAGAAGGCAATGACGAGGAGTGATTATTTCAAGAGGATTATGATCAAAGTCTCTTTGCTTATACAAAAAAATACAGTCGGAAATCTTCCTGAATTTAAGCTAAGGACCGAATCTTAGAAAACCCTTCTTTCGTACATGAAACGATATTGAAAAAACTTTTTTACAAAAAATACAACCGACTTCCAAAAACAACACTACAAAGTGAAAAATAACTTTAATTTCGGAAGTCGGTGTCGGTGTCGGTGTTAAATGTATTTTCGTTTTTTGCCACCGACTTCCGAAATTAAAGTTATTTTTCACTTTGTAGTGTTGTTTTTGGAAGTCGGTTGTATTTTTTTGTAAAAAAGTTTTTATTTTTCACTTTTTAGTTGTGTAGGTACCTACCCCACACAAATTCTAATACTACTATCTGCAAAACAAACTAGAACATCATCCATATAAAACTGGGGAAAAAAAAAAAAATAAAAAAAAAAGGTTCCGACGAATTGAGAACCTCCTCCTTTTTGAAGTCGGTTAAAAATACGTATTATTGAAGCTAACTCAAAAACTACCGAAGCAAAGTTAATCAATTTTATATGGGACCAACTGTGATCCCCCCCCCCCTGAACTGTGATCCCTCTCGAATAAAATAAAAAAAATCCAAATCGGTCCAGCCATCTTCGAGTAATCGGGGAACATACATAAAAAAAAAAATAAAAAAAAAAAGGTTCCGACAAATTGAGAACCTCCTCCTTTTTGAAGTCGGTTAAAAAAGGAATGCCTACCCAGCTAAAAGTACCTACTGCATATAAAAAAATAATTGCCTGCATCTAAAAATACCAAAAAAGTACGTTTCATTTAGCTACGTCGACATAAAGTTGTAATTAAATGCTCCGACAGGTATTTTCTATTAAAGTTAAGCGATCAGCTTGATCGCAATTGCGGGCTTCAAAAAGTTTGCATCGCAGACGTTAGCGTGCCTTATCATTTATCAAACTCCTCCTGTCCTGCATGAAAGATATTTTAATTGAAATCTATTTCAAGACTGTCGTTGAGTAAACCATGGAGAAAGAAGGAAATGGATTATTCACAATGTTTTGAACTAGTGATGTTTGCTGTAGAATTCCTAATTCAAATCTCACTATGCAATACTTAGATAAATTAAAATAAAACCGGTCAAGAGCGAGTGGGATTCGCGCACCGAGGGTTCAGTACCGTAATTTTTGTTGATGATTTCTGAAAAACTGTAGGTACTATTTAGAGACATCGTTTTATTTTTTCTGATTACATCACATAGAATGATTTTTCTCTATGCAAACTTCGGAGATAAGGTTTTAACCTTTTTTATCAGAAATCGAAAACTATGCTGCTTAAGAAAAAGAAAAAAAAATATTTGAGAATGTGCAAACAGCGCTCTTTCATATGATACCCCACATGCCTTATTAGTAGACCAACTTAGAATGTTTCAGTACCTGTTTCAAAAAAAAAAAAAATTTCTTTCTTATTTTTTTTTTCAAATTCATTTATTACACTTACACATAGTTCACAAACATACAATAAATTAACATTAATGAAATTCTACCACAGAAGTACTACATTAAAAGGTATAACAGAGGGTCCCAAACTAGGCACAGCCTGTATCTTGGTGACCCAAACACTACACAAAGTTAATGATTTAAAGCATTCTGCTAGCGCAAGAAGATTTTGTTCATTTCGTAATATACTTAAGTTAAAATAATAAGATTTACAAAAATGTGAGTAATAAAAAGAAGCTACTTTACTTTAAACATAATAAACACAAAAACAGTTAAGTTGAGTAAATGTGGAGTGTAAGTGTGTGTGTAGTTGCGTACTTTATGAGTGTCGTGGGTATTAACGTAAGCTGCAAAGTAAACTTTCTGTTTCCTCATAGGTCCGGCCCAGCAACCATTATTGATATTTGCAAAATAGTTGGGCAAACGTCATCTAAAACCATTCCAAATTTCAAGTTGATAGCATTAGTTCTTGAGATATCCAGCTGTGACAGACAAACAGACAGACAGACTGAGTCACACCATAAGGAGGAACCCTTTTACCATTTTGGTCCGGAGCCAGACCCCAAAAAACGTAGGACCGATTGCCGCGGCAAAAAAGTACCGGTATGCCCACATCGTTTGTCTCCATATTGTCACTCCATTTGCTAGTACCTCCACGAAGTGAATGCATGCTCAGAGTAAAAAATGAGATGTGAGAGCCACGGAGGCGATACCATACATTTTAAATGCGAAGTCACTCGTCGATGTCGTAAATGAAACGATAAATCGTAGTTGCGCTTTTTTATTGAGCTCGTAAATCAATGTAGGTCTGTCTGTACGTAGGTATGGCAGTCACTTTACATAGTGATAAAAAAATGGGACTATACGGTTTAAAGTATGGATATAAATATGTCAGGATAAATCTCAAGGGGCGACGTCTTATTGATTTGTGCATTCTTCACTGCTGTTTGCAAACAGACTTGCAAAAGTTATCATCATTCAATTGCATCAAGTTTAATTATTCTCTTCTCATCAACCTAATTAAGAAATTTGGCACACAGATAGTTGATTGATAACAGAATGATTTCAACCACATAACAACCAGTTTCCTAAGGGAGTCTTCCTTTACGTAGTTCATATTACCTTTTATTGCATTTTTTGATCTCAAGAAATGTATTTATGGATAATCTGCCGCTTTTGCCAACAGCTTCGCCCGCCTACAGTTCAGAAATTAACCCACAGAAACATACTAGCGATAGCGGGATCGAAAGTAGCCTATGTGCTATTCCAGACTATAATCTATCTGTGTGCTAAATTTTATCCATATATCCGTTTGGGCGTTCTGAGGTGATTGAGTAACAAACATCCATCCATCCAAACTTGCGCATTTATAATAATACTAGCAGCGCCCCACCTGTGGGAATATGGGGATAAAAAGTTGTCTATGTATTAATCCAGGTTATATAACTATCTGTGTGCCAAATTTCATCAAAATCCGTTCAGTAGCTTTTGCGTGAAAGAGTAACAAACATCCATCCATCCTCACAAACTTTCGCATTTATAATATTATCATTAGTCACAATGTGAAATTAAGTATAAGATAAAACTTTATTCAGTATGTACTAACGTGTTACATGAATGATAAATAGCGAGAACATATCCGTGATACTGTGGTTTAATATCAAAGAAAGGTGCAGAAGTCACTCTTCGGACAAAGTCAAAGTAAGTAGTAAGTGTGCATACCTGCTAATGGGTGATGTGTGAAAATGGTGATAAATCAAACACCGTTGTCTGAACTTCCCAGATTCTAGGAAACCAAATTATAGCACGCTTATAAACGATTCTTGTTGGGTGAGTTAAAGTTGGATAGAGGTTCTGGCATTCTGCGTTCATCATCATCATCATCTGCCTAGCCTTTTCCCAACTAATTTGGGATCGGCTTCCAGACTAATCAGATGCAGCTGAATACCAATATTTTACATGGAGCGGCTGCCTATCTGACCTCCACAACCCAGTTACTGTGTAATACGATACCCCTTAGTAAGACTGGTTGTCAGACTTTCGGGCTTCTGACGATCCGTAACGACTGTCAATGATCCACGAATGACATCCGGCACCCTAATTGCGTAACACATTATCAATCGGAATTTGAATCAATTTGAAACAAATTGCTAATCCATTGCTTCATATGTTCGAAAAATTTGTCTGCTCGACAACGTAAATAACGCAATGAATGTTGTTGAACTGTCAAAATTAAACAAACTCCGATTGATAATGTGTTACGCAATTAGGGTGCGGGACCAACTTGCTTTTGACGATGATGATGATTCTTTATTACAAACAATCATTGTTAGCAAATGGGCGCTGTCGGACACACCAATGAAACTATAAGGGTGAATTTGACCAAACTTTTATATACATTTTATGTCTTAATCTTCGAATAAATTTTGAATTTTTGACAGTTCCTCCATACAAAAACTGTCAGTCGTCAATTTTATTTCACGGATAAAAGATATCCGACTTTGGTCAAATTATCACTTAATGAGATGATCTAACCCTCTAGACCTCACTACAAACTAAACTTATCTTGAAAATAATTGCTGTCACTGCATAAAGTTTATTTGTATGATAAGAAGCTTATTAGACACGAGAGCTCACAACTGATACTGAAATCGTGCACGACTTTGTACAAACTAATGTCGATCCTGATAAAGGATACGAGTTCTATTCTAACACATAAAATGCTCTAGAATATGGACATTGAAAACAGTCTCTAATCTATACAAAATAACAATTAAACGACATCACACCTCTATAAATGGACAAATGTAATCAAATGCCATAGAAGACCATTATAAAAATTTGCATGACGCGAAGGATATTAGCAATATAGAACTCATAATTAAGTAATAAATCATGAGGCTTATGAAAATACTCGTTGACCTCAGGCTGGCTAGAAACGCACTGGACAGCTTAGCTACGCAACAAACTGATTCAGGTAAAAAAGTGGTCATCAATCGTATTTCCCAAATCGATAGATAGATAGACTGGATAGACTGGATAGACTCTCTAAAACAGGATATGCTGGTGACAAACTAGAAATGGTCAACGCAGCATTTTATAAGATCAGCAACTGTTAAAGAAGTACTATCTCTCAAAACTGTTGACTTCAGGAATTCTCTATGGACTAATACTCTTACAATAACCGAGAAAAAATACCGTACATTGGTAAATGTATCAATTGATGAGGTATCCCAAGGTGATGGTAACTAAATTACGGAAAGGTAGATACGACGTGATGAGATCATAAGGACGTCAACAGATGATATTATCACTGTGCCGAAACCGAAATTTAAGGTGACAAGAAGAAGGTATATTTCCGTGAGGATGTCTAAAATGGGAAAGCATCCAAATTATTAATTACCTATTCATACTTCCTCCGTTTGTCTGCATTGTCGACAATCAGCTGAGCTGTCTCTGGTATGCCGTAGCCGGCGCGTTGCCGGCGATGCCTTGATCAAGGTTGTCGCGCACCGCATACCGCGAATCAAGATCACTATCGTTGTCTCTCTCTACAGTCGCTGGCGCAGCACTGAGAAATACTCCAACAGGAATTCACATCTTATACGTACGGACGTACATTGTAGTTTCGTTATGTCGTCATAACCTTTTTATGCCTATTCATTAGATGTCCGCGGTATGTCGGTTTACCGTTATGGAGGAAGACTCATCAAATTGTGAACGGACCCGCATGTTCCCAGGTGAATTGTAGTCATTTACTCGCAGATAGTGCATGTTCCATGGAACTATTCTTATCTCAGACTGGTTCTTTTTCAAGCATCTTACCAGTACCTACATACATAAACTCACGCCTTCTTCCCATGGGGGTAGGTAGAAACTACAGAACACCACCTGCTACGATCCTTATATACTAATTTTGCCTCGTTTACGTTCCTGAACATACACGCACGCCGGTTGCGAGTTGCGAGTACTACGCACATAATCTTTCTGAGGAACATTTTCAAGAGTATCACCAATAAGGTCACTATCACTATATGTCTTCCTAGGGCGTCCTCTGCCGGCGTTTCCACTCACATCTGCCTTACCTCTTAGAGAAATGATCGCTCTTTTCCACACTTTCCAACTAAACAATACGTCATTTAAGTAGTTTCACTTTTCTATCGTAATACTAGTAGTTAGTAATGAAATGCCTTTACTTGCTTTCATATTTATTTACAACATAATTATAGTTTGCCAGTAAATATTGTTATTGGCCATGGCACTTGATTATCCAGCTCCATATTCAATTTCACGGCATGATTCATATGTGATACATTCTCCAGCACTGAAATAAAATGCAGTCGATGTATCTAATTCCGGTCACGTTGGGTAAGAAAGCATGAAATATTCCGATGCCGAATTACCATACTTAAAGCTAAAACCAAGTCGTACCTGCCAAAAAAGGGAAACCCAAAACATCAGTTCCACATGCCGAAAATTTAGGACAAGTTTGCTTTTCATAATGGTAGAAAAATTTGAGCACAATGTCAACGAGTCCCTTTAGGAAGGGTTCCGAAGTGTGTGTATGCATCCAAAGGGTCGTATCGCATATGTCACGCGAGCAAGCTGGCGTATAACGGCTCCCAAACGTCTGTTGAGCGACGATGCGTGACGGCGATACGGGTGCCGGGACCGCGGCCGCTCCCCCGCGATAACACGCTATTACATCATTTTCAACCTGTGCCGCGTAATTACACCCGCCATGTGCATATTAATGAGAATCCCTATGAGTTTGCTTGTTTATTAACATTTCAATGATTTTTCACGTCTCCCATTCTATAACGTAACGTTTCGAAATGTGTAAACAGGAACTATGTTTTCTGTGATTTTAGTATTTGCCCAGTACCTTTGCCTTTTACCTAAGTATCAGAGTATGTACTTGTATTACAAATTTATGTATAGTTCACAGTTCCTTCCCTCGCTTCAGTATCGCTTGCGCCACGTACGGCAATAATGTATTGGATTTAAAGATTGCAATAGCGTACTGAAGAGGTAATATCTGTCTGCTAACAACATCCAATGACCTGTTCTCCTTTAGACTTTAGTAAAACCTGACGACAAATACCTAGAACAGCAAAAATATTTTATGTTAATTTTACATTACAAGATTCGCATAAAAAGTTGTTAGACAGAACTTACGAATTGTGCTGTAAAGTAAGAGAAGCTTAAAGAGCAAAAAATAAACACAACAGGAGCCATTTCAAGGAGCAGTTACAAAAGTCAGCAATAATAACTGTTTCTAACTGTCTAGATATTTCTAGACTAACACTAAAAGAAAAACCAACTGCTTGAGCTAACAAAGTAATCGCAAAAACGAATGCAAAGAAATGTTTGAAGGTCAAAAGAAAACCAGGAACAAAAAAGTCTGCGACCTTCGACATTGAAACGTAATCCGTGTCTATATTTGAAGATGCTAATGCTTACTACGTGATCGATGTGAATGTATTCCATGCAGAGTGCGGTTACATTACATATCAACCCAATAACATTAAGGTACATTACGTAACCAGGCGGGCGCGTAATGGCTCGTAAGTGGCGGGTTACTGGCAACACGCTTCGCCGCCGGTCCAACACAACATCAGTTTACAACGTAGCCAATCGTAACGGACACCTAAATTCCTGTTACACGGGTCAACAAGCCAACCGATTAAGATACCCCAGATAAAAGTACACGAGAAGATAACGTTTGACCTCCGAAAATTGATCAGATTGCATTTCGCCCGGAGAAAAATCAGAGACACGCCCCCGAAAATTACATACTACAAAGCCGCCATATGACCTTAAATATTTTGACTCATGTTTTAAATATTGTTCGTATTTGGAACAACATTGCTTATGAAGGGTCAATAAATTCAATTTCATGTAGCTAAGAATTATTGCGAAATTAAATTCGCGTAATTATATCGCGCAGTCATTCGAAATAAGTGATTGTTAAGGTATTTGTGCTATCAATTCTTAAGAGTTAGACGGAACAATGTCAGATTCTGCCTACAGATTCCTCGTGTTTCATTAGTGAGGATGATGAAGGTCCATTCTCATAAAAGGATAGTCCCATTCTTTAGGAAACCTCTGAACACAAACCATTATTTATGTATGTACTTACTCAACCACTACTTAAAATTACCATATTTATTTTGTAACTCCAACAAGTTAGGTAGGTATTGCAAATCTGCGTAGTACATATGCAGTCACTCCTTCAGAGTTATGTAACAATATTGTTTCTAGAACACGACACCTAAATTAAGTCACATTAAATACTTATAACAGTCTGCGGAGATAAGTAGGTACTTATAATCCCTATTTAGGTCTTTTATTTTAAAAAATGTCAACAAAGAGTTTTCAATTACTAGCCCGAAACCTTACAGGGTCGCTAGTCGCGTTGTGGGGACAATATTGACTCAAGTGGGGTTTCTGTGTGTTCGGTTGGTAGCGGCTTCGAAGCTTTGACGTCGTGAATGTCTATAAGCTAATACATTGACATAGGTGTGACCGAACCTTTACTGAAGCCTCTCCTGGTAACAGTTTTCGAATGATAAAATATTGACTGCTCCATCCTTATCAAATTTTCATTATATTTGTATTTGTGAGGCTTCGGCAAAATGGATCATTAGTTATTATTCTTTCCATAATCTCGCATCGGTGATATGATAGATGACAATAATAAATAGTAGATCACGTCCATCAACGGACACTTGGATGTTTGTAGATATCCAATGACATTGACATTGTACATTTTCTGGATTCTCCTATACCTGCTCATGAGCATACATGGGTATGTTCAAGAAACAAATTATTTCTATGGACTGGGTACACCTCCCAAAAACAATTTACAAAACAGCTGACGAAATAAGCACTAAGTACGAACTAAAATGAAACCTAGAGCGCCTAATATCGTTTATAAGTAGCACAAAGTCATTAATCAGAAACCTACAAGCTCTTAGCAAACTAGACAGCATATTTCTAGGTCCGTATGCGCCTGTTCACAAAGTTTCAATTCGCCATTACAAAACCGTTATACAACAACGCGATAACTGCTTCAGAGTTCAGACACCATCAATTTCGCACACAGAAGCGTAAACTGATCTAATTATATTATGTTTGGGAGGCTTTGTCTTCTTACATCATATTTTAGTCTTAAGAGGCTACATGAGATTGCGTAAAGGCTTCTGCTACGATACATCACTTTCTCCTCGTAGATATCTGGCTTTTATTTAGGTCGGCTTGACTCATAACTCGGCTTATGTATTCTGATAGCAGACGACTAAGCAATCCACTTTAAAAAGGTCATGCAGTAAAAGATACGGCTGTGGGATGGATAGGTACACGTGTTGCTCTAAAGGTCTTCTATCATTTTGCCTTTTGTGAGCGGCACGAGCTGAAAGGAAAATGGGAATACAGGAATCAATTACTTATTCCTTTTTATTTAAAAAAAACCCATGTTATGATTCGCAATATTACCGACGACAATATATATTGTAATATTTCCAATATTATACCTACCAATATATCGAAGTCAACATCCAATATAAAAATAAACGAACATATTTTTACGTAATTTTAACTGAACATAAATCTAATATCAAAGTTCCGAAAGTTATAAAACATGACCAGATTTATGGATAAAGACATAATAAACACGGTGATTATTATTTATATGATAAAAGTGTTAAATCCACGTAACACATCACGGATACACGTACAGTATTCATCTTATTTTTGTTGTTCGTCCGATTTGAAAGCACAATACAAAATTAATGACTGTTTTACGTGTCGTCGTAAACCACGGAACCCTCAAATAAAAATTCCTTGCACAACGAAACAAAAAGTAATGCTTAGGGAGGAAAAGTTTTACTACACAAAAACACTTCCCTACGGATTATTTCGGTGTTTATGTTTTGGCTACCCATGGCCATGCCATGGTTTAACAGAAATGTAAAATAAAATCTATTCAAATCATTATAAATCTTGCCTTGAAGCGTAATAGGAATTGATAAAGAGTCTAATCTAAAAATTATATTAAAATGACACAGAGTTAATAAAAAAAATAGTCAGTGTAGCAGAACTATGTACATACGAGTACGTACTGGTGGATTTTACAGATTTTTTTAGTGTTAATCCTGGGACCCAGACACGCAACATAAAGAGAATATTTAATTGAAAATCACTAGTCCGGAATGTCTAGCTGTAGCAAAGATGAACAAGTACGTAGTGAGAAACCATCACTAGGTGGACACATTTGTCTCACATGACAGGGGCGCCAGCTACACCCATTTAGAGCCATTACACATAATGGAGTTTATTACTAACACTCATATAATCTAATCTGAGTTATGGCGTTAGAGCCCAGAACTATGGCTATTAACGAAGCAAGAACGGATCTATTGCGTAATAAACCTCGTATTTGTCATAGCAAAATCAATTACCATCAACATGATAATTGAGCCATCCTATATATTGAGTTAATTGTGAGACTAATATTTACAATCCAATCAAGATTATTTCCGAAACGAATCGATTTGATCTGTCTTCGAAAACAAATAAATTCTCAAGCTTCAGACAACCGTCGGTTACGTCTTCGACACCATAAAATGTGAATTCTAAATTGTATAAGGTGCAGGAAGTCTTCACGTTTCTGAGGCTAGGTCCATAAAATATTATGTGTTGTGAATTTATTGAAGAAATATCTCTCATAAAACTAATAGAAATATTGATTCCGTCACCTGTTGTGAACGACATCTTCAAAGTCAATTTGTGATGCAGTTTTGTCAGAGTTATCTCCTGTCCAAAGATTTTTTTTCAGAATGCAAAGTAATCTATCATTCTACCCAGGGTTTCATCCAAGTAATTCCAAGAGACGTGTCCTAAGAGTAAAAACCGGAATATCCCAAAACAAAATGGTGTGGTCTGGTAACAATATTTTCCCAGTGAATGATGCTGTTTCGATTCTCGCGGTCGAGTGGTCGAGTTAATACGATACCATTTGCATCGAGTCATCTATTCAAATTGCTTGATTGAGATAGTTCGAAGACTAATTAAATCGATTTCGTTTCGTTCGAGTGCAGCATTGATTCTGTAAACATATGGTAGACACGAATAGAAACCTCAGTAGCTTAGCATTAATTTTAATTTCACTCGCGGATTACATTAGACAGCGGCTGTCGACGTTAATTCATCTTGCTGTAAGTAATTGTTACTGTTAACGGTCATTACTGGTTGTACGTGTAATGCTTATCTTAGAAGTAGTACGGATACGGAGCTTAATAACTTCAGCTATGTAAGCTTGATGGAATACGCAATGTCGATAATATATTATCTTTTCCGTCAAAAGAGAATTAACCTGAACTGTGTGTATTAAGGTTTGGGCCTAATAAAGACCTTCAAAATTATTGCTCTTCCAAAGTAATTAAGATTGATCTGGAGTAAAATAAGGTCCATAAAGATACTATTACTAATATGCATCGTAATATGTATCAATGCGTTGACTAATTGCGTACTAAGCCCCCGTGAGTCGCGCATGTAGCATCCGCGTTTTTGTCGCATCGCCATTCATGGAGCAGACTATTGCCTATTGTCCTTGGTGAGACGCGGCAGAGGTTAAACGTTCTTTCTTGAGCTCTTTGATGAGTTCCTTTGTCAAGAATCAACCAATTCCCTCGTAAATCAAATAAAAAGTATATGTATTCACAGTAGGTAACTAAGTAATACTTCATGTTTCGAAAACTATTAAGTTCGCCACAATAACGTTTTTGCGAAATAAAATCGTGAGTAACTTTCCTTTATTTTTATGAAATACCTTAGCAATGGCTAAAACTTGCGGCTTTCGTATTTATTTGCTTTCGTAATCGTAGGTAATACAGTGCGATTTATTTAATGTTTAATCAAGTTTGTTGTTCGTTTTGTTGGAATCAATCAAAGAACAAAAATAAGAAATAATATCACCGAGGAATGTTGGACAGTCTTTTGTTTGTTGTTTCCAACTTATTTTAGAGCAACCACAACAATAGGCAGTATAAGTACAAAGCACAAAGTGGCACTAACAGTAAAGGCTCCCGCAGACGATACGCGACAGCACGGCGCGACTCTAGTAGAACAATTTCTATGAAAACTACATAGAGATTGTTCTACCAGAAAGGCGTCGCGTCATCGCGTCGCGCCTGTCTACGGGAGCCTTAAAGCTCCATCAGTCATTGAGGTGTCATGAATGGCGAAATATCCATTAAAGATTTCCTTTTCATGGTTTTCACAGCCGGCGTCCTCGTGGGCTTCACAACTCCAGCTATATTGGATTTCACAGTGAGGAATTTCCCGGGTTTTTAAATTATTTTCCGCTGGCAGCTTACTGTTGCTGCTATAAAGCGCTTGATGTTTCATTCAGCGTTCATTAAACAGAAATGTGGACCAGTGGAGATGAAAAATGTTCGCTCTATTTTGTATGAGTTTTAATGGACTGGGCCTATTATTGTGTGCCATATATTGAGTTTTTTGCCTTAGATACCGTATTTTTGTGATACCTACTTAATGAAGTTGTCTACATTTGTAAAATATTTATTAACACAATTTAGAGGCATTGATGATCACTTAAATAATAAATTTGGTATTTCAGTATGATTTAATTCGACCAGATAAACCCAAATGGACGTCGTTTTTCCGCATGCGAAAACAATATTTTGGCTTCAATGCCTAAGTTAGGCTTTTATAAATTATTCAATGTTACAGGCCTTAAATAAAGATTTGCCATGAATATTGAATACGTAACAAAAAAATTACTGTGGACGATTTCTATTCTTCGGGCTCCAAATGTTACTCAGACATGAATAGAAAAATAAAATTGCAGGGTAACACGTGCAAACTTGCACAGTAAACTTATTGAAATAAGATCATTTGCGTCATTGGTGCACATGCGAAGATCTTATCATGCGATCATGTCACGCGAACACTAGCCTTAAGATTTAGAAAAAAAAAAACATTTGATCTCTGCGTGTCGCCATTGAATGAACTCACCATAATAATATATTTGTATCCCTCATTGCATGCTGTATGCACTTAAAATACACCATTCATGTATTCACTTCTTTAAAAATACACTGCTCAGTATGTGACACGGTGGTGGCGCGCCTGCTGCGAATTTCTAATTTGGTTGAGATTTCAGACAAAAAGAAACAAGTTTTGATATGGAACAGTAATAAAGAGCGAATGCCAAAATAATAGGAAATTTTCGAAGTACAGAAAATTGTAAAAAAGAGGGAACCAGGAAAGTTACAGGATATTCTGATGAATATATTTAATATTATAATTATCCATAAATTATGTATTAGGAATAATCTGGAGCAGCTCCGAAGCGGCAAACGGACGGAAATCGAGTGCTGTTTTGTTGCGCAACTAGAAAAAAAGCCAATTTTGGTTTATTTAGAGTTTATGGTTAGATTTCGAGTCCTATAGGTACTGTATGGATTGATGCTTAATCAAGCCTCGTTAATATAATACTGGTGGCGCGCCTGCTGCGAATTTCTAATTTGGTTGAGATTTCAGACAAAAAGAAACAAGTTTTGATATGGAACAGTAATAAAGAGCGAATGCCAAAATAATAGGAACTTTTCGAAGTAAAGAAAATTGTAAAAAAGAAGGAACCAGGAAAGTTACAGGATATTCTGATGAATATATTTAATATTATAATTATCTATAAATTATGTATTAGGAATAATCTGGAGCAGCTCAGAAGCGGCAAACGGACGGAAATCGAGTGCTGTTTTGTTGCGCAACTAGAAAAAAAGCCAATTTTGGTTTATTTAGAGTTTATGGTTAGATTTCGAGTCCTATAGGTACTGTATGGAGTGATGCTTAATCAAGCCTCGTTAATATAATACTGGCTGACATTCAATCATTCAAATATGGAATATCTTCTGTCAAGAAAACGATACCCGTTTTTCTTGATAGGATGACAGAGATAGAATCTGGTCAGGGCTCGGCAAAGAACTAATTTTAGTAGGAGTGTTTTATAATTTATTCTGAGCTTTAAATACAAAGGGCTTCAGCCCCATTTAATAGAGTCCCTCTTGTATTATTTAATAGTTCAGTTTCTCCTACTGTGAGGCTCGAGGCTTCACATTTGGTGGAGGCGCCTTTATAAAAAAAAAACAAATACTCAAATATCAAATACTCTCAGGTTGGTCTACTTGACACTTTGTCAATCACTTCTTGCATACTGCCTGCCAGCATGGGGTGGAGCCTGTAAGACCTACTTCCTTAAATTAGAGAGAGCACAAAGGGCAGTTCTGAAAGTAATGTTTTGCAGGCCCTACAGATACTCCACGGAGCAGATTTACAGGGACAGCGAAGTGCTTTCAGTGAGGAAACTGTTTGTTCTTCAGTGTATATTAAGAAAACATCGCGTGCCAATAAAAATTACCAATAACCGTCGAGCTGGTATTGTTTTTCCACCTGTAAGACATAATTCCACCTTTGCTGAACACCGGTTCTCTTACCTCAGTCAAAAACTATATAACAGAATCAACAAACTTCTCGCGATACACAAACTTAATTTACACCAATGTAAAATCGCAGTGAAAGCGTGGTTAATGGAGAAAAACTACGACGAAATAGAAAACCTTCTATTCTCTCCTTCTCAATAGTTCAACTCATACATCTTAACTTTTTTCATACACTTCTTACTTCACAAGTGCACACACACACACACACACACACACACACACACACACACACACACACACACACACACACACACACAGACACGCACACTTCATGATTGTAATTTTTATTCTAAATATATAAATAACTGTGCCTTTTGATATTCTTTGTTGCTACATTTTTAAATAACCAACGTCATACATAATAACTTTTTCATGAAGTGATTTGAGTGCGCCGATAAGTTAAAATTCCTATATAACAAAACTCTGAAGGAAAAGGTTTCCAGATATTCCAATAGTTATACCATCACAACTGCCAATAACATCATCAAAATCATGATTTTGTAAAAGATAAAGTATCGATAAAGTTTCTCAGCTGCTTTTAACACTCAATCAAAATGCAAACGCGGACGTTATTATTATTACCTAGCATCATCAAACCCCATCAATCAAACTTTTAAGTAGGTTTGGGTAGAAAGTAAGTAAGATAAAGTAGAAGCTCCAATGGACCGCCCTTCCGAGCTTTGAGTTCGTGAGCCGAACTTCCACGATGCCCTTAGCGAGCCCCGAAGCCAGACGAACCACGGCACGAACAAGCGGAGCCAGCCAGCCGCTACGGCTACGAACGAACACCAGTCGGAAACGAAATATCGTCGTATCAGTACGTCTCAGTCGCCCGCGCGCACGCGAACCTAAGTTATTCTCTTCGTCACACACTTGTGACTGTAAGTGGAGTGAAACTTATGAAAATCTGAAGAAATTGTTATAAAACATAGCGGTTTAGTGTTACTTTACAGAAGGAGTTGTTCAATGGATTTTTCTGACACATTACGCTGGACGTTCGCGCCACGAAATTTGTTTTTGTTTGCGCGGTTTGAGCCGGTGCACTAATTGCTTTGCGGAGGTAAGCAAGATTTTTTGTTGTAATTGTTAATGGATATAGCTGGACTTCGTTTCATTTGTTGTTCGCTTTTATATAATTATTTCGAAATAATTGCTTGGAGCGAGAACAGGTTTACTTAATACCGAGTTAACAACAAGGAACGAAGGCAAATAAACTCGTATACCGCCAATGGCAACGTCTTCTTTGTAATCATCGCTATTAAAAACCTGATGCATTTTATACTATCTCATTTTTATTCTACATCTAAAGTTGTATTCTTCTTTCAAATCAGTCGGTCATTAAATACTTATTTCATTTGGTCACAAATCATTCATCCTATGTTCCAGGGACTAATAAAAAAGCTACCTTTTGCGTGTTTATATCTATCGGGCCGGCTCATCCACCGACGGGAACCAGTTCTCGGTCAGATGATAGTTTGTTATTATTTTTTGCCCCGAGCACTATCTCAGTGGTCCGGTATCGAGGGAACAACTACCATCTTACGCCATGCGCCAACGTCCACACAATAAGAATAAGAATTCGGTATGTCGCTGATGTGCCTCCTCCTGTTACGTGGACTGTACGCAGCTTATCATATACGAACATGGAACAGAATGAAGAGGGCCTGTGGCATATTTATGGCTCAAGGCATTTTGATAATATTCACTCTTAATAAAGCCAAGTTCGAGACGGAAATGTTAAACTTTGATAACAAAGCTAATTTGAGTTAAGAGAGAATTATTTTGACATTTCAAGAACTGACAAACTTGGGTGAATATTTTAGCTTATTTGCTTTGAGTTCTGTAGCGCATTCTCGCACTTTATCACAACTGCGTGTTTCTTTGCTTTAATAAACATCAACATTCCAAAGCGGTAATAGATTGACGTTAAGTACCATTGGTCCGCCACTAGATCGGTTATCAGTATTTTCAATAATAAATTTAACTTTGTTGTTTACTAGATAAGCAATCGAGGTTTTAATAGTTCCCAATAATACCGTTATAAGCACCGTTTGATTTGCATTTAATTTGCAAGTAGTTTTCGTCTTTCTTGTTTTAACTATTGGTCTTATCTCGTCGCATATAATTTTATCACCACTCTTGTTGCAGTCTTACGTTTTCATGAAATTCACTTTATGTCATAGCAAACTTATAAGGTCTAATATCGAACTGATACTGTATGTGCCACAGCAAATTAAAATTAAGTTTGCATCGTCGGCGCCAGGAGACTTTATGAGATAGAATATTAAAATCCCTGAGCTCATCTTATTGCGTAAGTCTCGAACTACATTATGAATTTTATTGATACATCTTCTAGTTAAATTAAACTGATTCCTGGGCTCATCCGATATCGTGAATTAACTATCTAGCGTCAAGACGATCGGTTCTCTCGCATTCATTAAAATTCTGTCTCCGCTCCAGTGATTGGTTTTACTTAAGATAACAAACTGGTCCCGCCTTACTTAAGTTTAAGTACGGAATACTGAAACAAGGTTTTATGTAATTCGATAGTCGTTAAGCTATGTCGTTGATTTCCAGTTGTTGACTATAATACGGTAAAACAACAATCATAACACGTTTTGGAATTGTTTTAAGGTTGGTTAATCCAGTCGTCTTTTCAAGGCAGTTTAAACCGGCATCTACATGTCAATTCTACATCTTTCGACTGAGATTCATTATTTCTTTTGCTAACGATTGCACTACTAAGGATATAACAATTTCTGATAAACAAGCCTACGATATTATATATATACAGGGTTACAGGTTAAGTCGACCTATTCCCTTTAAGGGCATGTTCTTTACATTGTTTCTGATTGATTTGGCTATGAAACACCCTATCCTAAATCTAACCGTTTTCGAGATATTTGAAATTAATTGTTTTTTATAAAAAATACCCGATTTTTGTCTATCAGCTTAGATATTGTGAAACGTGTAAGTCTTATTATTACTGTTATTTATTTTTTACATGTAAAATAAGATGCTTTATGACCTAAATAACCAAGATTGTCCATAAAATTAATAAATAAGTCGTTGTAGATGATTAAACTTTCAAAAAAGTAATTAAAATTTAGAAACCTTAATTTTTGTTTAAGGATATCTAAAAAAAAAATTATGGCACTTGTTTTGCAGATGAGCTTAAAAATATCTACGTTTCATCAGCTATCCAACGAGGTATGATAATCTGGGGTTTTATCAAAAATGCAGAGCAAAACTTAATTTCATTGGCTACAGGGGAGGTAAAAAAAATACTAAATAAAACAATCGCTTAGTACAAGATGCTTTTAATAAACTATTAAAACTGTTAAATTTCTAAATTTCGTGTTCGACATGTCCGCCTCTATTTTGCACACATCTTCGCATTCTTTTTCGAAGTCCACTTTTAACAACACCAGTAGTTAAAGTTCTTCTTATTTCATTCGCCGCATTAATTATTTTTTCTCTCAATACCTCAACGGATGAAACTGGGTTGGGGTCACTGTATACAAGACTCTTCATGTGCCCCCATACGTAAAAATCCATGGGGGTTATGTCAGGACTTCTAGCTGGCCAGGGTAAAGGCCCACCTCGTCCAATCCACTTATTTGGATAATTTGTATCCAGCCATTCTCTGACACTTCTCCTGAAATGGGCGGGGCAGCCATCATGCTGATACCACATGTCTCTTATTAGATTTAGTGGTAAATCATCTAGTAAATCACTTAAGTCTCCTCGTAAGAAATTTTCATAGTGTTCTCCATTTAAATTATCAGGGAGAAAATAAGGCCCAATCAAATTATTTGAAATAATACCCATCCACACGTTGAGGCTAAATCTTCGTTGTGACCCCTTTACTCTCTTTTTGTTTGGATTTCTCTGTTCTTTCGGGGCCCAATAATGAGCGTTATGGTAATTGGTAATCCCATCTTTATCAAACTTAGACTCATCTGTCCACAAGATTTTTTTAAGGAAAGTCGGGTCTTCGAAATCAGCATTTAACATAAATCTGCAGAAATCCAATCTTCTCGCAGGATCTCCCTCTTCGATAGCATGTACCGGCGTATAATGGTAAGGGTATAGGCCCGCTGTGTGAACGGTAAACCATACCTTCCATTGCGAGAGTCCCAGAGCACGGGCAACAATATTAGTGGAAGTGGTTGGATCCAATCGAAATTGTTTCACTATCTCATTATTTTGTTCTTCGTCGTCATCAATCACACGTGGTCTTCCCAAGTCTGTACGTCGTCTTGAAACGGAGCCAGTTTCTCGAAGTCTTCGATAAACTCCGTTGAACACGCTCACATCCGGCACTCGACGGTCGGGATAGCGTATTATGTACTCATTGCGAGCATGCGCAGACACACAATTGCAGTATCCGTAGCAAATTAGCATGTCAGCATATTCCTCATTCGTGTAGGCTGCCATCTTGAACAGTTCCGTATCACAAGCACAATCAGAATCCAGTTAACACGCACAGTAAGTCAGGAATCAGAAGAAACAGTCCAGAAACACAGCCAAGTCGAATAGAAAACAGAGAACAAAATAATATCGCATCTACCACGGACGAATCACATAAGCAGACTAACAGATTATTGTTGGATAATGATAACCAGACACAAAGCGCATTGTATTACCAAACCGGTTTCTTCACGTTATGTTTCCCACTCACACCTGCACAAAGCGTATAGTAAGGTATCTCGCTCACACTCACCGCATTAACCTTAAAGGACAATAGGCTAGGGTCTACTACCTGGGGGCTCGCAACTAAGTTTTTTCTATGACTGTTTTTTTTAACCCTAGATTATCATACCTCGTTGGATAGCTGATGAAACGTAGATATTTTTAAGCTCATCTGCAAAACAAGTGCCATAATTTTTTTTTTAGATATCCTTAAACAAAAATTAAGCTTTCTAAATTTTAATTACTTTTTTGAAAGTTTAATCATCTACAACGACTTATTTATTAATTTTATGGACAATCTTGGTTATTTAGGTCATAAAGCATCTTATTTTACATGTAAAAAATAAATAACAGTAATAATAAGACTTACACGTTTCACAATATCTGAGCTGATAGACAAAAATCGGGTATTTTTTATAAAAAACAATTAATTTCAAATATCTCGAAAACGGTTAGATTTAGGATAGGGTGTTTCATAGCCAAATCAATCAGAAACAATGTAAAGAACATGCCCTTAAAGGGAATAGGTCGACTTAACCTGTAACCCTGTATATACACCCACAGTTATTTACCCAGTAATTTATTTACCTAGAGATACATTATTTAATCATCAAACAGTTAGTAATCTTATGTTTATTTATGACCGTTGCCACCGGAATGCAATGTTTACCTCAATAACAATCTAAAAATCTATAATTGTTCTAAGAAACTGAACGTGCACTGAGCTACATTTTAAATAATATAGACTAAATTGCGAAAATTTGTGGCTGAAAAGTGAAAAATAAAACTTTAAATACGCAAAATCTATCAAATGTAATTTGAGTGAGCTGTTGCACTACGTTTAAGTATGATTTAAGATCGTAAGGCCTCTGCCTCGAATTTTGCGGGCAGCGGGGCGGCAGCGGCGGCGGAGCGGGAGCGGCAGGATTTTATGCGTAAAAACAAATGGACCGGACCTCCAAAACAGCGGCGCGGTAGCGGGGCGGGACAATTTGAGACGCGCCGCCGCCGCCGCCGCCCCGCTGCCCGCGAAATTCGAGGCAGAGGCCTGAAGGTTAATCGCCATTTTTATATTAATAACTGTTACCGTATTTAATAAACATTTATATTTGAATACAACCGAATCTACATATATATATATCTGTATCGAATAGCGAATCTAGCACATTATTATGACGATTATTGTCGTCTATTCAATAGCCTTTGTTATATCAAATAAGTACACCTATTCAATAGAATTCGTATCGCTCATTCTTACGAGATCACAAATGTGTAAGAAATGGATAAACCTCTAAAATAGAAAAGGTTCAATAAGCCTCGATAATGGATTGAAATATATATCCCCAGTGATGACATTATTTACACGATAAATCTTCGGAAAGCTCTTTTCAGATGAGCGTCTGCTTTGTTTAATTTAATTGTATTGTATTGGTATAGTTTGTTCTTGTTTCGACGCTTCTAATTTTACGCGGTTCGGCAGCAGCTGCGCACCACTTATGGTAACTAGATTTTCACTACGTATTTATTTGAAATGGAAGATTTTCTTAGTGATCGTGATTTGCTAAACACATCTCTTGTCTACTCGTTGCTACCGTTTAATGCAGCAATCGTTGAAAATTCAACTTTGGCAGTGGATTTTATATCAATATTATGAATTTCTACTGCCATAGATGGGGCTTCTCTCGAATTATTTTCATATCCTTACACAATTACAGGATGAATGACGTTTCTTCCTAATTGGAAAGTACGGAATCTTAGAAATTCCTAATTGTAAATAAATCATATCGATTTCATGTTAACACAAGTTATCACATCCTGTCAACCACTGAGTCAGGACGAAGAACCTAATCATAAGTTACGCTGACCTATCTGCAGACGTCATTGATAAGGCAGGGTAAATGTCCTGGAGACATCCGGCGGAGACAGTGGCAGCATGCGTACCTAGGTCATTATAAGCCAGCACTTGATAACATCTTAATGAATAGGAGTAAAATTTTACAAACCGCATCATTAGCCTCCCAGGAATTCTAACTTTATGAAGCAGTGTTAAAGATCAGATTTATTTAAAATAAAATATTCTTTCTGTAAATAAATCATTTGACAAATAATTGAAAGACAATAAAAATTCGTTTGTCGTTTTCATATAATGAAATTATATGAAAACGACAAACGAATTTTTATAATCATGTTATGTGGTAAAACAACGCAAAGCATAAAAAAGTTTAACAAATTGCATTGCTTGATAATTACAAACTTATTTAATTTACCAAAACCACCAAAACTTACTTAGTTTATTTTAAATAGTCTACCCGGAACCGAACTGCTTTGATTAGGTTCAATGTTTTTACTCGGAAAAAAAAGTTAGGTTAGAACTGCGACCCACCACGCACGAGCCGAGCGAGCGAAGCGAGAGTGCCGCGGTAGCGGCAGAACAGAACCGAATTCTACATATTTTACTTGGTTAGGGCAATTTATTTACAGTCATTTTGTATAATCGCAAATTTGACAAACGAAGTACTTGGTTAAATTAATATTTTTGGAAATAGATTTTAACATTTGAAATATTTGCAAAGTAAAACATTGACGAAATCAGTATTTTGCCAAATAAACTAATATGTTTGCGAAATGAGATGTTTGTCAATTGATTAGTTTTTATAGTAATGTTATTTTTAAAATGATCACTTTGTCATTAATTTTTAACTGACGCAAAAAAAGGAGGAGGTTCTCAATTCGACACGTATGTTTTTTTTTTTTTTTTATGTATGACCACGCATAACTTTTTACAGAGTTGTCCGATTTGAAACATTTTTATTTTATTCGAGTGGGTATACATCAAAGTTGGTCCCATATAAAATTGATTAACTTTGCTTGGGTAGTTTTTGAGTTAGCTTCAATAATACGTATTTTTTCCCCACTTTTATATGAATGATGTTCTAGTTTGTTTTGCAGGTAGTAGTAGTATTAGAATTTGTGTGGGGTAGGTACTACAACTAGAAGTGAAAAATAAAACTTTTTTACATAAAAATACAACCGACTACCAAAAACAACACTACAAAGTAAAAACTTAACTTTAATTTCGGAAGTCGGTGGCAAAAAACGATAATACATTTAACCAGACACCGACTTCCGAAATTAAAGTTATTTTTTACTTTGTAGTGTGGTTTTTGGAAGTCGGTTGTATTTTTTTGTCGAACATTAGTGAACCATAACGAGTGTGATGTAACCGTATCGTAAAGAAAATTTTGTAATGATAGGTTGGGCTTGGTGCTTAAAAGTTCAAGCAAATGTTGTTTCTGCTTTGGTGAAGTTGCTACTTTAATACCTACGGTCTCTTATTGTCTTAAGCAATTCATTCCTTCCGCGATTAAAGAAATTTATCATTTTCGTATTCTATGCCAAGCTTCCCATTAATGCTTGTATTATTTATCGTACTCTGTCCCACCCACTTATGACTATAAGCAATAATTGCTGGTTTTTTTTCTTCTCTTTATAGCCTTCCTGGTCTGTTCTTGTCCCATGCATCCACTTCAATTTAAGAGACGGAAAACATTAAGTCCTTACAAGGTTTATGTTTTAGCAGACAGCCAATTTAAAATTTAGATAATATCTTTTCCCAACGGAAACATTAGAGAGTTCCAATAAAAAATAAACTTCCCCTAAATTATTCATCCGCATCATTTGCCCGGTAAGGTGTATCTTCCCCTCAATAAATTCAGCGATGTTTAGTCGAAGAACGTTAAAAACACCTGCATAGCAAAAATGAAGATGGGGGCAAAAAAAAATAAACCTACCAATTTTCGTTAAAATGACATGGATTGAGGTAAACTGACGTTCACCTGGAAGCACTAGAAACATTATTTACGATGACACAATCAGAACGAACTAATTATTCATAAAGGAGTTTGTGTTAATTAGTTTCCTGAGATTCAATCATTTGAATATTCAAATCTATATTACGATTCTAACAAGGTTTTTATGTCATTCGTAAATCATAACATAACATGAATGTTTGTGGTAACAGTTACACAAGATATAATATAGCTAATGATGTAAGAAACCGTGCCCCGAACATTGGGATTGGGACATCATATTTACAATCTGAACGCTCACAGAATATTTTAATCTACTTAGAGACGTTATGTGTTTACTGATCAGTAATATACCGTACACAGTTGGAAGCTCTTGTGTACACAAAGTTCTAGATACCGCTAAAATCGAAAGCCCTATATCAACAGTGAAATCCAACAGATGTTTCCTTCGCAAGCAGAAATAGATGCAAATCAATAGTGACCGGGTAACGGAAATACTATTTAAAAGCAATGGGAACATCCAGAACTGGCCCACCTGACGCGGGGGTGGTTCAGATATAAATAATATGCCAATAACCGGCCAGCTTTGTCGACACAGTTGCAGTACATTGCCACGTCCAAATGAAATGTTCTCGAAATAATGCTCCGTTGAATGAACGCCAAATTGTGGAAATTGTGGTGTTAGATATCGGAAGTCTTGAAAGCCTTGGACATCTGTGTGTGGGTTTGGAAGATAAACAAAAATGATGTGAAAAAGTGAAATTGCAATAAAATTTGGATGCTGTAGCTTTATTTACTAGTTTACCTACTGCCAGCCCACCACTATCAAAAAGGTTATTTTTACAACAAGCACTTATTTTTGGAAACATTTTTTCTGTCCTGTGGCGAGAAATGTTTCCTTTGTGGGGTGTTAACCGCACAAAAAAATGCATAGTAACAAAACTATAAACTTTTTATTGTATTCTCATCAACCGTCCGTGTAGGCCTATTATGATAATGACCTTTTAATATTCGATTTTTTATGTATGCCACATTCAATGCTAAGAAATCGGCACAATGCCATACGGCTGGTATGCATAAGAATTATCAAAATAATGAATGAACATTTATTGTTGTTTAACTTTCCATAAGTTGCATTGTCAATTTGGGGATCTTTCATCGTAAATTGTATTCGACTACTTATTTCTACCTGTAATGAGCTTGCCAATATTCGGAACAAAGCAATGACGCGATTACCACAAAGATACTGTGAAATCACGTAAAACACAGTCATCGCGATACTAGTATAACAGGTGGGACGTGCAATACTGGTCGTTAGCATACTGTACCAGCGTGATATTCGGCAAGACCGGAATTCTGTCGTGTCAAATTTATGCTGTTTGCGACACAACGCAGCTCCACAGTACGCAAGCGTGGCGAAACGTCGCCCTCTTTTATTCTAACACTTCGTTAATCTTTGTCTCCTCTAATAATATATACTAACTACTTTATCCCCACAACTCTTCGCCATCAACGTCTCAACAACCATCCGATCTCACGCTAATATTATTTTCCCATTCAATGGACATAATCTTCTCCTTATTGCTTTTCAATCTTCGACGGTGGTCTCATTTCCTTTCGTCAATAAAGAATAATGTAATGGTTTACCAGGATAAACTGATCTTTGTCAATGTAAGATAACTCGAAAGGATTTAATGATAGAGTACGTTTTACTTTGTCACGAATGTTACCACGAGCGCGTTGACTGAAGGAGCAGTGAACTTTGCGGAGTGTCGAGGCTCTTCCACACCTGAGGTTCACTCGCACAGCCATTAGTTCCGACAATTTAAAGCTTCAAGATAGATATCACGTGCTTATCACACATTTGGTGACCGAGGAAACCTAATGACGAGACTATTAACTCGACGAAAAGGATGAGAACGTTTAATATTCTTTCTAATGAAGCTATTACGACGAAAGCTAATGACGCAATCTTTCTTATTTCTCATAGTCATGCCCAACAAAAATGTAGGTACTTACTTGAGGAATTATTTGTAAACGTACCTACTACATACTTATATTTTAAAAGGCTTCCAGCAAGTCATCCAAGCAATAAACTGAAAAATTGCGTTGTAATTGGTTTTCGATGAGAAAACGAATTATAACAGGGCACGAGTACTTCAACTGGTTGATTGGCGTAATAATGAGTTCAAGTTTATAATTAGGAACGAATATTACCGCGACCTAAAATGGTATTTAATTGTTTCGGTAATTTATTTAATGACGAAGATAATTTACGTTTTCTCTCACGAATGTGTAACTTCATTCGATTCAGAAACACGGTTTAATTGATATTGTGTTGTTCTATCTGAACAATTTTGATAGATGTTGGGAACGCGTTCAGTTGCGTGTGTATGTAATTTATTTCTGGTAAGCTAGTGGACTTTTACGGCGAAGTGAGTGACTATTTTAAGTGCTCCCGTCATGCCAAGCATGCATCGACATCGCAACAGTCGTGACGGAACGGAATGACGCTTCACTTCAGCCGCTGGATAATTAACAAATTAGTTCCCCTATTGAATTAATTTAAACCGAGATTTACCTACGACATCTATCTTAATTCTAAACGAATACCAAAAAATACATGTTGCTGTTTGTAATTTCAAGTCTGTTGGTACCTGTGCTTGATCTACCTATCATTAATAATCGTGATACACGACTTCAAGTATTTATAATGAAGAACCATGACAAAAACATGTAAAAAACAAAGCTATATATTATTAAAATAAGGTGATTTGGTCTTATCTACGACTAGTGTTGTACCGCATAGCTTACAAGAACCAGCTTACCGAATGTAGTGCAATTATGCCCTGTTAACGGTATAATAATTCTAGGGTATTGTTGGCCAATACCGGGTGACTTGTTGTCCGTAATAATGGAGCAAGCAGGTGGTAGAAGTTTGTCTTTAAATGTATTACCGACGGAACATAAGCCTATTATGGCGCAGGCACGACTTCTGTGAGAATGGGTTTTGTGTAAACCATCTTTATAATATGAATGAGAACTTAAAATATTGTTGAGTCTGAAGGTATATTGGGTACATTATGTCTATACAGGTGATGTAATGACATGTGTTTTTGCTTTTTGTATGTTTCACCGACAGTTCGATACAGTGATGGTAATTCCTAAGTAATCATTCAAGTGGTTTTTAGTTTAACCTGTATATTGAGAAACAAAATGGCTTCTTAACGGCAACAGAAACACGGATGTAGAATTCCAAATTCCAAGTGATTGGGGTCTAGAAAAGGAGCTGCATTTGAATAGAGATCAGCAAAACAACAGCATAATATGAGAATATTTTAAAACTCCTAAATAAATTTTAATTATCCAAAAAAGTAGGCCAACTTACCAAACGGTTTGGTCCTCTTTTTTTGATTATTAAAACTTGATCCAAACCATTGTTCCGGTAACTGACAATACCAAAAAGGACCAAAACAATGTCCGTTACACTTAACACAAAAGGCAAAAACTGCTCCAAAATTCTTTTTTATATCAAAATGATTTCTCGCGGCCACGTTTAGTATAATTGCGGGGCTTCTCACAATAAATAGTCGTCATTAGGACCGAAGGCAAGGGCTATTATGTCACCGCCATCAGACCAGCGCGCCACTCCTTCAAGGGCCTTTGTAACACCACTTGCACCTTTCGGAACTACTGGTTTTTCCTCACTAATTACTTGGTCCTCGGTCTAGCACGTATGGTACCTAGGCTTTTCAAATTTTAAACATTCTCCTCCTAGCGTCATGTTTTACTTTTTTGTGCTGTGAAAAACTGCTTTCATCATTCAACCTTTGTCTCTAAAAGCTCAGTTTTATTAAATTTAATTTCATGGCAACTTCTATTCTTTTCTGTTTTTATTTTCATCAAACAATCAGAACAGGAAACATGAATTTCACAGCATATCCAGAGATTTCAGGCGTTCAGAAACCAAGAGGAAATTAATGTAATGGAATTTCATTAAGAAATGTGAAATTTGAAATACTCGTAGGAGCTTTTTTGGATTCCAAAAAGCTCCTACGATTATTCTTCAGTTCCTTCGACTCACACTAGACTGCAGCTAGCTGACTGGCTGATGGTTAATCTTTTTACCTTGCAGCATGAGTAATTCACGTATAACTCGTGCCTACACGAGATAAGAATGGATGTTTGTGTCATCATGGTGATGTTACTATAATCCTTACGGTGAAAGCTCACAGCAGTAACACAAAGTGCAGTATAATGCAACTCATAGTTTATTACTTAAGGGGACTACAGGACCTAAACGCAAGTTTTATAATGCCTAAAAGGATACTGCAGTACACAAAGTCAGAAAAATATAATTATGATGTTGTTCAGGATATATGCTAGTTAGAAAGTCTGTTGAAAACATAATATACAATTTACATAATAACTAATTTGATACAATAGAAAAAAATCACGAAAATACCTCAAAAAAAATTCTTTTAACGATTAAAAACCATACTAATATGCAATCATTCTGATTTTTTGTCAGATTATTCTACAAATAACATATTAACGTAATAGTGTTTTAATTTTTTAGTCCAATCAATCGATTTTTTATAAATAGATAATTGCTTCATATTTTGTTATAAATTACCAGCATTGTATCATAGTGCTTCTCTTTCTTTTCTATGCAGTCCGACAGTGACCGCGTAGTCCCCTTAAGTGAAGACTTGGAATGCAAGCGAGGTGTCTTGAAGAAATGAGAGTTTTAATAAGTTTTATTGCGTTATGTAAAGTAGGTAGGACTGTTATTCATTAAGAGGTTAAACTTGCTGAACTTTAATGCAATGCCGTGGTTTGTCGGGTTCAATTCCAAAGAATATTATTTTTTTCTATTAAGAGTTTAAATTTTTAGGGTTACGTACCCAAATGCTTATTACCAATTAAGGCTCCGTTGGCCGTCCGTCCGTCCGTCTGTCACAGGATGTATCTTTTGAACCGTAATAGGTAGACATTTGAAATTTTCAGACAAGTCCGACTATGGCCGTTAAAATAACAAATGAAAAATTAAAATAAAGTTAAAAATTAAAAGGGGTCCCCAACCAATAAACGAAAATGTGTAGTGTTAAATATTGTAGGTGGTACGGAACCCTTGTGCTAGTCCGCATCGCTTAACTGGATTAGCCGTTATCCTAAATATATATATATATTTTTTTATGTACTCATAGCTTAAAGCCACTTACTAGAAAATAAGGCAAAATAGACATGCAATGTGCTATTAGTACCTATTTCCGTATAAGTCTGAGGAATGAAAGAAAGAACATGCAATTTTCCCGCGGCACTTATCATTGAAGGGAAAATGCATGATTTAGCTGCGGGCGCTAATCTTTTTATGAGCTATGTCTGTAATTGCTAACATTATCGTTTTTCCTGGGCTTATTAGTTCTTAGTCGTTAACAGTAATCATTAATTATAGGCAGAACATTAAAACTGCACTCCAAATGACATAAAATTTGTATCTGTCTGATCCTTTGATCTGCCTGTTAACCTTCGTCTGTCGTCTGAGAGTTTTGGTTGATCATATATTCCTTTTTAATTTTGAATAATGTTGAGGATCAATCAATCAAGCTCATGGCTAAGTAATAACAGCCGCACGGTTCGATCCATCAGGTTAAGCTACGCTTGCCGGGGTTGGTCCGTGGATGGGTGACCATCTTTACATACCGAGACTCTCCGTGCCTCGGAAAGCACGTTAAGCCGTTGGTCTCGGCTGTCATTCGTGGATCTTTGACAGTCGTTACGGGTCGTCAGAAGTCCGAAAGTCTGACAACCAGTCTTACCAAGGGGTATCGTATTACCCAGTAACTGGGTTGTGGAGGTCAGATAGGCAGTCGCTCCATGTAAAATACTGGTATTCAGCTGCATCCGGTTAGACTGGAAGCCGACCGCAACATAGTTGGGAAAAGGCTAAGCAGATGAGGATCAGTCAATGCAACATTTAAATTTCAAAATGGTGATAGGTGCTAATTGTAAAGTACGTCAATGCGAGCCACAACTCACACCTCTAAAAAAGTATTCGAGCAGTTATAATTATGATACGTCAATAATTTCAAAAGGCCGTCTACAAACGTACGATTAACACAAAACAATAACATTCTTCGGTCCTTATAGCATTATTGCATTTGAATATAATATATCGGGTGTCCTGCACACAAAGGCAGCCAGCCTTGATATGTCAGGGACCGAACTAGACGGTGGTATAGTATGTGGTTTCTTCATAATACATTAGTTATAATTAACTGTAAGTTAAATGGACTCTGTGATTGCAAAAACTAATTAAACTAAGGTCCCAGTTGCTCATGTTTCGTAGCAATATTTTACTCTGAAATATTACTATTGCTCTAAACTTACAAGATTAGTGATCTACCGACAGTTTGTAGTTGTATTAAAATATGTGATATTATAATGTACTAGCTTTTACCCGCGGCTTCGCCCGCGTGGACGTACTACTTACCAGAATTATAAGTATCATATGTGTTATCCAGGTTATAAGCTATCTGTGGGCCAAACATCCAAATCCTTTCAGCCGTTTTTGCGCTAAAACGAAACATACATCCAGACAAACGGACAAAAATTCTAAAAATTATGTTTTCGGCATTAGGCTTGTTCGCACACCTCGTAGCAATAGCCTTTTTTTTTCAAAAATATTCATTGTATATTTTAAGACACCTTTGACTTCGTTACTATTTTATTATTATGTAATAGTTTTTTAATTTAAAATTAGCAATAATAATAATCAAATAAAAAATAATGAAATAATATGTATTTTTTTTTTGGTTTAGCATAAGTTATTCTAAATGCCTGATGGATATCAAGCACGCAATCGATTTCGGCCGCACACAGCGTTTTAATTGATGTTTAAAATGTCAAGTAGCCAGAAACGATCGCAGATGCAGATGTCTCAATCTCGATGCAATTATTTGTCGATCGTTAACTGTTAATCCTAACTAATTCTACAAATGCGAGTCTGTTTGTTTGTTTGTTATGCTTTCACGCTAAAACGGCTGATCGGATTTGGATGAAATTTGGCATACTGGTAGACGCCTGCACCCTAATTGCATAACACACTATCGATCGGAATCGGTTACACTTTGACAGTTCAACAATATTCATTGCGTTATTTACGTCGTTGAGCAGACAAATTTTTTTAAAACTAATTATGAAGCAATTAGCAATTTGCTTCAAAATTATTCAAATTCCGATTGATAGTGCGTTACGCAATATGGGTGCTGGATTAGGACATAGGATACTTTTTATCCCGGTAGTACGTTCCCGTGGAATAATTTCCGACCTCCACGCGGGCTAAGCCGCTGGCAAAAGCTAGTCGAAAATAAAAAACTGGCCAAGTGCGTGTCAGACCACGCACAATGAAAGTTTCCGTTATTGAAAAGAATTTATACCAAAAACAAAAATAACATTTAATAGGTCCTTACCTATGAAATTGCCGTTTTGTATGAAAAAATTTAAACGAATTTTTTTCATGCATTTTTTATTTGTATTAATCGAAGTAATCACCCATGCAATCAATGCATCTTTGCCAACGCAGTGGCAGTTTATTGATGCCCTTCTTAAAGAAATCAGCTGGACGGGAGGCAACAAATTCTTCAAAGGCATTTTGTACTGCCTCTCGGGTATTGAATTTTTTCCCGCCAAGAAGTTATCCAAATTCTGGAAAAAGTAGTAGTCTGTAGGCGCAAGGTCTGGTGAGTAGGGCGGATGACGGAGAGCTTCCAACCCCAGTTCTTGCAACTTGGAGACCGTCTGCTGTGCAGTATGAGGTCGCGCGTTGTCGTGCAGGAGCAGCGGAGACGAGCGATTAACCAATGCTGGTTGGAGATGTGCCAGCTTCTCCATCATTGTGTTCAGTTCTTCACAGTACACATCTGAATTAATGCTCACCTCGTTTGGTAAGAAGCTGTGATGAATCACACCGGCGCTAGACCACCAAACAGTGACCATCACTTTTCTAGGGGTAAGTTTTCGTTTAGGGCATTGTTTAGGTGCTGAACCAGGATCCAACCAACTTGCTGAGCGCTTGCGGTTATCAAACAGAATCCATTTTTCATTGCAGGTAACAATGCGGTTCAAAATTCCTTCATTTGTGTGTCTGTTCAGCAGTGCAAGGCACGTCTCGACGCGTACTTCGCGCTGGCGATCATTGAGTTCGTGGGGCACCCATTTGTCAAGCTTTTTTACCTTGCCAATTTGACGCAAATGGACCAATATTGTTTTGACGCTAACGTCGAAAGCTGCTGCTAATTCAGCCGTAGATTGTGTATCATCAGCTTCCACAATCGCCTTTAATTCGTCATTGTCGACCAAAGTCTTCGGACGACCGCGAGGTTCATTTTTCAGGTCGAAATTTCCAGAACGGAAGCGAGCAAACCAATAACAAGTGGTGCGTTGGTTTGTAGTGTTAGCTCCGTAAACGTCGTTGATGTTGCGTGCCGCTTGTGCCGCGTTGCTGCCACGACGGTACTCATATTCCATAATTACTCGAATTTTTAACGTATCCATGCTGACGAAAAAGATTGAAATGTGATGAAAATGTAACACTAATCAATAAACAAATGACTATTTTTGAAAAAAAAAATCCATGTTTTTAAAATAAAATTAATTTGACATTAGAATTCTTAGCCAAACAAAAATTATTTTGATTTGAAATGGCCAGTACTGCAGAACGGCAATTTCATAGGTAAAGACCTAATATAAACCAAAAAAAAATTTTTTAATGTGATAAAATTGTAAATTAACAATTTTCGGACTTTTATCCTTTACTTGTGCTGTGAGACCTTGCTTTCATGATTCCAGATCAACGGGAAGTACCCTATCGGTCTTATTACAAAACGAGGTTTTTCTTCTGTCATGGTTTAAACCATCGAGCCAGTTTTTGTAATAAGAACCTAGCTGTGATAGAAATACAGTTCTTTATACAAAACTGACAACTTAGTCCGGTACTAAGTTGTCAGTTTTGTAAAATTGACATCTTAATGTGTCGGAATAAAGTTCGAAATTCAAAAAAGGGTCCATGGTTTAAACCTGGGTTTAAAGATGAACCTTGTTTTGTAATAAGACGGTAAAGGTTTTAATTTACTTGCAGGTATCAAAATATGTCGCATAAATGGCCGTATTTTTTTATTGCGTTGACTTAGAAGCTTGATTTTTTTAGATCTCTAAAGAACCATAAACCTATGTATTTGATATTAATTTAAACTTGATACCTCCACGCGTTCCTGAGAAAAAGGGTCTTAACAGACTGACAGACAGACAGACGGACAACGAAGTGATACTATAAGGGTTCCGTTGTTTTCTTTTGAGGTACGGAACCCTAATAAGTAAAGTCGATAAATATAGATTCCCGCTTCTTGACAAAAAACAGAATCCTGCCGACCGTAGACAATAATTAAAATACTTTTGTTATCTCAATACAACGTGCTAATAAACATAAACTATTAGTCGGTCGTTGACTATGTATTGTGACATCGTTTAATCGCAAATACGTAAAGGAAAAGAAACAAAATAAATGAAAAAGATACCCTACACATTACAAATGCAACTTTAATAAAAATATTCAACGGAGATGATCTTCCATAAAGATTAAATCTTTAAAAGTATATTTCCTGCATTTTTATAAGCCAAATGCTTTAACTCGGCAGCTCTGTGTAGGTACCTTCTCGGTTCAGGGTTACCACAAAGTCACGGCTTCGTTTTTATAGCTTACGATCACGAAAACTCCAACAATAGTGTGCAGTAAAAACTATCTATTTTGGACTAGACAAACGACTGCCCTCGTAAACATGTCAGAGTTATTACGACACGTCCAAAAGTTGTAAGTGGAATAATATTTCAAGCTATGGTGTTGTATGGCTACATACATGGGTAAGAATGGTTATAGATACATTTATTCTACAAAGTGCGATTAACCGCGTAACAGGTGTCAAAACATTGGCAGATGCCCCAAACTCCTAGAGGAGCGTTAAACATTTTGACTACGATTATACACGTTGGGTAATTCTAAAAATCTTTTATAGAAGTTACCTGACAACGCTACGTAATTAATAGGATATAAAGGGGTTCTGAGAAGTAGTAAAATGGCAATAAAAGATGGAAAAGTCATTTGGAGAACTGAAAAAAAAACAATTTTCAGAGCAATTATCAGTGTCGGAAAGTTTTCATGACCAATTTGGTTTGATGTATTTTAAACCTTTTAAAAAAAATGTACATCTGTAGAATTGTAGATATAATATATTATAGGCACTGCGTTACGTTCTACATTTCCACAAATATAATTCACTAAAATGAACTCGCATTCTTTCATATAAACATAACCGCTTACAAAATCTGCACCTGCTGAAAACTAGAGTACTTACTAAAACGTTTGTTTAACCGACTGTTTATACAACGTACTATTTCGTAAGTACACGATTACGAAATTTGACTAAAAATAGAGCTATGAGTGTGTAAAGTGCAGAAGGGAGAATAAGCTCGATCGATATACAGGTAATCGGATTTGCCGGCCGTTCCCCTGACAGTCCAGGAAGTGACCCCACTCAACGGAAGACTGAACTCAATAAGCCTTTATTTTCCCTATATATTTGTCCCATATTTCTCTGAAGGGAAATGAACGCGTCGCCTAACGTGGTACACGGTGCCCATGTTGTGTGATTTTTTTTTCTACACTTTTTTTTTATGGTAATTAAATAACCTTTCAATTTGGAATGTAGGTTTTGTGTTACGAATTGAAAGGGTCAATCTGTTGCGTTTTGAACTTTTGACATCGATTTTGAAGATGATTGCTGTTAAACATTGGGTAATGTTTTCTTCACTTAATAGCCTGAAGTTTTTGTTAGCAAAATATATATTTTTGTCATTCTTAAAGTTCTTCATATATATTGAGATGTATTGAAATATAACGTGCTATAATATACATCTTTACATTAAAGCTGTAATGTAAAGATGTATATTATTAGCATGATATATTTCAATACAACTCAATATACTCGTAAATAGAAAAAAAAAATAATAATATATCTCCATAGAAATTGTCAGGACACCACACACTTAAACTTTATCACACTAATCACACTATATGTCACACTAATATTATAAAGGCGAAAGTTTGTGAGGAGGGATGGATGGATGTTTGTTACTCTTTCACGCAAAAACTACTGAACGGATTTTGATGCAATTTGGCACACAGATAGTTTATAACCTGGATTAACACATAATAATACTTTTTACTCCGAAATTCTTACGGGTTCCAGACTTACGCGGATAAAACCGCGGGGCGCTGCTAGTAATATAATTTTTTACATATTCGAATCTTAACATACACAGCTATACGAAAATATACATTTATATCTCGATACAATCTGAGACTTAGGGTCTACCTACAGTGGAATGGAGGGAAAGAGATGTGTGTGATACTTTCAGATATTAAAGCTATACATACCGGGATGTAAAGTAAATTAATATAAGTACCTACATTATATCTGCTGTGTGTGACGCGCTGAAGATAATTTAAATATATAAAATGACATCATCGTCACGTGTTGTCCAGCCCCAATAAAATGTGGACATTACATAAAAACAAAGCCTTGGTCAGCTTTTTTGCAACTTCCACCAAGTTATTTTAGACCATGTCAATTACAAAAAATCTATGAGAAAACACATTGTTTCTTAAAGAACCGGTTCTAAATATGGTATGTGGTAAATGTTTACCACAGTAACGAAATCTTTTACGGTATGCTTCGGAGTACATTGAACAATTTGACTTGGAAGTTAGTAATGTTTGACAGCATTATATTCTCACGAAACGAAACTGGACACGTTTGAAATGGAATAACATTGCTGTGCTAACCAGAATACAATCCAGTCAATAACCAGAATAACTTGACTGTTCACGGTCGCGCTGATTACAAGCGCGAAAAACAAAAGCATGTTAAAATCAGTCCATTTCAAATTAGTTCCATGTTTTGCCGGGTGCCAACTTAAATTGGCTTTGACGAACGTGAACTGATGAGTTAGCGAAACATTGTGTCACACTGCCTTAATGTTTTCGTGATTCTTTAATGGAAATCTGTAAACAAAACTTTGTAATGCAAACGCTACACTGGAACTGGATGCGTCATCGCTGGGAATAGGTAACTTTGTCTTTGTACTTAGCACCGGTCTACTTTTAGATGTCTGTGCCTAGATTACGGCAAGTGAAGAAGCCTTTTCAGCATAATCAGCTAGCCGTAATAGCCAATAATAATATTGATGCCTGCCAAACTCAGCCGCTACGGCTCGCACGAGTTCCTATGCTTTGTTACAGCGGGCGGGGACTGCCCTCCCTTAATTCGCGCCTCCGGATTTTTATACATACTCTAGGGGTAGCAACAAAAGATTCGGTTTTGCGTAAAGGCATTTTAACTGTGAGAAACACCAGAAATAATGTGACTTGTCGACGTCATAATGATGCTGATCATAACATTGTGAAGAAAAAACTAAGCCGATGATGATTCTTGTACCACATCGTTTTTAAGGGTTCCGTACCCCGAAAGTTCCAAATGGAGCCCTATTGCTGTCACTCACATGTCCGTCTGTACGTCTGTCCGTCGTCTGTCACACAGGTTTTACAGCCACACGGTTGGAGCTAGTCTTCAAAATTTCACAGTAAGCATCTTGTTGACCGAAAGCCATACAAATTATCAAAAAATATTTTAAAATGTTTTTAAGGGGGGCTCCCATACAGATTAAGGGGGGCGCGAAAACAAAATTTTGATCTACCCCATCGAGTGACGTATCGTTGTTTAGAGCTCATTGAGGAATAGATAGATAATACAAAGTCTGCTTTTTTTACCAAATTTTGTTCCGATGAATTTTTTAACTTCCCATTGACCTGAACTTGTAACCTGATTGAACTTGAAATTTGGTGATAATGTTTATTATTACGTATATTTTACTAACATATACCAATACATTGATAAATCAGATTTGTACGGTCCCTTTTAAAAGTGCGAATTCCAACACGCACTTATCCGGTTTTTTTTCATTAGGTTCATTGGTTTTCGATCTTTGAACTATTAGAAACTAGTCTAGATGTACCTACTATCTACTCTAGACTAAGCAAGTTGAAATATTCTAAAATCCTATGTTTCAACCTGTTTCTATAGCCAATGGCAAAATAACTCATCTGGTATGATTATTAAGCTTATCGGCTCTCGGTTCTTCTGCTAATTAATGTTTTGGTCTTTCATTACCTACATTATTTCTTCCAATTACTGTTGGTATTCTTCAAACATTAATCACACTTAAAGATTAAAAGAATTGGAGATGTTTCCAAGAGACATTTAAAATTGTTTGATGTTGTTAATTGAATAATACGAAAATAATCAGTTTTCATTTTCATGATGAGAAAACAGCTTCGCTTGTGTAACTGAATTACTTTACATTAATTTACATTATTACACTACACTACACACACTACACACACACTACATTATTACTTTACATTATTTTTAATTACGTTACAGCAAAATAATAACAAAAAGATAGCAAAGAAAAAAAAAATCTGTCTTTTTATCCTATCTTTATCTTTGTTCTTTCTGTCTATATTTGTTTTGCACAAATAAAATACACATTACAAAAAATATATACACTGTGTTCTTTAGTTTACCTACAGTCATGTAACATTTTCCAAACACACGAAAATGCTGAAAATTTTCCCATTTCTATTTATTGACAACCCGTCTACGAGAAAATTCACGGCTCCTCAATATCACCTGGATATTATAATCTCATTCTTGGATCAAATTTGTTCACGTGCGAGAAATCCCGCCTGACAACGTACGACGAGCGTATCTCAACTCAGACGACGTTTACTTTACTAATGTAAAATTTATCCTCTGATGCCTCTCTAAAAACGTTATCCATGTCGACCTTTCGTCTTGGCGTAAGTTTGGCTACTGGTAGTGAGACAGCAATGTAAGGTTGGTCTATGGATAGTGTCTAGATGATCAGTGATACGTTCGGGTAGCTCCGAACGCGGTGTCGACAAAATAACTTTAGTTCCGTGGAGAGTTCCCATCGAAGTGAACGTTCCGTTCGTGTGAAGATACTGTGACATTGCACACATAGTTCTGTTAAGTGAACTGTTAAGAAATAAGGTGTTATTGCGAATTAATATTAGTTCAGTGTTAAAGTGACCACGTGACTTTCAACTTTTGTGTTACAAAACTTGTTAAGTGTTGAACGACTTGTCCAACTTTGAGATTCTTTGAGGTATGTAAGACTATTAGGGTTAAGTTAAAATTTTTTTTAACTTATTTATTTTTTATTTAGTACTTTTACACCTTTAACTCGTCGCGCGCTAATTAGCAGACACAATAGAAATTCTATTGTTATCTGTACACATGGTGTGCAATCGACATTTTAGGAGTTACACATCCTACATTAATTTATTCTCAGTCATAGCTGGCATCTAGTTATTTAATTAATTTTCTACCTATTGAAAACTGCTATTAAAGTAAGTACCTACTTCAGTCGCAAATCAGATAACAAGAAATTAACTTAAATTTTAAGAACAAGAATATTAAAGAAATTAATGTATTAAATTAGTCTTTAAAGTAATCTATAAAGTATTTGATAATATAGCTAAAATCACAAATCAGTTGTGTTTATAGGATGAGTCTCAACTTACCTACTTAGCTTGACTTCTCAGCAAAATAAGTAAGATTAGTGCCCAGTTTCTGAAGCATTCTTAATCTTATCAATTATTCAACAAAATTATCAATTTAAGCGAATTTCTTTCTTGTGCTCGGTTTTTGAGGTCCTCAGATAAACTCTCAATACTAATTCAAACAACTTTTAAGCTAAATTCTTCCGTAATAAATTGGTTCGATATCGTGTTCAGAAACAGATCGAACTAGTAATCACTATCAAATGCATAAACTCCGTTCAAAAACCTCTGAAACCGGGCATTAGTAAGAATAACGATCGATACAGTCGTTATGCTAATAAGTTACAATACGCTTAGTAAACTTGTGTTTAATTAATATTACCCATATGATTTAATAATCCCGTTCGAATACTGGTTATTTAATTGATTTTACTGCTTAGGCACCTCCTTATTTGCTGGGCGCACATTGTATGCTGTCATTTGTAGATTGACAGTCGTTACGGGTAGTCAAAAGCCCAAAAATGTCAGACAACCAGTCCAAACCAAAGAGTATCGTGTTACCCAGTAACTGCAGGTTGCAGAGGTCAGATAGGCAATCGTTTCATGTAAAATACTGGTATTCAGCTGCATTCGGTTAGACTAGAAGCCAACTCCAACATAGTTGGGAAAACATGGGAGTAAATGGTTGCTAGCACGTCTGCTTACCTCTTCATAGAATTCAGACGTGATGATGTTACTCATAGTACCTACTCAGTACAAATCGTAATTCGAGCCTTCGTGCCAAATCAAGTTTGTAGCTTTGTAGAACATTGTGATATTATGAGCTCCATTGCGTGAATCATATTAATTAGATTATTTCGTAATTAATCAGCGATTATGTATATCTGTTTTGCATATAAATACATGTTTTATTACATGATAAGCTGATCTTCGTGTCAAGTCAAACGCAAAAAGTGCATTGCTCAGTTTTTACGCAAGATATCATAATTATTCATGATGCTTGCGTTTTTCTGTACCTATTTGTTATTTACTTGCAACTTAGGTAGGTACTTATATTATAATTACTAGTTATGCTGCTAGGTAGGTCCAACATGGGTATTTCCTAACTACATGGGTTACTTCTTAATTATTATTATTCATAAAAAAAACGTTCGTTTTTTGATACAATATTCTCAGCAAATTAAACATTTTAATTATTACACAGAAAAGCAACAGCAATTTATTAATCGTGTCTTCATTTTTAACATGTTTTTTCTTATAAACTGAATGCCATAAAGAAAAAAATATTGTTAAAAGTGTTCCTTTTATTACAACTTTGTACTTACCTATCTAGCTATTCTTATCAATTCTTTTTTTTTTTCTTTACAACTAAGCCTTTACAATATGATAGCTTGAGTCATTATTATCAATGACCGATTAAATCCGATTACCACTTAAAATGATAATGTTACCCACATCAAAACGTTATAGGTACTACCAGTCTATCAAAAAGATTACAACTATACAAGTTAACTGAAGAATGTTCGAAGGCGATGACAAATCGGTAGTAATCGGATAATTTTTAATCAATACTCATGTTATTGGAATTTATTTAAACGGATTTAGGTTCATACATAAGGTTCGTTCGTATAGTCATTTCACTTTATTTAAAAACGGAACCTTTGTTTATGGGACCAAAAATGCCGGGTACCGTTTTGTAAATTGTTTTATCTAAATGGTATAAAATTTTCGTGTTATGTAACTTGGTTTTATCTGCAAATAAAAAATATACAAGCAAGCATAAACGTTAACAGTTATTTCGAAACGGGCACTCAGTTCTCGAGAATATTTGGCACTAAGGAATAAGTTAAAATATCCCAATTTTGGATTTAAAAGCCACACAAGATGCCGATTCTCTTGTCACACTTCGTAACTAAGCTAAAAATCTCCAAAATTTAGTTTATTGCTGTCAAAAGACGATTTCTCATTCTGAAATTGAGTAAAGTGACATAACTTAACTATATTTTAGGTTGACAGCACTAAGATGGCACTGAGTTACTAATTTAGTGAAAACGGCAATTTTACTATCCTGAATTTGACGTTCAGCACCTAAAATTTTGATTGTCAAACTAAATCAGACTATTTTTAATCGCGATTAAAAAGGTGTGGAATAAAATTAGTTGTCATCAACTAAAATTCACACCAACACCTTGATTTCAGGTGCAAAAACAGTACTTTATCTTTTTTTCTTTTGCTTATATCTCGAAAACGCTGTGTCCTATCGCAAAAATAATGAAAAAGCTTTACTTATACTCCTAAAACTCAACTTAAAGGTAATAATTAATAATAGAAAATTTGCAATTTTTTATATTTTCCATACAAAAAGTGAAAAATCCCATATAAAATACGTTGATGCTGCCCTCCCTGCGCGCTTCCGGCTCTAAAAAACATTCTCGGGGTAGGGCAAACAAGTACCACGCGGAGTCGCGATTGTCTAACTCGATTTTAGTTGTGTCAAAATTGTTTTTGAGAATTTTTTTGCAGAATTTTCATAGCCAAAAGTAAGAAATAGTGACAGTTTAGTTTGTTTAGTTCGTTTTACAAGAGAATCGGCACCAATACCTACTTAACATTTTTGTGCTTGTCAAAAATACTTAAACATCTGATAGATATGTTTAAGCATTTATGATAGCGACTGTCACTGTATAAAGGATTTATGTTAAAGCTTGCCCCGTTCTTTAAAAGGGTCGGGTCGTCCGGTTTACAAAAATGCTTTATTTTATAACTATTTTCCTTCAGCTAAAGATAACACAGTGCCCGTAGGGAGGAAAAGATTTTATAACAAAAGGAGCATAAAATTTAAAATACATTTCACTTACCTACGCGTAAGTTTCAAAGTATGTCTAGAAAACCCAGAGTACCTATATCACTGAGACGCCTTACGGTTACGACCGAAGAGTCATTGACGGAATAGCAACCTTGTAAAAGCCTTTTCACACCTTTAGAGACCTTTCATCTTTCACAGCTCCATATCTGCCCCAGGGGTTAAACCTCAGAGATTTCTGAACTACTTTACTACATTTTACTACTGACCCACGAAGAATATAAAAACATTTTCGAATCTGGCAACCGTGAAAGCGGCCACCCTATGTCAAACAACCATAATTCGTTCCAAATTACTTTTGAAACTCCAGCTTTCATGTATTCCTAGAGGAGTAATCGAAACTTTTACACAGATATCTACGCGTTTGAGGTCGAGCGGCTTTAACACTTCACTTAGAATATTTCCGTCATTAGTCCACTGTTGTGAACTGGGACAAACTATTATTTTGTCACCTTGTATCTTTGTAGCTATTAAAATAACTTTAATATCTTCACTAATATTTACGACCTCGCTCTGTGGTGCGACTGCGTCGGGAAATACATGATTTACGTCGTGCGGGTATGGAACTATGAACATTCTCGGTTTCGTAAAGGACGTCGCAGGAACTTAATATTGTGTGTATATGGATTTACGATGCTTTCTCTCTTAGAACTTGGACAGAAATCACTGTCGTTGTGTTTGAACAAAGCCGTCGATTCCCGTAAGTCAGTCTTTTGATTGGCTCGTGAAGGAAAACATCGTCAGTGCCACACATACTAAACATAATCTAAGAAATACAAATAAATTAAGTACCTACAAAGGCTAAATGTACTCAGTACTTTGATTACGTCATAGCTACGGCTAGAAGATGTGCATTTGTGCAATGCTACAAAACTTTCCGTAAATGATTGCAGCCCAGGCTATGGTGTCTATAACTTTCTTCAATAAATGATAACCTTCGACAAATTATTGTTAACAGTTCCTGTTATAGTTTTCTAATGTCATCTTATAGATGTGTAACTGTGATAATAACCTACGTAGGTTGTTATCACAGTTATAGCATTGAAAGATAAGTCTTCTTTGATAACAATTTTCTCTTTCTTCAATTGCTTTGTTTTATTTTGAAATTATTCTACGTTATCACTGGCTTAATAGGCCTTACATTGAATGATAACATTCTTCAAATCTGAGCATTCCCTTTTCGTTTAGTTAGTCTTAACAGTAGCATATAATTTGATGTCTAGTTTTTCTGTTAGACCTACACCATCTAAAGTGAAGATCACACTCTCACATCCACTCACTTCCCATCAATAGAGATGGCAAAGAAATTTTATCCGAGATAGTTACGCGTCTGTCACTTTCACAACATTGTCACGACAAACTACTTATATCGACTGCGATGTGCCATAATCTAATCGCATTCAAGATACTATACTATCTGCATACGAACTACATCTCGAGTTACGAAAATTATTGCAAGATACACGCCCGGTAATCGATACATCGTTCGTCACGTTTAAATTAAGTTTATCGTTATTATCTTTAACATTCACCTAGTTTATCGATATTGAATGGAAGTTTAATTAACTGAAGCCCTAGAGTTCACCTATTTTTCTACTTTCATTTGCCTGATTGATTAGATTTTATCGTTTTAACGTTATTACTCTTTTATTCTCGAACAACTTGGGGAACAAAGGAGGATCTTGTTTTTCATAGAAACCTGTCAAATTGATCTATTGCTTTCAGCTTTGTATGGGAAGATGTTTTGTTTCATAATTTGTAGTCGCATAACAAAACTTTTTAATAATAACGAGTTATAAATTACGTCTACAACATTTCCTATCAACATATAGAAAGCATGGTATAGGTACAATAGTGCATACGTTGATGTTTTTCTTGATAGCAAGTTTATTGTTCAATTGTTTATAAGTTCGCCTCGTTTTAATTTATTTATACAAGTTGATTAATGACATGGCACTTAAGTGCTAAACGTCGCATTCATGAAATATTGCGAGCAATAAAATATGGTCTTTATTAACTCTAACGTGTAGTACCTAATTAGTAGGTACCTAGTGAAGTTGCACGTCACGAGATAATGTTATCAATGCCATCATTTTAACACGAATTTAATTTGCATTAAAGGCCAGGATCAAAATGGGATACTAACGTATACGTAGTAAGGTACGGTCAGCAACAGAAGTCGGTTAACACTGCTACTTTTTGACATCATCTAAATTAACACAAAATGATTCGATAAACTGCTTTTTTTTCGTTTAACTATTAAGAGTTAATGTTCTTTAAATTTTTAGTACTTCTGTTCCGATTTAAATTAAATATTTCGCTTAATAATGAAGATTAAAAAACTGCAAGTGTTTATCGACTTTTGTTGCTGACTGTACTTACAATCGAAAATGTTCCCTCCATCTTTAATCCTAATTAAGCCCGATCACTAGGATACGACGTTCTAATTTTCTTCGCCTTATCTATTATATGCTATTAAGGCGAGTAGTGCAGCCAACTAGCGCCACCATTGAGAAAAAAATCATAAGTCTGGAGATATACATTTGAAATTTCCTACCCTCACATTTTTTGTCAGATAAACTAGAATTCTTTGTATCAAAAAATTTACTTTAAAAAAAGTAAGAACCGACTTCAAAACCAAAAACGAATAAAATAACTTTCATAAAACATTTAACAGCTTCTGAAGTCGGTGTCAAGGTAAAGTGCATTGAAGAATTGAAGACACCGACTTCAGAAGCTGTTAAATGTTTTATGAAAGTTATTTTATTCGTTTTTGGTTCGGTTAATGAAGTCGGTTAAAAATCAACACTAAACCTCCTAGATTCGAAGCAATTAACAATAACAGGAAAACTGCTCCTGCGGCTCTCTAAAAGCAAAACTTATTGGAGACGATTCTTCCAGCACAGGTTCTAATACAATATTAATTTTATAGATCGTAGAAATAATGAATTCCTTTGTTTGGAAAGAAATTTCTGTATGATGTGTGAACAGGTGTTAGGAAAAGTGTATACTTACCTACTTACTTTAAAACTAGTTTCTATTTATTTAAAATGCTGCTTCTTTAATATTAGGAAGTTTTTATAAATAATAATTTTATTTTTATTTCAATGAGGATGGTTAATGAACTTTAATAAACTGCTTATATCCTACTTATTTTTTATTTCGAGGATCTTTTAAATTTGTGTTAAGATAACATTTATATGTACTTTCTTATCTAAATTCAAAGAAAAAATTTAGAATTTATGCTAAGCCTTCAAAATCAAATCAAGTCAGTATTTGCATTTTATTAAAGTCGTATCGTATCCAACCACTACGAACAAAAAGAAATTCTTATGTAAGAATAAAACCACAGTTACAATCTTATTTATTTTTCTAGATCCGCTAGACCTCAGTTTATTATAAAATTAATTTAACGACTCAATACCTTCGCATTTTAGGTACAGAGAAAAACCATTATTATACTCGTATTATGGAAAAACGAAGTCTACAATGCCTACAGTTTATATTTTACTTTTGTAACGCTGAATTTGAAAATATATCTTTTTCTATTAGTTTAAATATAGATTTTTTTTAACTTTTACTGTATCAGAGCAGTATTATCTCATCTTTTGTGTCTTTCTCTGTAATTGAATGAATCGTACAATGAGAATTTCTCAAAAAGACAAAAACTGATGAACCTAACTGGTGGGAAAACGTTTTTATACGACTGGATGTAATTACATAATTTTGACAATAAACTTTATTTAAATACAACACCAATCCAATAATGATCATTAATACGGAACTAGGAAGGTACCCAATTAAAAATTCTAAATCAGAAGTCATAACACATACACTCACACATACACAATCAGTCACCCGAGCACTCTCGTGCACGCACACAGACAAATATTAGGTCTTTACCTATGAAATTGCCGTTCTGCAGTACTGGCCATTTCAAATCAAAATAATTTTTGTTTTTCTAATTTCAAATTAATTTTATTTTAAAAACATGGATTTTTTTCCAAAAGTAGTCATTTGTTTATTGATTAGTGTTACATTTTCATCGCATTTCAATCTTTTTCGTCATCATGGATACGTTAAAAATTCGAGTAATTATGGAATATGAGTACCGTCGTGGCAGCAACGCGGCACAAGCGGCACGCAACATCAACGACGTTTACGGAGCTAACACTACAAACCAACGCACCACTTGTTATTGGTTTGCTCGCTTCCGTTCTGGAAATTTCGACCTGAAAAATGAACCTCGCGGTCATCCGAAGACTGGTCGACAATGACGAATTAAAGGCGATTGTGGAAGCTGATGATACACAATCTACGGCTGAATTAGCAGCAGCTTTCGACGTTAGCGTCAAAACAATATTGGTCCATTTGCGTCAAAAAGGTAAAAAAGCTTGACAAATGGGTGCCCCACGAACGCAATGATCGCCAGCGCGAAGTACGCGTCGAGACGTGCCTTGCACTGCTCAACAGACACAAAAATGAAGGAATTTTGAACCGCATTGTTACCTGCGATGAAAAATGGATTCTGTTTGATAACCGCAAGCGCTCAGCAAGTTAGTTGGATCCTGGTTCAGCACCTAAACAATGCCCTAAACGAAAACTTACCCCTAGAAAAGTGATGGTCACTGTTTGGTGGTCTAGCGCCGGTGTGATTCATCACAGCTTCTTACCAAACGGGGTGAGCATTACTTCAGATGTGTACTGTGAAGAACTGAACACAATGATGGAGAAGCTGGCACATCTCCAACCAGCATTGGTCAATCGCTCGTCTCCGCTGCTCCTGCACGACAACGCGCGACCTCATACTGCACAGCAGACGGTCTCCAAGTTGCAAGAACTGGGGTTGGAAGCTCTCCGTCATCCGCCCTACTCACCAGACCTTGCGCCTACAGACTACTACTTTTTCCAGAATTTGGATAACTTCTTGCCGGGAAAAAAATTCAATACCCGAGAGGCAGTACAAAATGCCTTTGAAGAATTTGTTGCCTCCCGTCCAGCTGATTTCTTTAAGAAGGGCATCAATAAACTGCCACTGCGTTGGCAAAGATGCATTGATTGCATGGGTGATTACTTCGATTAATACAAATAAAAAATGCATGAAAAAAATTCGTTTAAATTTTTTCATACAAAACGGCAATTTCATAGGTAAAGACCTATTATTTCAATTTATGTAAATAATTAGCTTAATATTATAGTTTACGGAATTAGTTATTATTATTTTTTAATTTCTTCTACTGTTTAATTTATACATTTTTTACAAGTTCACCATGTAGCACGTTTGAGAAATTTTGTTCTTAATGTAACTTAGTTTGGAAGGCGCTGGTGTTTGTGATACAACGGTTTTTTCATTAGCAAGTAAGGTACATACACCAACGATACCTACATCTGTTTCTGGAATATTATATTTTTAATTGGAAAATTGTTTTTGAGAACCGTAAAAATGTGTTTTTTTGTAAAATAAAGTATTATTTATTATGGCTTATTTCGGGACCCTGGGGTCCCGGACCTTTGGAAGGTGTACGAGGGGCCGAAGCCAACTCGCAGAGGCCCCATAGACAATGTTTGCTCTTGCGAATCTCCATTCAAGCCGGCCAATAAAGGCAAGAATGAGGTGGGAGCTCTGTTCCCGTCAGTGTTCACTCCAGCCGGCCAATAAAGGCAAGCCAGAGGTGAAGAACAAGACTTCTCCCGGGAAATAGGGTCCATGGGGTCGCTACTGCCCAACAGCTCGCCACATGCTGCCCTGCGGGTTCACGTATCTCTCTTGCTCTGGCTCCTCACCCTAGATCTGTTACGGCAAAGTAAACTCCACCGGCACAGACCCAGAGTTCGGAGCGCGCAAGCCCCACCACGACGTCAACGTAGAGATACAGTGGTGGGGTTATTTATTATTATTACTATAAACCCAGCTTTTCTAACGATCAACAAGCTCTATATTGATTCAGGTTTATGGGATAACTCTCTGAAGTCTAAACTAATTTCGTGAGATAAAACTTCAGTTATTATTGATATATGATAATCTTCAGTTTATTATAGATATCTGTTACCTGTTACTGGATGCAGCGGAAAGTGCACTGAACTTAGTTCTCTGTTCATTCATACCTTATTTGTTCCGTGTGGTGAATGTGAGATTATAGTGTTGCATATTAGTTCATCGCGATTACCTTTAAACATATGTGAGAACAGTGGCCTTAGTGAGAGTTTTTATACCTACTCCAATTTGTACTGAAACTGAATAAGCGCCGTCTGGTGACTGTAATGGGAAACACAATTATTCCATACAAATTGGCATTAGTTAACGTTAACGCAAACGCGTTCGAGTAAGTAAAAAACACGCACATTAAGACCACAGTTCACGATACGGCAGAATATTGTAGGCAGAGCTACCATATCTCTTAATTCAGTACCTTTACTTAGGTACATACTGCCTGTTTGCAAATTTCCCTGTAGCTGTAATGTGTTTCTTGTGTATTTTAGACATAGAAAGTTGTATGTTTATGAATCTGCAGCAACCTGTTTTACCGATCTTTTGCGTACGAAATTGATATGAGAATATCCACGGAAGACTACAGAATACCAAGTCAAACGGATTGTAGTTACTAAAGGTGACTTCCCTCGTCTATACCTACCTATCTATTTCGCATTCAGTAGGCAGAAGGTCTGCTGGGTCCAATCTCCAAAGAGAGTAGTCGATTCCAAATCCAATGCTGTTAACCAATCAGATTTGTTGTAGAAGGAATGGCCGTCGCATTCAATCTACGAAAGAAATAAACATTTTATTCTACAAGAGATTACATTCAGAACTCTCTTCTAAAAGGTTGACGTGTTTTGACCTTCCACTATCGATGCTATCTTTAACAGTAGATACTATACTATATACCCACCTACTTTGATCGTGACGCAATTGCTGTTAGGTTTTAGCACTGCTTAGAATTTTAGCCAGACTGAGCCCAAAAATAAGACTGAAACTGAAGAAGTGACTGAAAATCATGTCAAACATTATCCCGTATGATTAATCAGACACTAATCATTACTTACTTAACTTTAAACAACGTTTATAAATAACCCATTATTATTTTTTTGTGGATGGGAAATCATCAAATGACTTCTCCCGCTCTGGGCGGAGCGGGAGGGCGTGTCAGACTTTTACTGACTAAAACCCACCCGTGTTCCTTCAGTTGCCTGTGCCAGGGCCACGGTATCTCTTACGAACAACCCGCGACCCCGGTGGACTTTATAAATAACCCCTAAAGCTTTAGAAAAAAATATGCCAGATAAATGATTGATTTCGCTTTCTAGTCTAACAAGATTCAGATCAATTATTCGAATCTGTTTGTCTACAGATATTAATTTGATAGCTAGTTCGTAAGCCTACCCAGGAGCGGCCTAGTTAAACCCCGGACTAAGTTAGAGTAACCGAACCAACCTAAACTCAGTTAAGCTAGGTTTGGCTAGTCAAATAGAGGCCGGCTCGATTACGAATCGCTCGTTGATCGCAAGCTTATATCCAAAATTAGTTCAGCTAGCTAGTTAATATACGTAAACAACCCAGTTTATGTATATTAACCTACATAAAATAAGCGAGATAACGCTGAAATACATTGCAATAACAGAGATAAGATAGGAATATTACTTTTATCTGTCTCCACCAAAAGCGGTCTTCAAAGCTTCCATAATAATGAACGACATTGGATAACAAGAATGTTAAGTAATGCAGAAAGAAAAATCTCCAAGTATAGTTATTACGCTCATAAAATAAATTAAGATCTTTCTTAAAAGATAGAAGTTACAGTATCATATGTCAATATATGTAAGAACGTTCCCACAACGCTTGGAACGAAAATGCAAATAGGGTTTCGTTGTACAAATTTTGGTGTGCATTAGGCTCGGTAAGCGTGTGTATTATTTAACTATTCAACAAGGCTGAAAGCTGCTTCGTTGGTGTACCTCAAACAAATTTCATTTCATTACGAACACTTTACTCCTTTATCTTGTAAATCTCCAAGTTTGCCGTCAAGTTTCACAATTTTAGAGACAAAGAGCCTTGTGAATATTTCATGTTTTTGTTCCAAATGATATTCCTCGGGAGTCAAAGAATTATTTCCTAAACAAAAACTTCACATACTGAGCGTGCGATGAATATTCATTAGTATTCGCAGCCACTTACACTCCGAGAATCATCAGTGCTGGTGCTCTTCGTTAGTATTCAAGTAAATAACTTAGTTTACCTTAATGACCCCACAAAATACTTGTGTTAACTTTTAGTCGTTTTGTTTATATTTGTTCATTCAATACAAACGGAACAGAAAGGAAATTAAACACCGTAAATTCCCGGGCCATGTCCGAGTCCTCCGTACGCCCCACAAACAAACTTGTAATTAAATTTGGCCCAGTTGTGATACTTTTCTTTATGATGTCAACAACAACGACTAATTATAATTACGCAATGCCATGCCAACAAAGAGAGCCCAGAACAACGTAAAAACATTAAATAATAACAAAAGACTATTCGTACAGCCGAGGAGCTTTCGCGGCTCCGTGTGTACGTGATATAACAGCGAATTGTGTAAAACGCAAAAAGCAACAAAGTTTCTGGGATCGACAAAAAAACCGGGGTTTCTGCACGTCATAAAGGGGGAAACAACACGTAAAATGGTTTCCCTTCCCGAAGTCAATTTCAGTGTAAACGTAGAACGTGGAAATGTTGTTTATTTGTTCATTATTCCAGGCTAAAATGGACCTTAGGGTAACTTTGTTGTTTACAGAGTCGTGAGGTTTTATTTTAGCAAACCATGTGCATTTAATAAAGTTGCAACACAGTTATAGGAAGTCGTATTCATAGCGAGGCCGTATGTTTCCGAGCTTGCTCCAACTTTATTGACTGGCAGAGTGCAGTTCATTGAAGTAAAGCCACAATGTGCGTCCCGACGCTCAATAGAATTGCCCTCGCGATGTAGGAGTAAGAAAAGGCCCGTTCAGCCGCGTGAAAGCCAAAGCCGGTTCAACTCTAAAGAGTTCAGCCGACTGCGCCGACGTAAAATAGCCCATGTGTCGGGGTTGCCATTGAAAAATATACGCTCTTCTCATTTATAAAGTGGGGAAGGATCCTCTTAAAGATTGGAAGATTGCGGCTTGTTGAAATTTCTTTATGGTGCCATTTTATGAGGGTTTGTACACCTTTGTCATTGGCATGTCTTGCTAATAGATTTATTAGATCAATTTTGTTTTGGAAAAAATATAAGAAAATCCTTAAATGCTATGAAATCATAACTATTATAATATTTATAAGGAAAGAATCTTTCATCACGTCTAGGAAACAACACTATTTTCCTCACAGAAAATAGAACGCCCCATTTTTTTGCAAATCGGGCCGTGCAATCCCAACTTCCAAACAAACCCCTGTGAACAAGTGTACATTTCCTCATCCTTTTAAAACCACACGTTTTTGTCAAACCCGTCCTTTCACCGCATACCAGCTGTATACGTAAGAAGGTAAGAATACGCTATTTCCATTGAGGGTAGTGACCGGGCCTATCCTCTAATGCGTCACTGCTAATCTTAGCGATCTCCAACACGTCGGAATGACGCACCTTGACCTCCAACTGACTCACAATAAGACAATCATTAGAACAGTAATTACGAAATGATTGACTAGAATTACGAACGTTGTTTTAATCAGATTCCATGTTTTTTACTGTTGTTGATTTAATTCAATTACGAATTGAAGACAGCCTTATTGTTCTGAAAGTTTTTGCTTCACTTACGTCATTGCTTTTTCTAGGTATTCTTGAAAAATGCACGCTTTCTTTGGTTCGATTTGAAATATGACGATCCCGAGACCGTCAGCTATAAATTCTTGTTTTATGTTATTGTTTGATAATCAGTAGAGTATCTTTCTTTTTCATAGCATCTACACCTGTTACGGTTGTCACAACAAATTACTAAGATTAGTCAATAGATATTATAACTTGTTTTGATCCTGTTTGTGTCACCGTCTCACCTTTATGCGTGTAAACGAATGGATTCTTACCAAGAATATGTTCGTATGTGAAACAAAAAATACGGTGAGTACCTACACATTTAGCAATGATTTCCATGCGTCTTGGACTTCTCGGCATAACGGGGCATAGTACGACCTGCATATTCATAATGTTGTCTAAGTAGTTGAATATGACATTTTTGAATTATGATTATTTCATATAACAGCTTTCTTGAGACGCATTCATGTTCATAGTTTTACTCACGAGTATTATTCGGGACTACCCATTTATTTTCTGTCTCGAATGGAATCTACCCGTTTAATACCCGTTAATTAATTGAATACCCGTGAGCATATCAACTTCACAAGTCGGAACTGAATCCAAGATTAATCAACAATTAATTTGGTTGGTCCAGTTTCTTATAACTTTTTAGTATTTTAGATATTTTATATTCCAATAAAAAAAGAAAAGAAAATCAATCATCGTGTTCGTAAAAAGGGTGTGTTTAATGTTTGTACAGTAGATCGTTTCAAGTCAGGAGTATATTGCTGGAATATTATCACCCCTGTTTGCCCATTTAAAATAATGTGACGATGTTTACCTACTTGCCATTAACATTTTCTGAAAGCGAACGTGCAATATGGATAGTTGAATACCCCATTTTATATTTGATATAGGTAGGTACAGTCAGCAACAAAAGCCGATTAACACTTGTAGTTTTAAAGCGAAATATTTAATTCAAATCGGAACAGAAGTACTTAAAATTTTAAGAACATTAATTCTTAACAGTTAAACGAAAAAAAGCAGTTTATCGAATCATTTTGTGTTTATTTAGATGATGTCAAAAAGTAGTCGTGTTAACCGACTTCTGTTGCTGACCGTACCTAATCTTTTTAATATTTATCTAAAGTATATAAACATGGTGTGCCCTTGTAAAAAATATGGGTCAAATGATATCAGGGCTTATCAATAAATATCGGTGACACACCGCCCTCCATAGTGCAGTACGATTACAAACTTGCTACAAAAACATTCGTTTTCTGTTGTCATAGATAATATTGTAGGGCTAACTAGAGATTTTTTCCTATCGCTATGTAATCTTTGTATTAAAAGAAATGTTATCTGTACCGGATTCGGAGAAAAAATATCTGACCGAGACTGATATTGTTTTTCGTAGTTCTATAATGTAGTTAGGTTAGGTTTGAAGAGTGCTTAAGAGCCCCCGTAGCCCCCGGTGCAAGTGTGCGAGGAAGTCAGCAGGAGTCTGACAGATCCCTCCGTCCACCCCAGGGCGGAGGACATCCATGAACCAACCATGCATGATTCCATCCCTTGAACAAAAAAAAAAAGTATAAAGGCACAGTTGCATGATATTGTTGCCATCGTGGGCAAAACCTGGATGAGGCTGGCACAGGAGCGTGACGATTGACACAAGAAAAGAGAGGCCTATGCCCAGCAGTGGGTGAAGTCGGGCTGTGGGTGATGATGATGATGAAGGCATAGTTGGACTTGTTTATACTTTTCTGCAAATTTTGGTAACATCGGAAAACCTGTTCCACAAAGACGACAAGTCCAAAGTAAGTATAACAAAATACATCCCAAGTCCGACTAAATAAATAAAGCAATCTCCAACTTTTGTGAATTCTTTTGAGAAGTCTGTCACTCCGGAATCCTCACATCCGTAAAGAAACGTTTGTATTCAAATACCAGCTTGGTGATCGCGGCCTCAATATTGATCAGTACGTGATACACGTCTCCATAAGGAGTTTTCACTCGAAACCTTTCGATTGCCATCGGTACAACACCCTGAATAATCGATAGTTTACTTTGAATGTAAACTACCATTAACTCGACGTGTTGATGAAAGTTTAACATTAGGTATTACAATTCACACATGTCTAGAAATCCAAAAAAAAAAATTATGTAACAAAATTACAAACTACTTAACCTTTTTTATTTTGCGTCTTGTCTAATGTATTTAATTTAAACATAACCTAAAAATAACAAAATTATATCCTAACATAACTAAAACTATTAAAAAACTAAAAAATATGGCATCGAAAAATTCCTCCGCATCGTTGTCGATTGGTAAAGTACCCAAGAGACTGGCGGCATTGCCACGTTGTATGGCAATGCTAAGCCTCTGGCCAAGGTAAAAGCCAGCCCTTGGGTCATGGGAAGTGACAATGTCTAGAAATAATTATAAGCACTGGGAAGTTTTCTTTTAACCCTCATTTTGACCAATGACGAAACTTAGAGCCTTAGCACACCGCCGCGAAACCGCATAATGTTCCACTGAGTTCAATTGAACTACTGCTATTTCGCTGCTAAGGTTTCACAGCAGAGGTGTGCTAAGGCCTTGAATCGAACAAAACAAAATACGAGTAGCTTTCGAAGTTTTCTAGAACAAACTAAATTTCAAGAGCATTAGCTGCGGAATTGTCACGAAGTTTGCGTCCAAAATTATACCTACTGATAATTCTAAATTTTCACACGACCTCAAGTTTGGGTCACTAGTAAAAGAAGTGTCATTATGTTCTTACAGCCTACTTTTTATCTGCATTCAAAACTGAAAAGATGTTTGGTATCTTATCGGACAAGATAAAAGTCAGAAATTAATTGTAAGCGGTAGAAGGCATTAGACATCAGCGTTGGCCAGCGGAGAACTAGTTGTAAGTGTTCAACCATTGATTTATATCTATCTTAATTAATATTATATCTTAATATACAAAAAGAAAAGTCCTGACTGACTGACTGACTCATCAACCCCCAGCCCAAACCATTGGACCTAGAAAGCTGAAATTTCGCATAGAGGTTCCCTTTATAATGTAGACAAGGAATAAGGAAGGATTTTTGTTCCCGTGGGAGATTTTCCGATATGCACGCGGGCGAAGCCGCGCGGGAAGTGCTAGTTACATTATAAATGCGAAACTGAGTTTGTTTGTTACGCTTTCACGCTAAAGCGGCTGAACGGATTTGGATAAAATTTGGCTGTTAGACCATGACCTGGAAAAGGTCATTTTCATCTTTTCATCCTGGATCGCAGATGAAGTCGCGGGCCATAGCTAGTAATAAAATAATCGTTAAAAGCGAGGCTTCGGAACGGTCTTTTAATTGAAAATTGTTAAAAGTTTTAAACCCGACAATCTTCATTACAAGTTATATTGTAAAATAACTGTCGGATTACTGCACGAATAAAGTATACGATTTAACTAGTAATACAAAATTTTATACCTAATTAATTTGCACGCAACATGATCACGTCTTCGTAGCTGAAACTTTATTAATTTCTCTTTACAAATTGCTGCGAAAATTTTCTTTGAAAGCAGAGTTCCTTCATTTTGTGTCAGGGTAAAGATGTCCTTTCATTATGGCGGCAATATCTTGGCTCAACAACATGGCCGCAATTCAACGACCCTCTAATTAAGATCTCACTTACAATCGGACAGGACTAGCATAGATACCGATACCAATAGTATTTTATGACGTAAGTGCTATGCTGTTGGAAAAGGATTTGAAGTGCACTCTGATTTAATTAGGTTCTTGCTTCTTGCACTTAACACTCTCATCGTTTCTAAATCCGATATGTACCTACCTATGAAGGTTTTTGGAGTTTATTCCTTAAAAGAAGCGATTCTAATAATAATAATACACTGCTATTTTTTAATTAGTACAAAAAAAAATGGGGCTCTATCCGTACCCGTTACTGATCATATTTGTGTAGTCAAAAATCAAAAAAATGAAATCCCAAAATTGTCCACAAAAATTTTTCATAATTGGTAAATTCATAAATTTCATAATTGAATCAATGATTCATAACAATTGCGACTAGAAAATACTACGTGCAGTGTTTTTCCATGATTAATGAATACTATTAGGTAGCCTGTACAATATTTCCATAAACTGAGTGACATTTTGGGATATAAACAAACGCTAATAACTTTGTTGTTTATGAATATTATTTATTGAGACTTTACATATATAATAACAAGACCTGCTCTAATGAGCCCTTTAAGTATTTGTACTAATTAAAAATTAGTGGTGTTTATGGCGCCCGGTATGGAATTTTATAAGGAGTAAAATAAAAGCGTCAACTTAAAATCGTTGTCACGAGAGGGTGAAAGAGAGGGGAGGGGGAGGGTGAGAAGGATGAGAGGGGGACGAGCGGGGAAGGTGGAAAGGGAAAAAAAACAGGAGTAAACTCCAGTCGTGCGTCGGAGCTGATACAAACACACAATTTTTTTTTCTCTACAAACTCTTTTCTCATTATGTATTTTTAAATGCCTTAAATAATTCGATAAAGTGATAAATCAATTCTAGAAACAAATCAAGTCATTCTAGTTTACTGACCCACAGATATGAAGATGTTTGAGAAAGTCTACCGATCAGGACTGATGTCCTAGACAGCAATAGGCTGTTGATAAAAATAATGATAAAATAAACAACACTTTTCATCAGTCTACCATACATTTCGGAACAATAAAGCTAAGGCATTTATTCACCCATGAAACATACTTTCTGGACATCGAGCATTGTTCCTCTGTAAAACATACTTGATATCATGCCAAATATGGATATGAATGGACTCATACGAGTATCCTTCCACATTAAATGTATTGTTATTTCCATATAGATGAAATTGTGCCCTAATCATCCGCTGCGAAACAAAAAGGGGAAGAATGGAGGAGCCAGCGAAATGGATAGGAAAGATACTGCTCCGGATAGGGTAACCATCTTACCATCCCCCCGGATTTGTCCGGCTTTTCGGCCCCCTAACCGGTTTGTCCGGACTTTTCAACATTAGCGGATTTTTTTATAAAATAGATAAAACCAAATGAGTACTGAAAAAGAAAGATTAAAAAGTAAAATTACTTTTTTGCAAATGTTCTGCTTTTTGTGAGTACTTTTCAAGTATGGATATGGTTACCCTAGCCAAGCTCCGGGTAAATGTGTATTCATTGTGTTATCCTTCTTTTAGTCCAGTGTTGCGAATACTTGTATTAAATGTGCCAGTAGGCTTGCTGTGTTGTGTAACTTTGTTACTTACCTACTTCAATATTATCTGTACATCAGTGTTTTGACTATACTTTAATATATTATGTAGATATTTGGAATGCTAGTATTTGTGATTATTATGGAAACTTGTCATTGCTGCTTGAAAATCAATAAAATCTGTAGGCGTAGAATCATTAACAAGGTATATCTACCGATCAAGTCTAACCATTATAATTTACTAGCTGCGCCCCGCGGTTTCACCCGCGTAGACCGGGATAAAAAGTAGCCTATGTGTTAATCCAGAGTATAAGCTATCTACATACCAAATTTCATCCAAATCGGTCCAGCCGTTTGAGCGTAAAGAAATAACAAACAAACAAACACACACACACTCATAAACTTTCGCCTTTATAATATTACTAGCTGCGCCCCGCGGTTTCACCCGCGTAGACTGGGATAAAAAGTAGCCTATGTGTTAATGTAGGTATAGCTAACCCTGGATTAAGCTATCTATCCAAATTTCTGTCCAGCCGTTTGAGCGTGAAGAAGTAACAAACATACAAACACACCCACAAACTTTCGCCTTTATAATATTAGTGTGATAGTGTGACTAATAAAATAGTGTGGTAGCATTGAATGTAATAGTTATTCTGAGATCCTCATCGCCAGCAAAGGGAAGGTCTAAGGGAAAACAAATATTATTGTTATGTACGAAGAAGATTCATGGATAGTCAGTGTTCGAAAACATCCATTGCTGATTGGTTATTTTGATTGATTGTTTCACATTTTCCTCGTAAAAACCCTCACTTCATAAATTACCTAACTATGCCCATAAAATGGCTGAAGTTATAATTTATGGTTATTTATTAACGTCACAAAACATTCCTTCCATGATTTCACAAAAATACAAATCAAAATTAAAATAAAAGTTTTATCTGCAAATACAACAGTTTTAACACGTTCCTAAATGTTCTGGTTACCGAAATAAGAACTCCATTAGCAGTCATTTATAGTATGTTTCTACGAATAGCTTAGATGTAGGTCGGTTTGTTGGATCTTGAATTAACGTTACCTGATTACGTGACTTCCTTAAGATTAGCTGTTAAACGTTTACAAGGAAAAAGTGCACATTTTGTATTGCCATTGCTTGTTTTGTGCCTTGGAAAACACGATATGCCATTGGCTCCGGCTGTACCTAATTCGTGGATCTTTGACAGAAGTTCCGGCTAATCTGAAGCTCGAAAGTCTGCGTTATAGGTTAATATAATACCCCTTGGTAAGACTGGGTAACTGGGACTTAGTAACTGGGTTGTGGAGGTCAGTTAAGAGGACATCGAAGCGTGGTTTAGCTCGGTGTGTAAGTGAAATGGCGTTAAGGCTGTCTAGTTTGACGCGCGACATAGAAGACTCACGCGCACCGGAACTAAAAGCGCTTCGTTTAAATGTAGATTTATGACAAAATGCTATACTTAAATCAATTTTTAGCTGAGTAAGTTCATAACATATTTAAATACCGTCGATTTAAAGCAAATTTTAATGCACAATAACGAACTGTTTACGTATAGTCAAAACAGAAAACAGATGGTGCTACTTTGGAATTTTTTTCTATAGAAAAAAAAATCAAGTAATTCGGTTTTAGTACAGCAGTAGACTATGTAGTCAAATAATACTTATGGAAAATCCAAATAATTTAACCATATACATTTGATTTTATAGGAATTTTAAAAACATAAAATTTATCGATAATCCCCCCATGTAAAATACTGGTATTCAGCTGCATCCGGTTAGACTGGAGGCTCCAATAATAGGTAGTTAGGAAAAAGTTAGACAGATTATGATTGTTTATTTTGTGTATATTTGGGAAATGATAACAATGCAAACAGTGACTATGAACAGTTTGCTATGGATTATAACAGGCTCCCAGATTTACTGTCCAGCGGGGTAATTGAGTAACACACTTACAATTGCAATGCGTTACATTTTGACAATTCAACAACATTCATTGTCATGTTCGTTTCCGAGCCGACGAATTTATCAAACACTAGCTGACCCGACAAATCATAGAAAATGCACTTTAAATTTTCCCGGCAATTTCTCAAACATTTTCTTACATACAAACCTTGTCCTGACAATTACAAACACAACAAAAAAAGAATTAGCCAAATATGAGTAGGTACAACCGTTCTAAAGTGATGCCGCGTACATTGGGCAATTGGCTTTTATATTTATATAGATATGAAGCAATGGATTAGCAATTTCCTTCAAAATCATACGGATTGTGACTGAAAGCGTGTTACGCAATCGAGGTGATGAATAAAAGTGACACGGATAAGCTGAAGTAAAAACAAATAAAATAATCGGTTATTTTGAAAATAAGTTTCTTGGAAGTCGTAAAAAAATACTAGGTACCAATTTAATTTAATATTGCTGACTGCTGCAGTCTGTTGCAATAGGTTTCATCGTAAACTAAGTGCCACCAGTACCCTTGCGTAACACACTCTCAATCGGAATCGGTTTCATTTTGACAGTTTAACAACATTCATTGCGTTAAGTTTTACGTTGTCGAGCAGACAAATTTTTCCATCATATGAAGCAATGGAGTTTGCTTCAAATTCAAAATTATTCAAATTCCGATTAATTTGATTTTGATTGATTGGTTTCAATCACAATCCGAGAGTTTTGAAGGATATTTCTAACCCCAACGTAAATAACTTGGACGAAATGTCAAAATTAAATAACATGCGATAAATTGTTATTTTATGTGTGTTGAGCAATTGCTGGATTGGAATATAAACGGACTTTGCTCAAATCACTAATATCTACCAGAAATACGTCTGTATAATGAAGTAAACAAGGTAGGTACTAATTGTAAGTAACGTTCAGTCCTTTATCATACAATTCACTAAACACAATTCTTTTTGCTTCGGTTGTCTTCACTCGAGCTCGCTTATTGTCGAGAAAATAGTATTCTCTATTCGCTTACTTCGACGAAAAAGTTTTTGATACGCTATTTTTCGAGAAAATTGCTTTTTGTGTAACTTAAGAATTCGTTCAGCGTGAATTATGTGAAAAAGTGCCACTGAAAATCTTTGCAAGTAATGTTTCGTGTTAGTAAAAAGTTTTGACAGGAAAACTGACTTTTAATGAAGATTTCAGTGTCTCCCGACATTTCAAGTTGTCTAATTAAGTATATGATGATAAGAATGATATTCATTCAAAATCCTTTTAATAACACAGCAAGGGGCTCTGTAACGTTATTAGACATTCAAATATCTCCGCAGACGATACAAAATGATTACAACATAAACAAGCAGTCTAAACAAAATTAATACAGTTATCGTTTACATTAATAATTAAGCATAGTAATAAAAAATGTGCCTCGGAAGTAAGTCTTACTTAATTTATGCAGAACATAAAATGAATGTTAATTTTCCAAAATGGTTTTAACACACATTTCAACGAAGATATTTAATTTTATTACATAGTAAGGCGTCGGTAACGTCTTTTATCGTTTTGACAAAAGATATAACACGGTTTTACATTGTTAATCATTCATTAATGTGCTTAATTTCCTAGGATTTCATGTTAAGAGTTCAGAAATAAGAATTTTTAATTCTAACTTTACAAAAATTTTATGGTCGTGGTTTCAGCCGCTTAAAGAATTTGTATGTTAAACGTACCTCTTTAAAAATGTTCTGCTGAAATAATGACCAACTTCTCTAAGCAGTAAAACGTCGAAGTTTGAAATAATCTTCAATAAAGCATGCGTTTTACGATTTTGTTGTCAGGAATGTTAATTTGAAAAAAACGAACGTAGGTACCTACTTTATGATTGCATTTTACCTAAAGACATTGCTTCACCGACAGCGTCGAAGGCGTGGCGAAGCGAAAGCGAATTGTTGAACGTGCACATAGTATTGGCGTTCCTTAAGGTGCGGATAAAGCTCCGCTAGTAACAAAATAAGAACAATGAAATAACAGAACCCTTATAGGTTCACTTCGTTGTCCGTCTGTCTGTCTGTCTTCCCATCTGTCAAGAGTCAAGACCCTTTTTCTTAGGAACGCGTGGAGGTATCAAGTTGTAATTAATATCAAATACGCAGGTCCCTTGGAGCTCTAAAAAAATCAAGCTTCTAAGTCAACGCGCAATAAAAAAATACGGCCATATTATTGCGACATAACTTGATACTCGCAAATAACTCAAAACCTGTAGGGTACTTCCCGTTGACCGTAGAATCACGTTTGGCAAGAAACACTTACAGCACAAGTAAAGGAAAAAGTCCAAAATCGTTCATTTGTAGTTTTTATCACATAAAAAATATTTTTTTACGATTACAAACTTTATTTTTTTTATTTTGGACTTTTATTTTCTTGAGTTGGAGAATTGACAGTGACGTACACCTAGGTATCAATGTATGGGAGAACATTATTTTCAACTATTGACAATTTTATGTTTGTTTTTGGATAATTTTTTTTTCAACTACGGAACCCTTCATTGTACGTGGTCCGACGCGCTCTTGGCAGGTTTTTTTTCTGTCTGTGTAGCAAAGGTTTAACCATGGTAATGTCATGCGGGCTATGTTATGCTCGAGTATATGCGGGCTGCCCACGCGACGTTCAAGATGACAGTCAATACTCATAAACTTAAACACTTACAATGTGCAAAGGTAATAAACACGCAGCCACCCATAACACCAAGTGCTCACAAAATATGACTGGAAACATAACTAAAGAAGTTAATACTATTTGACCTAGAATTCAGCCTAATATAGATGCCAAACTGACAAACACATTGATAAAATCTGTTCTACAGACCACCGACGTAGAAAGGTCGTTAATAAGAGACTAAAGAAATAGATTAAAGATACAGATCCAAACCAAAATGAATATGAGACCGACGACAGGCCAGATCCTACCGTTATATGATTGTCAGCTGCTGATAACAACAATTTTATCATCACTTCAAAAGACTAATATGTTTTGTAATGTTAGTGATTGAAACTGAGTCTTTACTCGGTCAGGTTGTTCGAGCCTGTAGGCCTTTGAAACGTTACCTCCGCCTCCCCCAAATGCAGCGCGACGTGTTTATTTACGACGCGCCGCCGACGATTTCGCAGAAAATCCATGCCACAGTGTAAAATACTTGCAGTTGATCAACTTAATTAGTTTTTCTTAGGTCGATATTTATTCCTTAGGTTTACATTTTATGGTGTCTACGGTGGAGTGAACTAAGATGATTACATAAAATGTCGTGAATTTGTTTTCACATTATCAGATAACGATGCCAACACGATTCGATAGCGATAGGTTCAATTATTACCGGCCCCATGATATTGTTGAATATCGATGACCATCGCGACTCGACAAACAAGCACACTACTAAGTATCGACGTCTTGAAGCCGGCAGTGCGAAAAATTTTGCTCAAGTGAAAGAATGCCCGCTACTCTCACCCCGCACTGTCTTTGCCGGTAGATATCGTGCCGATATCGGTGTCGGTGTATGTGGAAATCGGTTACAATGTTATGGGCATGTGATGCAGAGAATGAAGAAAATGTCGTCTGGAATGTTTTGATTGTGAATCTGGATGGCTATACGAGTAAAGGAAGACCAAAGAAACGATGGATGATCTGTGTGAAAGATGATATGGCTAGAAAGGGAGTGACTACCGTGATGACAACTAAGTAATAGAGAAGTATGGAAGATAAAAACAAGTTGTATCGACCCGAAAAAAATGGGATAAGGGCAGGAGAATGTAGAAGATCGGTGTCTGTCGTTGACTACGACGATATAGGTGACAATAAAACACAATGTAAAGGCGAATTATCCCGTTACTTCACTGGGCGGAGCAGGAAACGAATATAGCAGATAGTTTCAGATTTAACCTTTAAATGATTATCATCGCGCTAAATCTTTATGGAGTTAAGGCTTAGCGGATGGAAGGATGTCAATCGTGATATAATAATAACATAAAAACGGCTATTTTAGTCAACATTCATCCAAGCAAATAGCTTAGTGGTTTGACGACTTCTGTGCAAACCTGTGGTTAAAAGTTCGATTCTCAACTGTTGATATTTTTTTCGATTCTTTTTTTACATTTTGTTATACTGTTATTTGATAGTTCGTAGAACGTATACAGAATCCATGAAGTTTATTCCTTTTATATCATCTACGGTTATAATAAAAATAAATATCAATGGTTAGCTGACAGTATTAATGAGAAATCCCGTGTGTACAATCTACTGTTATATTTTTTAGCGATAGCCGGGTTCGTCAGGAATAATCTGTAAGAATCACTCAGTGTATCAGTGTTGTGCCATTATGTATTAAATGCAGGAACGGCACGAACAGGCGTTTACGAGTATTTATTCACTAAAAACGAAAAACTTTGCAAGCAATGGGAAATTACTACTGAAGGCTGCGGGTTTCGACCTTAGGACGAGCTGCTTCTCAAACGGACGACTCTCTGTATATTTTGGCCGCTGAGACCACAACTACAAACGTACTGTACAGAAAAGATTTATAAAATATGGCTGTTGTTTTAGTATATTGTGAACGAAGTCGCGGACGGAAGCTAGTTAGAGATAAACATGATTTTGAGGTAGTAAGGTGAAAGTTTCAAATTGCAATGGTTCTACTGGGTATCAAAAAGTCACGCAAAAGTTAATGTTAATAGAAATTTAATTTTTTCGTTAAAAAATTATCTCTTTTGCAAAATTTCATGCTTCTAGCCCAGCGATTTAGGGTGTGGATTGTCTGTCAGTGAATATAAGAATTTTATCAAGTAGACAAGCCGTGTGCCCGATGGTATTTCCCATCGACATAAATGGTGAATTTTCATCCCCTATTTAACCCCTTTAGTGACTGAATGAAAAAAACAATAAGATTTTTATTAAGTTCGGGCTAAGAATGGTCGTACTGCTTTGCTTCTGCTGTAACCATATTCTTTTGTTTTTGATGTCGACCACTGCTCATAAAGATAAGTAAATATTGACAACTACATATGAAGGAACAATTGCCGTACTTTATTGTCAAGGGACGTACCTACTGCTACAGCTATAATTTATCGAATCTACTATTCTAAGACATCAAAATTAATTTAGTGTATTTTTTAACCGGCCCCGCTCATGTCGGATTGCCATCCCTTAGGACTATTAGCCTAAAAAAAAATTCCAAGTATCAATATGTCAAAAGTTACAAACCAACAAACATACGATAGGTACGTCATCGACTAACTTGCTTTGGAACATGGGCACCGAGTGATAGGTACGGTTACCGCCTAACCAGGCTACGTTCACACGGCGCTATTTTTGAAGTGTATAGAATACGATATTTTATCGTATACAGTGACTTTTTGTACTCAAAACTGAAAGTTTGTTCACACAGCTAAAACGATACAAGAAAATAATCTTTTCGATCGACAATTTTTATCGTGTTCATGCATTAGGTCATGTTAGTATAGCACTTTTGTTTGAAACAGCTCGACGAAATTCTCTGGCAGAAAATCGTCACGTAACGAAAAAACGTTTAAATGCCCCCTACATGCGACTTTGTCTCTTTCTATTATATCTTGAAAGAGACAAAGAGAGAGAGGTCAAAACGACGACAGACGAGGACGGAGAGGGGGAAAATTTTTGAATTTTACTTCATGGGTGTCGTTTTCATGGTTATCGAGGGAGCCAAAGCCGGTAGTGAAGTTAAATTGAAAATTCAAGATGCCGGCTGTGAAAATTTTGTGTTTGTGTTTTAAATCATACGTTAGAAGGAACTTCATTCCTGACGGTGGTCCCCGACCGCACATTTTTATTTTTTTCTAATTTTCATTGTTGTTGCCAGAGTCAAAGTTGATTATATTAGTATCCAACCGAAAACCGGATACATTGTATTTATACATATTATGTGTAATTAATGTAGGATATGGTAGTAGCGAAGACAGTTCGATGGAGAGTGAAATAGTAATATGGATGAATCTGATGAAAAAATCTTAGAAAAATGTGTTTTAAAACTTCTTCATAAAGGACCACGATAAAAAATTATAAACTACTCGCGCTTGGCTATAATTTTATCGATAATAATTTGCAATGTGTCTTAACACTATCGTAACATGACAATTAAACGTCATCATACCACATATAAATAATCACATTTTCGAAAACGATATTATGAATTAAAACTGTAATATAATTACGAGATATTTTTTCTGAGCTGTCGCAATTTCATATCTAATGTGTTCTTCTTTTATTTGAATTTTTTGAACAACTGCAGAGAGAGCGAATTTTTAAAAATTTTGACACAGGTCCAACCTCCATGACGTCCCGCAGGACTCTGAGCGCGAGCGGATTTAGCCAAATTGACTAATTTTGAGTTTATTTAAAAAAAATCTATTAAACTCAAAAATCCAACCGTTAAATTCCCTCCGAAATACGATTACCTCATGATACATGCAATTTTCATATAATTTTATGCTGTAATTAGGAAATGAAACGGGAAATGGTTTTGAAATCGACCATGTTTCGGATTTTTTTTTTCATCGAGGAAAGTACAACTTATCGTGTTTTGAACCGTTAATTTCCCTCAAGCAAGGATGTATCTATGGCATATATTTTTTTCAGGACCTTAATACACTAATTTGACCATTTAAAATTGATTCTGAAAACAGGAAAAATCGGATAACCCCCCGTTAAGGGAACACAACGATAAATTTAGATTTTTTTAATTCCTATAAAACCAAAAAAAAAAAGGCAAAATCATTTGGATTTTCCATGTGTTATTTGACTAAGTATTATTGTCTACTGTTGTACTAAAACTGAAACATGATTCCTTGAAATTTTTTCGTTAGAAATAAAATCCAAAGTAGCACCGTCTATTATCTGTTTTATACGATTATGCGTAAACAGTTCCTTATTGTGCAGCAAAATTTGCTTTATATCGAAAGTATTTAAATTTGTTAATAAAATTGATTTAAGCATAGCATTTTGTCATAAATCTACATTTAAACGAAGCGCTTTTAGTTTCTAAAATCATCTATCTCGCACGTCAAACTAGACAGCCATACCGCCATTTCAGTTACACACCGTGCTAAACCAGGCTTCGATGTATCCTCTTAAGCTAAGAAAACAAGAACCACATTCAATTTACGATCAGATCTACGATAAAAATACAATGGTAGGTACTGTTAACTGTTTTCAGTTTTTGTAGCGTTTAGTAGTAAAAAAGAAATATCTGAACACATTCGACACGCACGAACGAGTCCTGAACGTGTCCTCGAGAACCGAGACGTGTCGTACTTAGAAACAGTACTAATGATATCTTTTCTTGAATTGTTGACACGTTCAGCCCTATTTAAGAATCCTGGGACACAAGAAACGGGAGAAAAACTTCGATTAATTTTAAGCTAGCGATGCTTTTGAATTACCTACGTACCTTTTCTATAGTAAACTTGGTTTAATACGAATAGATGGGTTGTAAAGACTATCACTACCCATCACGTGAGTGAAGTTTTGCCAGCTAATTTAATTTGACCTTGATACCGCTATTCAGTTACAGAAACTCGAAGTTTGCAAATGACTAGGGGGGAGCGAGTCAATCGCCATCGATTGAGTATACCTAATTTAATTTCCAAGCAGTAGTTGAAAACTTCCCGGCCTGGAAACTGAATCAAGGTCCCATCCTACGCATTTGCGCTCTTGCATGCACCTATGCTTCCGAGTTTTTTTTACCTATGTGTAAAAAAAAACACGCATGCTGTGCATGGTATATAGGTATGTAAATGAATTTCTTCAGCTTATCTCTCAATTTCAAGTTCAAGTGTACCAACACATTTGTCGACGTTCCACTTAAGTTACATGACTTTTCGCTCGGTTGGCAAATAGTGACGTCAGTCCCATTAAGCTTCGTAAACCAAAATGTCATCCTGGCTTACATCACCTCCACTACGAAGGTAAGTATACAGTACATAAACCATTGATGATTCATATTCGCTTTACGACTTCTCATGTAAATACATACTCCTCGTGTGAACTAGGTATACCTCCATATCTTACCTACATATGATATACATTTTGTACCTTCAGTGTATTACCATTTACCGGAGTAAGTATACGAGATTTGTATTTCAGCTACTAACAAAGGGAAACGCAAAGGAAATTACAAATCTAATCATTCCAAGAAAGTTGTAAGTAAATACATCTGCCAAGTTTAGTTTCCAATAAATACTTGGCATTGGTTATATTGATCTGCCCTTCCCATTACGGATCGTTTGCGTGATATTGTATATGATATATTTGATTAGGTATGTACTTGAGCCACATAAATATGTGTTTATTTTTTTTATAGGTACTCTAGGTGATTTAAATTATCGGTGTCTGCTGCACGAAAATATTAAAAATTATTATAACTATGTAGATACTTATTATAATCATTATCAAGTGCTGTAACCTGACTACCTACTATTATATTAGCTTATTTCCTCATCTTATTGAACTTGCAATGGAATATCTGGCTTGCATAACCTTATTACAAAGTTGAATGGGAAAGTTCTCCGGCGTACCATTCCGTAATACAGGTAATAGTGAGTATCGTATGGATTCCATTGTTCTTCAACCAATGTAATGATTACACCGGAATCTTCACTTTTATTTTTACCTTTTGTAACTGTTATTTTAGAACTCATTTTGATCCATGACAGGCAGAAAACGATATACAAATCTTTATGATTACCAAGTTATTGAATAACTAAAGCTTAAGTTGCCTTGACAGGAATTTTTCTCTGATCATTAGATATCGATTTAGGAAGTTTAAGCCGTTAAATAAAAATATTTTACAAAGGTTTCCAAGATCAATTTGTTCTCTATAAATTGAAACTAGTTCCAAGCGAATTTGCTAAGTCCGAAACTTTCAAGTTAGATAAAGTATCTCCTACAAGAGGATTTGTTTTAAAATCCTCTCCAGCGTTAGATTTCTTCTACAGTTTGAAATTATCTTTTGCCGAGTTGCTGGGTACCTACTATAAGGTTATTTCGCTAGATACCTTATTTTCTTGATGTCATCCTCAGATTTAGTTTCGTCCGAGTAGTGTTACATTTATCTGTTACAATGCGATAAGTGTCATACTTACTGTGTGCCAATATCACATAAGGCCTTCATTAGAGCATAAAATAAACCGCTTACGAGATCACAAGCGTGACAATTATGTAAATTCTAACTGATTTGCCGATACTGTCGTGTTCATTATGTGAAACAAATCATTCTGCAGAACGTATTAGTAATGCGTCGATATTCTCCTCGGTTCCTTTACTTACTTCCTGCATAATTTGTATGCGGAAACGATACAAAGACGTCGTTACCAGTAAGAGTACCCCATCGAATATAAAATATGGTTTTATCAATTGAAATTTTTACTTTGAACTGAAATGACGCATTGAGAATTTGTGGTCATCCAATTTTCCGTTTTCATTATCATTGTGGTTTATAATAAAAGCTAAAGAGTTTTTGAATAAATTGTGAATGAAAAAGGACGGTACATAAAAAATATTGTCTAAAAATAATATTAAGCAGATCCCGACTGCCCGGGAAAAAGCTAAGCAAAAAAAGTCTAAAATTTACGGTAATCAGAATTCCGTTTTATGTAATTCTACAACGTACATAATTGACACTGTCGCGACCTACTTCCAGCTAATTACACCAGTAATAAATCATTACCCGTTTATCTCGCTACGCTCAGGATCAGAAGGTTATCCGTGAATAGCGCCACTTTTCCCCAAATAAATCAAACATTGACATACATAAAAAGTATCAATTTACTAATTAAATTGCTCCTAATCTTTTCAATTACACTAATTGATCGGCATTGAGGAAACTTGACAACCGACTAAAGTGAGTTACAAGAATCGATTGCTGCAAAAAAAGAATCGATTTGTTACACAACACTAATGCTGCCACAGCTGCCACTAGCAAGGTTAGACGTTACGTGATTATTAAATCGAGTTTAGTTTCGATTCTTACGATATTATTTGTAGATGGATGCCTTGTCGCGGCGACGTAACCAATCGGTAATTGTGTTATGACTGCGCTGATGGATGTGTGAGATAATGTAATGATCTGTGAATGCTCGAACGTGTAATGTGATGCTGCCGAGTTATGATCTATTCGGGTTTGAACGGACATGGGTTTTTGTTTTCAAGCAATAGGAGCAAATGGGATGTACACACAGCAGCAGGTCAAGTTACTACAAACTGTCAAATTTTACTCATTCGATTTTGAAATTAACCATCAACATTTTACGGTTTAAAATCATTTAGAGAATTTTGATAGTTTGGTATAACCTGATGTGCTGTTGTCTGTACGAAGTCTAAGCTTGGGGACGAGGTTGGTTAAAAAGGTGGTGCTAATGCTAAAAGCCTCATATATCCGTGTTTCCAAAAACCAATGTTTATAAACCCATAAAGGGTGGTTTGTAGTGTGTTGCTTTAGCTGAATTTGATTCTACCGCTGAGATGTTTTGTGTGTGACTAAAAAGGTCATAGGATTACCTACATATGATGTGGATGCGTATTTGTAACTCACAATATAACAGAACAGGTTATAAACTTGCTTAAAAAGTGCGCGACCTTCTGCGAATGCTTAGGGCCGGTTGTTTCAAACGGTTGGTTAACGTAACATAATTAAATACGTTAAATAATGACGACGTAAGATGTTTAACGTTCGCTTCGTTAAATACAATGCGTTGTTCCACTGCAAAAAAAAACCGATTGTTGTAAACTGGTATTTTGTAGATATTTTTGTTAATTTTGACAAAAAAAAAACGATTGTCTGTGAATCGACGCTTTTTTTGATTTGACGACAGTTAGCGCCATTTTTGGCGTATACGCGAGCATTAAGTGGATATGAAACAACCTGCCCTTAAACTGGTATTTTGCAGATATTTTAGTTAATTTTGGCAAAAAAAACACGATTGTTTGTGAAACAATGGTTTGACGACAGTTAGTGCCATTTTTGACGTATACGCGTGGATGTGAAACAACCCGCCCTTAAACTGGTATTTTGCAGATATTTTTGTTAATTTTGAATAACAAAATCAAATAAAATAAAAACGTGTGTCGGCGGACCCCTGGGCCCCTTCAGGAACGAAGTTCCTTCTCACATATGTTTTGAAAACAAAAACACAATTTTCGCAGCCACCATTTTGGATTTACATTTTGGCCTCAATATCGAACTTGGCACCCTCGAAAACTATGAACCCATGGCGAAAAATTTAAAATTTTCGCAGCCACCTTATTGGATTATCATTTTGACTTCACTATCGGGTTTAGCACCCTCAAAAACCATGAAAACAACACCCATGATGAAAAATTTGTTAAAATTTTCTCAGTCGCCATTTTCATTTTGACCGAATTCACACTTTCTAGACACTTTTAGAGAGAAAGTCGCATATCGCTTTTTCGTTACGTGACGATTTCTACCAGTTTACTCCTACCGCAAGAACTTCGTTCCATACAGTTTAAGATAAAGCAGATACTTAGAAGTCATAACGCCATATTCACATAACACGCACAACGAATTGCACGTCAGGCCAGAAAAAATGGTCACACCTAAATATTTTCATTCTTCAACCATCAATGACAACTTGAGCTAACCTTCGTAAATTAATTAATTTTCACACTTACGCAAGCCTTCACTTATAGGAGCATGCAGAAATAGGTAGGTATGTGCAAATAGTATCGTAAAAGGAGACGGACAAGTTAAGAAACCTGTCGGGACTTAAGAGGCCGTACACGAAATTTTGCCGATTGCACAGTTAAGTATAATACTGTTCTATAAGTAAGTACCTATAAGTTTTAATGCACAACATGAAAGATCTTTTCAATTATGATCATGATGATTTTCATGTATGAGTTACTTTTTAACCGACTTCAAAAAAGGCGGTTTCTCATTTATTTTTATTATTTAATTTCGGCCTAAACCGGCGACTGTTTTGTGAATTTTTGCTGTAAGAGGTTTAGATACCACATAATTATTTACGAATCGTTTTGACGTCTAAAGGGTATGGAAAAAATTAAATGTGAATGTTGTCTTTACAATGTATGAATCAATTTTTACAACTTTCGTATAAAATTTTTGAATAAAAACATATTTAACTTAGTCAAATTTTAGAGAAAATTGGCAAAGAATTGCTTTTGATTTCGGCTACATAGAACTCTCGTTCATAAAATTAAACCAACAGCAACAAACTTCAATTGAAAAGAAATCCATTTCCTGAAAAAAAAATGAGAAAAATTAAAAACATTTGGCTTTCAAAAATCTTTTAAAACAACCTATACAACGAGAATTATCTCGCATTATAAACTCGACGCAAAATAAAATAAAAATATATACCTACGCGATGAATTGAGAACCTCCTCCTTTTTTTGAAGTCGGTTAAAAAGTACCTAGTTCATTCAATAAATCATAAGTAATTGAAATGATCTTTCATGTCCATTCAAAGTTAAAGAAATACAGTAGGTATTTTAACAGTAAGATTACGTCTGTAAAATCACGCAAATCAGCGAAATCGACAAAATTTTATATACTTACGGCCTCTTAATGAATTATTGAAGTGGTCAATGGTTACCTACACGTTATATACTTTGAGTTCGGATTGCAACATCGTCAGGTTATTAAGTGACCGGTCCATACAGATTGCATTGGCCGAACTATGAGTTTCGGTCACCTTTGGTAACCTTTTGCTCACTGATGACAGATGCTGGGCTGCCGTCTGTTGGGACAGGTTAACTCAAAGCTACAAAATCGGAATACACGCGCCGCCATCTTGTTTCTTTCAATAAGTACAATTTCTGTAACATTTTTACAAATATTTATCCTTGCAGCACAGCACGCTACACGGTGTTACCTACACCGTCAAATATCGAACCTCTTAAGGGGTTATTGTACTCATCATTATGAACTACTTTTAGGCAGGTATATACATGCTATGGGTCCAAACCTGAAATAGCGAAAAAAAAGTCTGTTGTTCGCTACATTGAGTTATGCGAACATAAATGTAGGGAACATCTGATTTTTTTTCCGTGATTTTAGGTTTGGTCCCATTGTAAAAGTTATTCATAATGATGAGTACAATGACCCCTTAAGTGTTCTCGTTTTCTATAAAATAAGAAACGTTATGTTTCTTTTTAAATTAGGGCTCGACATTTATTACGAACTCAAGACTAATGGCTTATCGATACAGTTTCTATTCGAAACATAAGCTGATTGGGTTCATTTGTTACTTGATTCTTTTGTTCCAAAATCCATTAGGCCTACTTACTTACCTAATCTTACAATTAAGTTACCTAAAGCACTTTGTCTCATCCTACGCAGGAACCTGTTGTAATAAAAATAAGCCCAAATTACGTAACACCTCCATTTCTCATTGTCACTGGACTGAAAAAAAGTTTTTTACAAAAAAATACAACCGACTTCCAACAACAACACTACAAAGTGAAAAATAACTTTAATTTCGAAAGTCGTGTCTAGTTGAATGTATTTTCGTTTTTTGCCAGCGACTTCCGAAATTAAAGTTATTCTTCACTTTGTAGTGTTTCTGGAAGTCGGATGTATTGTTTTGTAAAAAGTTTTTATTTTTCACTTTTTAGTTGTGGTACCTACCCCATACAAGTTCTATTACCACTATCTGCAAAAGAAATTAGAACATCATCCCCATAAAAAGTGGGGAAAAAATACGTAGCTTTTATTGAAGTTAACTCAAAAACTACCCAAGCAATGTTAATCAATTTTATACGGGACCAACTTTGAGGTAGGTATACCCCCCTCTCGAATGAAACAAAATTTTTTCAAATCGGACTGTCAAAAGTTATGCGTGGTCATAAATAAAAAAAAACCTGTCTACTTGAGAACGTCCTCCTTTTTTTTCGTCGGTTAAAAACGAATCTAGATAATTTCAGTTTTTTTAGTGTAAATGCCTAAGTAGTGTTAGCAATTACTTTATATAAGTTGGTTTCTATTTATTCATCCTAATTTTCATTGAAATGTAATCCTTCCTCCACTTACCCATGTAAGCCTAAAAAAAAAATAAAAAAAAACTTCCAACAACCAACACCCAATAACCACCAACAACCAACATCCAACGTCCATCGAAAAATTCTATAAGGCGATACAAAAATAAATTGGGGGCTTTTTCGTAACCATTCAATTCACTTACAGCATGTACGGATTTAATTTTTGGGTGTATTTTGATTGACTATTTGATTAATACTCTGACTGAAGGATCAATCTGGCAATTGGGTCCTCGATAGAATTTAATTCCGAAAAGACCTCTACTTTTTTATATTTTTTTTCTGTAGGTAATTCTGAAAATCCTAAGTAATTTCATTGCGAAATTGCATTCAAAATGTGCGTATTAGGTATCTAATTGAAAACTCTGGTTGAAAATATTTTTGATTTTTTTTTTTTATTATTATTTGGTTATTGGTACCTAGCTTAATTTATTTTTAAACAATTTTTATTTATTTATTCATATAACCATTTCTGTACACACAAATAAACAGACAAACAGACAGGAACAGAAAAATACGTACAAAGGTGATGCTTATTTCAAAAGAGATCTCTTCCAGCATACCTGCAATATTTTTATTTGGTTTGGCGCTTTTATTTTGGTTCAAGCATATTACAAAGATAGCGCAATAGCGCTATCTTTTTTTCGTATTTAGAAGTAATTGACTCTGTCACTTCCTTATTCCCACCCTCTTCGCCTTTACATAATTATCACCTTAAGAAAGGATGGGCGCAATCTACTTTCAGTGGTCGACAACACGCTTTGTCTTATTGTAGATTCCCAAGTCTTCAGAAACTTTTATGTTACCTACTAGCAATTCGGGTTAGTCTATTATCACGTACTTTACTAGTTAAACCTCTCCAACCAAGCTAAATAAGCTTATGCTAGGGGTGGATTCAACTGAATTCACGTCATAGTGCACCGTTATCAAACTGAAGGCTTCTCGCTCGCTGATGGCCAACTGCCTCTCAATTTTGGTATCCTTTCGTTCCCCAAATATCTAGATTACCTAATCTAATTTTAAAATTCCTTGTTCCAGTGCCCACAATGGAGTGACGGTGAAAAATGCGGTGGTTCAAGAAGGGCGAGCCGCCGCGGCTTCTTGCCGTAACGCCTGACGAACCGAGGCCCGCTCGTCGGTCAAGAATTGGTGAGTTGACTGACATGTAATTTCATTTGGGACTATACTACCTTTTGCATTATCCTACGGGAACCGTACATTTTTCCGGGATAAAAAGTAGCCTATGTGCTATTCCAGACAAATTTCATCCAGATCCGTTGAGCCGTTCTCGCATGATTGAGTAACAAACGTCCATCCACCCATCCATCCATCCAAACTTTCATGCATTGCATAAGATTGGAAGTTATTGAAATAGAACTTTCTTGGTGACGTTATTAGATTTTAAATCAGTCTTCTTGTTGGTTAGAGACAATTTGGTTTTTGCTCGGGCTGTTCCCTATCTTTGTAGAAAAATGGTAAATCTTAAGAAAAACCTACAGGTTTCAGTTTTACTTAGCTACGAGCAGGGAGCTCCGTGCCTCAGAAAGCACGTTAAGCCGTTGGTCCCGGCCGTCATTCGTGGATCTTTGACAGTCGTTACGGGTCGTCAGAAGCCCGAAAGTCTGACAACCAGTCTTACCAAGGGGTATCGTATTACCCAGTTACTGGGTTGTGGAGGTCAGGTAGGCAGTCGCTCCATGTAAAATACTGGTATTCAGCTGCATCCGGTTAGACTGGAAGCCGACCCCAACATAGTTGGGAAAAGGTTGGGCAGATTGATTTGATCTGAGTCGATCTTTCAATACCTGTAAATGGTAGGTATACATATATAAACCTAATAACTGTTTTAAATATTAACTAATGTAGGTACCTACCTATATTTTCTAAATGTGTTACGTAGATAATCAAAAAATGTTGCTAAGATACCTACTATGCCAAAAAAGTGGAACAAATGACAGCTTTTTTCGCATATTAACACATCTACGATTATGTATTACCTATGTACTTATTAATGGTCAATACGTCGGAATGTAGGCAAATAAAAATTTACGACTTCACATTTTCTCTTGAAACATTGCGAAAGCGAAGTTTTACTATCGGAAATGCAAATAAATGTGGTCAAGGTAACGTCACTGTTACCCTTTGTAATATCCGCGATTTGTATTATGTAGGTACGACTATTTCTGCTGCATCATTGTAGTGTTAACTGTGAAGATATCGAAACCAAGGACTTAAAACTATGAAATGCGAATTTGAAAATAACTAACATTACTCGGCCACAAAAAAAATGTAAACGTAATGTCTACAAAAAAACGTATTGCGCCGACCCCACGTAGGTATCACGTAGGCAGGAAGATGATGATGACTACCTGACTATCTATCCTATCCTATAAAATAGAATATATCCTATAAAAGAGAAGTCCTGACTGACTGATTTATTAACGCCCAGCCCAAACCCTTGATCCTAGAAAACTGAAATTTTGCACAGAGTTTCCCTTTATAATGTAGACAAGGAATAAGGAAGGATTTCCCGGTAGTACCTACGTTCCCGTGGCATATTTTCCCATATCCACGCGGACGTAGCCGCGAGCAAAAGCTACTGAACCTATAAGCCTACAGGCTTACTGAGCATACATACCTATAAGTACCTACCCATACCTACCTAAGTATTTACCAACACTGTTTGTACTTAGCATAAACCACCGGATATGTAGATAGGACATTAGGTACCTACCTATTTATAGTACGTAGATGCGTCAATGTCCGATAAGTTTTTGAATCAATCTCTTTGTCTTTGCCCACTGCGACCATTCGGTTTAATAGAATCATTCGATTTAAATCGTTGCCCACGAAAGCCCATAAAAGTGCATATAAAGGGTGTTTTAAAAGTGCATAAAACGCACCCACACTGTGAGAGTTGCATGTAGCATTGTGTGGGCTAATTTTATTGCCCTCTTTATTCCCAGTTCCCACACACGATATCTAAAATCTGTCCTACAAATTGTCTTATTTCCTCTTGACCGAGTAAACGTAATTTAATGATATCTCATATCATGCACCTTTTAGACTTCTAGTTTGGTAAGCTATCTGTTGGATAGCAATTAAGAAGTACCAACCTATACCTACGTCCATTGCACCTGCGCGTCACCAGTCCTGACTCTTCATATTTTGCTGCTGTGACTAAAACTAGAAACGTATTGTAGATATAAAGGGAAGTTTTATAAAAAAGTGGCTGTTATTTTAGTATATTGTGGTGACTTACGACTTCCACACGAACGAACTCGCGGGCAGAAGCTAGTTTATGAGCATCTAACATAGAAGTATGGATTTATTTAGGTAGGTAACAATAACAGTCATACTTACACAATACGCCAGTGAGCTTAAAATTAGGGCATCGGATAAATTCATAAATAATATTTAGTCTTGAAAATAGACTGATGACGCAATGGTCGAGTACTGTGTACACAGAGCACTACCCTTTTCACAACATGGTTTTTCCAACCCATAAGTCTCATGAATGGATGTTGACTTTTCCTCTTAGAAGGCGACCTCAAGTGATTTCTTAATAAACACTTGAATATTTATTATTGTTTTGTAACTCATGGCACAACTAAATTAATACTAGTAGCACAGTCTACAGGGTTACTGGTAACTCGACGTATTCCTTGCAGGACGTCATAGTAGGGTTAAAATGCAGCAAATTAGGCCACCAAATGTTCTACCGAAATTCAGTAGTTTTTGAGTTAATTCGATTTTTAGCTTTTCTATGAAAAATCCCAGATTCAATCATTTGGAGCCAATTTAAAAATGATTTACGGCGCGACTGTACTGAAATTTAAGTTAACATCATAGCTGACGCCGTAGCAGATCCTTGTTAATAATTCAAAGTTCAAAAATGCCAAAAACTTTGGCAAATATCACTAAAGAAACATTTAGTTTTTTTGTGAATTTTGCTATTACTTCATACAAAATGTTGTCTAGTGAAAAAAAAAATTACTACGTCTGATGTACAAATTACTAGGAAAATATCCTTGTCTTATCAGCTATTCAGAAAGGTATGAAAGTTAATACAAAGTTAAGGACTACATTATGTGCGTCTCACAAAAAGGTGATTATTCGGAAAATCAATAAAACTATTTCGTGAATATTAGCATTATTTTTAATAATAAAATATCAGTTTAAAAACTTTTACTACACTTTCACACGTCTTGTTCGATGTGCTGCCCTCGGTTTCTAATACACGTTCTTATTCGCTTCCTCACTTCAGTTTTTGTGATTCTTGATGTGATTGTTGCCCTCATCTGGTCCGCTGCATCTCTTATTCTCTCCCTTAGTTCTTCAATTGAATTTACTGGGGTCACATAAACTAGGTCTTTCATATGACCCCAGACGTAAAAGTCTAGTGGCGTAAGATCAGGGCTACGTGCAGGCCACGGAATTGGCCCACCGCGCCCTATCCATCGGTTTGGGTAGGTTTCATCCAGCAATTGTCGAATTGTGATTCGGAAGTGGGCTGGACATCCGTCATGTTGATACATCATGTTTGCTCTTCTGTCTTCCGGTACATCCGTGAGCAGTGGTGTTAAATGATTTCTTAGGAAATCTTCATAAAGTTCCCCATTTAATGTTTGGGGTAAAAAATGTGGGCCAATTAATTTGTCGTCGATAATACCCATCCAAACATTAAGCGAGAATCTACGCTGGGATGCGGTTGGTTTCAGTTTCTTAGGATTTGCTTCTGGCTTCGGTGCCCAATAATGTAAGTTGTGGTAATTTGTGATACCATCACGGTCAAAACATGACTCATCGGTCCACAGAATGTTTTTTAAAAAGTTTTCGCTTTCGGCGTCAGCATTTAGCATAAAACGACAAAATTCAAGCCGTCTTGGCGGATCTCCCTCTTCTAATGACTGGACAGGTTGATAGTGGTATGGATGTCGGCCTGATAAGTGAACTACAGACCAGACTTTCCACTGTGACATAGCAAGCTCACGCGCTACGATGTTTGTCGATATGTTGGGGTCGTCAATAAAACGTTGAAGAATCAGCTCTTCGTCCTCAGCCGTGTATCTCCGAGAACGACCAGTGTCAATTTGCCTGCTTCTTTGGACGCTGCCAGTTTCAGATAATCGCCGATAAGTCGATCCAAAAACACTAACGTGTGGGAGTCGGCGGTTGGGAAAACGAAGTTGATATTCTCTCCGCGCCTGAGCAGCGTTACCGTCACTAAGTCCGTAACAGTACATTATGTCAGCGTATTCAAGGTTAGAATATGCAGCCATATGATAGTCAGCACTTATGAAGGCACAGCACAGCACAAGAGCAAGATACGCAGTATCAGTTAAGGAAATAGCCAGGTAACAAAACACGAGCTTGCGCGACGTAGAGTTGAAACTAACTGACTCTGACGACCAGATTTTGTAAAGTCGCACCCCGTGTCATGCCGGGAGAACAATAGTGACCAATCACAAAGCTTGCCGAGTGTTTGGGGTTCAAGCGCAGGTAAAAACTACGAATAATACGAATATGAAACAATAGGTTGACCGTCTCGCAATTTTACCTGCTCCTCATAAAACTCATTCTTTCCCTGTCACACATGCAAAAGTATTGACAATCATACCTTTCTGAATAGCTGATAAGACAAGGATATTTTCCTAGTAATTTGTACATAGTAATTTTTATTTTCACTAGACAACATTTTGTATGAAGTAATAGCAAAATTCACAAAAAACTAAATGTTTCTTTAGTGATATTTGCCAAAGTTTTTGGCATTTTTGAACTTTGAATTATTAACAAGGATCTGCTACGGCGTCAGCTATGATGTTAACTTAAATTTCAGTACAGTCGCGCCGTAAATCATTTTTAAATTGGCTCCAAATGATTTAATCTGGGATTTTTCATAAAAAAGCTAAAAATCGAATTAACTCAAAAACTACTGAATTTCGGTAGAACATTTGGTGGCCTAATTTGCTGCATTTTAACCCTACTATGACGTCCTGCAAGGAATACGTCGAGTTACCAGTAACCCTGTATACATCATACAGTCGTCCGACGAAAGTCCGAGTAGCTTACGTAGTTCGCCGAACTTCGTATGCAGCTCGGGCTGACTGTATATGTAGGTAGGTATAGACTGTATGATGTATAGTAGTTCTGCGAAGAGTAGGTAGACCTCGCGAGCACAAGCATTTTTGCACAAAAGTTATTTAGAACGGGACATACATGGTTTCTTTTTGGAACGAAGTTCCTTATCGCGCGTTGTGAAAGGGGGCTAGACGGAAAAAATTCTCACGAAAAGTTGTAACGACACTTTTTGCTATAGTAAGCTATTGTAAGCTGTGAGATGTGAAAAAAAAAAATATTACAATTCCTTCACTAATTAATCGAAAGGAACTTCGTTCCATCCGGGTGTCCCTTGACACCTCTCAACTTTTTTTTTCATCCGATCTTCACCGAATTTTTATGAGACCAACTTAAAGTTACTATCTTTCAAATAAAAAAGAAATATCGAAATAGGATCTCTTAAGGCGGAGATATCCAGTAGCCCCGTTTTGCCCCTTTTTGGAGGAAGTACCCCTCCAATCAAAAATCCTCGACGACAAAAAATCTATAAACCTGCATACCAAGTTTCGTCCAGGTATTATCAGTTGTAAAATACAACCTGTAGAGGAGTAAGTAGCAACAATCTGACAAACGAAAGCAAATTTTGCTAGACTTTGAAGCAGAGACGCTTCGCTCGCTCGGTCACCAAAATGCATACGTGGGCTTTTCCAAAAATTATTTGTGAAATTCAAAATAGTTAGAACATGAAAAAAGTTTATTTAAAGGTTTTCAAAATACTCCCCTCCATCCTCAATGCACTTATGCATTGGGGTGAACCAGCTTTCGAAACTTTTAAAAACTGTATCTTGCAGGAGGTCGAAAAATAACTGCCGAAATTCTTCGACGGCCTCGTCTGCAGTGTTAAATTTTCACCCACAAAGCATTTTCTTTACCGTGGAATGTAAAAAAAATCGCATGAACCTAAATTTGGGCTGTATGGAGGATGAGGTAACATTTGTAGCCCCGAAGTATTCAAATAGTCCATGGTTCTAGCAGCTATGTGAGCGGGCGCGTTCAGATCCATCGCGAAGCAAGCTTCCTAACTTTAAGGTGTTCATACAGGATGGTAGAAACTGCCTGGGATCCAATCTTCAGTTCAGCCTGAATCTCTCGATGTGTGATGTGTCTATTCTCCCGCAATAGCCATTCTACCCTGATGTTATTTTTATGAGTTACTGCAGTTGTAGGTCAGCCGGGTCTGGGTCATCGTTTAGGTTCTCTCACCCACGTTTAAATTCACGAAACCAATAAGTAACTGTTGCTAACGCAGGAACAAACTCCCCAAATGCAGTTTGTAAATTTTCTTGAGATTCCTTGAAGGTTAACCTTCGTTAATAATCATAAAAAATCATAGCACGAAATGCTTCCCGCGAGACTCCATTGTTGCAAACAAAAAAAGAAGTGACAGAAAATCTTTAAAAAAAATTTAAGAAAAGAAGTACTCCTAGGTGGCCAATGATTTTCATCAAGCAGATTTGTATTGAAATTAGCCGTCAATTAAAAATAGTTTCAAGAAAAAAGAGATTATATTTATTCTGTGGCTAACAATTTTCGGAACAACCTAGTACGTCAACGTACGGACCTGTTCGCGGAAAATTAAATTAATAAATCCATTTATTACCATAACGATAACCGAAAATTACCACGTGCCTATTTATGGCACACAGGATAAAGTTTCAACTACGTAATGATAATTACCTAAATTAATTTTAATTCGCTCTATCCTTCATTAATCTGTCATTTGTGAATTCACGGCAATATCGTAATTAGCTTACTAATAAGGCAATTTGTTCAATTCATTGGCATTCAAATTCGTAATAAGTGTCACCGCATGCACCCAGTACCTATTTACGAACAGCACGATTTGTCATTGTTAATTAATAGTGAACAGCCTATTCCTTACGTAATCACGCGAAGGCCTTATGGTTATGTAACAGCAAAGAAACGGAGAAAATAGGAAGTGGCTACTTGACACTTGTATAGATGCGAGAAATGCTAGAATTTCATCTTAATAGGAATGTTGGCTTTACCTTAAGGAAAAGTTAACTAGATAATGACGCCATTAACACGCTGGATGGTATTTACGGGCTCACATTACTGACGCAATCACTACGTAATTGACACGTCTAGTTGTCTCCCTGTCACTAGATACATTAACTTGGCACTGGAAAGCCAGCTACTCTTTCTAAGGGAAAGGGAGTGTAACTTTCCCTAGAGCCTACTCGATTACATGAATATGGTATTACCGTCTCTATTTACTTGAAAGTTGAAACTATAAATTCCAATATACAAGTATTGGTCCATGGAGGGTGCGGTTTATAAAATTAATTCTAGAGAATTTCCGATTCAGTTTCTCAGATGACAATAACCATGGGTTTTTTCTTTCCAGATTTATCTCCAGTGCGCTACCCCAATCGCAAAAACAGCAGCAGCTCCGTGGAAACGAACTTCTACAATCTTAGTGATCAAATAATAATCGTTGAAAAATCTCCACATCGATGCCACCGCGGTGGCGAGACTCCAGTTAGTCGGCGCATATCGCTACAAAACGGCCCCGCTTCACCGCAGGAAAGTTATAATACTTCGCGCAAAAACCGCGGAGGCTCGCTGGAGAAAGAGTACATGGTGTGTCGAGAAAGGCGAAACCCGTTGCTCGATAAAGTAAAGAACACTAAACTATCTTGCTTCAAATCGAACGGTCCACTGCGGCATGGAGATGACGCCGCGTCCACGTCTGGAAGTGATTGCAGTGGATTCGGACACGTAGAGGACGTCACTAATTGTCGGTTTGCCAACAATTACGCTGACACCCACATTGAATTCGAAAATCATAACCCTTGGGTCAAAATGCCCAATTATGACGACGATGTCTTTTTCGTCAAAACTATGACTAGTCCTGTTGAGTGCCAATGGAGGGAAGGCAAATCCTTTACCAACCGTGGCACTCGATGTTACAGTTCCGGCTCAGAGTGTGATCGATATCATGGAATACCCAAAGCTGGTGCAAAGCTTTCTAAATCAAGTGATCAAATCTTCAACGATGACTATGAAGCATACGATGATGCACCCATCGCACTCAACCCTCAAAAAAAGACTGATAAACTTAAGACTAAGGATGGAAAGGATTCTGTTGGGCCCAGTTCCTGTCTATCTGCAAAACTAAGAGCAATGTCGGACAGATACCTTAAGTCGTCAACAAACAGATTTCTCTCTAAGCTTTACAGACAAGCGGGTGAAAATGATGAGGAAGTAAATGCTAGTAACGATAACATTTTAAAAACAACCAGTGTAGTCACTAAAAGTCGTAAGAAACGAGGCGGTGTTAAAGCTAAATTACGCAGTTTTTCGTATGGTGCTTTACCCGGGTTAGAAGAGTTCCAAAAAGGTCATTCGGTGTTCCATGATGATGTTTATCAAATATCATGTGATGATGAAAATGTCTTAATTCAAGACTGCGAAGATGCGGACTCGGGGATCCTTGTCAACGAATCTGCAGCCTCATCTATTTTCGATAGTGACAGGATATCGTCTCGTTGTGAAAGTTCCGCTTCTCAGGCTAACACTCTTCTTCCTTGTCATGGCAGGAGTATATCCGGTGATCAAACCTACATGAAAGCGAGGACATCTGGTAGAATGAGTAGAGAAAGGAAAGAATGTCCCAGACCTAGGCCTAGACATACCCAAAGAGCTTTATCACTTGATCGTAAGGAAATCCTTAGGCGCATGCCAAAAAAGGAAAATGAATACGAGGAACCTCAATATCTACAGCTAACCGAAAAACAGAGAATGCGACAGAGAGATGCAAGTCAAGATTGTGGTATTCCACCGATTCCTCCATGTAGAAAACCAACCCGGGGTAGCAAGTCGGAAAAAGCACAGAATGAATTTAAAGTTGTCAGGATAATGAGGAACAACCCTTCGGATGAACTCGGAATATTTATTGCCAAAACCAAACTAACTGATGAAGGTCACGTGGGGTACCTGGTCGCACACGTAGTTCCCGGTGGATTAGCGGAAAAGTGAGTCAAGTTTTTAACCTTAATTACTCATAACATAAAATGTTTATTTCCATTAACTTTTATTTATATTTATTCTCAGGGAAGGCACGCTACGCATAGGAGACGAACTGCTCAATGTGAACGGTCGCAGACTTCGCGATCTCACCATGTCTGAAGCCAAAGAAGCTCTGAAATCAGGCGCAGCAGATATTGATATAGTGATTTGTAGGCAACGAGAGAAGCCGACAGACGCCAGACAAAGAGAACCATCCCAAAGAAGCGTTATACTGATGAGAGAAAGCTCGGTGGACTACGAGAACGCCATTATATTAGGGAAGGAAAAACGCCCTGACAAATGTGACGTCAAAATAGACCGACGTCGGTCGCAGGATGAGTCGGCGTGTAATCACACTGCGCTATCAGCTGCGGACGAGCCGGCCGACAACGCGGCGGCGGCGGCGCACTCGCACTTCCTCAAGGGTCAGAACGCGAGCTACAGCAGCATGAACAACAAGCTGCTGCGCCGGCAGGTCGTGAGCTACGGCGGCGCCAACAAGGATGCGCTCGCGCTCAGTTGCGCCGGCGACATCGTCAACGTGGACACGCCGGACGGTGTTGAACGGACAAAATGTAAAGACGACAGTGAAAGTGAAACGCAAACGGCAAACGCGGCAAACTTTTGTACGTTACCCCGGAGGCCAAGGGCGCCGACACATACATACCACACCATCACGTTCGAGAAGGGACACGGGAAGAAACCCCTCGGCTTTACCATTGTGGGCGGCCGGGACTCACCACGGGGCCCACTGGGGATCTTCATCAAAAGCATCCTACCACAAGGACAGGCAATTGATGATGGAAGACTGAAAGCAGGTACGTTGAGTGAATAAATTTTTGTGTAATTTCGCAGAGAAAAAACATCCGTGATATATTAATTGATAAACAGTAGTTAACAAACTGCGATAATTTAATAGCAGGAATGCAATATGATAAGAATAGGAAGCCGCGTTGTGGTAGTTCGTCGAAGTAGCATAATAACAAACTGCACAATATCAACTAGCCAGGCTATTGTAACCCGAACAGCAGCGTACATGATACCAGTGATAATGTTAATAATGAATTATGATACTCCTGCAATATTGACATCGGGTCGAGTGTTATCAGAGGGCTCCGTAGAATAAAGTTTTAAACTTTGACCTTTAAACCTGTAACAAAACGAGACATTTATTTAAACCTTAATTAGGCACACAGAAAGCAATTCAGTTCAAATGCAGCAGCAGCAGTGTAATACAATGTATGTAGTGCAATGTGGCAGTTTCAATGTCATATCAATTTGAATAGAACATTACCGCCAATATATGCAATGCTATAAATAAGGCATTTTAAATGACAATAAAATTCTGTAGGTAGGTATAAAAACATATCGGTAGTGTAATGTGTTTCTTGGTCACAATAATTATTTATATTTATACTTTGTAGGCGCTTTGTCAATAGCTATGGTCTTGGTCATATAGGTACCTAAACAAAGAAATTCCGTTAGATGTAGCTCATAAGCATCAATCTTACTTATAACAACAGTTTTAAACAACGACGTAAATTGTAGGTCACAGGACAAAGGCTTAAACCCCATGTTTCATTCTGATTAGGTACTAACGCACCTTATAATTATTTTCAGGCGACGAGGTGCTGGCAGTAAACGGACACGCATGCCATGAACTCGCACACGTGGAAGCGCTTGCGCTCTTCAAGTCAGTGCGCAGTGGACCCATAGAACTTAGAGTGTGCAGACGAGTCAAAAACCCACAGTGAGTATTATGTTTACCTATTAGGTACCTGTCATTGCAACCACTGACCACAATTTTATTATTCATATATGAAATTATTTTGGATTTTCCCTAATAGAAACGCACAAAGGAACAACGTAGATCTAAAATTCTCCAGCATAAAGCTGTTTATCTCTTCTAGATTGTATACATCCTGTATTTGAAGAATTTGGTTCTCGTTTGTCAATGGCAGGATGTATATTGTATAGACTAGTTAAGTTAATAGACAGTCTAGTTATAGTATTTTTATGTCACGAAGCGACACGTGCTTTTCTTGTGGTTATCAAGTATACAAACACGCTGTGAATGTGTGTGTCAGTGCAGGAGTTCTGGGCAACGTCCGAGACAAAGGCGTGCTAACGGTACTCGTCTTCACTCACACATTCACAGCGTAGGTATTCGTACACTTGGTAACCACATGCGCGTGTCGCTTTATGAGATAAAAATCCTGTAGATAAGTACTAGGTGGTTGTGAGGAATTCACCAAGCAAAGGTACAGTAGGCGATACCTACCTCGATTTTAGGAGTGGTCTAAGTTCAACAAAATTGTTCAGGATAATGCCAACCTTAGGTAGAAATAGAAACTACGGACATTCCAAAAAGCGTCCTCAGGGGCTACATCAGTCTCGACATTGATAGCGTTCGCTTATGACTGAATTCGGTCGCAGTCCTAATGGGGTCCTTAGACGGCCGGTAAAATTGCTTGACAAGCACGAAAAAGACTATCAATCGATATCTGAATAATTTTGAAGCAAATTGCTAATACATGGCTTCATAAATATGTTCGGAAAATTTGTCTGCATGGCAACGTAAGTAACGCAATGAATGTTTTTGAACTGACAAAATGAAACCGATTCCGATTGATAGTGTGTCACTCAATTGCCCCGTAGATCGGACTAATTCGTTTACCTCTTTCGCTCACACGAGACTAAATTTTTAAGAATGTTTAATGAAAAGATGATTTTTGAAAAATGTAATCAACTGGCGAACTAATAAATAATATTCATATAGGTAATAGGTAATTATTAAAAACACATTTTTATTGTGGCATTTATTTAACCCATCTCAAAAACAGATAATACTTTTCGAGCTGAGTACCTAATAGATAGCACAATAGAAATATGTTTTTTTATTACCTATGAAATTAATATTATTTACAGTTCGCTAATTGATTACATTTTTCAAAAAAAAATCTTTTCATTTAACATTCTTGAAAATTTGGTCCCGTGCGAGCGAGAGAGGTGACAAAACGCGACAGCCCTCTTACTGATAAACTCTCAATACCTAGTTATTGATATATAGTTCATATATTGATTTTATTTGTATTTCTAATTGTTTTTTTTTTTTAATTGTATTGTATTTTGAATTGAATTGTATTTTTTATTGTTTTTTAATTGTTTTAATTGTATTTTTTGTAGCAACATTGCATTGGCGTTATAGCTGTTAAGGTGTTAGTTGCGTAGTTTTAAATAAATAAATAAATAAAATATGGTATACATGGTGTTGTAAAGTCTAAGTTTATGCTAATTGATGTTTCCTTTTCTTTTTCCAGATCAACCAAAGCTAAATCGTGCACAGACCTTCTCAATGACGACGAGTGAAGCTAGAAAACCCTTCTTCTCTTGAAGACTATACTGTACATAGCATAATCGCATGAATATCTAGGTACTTGTATTTTGCATGCTGTACTTCTAACAATCGGTTTATATACCTACTTTCTGCATGAGAGCACTGTTAGTTCCAAAAATATTCTTTAAAAAATAGAATATAAAATAGATGTAAAGCAATCATATTTAAAGGGTAATTTTATTGCCATTTTTATTGCACTCTGTGTTGATAACCGCGCATCTAATCATGTTCGAAAATCTTTTGAGATGCAAACTGCTCTATCATGAAATCGATATGTCATGGACCTCATCGAACCGTTTCTTATATTACTTGAATCGTACAGTATCTATTTTTGAATGTGCCATTTAATAGTAGTTGCACATTAAATGCTTTCACTTAGGTTAACAAAAACTTACTAAATCTGTTTAAAATTCTGTACCTGACTTTAATTTCTCTATTTTTTCTTTAATTTTACAACGCTCAAACCTAGTGGATACCTAAACTGAGAAATCCAAAGATAAGAATTAGGTACTTCAGAATCAATAGATTTTCCTACCTACGTTTAAAATGTATTAGATAAGAAAATCATGTAGATACACTAGATATAAAACTCTTAGAATTCTAGATGTAAACTTTTGCGGCGGACAATCATTAGTTTTATAAAAATCTAGTGACACTCTGTGGTCAATACATAGTGTTAGATTTAAAATTAAATTGAATTAAAATTATCTATGAATTTATAATTACGTGCAATAAAATTATATTGACTATTTTAAAAGTAGAAATGTGCACTCTTGTTGTTATGATCTGTCTACTGTGATAGTTTTTTTTTTTTTATTGAAATTATTTTTGAGGATTCGTTTTGGGACTGTAGAGGGTTTTGACACAACAGCATCTAAATAACTATATAGAACTTCTATGACAGCAACAAAAAAAATGTGTATTCATCTGTATCAAGCACCTCCTACACTATAGCTTTTAACTGTGTTAGACTGAGCATCTTATGTAGGTAATTATTTTTTCGTTTTTCGTTACATAATGTCTGTCAATAACTTTTATGGTATCTAATATCTTATAAAAGGTTTAATTATATTTATCAAAATTTTATTAATTATTGTCGTTATGACCTCGATACCTTTTCAAGTGGCAGAAGACATTTTCCAGTGATTCTATTATATTAAGATATTAATTAATTGTTGGAATAATCACTTGTAGATGGTAAATTCGAGTATTGATTGTTGTTTAGGATATTATCTGCGGTAGAAAAAAAATAAATCTAGAATGAAAAATAACACTCGCTAAGGGGTTTATTTAGAAAAGTTCCTTAAAGAATCATTAACTCTTAAATTTAAGCAACGTTTATAAATATAGAACGATCTCGCTAATCCGGCGCTAATTCAGACACAAGGGATTAGTGGAATATGGGAAAATAACGTATTCCTTCGCAAGTGTAGGTACACATGTTTTCATCTTTTTCTAACCTCTTAAAAATTTCCATCTTCTCACCCAAGATCAAAGACTTATGTTCTCTCTCATTACTTGTACTAGTAGAAGCCATAATGAAAGAATCTGAATCATCAGTAAAAATAAATCTAAATCAATCTCGTGTTTTTGTCTCTCTTACAGTCCGGCCGTCGAGAGACTGCGTTCCTGACACCTGTCATTTGGACAAATTCTAGTAACTAATAAGGATCAAATTCGCAAAACACATATTCGTTAGTATGAAACTGACAGGAGTCAAGAATGCATTCTGTCGACGGCCGGACTGTAGTATCTCTAATAATTTTAAGTAACTAATTTGTGTTATCTGAATACGACCATTTACAGTAAAGTTGTTCAGTCAACTCTGGCAGAGGAGCTTCAAACTTTTTGGCGTTTCTAAAGTGGGCTGTGCTCGTTGCCAGTACCCCACCCCTCAACCCCGCAGTCACATGAATTTGTTACTGCGCAGTTACTCGCCTCCTGTTCAGTTCAGAGCCGCCATAAAGTTTGCATCGGGCTGTCATTACGAAATACAACCCTACTGCTACGTCATAAAAGCGCTGTCAATTTCAAATTGTTTTCCTGGTGTACCTACGTTTAACTGTACCTATATATGCAGCTGTGCGGTGTTATTTTTCAATTATGATTAACAAATTATGCTTGAAAAAATGTAGTTTCGATGACGCTCGCGTTTTAACGAGTAATAAATCAATCTGTCTCTTAGCTAACGCAATTATTGTAATTATTTAAATTAAGTAGGTGTCATTTTCTAATCGTTCTAAAAGGCTTATTATTTTATTATATAGATAGGTACATATCATCAATTTATAATTGTAATAATTGATTGTTTAAATATAATAATCATAAATATAGCTGTGTATGTTTTATTTTTTATTCCCTTCATGTAAAATTGTTTTATTTAGGCATAAAGATAGCCTAGCCTGTCGCATAGTCAGTCACCGCCCCTAACTCCTTAGGCGTGCTGCACACTTGTTAGAGACTTATTTGTCATCTAAAATCCGCCATTTTGATTTTTTTAGGCGTCGTCCTAATTGGCCAACCATCGTACGAGCAAACGATACAATTTCGTCGCGCGATGTAAATATGTTCCTGTGCTCGCGCGATGATTTGCAAGCTCAATTGGGACACTCTAAAGAAATGTGCGTGTTTAATCCCGTCGTGCGAAGAAAACGCATCGTTTGCTCGTACGATGGTTTGCCAAATAGGACGACGCCTTAAACCTAGCCTATAACCATCGCGCGACATAGACGAGTCGATAGACACCTCATGTATTAAAATCCATCAGGATGCTTCAAGGGTATAAAGAATCCTACATACATACAGGGTGCCCCGTAATTAATGGAATACCTCTTAAACCAGACCAGAACAAACCTGAAATCGCGAAAAAAAAATTACCTGTTCCCTACATTTATGTTCACATAACTCGTCAAAAATTAAGGGAACAGCTGATTTTTTTTTTCGGAACTGGTTTGGCCCCATAGTAAAAGTTGTTCTTTGTGATGAATACAATGACCCCTTAAGAGGTTACCCATTAATTACGGGATACCCTGTAGAACCCGCGTTAAAAATATAATAACCTTACTATTTGCTGTCGTGCATTTGGGTAAAAAGGCCGCTCGGCTTAGCAATTGCAACATGGCTATTTAGTGCAGGTAGATGCCAAACGGAGGTTGTCGATCGCACGAGCCGAATGAAAGCCTGTATAAAGAATAAGCCAAAAGAATATCTATGTAGTAATTGCTTCGGGTCGGTTTTGTTGTTCATCAAATTCTGTCGAATCAATTGTGGCGACTCGAATAAGTGTGTAGTACCTGCGATCCTGCGAATTATTAACTGGACAGTGTTTTGATGCACAGCAATAACTAGCCAATACAAGGGAAGGAAAGGACCGTCGTTACCGACGTAGCTTGCAAAATAAGCAAGCTGAAGTGGCAGTGGGCTGGCCATGTTTGTCGAATAACCGATGGCCCGTGGGCAGACGAGTCCTGGAGTGGAGGTCGTGTATTGGCAAGCGTAGGTAGTGTGGGCTAAATGGAACGACGAACATAAAAGGTGGCTGGGGCAAACTGGATGCGGAACTGCGGAAGGCGGAGGACAGGGTGTTGTGGCGCAGCCTGGGAGAGGCCTATGTCCAGCAGTGGACTGCGATAGGCTGAGTTGATTGATTAACAAGGGATGGAGACCTCTATTTACTGAGGGTAGTTTCGATGATTTTCAATATTGTAGGCAACTCTGGGGTAAGCATTTCTGAATATTGAGGCCGGTCTTTCTCAAGTATCATTCTGCATGTCTCTCCAAGTGTCTAATTCTCATGAGGAAGGTGTTTTATTTAAAACGAGTGCCCAATAAAATAATGTTTTTTTTATTTTTTTTTTTATTAGGGTTCATGTATGCATACGAGTTTCTTTATTCCAATTTAACTCGTAAAAGCCTGCACAGATTTAGATGTGAGTGGCATCCTTAGATTATTTACTTAAATGTTTAATTGATAAAATCAAAAACTGACTGCAAAAAAAAAAAATATCAAAACAAGATCAATAAAATCATACAGTATGATGCCACCACGTAACGTTACATTTCACCGTAATGAAACCATGTGGATAAATTAGTCTAAAAATACTACATTGTTTATTTTATCTATCTTTTCAAATAATTGTAATCAACTCACTTCCGGTAAGAAAAGAGTAGTTAGGTAGTATCGATAACAATATTTTTTAGTTTTGATTACTTACATTCGTACTTCCCTAGCAATGTCCGCCATTTTTAGTGCTCGGATAAAGAAGGTATAAACGCGTATGTATTTCATAGGTATGTTCTCTCCATAGGTTTCTATACTATAAGGTTTTTGCTGACACTTGTTTTGACTGATCGTTATGCCAGTTGATACGACATCAAAATGCAAAATAGCAACTCGGTAAAATAGCGCAACTCTATCGTCGTGCGTCTTTCGTTCACGAATATTGTTTAAGATTCCGTTCCAAACTGATGAATCCGAAATCATTAGTCGGAGTGAACCCTACCCGGGTTCACTCCGACTTATCGGACTACTTTCGATGACGGACTTAGGGAGTCGACCTCCAGGTGTATGAACGTAAACGAGGTAAAAGGCGTATGTAAGGATCGAACGTGGCGCACCCGCCGGTCTATTCTGTAAAAATGTCACCGTGAAAACTTAGATGAAGTGATCTTAAAGTGAGCTGTCAATAGTGTCAACCCCTAGCATCAGGTGGAATGACGGTTCACTTCACGCTCACTTTATCTAAGTTATCACGGTGAGATGTTTACAGAATAGCACTACCGCGCCCCTACTACTACCGCTAGAACGCCATCGCGTTCTGAGTTTCTGCTTACCCCATACCCCATGGGTAAAAGCAGTGGCGTATTAACCCTAAGGCAAACTAGACACGTGCCTAGGGGCGCGAGGCTACAAGGGGGCGCGCGCACGTAAGTTTTTAGACCAAGAAAATAATTAACATAAAATGAAAATATAAAAGATTCGTTATTTGTAAGATTACACACGGCTACACATCAAGCTATACATTTCCCGTTTACACTGACCTCTCATTGTAAGGAAATCCTATACAATGCGTGATCACCTTATACTGGAAAAGTATAGCTTGATCTGTAGCTGTGCGTACTCTCTTAAAATAAATCGGTGGAACTTCACTGATTTTCCAGTGAATCTCACTGGTTATCCAGTGAACCTTCACTGAGTCAACGAGTGAAATTCACTGATTGAATCAGTAAATATTCATGGTGGTCACAACTACAGTTTAACCCATAGATAAACAAGAAAGAAGTTGCTTTTTATTTTTCTATGATCCTCTTTCAATTTCGCTGAAATTTTTCACCTCACTGCAAAGATAGTTCTAAACATTTTTTTCAATTTTTTAGTCAAACGAAGAAGGTCATAATTTTCCAAAAATAAGCTTTTTGTTTTAAATATCATAAATATATAAAAATTAACTTATCACAATGTTTCGTTATTATTATTTTTTTAATTTTGTTTCAATGTAGGTACTGTTTAATAAAAAAATATGGGAATTTTTTTTCTTCACTCTCATTATATATTTCATTCGAACCTATAAGAAAGTGCACGTGTCCTGCTCTATACCTAATTATAGGTAAGTACACGTACTTACCCTACTAATTATGAATGTGTGTTCCATCTTCGTGCAAAATCTACTGAACCGATTGTGATGAAACTTGGTATGTAGATAGCAGGAGACCAAGATTTACACATTTTGTCCCGGAATTTCCAACACGGGTGAAACCGTGGGGCGCAGTTAATTATCATATAAGTACCTACTAGTTAAAATTTATAATATATGGCCGTCAGAGGGGCGCCGATGAGGTGCTTGCTTAGGGCGCTCTCGACATTTAATCCGCCTCTGGGTAAAAGGCATGAGTTTATGTATGTATGATTATTCCATCTTTTCGGCGACGACGTGATAAAGATATTTAATAGAAAGCCAGCAATCAATAATTACAAGGAATAAGTATGGTGGTGGATTAATGCAAAAAAATACCAATTTTTAAGACTTGGCAGTAGTTTAATGTTTTATATAAATGTAAATAATATACATAAAAATATCATAATCAAAAACAAGTGTCATCTCATTGGTAGAACCAAAAAGATAGATATCAATTCGAGGATTTGTTGAATATAATATGTAATAATAATTTTTATTTATTTATTACTAACCAACTTATATTAATTTGGTAATAATTAAATAATTGCTTTATCATTGCCAGCTCAGTCGAACGCAGGCGTCGTTCTCTGCTTCTCTAAAGCTTAGCTTTCAACTGACCTCTATAATTACTTAAATAATAACTAGCCCCATAGGTACTTCCCCTCTGCTGGGCAAGCGCCTAAATCAAGTGATTTTCATTTTATGTCTGTGGTTTTAACATTTGAAAAAGTTTTCAAATGTTAAAACTGCCATTTTATCCCAATTCTATAAAATAGCTCATTCATTGTAAACTGTGGCTATCCTCATCCTTCATAACATAAAATGACGGCTCTTGTTGATTTCACTGCATTATTCAAAAATTATCTGTTTAACTTTTGTATCAAAATAAATCTGCCCAACTTTAGAATCATAAAGTTCATAGTCACCTAAGTCGTGTTGTCCAAAATACTTGGCAATAATACATATAAAAATATTCAGAGGTGTTGCTAGTTCTTTTGCGTTTTCATCATCCAGATTTAAACCAGCTCTGAAAATATAAAAATAATTAATTATCAGTAAATTTTGTATGTAATTTAAACTCTGTTTTAAAAGTGACTTGATTAAAACGTAAAAAAATGGATCACAAAAATGTACTTGTGGGTGCTTATTTGTAGTTCCATTTACAAATCAAATACTTTGATTTATTATTTGAATATTTTAACCCAAAATTTTATTAACTCAATTTTCGTTGATGATTTTTTAATCACAATTTAGTAAAGTTATTAAACAATAACAGTTGGAGAAAGTGGAGAGGTAAACTTAAAGAATTGAAACCTATTGGTTGTACAATGAATGTGAAAACTAATTCCTGTTAATGAGTGATTGCATGAATTTTACCTGAACAGAGTTTGTTTACACTTTTATCAGATACTTTTGGAACAGACATTACTTATTTACAGTTCTTATTAGCTCAAACAAAAAAGAAAAGTAACCACTTTCTTTGAAGATCATTTACTCATTTACTACAACCACAGGACAGAGGCCCAGACGGGAGTATTTGATGAGGCTTAATCCTTCAGGAATATCTTTAAAAGTATAATATATAATTGTAACCAGCCTAAATTGTTCCCACTGCCTGGACACAGACCTCGGTGAGATGGAGTGGGCCATAATCCACCATATGGGCCCAGTGCTGGTTGGTAAATGTCACATGTCTTCGAATTTTTGGCTCTAGGACATGCCATTCCATGCTAGGTTTTCTCACATGTTTTCCTTCAGCATTTTGAGATCAGAGGGGCAATTCCCGTATTTTTATAACAACGTTCGCAATCTCATCTCAGTCTCAATCTGTCAAAATTGTATAGAGTTTGCCTACATTTTTGACATTTGAGTGTCGCTGGCTGACATTGCGACTTGAATTTGAACGTTTTTAATTACGAGAATTGGCCCTCTGATTTACACAAAGTAAAGCGCCTGTCTGGGTTCAAACAACTGGTAAGTCGCGGCCGTTACCACTGGGCCCCACTGCTCGCAAATATACATAATATGTTTAAAAATCTGGGTTACTACCTTATTTCTGCACATCTTCTGCACAGATTTCTTAATATAAAGCTATCATCAGACTGTGGTGGATGTCTTGTTACAGTCAGAAGTGCATGTAGCCATAACCCTGAAATTGAGAAGGGAATTGCTATTACTTTCTACAGATAATACAGGCCCTGGTAAAGAAAAGAGCAAGGTAATTGTCAAACTTTAGCATAAGAGGGAGTGGGCCGTAATCCACCTCGCAGGCCCAGTGCGGGTTTCCTCACAAAGTTTTCCTTCACCATTTTAAGAGCAGAGGTGACGCAATAAATTACACAAAGTAAAGTGCCTGTCTGGGTTCGAACCTCCATCCTGCAGCTAGTAAGTACAGGTAATTTCCACTAGGCCAACGTACACTGCTCTCTCGCAAATATAAATCACAACATTTTTAATATCAGGACTATGCAAAATTTCATTCAGTATCATCCAGAACAATAATCATTCATTTCAAATCTGTTGTGGCTAAGATTTACTTTAACATCCATCAAGTTGAGAGTCCATACTAATTCCAACTACAGTATGGGCACTCCTGCCCAGTTTTAATACCAGAAGCCAGTATTTCCTCAATAATATTGAAGTTTAATAAAAGCAGTTGTACCTGTTCTACGAGCAATAGACTCTCCTGGTTTCACTCTATGCAGCAGTGTAAGAATTGTGTCCAAGCCTGTTTCAACAACATTATGTGTCAATCCAACTACATGGGACAAAGTGGGTTCCGTACTTTCAAACACCTTTTTCCATAGTATATCACCATCCTTCATAAAATCCTTGTATATTTCTTGGAAGATTGAAGGTAATGAATCTTTGTTTCGTGCAGCCATGCGAATTACGTACATGTGAAGGTCCGAAAAATCTGCAATTTGTATATTTTGCCATTCTATAGTTGGTTTAAGCTTGTCTAAGCCAGAAGAGCCTTCAGGATTTTCGGCTTCAGACTGTAAAAAAAGATATGATAAATGTCCTGCAATAAACTAGCAATGAGTCAAGTCATAAGAAAAATGAATTGTTACCTCGGTGATATTGGTGTTACACTTTTTATTACGTTTTGATAGTAAATCTAATTTACACCTAGTTACTGTAGCACATTTGGCACGTTCCTTCATTACTTTTAATAGATACTCCTCGCCATTAGTTGGTATTTCCCTTTCTATAGCATTAGGGTTGATTTGAAAACATTGTGATCCTACGTACTCATAGTCATTGTCATCATTTTGTTTCTTTTTAAATACAATTTTTTTATCATTCATTTTATTATATTTGCTTCTATAATCGCGTGGGTCATAAAAATGTACTCTGTGTCTCTGTGGTTTAATTACTTTTTACAATCTTGTTCTCAAATTGTTTCTGTTCTTGCTTCTTGGTCTGTGTAAACTTTTAAATTGACAAGACAACGGCAAGCTGACATTGACATTTTGACAATGACAGTGGTGACATAAGAGTGCTGGGCTGCCAGCTTAAAATAAAGTAGTGGCGCTACCTTTTAATTTCCGGGACCGTGGGGTTTAAAGATAATTCATAAATAAATATAGGGCGCTTTGCTTGGCGTGTGGTAAGCTTGCAATGACCACTATTAGTGGCTGTGACTATGCATGCTCTGCACCATCGGAAAAATTACCATTTTATTCTTCGCGTAAATCCTAGCCACCCTATCCACCGTATTCACAAAGATGAATAGGACTAGATCTAATATTATGGCCACCTCGCTCACGGCACGTAAATCCTTTGGAATCTTCTGAGGAAAAGAAAAAGTTTACAAAGAAGAAATCACTTCTGTTGGTCAACTAAGGGTGGTCACATATCTGACGGAAGAAGCGTCGGGCGTAACTTCAGTCACGTCTATTTAGAGTAGCCGCACATTTGACGGAAAAAGCGTCGGGCGTAACTTCGGTCACGTTCATTTAGCATGGTCGCACATCTGACGGAAGATACGTCGTCGCGTGTCGTCGGTGGCGTACTGCCAGAACGGACAAGTACTACATACCTAGATAATAAAATATTCAACCTTACACACTCAACCGATGATGCGTTAGTGCGTCGAGTGAATAAATAGACGTGACTAAAGTTACGCCCAATAGATCTTCGTCTTATAACATCTTTGGAAATGGGGAGAGACACTGACAACCTATCCCGCTAGGAGTCGCATCGTCGCTGGTATTGTTTACTTAACAAACACCATATTTATTTTAGAGTGACAGCTTTTTTTATAATATCCACATAACCTTCAACAGATATACAGCTGATGGTTACTAGCGATAATGGCGTCATCTACAATTTTTAGCTTTGCCTGTTCCTTCTCATTACATGGGTCCCCGTATTTTTGCAGGTGCGCAACGGGGTACTTAAATTAATTATGCGTAAAAAAGTAGCTTGTTGCGCGAAAGAAAATGTATGGGATAGTGGACAGCTAAATTTGGAGAAGTGATAGTAACGACATCTGAAGTGAGCAAGTGACAGTTTTTATCCTCATTGTGATATTGTGATACTTAAACTGAATTTACGCCACACCCTGTATATTATCTTTTAAATATATTTGCTTGCGGCAAACGCTATTGCATGCATGCATGTTTGTGGACTAAATCTTTGGTTTCATAAGAGTGAGCCCACCTAGAACCCACACATTTCCCAAAACAGCGTTTCCGTGTTACTCAAGTGGAGTCACTGCGTCATTGCGTGTCAGAGGTAACAAAACGAAACAGGGGCTATACTGTGACGTGTAAAAAGATCATGGATCCATCATGGTTCCAGTGTGAGAGAGAGACGGAGCTGTATACATACGACCTATTATAGCACCATCCTTTTTTTCACAACGGAACCATGATGGATCCATGATCTTTTTTCACATCATAGTACAGCCCCTGTTTCGTTTTGGTACCTCTGTCACGCAATGACGCAGTGACTTCACTTGAGTAACATGGAAACACTGTGTAGGGAAATGTGTACGGCCCCTGAAATGCGACTATCTTTTGACGAGACAATTTAAATCTCAGAACAATAACAAGTGTTCTGAGATTTAAATCTTTGCCGCTGTCATCATTTTCATGACAGCCGTCAGGCGTGATTACAAAAACCTGTTGATTTCGGCCAGGTACCTGGCCAACCGCTCGGGCTTTTAAAGTAGACACCCTCACTTTAAACCCCAGAGTGTTTCGGCCAGTCAAGGGGCCGAAATCAACAGGCTATTACAGTAGATCAATCAGTTTACAAAAGCCCGAGTGACTTCGCCAGCGTGTGTTGGTCTCTAAGCCAACGTTCGCACGGACGTAAAAATATTGCGGCAGGATTTTATCGTGCACTGGATTTTCAACTCTCGGTGTTAAGCCGAGCTTCGAGAATCCAACCTAACAACAACAGAGTGCATTTCCTAAAATTAATAAAATGAAATAATCCCAGCGCGTTGAAACAACACACTATTAGATTTTCAACTCTCGGCGCTAACAGAGCGTTAAAAGTACAGTGCGCGAAAAAAAATCGCCGCGATATTTTTACGTCTGTGCAAACGTCGGCTTGCAGGAAATTACAATTACAAGCTTGTAGTGCAGGTATGTTTACTCTAAAAACTTTTAAAAAACAACCGACCTCCAAAAAAATACTACAAAGTGAAAAATAACTTTAATTTCGGAAGTCGGTGTCTTTGGATCTGTTTTTTAGCTTTTTGCCACCGACTTCCGAAATTAAAGTTATTTTTCACTTTGTTGTATTTTTTTGGAAGTCGGTTGTTTTTTTGTTTTTTATTTTTCACTTTTTAGTGGGTCAGTATGTAATTTATCTAAGTTACAATAGCCTACTGTCAACTACTCATCAATTTTTAAAAAATATTGCTTTTTCCGATACAAGGACGTTAATGGTTGAGGAGTTCTCCCGGTAAGGAACCAGGAGAACTGAAACTGATGGTGAAGTCACCATCAGCTCCACTTCAAAATAATATGTATTGTGACGAGCATAAATTGCTTAGCAATAATCGAATCGCAACCCGTGAATTAAGTATTATTGAGGAGTTCCGATGGCCATCTGTGGTCTTCCTCATCAGTTCCACTTCACTAAATGGTGCTTTCCGGGAGCAAATGCACGAGTTACTATAAAAAATACCCAAATCGCTATAGGTGTTCCTATAAAATGTGAAGGTTTTCCTCGATTTCTCTCGGATGCCATCATCAGATCCTGGTATCCTTATCATGGTACCACCCTTGGGATATCTCCTTTCCAACAAAAAATGAATCATCAAAATCGGTTCATAAACGACGAAGTTATCCGCGAACACACATAAAAAATATTATGCGGTCGAATTGAGAAACCTCCTTTTTTTGAAGTCTGTTAAAAACCCAGAGCGTTCAGCGAAATTTAATGCATTTAGCAAGAGTCGATTTGCAGATCTTTAAATTCTTAACAGTCGCGATAAGGTGCGGCGGTGGTCAGTGCGGCTCTTCTAGAACACCGTACTGCGAGATGGATAGATGACAGTGTTGCCAACGCGGTTAAAACCTTGCTAAGGCTCGCACACGCGCGGGGGCGATTTGAAAAAGTAATAAAAGGCAGTCAGCACCAAAGAGGAAAGTAAGTTTAAAGAGCACCACAGAGTAGGTACATTTGTATGCTCAGTCAGCAGTACTCCACACAGCAGTAAGTGAAGTCAGGCAGGCTGTGGAAGTCTGTGTATGATGGATGATGATGATGAGAATATTTTGTTGTTTGCAGCAAGTGCCAAGCGTGTGGAGCAGGCTTTAGATAAAAATAAAATGTATGAATTGTTTGATTTTTCAACTGTCAAATTGTCAATAATGGCATCAAATGTCATGTCCAACAGTCAAACAACAAATTGCCGCAAATACTACTATTGAATTGCCGTATAAATCTGCATTCACTGATAATACTGATATTTGTTTGTTTCACGTGTTTCGTAAATATAACACCCGCAGGAATTATTACTTCCTGACCGGATAACGCTGAAGGACTCGAATTTAATTTTGATAAAATGTTATAACCATTAATAGAAAAATACCCAGCAATGTAAAGTTGTTATTTTCAGCTCTGCTATTGATAATGTCTACTTCAAGTAACATTTCGCAGTCAACTTATTCTCCATCAGAACCAGAGACTCCGCAAGTAAGTTCATAACAAAATATTTTATACCTATTCCCTTCAATAGTCGCGAGGTGACTGGTAGCTACTGGATGACAGGAGCCGAGGCTATTGCTAAAAGGCGTGCTATTGGAGACCTACGTTCAACATTGGAACTCTAATGATGATATTTGCTATTTAATGAGTTTTCAATACCTACTGGGTGTGATATGAACATTTTAACTAACATGTGGAAGGCAGATACTGTATTTGATCATCTGACAAAATTATTTAAATAATATGTGCCCAAAAAGAAAATCATTACTAATCCATATTTTTCATTATTATTTATTAATTAATAACAATAAGGCACACCTACAACTTATTTACAAATTAATACTTATATAAACCATATACAAGAAGGTCCTGTGTAAACAAGGGTCGCCCTTATTTACACAGCTACAGCTGGTACAAAACTATGCAAGTAGCGGGCACGCCACATGCCCTAACAACTACTGAAGCTACTTGCATAGTTTTGTACCAGTTACAGGCATGTGTATTTTGTCGCCAGGGTCGCGGGTTGTTCGAAAGAGATACCGTGGCCCTGGCTTAGGCAACTGAAAGAACACAGGTTGCTTTTAGTCAGTATAAGTCTGACACACCCTCCCGTTCCGCCCAGGGCGGGAGATGTCATTTGATGATTTCCCATCTACAAAAAAAAGGCATGTGTATTTTCGCCCTTAGCATGCGCATTGCACATCTTTCACAGAGTAAGAAGAATAGACTTAGGGCCTGTTTCACCACCTCCATTTAAGTTCCTATTATCTTACTTAATTCTTTTCCATTTTTGAATTTATTTGGTGAGTAGTGGCTATTCGGACATTGTGAAATAGGCCCTTAACATTTTAGTAGTAGTAGTATTATAAGTAGTGCCTGTAATTATATTACATACTTATATAAAAAAAATCATTAAGATTGTAAAAGAAGACATTGAGATGTATTGCGTTAATCAACTAAACATCAATTTCTGATTTCAGAGTACAACTCAAAGTAGAATTCAGAATTTCGACCAATCACTGAACCATGCTGATCTAGGACTCAGCATTGAACAATCAATGAAAAATGCACAAAAAGAGTTGCACCAAAAGAGAATACAATCATTGAGGAAAGAGCTTGACTACTTAAAGTCTACTGAATGGGAGTTTGAGTATGACAAAGGATTTGTACAATAAAAATAAATAAATTAAGAAAATAAGCTAAGTAACTGCTTCAAGATGCTTTCCTACATAAAGTCATTTTTTAGTTATTTATTTTCCAACAATTCAATTGAGGAATATGATAATGAAATGGAGAACTATCTAGCTGAAGAGCTTTTTAAACTTGATTTAGAACAGGATGAAAAATATGAGGATGTAACAGATACACCTAGAAGTGATTGTTTGGAAAGGACTGGTAAGTTATGTAAACCTTTTTTCTATAAGTCAGATCAAAACGACTAAGCTAAGTAAAAAACAAAAATTCTATTTTAACTAAATCAGTCTCGAGCAGTGGTTTGAGCCATTATCCTGCTATTGGATGCTTGTTACTCAATCATGCAAAAATGGCTGAACGGATTTGCATGAAATTTAGCACAGATAGTTTATAAACTTGATTAACACATAAGATACTTTTTATCCCAGTAGTATGTTCCTGTGGGATAATTTCCAACATCAACGCGGGCGAAGCTGCGGGCAAAATCTAGTAAAATAATATTTTTAGAGCTTCTATGTTTGTTTTTTCATTATGACGTATGTATTATTTCCTTATTTCAAAGTGATTATTATTTCCAGGGGTAATAACATACATTAACAGTGAAGGCAACTATGTTCTCATTGATGGAATGTTCTATTATGATACTACTGCTTGCTCGATAAACTTGCAACTAAATGACAAGATAGTATACCTTTGCTATAAAGATTCTAAAGAGTCCTTGGTTGTGGTCCGAATCCTCCGCAACCAAGGAGAGCATTGGGGTGACTTTGATGTTGACGTTCAAGAAAGTGGTTACAAAGTAATAGAACATGTCTTCATCGGCGAAGTTGAATTTCGACAAGACCGTATGGTCATTATCAAAGAAAGTGACCTGAAATTCAGCCTGGATAATGTTGTTGCTACGTTTGTACCTATTCCAGGAGATTTACTAGAATTGATGTGTAAAGTTAAATACAATGAAGAGAATCCTATGGATATCGCTCATAACAATGTGAGTTTAACATTTAATTTGATTACAGTATAAAATCAATCAACAAGTGTAGTAGTCAACCAGTTATCGGAAACTGAAATAGTACTCTAAGGCCCAGCGCACACCTAATACGGAGGCGCGACGAAGATACTGCGAAGATAATTTTAAATTACTTCTATGTCATATGGTTGAAAAGGCGCGCTGCGGCGGGCGGCGGGGAGGGGCGATGCGTGGCGCGGCGCGCCGCCGCGTGCCTTTAATAATATGCGCTGGGCGTTATAAGAATAAAGCCGTTAATTTCTAGACTTTGGGTACCTACATCGAATGTTTCTGTTGCTACGAGACTTGTAAGTCATGATGACAGTCAGATGGACAACATAAGTCTTGACGGTGCTAGGAGTTTAATGTTTACTGATGATAGTATTTATTTATATAGGTAATAGAAGTAATTTCATTCCGACCATTGAGAAGTAAAGTGCTATCTTCTAATGTAACTAAATGGGATGGAGAAGAAGGAATATGTGGCAGACAAATATTCTTCAACAAATATTGTAATATCAATGGCGGTGAACCACATGTCGGAGCTAAGGTAAGATTAGAATATTCAAAATTATTATCCTGGCATTGTTTGTGAAACAACTGCTTTGGGCTTCTTGTCACAGTCACGATATGCAGCTGCTGAGTATTTCTGAAGTGTGATTCTGATTATAGATATGTTCTGTTTTTTATTCGATTTGTCACAATAAGCCGACGTTCGCACGGACTTAAAAATATCGCGGTGAGATGTGATCGCGCACTGGGTTTTCAACTCTCAGTGTTGAGCCGAGCATTGAGAATCCAACCTAACAACAACAGTCCCAGCGCGTCGAAAAAACACTATTGGATTTTCAACTCTCGGCGCTAAGCAGAGTGTTGAAAATCCAGTGGGCGAAAAAAAATCGCCGCGATATTTTTACGTCCGTGCGGACGTCGGCTAACACATGCGCATAAAAATAAATATTTTATGTGCATGTGTTTCTGTGACCGTTTGTTTGCACTGGCGAAACATTCAGTTAAAAACATGTTGATATCTCTGTCAGATACATTGATAGAAATAGAGATGTCAATATGTTTTTATACGATGTTTCGCCAGTGCAAACGCGCGGTAGCAAATAAACCTATTGTCTTTCTTTTTATGCACATAGCTTTTTTTCATTCGCCGTCGACGCGCGTACCTACTGTGCTCTAAAGAAATGTCCTTATTTCAAGGCAACAAAACTTAAATTTGAATGTCCAATCCCATTACTTTAATGTTATGAGGAAAGTAAAACTATTCCTTTTTATGATTAGTTGATACCGATAATAGTTTTAGCTGATTAGGTAGAAGATATTAAACATATTGAGCTGACCAAAGTAATGTAGGACCCATCAGTCAGACCGTGAGTCATGAGTTCATGACCCTTTTGCTTGCCTTTTTTGTTATTTTTTTTTTGGCTGACCTTTATCTCACCTATTACAGACTCTTATTGAAGCTGTGGAGAGCAATCAAGGTGCTTGCTCATGGCGAGTGATAAAAATGGATATAACAGAAAATGCAAAAGTAATTGAAACCAATCCTGTTGAGGACGATGTAGAAGGAAGAAGCTTAGAAACAGAAAAACTTAATAACATTGAAATAACATACCCTCTGAAGTTTGAAAACGTAAATTTTCATGAAAAGCCCCAAATAAATTTGGTTATAACAAACAAGAGTAATCAACAAATGATCATGTATAAATGGATGCTACTTTGCAAAAAAAGAGATTCCCAAATCAGTATAAGCCCAACTTTAAATACTTCCACGAGATTGTACCCAAATAAACCATTTTATTTATCAGTCACTTGTCATCCAAAATTTTATGGGAGGTCTAAGGAACATATGATAATAACTTTTAGAGGATTCAAAATTGAAAGACTGATTGAAATAAACATTTTAAGTGACATTATTTCTACTAATCCAAGTGAGAATAACAAGAAGAAGAATGGATTTGGTGAAAGTGCTGAGATTATGAAGAACATTAGAAACGGTCATGATAAATCTCATGTACCTGGAGTGCGATTAATGAAGGCTCCTCATTTTGTTGCAGTGAGAATGGGACAATATATAATACCAGACAAAGTTTGGTCTGCAGTTTTAGGCAACAACTACGAACACACTTATGATCAGCATGAAATTTTTGACAGAATTGAGTCCCGTTTGCCTTGTCTATTACAAAATTTGAATATTACCAACTACATAGATAGATGGCACACTTTGTTATACTTGGAAGAGATTCAAGCAACAGTCAATATGAAGGCTTTTAATATGGCATCTGCATTTTTAGTAAAATATCAGGAGTATCTTAGCCTGGAAGTAAAAAAGTTGGCCGAAAGGAGGCCCTCTATAATCATAGGAGACAAAGTCTTTGTGAAAGACATATGGGATGATAAAGCTGCTTCATATGAGGGCTTTGTTCATGTTATTAGAGGTGACCTAGTACTGATGAAGTTCCATCCACGATTCCATGAAACTTACCGGGGAAGTGACGTTTCTGTAGAATTCAATTTCAACCGAAATCAAATCAGAAAATCACACCATGCAATTAATTTGGCCATATCTACATTGGGGCCAGATGTCTTATTCCCATCTCGCCTAGTGACGCGGCCACCGCAAATACCGTTGGAAACATCAAAAACTATGAAATGGTTCAATCCAAGTTTGAACTGTCGTCAAAAGGAGGCTGTAACAAATATTTTAATTGGGGAGTGCCGTCCGATGCCTTACTGCATATATGGACCACCTGGCACAGGAAAAACTGTCACTGTTGTAGAGACATTGCTGCAAATACTCACGCTTCTACCTGATAGCAGAATTTTAGTAGCAACACCGTCAAACAGTGCAGCCAATTTAATAACAGAAAGACTACTACAATACAGGCACCTATTTTCAAGTTCTATAATCAGACTAATCGCAAACTATTTGGTTGACTCTGAAAACATTCCAGACATAATAAAACCTTATTGTGCAACATTAAACATAGCTAGAGAAAATACATCAAGACCAACTCGTGCGGTTCAAGATGGCGTTAATGTGAATGTATCAGCATCCTATGTTGGGAGATATCGAGTTACTATCGGGACATGTCACTGTCTCGGGTCATTGGCGCAGATAGAACTTCCTAAAGGCCACTATACACACATAATAGTAGATGAAGCAGGACAAGCAATAGAACCAGAGATAATGATTCCTATGACATTTGTTAATAAAGAAAGTGGTCAAATTATTGTAGCTGGTGACCCAATGCAGCTTGGACCGGTTGTGTTGTCGAAATATTGTCTCGAGTACGGCATGGATATATCGTATCTGTCCAGAATGCTTGAAACATTCCCATACCAAAAAGACTTTGCTGCGTTCGAAAATGGTTTTAATAATAAGTTGGTTACACAGTTAACTGATAACTACAGGTCTTTGCAGGAAGTTTTAACATTGCCCAGTGAAATGTTTTATGATGCATCTTTAGTTGCTAAAATAGACCGAAAAACGCCATTTATACCGAAAATTCTTGACGTTGTTTCTGAGATATTTGAAATGACTGACGATAAAAAAACTGGTGGGATATTTGTGCATGGTGTTAAAGGGAACAATGCAAGAGCAGTGGACAGTCCTTCTTGGTATAATCCTGAAGAAGCTTCTATGGTTGCTTTGACTGTGTGTAAATTGTACAGGAGAAATATAACACCTGATGAAATTGGTATCATTACACCTTATCTAGCACAGGTAATGTCCTGCTATGAATCATACAATATCCCTGAACTGAACTAGTCTCATGTGCTTTCCAACTGTAAATTAAATCCCAAAAATCTGGTGAAATTTTAGTTTTATCCTATCCAGTTTAATTCCAGATACTAATCTCAACAATACTTATAATATTGTGTCAATATCGAACTTGTATTCATATTTTATTTTTACAGATAAAACACCTACGGCGTCTTTTCGACAATATGAACTTGGAGCGTCCGAAAATAGGCACCGTCGAAGAGTTCCAAGGCCAAGAACGACCTCTCGTTATTATATCAACAGTGCGCTCATCTGAGGCCTTAGTGTCTGAAGACCAAAAACATTTCTTAGGATTTGTCAGAAGTTCAAAGCGGTTAAATGTCGCCTTAACACGAGCTCAAGTAGCTGTAATCTTGTTATGTGACCCACATTTGCTAAGGACTGACCCCTTATGGAGTAAAGTCATAAATCACGCAATCAAAGAAAACAAATACATGGGATGTGATTTGTCGCGTGTGACTGATGAGAGTAATGAGCAAATAGATTTAGAATAGGTAAATAGGCTTTATTAATATAAGAAACTTACAGACATAAGATGTGTAATATTTGTGAGCGGAGTGGCGACCGCATACCGGATGGCGCAACGTGGGTAGGGCACCCCACAAGCTAGCCCGACCACCTGGGTCCTATTTGATATATTTGTCAATGCGACATTATTGTCACATTTTCCTTGTCTCCTGGGAATAGGCGGGGCCTATTCGACAGGGGACAAGGTCGCGGGAATCCGCTGGGAGCGAAGAGAAGGGGACCGGTTGATGACGTGTCAATGAATTATATTATGAAGACTCATTTTACTTGTAAACCCTACCAACAAACAATTTTGTATTAAGTTTTTAACCATTAGCGATCGATAAGGTAGATGAGCATTAGAAACCGCTTTAAAAAAACTTACGGCTAATGCCAGCCGATATAATTTTTAAGTTACCAGTAGAAACATTATTTTTAATACAAAATTATCTTTTACTGCCTAGTGATTTTTTGTTTACCTTTTCCATCCATACTATTAAATGCGAAAGTTTATAAAGTTAATTATCTTTTACTGCCTAGTGCTTTTTTTTTACCTTTTCCATCCATACTATTAAATGCGAGTCGAAGGCGGCGTAAACGCCGCCTCTGACTCACATTATGGCCTCGCGGTCCGAGGGGCCTTGCGCCTCGAAGCCTAGCTTTATGTAAGCCGTGGACACGACGAAAAAGTTTACTCTTCACAAAACGTTAAATACACACATCAAAAGTGTCTAGGGATCAAGCATTTTTATGCGGATTTCTTGAGATTGAGATGTGGCTTTGTAATAAATTTATGATTTTATAAATTTATATGGATCCTTTTTGGTGCATTTCATAATTTGAATCAGGAACTGTGAATCAAATTCGAGTAAAAGATGAAAATCAGCTGTCAATATTTTCCCTATAAAAACATACAACGCATTGAAGACATTATTAGTGCTACTGTTTCCCTACTACTGATTAAAACCAACGTTATTATGGAGCGGCGACGTCATTTAAGCAGGGAAGAAATGCTCAGAGCCGTGGGAATGATAGAAGCTGGTTCCCGGCAACGTACTGTGGCTTTAGCTCTGAATACAAGTCAGAGTGTTATCAGTCGACTTTGGACACGTTACCGAAGCACTGGTACCGTGGCTGAGCGCCATGGAGGACGGTATCGCTGCACCACACGGAGACAAGACCGATACATTCAAATCTTAACTCGAAGAGCTCCAACTATAACCGCCATGATGTTAGCCGTGAGGCTTCATCACTCTTCAGGGAACTTAATTAGCGACCAAACAGTCAGAAACCGCTTGCATGAAGTGAACCTTCATTCCCGAAGACCGCTACGGGTACCACCTATAGCAATGCACAATCGTAGGATTCGATATCAATGGGCTCTTGAACACAGAAATTGGGCAGAAGAACAATGGCGTTTCGTGTGCTTTTCTGATGAGTCTCGTTTTGGTATGAGACCGGATACAAGACGTATACGACACTGGAGAACCCCTGGACGCCAACAGCGATTAAAATCCTGCCAGGAAGTCCATCCTTATAGTGGTGGAACCATCATGGTATGGGCGGGTATTTGGATCGGCGGAAGAACTGAGTTGATTTGGATCAGAGGCAACCTCAACGCTCAAATTTATGCTGAGACGATTGTATCAGACGTCATCGTTCCTCTACAAGTGCAAATCGGTCCCTTATTTCAGTTAATGCATGATAATGCACGACCGCACACCGCAAGAGTTGTAAGACAGACTCTCGCCGCAGCTAACATCAATGTCCTGCCCTGGCCTGCTCAGTCGCCAGACTTGAACCCGATTGAGCATGCATGGGATATGCTACAGAGAAGAGCTCTGCCGAATATGGAGGGTATCCAGTCGCAAGAAGACCTTTTTTTGTTGTTGCAACGAACATGGGCGGCCATTCCACAGCGTGATTTGGATGAACTCATTTTGAGTATGCCAAACCGATGTTCTTGTGTTGTTAGTGTTCGCGGTAGAAACACGGATTATTAATTGTTTAAGTTACCCAATAAAATTTTAAAGAAAACTGTTATTTCAGTCTTTTTTTCGAACTTTAATGTTAGTGGTTCAAATGTCAAAAATCCCTTTATTAGGAAAATGGCAAATTTCTTTATTAATGCAAAGGTGACTTGGTTTATCGTTACTGTGACAAACGAAAACACTTTATTTGATGAATCCTTAAAGAAAATTTTAATTAATATCAATCAGGAGAAAAGTTATTGCAAAAATATATGTTGATCCCTAGACACTTTTGATGTGTGTATATTGACATAGTACCAAATTCGTTTTTTTTTAATCTATCAAAATTTGTTGGTGTTGCCGTGTTGCGTTTCTATCGCGGGGAATCCCCGCCCGGCCAGAGCTGGCTATTTTCCGTTCTGTTTGTTTACGTTATTTTTACGCTTCTCAATGGCTAGAAAGCTAATACCATACTGCATGCGCCATGCATTGTTGTGTTGCGCCGCACGCCCGTACGTGTGTGATATTATTTTGTATTTTTGACAGTATTTTTTTTTGATATGAGAATAAGTGTGATTCATTGTTTGGAAACGTTAAATTACTCCTATTTCTGTAAGAATGTTGAAAAGAACCTAATTTTAACCAACCGAGTCGGCGTCGCCGGCGTATTAAAATTTTTAAGTTCGTTTCGCTCGCTCTTGCACCCTACTTCACAAACTTTTCTGCATTAGAAATAGCGGCTGGTGCGGCTATAACATAATCTTGAAAAAATTATGTGAGGCTAAAAGCCGAAAAATTCGTCTATTTTATTTTAATAAATTGTGTTTGATTATGTCATTTTTGTCATCATTTGATTAGCAATAAAACTCATTCAAATTAACGTTTTTATTTCGACTGGGAAATTAAAGAGGCCTCGCAAAGCTGATGACTTATTAGAAGACTAAAAAGTCACCCAAAGGACAATGGAGAGGGCTATGCTTGGAGTTTCCCAACGCGATCGAATCAGAAATGCAGAGATCCGCAGGAGATCCAAGGTAACCGACAGAGCCCGAGGAATTGCCAATCTTAAGTGGCAGTGGTCAGGGCACATTACTCGCAGAACAGATGGCCGATGGAGCCGAATGGTTCTGGAATGGCGGCCGCGTACCGGAAGACGTAACATTGGAAGGCCTCCCACAAGGTGGACCGAAACCTTGTAAAGGCCGCTGGAATCCGCTGGATGCGGGAAGCACAGAACCGGTTGAAGTGGCGGTGCTTGGGGGAGGCCTATGTCCAGCAGTGGACGTCTTTTGGCTGAAATGATGAAAAATAACCATTCATTAACATTGATAAATGGTTATTTTTATCTTAGAGTCCTCCGTTTCGACATCGACGTGACATCATTAGTCGGTTTTTCACCTAGATTTCAGCCTGCTCTGTCATTGTATCTCTGTTGTAAGCATTCTTCATAAATGTTACCTACTTATGTCGCATGTCTAGTCAGCATCCAAAATGTAGAAATGCGGGAGTTAATTAAAAGGAGGGGAATTAGGTTGAGTTATAAAGCGTGATTGAGAAACTGATTTTTGGAGTTTTATTTTACTTTGAGAGCTTCGCCTGACATTGCTGATGATTTTGACATTGACTTGACAGATTGACTTACTTCGTAAACGCACAAGCAGACGTCACGCGTTACGGATTACGAAAAACATTTAGTATTTCTATTTAATTTTGGCTTTATCAGTCCTTATTTTGCTAGTAATATAATGTTTGCAATCAAGAAATAGAACACAATTGTCAGTTTACAGAGTGACATTATTATTTTGTCCAGAATGGAGGCAAATGGTGCGGTTTTGTGTGACAATTTGATTAAGTGGTTGCAGACTTTAGATCTCAAAGCAAAACATGGGAATCCATCAGGTAAATGTTGTTTTTACAGCCTACACTAGCATTTGTTATGTTAGGATTAGAATTTACGCTGTGAATCCGGTGAATCCCAGCCCACATCCCTATTAGGAGTCGACCAGTAAGTGGATAATTTCGTCACTTAGTTCTTGTTTTTATTTCATTGGGACATCACTCTTTCGTTTGCGGTATTGCTTAATTTGCAGTCATTTTTGCCAGTGAAATCTCGAATAGTTAAAGTTTAATGTGCACAATGGTCATTCAGTCTAGTGAGTGGGAAATGTGTATCAGTAGACAGAACAGTGATAGTCTGCAGTCATTGTAAAGCTGCCCACTCACAGTGTGAGTGAACCTATAATGAAACAGGAAATTAGAAACAAAAGTTGTTTTAGTAAATGTGAAACAAATTGTTAACAGTTTATTAATAAGTAAAAGTTCTAATGGTTATGATGATGACTAATACTACCTTGGACTTTTTGAAAGACATTTTATCATTCAATGTCACCAACTAAAGTGAGTGTTGATACTTTCAAATTGAATAATATTATCTACAATATTCAGGTTTTTTCAGCTACAATGTAAAGAATTTACATGAACATAAAATAAATGTGTCCAAATGACACAAAATACAAATAAAAGTTAATTAACTAACTTGTAAAGTTTCAACAAAATATTGATAGTGCCTAACATAAGTTACTTGTATTTTCAGAACTGTCCGATGGTGTGGCAATTGCCGAGGCTCTCACACAAATCGCACCAGAGTATTTTAGTCCCGGGTGGAACTTGAAGATAAAAACAGATGTTGGACATAACTGGAGATTAAAAGTTAGCAACTTGAAAAAAATATTGGAGGGTGTTGTAGGTATGTAACAACTTTAAATTAACATTACAGTAATCATAAGTTTCTGCTTAAATACTGCATAGGTACAGTCAACAAAAGAGATACTTATCTAGGCAGGGTATACTAAAATATTTGTATGTGAATTGCTTCATGTTCAATTTTATATATATTACATTGTAACACACCAACACAAAATTGTATATTTTCACAAAATTGAACTTGAACCAATTCACATACAAATATGTTAGTATACCCTGCCTAGATATATCTTTTGTTGAACAGTCAACAATCCTATCTGCTATTATGGTATATGTACAGACATATACCATAATAGCAGATAGGATTGTTGCTTTGATAAGTAAACAGCTCAACAGCAGCAGCAGCATCAGAGACAGCTAAATAAATGTTTGGAATGCCCCAATTCATTGTTTAAATTATTCAAGAACAATCTTTAATCTTGAATAATTTAAACTTTAATGTGCCTTCTTCCATGCTACATTACCATAAAAGTAGTATTATTCAACATAATAATAAAAATATGCACAGTACCAACACATTGAAATTCCTATCAGATTAATCTATTTTAAGAATCTCTATGGGCATCACATTTTATTTACAATTAAGATATAAATAAAAATCAATTGTCAAATATACATGTCACTTGAGAATGGCTCAACCAATTCGGCTGTTTTTTTTTTTTTGTTGAGTTCGTAATTGTCAGGACATAGTTTGTATGAAAGAAATTTTCAGGAAAATCCACCGGAAACAACCAGGTGTCACGTCGGGCACAAACAGCTAGTATACATAATATAATCAGCTGGAGAGATAATAAAAATATTGTGATAACATTAATATGTTACTATTGTGAATTAGCTATACTTAATTAAAACTTTTTTAGTTTGTGATTGTATTTCACAGCTATTGTTACAAAAAAACAATGCTTGTTGCAGATTATCATCAGGATATTCTAAATTTAAGTTTACAAGAGTTTTCAAGGCCAGATGTAGTAAATATAGCTGAGACTGCTGATGCCTCAGACTTGGGGCGACTGCTTCAACTTGTTTTGAGTAAGTTTATTTTGGTATGAGATTCTTTAAGCATGTTTTTAGTCAGAAGAATAAAGGAGTTGTAAACTGATTCTTTATTAAATCTCTGGTTAGAATTTTTACACATAGTAGCTAGTTTTTTTTTCTAATGAAATTGAATGTTAGATATCTAATTTTTAAACTACTTCTAATACAGTCTGTAGATAACGTTAGAATAAAATTTTAAATAGCAATTTCTAGCAAAGATATTCTGGCTCTTTTTGTAAAGAAGGTGCTAAAGACTAAGAGGGAATAGGCGTGCAACACACTTGTTCGGGTCGATATGTTTTGGCACAATTAGACACTGCTGGGCGGCAACATAATCATTCTTGATTTTGCCGCCCAGCTTTGCCGAATCATATCGACCTGAACAAGTTCAGTTCTCAGTTCCCATGGGAAAAAGGCGTGAGTTTATATAAAGTAAACCACGTTATTCCTTTCGGTTTTTCGTCTTTCAAGACAAACCAGAATTGAATTTAACATTTGAAGTACCATATCTAAATCAACACTTTTGGAAATAGGTTGTGCAGTCAATTGTGTAAAAAAAGAGGAGTACATCACAAGAATAATGGAAATGGAGCTGTCTTGTCAGAGATCGATAATGCAGGCCATACAGGTACGATATGAAGCCATTCATTTGTATTCAGATGACAAACTTATTATAATTCTTTAGGGACTGTAGAAATTGTTTACCTGGGAAAGTTAGTTTAGAAAACTTAGAAGGAATTCGCTGTTGCGTTTACTTCCCACAGCTTTTACGATCATTATATTAGTATAATCTTTAAAGTTTTCTAGTTGTATCAATGTGTTAATAGTAGTATCAGATAGCTTTGTAATAGCAAGCTTTTCTAGTGAAGGGTCCCCCCACACATTAACAGTTGGCCTGCAGTCTCTGGTCCTATCAGGCGGTCTGCTGTCCAAGGTCTGCATAGCCCACACACTACAGCGATTATTGCCAGCCGGCAACGGTCGATTACCGGCTCTGGACACTGGCAGGCGACAGTCGGCAGTTTCACTATGAGTTTCACACCACAATAATAATAAAATAAAATAATAAATAATAAAATCGTTTATTTATATACAACGGGCACATTTACAATAAATACTTTAACAATTAAAATAGAACACAGTTGCTTATTTGCCTGAACTAGGTTGAACCTGTGCTTCAGGCTAGAAAGTGCATAAAACTTTATGTAATAAATTAACAATGATTATAAAGAAAAAACTAAATTAAACCATAGGTAAATAAAAGTAAAATAGCATGTTAGGGTTCTATTTGCAGACAACAAGTAGATCTTCTGTCTGAATAAGACAATAGCGCGCTCCGGCTGATACCTGTCGATGCAACCCTGCGCCGGCAAGCAGCCACACACTCTGAGTTCGCTTTGGTCGTCAATCCAAAACCATAAAGGGAACTGTGAGTCTGTGATCTATAGCGATTAACTGACACGCTGATATATCCGCCGGCGGACTGTAAATGTGTGGGGCCCTTTAGTCTCTAGATGTTTTTAAAATGTATTATCAGTCTCTTTAATTATCATAGATGCTGTATAAAAGAAGATCAATACAAAAACAGGGTACAAATACAGTATTGAACCTGCGACAGATTCAAGAAATACTTTTTCCATTCTAAGTTTAATGTGGTTTACATGTTAGAAGCAAGTAGCGCATGCGCATGAGTAATACGGTCTATCTATCGTCATGCCATTGGATGCTCCCATACACAAGAGCTTAGAACAAAAAGTGGTACCAAAATATTCTGCCTTGGTATCGGAATCGCCGATCGGTGTTTATTTAAAAGATGACACAGATAAAAAAAAAAAACCTTTAGTTTTCGTTAGACATTCGTTTTGGGTTTTTTAGGAGTTGTTCAGTCTTAATTTAGTTTACAACCACCACACCTAAAATTCCTTGTGCTTAAATGTGTACTGCTTTAATTTTCACATAATTTTATTTATATTTTTTATGTCTGGCAACACACCTATATGTAAGTAAAATAACTATCAGTATTGCTATTGCTTAAAATATTCGTTGTACGCAGTAAATACAGTATTTAAGTGGTCTAAAACTATAAAATTCAGGATAATGTTAATGTACATTACAGTTGACCTTGTACTCACATTTGCAATGTAATTATACGATCACAATTACTTCGCGAATACAATTACTCCTACGTGAGCGATTTTTGAATGCCACATTTATATCTTTCTAACGCAACTTGATGCTATTAATTTCTCTGGTCAATCATTAAAACTATACTTACTCGTAGTAATTGTAAAGTTTTAGTTATGTTTATAAATAAGTTGTATTTAGAAAGTATAGATGATCTATACCTTTACTTAGGTATTATCCCTAGTGAGCCCTTAATAATTAAAAAACCATATACGTAAGCTTGATTTACAACATTGTGTTGTAACAAAAAAGGTGAAAAGCACCGATTATGACTAATAAAATTAATCTTAAACACTTTATCATCTTATCCATCCGTAACCAATTAGTCCAAGTTTTCTTATGTAATGTGTAATTCAGTTCAGTCGACCGCCTTTTCATGCATTGAACTATAATAGTATTACATTATTATATGAGCGCACTTAACGTAATGTACATCGTCGCAAGAGTTTAGTAAGCATACGTTCTTGCTTCACTTTTTCAAAGTTGCATGCTCGTTATTTGAAGCGGCAAAGAAATTCAATTTTAGTTACGCTCATTTTTAATGTCCTTGGATCACGATATTGTTGGTGGTGGATACGACAATACTTTACCTGTCTGTCAGTTGTAGAATGTGGCGCGGTACGAGCGGTGTTTGTGTTTGCCTGAAAGTAAAAGTAGTGTGAAGATATATGAGTGGTTTGTTTAGAATGTTATTATTTTGTGTTAGGAACTGCAGACGTTAACGCTGGGTGTGAATCGTGGCAGTGTGCACTTGGACGCGCCTGCGCCGCAGCAGTCCGATGCGGACATGAGAGAAGCCCTCGCGCAGAGGTGCCATGAACTCGACACGCAGGTTTGTTTACTTATATTATTATTATTTAACTACCGTAATTATGTTGGTTTACGACCCGTTTTACACCACGCTTGGACGTTATGAAACTGTGATTTATTTCACGCATTTGAGTTTGTTTATTTGTAATTTGATGATTCATACATAATATTATAACTTATAACGTGAAACTTTATTATTAACGTTGTTGTGAATTCTGTTTTCTCCGCGATTTCTACTTGTTAATTAATTAATATAAATACATAAGTAAGTACTTAGTGATTTACAACACTTTAATTACCTACGTATCATTTGGATGTTATAAGGACGGATCATGGATTAAGGTCTTATATTGTAAGACATGGAGACGTCTGCAACGGACACCAGCTTTGAATTTAAATAGTATCCCATAACTACGTCATACCTTATTTACCGGTGTATATGTATACTATTTATAAGTGTTTGCCCACTGTGTTTACTTGTCCCGGTCCAATCTGCTTATTAGTTATAGGTAGGTACTAAATAGAATGGATAAACTGTGACCCCGGGTCAGCACGCGATCATAATACATTTATACAAAAACGTCGTTCTCGATTTATATGCGCACTAATGGACAGACAGACAAAGAGAAGTTCTGTTTTATACTTTTATTTAATCGCAAGGATAAGGAAGGTAGACACTTCTTAACTAAGCACTTATTACATCATACACAAAAACTGAAAAAAAAAAACATATCCTACATAATCGCAGCATTTCAAATGAATGTCACGTACAATCATTTAATTTCTCATTGTTAAATATTAATGTCGATGACCAAATTGGATGCACGACTTCAAAATTTACGCTTAGACCGACTTGAACGTCGATCGTTCACACTCGTGTCTTTAAACCCAACCATGTCTCAAGTGGAAAAAATTCCAATCGAAAACTATAATTTTAAAGAAGAATCATTAAAATTCCAGGTAAAAATTCTCCAAGAAGAGAAGATGACGTTGCTGAGTGAGGTGGGTCGGTTAACAGCGGCGCGGGACGCCGCAGTGGAGTCGGGAGATGCGGAATTAGATGACGCAGGCGCATCCCTTGGGCCTGCGCATGCGGGCACATTGCGCTATACCACTATGCGTGCACAACTTGATGTGTTGAAGGATGAATTGGACAAGGTTGAGCTGCAACGTGATGATCAACATGCAAGAGCTGATGCGCTGGAACGGGAGTTGGCGTTGTTGAAGCTTAGGAATGAGGAGCTGCAGGTTCGTTACTCTCTGATTATGTAGAAAAAATTGTGTCTTAGGGAGTGTTTTGGTTTTGATGGTATCCAGTCTATAGTTAATTTGAAGGTAGATTTTAGTTGTGAATTGTCACATTTAGAAAAAGATCGATAACATAGCATCGGAGAGAAGTTGAGCTTTAGCGAGAAATTCTGCATGTTGGGTTGGGAATAGAACCCAACGACGTGTTCAACACGACACGTCACGGCGCGACAGCGCAACACTCGACCTCTCGTTTCTACGGACCCCTCGGTGAACGACAGACGACACTCCTAAAATTAAATTAAGTATTGTTTATCCGGACAATTTGTAACATGAACGGCAATATACTACGCCTATTTCATACAGTCCATTTTTTTCATTTCATCCCTATTAAAGATATTTGCTTCATAAATATAAGCTTCATCTGATGATAACTCCGATATTACATTAGCTGTTACGCCTTTTATGCCAATACCACATTCATCATTTTCTTGGCCTTTTCCTAACAGCGTTGGGGTCGGCTTCCAGTCTAACGGATTCAGCTGAATACCAGTATTTTACATGGAGCGACTGCCTATCTGACCTCCACAACCCAGTTACTGGGTAACACGATACTCCTTAGAACAATACCACATTCTGAGTCTAAACAAGCCTATTAAATCAGCTAAAAGTTGAAAATGTGAAGAATGTTTGCACAGCTGAAGACCTTGGTGGTTTTGGTAATAGTGCGTGTTATTACACGTGTTAACTGTATTATTTACGAGTTACGTAAAAAGGAAATAATAATATCTATCAAGAAGTAGTCCCAATTGATTTATGAGGTGCCGTTTGTGATCCGAATTCCCATGATAGTAGTTGAGAGAGTCATAGCAGCATAAAAGTTGTCATACTTCATAGTTTGACAACTTTTTATCTTAAGGGGGAAGCACTAAGGTAGCCAGATTTTTTTTTATTATTCTTACGATTTTTGCAATTTGCACCTCAATGTCTGGGTGTATTTATTTTATTTTATTTTATTTGGGAAACAAACAGATACAATAATATAAGAAAACAGTACAAAATAGCAATACATAATCCAAAATAGTTTCCACACATTATTAATACAAATTTTGTTAATTTAGAAAGTACGACGGCCGCTATCAGAAGGAAAAAATACATATCTAAATGATTTAACAATGAAAATGAATAGAACAACAATAATATTAAAAATATCAAAAAAAACAAATCATAATTTTGCTGCAAGAACGTCTCGAACAGACTTCTTGAATTTTGAGAGGGAAACGTGAAAAATATCCAAACAATCACATTCACTAGTAGCCGTTAGTTTGTTATATGAACGACAAGATCTTTTTATGTTGATTAAAGTATGATTCACACCCATTACAAATATGTTTTTAAAGAATTATAATCATTAGAATTAGCAATACAACTCCTTATGTTAGAATTGGCATGGAATAGTCAGTCAATAGGATAATATGAACTTAGAGAGTTGTATTGATGATTTCAATGATTACACTTCTATACAAATCATTCAAATCAATATACAACTTGATACTGAAATGCAAATTGCAAAAAACGTAAGACAATTTGGTTGACTGGTAGAAAATGCCTCAGGCATTAAGTCCGCCTTTGTACAGTATTTTTTTACTTGTGCATAAAGTTTTAATAAATAAATAAAATTTGAATTCCGCGGACTACCCTGGCGCTTTCGCCTTAAAGGAGTCTTCTTACTTCTTAACCAGATGCCAGTCGGCGTCTCTCAAATTAGCATCATTAGCTGGCCTTTGGTAACTAAATACTGTTAAGAGCTAGACTGATAATGAGTCTTTAATTAAATGATATAATTAATTATGAAAATCATGCTAATGGTCATGCAGCGTTACGTTAAAGAATGGGCACGCTTCGTTACATAAACGCTGAGCCTTAAAATGATGCATTTTTTATGTAATTTGTTAAAAATGCAATGCTAAGCCGTGGAGATTGGTTGAAAGGAAAGGAGGCTCAGAGGAAAGATAACGTAGATGGAGTGACCAAAAGAAAAACCATTTTTTAACCGATTTCAAAAAAAGGTTATGTTTTTGACGATTTTTTCCTACCACTAGTTGGTCACCAGTGAGAACAGAAACAATTTTTTTTTGGCACTCTCCGCACTGTGAGCTGGCGACCAATATGTCTACGAATTTTTCGATTGACTTAAACGTAGATGACTTCTTTGTTAGTTATAATAAACTCAAAAGTCAAACTGAAAGCATTTAATTCAAATAAACCAATTACAGGCACTTTTGAATTGTCAATCGGTCGATCAGTCAGAAAGATGAAGGTAGTTGCCCATTCCAAAGCGTAGTAGGTTCCTATGGAGAAGAACGGCCAATAAACTCCACGGACACTCTTTTAAATCAAAATATGGTTACAAAATATTGGTTACATAATTCCTGTTGAAATTATACATGTGAGAACGATGCAGAACGTTAAAAGCGTCCGTAATAAAAATATAAAAAAAATAATAATTAAAAATTAATATAAATTAAAATAAGCCGTGGCAACTAAGATATGACCAGCCTGCACTGACAGCGCCTGTTCACGAACCTGACGCATATATTTGCACCATTCAGCTCAACCATTGTGAAGGGAGCCAAATGATCCAACACACGTATATACAATACTGTGCATATACCCAGGAGTAAGTAATTCCAGGCATGCCAATGATATTAAAAATTACAATCACCTAATTTCAGATGGCAGCCTCCGAGAACATAGCTTTAAAAGACGAACTAGACGCGTTACGAGAAACAGCAGCGAAAGCGGCTGCTTTAGAAGCCACAGTGGCTTCATATAAGAAGAGGATGGAAGAGCATGTGGATCTAAGGCGGCAAGTAAAGCTGCTTGAGAGAGCTAACACCGAGCATGTTCAGCGAGCCATCGAACACGAGCAGGCGGCTGCCAAGGCTAACGCGATACGAGCGCAGCTTGATATTTATAAGAAACAGGTGAGTTGATTAAAACCGAGGCTGCACTATGACGTGCTATAGCCATCCTTGTTCCAGTGTAAGTGAAGGATGCAGCTATATATCACGTAGAGCGTCATCCCTTTTTCGCAAAAGAACGGTTATGGCTTTAACAACTCATAATACGGTACCTGCTCTAAAAACGGTGAAGGAAAAGATCGGGAGGAAACTGGCATGACGATTACATACAACTGCTTTTCACAGACTGTAGGCTCGAGTCCCAGCTGTAATAAAGATCTAGTAATAATCAACTTACTGTTCGCGCCACGAAAGATGAGACCTGACTGCGCCTCGCGCTCTTTCCGCCGCCGCCGCCGCTCTTTCAAACCACGTGGTGTGTCAAGTCTCATCTTTAGTGGCACGCATTGTACGAAAACGTTGTTCACTTTTGGACCTTGGTAGATTAAACGCTTTACATTTGGATTGATGTAGATGCCTTGATTGTTTGTGTATTACTTCATTTTCGCGTCATTTTTAATGACGTCATTGGTTAGGGTTTTTATAGGCCTACTGTGTGTATAGATAGTAGGGTTATTATTACGGCTTAAATACTGCTGTATAAGTTATGGTCTGCTATAAAAGGAGCAATGACTCAACTCAAGCGCCGTGACTTAATATAATTTTTTTATGAGAGCAGTGGTGGCTCAGTGGTAACAGTCGCGACTTACGAGTTGTAGTCTGTGGGTTCGAACGAAAGCAGGCACTTTACTTTGTGTCAATTATTTAATCACCACTGCAATCTAAACGGTGAAGGAAAACATCGTGTGGAAACGTTAAAAAAATAAAAATAGAACCAAAAATTCCAAGACGTGTGACAACCGTCAAGCCGTGCTGGGCCCGCGTGGTGGATTACGGCCCACTCCCTCTCACAGAGAGGAGGCCTGTGTCCCAGCAGTGGGAACGATATAGGCTGGTTGTGCTGTGCTATGCTATATCTTTTTCTAAATATAATTTTTAAAACGTCTTAATTGTTTCGTTACGATATATTCCAGGTTATGGATCTCAACGAGAAATTAGACGGCGAGATAACGAAAGCAGATAAGCTAGAAATAGAGAATAAGAAGCTGAGCAGTCGCGCAGCGTCCGTGCAACGCGAGCGTGACGCGCTACTTCACGAGCGCGACACGCTGCGGGACACCGTGGACGAACTCCGCTGCTCCACTATCACTGCTGGTAAATATGATCAATTCACGGCCGCCATCTTGGGAAGAAAAAAACATCTAATTTTCGGCATCAGCATTCCCGTAAACCAAGCCATGCATAACTTGCAACTTCGTCTAACGGCCATCTTGGATTTGTGAACCGTTTTTTATTAAAGGTCACATTTAAAATCAGAAAGTGAATTCCCAGAGTAATACTCCCGAACAGTATAACTGTATTTGATCGGTAAGGAGTTACACGTTCGGTAGGATGATGAATGGAAGGTGACTAAACGTATTTACAAGGCAGATGTGTGTGGAAACGCCGGAAGAGGACACCTTAGTAAGACATATTGTGACCTATTGGTGATGTTCTTCAGAAAGGTCAGGTGCGTAGTACTCGCAAGCGGCGTGCTTGTATGACTAGATGTATGAACGTAAACGAGGCAAAAGTAGTATGTAAGGAGCAGGTGGTGATCTTTAGTTTCTGCCTACCCCCATGGGAAGAAGGCATGAGTTTATGTATGTGTGTGTATGAGGTACATAAAGTAGATTCTTGTACAGCTAATGCAACCCACCGCTTACCATAACTAGATAAACAAAGAGGGACACCTTTAGCAGTTAGTCTGTCCAATCGTCCTTGCTAGGTTCGACAATGCGCGGTAGAGACCGAAGAACCCCAAGGGCCCCAAGGGCCCCAAGGCCAAGGCCAAGGCCCCCAAGGGCCCCAAGGCCAAGGCCAAGGGCCCCAAGGCCAAGGCCAAGCCAAGGCCAAGGGCCAAGGGCTTCGAAGCCCTTCGAGAAACATCAGCCAGCCAGTAATTTGCTTTTCCGGATACTCTGTTTCCGTAACTTTTTTGACATATGTCATTATAATTCCAGGTGCCAATGAAGACAATGTGTCTCGGGAGCTGATTCCCAACGATCTGAAGGAGAAGTTAATTCGACTGGAACACGAGAACAAGCTGCTACGACAGAATCAAGGAGCGCAGGCGGACCAGGCCTCTGTGCAGGTGAGTTGCTACACTGAAAAATAAAACTATCCTGTGTCCGCAATTTAGTTTATAAACATTAATGATGATGTGTTTTTGGAAAAATAACTATACCAAACACACATAAACTTCAGTTAATCTACAACTTATTCAATAGTGCTAATCATTCTGAAATCAACTAAATTTAGTTAAAAAGTTGGTATTTGTTTATGTGGCAATAACATCAATCGGAGAAAAGTATTTGAATATGGAAAAACTGCTAAATTGCTGTTGATTGGCGGAATTTTTCTAAACTCCATAGGGAGTCTCGTGTCGCATCGCTCATGCTTTTTATGACCTCGACAGCCACGTTTGCAGGCGTTTAATAATAGTTCTTCTTATTTTATTCATTTATTCAACCATTTATGTACACACAAATAAACAGACAAACAGAAAGGAACAGAAAAATACGTACAAAGGTGATGCTTATTTCAAAAGAAATCTCTTCCAGCATACCTGCGATAGGACAGAGGATAAAAAGAGATGTAGACAACGTGTGTAAGAGTAGAAGAGAAAATAAAATACATAAAATCCAAAACAATTAACTCATTAAATAAAACATATAATAAATACTTAAATACATACATACTACTAAAATAAATACCACTAAAATAACTAACAACTATGACGAAGTGGAAAGATAGTGTTCTTTCACTCTTCTTTTAAATACTGCAATTGTTTGGCAGTCCCTAATGTCAGGCGGAAGTGAATTCCACAACCGAACCGCGTGAACAGTAAAGGAGTAGGAATAGAAGTCAGCTTCTTGTTAGAAAAAGAGAACTGTTCGAGCGCGTTGTGTCCAAATAGGCTTTATAGGGTTACAGCCAACGTTCCGCCGTTCATTGTCATTTATTTAGCGCCAACTTGTATGGTATTTTTATCTTACGAAACGACACGCGCTTTACTTGTGTTTGCCAAGTGTATAAACACGCTGTGAATGTGTGCGAGAAAACGAGTAGCGTCAGCACATAACACACACACTCACACCCCCACACACACACTTCCGAATTCGCCATTGTCTTGGACGGTACCGAGAGCACCTGCGCTTATACACACATCCACAGCGTATTTGTACCATCGTGGATATTTGCGGTGAACCACTTTTCGACCTTATTGCTGCGGTAATAAGGTTCAAAAGTGGTTCCCCGCAAATGTGTAAAAAAATCTGCTGTTCAGTATATTTATCTACATTAATCTCGTCAAAGTGTAGGGAGCAGCAGATTTTTTATTCACGATTTCAGGTTTGGTCCCATAGTAAATGTTGTTCATAATGATGAGTATGATGACCCCTTAAGCGGTTGTTCCATCAATTCTGGGACATGTTATATATATATATATATATATGTACTAGTTGATACTGTGTGAAATCGATCACTTTCGGATATTTAAACACGTTAAGAATCGCATGTTCGGCGGGTCTTAAGCTGACCATTGACTTACTCGTCAGTACATTTAACACAACATCATTTACAAGAAGTATCACTCATTCAGGCTCTCTTAGAGGATTACGTGGCGCGGCTAGAGAACCAGCGAGCGATCAACCGGGAAGCGAACCACCGTATCATGCAGTTGGAAGCCACGCTTGAAGCGCCACATCCACGACTAGCGTCCGCTATAGAGGATAGTCAGAGGAAATGTAAGTTTGCGGATTACCATTCAACCTTTTGATCTCTGTCAATCTGCCTAGCCTTTTCCCAACTATGTTGTGGTTAGCTTCCAGTCTAACCTGATGCATCTGAGTACCAGTATTGTACATGGAGCGACTGCCTATCTGACCTCCATAACCCAGTGACTGGGTAATACGATACCCCTTGGTAAGACTGGTTGTCAGACTTTCGGGCTTCTGACGACCCGTAACGACTGTCAAAGATCCACGAATGACAGCCGGGACCAACGGGTTAACGTACTTTCCGAGGCACGAAGGAGTCTCGGTATGTAAAAGATGGTCACCCATCCACGGGCCAACCCCGGCAAGCGTAGCTTAACCTGATGGATCGACCCGTGCAGCTGTTAGTACTTAGCTACGAGCTCTTCACTTTTGGTCTCTGTCATATTATTAGTTAATGTGACGTAAATTTTCTCGCCGAAGCAAAATATAATAATATAATGGATACAGGGTGGCAGGGAGGTCAACGCGAAACCTGTTACCATGGATTCAGTACATGATTCTGAACCCCTTCTGCGTTGAAATAGGCAGTCGCTCCACGTAAAATACTGGTACTCAGCTGCATCCGGTTAGACTGGCAGCCGACCCCAACATAGTTGGGAAAAGGCTAGGCAGATTGATCTGCTACTTGAGTTATGGAGTGATTTTGATAATCGACGCAAAATGTCTACACTAGGGGGTCTAGAATCATGTGCTTAATTCATGTTTACAGTTTGCGCGTCCATGTCCCTGCCACCCTGTACAGTGGAGTCGCAATTTACTATAACCTTTTTCAAGTTACAGACATGGATTTTACCATTAACAGAGGTCGAACATTTTAAACCAAACTTAGAAGCCTCTCTGCAAAATCTTTCCGAAACATCCTCATGCATTTTCAGCGATTATTTATTGTATTTGAGCTAGATTAAACAAGATATTTTTTTTAAATTTCTTCCTCAGTAGCTTTTATTTGCAAAACTCATTGAACTTATATTTACCCAGCATTGCAAGTGGAAGAGTTACAAGCGGCCTTAGCAGAAGAACGGCGGCGTGCCACTAAGCTACAGGAAGCGATCGCTGCGAGAGACGCAGAACTACTCGCTACTGAGGACAAATACAAGAAGTGTCTCGAAAAGGCTAAGGATGTCATCAAGTCGCTGGATCCTAGAGCTTCTGGTATGTTTGATATCCTTGTTTTCTTTTTACAACATTTTGATCCTTGCCAGCATCACTATCACTGATTACAATAATACAGGTGGAGTTTTATATAAAACATAGGTTAGATTTCTGACCATACCATGAGCTTCTTTGAATACCTCGCTGTCCTCGTGTTATAGCTGTTAGTTCTCCTGTACATAAATAAATAAATACCTAAAATTTCTATTTTTTCGTCTCCAAAATCGAGCCTTTTATCACTTTTCTCCACTGAGATGGGTCGTTGGAGCGATTTCAGAAATTGCTCCGAACGTCCCTTCTCAACAACATACACTGGGCGGAAGCAACATAATACTGTTATGCCAGTTTTGTCAAACAACTCATCATTTTGTGTTTAATCTTTTTTGTATTTTCAGCTCAACCATCCCTTTCAGACATAACGCTGGGCTACTCTCGCGCAGCGGGTACCGTGGCCGGACCGTCGCGACCCGAGATCGCGCCCGCAGCTAGCAATAGGAATGAGTGAGTCTTATTTTTTTTTTATATACTTAGCGGTTTTTATGTCTTGACAAACATCGAGATTACTTTATTAGAACTAAGATTAATAAGAATGAATTATTCATAAACCTTCCAGAATAAATTCTCTAAATTATGGTGAAAAATCCGCTGCGTAGTTTAGAAGAACAACGTGGTCACACAGACAGACACGAAAAGTGACTTTGTTTTATACTATTTATAGATATGTAGATATAGAAGGTTCTGTGTGCCGCACAGCTTTAGGTCCGTTTTTCAATACTCTAATAGGAATAGCGATGGTGAAGTCTGATCAACGAACAAAGTCCTTAAATTCTGACTAATCATGCAAATGGAGCGGTGGCGTGCCTTCTCAGATAGGAGGCATGCGTCCCAGCAGTGGGAACGTTATAGGCTGACTGTGGCTTTGATAAAGAGTATTCTATTCTATTTTTGATAAGATGGAGCGGTGGCACAGAAGACAGTGCCCGCGCAGGTGCCAACGAACAACGCCTTCTCACCTCCGCGTGGTACCAACTGGGCGCGCGCTGCCACCGTGACGCCGTGGACACGCGCTTCACCCTCCTGTCCGCGGGCCACTCGTTCCTGGCGCGCCAGCGCCGCCAGCCGCCGCGCGCGCGTGCGCCGCACGCTGTGCCCCCGCCCGCGCCCGCGCAGTGATGCGTGCCCACGTGGCGCCTGCGAGTGCGCTGTGCGGCGGGGAAGGCTGAGCTAGCGATGGAGTAACACCACAGGTGCTGTACAGATACTTGTCTTTCTATATTCGTTGTTCGGTGCACGCACACATGCGTCAGGCAATCAGCAGATCACAGATACTGTAAATTGCAAGTCGTCGATACTCAAAAAGCATCACAATAAAATTTACAGAGATACTCAACATTTACCCAATACCACTTGACAGTCAAAGCCGTGAGCACGCGGATGTAATTGCGCGTACGTGTGCGTGTTGTTGTGCGTATGTGTGCGTCCACCACTAAAAATATTATAAAAAGTCAAGTATCTTTTTACATGCTATTGTAAATAGCTGATCAAACCTATGCTGTGTCTATCGGTACCTTCTGTCAGCGTGGTCGGGGGTCCGAAGATTGGCACCAACTAAGTGTTCAGGGAGAAACAATGTGTTCCATGTCCCATCGGTTTGAGTGAACAAACGATTATGTAAACGATTGGCGAGACTCTTTTGTAAATAGTACTTACGTGTAAAACTGTTTTACGCTAACGTGATCGGTCGCCAGCCGACCGCTCCCTTCCATTTAAGCTATGTCAATTGAAATTACATAATATGATTTTTGTGTTATTATGTGTTTGTATAAGCCTGCCCGAAAATTGTGGGAGCCTGAAGTTATTGGATGTTAGTTTTAAATTAAAAAAAAAAATATATACATGGTCAAATTAAATTAGCTGACAAAACTTCATAGACATAATGTGTAACGATAAAACAAAAACAAAATATTTTCTAAACCTGTATGTATGTACATACTTCAAGTACCTACGGGGTTAACGACCGCAGTAATTTGAAACCATCACCATCATTCTCCTGCCCTTACCCAAATTTATTTGGGGTCGATTTCTTCTTTTTTCATATTTCTCTATTAGACCCCGTTCCCACGGGCGTAATAAAATCGCGGCGGGATTTTATAGCGCACTGGATTTTTAACGCTCTGCTTAGCGCCGAGTGTGCAAAATCCAACAGTGTGTGTTTTTTGATGCGCTAGAATGTACTCTGTTATTGTTAAGTTGGATCTCAACGCTCGGCTCAACAACGAGAGTTGAAAATCCAGTGCGCTATAAAATCCCGCCGCGATTTTATTACGCCCGTGCGAACGGGGGTTTAGTCGTCATCTCAGTAGTCTCTCCTTTCTATTATAGCTGTCGCGTTTTAGCATGGCAATAGCGGTCATTGACCCACCTACATTTTCTAGCATTTTTTATTTCAAAAAGTGCAATAGTCTGTTGACGTCCTGAATCAATATCTATCGTGATCTTCAACATGTTCCAATAACTAAAAACCCTACATAATTTATTGGTTTTTGGTTCCTACGGAGAGATGTTGGGGAAAAGGAGGGACCGTAGTTTTGCATACGCTGCCCAAGCCAAGAAGGATCCATCAATCGGCTTTTTTTTTAAATTGTGTTTACCGAGCTGGATGACTGACCCTAGGTAGATATGGTGGACGTACCTTGGTTATTCTGTCGCTCCTCATAGTTGAGGAGTGACCATTCGATGTGGATTGTGCTACTCTTTGGTCTTCCCCTACCTTTAATTTGAAATTTAATATAGTCAGTCTTTTTTTTTTTTTGGTAGTGTTCCATCACGTCTGTGAAGTTGCCAGCTAATTTAATTGGACACTGTATAAAGACCATTCTGTAATATAAGAACATATAATATTATGTGACCTAAGTAGACACTTTGTTGCAATTATTTCCTAATCAATATGTCTCTTTGTTTGAAAAAGACATTCTTTACTAATTTTGCTCATATGTATATTAATTAATTAATTTAGGTTAAGTTTGAAAGCACGAAATGTAACCACCTGGTTAACTTAGCTGTTATTATAATAATAATAATAATCTGTGAGTCTCAGACCAAATAAAAAACCAAGACATAGTGCTGCTAACAATACATTGAAGGGTGCACCAAACTACATCTCGCTCTGTGCATATACGCTCACATGCAAGCATTTACACCAAACTACAACTAAAGTACACCTCACTAAGTGCACACATGTTTACGAAACCGGCCTCACGTCACTGTAGACAGCACTGTCTTGATTTTTTATTTGGTCTGGACTGCGAGTATGAAAACCTTATGAAATTCTACAATACCTGAGTCCAATTTTGTATTTGTTCAACAAGACGTGCTTTACTTTAGAAAATAATATCTTCCGCTGCTGGACATAGCTCTTTCTTTCTCTCTTTTACTTATTGTTGAATCCACACGGGGTCTTACAAAATACAGCACTGGTTTCGCAAAGCTGTCAGTCAAGCAGCAGTAATTCTTCTTAGGTGTGTCAATAAAGAATTATAGTTTGACCGATACCGCTGTACCGCACCTTAGGGTTGTGCGTGGGAAGGAGGGGCGGGGTGGGGGGGGGGCAGAGCAGGCCGCTCATTCGTCCACGCTCAGGTCCCCCCGCCCCCCGCGGTTCACCGGTATCGGTCAAACTATGGTAGTAATTCTTCTCCACTACGCCGATCCGACACCCGATTGTTTCCATCCGATGAAGAAATCTATAGTTTACAGGGATTGAATGGGAGTATGATGAAACGCCCTTACAATATTCAGTGTGCGATCAGTAAAACTGTTATGCCCAGAATTTATTATTTTATCGAGTAAGTACATTGAAATTGATCAATACCTATTTTCGCATCAGGAATGAAAGAAAGGTTGCCTTTCAATTCAGAAGTACATTTCTGTCCCGCGGTGCTTTTTCACTAGAAATTATGGAAAAAATGTTTTGGACGTAGACTCCCTTTTAAGGAGATATTTTGTATCTGCTTTACTCGCTTCAAATCTGGGGGCTTACCATAAATTATAGCTCATAGTCCATTTAGGCGTTGCTGTGGAGCAGCACTATTATTTTGCATTTAGACAGATGGTGAGAAAAATGAATACACGACATAGAGAAGAACTTTGTAATATTTTTAAGTATTCTTAACTTGTCCCTTTCTGATATAACGTTGCCAAGCGGACGTCATATATAGATAATTAAGCTGCGGTTTCCTAGAAGAGTTGTGGCCGCTACTAACGGCCGCAGTGACGGCTGTCATGAAAATGATGGCAGTGGATTTAAATCGTAAGATTCGCCCTACCGCGTTAAAAGATAGTCGCATTTCTGATTCGTTTTGACACCTCTGACACGCAACGCACGCAGTGACTATACTTGATTGTCATGGAAACGCTATTTAATAACGTGCGAGCTCATTCTTCTCAGTATGGATACTTTTTCTTGTGACTAAGTACGGTGAGGGCAAATCTAGTGATTTAAATCTTTGGCAGCGGGGTTTGACTCAATGTCAAATAGGTACTGGTGAAAATGACAGATTTTCATGGCGGCCGTTATAATATGACGGAACCGCTTTCCTAGGAAACCAACTGATGTCATCATCATTTAATAACATAATTATACTTTTCTTCATCAATGACAATATTTTTTATTAATTTAAGTACCTTATTTTAGGTTAGGTTAATAAAGTATGTGTGATCCTAGAACAAAACTAAGCTTCGTGCACTACAATTATTATTTTAAGATAATAATTATGATAATTTTTATAACATCGTTTTATATCAGTATTTTGTTAATATTTATAAATGTTGTAACCGAAGTCTTGTCTAACCAGAATTTATTATTTGTTAATTTTTATAAACTATTATTATCACATTAGCAATCAGACGTCATATTATTATTGTAACAATTTGTATAGAATTTGTCAATTTATATTCTCTTTAATATTGTAACATTTTCATTAATTTTACTGGTAATCTCACCAGCACGCGTAGCATGACCACCTTAGAAACGGGTTTTGTGGACGGAATCATAGACAAAATGATAGATTGTAGAAATATTTCTACGCATCTAAGCATGGCAATGTGTCATTTTGTCTATTCTTCCGTCGACAAAACGTCGTCATGCTACGCGTGCTGTACAATGAATGCAAGTATTAATGCGAAGCAGTGCAAATTATTTATTTAATTTTAGTATAAATAAATTGTAATTTATTGTTAATGATGACAATATAGTTTTGGAATTTTTAATGCAAGTTTTCTTTGATTTTTACAAAGCTTTACGAGGGGCGGAAAGAAGTGTAGGAGTCATAAAAAAAAACAAAATCCATAAAGTGATTTCATAATTTATTTGTAATTGAGATCACAAACCACTTAAAATTTAACTTAGGTAAACTCAACAATCTATGTGATCACGGTCTTACGACGATACACGGACAAATTTTGTAAATAATAACTTAGGGCAACACAAAATCACAAAACCAAATATGTAAATTCATAACAAAATAGGTCAACTTCTAAAATAGTTACCGCCTATTCGTTCTAGAAGTACCGGGACTTCACAAAATAACATAAAAACCCTTATTTAGTAAACCATTGATTTGTTTATAAACTCCTAATTTTGTAACTATTACTCTTTTTAGGCACAAGAAGATCTGCTGGATGTCACGAACACTTACGACCGGTAATCGGCGACTAACTATCGTTAATTTAACACCAGCTCGTGACAAAGACCGCACCTGGTTTTATTATTTTCGTAGCAAGCGCTTAGCCTAAGGTTATAATATAAAATCCAATTTAGTCGAAGTCCTCATCAGAGTCTGTCTTCAAAACACTGTCTGAACCGGAGCCACCTTCGCTGTCCACTCCAATTTCACTGTACACAAAAAAAATAAAAAAATAACTAACTATATAGTATATATATAAATAATTTTCAAGAGGTATAAATAATTTTCAAGCATGATATGATTAAAACTTGTAGTTTAAAAAAGTCGGACTTCGTGCACTATTATTCGAAAACATTTCAAAGAAAGGATATCGTCAGAGTTTCCTGTCCCAAAAAAAACCTTGAAAGGTGAATATGCACTTATAATCGAAGACATTTCAAAGAAAGGATTTCGTCAGTTTCCTGTCAAAAAAAAAAAAAAAAAAAAAACACCGAAGAATCGGTCAGTCCTAAATTAGTGTGTTAAACCTGCGCATGATTACGGACATTAGCCATAGTTAACCCTAGCCCTTTTTAGCACACAGACCATAATTTCGTACATTCTTTAGTTCGAAAGGGATACTTATGACTAACATAAAGCAGGTAGATAGTTGCGAAACTTGTATGTGATTATTATCGCTTCGCGTACCTATACGAGTTTGTGTATCTTGTTCTCGTACCTTGAGCTTGTGTAAACAAGCTTAAATAATGCGTTCATGCAATACGTAGGGATAATTCTTGATAGTTAATAATATCGATGGCATTCTGAACATGGAAATGATGAAGTAAAATTTTTCTTGATTATTCTAGCAGTTTAGCCATCGAGCGATTAGTTGAATTAATTAAAATAGTTGACGGTGAAGTTAGCACAGTTTTTTTTTGCTGTGTTTGTCTAATTTTCTTTGATGGAATATGAAGTCGTATGGTAGTATCTCAGATTATAGTCTGGTAGTATGTTGTTAATATTTAAAACAGTTTTTGGTATTTTTTGAACTGTATGTTTGAGTCTAGATTATATTGATTTAATGATAGAGAAAGTAACACCTAATTACTGATAAAAGTAATTATTTTTGGAATCAAACTTTTGGGTTAGTTTATCCAGTAACTTTTGTGTTTGGAACTTGCCTGTCTTTTTCTGCACCGATTAAATTGATCTCTACGATATTTCTGTCAAAAAAAAATATTTATATGTCAATGCTGTGTGTGCAGTCATGTTTCAAAATTGTATGTCTGATAAATGCTCTTTATCTAGAATAGTCTTCAGATAGACAATGTTCAAGGAACATTTGTAACGTTTATGTGGTTATCAAAATAAGAACCGCAAATTCAGCATATGTATTTTCTTACTCGACAAGATTTAAAACAATATAATTCGAAGACAAGCAAAGCACTTGTGGTTTATTCTGTGGCTTCGATAAATAAAGTAAACGCAAGTGTGGTTTAGGCCTTACTGGTGTAAAATTATTGGTAAACCGCTTGTCAACATCAGTTTACTTAAATGGGTGGATATTTTCTGCTTTATAAGTAAAGTGAATGAAGGATGGTATCAAGCTGTCCACTTACCCGTTCAGATCCTTGGTGAGTTGTATATCTATATTGGTGGCTGAGTCGTTGAGGCCGTTGAGAGCCTCGCAAAAGTCGCTGCCCACGCTCTGGAGGTGATGAGTGTTTAAGTGGAAGCCCTAGGGATGAGAAGAGTTTATTTAACACAACGTTAATAACTATATTCGAATCATTTCGCCCGAGTTGGTTGGTGTTTGGACATTATTCATTCTTTCCGTCATTTGCCGAACTCTCGTGTTACAACCATGGTTTCATCTTTGGTTCTGTTAGTTTCACTCGTCTTTTGTTGCGGGGTAGTCGTCGTTGGCTTTTAGATAACTAAGTGCCAGAAGTATTTAGTACACCCGGCTATATATCAAGTTATTAATTTCCAGTAGAAGCTAATCTCGCATTGTATAGGATTTCCGTACAATGCGAGGTCAACTTATACTGCAAATATAGCTAGATATTTAGTCGTGTGAACATGAGAACACCTTCATTTAACATTACTTCACAGACAGCGTATAAGTCGATCTAGATTCTAGGTACCTACCTATACAGCAAAGCAACCAAGACGTGCGAAAACACTACAAATAGCAATATTTTGACCGGTGTTATTCATATATGTTTACGTCATGAAGTATTGATATTTCGTGTCACGAATTTGCAAATGGATTAAGTATGACCGATTCGTTGACTCATAGGACATGCTGCATCCCTGATTATGTACCTACTTATTCATTGATGGGATTATTATACCTTTATGTGGTTTCCTTTTAAGGTATTTACAGCTAACTTATAAAATATATCTCTCTGGATTGACAGTATCTTTTATCAAACAGGAAGGCTCAATGTTTTTTTTAAACCTGAACAGATAAAATGCAGCATTAAAACCTATAAAAATACACAAGTCAATTAAACTATTTACATCATGTTGTGACAAGATTGTACCATGATGACTACCATAAAATCATGACCTGCTTGGTACTAATTTGTCTGCTACCCACATTAATTATACAAGCTATACCTACCTACTTAAGGGGCAAGCGCCAGGACAGCCCGCGAACTTCAAATTTTCTTACGTTTTTTTGCAATTTGTACGTCAGTCTTAGGTTGTATGTTGATTAAAGTATGATTCGCTACCGTAACAAATATGTATTTACAGAATTATAATCATTAGAATCAGTAATACAATTTTTTTTTTTTTGTGGATGGGAAATCATCAAATGACTTCTCCCGCTCCGGGCAGAGCGGGAGGGCGTGTCAGACTTTTACTGACTAAAACCCACCCGTGTTCCTTCAGTTGCCCCTGCCAGGGCCACGGTATCTCTTTCGAACTACCCGCGACCCCGGCGGCAACGGTCCAATTGACCCCGTCACTGCTGACATCTCTTTACAGAATTATAATCATTAGAATCAGTAATACAACTCCTTAAGTTAGTACAATCCACAAATGTCAAGATTTCATGAAATAGTCATTCAACAGGATTGGTCTTAAAGAGTTGTATTGATGACTTAAATAATTATAATTCTGGAAATACATACTTGTTACGGTCGCGAATTAAATTTTCATCAACATAAAACCTAATACTGACTTGCAAATTGCAAAAAACGTAAGGAATTTTGAATTTCGCGAGCTACCCTGGCGCTTTCGCCTTAATTAAAACAATTTACGATCAGCCTAACGCGGGGAAACGTTCGCAATCCCACCGAACCCTCGCAAGGATGATTCATTAATAAAACAACGTACGAATAGCTGTCTTCCCACATAAAGTAAGTAGATGGAAGATTTGTAGCGACTGAAGCCTTATCAGGGGATCTGATATCGAGTATGGGATGGACACCGCTAGATGTATTAGCCTACATGGCGGGTAGCTAAGTATCGTTATCATTAATCTGAAGATCTGTCATTTCTACCTAATTGGAGAATAAGTGTGATAGAACGCGTCTCGTTATTCGAATAATCTTTGTTTTTATGTTGGGAACGTGTGAATGCAATCGAGGAAACGTAAAAAAAACCGAGATATTTAATTAAAATTATTCGTAAGCATTTAGCATTGTGTTGACTGAAAGTAGATCATTTTGTTTAACGATAAACACTATACGAAATTTTGGCGATTTCGCTGATTTACGTGATTTTACAGACGTGGACTTTACAGTTAGAATACTGTATTTCTATAAGTTTTAATGCACAAAATGAAACATCATTTCAAATTTCAATTATGATCTAATGAATGAGCTACCTTTTTATGTTGCGTCGAGCTTATAATGCAAGATTTTGGTTGTTTTAAAAGACTTTTACTGGCAATTTTTTTTATTTTTTGTATTTTTTTCAGGAAATGGATTGTTTTTGAACGTTTATTTCTGTTGTTTTAATTTTATGAACGAGAGTTCTAAGTAGCCAAATCAAAATCCATTCTTTGCCCATTTTCTCTAAAATTTTACTAAATTAAATATTTTTTTCTCAAAAATTTTATATTTAAGTGGTAAAAAGTGATTCTACATTGTATAGACGACTTTCACAAGAATACATTGTAATTTTCTTATAACCTTTAAACCTCAAACCGATCCGTAAATATGTGATAAGTATTCTAAACCCCTTACACTAAAAATCACAAAAGAGTCGCCGGTTTTAGGTCAATTAATCAAAATTAATTAATAAAATGTAAAAGTAGATCATAATTGAAATAATCTTTAATTTTGAGCATTAAAACTTATAGTATGTAGGTATGTATTTCAACTGTAAAATCACGTAAATCAGTGAAATCGGCAAAATTTCGTATACGGCCTCTTAAAGATCTGTAGGTATACGGATTCTTATGCTAACTCTACTTTAGATGATTTCATAATCTTGCATATTTTCTGTTGTTGTATTATGTTGTTTTTTTTTTGTTGTTGTTCTGTTTTCTGATCAACAGAAAATATGCAAGATTATCTCCAATAAACCTTGAAGGGGCCTCTGTCAAATCCACAGAAGGATGCTTCCATGGTGTAGGATCTGGTGACGCCCAGGTGTCTCCACACGGTGACCCTAGCGGTGCTCTCCCGATCCCGCTCCACTCTGAAGGAACAGGACCCGAGCGCGAATGCCGGAGATAGCCGATGCATTAGCGCTGGCAGCATCTGACAAGTAATAATAATAAAATAACGCCTTCCTTCCCCGAAGGAGGAGGCAGAGGCGTATAATACAGACATTGCGCCAGTAATTGGGATAGACCCTATAACTGCCATTAACTAGGCACAAATCTGGACTCCTCCCTAGGCCTAGGTACTGCTATTTCCTCGTTGAATAACAATTTGCATGAAGTGGAGATTAAAGCTAGGACCCCTCGCTCAGCAGTAGCGTTTGCGACCACCAATCCAACGAGGTACCTGTTCTAGAACTCAATAACCAACCTGCAATACATATTCTTTGTCTGTGAGGTCTACACAAATGAACTCTTTCCTTAAATGTCGTTAAAGTCGGCTAGATAATACCAGGAAGCACAGTAGCTGCACTGATAACATCTAACAATCTTATTACTGTACCCACTGACGTCATTTACTCGTGTTCCCAGTCTGCTGTCTATGGCAATATCTTTGTGATTGTAATTCTGCCCTGCTAAGCGTATACCTAAGTCCTATCTGTCAAATGTATTATTTTACAGGAAAGCATTGATGTTTATATTAGGAAGATAGGGTTCGTGCTCCTCGACGTGGGCCGCATAAATTGTGCTAACGCACACAATTTACCTTAGTCACAATCAAACTGGCGTTTGTGTAGCACATATGTAGCACGTTAAGTGAAATTACCGCAATTGTCTAAATAATCAGCAGCAATGCCTTCCTGTGTCTTCAAAATGTGCACAAATAGTTCACAAACCAAAAACAAGTTCCACGGGATTACTTTTCACTCGTAAGTACAGCCGAAAATGTAGCCGAATTTGTTTAAAATTATAATAATATTTAATGTTCGCTTCGCCATGTTTGTGAGAGCGAGATAGACACCGGCTCCTATCTGTCTTTGTCTATCGGTAACTGTAGGTTTGCGACTGTGATCACAGATGTGCGACTTTCGGTGCATGTAGTTGTGCGCCGAGTCCAGGTTCAGTGATTGCGATGTTAGCGCGTAACATATCTTCCTCTAATATATCAATGCAGGAAAGACAAAAACTTGTTTCGTTGAATGCCGACTAATTGTTTTTGTGAAAGCCTAAAAATACCTAAAAATGTCAGATAAAACCTTTATGCTTAGCAAGGCAGAATTGCGAACCTAAAATATGTGAACTAAAAAAAACCGACCAAGTTCGTATCGGACCACGTACAATGATGGGTCACGGTCAATTCTCCGACTGCAAAAGGTCTTATTACAAAACGAGGTTTTTCTTCTGTCATGGTTTAAACTATCGAGCCAGTTTTTGTAATAATAACCTAGCTGTGATAGAAATACAGTTCTTTATTCAAAACTGACAACTTAGTCCGGTACTAAGTTGTCAGTTTTGTAAAACTGACCACTTAATGTGTTGGAATAAAGTTCGAAATTCAAAAAAGCGTCCATGGTTGAAACCTCGGTTTGAAGATGAACCTTGTTTTGTAATAAGGCGGAAAGAGTTTAAATCCCGAAAAAAAAAAATGATGTGATAAAATTACAAATTAACTATTTTTGGGCTTTTTCCTTTATTTGACCTTGTTTCTTGCCAAATTTCATGATTCTAGCACAACGGTAAGTACCATGTACCTTAACTTTTGATTTGATTTTTTTTTTACTTGGTTTTGATTTACTTGCGAGTATCAAAATGTGTCGCATAAATGCCCGTATTTTTTATTGCGGTCACTTAGAAGCTTGTTTTTTTTAGAGCTCCAAGGGACCAACGTACGGCGTTGTAGGTATTTGATATTAATTTCAACTTGATACCTCCACGCGTTCCTGAGGAAATGGGACAGGCTGTCAGACACACAGCAGACATACAGACGGACAAACAACGAAGTGATCCTAAAAGGGTTCCGTTTTTTCAGAATTTTCAGAATTCTTTAGTTTTGTGTGAGAAGGTGGAGCGGTAAGTGGGCGCGGTGAAAGAAAGTGGAATGGTTGTGAAGGTGGATGAAGCACCTGGGACCACCTTAAACTAACTACTAAGTTAAAGGGCCGACTCCACTGGTAGAAATCGAATAATGAACAATTCACTGCATTTTGAGGAGCTATTCTGCTCATCACGCCGAAGATTCTCATCAGATTTTCACCACCTTTCAAATAAAAAAGAACCATCGAAATCGGATCTCATGAGGCGGAGATATCTAGTAGCCCCCTTTTTCTCCCTTTTTGGAGGAAATACTCCTCCAATCAAAAATCCCCGACGAAAAGAAAAATCTAAAAATTCATCAAACCTGTATACCAAGTTTCGTCCAGATCGGTTGTAAAATACGACCTATAATGGAGTAGTATTAACAAACTGAGCAACTAAAGCAAATTTTGCCAGACATGAAGCGCTTCGGTCGCTTCGTTCGCTCGGTCAATAATTACCTACTATTTGTTACGAGTATTTTTTTTGTTTTGTAAAAATTTATTCATGTGAGCTTACTAAATATTTGATTGGTTCATCTGGAACTATCCGGTCGTTGCTGCACCAGCTCTCTGCGCCCGCGCACCCGTAGAAGAACACGTTCTTCTTTCGCGAGTGTCCGTGATAGTCACAGTACACCAATGGCGGCTTCTTCCAGACACGAACAAGGTACTCTATTAGACCCTGAAATATTAGAAGTAATTTAATTTGGCACTTTTTTTTTGCAACCCATGTCAGTCATGATGGTAGGTAGAACCATGTTATAAAGAAGTGCCATTAAGCTTTGACTAAAACAAGAATACTTTTTTAACAGATCATCTAACGTCAGTTGATATAAAATCGACACTGCCCACCTGGGGATCGAACCCAGAATAGGATAACATCCGCAAATGTATTCGATGCTGCCTTTCGACAAGGCAGTACATCTAATATGTATTTCATTCAGGAAATTATATATCTATTGGCCTGTAACGTTATCTCACCTTAGTATGATAAATAGAAGGATGTAAAACGGGACTCGGTTTACTCCACCGTCGATTTAAATCTTCATTAGTCAAGCCGCATCGATGGCTGCAATCAGAAATAACAATTTACAGGACGAGATAACCAGGAAATCTTATGAGCGACAAGTTAGCGCCGATAACACGCCGGGATATGTTCATTGAATTAAAATGACATGACCGTGGGTCGAGAGTCAGGCGTCGTCACTTTACGAACAGACATGATGCCGCGGCGAATCAGTTTATTTTACAACTTCATATAAACGCTTCGATTGTAGCGGTTATTCTCATATATTAAATGCGGGACATGAACGCAAGGAAAACTGTAAACGCCAGGTATATAAAATAATAATCGTTTCTGGATAAGGCTCTTCTACTAGACAAAGAAAACTTTACGGAGACAGTTTAATATCCACAACAACATTTGTGATGAGAAAATAAATAAATATGACAAGCTATTAAATGAAATGAAATGGGTGACCACGTAGGAATTCGCAGTGACATGTAGTCAGGTGCGTCCGCGCAGCTGAGAGCACGCGCCTCCGCATTGAAATGCTGTCAAAAAACATTTCTCGTGACAACGAGCGACGGTTCCAGCGAATGTGTTATTGGCAAGCACTTGTGCATTTTATGCTATTCATACACTTGGAAAAGCACGCGTAATAAAGAATAAGACTTCCTGTGTGAGGAATTTAGTCATTAGGTATATTTTTGCTCCTGTCCCTGAATGAATGGTGGCAGAGAGTGCATCACACGGAGCGTAGGAATACCGATGGGTCGATGAATTACCCACTTAAGCTTGTTGGTCTGGACACAACTTGGGACAGAAATCTGGACAAGATTTATTCGAAATAGAATAACCTAAAGGGAAGAAGGCACTTTCTTTAGTGGGCAGACAAAATCTCTCCTGAGAATTTTGATGACGATGAAAAGTCAAGGCAAAAGGCATATCTTAGAATTTCTGGAGAGCTTAACATTTTTGTATCTCAATTTTGCCAGTTTAGAGCTACGATGCCAATCAATCTGCCTAGCCTTTTCCCAACTATGTTGGGATCGACTTCCAGTCTAACCGGTTTCAGCTGGATACCAGTGTTTTACATGGAGATCTCCACAACCCAGTAACTGCGTAATGCGATACTCCTTGGTAACACTGGTTTTCTGCCGACCCGTAACCACTTCCAAAGATCCATGAATGACAGCCGGGACCAACGGCTTAAAACGTACTTTCCGAGGCACGGAGGAGTCTCGGTATATAAAGATGGTCACCCATCCACGGACCAACCTCGGTAAGCGTAGCTTAACCTGATAGGACAACCCGTGCGGCTGTTAATACTCAGCCACGATGTAATCAATTTAAAAATCGTATATTCCGTAAAAAAATCTCCGCTAGATCACCGACAGTATCACCGGTGCAATGTTCAACTGAATAAAACTTGGTTCCTTAACAGGAGTTAACGCTACATAAGCTCAAAACACAAGCGTGCTTAAATTTACCTCATGATATCTCAGACCGTGCATGTTCAGTGCTGAATATGGGATTGTACCGTAACCACTAAATAATGAGGTGTTCTGGGAGACTTAGCAGGCTGGCTGATTGGTAATGGCTAGAGCATTCCTTTGTTTCTGCTGGAATAGAGTTTTCCGTATTGATCTGATTAAAACAGAGGACTCATAACGGTAATTTGACACCCAAAGGTATTGAAGGGGTTTAATGGTGGATATTTTATGATGAAAGAGTGTGTCATACGAGTAGGATTTCAGAACGTTACGTGCTCTGATGTTGTTTTTGATAAGGGGTTCTTCCAAGATTCAAGAGACGAAAATAGTTTTATATTCTACGAGTCTATATCAAAGAACAGCATCACGATCGGTTCACACACATGTAGTATGTATGTAGACCTCCGAAGGCACAGATTTAAAGATATACTCGTCGCAATACTGACTGGTACAAACAACCGTCCAAGTTATCAAACTTTTCCTTTTGCGCTAGGGGTTAAAAATTTACATCTCGCATTGGATACTGATGTCCATACAGGTTCTTTTTCTTTTTATACATATCAGTTTTAATTAAAAAGGTAAGCCAGTTTTGTGTTATTCTATTACTAAAGGATTACCAAAGTTCAGGGGTAGCTTATGCACTTTCTACGAATGATATCCCTGAACACTGTTGTAACGACAGACATTGCTGAACTATGTCATAGATAAAATTTATCTTTAGCGCGATAAGCCGCAAGCAAAACTAGTTGTTTCTGCTCGGCAATATATCTTAATTTTCTTTTCAAAGTATCACACGGATCCCAGCTGATGCTAAATGAAAAATAACAAACGTCAATTGTATCATTACTTACAGCTAGGTAGACTTTAGTACGTCTGTAATCCACGACTGTTCACTATAGTTTTACCGTTATTAAAGGGCAATTCTTATAGAGTACGTGCCTCTGACATAATCGCATTCGCCAAGGTACACCAAGTAAAGAATACAAGTAACTGTAATGGTGTTTATAATTATGTCATTAAAGTGTCCCTGTGATGTAACTCGGAAACATTATAGTTCCCAGAACTGAATCATTTTATATTCACACCTCACATATCTTGATAAATGATAATAAGCGAAGAGTGTGTACAAAGTATTAACAAAACGGTTCCCGGTAAGGACTCAAGACACAATTTTATAATTATCCTCGGATATTACGTTTGTATATCGCACTTTACTTTATTTAGCTGGAATTTAATAATTCGTATGATTCAAAGTGGAGATGTTTTGCAATTCTGATTATTCTGTGCTGTGCGCATGGCTGGTAGATATTTTTTCCTGGAGCGGTCGGGCGTTCGTCCAATTAGGAGTGGTTCAGTGGAGGCGCATCATTAGCGGGCGCGGAGGCGGCGCGAGGCGCGGCGCGGGCGCAGCGCGACTCACGCCCGTCCCTGGCTGCGGCCTTCGCTCCACGACCGGTTGCGCATCTTTTACTCTAATCAGGGAAAAAAATAAGCGTAGTCCGCATGCGCGAATGAAAGCGAACAAGCGAGAAGCTGCACCCCGTCTACCGTGTTTTATGGTGGATTGTTGCGGTACCGGAGCAACGAACAGGGATGTCGCATGCCAGCACTTAGTTACCTCTACCTAAGTTATTTTTCTGTCTCGACCATTTAAATGGCTTCATTTTGCACTAAAAATAAAAAAATATATAGAGCAGTACCAATTTTACTAAATCAATGTCAATTCCTTTATCGCTGTGTAATGTTAAACCTCCTATGACGTCGTGCAATTCTTGAAATACCTACAATGCTATCACTTAAGTAGCGACTTGTATTTAAGTAGCTCTTCTCTGTGCGCCAGTGTTGTTACAATACATGTGTGTATTAAGGCTATTAAGCAGTAACCCTTCGAGGCGCGCAGTGACGACCGCGGCTGGTTCAAGGGTCCGCCTGCTCATCTATTTATAGCGCGCTGCGCACCGATGCTATCGGACCTCGGCAATACTTCGGGCTCGCTCGATCCCTGCCCGCCCTCTATGCACCCTTCGCATATCGTTCAACCAGTAAATAGACCAAATAAACACTACCATTTTATTTTATTCCACCTATTTATATCATATGTCCATTGTTTCTACCTCAGCTGGAATTCATAGCCGACGGCCAATTCCAGTCCTTGGCCCGAGATCGTCGTTATATTGCTCAAATTGCACGTCGTCGATAAATAGGGATACTTCGCTTTGTATGGACACCTAGATACAGTAATAATTTAACGTCGGTAGATACCGGCGGAGACTAGGGTTCAGTTTAGATAAGTCGGCGGGCCCATGGCACACGTCACGCTCATCCGTATTCCTAGCGCGGAGGCTGTTTCCTGTGAACGCACCGAGAGCACGCGCAACCACGGGTTCTCGCCGGTCGCATGTCGATCGAAGGACGCGACGTTTGTTCGCTGGTAACGTTAGAAAGGAAGGCGAGGCGGAGTGGTCCGCGTTAGGGGACGCGGAGGGCTCGGCGGCGACGCCAGGATTCGCCAGCCGTCGTCGGCATCGGCAACTCTGTATTCGTGGTCGACACCGGACACAGCGCGAGTTATTTACGATAGCCGCGAGACAATCGGCCGGTCGCAGCGCTTATCCGGTGCCACCGCGACAATAACATGACGTGGTTATCTTTATTAAATAGCGTTCGATGGAATTAACACACGTGCCTAGCTTGTATTTATAGCTTTGCTGAATCAGTTACCAGAAGTGACAGGAACATCCATTAGATGCAAGATAATGTGGATATGTATATTTATGGTGTTACTTTTGATCTTCATGAGGATGGATTTCCAATGGTTTATGGTACTTTGTAGCTAGTCTGCAGGTCGTAAGTTAGGCGACCGGAGTAACGGCGTCACAATAATTGATTTTATTTGCCTGGTGTTGGCGGAAGCGGAGCAATTCACCACAAGACGGTTCAATGACACGCCACGCTTTTCTCCGGCGACAATCCTCACTGTCGGAATGCAGTCACCATTAGCCAAGAAGCCCTCCTGCGAGGGTATTTATTATTTTCACAGCTCTGATTAAGGCCAAAAATGTTTTAAGTGCCCCATAGGTGCTTTAACTGGTAGCGTTTAAAGTTGTGAATTCCAAATTGCCAAGGTTTTTAGATAACGAAGTTATGCATGAATGAATGCTGGTTGAATTTTGCTTAATATCTGGTTAGGTATAATCCCTTTCACGTATGGTTCGTGTCTGCCCGGCGACAGTGATGAACTTGATAAGCCCACATGGGGCAGCACCTCACCAGGGCTGAGGGCACCACTCAACGCTAGTCCGCGCCGATCCGCTCCTATTGATTTAGGAGTTGCGAGTGTGATCAGTTTGACGTGCCTCACGACTGTTGCTGATATTCGCAAATAAAACAAACAACTCGTGTATCAAGCTAGTTATTTCTTTATAGGAAGTAACGACCGAGAATAGCATTGGGAATTAAAATCTATTTTCATTTTATGATAGAGCTGGGTTGTCATTCGATTGCGAATGGGGATTATATTTGTTTCAAGACGTGGTTAAAAACAATAATAATACTTAAGCTTAGTTACAAGAATAAAATTAATCATGAATAATTATTGATCCTTTCATTGACGTTTTTACAGAGACCTGGATTTCCTGAGGTTTTTTATTCATAAAATAAGCTTCAGACTAAGGGCTGATTGTTCAATAGGCAGATAACTTTTACCTGAAGAATAAATGTGACGGTTTGACATATTTATTCCTCAGATAAAATTATCTAACTATTGAACAATCAGCCCTTAATAAAAAAAAAAGATATATGAGACGAATTGAGAACCTCCTCCGTTTTTTGAAGTCGGTTAAAAAAATAGGTGTCTTTGTACGTTGCAATGACGCTTTAAATTATTAAATTGCAATACCGTTACAAGCAGTAACAGTTCGTGATTACTACACGGTGACTCATTATTTCCATCAGTTAAGTGTTCCAATTTGCTCGAGACTACCTTTACCTTCTCGCCTGTTTTATCTAAAGTACTAGACCAGTATGCAATTAATACGTGTTCTATCAATTCAGATGTAGACTGACTGCATACATTAAGAGTGCTGTAATTAAGGTCTGTATTTCCGAGGTGATTGCTTGTAGTTTTTAATGATACATAATGTAGAGTCCCGTAGCATTGTACTCTTTTTCTGTACAAGATTATACGTTTTTTCAATACATGCAAACATGATAATAATGAGAATTTGTGGTATGTGGAGGGGTCGCTATGATGAGGAGTCGTAGTCAGTAAGCGAATGCCATAGAGGGCACGACATAGGAGTGCATTATTTACATAATAGCAACGACTGGGCGGCCTTGGCGCATCGCAGCCTCCTATAAATTCTGCTCTTCCAGTTCGCGTTGTTCAGCTTATCGCATTATATCAGTATCAACTCGGAACGTGCATCGCAATACTCGTAATGATTCATTACGGCTGTGCACAGCTACGTTTAGAAGACAGTTCAAGTTGAATGATGTCGGCGATGACTCGTCGACGGGTGTCGTTGACTCCAGCCCATCCGTCTATTACAATGATGCAAGAGGCAGAGCGTGAACTATTCGCACGAGATCGGCGTTCTTTGTTAGCTGTGGCGGCCGACGAAGGTAAGCTGAGGGTTGGTTGCGTGGCGCGGTCGCAGGCTGCGCGGGCGCGGCGCGGTGCGTACATTGCCCGCGGCGGGTGGCGGCGGCGACCGCGTGCGCCTGCGCAGCATTTAGCGCCGCGCGCGACCCGCTATTATGAGCCTCGCACTCGTAATTCATTAGCTGACTCCGCTCGCCTCGTATTATTTATGACCGCTTAGGTTTTGTACGCGAATACTTTCCTTGTAGGCACTTTCAAAGTTGTACCCTCGACATAATGGCGATACGAGTCAGGAATAATTATGACATCTGAATAGAATATCCGAGGTCAAGGATTTGCATGATACAATGTTCTTTTCACGGCTCTTTTTCATAGGTTTACTGCGCAATGCTCATGATTTATTACACGTCAAGAAAGTGTTTGTGCGCAGGTTGGGCTCCATAAAATAGTTCCAAGTACCGATTTGAACAGACACATTCAAAGCCACCATTTTTCTGCTTTCACACGGAGTCACAATATGTTACTTTATATTCGTAATAAGTTGCTTTATTGACTAAGTCATAGGATTATTATGGGTTAGCGTATAGCCATAAGTCGTTGAAATAGTGAAATAGTGTGAAATCTCTTGGCTTCATGAAGATCGTTCGTTATATGCAGCTGTGCATTGTTTTTTTTCTTCGGATTTATGTATATTAGAAGTTTTGAATGATATGCAGCATTTATTATAAAAATTTCAAAACATGGGCCGTAAAAAATGGTATATGATAATTAAAAAGACTGGTAATTTTCGCTGCGATTATGGCAGGATTGACGAGCAGCGGGAGGTGTCTGCGGATCCCGCGCTCGGTTTCCCGGAAGGTTCTGGGTTATATTTTAATTGCCTGATGTTGATGCCTATATCCTTGGTTAATAACGCAAGGTGATACCTCCGCCATAGAGCTTATAAAGTCACGGACGGACGTGTTTGCGCATTACTTGCGGAAACGTCCATTTTATACTGACCGCTATCAATTCGCAGGTATTATTAATCACGTTGTGTAAAATTTTACGACAGGAATTTATCGTCATCGTGTATTACAAGCATGAACAGCTATGACGGCGACGATGTTTATAGAATATAATAAGTGTAGTGTCGGTGAGGAAAATCTATGTTGGGCCTGAGAGCTGAGAGCAATCCCGAGGGAATCCGGAAGCACAATGGAGGCAACAATAATTGTGCAATTGAGCTTTAGATACGCCGCGCGGCTGCGTTGGCGCACGGTGCAGCGATGTGAACACCATGATACGCCGTGAATTTTCCACATTGACTATTTGTGAACGATTCCAACGGAAGTAATTGAAAGTCTTCTTTAGCAGTAATCGAGAATCTAAGAGGGTTCTTTGATATGTTATAAAACATTGAAGTATATATATAGCCTGATCATGGACAACACAGTACAGTTACAGTGGTCAGTTTATCACGGAAAAGATACATTTTATACTGTGAAGATAAATGCAAAAGAACAGACTCCATAAATCGTCAAATTAATAGCAGCCAAGCTCTCTCTCAAATATGTTAGACATGCGGTTGAAGACCAAGTGACCAAGATGAATATTTTGACGGAAGCACTTCCAACACTTTAATTGGATGCTTTTCATTATTGGGTCTGTTAATCTAAGGTCAAAAAACTTAATTTTCAGAAATGATTGAATTATCTATGTCGAAATCAGCAATCAAGGCAGTGAAATTTGTGACAGTCCGACTGTATGAAGTTATTTATTTATGATACGTTGATACGTAGTAGTTTCCATTGTTCGTATACATATTATTTGATACAGCAAACAGGTCCCACTATACGTGTTGATCTAGTGTCAATATTTTGAGAGTCAACACGGATAACAAAGAACGGCACAACTGGCTGCTAAACACGACCTCAAACAAAACACTTAGGATATAAAATACAAAAAATCTAAAATTCTAATCAATAAGGAATTGTGGCCCTTATATCGTTTTCAGTAGGGGCGAAAGTTGGGGATCACGTAGTCCTTTTCGGTCGTGAGAAAGCAGTGATCGGCGCCACAGATGAGCCATTGAGATTGGTTTTACGATATTTCAAAATCACGTTCATAACCTTGAACCTTTGGGAAGGAAATCACACGTCAACACTACAATAATTATGATAACATCAGCTATTTTCTGCTTTCTGCAGGATATTGAATATTTCATCCTTCGTGAAGCTAAGGGATACTTTAAGAATAAGGCTTGTTTCTTTTTCAGATCATCAAAATTGCCTGCACCGTCTACTCTATATTATGCTCGATTTATAAAATTGAATGCCTTATTTAATTTTTAGGGTTCCGTACCTCAAAAGGATAAAACGGAACCCATTTAGGATCACTTCGTTGTCCGTCTGTCTGTCTGTCAGTCTGTCAAGACTTTTTTTCAGGAACGCGTGGAGGTATTAAGTTGAAATTAATATCAAATACGTAGATCTATGGTTCCTTGGAGCTCTAAAAATCAAGTTTCTAAGTCATCGCAGTAAAAAAATACGGCCATATATGCTACATATTTTGATACTCGCAAGTACCTACCTTAATCAAATCCTTAGGTTACTTACCGTTGACCTAGAATCATGAAATTTGTCATGAAACAAGGTCTCACAGCTCAAGTAAAGGGAAAAGTTCGAAAATCGTTAAGGTGATATGTCAAAAGCGAACTGGGTGGGAATAAGAAAGTGACAGAGTCAATTATTTCCACATGCGAAAAAAAGAGAGCGCAACAATGCACTGGAACCAAAATAAAAGCGCCAATCTAAATAAAAATTGTTTAAAAATAAATTAAGCTATCTATCAAAATTATTTTCAGTCAGAATTTTTAATTACCTAATGCGGATTTTGAATACAATTTTGCAATAAAATTACTTGGGATTTTAGAATTACAGAAAAAAATATAAAAAAGTAGAGGTCTTTTCGGAATTAAATTCTATTGAGGAAATTTAACCCAATCGCGTTTTCCTTTAGTCAAAGTATTAATCTAATAGTCAATAAAACATATATCCAAAAATTAAATCCATACATGCTGCAATAGTGAAATAAATAGTTACGAAAAAGCCTCCAATTTATTTTGGTATTGCCTTAATTTGTAACTTATCGCATATTTTTTTTTTGATTTTCTATTTTTTCAACTCAATTATTAAGTTTGTTTATGGGATAAAGTATTTTCAACTACGGAACCCTTCATTGTGCGTGGGCCGATACGCACTTGGCTGGTTTGGTTGGTTTTAAGAGAAGTCCTGACTGACTGACTCATCAACGCTCAGACTTTGGTCTGCCTAAAAAGCTGAAATTTTGCACAGAGTTTCCCTTTATAATGTAGACAAGGAATAAGGAAGGATTTCCCGGTAGCACGTTCCCGTGGAATATTTTCCGACATCCACGTGGGCGAAGCTGCGTGGGAAGTGCTAGTTGATCATAAAAATGCTGTATGTATGTTTTTAGTCTCACTGAATAAATTTTATAAACAGTACGATAATGTCTTTATAGTCTTGCAGGCCCTATTCCACCTTAAAAAAAACTCTTCACTGAGGGCAATAAGCCTCTTTTCATATTTTTCGCATACGACTAAGTTGTCCTTCGCTGCAGGCAACGCCAACGACCTTAAGACTTAATTAATTACAACAAGACACAACGATCTTAAGGGCCAGTGGTTAAGGTCTCGCCTCTCAAGCACGAGGTTGTGGGTTCAAATCCGGGCAAGTACCTACCAATGTGACTTTTTCAATTAATGTATACTTCCTGAGTTTATCTTGGACATTACTGACATCGGTGAAGGAAAAAATCGTGAGGAAAATAAGTCTGAAATCGCCAACCTGTCTTGAGCAAGCGTTGTGATTAATGCTCAGCCTTCTCCGTATGAGAAGAGGCCTTTGCCCTGTAGTGGGACAGTAATAGCCGCTCATACGAGCGCGGTGTGAATCGGGTCCGTGGAGTCATTTTACCTAATATTGTACGTGGTGTGAGTTCTATACCAAGAAAATATTTTTTTATTATTAACGTTGTTCCATCACTATTAAGTAATAATAAAAAAATATTTTCTTGGTATAGAACTCTTACACCACGTACAATATTAGGTAATGAACAATAATTACGAAAATATAACATAGGTAATGCATGTGGTTATTATTTTAATGTTTATCGTCATCTTGTAGATAGTCCCAATTAAAATTCCAGTAAGGATCTTCGTGTAATTTATCGACGAACTTTGAATGTGTTGAAAATGATGATTTTACTAAACATATTCGTGATTAGGGGTTGTCGTCTACACGGCCGGGGTAAATTATAGTGGAGGTGTGAGGCGTGCCTCTGCGGTCCCTCCAGTCTTCTGACACCTCGGCAGGCCCTCGTGTGTACGTCAATTATAACGGGAAGCGATCTTACGCCGACCAAGACTGATGTTGTACCTTCAATCTCTAGGGAGTAATTGCTTAAACACATAACCACTGACGTCAGGGCGACGCGCGACGATGCGACGCGAATCAATGTAGCATTACGCCTATCGCAGGCTATCAAATCTATTATCTGCACGTGGACCCTTCATAATAGAAAATACATGGCGCACATTATATTTATAACTGTATTAGTATTTTACTCAATTACGATGTTAGGTAAGTTGGCTTATCCCACCGTCCCACGCGGGAAATGAAGTCGACGATATTTACATAAAATGCGTATGGATAAAACAACAATTTTGTATGTTATACATAATGAATTATGACTCAATATAGCCTGGCGACAGATTCTATTCGCATGAGACTTCGCACGCGTCTTCTGAATTTAAATATCTCTAGATCTTAAGGACGCTGTTACAAATGGGTAGTCCTTTTTTACACAAAAGTATGTATATATATATATATATACATACTTTAAACTCTTACTTTTACTTTTTTTTTTATATTTTAAATAAAATGCTATGCATTCATAAAATGATTTTTGGCCGAATTGTTGATAGATGTGCAAGGTACGATTCTGAACTATAATAAAAAAAATATATTTTTTAAGAAACAATTTCTCAATAAATGTACCGAAGTCATAATTTTTACTTCGGTACATTTATTGAGAAAATGTACCTATCTAAAATTATATTCATAGTTTAGAATCGTACCTTGCACATCTATCAACAATTCGGCCAAAAAACATTTTAAGAATGCATTTTATTTAATAAACATACTTTTGTGTAAAAAAGTAATGATTTGACTACCCATTTGTAAAATCGTCCTTAAGTTAATAATAACATAGGTCACATAAAGAGAAGCGATGGTCTCTTCTTATCCGTGTCTGCATTAAACCAAGAACAAAATGAAATACGATAACTGGCAGCTGGGGATGGCATGCGAAGATAGAGAAATGAAGAATTGTTATCACATGTTTTGTGAATTTGAATATTTGTGCACTGGGTACTGGTAGACTGGTGTTCAAAGAAACAATGATCACCGTTTTATTGTATTCTAAAGAAGTCTCGCAAGATTCTGAATCTTAAAAAAAATTATATTAAAAAAAATAATAGGACGTCATACAATACAACATTGGTAGATAGAGCTGTGAAGTACCTTATTCGTTGGAACTGAAGTTGCATAACATAATTTCAGCCAACTATATGTATCTGCTGAAACAATGTTGCAATTTTTTTTGCCGTTAAGTCAGAAATATGCAGACATCTTAAAAAAGTGCATTACAAAACATTACGTACAGCCCTTAATTAAAATAATTCCTAAGAGAGCGAGTTGCATACTTCACAGTTATAAATACAAAGTGTCATCATAAGGCACGTCGGACAAGACACGGTGCGCGGGCGCCGAGCTGAGCCAGCCATGCAAATGCTACGCCGCGCGCCGTCTTAATAGCAATGCACTCTGGGGCCAAAAAACTCTAATTGCGTCTCGGACCGGTACCCTTTGCCGCGATGTCATGAGTGATTAAAATTCCGACTACTAACAAGCCAAATCAATCAAATTCCACCGATACATTCATTTAAATATCAAAGACGACCGTGTTTCAATTTTATCTGAAGGCTCCTGAACTTAATTCGAGCTTCAAATTACTTTCCTTCCCGCGAACTTGGAAAAACCACCATAATCAATCTCATGGGGAAGTATTGATTGTTCTAAATCATTTCCTTGAATTTCGGTGCGGTCGATGGATATGTACAGACGCCAGCAGGTCAAACCACCCGAAACTGTCAAATTTTCCCAATCAACCTTGAATCTAATGCTTTAGCGATAAAGATGAAAATCTATTATAGAAATTTGACAGATTGTAGTAGCTTGATGTGCTGGCGTCTGTACCTAATTCCAACGTTTAGTTCTACTAGGCAATGTTTATGGGATCACCGAGTCGAACATTGCAATAATAAAATAACACTTTAAATCGTTCTGACAACATTATGCCGATTCGTTCTATCAATTTTACGCTATACCAAACTAGAGGGGAGCAATAAACATCTGCTGGAAACAAAAAAGAGTAAATGAGATTTAGTCCGTTCAACTTTTCTCAAGATTTATCTAGTGTTACATCGACGGGCGATAATGACTTATAGAATAAATACATTATTGTGCCAAGGATATCCGTAGACGGGCGTATAATAGGCCATTTTATTATAATCAATAGCGCTGCTTACCTCGGAAAAAACTTGTATTGTGTGATATATAAAGCTAGGAGCCCTTGAAGCATGCGCAGCATAAGTAAGATCTATTGCGATAATCTATATTTATACTGATGACTACCCTTGCCCGCGGCTTCACCCGCTTGCATGTCGGAAATTATCCCACGGGACCCTACTGCCGAGATAAAAAATATCCAGGTTATAAATTATCTGTGTGCCAAATCCGTTCAGCCGTTTTTGCGTGATTGAGTAACAAACATCCAAACATCTTCACAAACTTTCACATTTATAATATTAGTAGGTTAAAGATGTTGGAGGAGATAATTAAGTTACTTTTCAAAAGGACGTCTAGAACGAGGCAGGTAATGAATATGTATGACTTTAGTAGGTGATAAATTAAATACTTTCGACATACGAGTAAGTACCTATAATATTTAGTTATTCAGCGACTATGGCAACGAGATTTTGAAAAACACAATTGACATTCCCTATTTCGGTAAGTAAAACGCTTTTCATCAAAGAAAGTGAACTTAATTCGTTTTGAAAACTTTCATACCTAAATGAAAAGCTTTTGGACATCTAGCTATTCATGAAATAATTTTATTCTTCACTGGTAAATATACCGTATGGTAACATTTTTTGCACATCATATTAACATATAAAATGATTTTATAATGACCGAAATGTCTGGTCAGTCTCAAATTTTTAAAAGCTTATGTATGACTGTAACAGTTAAACATTTTTAGAATCGTGGGAAACGGTCAAATGACATAGATTTCAGCGCGAGTTTCCTTTACATGAAAGTTTAAATTTTTTGAAGTCAAAACTTCTAATGGTGCGTTGGGCGATTTTTGGTTGAGTTTGCGTTCTTACGGTTTCGCGTTACCGCGACACCGCGACATGTGTATGTTTTCACTTCTATTGGCAGTCCCCATGAATGACAATTTTTTCCTTACAAGACCATTACGCATCATAAAAATGTATAATAGATATAAATAACAATACATAAAAATATACTATACATAACTAGCTACTTACCTACGCATAATGCATAGCTACTACTCTATTTTAATACGATAACTACATTGAAATGCATAAAGAACAATCCTTGCGTTTCACAGTTTAACAGGGTAATTGAAAAAAATGTAGGATCACACTATTCAAAAGCTCATTTCCTATGGATAAGTACGATCTAAATCGTTAGAAAACCCGAGAATCCCACGGGAAATAAGAAAAACCGCGGGCAGCTCGCGGAACGATCGGCAAGCAGGTAATAATTTGATTAAGTAATGGAAATTGTGCAAATAAGTAGCGAACCGCGCCAATCATGCAATTTAGTTACGGATTCACTCGTACAGCTCTATAGGTGCGATCCCAAGTGTTACTCTTTTTGGTCTTTTGCTCCGAGCTAGCCACGCGATGCATTTATTTTTAGATCCCCTTAGGGGTCAGAAAAAATACTTGCGTATGGATTAAAATACATAATAGGTCTACGGTCCGCATTCACCGAGAATAAAGGCTTAATTGTTCCCGTTAAAAAGAAGGACTTTCAAGAATATTTTATAAGGATAGGACCACTATTTATTTCTTTTAGACTTGGCCTTATATCAAGCGGTCTGAGTTTTGTATTTTGTTACGAGTATATTATTATTTCCACTTTCTGCACCCTTGATGATCATTTGAAAATTGCGACCGCAACTTTTATTTACTATCTACATGATTTGTTCCAGACACTTACAGTGCGGACCACCACAAAACTATTCAAACATATCTAATGGTTCTGAATGATTGATTGATTAGAATGAACTTAGAACCCGAGAAAGGAATCTAACAGAGGTCTGCGATTGATAGAGATTAAAGATAACAAATTATAAGATCAATTGGATATCTGGTAAGTACTTAATTTCATCCCCATCGTTTCTTGACTTGGTTCTCGGATCAATAACACATTTACTGATCTGTGTTTCAGAAACAGGGTGTAAACTCTGACTACTTATTTGGCATGTATTACACATAAATAATATGCGGTAGTGTTATTATGTTGCTTACTTCTCTGCTCATGAATGTCTAGAAAAGAATTTAGTCCTGCTACCAAGTCGTATAATATAAGATATAATATAAGCTATGCCAAGACATCGATCCTAAAAGGGCATTTACGTGCCGTAAAACATTTTCAAATAATATCGTGCGTTATGTTCTAGCCGAACACGACAAAGTTTATAGCTACATATAAAACTGCACGACGTGGGCTGGATGCAATGTCTACACGGAGCAAGCTACAGTGTGCCGTATTAGATGGTGAGCCCACAAAGCTGAGCTGGAATACTCCAAATAAAATATTAAGCTTAGTCCAGGTATGTATTCCAGCAGGCACATTCGTGCATGAGTCATCAAGAACACTAAACTTTATAAGTGAAGATTCAGATCGTAATGGATAATTTAATAGTAGGCTCTATGTAAATGCCGGACCACTAGCGACGTATACCCAGTGTAATGATCGGGCAATATTCCCAATGTTATTCAGGGACGTCAAGCTAAGGGGACCGTCCACGTAATATTTTATTTTTAGTGTTCATTGCTATTGCGGTTGACTATTACGCGGTTATTTTTAAAACGGCATTTAAACGGTAGCGGGTGCATTTTTATCGTAATCGCGGTAATCAGAGTAGTCGGCGGCGACCACCGCAGGCGCATCCATTGCATACAACTCGAAAACATTAGAATAATCACACACAACGTTGACGGACGCTATGATTGAGGAGCGGCTCCGAACATTGATCATAATTTTCTGAATACAGTTAAACTTTCTTTTATATTGCAAAATGGTGCGGGCTAAGGCCTGTGTATTTTACGGTTTTCCTGATGTTTATGGGTTGTTTTATATTTCCAGTTTGACTCACGGTAGCTGAGGATGTTTTAAATAGTTTTAGTACCCTAAATATTTATATAAGCATATTTTCCATAATTTATTGTCATTTTTGATAGTTTCACTCTGCAATATTTCAGCACGACCTGAAAAACGCGCGCTAGAGGAAACGCTAGGCGACGCCGCACGCGCCGCGCGATAGAGCTTAAAAGTTTTTCAGGCATTTTTTCTTTTGATTATTAATAGACTTTTATTTTGTTTGTAATATTTTTTTACTTTGGATTTATTTAATTTTGAAGAAAAGTCACTTCGGTCTACGATAGATGGTAATGATATCAATTAATGTCGTGTCGTCGGCTAGCACAGCGCACGGCGCTCGCGCATTGTGAATGGCGCATAGTTTTGTTTGAGCGGCATGTGCGGTCTATTACTACCATTATTCAAAACATCGGAGTCATGCTCCCGTTCAATTAAATACTCCCCGAAGCGGAATAACATCTTCGGATACAAAAACTTTGTATCGCTCGAATCTTCAAGCTTTTTTCATTTTGCAGCTATTAAAGTTAATACCTTCATATTTTTTTATGAAAATAAAACCGTGAATTTTATTTTATCGACTGGTATCGCCCTCGAATGTAATTCATCGGATGTAAAACAATACTGATAGGTATCGCTTGAAAGCGATAAAAAAGAAATTTCAAAAGTGTTTCTGCAAGCTGCAGGCTCTAGAGCTGCAGGCTCTAGGGCACTTCAACTTTTGCAGGATCATTTAAGTGCAGTGTCTTGTATTGAGATGAACATTTAAATATCCAAGTTTGTTTTTTAGCCTAGATTTTTTATTAAACAGGTAAATGGAGGGAATGTTTAAGGTGTCCTGTAATAGGCACACATATAGAATAGCATCTGTATGGTATGGCAATGTCAAAGCTGGGAGAGCCGCATGGCGTGCAAAGCAAATAGCGTCCCACCAATTAACGTGGCTTTCAAAGCAACATGTTTAAAGCGGCGAAGCTGCGGCGGCCGCTTTCAAGTGCCCCACGTCTCCCCCATTTGCTTTTATTTCAGCAAAGATCTAATATTGAACTTGGCGCGCGCTTGTTTGTGTCCACCTCAAGGTCAAATAAACACTTAATTAATATCTATTAACCGTGCACTTGTCTGCGTTCATGGGAATTCTTTCGCGTCGAAGCCGATAAACAGAAAAAGCGTTTGTTTTTAGTGCTTTTAATATCACTAGAAGAAAATAATAATTGGAAAAAGGATATATTATCTTGTGGAGGCAATCATACCATATCTTAAAAGCTAAATGATAAATTGATTTGATTTGAAGTTCACATATAAATAAATGTAAATCATGTTAACAAATGAAAACGCAGTAACCTGAGGACCTAACGAGACATCTTAATATGGGGAGATCTCAAAATTATTTAGGTTTGTTGGAAATTGGGATTGGAGTTTTCGTTATTTTTAACCGCCTTCAAAAAAGGAGGAGGTTCTGAATTCGGATGTTTTTGTTGACGATTTTGGGTAGTCGTAAGAATAGATTAGAAGGTACGATCCCAATAATTGCGGGCAAGTTGCTAGGCCGATCCTCAATGGCAACTAAACAAAGGCACACCCTTGAAGCGCGCCGCATCGGATCGTGAGCGGAGAAAAAACTACGACAACGTCGACAACCCTTTGGACAAGCGAAGAATTCACGTCGACCGCAACAAGAACAAATTGAGCGCGAACTATTGTGCGGTACGATTTGCCGAGATAACTCCCGTGTCGAGGAGCGCGGGCGCCGCCGCCGAGCTAGCGTCCGCCCGCCGCCGGACGTCCGCGGCTGACGACACCGCACCACCGCCCGCGAGGATCGGATGCGCGGGTACGTTACACTGCTGGGTTGCTATGTCCCTGATGGAGTGTCTTGTGAGCGACGAGGTATTGGACGCGAGGCTAGAGTGTGCGGCCGCAATAGCGGTCCCATGAGGTGGTGCGCGCGGGACGCGTCTGTGTTATAAGGGGGGGTCCCGGCCAGCGCGCGTTCAGTGTGCCCCGAGTGTCCCGTGTAGCGCGTGTGCACTCCAGAGTGTGCTCAGATCGCTTCCCGCTGATATCGCTCGACTCTATCAACATGCAGCTCGTTTTGGCCACCTGCTTCTTGCTGTTTGCAGCCACCCTCGGTCCCGCGGCAGGTATGTGATACAGTTGTATTTACATTTGGTGCAAGCAATAATATATTGCTTAATTTAATTTTAAAGATTGTGTATAATGAATACACATCCATAATCATTTCTCGTGAAAACTAAAACTGAACTGAAAGAGTTTGAAAAACTTAGCTTTTCATGGTAACTGCAAATCATGTTACTGAAGAATGAAACTACTAAAACCGTGTGTGACACTAAAGAATCAGCTCACAGGACATCGTTGCGTCACGTAGTCACCTCAAATATTGTTGTTAATTTAAGTTTCAATTGTGTTGTTATTTACGTATACGCGCAGTGTGTGGCACGCTTCAGTATTGCGACACTGAAGCTTCTGTTTATGTCTATTCTATTCTCAGTCTGTTCTAAATAAATTATATTCTTAGTATTCGGCCTGAATTCGTAGCATTTTGCTTCCTTAATAATTCAATATTTACACAAGACTTACTTTAAAATTAATTTATCTATAGAAAAAAGTTGGACGTTACTAAATCACAGCACATCCCAAAAAATATCCATTGCTTTTAATATATCCATCCATCATCATCAGCCTAGCCTTTTCCCAACTATGTTGTGGTCGGCTTCCATATATCTAATCCATCCATCTTCTCCATAGTGTAATTGCATATTAGAGTAAACTAACTGTAACTTTTCTTAAAATTAATAAAATTATAAACACTTTAAAATAATCATAATAAATTCTAACAGTCTCCTTGCGGAAATGGTAGAAATTAAATGTAGCTATAAAATTACTCGAAGCAGTAATAACTTATGTAAGAGCTACAATAGCACGGCGTGGTTGCAGCAAGGTGGTTGCTGTGACCTACGGGTCTTCGACCTTCATTGTTCGAGTTTCATTAGAGTACAATAGCTAGTCCCACCATTACCTCTTCTAAATAACTTCTATTACATTTTACTCCTTCACTATATTTTATTCAACCAACAAATAGTAAACACTTAGATACATTAAATGTAAAGTGTTTGACATTATCAAATTATGCGTCAAGAAAATGAATTCAAGTAAACACAAAAGGAAAGAAAGAGAGAGAAGTAGAGCAATGACCATACATCAATGAAATTACAGCTCATGAGAACCAAAAATGCTAAAAACAAATTGCTCGTGTTCTACAGCTTGTTACACGCAATAAAATTTGTATAATCCGTCGTAACCAGTGGCTAATATCAACAAAGCTTACGACACAGAGTTGAGCCATAAAGCCGAGAGCAGATCGGCGCGTTTCGCGTGTTGACTCAAGTGCGCCTGCGACTCGCGACCCTACGCACACACGCACGCCTCCTGAACAATGCGACACTGCACTCGCGGGTACCATGCTCCTGTCACAAGTGTACGGATCCAATGTATTAGAAAAGGCACGCTATGGGAACCTGATTTAATTGTATGTTGTTACATGTAAGCACAGAAGATAAATTATAGAGATATTATGATCGCTCTTACATCTCTATCTGTGCTTACTTGTTGTATCTTCAGAAAGCTCAAGTGCGTACTCGCAACCAGCGTGCGTTTATGACCAGATTTATGAATGTAAACGAAGCAAAAGGAGTATGTAAGGGTCGTAGCAGGTGGCGTTCTGTAGTTTCTGCCTACCCCCATGGGAAGAAGGCGTGGCGTTATGTATGTATGATCACTTAACTCTTTGCAAGAAGTAAAGTCTAAATTACTTTTTACCTTCAGAGAACTTTTTCAAATCACATGTAATCGTAAGTTTCGCGTAAACGTGCCAAGTGCACAACCTTAGCGATTCTTGGAAAGCATTTTTATCTCATGTCAATGACACTTGTCAACGTAGATTAGCATTTATATAGGAATGCAGCGAATTACCGCATCAAGGATGTCTCTGTGATTGCGGAGTCTGTGAGAAAAGTTGACGATTTGAACCAATCAACATAGTAGGGACTGATTCCGCTAATGAGGCGTGTCCGCAGCTATCGGACAGGTTATCGACAGGTCGGCAAAAACTCTTCGACGGAAGTCGGTGTTGGAAAAAAATAGTGCGGGGATGCGGAGGGAGCGGCGACAGGTGCGGGGTTCATCGGCCCTCGCCTAGCCACCGCGTGGCCAGGACATCTAGCTGCAGTTCCATGGAATAATATTATGGTGCGCCGGAGTCCGCCACTCCCCGTACTTGTAGCGCCCGCACCGGTACCGTAAATGACTCCAGATTATACACAGATAGTCGCCGGCCCCGTCCGACTCATGCATTTTCTTCATCTGTATCGATGACTCGCATATTGTCCGTATCGAATTCAATCTTTGTTACCAGTTATGCATATTACCGAACATTTTTTATTGACCACCATATCTAATCTATCTAATATTTATCGCTATCTGTGGAACAGCTTTTCGCATTCGATACAATTTCTTTCAGTAATAAATGAAGGATTTCCGATATATGAGCCCTTGGTCTAAGGGTTATGGTTATCGTTCAACTCAATTGATTTATTGGTTTGAAACGTAAGGGTCATAAATCTTTTAGTAACCATAGCGGATCATAATTCATATTCTAACGAATTACGAATAACAATTAATAGAGAACCATTGCATAATAAGCTTATTTGGTATAATAATATATGTTTAGGAAACCGTCGTCTTTGTAAATTTATAAACACGCGGATATATTATTATAATGATTCACAGGACTCGATCATCAGCTTTGTGACTACGTATTTTCATAATATTTTAGACTTATCTAATAATATTGTCACATTATTCGTGTCCTTAATTTTTTGTGATGCACGTTAAGTAAGATTTAAACACAATTACATCCTGCCCGTGGCTGAAATGGGATCATACTTTTGAAACATTATATAAGGTTTATCTCCAACAGTCGGGTGCCGAAAGCCTTCTAAGTGATACTTTATTGTGATCCTCTACCTTTAACATTTTTTGTCACTATAATTCAAAAGTAATGTGGCCGCGGCACCAGGTGGTACGATTGTATCAAATTACTTATCGGACGTGAGCTTTGGTTCCTCAGAGAAAAACTAATTTAGAGGTTTAGTCACCAAACGTTCCAGTAAAAAACAGGCTGCCGGTGCCGACACAATTTCTTGCTACATTGATGGTTTTTGTTTTGTTCTATGTTTTTGTAATTGCACCGCAGTGGAGGGCTCGTTAGCAATATAATTTCAGTGGAATCACTAGTGTTCGCGGACATTTGTTTGTCTCGTTGGCCGGCCGCCGGGACCAGGACCGGGTCGGCATCGGGTTTGATTACTAAAAATAGTCTGGTAGGTGCATTCCGTAGCGGGCGCGAGAGAGGAGTCGCGCGCGCCGTCCTTGGGATCGTCTTGCGCATCGTTCGTTCGCCATTATCTCGGTCCCTTTTTTGCCTTCTGATCGTTATCCGACCACGAACAATCCGATCGATGTTCCCACGCACAAGACCAATCAAAAAATTTTGATAGACGCCAAAATTGGACTTTTTACTAAACATTAATTTAGAATCGGTAATTTGATAACTACTTTGTGGCTTCAGGTGTTCGGATCATCAATCATTAGATATTACTCATGAAATCGTAATGAGGATTGACGTAAACCTATTTTCCGCCTAGAGTTCAACGACACGCTAAGTGTTGGCTGATCTATGCGGAGATGTATTTTATCACGATGTACATGTTCTCACAGAGTTTATCTAATCGAGGACGGGGACTGTACAATATCCGATAAAGGTATAATATTTAACATTGAACTTGGTACGGCCGTGAAATACACGTCGTGTAATGCATGGAGTAGATGGAGCGTGCGCCGCGAGGGCCGGGTGGTTGCGCTCGATCCGCCAACTGGTTCGCGTTATGTAATGCACTGCATTGCGCACACGCACGCAACGCGCCGCGCGCCGCCGCTGCACCGCCGCGCCGCCGCGCCGCCGCCGGCGCCAACGGTTTGCGGTTACACGGTTACACAGCTTTTAATCAACGTTTAAGTGATAGAAGATCTAGCTTCAAGCTGAAGGTTTTTAGTCAAATGTTCATTCGCACTACTCTGATAATAGTGCTGTATGATGAAACTCGTTAACGATTGGATAGTATAATAACCTCGTTGCATGTTTAGTTTATTACGAAACTTTACGATGTCGTAAAAAGTAGTAAGTAACATGATATTTTATTTTACGGAATGTAGAGCCGCGTACCTGATTCTTTTGGGGGATGAAGGCTATTAAACTATTCAAATGTCTTTATAATTTTATTCTCCCCAAATTCACTTTTATTCGAAATGTGATATTTTATGATCCTATTACTAAAAAATAAATTCCTGGAGGCACATCATTTTAGTTTAGTTTTCAGAAATGCTATTCAACGAAATAAAAGTTTATATAGCCAGTTTTAACCATTTTGATCTTATTTGATGGCAATACTTATAGGCTCGTCTGTTCGCTCACTACTAACTACTTTTAGTTCACTTATAGTTCTCAGGATGACAGAATTTGCGAAATTTTCCTGAATTCAAATATTTATTATAATGTTTGTGCACTAAGCTTTTTGCATTAGATGCTTAGTTAATAATTATGTACAGGAAATTGTGAAATATACGAGGCAGGACTCTACATGCAAGCTGTACTTGCAGCATTTATCCTTGCATTTATCTAACGTGTCTTTATCCAATTAATTCATTAACTTAATAAATAATGTTGCCATAAAAACTAAGAGGTGCTCATATCCCGTGGGGACGTGTCCGTTAGAATAATGATGAACTTTTCTGCATTAAAGAGCCAACGTCCTATGCATAGGGGACTTTGCGTTATTTTTAGATGCTGATAATGCATATTTTGCAGCGTCTTTTAACCGGTTTTAACTGGTTTAAGTGCTGTCTCGGGTGATATTAGATATGGCATGAAAACTGTGCTTTAAAGGGAAATTATGTAATTTACTGCAAAACTACATTCCTGGAATTTTCTGTCCAAGAAATTGTTTATAACCGACTTTCAAGTGCAGTGTTACTGACGACTCAAATCGTCACTTTTAATGTTAGTTTTAGTAACCATCACACGTTGTCCTCTCAAAATTTCAATTTCGATTTTTCAGCTGTACCTTTGGATTTTTCCTAATTTTTTTTTTCATAAACCTCGCCAGTAATGAGGAGAACAAAACAAAAAAAAAAAATCAAATCAGTCGAGCCATTTTTGGCGAGACTAATATGCATGCACGGCAATTAATTATAGATAGATTGTTGGAATTTAATTTACATATAGCTACTTATGATACTAATTTATACAAATTAGTCTTCCGGTCGGATATGCACTGTGCTTTAGATGTAATAAGCAGTAATAGTATTCTAATGTTAATTACACGACCTTTTGCAGAATTCCATGAATGCTTAAGTAACAGTAATTACAATGTCAGCGGAGGGCGCAAAAATGATCAATTCTCCTTATAGAACATTCCCCTGCTGAGAGTTGTTCAGGCGTATAAAGCTTTTTATTAATAAATTGCAAATGCATATTTGTTAGAAAAGCTATTAATTATTTCTGTAAAGGTTTGTTCTCCTTTCTTTTGTATGGATTGGTTATTAATGAAATGCATTTCATAATAATTGTTATTACAGTCTGGGATACATGTAGGAAGATCAATCAAGTTAAGGCAATAGCATTTTCACTTGCATCTCAAAAAAAATCGAGAGCTGCAATATCGTTAAAATTTATTCGATTTATTTGATGAATCACATGACCGATTTTCCAATGACTGAAACAATAAAAATGATCATGGATTCTTACTTTTTATACCCATGTAACATCAGTACCAATGAATGGAAGGAAGTTGTTATTATTATATGCGACGTGAGATTCCTCTATAAGATAGCCCGTAAACGAATTTTAATGAGACATGGCCAAGGATCGTGGAGAGATATTTGTTGTAATGTGGTTATAGGATCGCGTTTTGTATGCGATTGCGCACGCGTCGGTTACATCTGCTAGCTTCCGACTGTTGATAGGTGATTGAGTAACGATATCCGCGATATTGAGACGTACACTGAATTGATTAAGAAAAACACGTAATCGTTATAAAAGTGAATGTCTAAGTATACTGATATATATTCATATGTGATGAGATCGTTCTTTTAAATGTAAATTATAGTTTACATTTGGAATAATAGCATGCAACAGGCATGCATGCATGGCAATATGCTCGCCCCCTGTTAAATAGGATTTAAACACAACTGGCGAAATGTGGGTGTGCTCTTCCTTATCCTTCGCGTAATACAGGCATGATGTGTGTGTAGTTTACATTTTTCTTTGATTTGCGGATTCAGTCAATGCATTACATTCTTCATTAAATCCCTTTTCGGTCTGCTCTCTTATAAGCAGTCTTAAATTCTCATTTTTAAGTAAAAAAAATATCAAGTTACATTTTCATGAAACGTTTATCTTTATCACCCATCCACTGTCCTAAAATCCTCAGTTTTATTTTCACATAACAGCCTGGCATGTAGATCATTCTGATAACCTTTAGTTTCAGGACATTTTTTTCTGCTGCAGAAGACTGCAGCAGAAAAAAATGTCCTAAAACAAAAGACAAAAAAGACAGAACAGAAAAGATTGTATGACCTTAAATGCTTGTCGTACGGTATCTTCAGAGAGTGCACGTTTAAATTCTTTGGCTAAACTGAGCTATCGCGATTTGTGATCAATAAAAATCAGCAAGTACAAATCGCGATGTTGGTTTGCGATTGCGCGGCACATCGCGGGCGTGACATTTGCGACGAGGTTTTGGACAGAGGTCCGTTAGCGTCCGGTGGATGAGCTCGCCGGATATTCACGCGGCGCCGGCCACGGCAAGCGAGTACACTCACCCCTACAACAGGGGTGTCACTATGTGTCGCTAAGGGTGTAAAGTCCGGGTAAAAAGTAAAATAGAAAAAAGCGGGCTTTTTTGGAGTTGCAAAGAAATATAATGTAGAAAGCGTAATAGTCGCATCATGATTATAAGAAAGTGGCCAATTGACAGCCCTGGTCAGGTCGCTTTGTCGCACCTACGAAACTAGCGCTGTACTATATGGAACAGTGCCATCCTCGTCTTGGTGATTCCGATGACGCTACGTGGACGGGACGGGAGTGCCGATGCTCTTCATCAGTATGCGGCGCGCGCGCATGACTCACGCGACGTGACCCGCCTCCCCGACGCTCATTGTTGCTCGTGTACACTCGTCTCGCTGTCAGCCAGCACTTTCTAAACGTCCCTAACTATCGCCTTTTATGCCCATATATCGCTTTGTAATCATCATCATACACGTTCACGATTAAGAAGATTGAATAGGTTCATTAATGCTACCAGGAAATGTCGGGATTTCAAAGTCTGAAGTTTATTCTATTACCCTACTATGTAGAATCAAATATACATTTGATGTCCAGTATTACCTGGAAACTAAATTCCAATTTATATGCAGCTATCCGCAATCATACATTTTATCGATATATTTGTCGTACTGAAAGATAGTTTTGCCGTAAAGATTACTTGTATCGCAGAAATTGCAAGATAAAACACATCGTGAAAAGAATAGCAATAAAGTAGCGAACAAAGATAAATTGCTGCAGCTATTGCAGTGACTGCAGAATGCGGCATTCATCAAGGAAAAGCTCGAACAAGAAGTAAAAGCGAAGTAAGCAGGTAATGCGCGACATCGTTTATGCATGAGGTTACCTACATTATGCATGGATTCCAATAGCAGACTCAGGACCTCTAATAACCGAGTAAAGCCGAGTTGTAGAACTTAGGTTTCTTAACAGCGTACACAATATACCATTGAGTTTCTCAATAAACTGTTGGAAAGCAATAAGGATATTTACGGTCATGTGTCCGCATACGTTTCCGTGTACTTTTAGATTTAAGTGTTGGATTATTTTAGCATTTACAGGCTCTTTATGTTGGAATTCTAATGTCCTTTTATACATGTATTTTTATTGTCAGGTCGGTGATTTTGAAATTGATCTTGCAAAATAATGCAGCCACTAAAATTAAGACGCGTCTCATAATCTATGTAGTTTGAACTGCCGTGTATAAATCCGCTCGTATCTATGCAAGTCTTCGTGAGAGTTCTAGTGACAAGGCGTCTATCAATCTAAGACTAATTAATGGACTACCATTACAACTAGTATGTAAATCAGAGCAGCGATGTGAAGCTTCTTAGTGTGTTCTCCTACCGTCGAACGCGAAGCAGGATACATTTAATTACGTATTATTAATCACCTCCTTGATGGTTGAATAAAGCGTGCGTGGTTCAAGACGGTCATGTTAATCTTCGTTTTCTTCGTGGATTATTCGCGATGGGTTCACAATTGCATTTTGCAAGGTACGGCACGACATGCTATATATAAGACCATTGAATTCTATGTCGTTACTTTCTTAAGAAAACAAAATCTTGTTTTTGTTTGTAGGCAAGGAGTCGTGGTCTTGTTTAATATGGTCGTGGTTGTAAAGATGCAGTCCGGAGTATTTCGTGCTCGGCCGAGCGTGAGATTCGCGTCGATGCTTCTTAAAGTGGATGACACTGCAGTTCTAATCTATTATCATGGAGTATTGACCGGTATCTACTCTTTGCGCGTGTACTTAGCCAGGGCACTCGGAGTTAGTATTCAGTTTTAGTTTTGAAGCTGCTTGATTTCTTGCAATTTAATTGTGCAGACTGAAAACTTAATGCAAATCATCGTTTGTAATTGCATTTTCTAGTATAGAAACCTATTATTCAAAACTCAAGTTTGTAAAAGATTTATTTAGTGACTAAACTAATTAAGACATAACGAGAAAGACATACATCGTTTTCAATACCACACCAAATTAGGAAGTAATAAAATTTTGCGGTCAACCGCAAGAAGTGGACATTGAATTAATTATGGTGTTACGGCGCAGCGGGGGTCCGACCGCAAAACAGTTTGTCTCGTATGTGATGCACGTCCCTGCGTTATACTGCAATCGTAGTACGAAAATGATGTGCAAAACTGCGAACTTTATGACAATGAAGTTCAGACATCGCGGCGAACATACTAAGTAGTGGTGAAAAGAGGTGTGGGAATACATTATTGAACAAAAACTATCCAGACATGACCACGACCACGCTAAGAGAGGAAAGTCATTGATCACTTGATAAGGAATTAAATATCAGCATCGCTATTACATGAGTATCTTAAGAAATACTCTTATGATAATCTGGATGAGTGCAGTGTCAATGTCAAGGTATGTGACGTGCGATGTAAATCACGCGGTAATGCAGGCGAGCTGCGCGGGCGTCTCATAACCGTCGCATTAAAGCAATGAATGAACTGAATGAGGGGCGCGCTATTATCCCGGCTATATTCATTTTGTGTCTGATCCATTGTCACTTATCTCTCTGAGAACTGGATACTAAGTGTCAACGATTTGAACTGTGAAAGGGTTTCAACGGGGAGAAGTGTCTTCTCGCCGTCTATGCGTGTTCTTTATAAGGAGAATCTACGTTTATTAGCTCTCGTTTACGAAATATAAGACCTCTCTTATTGCTCCTATGTAAATGGTAACAACAGTAAACCGTTATTGCTTTTTAACTTTATAATGACGTTTATTTTCCTGTTGTTTCAGCGCAAAGGATAACAACTATACAGCTAGATGGCGTGCAATACTTTATCTCAAGGATGAACCCATACAGCCCGGAACTCAACTATTTCCTCGCTTATCAGTACTGCAGGTATGTAGCAATCATATGATAAACCGTATTCAGAGTTCAGTGCAAGATTTGCATCACCCAAGGCGTTTCTCGTGAGATAAATATTCGTTAATCGTGACTCCGTGTGTTCATATCTGGTGTGTCGTGTTCCTGTAACTCGAACATAGATAGTTGGGCTAGCGTTAACAAGCTCCTAGGTGTGCTCCGACGCTTTAGCCACCAGGAAGTGCAGGGTCATTTACATTAGCGTTACGAGGTTCAGGAAAAGTCTAGAACAATATTGGAGCCTTTGAGATCACCTTCGGTGAGCCTTTCGCCATGTTCAATATCAACAACGAACACTGGAAAATGAGAAACGCACCTTGAAAGTCCCGTAAAAGTTAAAAAAGAATTTAAAGCTTTAGAAGCACTCACTTGTATAAGTCAAAAATTGCCAATCTCGTGATAAATGGGAAGCGACGACGTTCTCATTAAAATTATATTTAGGATCCAACCAAACAACATCTCACGTTCATGAACTTGCGAAGATCGTTTGAGCGCTCCATTAATGTAATACGTAAGCGTGCACGCCTTTAAAATCTATTTCCTCTAAAGCTTGATGATATATTATACCATTTAGTTAGCCCCGTTAGTCCATTTCTTTGAAATAATGATTTCTTATATGAGAAAATGATTCCATTTGTTTGAAAATGGTATTGTGGCGCAAGCGCCACAAGAAAGGTGCCATATACCGCGATCTAGATCCGACCACGTGCACGCTCAAATTGCTATGAGAGGTCAGTAGCCCCGTAGCTCGGTCACGATGTCCTTCCAACGCGTCGCAGTCACGACCTATTTACGGTTCCAATGTTAATGATGGTAAAGCTCTAATCGTAATATCCGTATCGTTAAGTAAACTGAATCTATAAAGAAAATAATGGAACTGAGAAATCGATTAAGGTCGCGACAAACTCGTTGTAAAATATGACTCGAATTCGCGCCATGACAAGCGTGTCGAGATGCAGTTCAGGAGCAGGTGCTGCGTGACGACAAGTTTTATGGTGATGCGTCTCGGTCGCAATAACACTGAACCCGTGGATAATTTACAAACTGCTCCGAGTCGTGTTACGGTTCGCTTTGATCGCGATGACAAAAATACTAACGGTACCGATATGACGAGGACGCGTGATTGTTGCAGATTTTTTGTTGCACCATCTAAATAGATATACCGGGAAAAATAAAAAGCGAATTATATGTCTGAAGACGCAATTTAAGTAAAAACGCTAATGGAAAAACATGATATTTAAGAGATATTTTTATCTACTTAAGTACCTACTGGAAATGAGACGAGACGACAAAAAGGATAAAAATCATTTTATTTATACATGACCGATTTTAAAACTGGATCCACCAAGATCCAAAACGAGATGGGGCAAAAAAACAAATGGCACTAAAGTATGCTGAAGGTGCCTTAATGGACGAGCAAATATTTAGCAGTAAGTTCATGATAAATTCAAGTGCAGAATAATTTATGACGTTTTAATTCATATAAAAAGTCTTGAGTTGAAACGTGTTTCGCCTTTCAATGGTGAATTGTTTTTGGAGAGAGGTTGCATTACGTATTATATGTCATTGATGATAGAGTCTTAAGTTATTGAATTGAATACAATTTTACTGTCTATTTCAGCAAATTTTCTCACGGCTTCCGATGTAAGAAAGATGTAGATAATTAAGTTCTAACAGTTCGATTCCTTGGAACGTTGGGTATAATTACGAACCCAATGATATAAGTTGTTTCCTTTAATAAAATATAAGCCCCACCGTGGAGAAATTAAGACTAATAAATAGCGCTGGAACTTGATGTTTTTTAGGGTTCCATATCTCAAAAGGAAAAAACGGAACCGAACCGAACGGAAAATTAAATAACATTTAAGTTGTTACAAATTAAAAAATACTTCAAATATCACTCCCAACATACAGTAAACATTAATAGAGCTTTTACCCTTCAGTTGCATGATGTCGTAGAGGTTTTTAATCCCTCAGAGTTTTCTGAACTTGGACTTGGAATGTGGTCCCATCTTGGCAAGGCCGTGGCCTGAACGGGCTGTCTTTAGCGAATAAATTGCATCTTGATAAACAGGCTTGGGTGCAACTTGTAGTCTGTTCAGGCTAATAGCTGAATACGATTAGCAGCAATGATAGTATTCTCTACGACAGTTCTTAAGCGGAATCGCATTTAAGGTTAGCAAATGTTAATTGTACTGCAGTAAAGTCTTGTGATAACGCGTATATGTTAAATATATTGATCAGTCTTTAGAGCGAATAAATTGTATTAATCGTTTATTGTTGGGTGAAATACCTTGAGAAAATTGAATTCTACCCACAGTGATCGTAAACCATAGGTGGAGCAACAGTAAATCGCGAAATTAATGACTCAATCTTAACAATTTGTTGTCTTGGCAACATAAACGTTTTATGTTACGGTGTTTCTTTTGATATTCGTATTGCTCGGTTGTTGGTGACGTTATGCAAAGTATACATTTTATTACAACATCAACAGACCAAGTAAAAGTAAAATTTAAAAAAACCCCCGACACTTTCACGACAGAATACCAAATTTCGACTTGACCAGACCTGTGGAAGATGCTCACATCCATTCATCAACTAGAAAAGAGCTAATTGTCTTCAAACGGCTGAATAGATTTTCTTCAATCATAACTAAGAACACTCTCGATCAAGTCACCTATAAAAAAAAAACCCGGCCAAGTGCGTGTTGGACCACGCACAATGAAGGGTTCCGAAAAGAATTTATCTCAAAAACAAATTCAACTTGCAAAGCATGTTCTCCCATACATTGATATACGTCAAGGTAGACACGGTCAATTCTCCAACAGTTTCTAATTAAAAAAAAATAAACGTGATAAAATTAACGATTATCAGACTTTTCCTTTACTTGTGCTGTGAGACCTTGCTTCTTGCCAAATTTCATGATTATAGGTCAACGGGAAGAACCCTGTCCATCTTATTACAAAGCAAGGTTCATCTTCAAACCCAGGTTTAAACCATGGAAACTTTTATGAATTTCGAACTTTATTCCGACACATTAAGATGTCAGTTTTACAAAACTGACAACTTAGTTCCGGACTAAGTTGTCAGTTTTGTATAAAGAACTGTATTTCTATCACAGCTAGGTTCTTATTACAAAAACTGGCTCGATAGTTTAAACCGTGACAGAAGAAAAACCTCGTTTTGTAATAAGGCCGTGTAGGTTTTGATTTACTTGAGAGAAAATCAATATGTCGCATAAATGACCGTATTTTTTTATAACGTTTATTTAGAAGCTTGATTTTTTTAGAGCTTCAAGGGACCATTTACCTCCACGTGTTTCTGAGAAACAGGGTCTTCACAGACTGACCACGAAGTGATCCTATAAGGGTTCTTTTTGAGGTACGGAACCTTAAAAACAAAAAAATCTAAATCGGTTCAGTCGTTTGGGAGCTACTACGCCACAGACAGATATGCAGATACACATCACGTTAAGCTTATAATACCCCTCACTTTCCGTCGGGGATTAATAAATAAAATGTTTTATGTGTACGTCTTTGTTTTTTGCTTGTATTTAAAGTATTTTAAACATAACAATTAAACGGTAACATTTCTTTATTTGCAGATCATTAGGCTTGCAGCTTGCCTCTTTTGAAACGAAGGAAAAGGCTGACTCTATAACGACATACCTTACTAATGCTGGTAAGATTTGTTAAAGTTTACCTTTGTCAATAATATGTAATTTATATCTCTGAATACATTTTTAGTAAAAACAACCACATTGGTGTATACTTGGATACGAAAGTGGTTGTTTTGTAAGCTAATGAAAAATAATGAGATAATATCTTCTTACAGGTTACAATAAGTACGACTTCTGGACATCAGGCAACAATTTAGGCACGGACATGTATCTATGGATGAGCACGGGTCTGCCTTTCAACGCGACGTTCAACTACATGCGGCGGCTGCCGATGGACCCGCCCAGCCAGCATGCTGACGACAGCATCGACCCGCTCGACGTGCCGCAGGGCAGTACCGCGCCACAGCGCACCGCCAGGCACGGGTACGTTGTAACTATTGTAGAGAACATCCTACAAGGAGTAATCTGGAGCCTCCTTAATGAAACTGACAGGTGACAGTGACAGGTGACAATCTGACAATCCGACAATTTAAGTTTCTTTCATAGTTTTCTGCTTTATTAAAGAGTGTTGTGCATTTAAACTACAATATCCGTAAGGGGTGATTGAAGCAACAATCAACAACAATCATGCAACAGAAACACTCAGTAATGAAGATGTTCACGTTTTTCGCATCTCTACACGCTCTAATTCCAAGGAAGTTATAGGTTCCCATGTTAGGAAACAACCAGTGTAATAAAATTTTCTTGAAAATTGCTGGTTATGCATTTTTCTCACGATGCGCTCTGCTGGTTACGTTAACTTGTTTATAAATAGCCTATCATTAAAGGGCAATGCTTTTTAAATTCCCTGTACTGGTTCTACAATGCAATATTGCATAAAAACTAGTCGGTATTCCAGAACGGAGCATGTGATGACCAACGGCTGCGTGTCCCTGAAGGCGCCCACGTTCCACTGGGAGCCGCAGCACTGCGGCGAGATCAAGGACTTCATCTGCGAGCAGACGCGCTGCTACTACTACAACTACGGCTCCATCCCCGTGTCCTCCGCGCAGGGGTAATGCCAGGTGAGATGCCAGCCGTCTCCGGAGGCCCGCTCCCCGACTAGCCGCGCGCTCCCCCTCTCACACCCATAGCGGCTTCTATGCACAGGTTCCGAGTTTCGAGTTCACGAATTTCGTTAACCGGTATTCAACGTGTCTAAAAGACGACATGATTAACTGTAATAACATTTGGGACACTAGTTTACGATGTAGTCAGTGTGCTAACATTTCAGTCCAAGTTTAAGCCTTGGTTCTACCTCGATGTTTGTTCGTAGCGCGCGGGCCCGCGGGATCAGGCTTCTGCGCCAACCCAACCACCAAACAAGAGCCCTACACCCAGCAGACAACATTTGGCATCTATGACGTTATCGTCCTTAACTCTTTCAATATAATTTATGATGGTCACATAAACAATTTCAAAATTGACAAAATCTTTTGGTGGGTGGGTGAAGGGGGCTTTGCTTGGTATCTCTTGTTTAAGTGATACTTTATCTATCAATAGTATTTTGTATTTAACATTTTTGTTGTTTTAAAAATAACTAATACCATTAACATAATTGGATATAATTTATTCCGAATATAAATGGCATACTACTTTAACATGACTGATATCGTTCGATACATTCAATTTCTGAATTATAGGAACTTAGCATGTGTGCATTTTACAAGCGGCTCTCTAACACGAGGGTCGGTATGTTCTGCCGGTAGGAAGCCGCTTTCGATGACGACGACGACGACTGCCCACCCTCTGACGTCGTCGTCGCCGCCGCCGCCGCGCTCCGAACACCTGCCGACGCACTTCACCCTCAACGACCTCATCGGCAAACTGCGCCCCACGTCTCTGGACGGCCTGCAGTCGCCGCATATCAAGAAGCTCGGCATCCTGCCGTCGTCACCTCAGATTGACTCGCACTACTCGCGTGCGTCCGACGCGCACTCGCTCGAGCATGACCATGAGCTGGAGCAGAAGGAGGAGGCGACGCAGGGCCCGTACGACGACGACGAGGGCATGGCGGGCGACGACCCGGCCGCGTACCTGAGCCACGAAGCACACGCGCAGCCTGATGACGCGCCCTCCACCGCCGAGCCGGATGCCACCGAGCACTCCGTCCACGCCAGCGGCATGCTGGCTCCCCCCGCCTACTAGTGTCCGGCCGAGCGGTCCGTTATATCTTTTCGCGACAATTAGGTATTGAGTCTACCAAAAGTATTATTTCAATAATTTGAGGCATTTATACGTATTTTTAAGGTGTTTTACTTTTGAAGCTTGCGTGTTGAGGGTGCACTGTACGCCTTGTTGTATTGATATCACGTAATGTAAATGAGATTTCTAGTATCGTATTATTTTCCAGCTTATACATGAATGATTATGGGGATTTCAAAGGTATATTATGGGGCAATATGATTTATTAAACTAGGTTGAAGGTGCTGGCGACTCGCTTGCATGCGACTTGCCTCCGTCTTCGTAATGTCGAATATCACAAAATGAGTATTCCACATTAGGTACCTACACTTCGCTAAGGTAAATAACGTAGAAGCAAGATCTCCGGTATTTTTGATGATAAACCGTAAAATGTATTAATTTAATGTAAGAAAATTAAGTGAATATTGATTGTCTGGACATATCATTTGAAATACATAGTGGTAGGTATAAGATAGTGTTTATATACGTGACGTACCTAGTTAAGTATATTAAGTTGAAACTCAAGAATTTAAAGAATAGTGATGTAGCGAAGTTAATAAAGTTTATACTTAATAAGAAACATTTGTTTAATTCGTGTCTAACGTCTACTGAAAGCCCTTTAGGACTGAAACACAGGGACAGAAAACCTAAGGCCCCTGCCTCGAATTTTGCGGGCAGCGGGGCGGCAGCGGCGGCGGAGCGGGAGCGGCAGGATTTTATGCGTAAAAACAAATGGACCGGACCTCCAAAACAGCGGCGCGGTAGCGGGGCGGGACAATGCGAGACGCGCCGCCGCCGCCACCGCCCCGCTGCCCGCGAAATTCGAGGCAGAGGCCTAACACCGTTTAAAGTCAAGAGCATCACGTTCTGGCTGTAACGCTCAATGTGCCCAAAGCCAGGCTGTAAAATCTCAAAATATTGTACACTCTATATCAAAATTATAATGCCACTCACCAGCCATTGATGACTCCTTCCACGTTGAGCATAGGCACGATCTTGAACACGTACTTGGCCCGAAGAGCGGCGGCGGCGCACGAGCCGCCGAGCAAGCAGCCCAGAGTGCCGTCCATCACCCATGACGCGTTACTCTCGCCCGGATGTACGCGCGCTGTCAGGAATACTATCTCACGATCCTGTTGGCATACCGGTCATAATCAAAATATTATCTTAAAGAATTTCCCAGGCTGTGGTAAGCTAGTCAGGTTTAGGTGACAGACGACGTCTACGCGTGACGCTATTGAGCGTCGAGCTTATTGAGGTTTGGCAACGTTGCAGTAGAGCACGACGACGGTGCCAAATAACGCAGCACATGACTGGCGATTCTGGACTCAAGGATACCTTCCAGTTGTGATAAGCTGGTTTGGTAAACTGTAACTTCGTAACTTGGCAATTTTGAAAACGCTAAAGATGAACAATAGTCACTGCACGATGCTGTTGACTAATTAATATGAACTGGACACTTTAGGCCGCAGATCTGGTGAACATATTTAACGGTCAATAGACTTATTCAAAATATGGCCAGCTTTGTATAAGTGTATTCACCGTTAAATGTATCAGCTGATTGAAAATGTGATTGTAGTGAAAAACGAGTAGAAATTCTGTTTAGCAGGTCTTTCATGATTTATAGAAAAGTTCGCCGAATGCCGTTAGTAAGTAGTAGCTGTTTCCTATTCATATGATACTTCAGTGCATTTATCAGCCTTTAAAACATCTAATAAAGAGATAGCATTCCTTTTTATTACACCAAAAATAATTTCTGCGTGTAAGGTAAAAATGATAAAATCGAAAATTTATCAGAATCAAATGTATACATCTTTATATAAGGTGTTGAACTATGCAGAATATTTTAAACAAATAAACTAGCATCACTAGCCCCGCATTCCTAGTTCCGCTAGGAATGTCGTGCTTTAAGGATACACACATGAAAATCAGGATACGTCTACGTATAGAACTTACGGTGCTTATAAAATTTAAGGACTCTATTTGCGTAGTTGAAATCGTTTTTCAAGACCCGACGTTGAGGTATAACTACGGCCAGTAGCTGCGTAAGGTAAAGTTAATTGATCGATAAAAATTAGCAAGAACTTCACATTAAAATGCGCATCGCAGCCAACAAGTATTTGCAGTATCTTGTTCTGTACTAAGTACAGGAATCTATGTGGATTCTAAAGCATCTTTATGGAGAAAAACGACATACCACTATAGGATTGTTAGGTATGTCTTCAGCGGAGACCGTAAGCAACGGGACCTCGTTGTTGTTGAGGGAGTAGCAGAGAGGCTCCGCGCGAAGGTAAGATCCTGGTGGCATCTGCATGCTCCAGTGCCATATCCTAGTCTGGTAATCAGAACAAAAAAAATAAATTAGTAAAGTTTAAATATTTTTTGCGAAGGTCCAAAAATCTAATAATTAAACATCAGGTTGTAGCACACAAAAAAAAAATTCTATATAATGCAGATAAAAATGCTATGGAGGAGACCTATGCCCAGCAGTGGGACAGTACAGGTTTATAAAAAAAAAACCGGCCAAGTGCGTGTCGGACCACGCATAAAGAAGGGTTCCGTAGTTAGGATGAATTTATACTAAAACAAACAACTTGTATTTGAAAAACATGTGCACCCATAAATCGATATACGTCACGGTCAATTCTCCAATTACAAATGTAAGTTTGTAATCGCAATTTTTTTTATGTTATAAAGCTAGAAATTAACTATTTTCGGACTTTTTCCTTTACTTGTGCTGTGAGACCTTGCTTTTCGTCAAATTTTTGGGACGAGTTTCAAAATATGTCGCATAAATGGCCGTATTTTTTATTGCGTTGACGTAGAAGCTAGATTTTTTTTGAGCTCCAAGGGGCCGTAGACCTGCGTAAGTATTTGATATTAATTTCAACTTGATACCTCCACGCGTTTCTGAGAAAAAGGTTCTTGACAGACAGACAGACGTCCGTCTGTCTGTCTGTCAAGAACCTTTTTGTTGTCCAACGAAGTGATCCTATAAGAGTCCCTTTTTTTCCTATTGAGGTACGGAACCCTAAAACTGCAGATAGGTGGAGGAGAGCAGTGGTGGCCCCGTGGTAACGGCCGCGACTTGTGTAAACTGTATAGTCTTGTATAAAGGAAAAAAGCGTGAGGAAACTGGCATGTCCTAGCTAGAACCGAAAATTTGAAGACATGTGACATCTACCAACCCGTACTGGGCCCGCGTGGTGGATTACAGCCCACTCCCTCTCACCGGGAGAGTTACATTACTCGTATATGCTGATTTTGCAGGTAAATAAAAGCGTGTGGTGGGGGTTTTCTTCGTCCCTCAATTTTGAATTTATTACTAATTAATGATCTTATATAAATAATGAGGTAGATATCGCACTAGCGCGCGCAAATTGTAGACAAATTCAGACATTTGTTGTAATTTGATTTAGTCGGCTAATAGCAGCGAGCGAAACAAAGCGTGTCCGTGGCGTGAATCTTTCTGTATCTTACGTTTCGAACGTTTCGTATTATCTATTACAGTCGTAAGTAGTTAAGAAATACTATACTCCTGTAAGTACATTTGTAATAACAACGCAACGATATCTGAAGCGCGCCGCTCAGTACGAACATAGCGTATCGTTCCTCTAAAATATAATTGATTCTGATACTATTCATTAAAATTATCACAGTTTATTTCTCGTCAACTTTACAAGATTACAACGCTCCTCAATCTGTATAAAAATATATGTAAGCGCATCACTTCAGAACGGTTTCACCTATTTGGATAATTCTTTTTTTGTTGTTCTTGTAATTTGTTAGGACAAAGTTTGTATGAAATAAAATGTTTGAAAAAAAGATGTGTGTATTGTATGCATATTTCTATGGACTCCAAAACGGCTGAAGCGATTTAGATGAAATTTTCAGACAATCTTTAGATTAGTCCAGCGGGTGATCCTGTGAAGTTCGAAAAAATAATTGATTTTATTTATTATACTCGTATTTATGTATTAGGTATTTAGGTACTTTAGTGTACACCACAGAAATACATAATAAAAATAAATCAAGCATTACAAACTATATCTACAATGAGCGGCCATATTGGTGGATTTTCTATTATATTTTATTATTTTATTTTTATTATTAGAAGTAAAAGGTTTGCCTTTAAACATTTTCTTGCTCGTTCTCGCAGGATTAAATTTACAAGTCATTAAATTCTAAACATGTTAGCAATTAATTTCCTTTAGTCTAGTTTTACGACTTGAACGACATATAATTCGCTTTTTCACCAAATGAAGTTAAAGATAAACTGCATTAGGATAATAGGTTTGGAACGTTTAGATCAGGGATGGCGAACCTCTATAAGTACATTTTTTCCAAATAAATGTTGAATGTGGCCATGACGTGCCAAAAAACAATCTTGACTACCTACTGTGAAAAAACTATATACGAGTACTTTCTCAATAGTACCATAGTACCTTTAGTATTATACAATCAATCTGCCTAGCCTTTTCCCAACTATGTTGGGGTCGGTTTCCAGTCTAACCGGATGCAGCTGAATAGTTACCAGTATTTTACATGGAACGACTGCCTATCTGACCTCCACAACCCAGTTACTGGGTAATACGATACCCCTTGGTAAGACTGGTTGTCAGACTTTCGGGCTTCTGACGACCCGTAACGACTGTCAAAGATCCACGAATGACAGCCGGGACCAACGGCTTAACTTGCTTTCCGAGGCACGGAGGAGTCTCGGTATGTAAAGATGGTCACCCATCCACTGACCGACCCTGGCAAGCGTAGCTTAACCTGATGGAACGACCCGTGCGGCTGTTATTACTTAGCCACGAGCTCCTCCTCCTACCTTTAGTATTATACAGTAATGTCAATATTAACAGTTTTATATACTTTATTTAGATGAAATAACAAATTAGTGCGACTTCTGCTGTTGCAATAGATGACTAAGGGCCGATTTTTCAATCGTCACATAACTTTTATCTGAGGAATAAGTATGGCGGTTTGACATTTAAAAAAACCGGCCAAGTGCGTGTTCCGAAGTTGGGATGAATTTATCTTAAGAACAAACTTAACATTGTAGTTGAAAAACATGTTCTCCCATACATTCCAACTGTAAATATAAGTTTGTACTCACAATATTAATAGATTTACCATGTTATTTTAAGACCACCGACTTCTTATAGGTTTTCCTGTAATCTACAGGTAAAGATCTATTTTCTGTATTTTTTTCAAAATTTTAGGCTCAGTAGTTTGGGAGATAAGGGGGGGGGGAATGGTAAATTTTCGTCTATTTTCTTAAATAACTTTAAAACAATTTATTTTAAAATTATAAAAAAATATATTTGAGACCCTCATAGTAAGCCCTTTCATTTAACATGCCACATGTTGTAGTTTGCAAAACTTTTTTTTTTAATTTTCTTATTTGCCCCCCAAAAGTGACCTCTATATTCAAACTTAATTTATTTACTTTACCCGTCCGTGTTTGGGTCACAGGAATTCATATGTGTACCAAATTTCAACTTAATCGGTTTATTAGATTCGGAGCAAACTGGCTGTGACCGACAGACAGACAGACAGACAGATAGACAGACAGTCAGACAGACAGACGGACAGCCAGACAGACACACGAGTGATCCTATAAGGGTTCCGTTTTTTCCTTTTGAGGTACGGAACCCTAAAAAGCTGTCAAAACATCATACTCACATATTCTCTAAATAAAAGTTATCTGATGATTGAAAACTCGGCCCTTAGGCACTTAAATGCCTCAATTGTTGCCATACCGAAATTATTCTGTTACGTGCCACCAATGGCACACGTGCCATGGGTTTGCCATCCCTGGTTTAGATCTTTATAGGAAGGGAAGAAAATGGAAATCGGCATCCTTTGTCAAGCCTACGTCTTATACTAAATTGATTATATAATCAGTTGCTCTGTCGTAAATTCGACGATCGAAATTAGTTTTCTACATTTTGTGGATACCTTTGTGTCTCGTGGTGCAAAAACTCAGTTTTACAAAGCAATGCTTAGAAGGCTGGATAGCAGTCATTCATTCTGCATTTGTGTATAAACTTTTTTACGGCGCATTTAGGAACTGCTTTGGTAAACACTACAATAAAAAAGTATAACGCGGGCCCATTTTATTTCCCAAGCGACACCTACACGTACGAACTATTGTTTTTGCTGCGGTTTTATGCTATGGATCCAAAGAATTTCAAATCCTTTATTAGTAGTTAGTAAGAATATTACCATCATCATAGAATACGTGAAGGGGAAGTGGTACGCGATGTAGACGACATCATTGGTGTGTGGGAACTCGATGTTGAACGTGACTGTCAAGTAGCACTTGTTGTGATTCTTTTGGTTCGCGTAGTGATAGCTGTTCCGGTAGTAACATATTTCAGAGCCGGCCCGCACCCAACCTGGGGACAATTGATATAAAAGTAAACAATGTTATTAACCATAAACTGTATACGAGTAGTAGCCAAAGAAGCCGAGAAAATTTTATAAAAGTGTCTTTTTGTGCTTTCAGACAGAGCTTAAAATGGAGACAGCAACTGTCAAAACGGCGCTGTCATGTCCAGCTATACTCTGGTTTTTTTTAACAAACGAGTACTGAGTTATGTCTCTCACACATTTCCGATATTGAAAGAGTGAGATGGGTCATTGATCAGGGTGGGGCCAATGCCTTTGTTTTGTTTTGAAATTGTTAAGGCCCGTTCATATTTAATAGGTACTTCTAAAATTTACTGTACAGTAGACATGTCCACCATGCCTCACGCACAAACAATATCGTCTGGTTCACTCACTAAAACACGTGCGACGCGCAGGTAGTCGATGACTCAACTGAATGTACAGACGCCAGCACATCAAGGTACTACAATCTGTCAAATTGATTTAATAGATTTTCATCTTTATCACTAAAGCATTAGGTTCAAGGTTGATTGGAAAAATTTGACAGTTTTGGGTGGCTTGACCTGCTGGCGTCTACGTCTGTACATGTAACATGCTAATAATACAAGCCGTGAGGTGGTTTTATTTTATTTTTCCGAAAATGATACATTGTTGTGTTCCTAAATACTCCGAAATTGGAGTCCACCATTTCCCGAGAGACCCTAAAATTAGAATATTGTAGATAAAAGCTATTCATAAAGATTAAAAAAAAAAAAAATTAAACAGAGTTCGAAACATTATGAAGAAAGTGATTGCGAGGAGATATTTAAGGTTTTTAGTTTCCATGTCAAATACTTGATTAAAAATATTGAAATAACCGAAAATAACGAAATAGTGAAATAAAACCAAACTCATGAATGAACGAAATGTCAAATTTACTATAGGCATTATAGACCTAGCTATGACCACGCCATCTATAATTAGCTTTGCCCGACCTTCCCCATTAAATGATCTTCGTTTGTTAGTGGGCACACCAGTAAGCGAGCGGCCGTCCTGATGGTAAGAGGTCACCGTCCACTATGGACATTTGCAATGCCATCATATATGACTATCCATCCCAGAGCCAAATCTAAGTAACTGGCATGCCGTGTGCATATAACAACTTCTGATTGGTCAATGTCACAATGGCATGCCAGCTACTTATATAGTTTTGTACAAACTACAGACATGTGTACTTTCGCCCTTATAAGTTAATTGTAGAAGAGTTTACAAATTTCGTGATAAAATCTCATTAAGTACCTGGTCTTCCCAAGACAGCCTCCTTCACTGAATACATGACCGGCTTCATGCCAAAGTTGAACTGACTGTCCGACTTCTCACAGTTGACAATATTGAAGACGTAAGGGCGACCCTGCTGCATGTTGCGAACTTCGAAGTAGAACCACTGGTGACGCTTCGTCGAGTTCACGTCCGGCATTAGAATCAGCTCGTACTCTCTCGGACCTACCTGAAGTCACTTATCTTGTAGATACGAATTGTGTTAGCATAAAAATCACCATTACCGGTGATTTGATATATTTTTTTGGGTATATCCTTTATTCTTATTATACAGGGTGTGGCGCGGAAACTTGCTGATTTGAAAGGTCATTAAAAAAAAGCAGTAGAGATGTCACTGTAATTTAATATTTATTGTAAAATACATAATCAAATTGTTTTTTATTAAATAGTTTTGAAGATGACATCGGTCAAATGACGGCCTTCATTGGCAATGCATTGAGTTACCCGATTTCTGAAGTTTCTTTCAGCTCTAGAAGAATTGAATGAGCATCTCAACGGGTTTACTGGCGATGGCTTGGCGTACATTGCTTTTCAAATGAGGTAGGCTCATTGGACGGTCATTGTAAACGATTGGTTGTCGTCCAGGAACTGGATCTGCAAGACGGACACTGAATCGAGTACGTAAAGCTCGTGAAACGGCCATTAAAAATGTAAGCCTCGACGGCTAAACCGCGCTACTCGTTGGTCCAACGCATGGCGCAAACTGACTACGCGGGTAACAAAACTTCATGATTATTTTCGTATTTCGAATGAGACGCTTTCCGCCCTTTCCCGACCCCATCTCGACGCTTGGCGTGAATTACAAATCAGCAACTTTCCGCGCCGCACCCTGTATATTCAGTTTAACGTAGGTTTAGCCGTAGGACGCATAGTGTCTTACAAAACCGTAATAATACTATTCTTTAAAAAATCCTAAGACGCACTTATGTCGAAAGTGAATTGTCGATATTAATAAAGAAACAAAGATTCATAAACAAATACTTCTAAGCTGAGCAATTATTGGAGAGAATCTGTAATGGTTTGTACCTACTAAGCAAATCTGAAAATTTTGATGGTGAGAATGAGCATTCTCAGGATGTTAAAAGTTATTGTTCAAAACATAAATGTTTATTTTCACAAGGATTACCTGAATTGCTTTCCTCAGATTTCCAGACTCGAATCTTGATTCAAACCCGAGTCTTGAGGAGAAGGTATTGATCTTCTTGATCTCCTGTTCATCAGTGTTGCCCAGGCTTAAACACTCCGAGCTAAAACTTTACGATGATTATATTAAATGAATAGTTTTGGCTTACACTTTAATGGACTTTGAAGAAGGCTTGATAAGTCAAATAATTAGATTGATAGATTTTAGATTATGTCATGCGCATAGTCAGAAACTTCTTCTTATACAGGGTGTAAGTGTACACAGTGGTAATCTTTTAAGAGGTCATAGAAAAAAAAAAAAAATACGAAATAAGTACGTGTCTCATATTTCATTATTTTCTGACTGACGGACTAAATAGAATTTCTTTTTTTTACCCAGGCATCATCCCTATTTGATAGTTAGCACTTACCCATTAAATCCCACAACAGCTAAACATGATCCTACTAATAATCAGTATCGCTCAATTCCAATTAAATCAATATGTTAGTCAATTACTGTCAATAACACTGAACAAACCACTTCTTATATTATCGCAGTTATGGTTATGGGTTATGGCGAAGTCTTCATCATCATCATCTGCTTAGCCTTTTCCCAACTATGTTGGGGTCGGCTTCCAGTCTAACCGGATGCAGCTGAATACCAGTATTTTACATGGAGCGACTGCCTATCTGACCTCCACAACCCAGTAACTGGGTAATATGATACCCCTTGTTAAGACTGGTTGTCAGACTTTCGCTTCTGATGACCCGTAATGACTGTCAAAGTTCCATGAATGACAACGGCTTCATGTGCTTTCCGAGGCACGGAGGAGTCTCGGTATGTAAAGATGGTCACCCATCGACGGACCAACCCTGGCAATGCGGTTGTTATTACTTAGTTACTTAATCAAACTAAGTATTTCAGTTATATTTGACTAATAGACTGCGAAAATTAAAACCATCCATATAATAAAACGGTTCCACAATACACAATTTTTTTACAAGAGCCCCCTTGTTGTCCAGTTTTATCTAAATACCATGCTATCTTAAGCCCCGATTGTAAATATGTATCCTTCCCAAGGAATATTATATTGAGAAATAGTTACCTCTTCTGTGCACCGGGGTCAGGAGTAACGGCACCACAGAGCTGGTCCAAATCGAATACCGTCTCATTCATATACGCTTCAGGGTTGATCGCCCTGTCTACACAGGATAGAAGTTTCGTCCTGAAAACATTGAACATTTGATTCATTAAAGGCATTTTGGCAATTTACAAATTTTGTTCGAACTGTGTGCGTCGCTGTTATGGCTGATATGAATATTCACGTTAATTTCATCTGCTAACAATATGTAATTATTATGATCCCTAATGTATTTTGTTTCAATTTCTGCTAAAGGTCAAAGGAAACTAAGTGCCATTATTAAATTTAAAACAGTACCTACAGTGTCCTCCAAAAGTTGTTTGACATTTTTCTTCACTGTGATGCCACGTTATGATTTAAAATTCTAGTTTCAAATGTTCGAACTGTACACTATAAAGTTTTTATTGACTAATTAAAGTACTTATGACATAAGATAAAAAATAATAAGTAATCCCCGATTAATTTTTAGTAACGTTACATTACAGGCGAATGCTCCTGGTGAGGGAGCACCACAGCAGCTTAATATGGCATCACAGCTGAAGTGAAAAAATGTCAACTAACTTTTGGAGGGAACTTTGGCGTACCTATGACTTCTTTTTATTGGCAGTTTACGAAACATTGAACTGATTAGCCATTTTTGTTTTCTGACTTTAGACGTTTAGTAGTTAAGTAGCACAGCACAGAATTTTATTACGTAAAATTAAACCTTCAATATTTTCTAAATACTAACCTGCACGCACTTCGTTCCATCTTGTTCAAGGGCTCAGGCTGGTTGAGACCCTGACCGCCCATCATGTCAGGGTACGCTACTTTCACGAAGGGGATCACACTCCTCACCCTCGACGATATCGTGCAGTACACACTTGCAAATGTACTGTACTTGGAAATGTCTTTATGTATTTTTAGCGATGAACACGATGTTGTAGCTGTGATAGAAAATAATTATTTTTAAGATCCTGAAACTGGTACTTTCCAGAAATTATTTCAACATTATTATGGCTTTGCATTCATATTTCTGTTTGATAAGAAAATTCGAGGATCAAGATAAATGATAGACAGGTAAAAAGGTATACGGTCAGCAGTGAGCATACAAGCATATAGCAATATGCTGTAACATATTTTCTAAAATTAGTTTTGTAGTTTCTGCCTATCCCCATGGGAAGAAGGCGTGAGTTTATGTTGTATTATGTATTTTCCACAATTTTAAAGATACTTACAGGCACTCTCATGGATTTTATGATATTGTAAAAATGAGGGTGCTTGCGAAGGCCCCACGCTGTTGTCATAGTCAGCATTACCTAAGATGCCAGTAAGTGATAGATTCAGGCTGGAAGCACCGTTCCTGTTTACACCGGATTGTGAGCATAGGAAGTCTTCTAATATTGATCCTCGAGAGTTAGACCGACTTTTTACAAGTCTTACTTGCTTATTAAATGATCCAAACTCTTTGAAATAAATAAAATATCTGAAAATTGTCAGAAAGAATTTTAGCACGGTGGTTGGTATTAAGTATTCAGTTTTGAGCATGAAAAATTGGAAACACACAATAAATAATGAAACAATTTCCTTAATACCTGCGTATCGGGTAATATAAAGATATAAAATAAAAATCAATTGCCGAGCGTTAGTCTCGCAAAAAAACTCGAAAATGGCTCGACCGATTGTGATGAAACGTGTAAGTGGTTGTGTGCGCGCCGGAAAAAGTAGAAAAATAAAAAGGAATTGCAACGCATGCCGAGCACTAGCTAGTCAAATATAAATAAGTATAAACTAAACATTTTCAAACTAATCTCCGTATGAAAACAATTTGAAAGCTTTTTACTTTTTTAAGTCTTCTAAATCTCTCTCATTAGGATTTATCCAGAGTGAGCTTTGCAAACTGTCACCACTCTTTGTAGCGCATTGTAGAATATTTTGACATTTATCTGATTCGTCAGGACTTTCAGGTTTTAGCTCGTTTTCCTCGAAATCCATGTCTGGGAACTCATAAATGCCTTCTGTATCTATTTCTGGGCTTTCATCTTCCAAATCTGAATTCACTGTTTTAGAATCAGAATTGGCTGCATCTTCTTCGTCTTCGTGACATGGCCATGACGTATTGGTGCCTATAAAATGACCTACAGTTATCTGATATTCAAGGCTCAGTTATCCATTTATTTTATTTGTACATAAATTAAGTCATATTGAATTGTACCTTTTAGTATGGGGTTCAGATTAAACGACGCTGGACTGGAGACTGGTACTGGCAAAGCTTGGTGTTTCAAACATAATGTTATGACTGAACACACTCTTGCTAGTATGCCATCAAATTCGGGTTCATCTGGACACTGCGAGCAGAACCTGTGTAAAGTCTGGACATGTTTCTTCGTACACAGTGCCCTTCGCCCCGCTTCTGCGAAATAAAAAAAAACAGATATCATGATCCATACAGAATGACAAGTAAATCATTATAGTTTATGATTAATTTAGTTTTTAATGAAAGTATATCTAAGGTCCGTATTACAGACAGAAATTCAAGCATTGATCTTTGTTTAAATCTAGTTTTAAGGCAAGCTTTAATTTTAGAACGTTCCTCAAGCTTAGATTCATTGATCATAGTTCAGCTGATTATGGCCTGATTTTAGAACGTTACTCAGTTCGTGAATGGAACCCAAGCAGTGATTTGATCTCTAATCACCAAAGTGTGGTCGGGACCGCGCTTGAGCATAGATTGTCATGTCAAATTTTGTTACTTTCAAGTTTATCTGCGTTGTCATGGTTATAAGATGTTCTGGAATCGAACCTACTCAAGTATTCGTATCAAAATGGATATAATTATTACAATCCTTTATTAAAATAGAAGATTGAACTTTAGCGTTCCACTCAGGCATTTAGGAGATAGGTGCAAATAATAATAATAAAATAAATTATCCCCACCGCCGCGGCGCGCCGTATCTCTACGTTGACGTAGTGGGGCTTGCGCGGTCCAAACTGTAGGTCTGTGCCGGTAGAGTTTACTTTGCCGGAACAGGTGTAGGATGAGCAGCCAGACCAAGAGAGATACATGAACCCGCAGGGCAGCATGTGGCGAGCTGTTGGGCAGTAGCGACCCCACGGACCCTATCTCCCGGGAGAAGTCTTGTTCTTCACCTCTGGCTTGCCTTTATGTGCCGGCTGGAGTGAACAATGACGGGGAACAGTGCTCCCACCTCTTTCTTGCCTTTATTGGCTGGCTCGAGTGGAGACTCACGATTAAGATGCTGGTAAGGATCATGACCGTACTTCGGGGATTGTCCTGATAGCCGTGGAATGCCTCTCCACTCAAGCACCTCAGGACATGTTGCCCCCTTGTCGATACGTCACTATATGCTAGCGCCCATTTCCGGGGGCCCATTATTGTGTGTACAAGTCACCCCCTGCCATTTTATCTGTGTATATTAAATAACATTGTCAGGCAGGGAACATAGTTCTACCATAGGTCAAGCTACCGAATCCACTATAGCCACCCAAACCAATAGCCCAATATATTTTGTTTCCATGTTTTGCAATAGTCCTGCACCAACCGGGGGTTGTCCTTGGGTGCACTTCCATAGTGTATACAGGGATAATCGTTGGCTGGTGCCTTGTCGTCATTTAAAATTTTCTAAGGGGCCTCTGCGAGTTGGCTTCGGCCCCTCGTGCGCCTTCTAAAGGTCCGGGACCCCAGGGTCCCGAGATATTTCAAAGAAATAAATAATAAAACGTTTATTTTCAGGCTACAATGCCCCACAGACCTTGCAGACCTGACATATATAAAGTGTAAAACAAAACTTATGTTAACAAATATAGCTTAAAACTATGTTAGTAGCACTTCACTTCACTAGCTTGTCGCTTGTGCTCTCCTGTGGTACTCGTCCGCGGAAGCGACGGAACACCACTCCTGCGGCCAAAAGTCTTCTTCCATAACGAGGTGCAGATAACAATTCGGTACTCGCACCACGAACGATGTCCTCTGCGTGTGGTGTATTGTAGGCGGGGGATGTACTTACAGTACACCGGTGTGTTCGGCTTGCGGCACGCAAGCTCACTTCGGGCTTCGGGCAAAGGACCCAATGGCTACCTTGTTGGTGACAGTGGCCTAAATCACCTACTTACAATGTTGTAGTAATTATGGAAATGAAACAAGTTTTAACATTGTAATAATTATTATCCTTTCTTCTTTTTACAAAGACAGTCAATACGTTGCTAGGCAACACAATAGCGGCAGCGCACGCAGGCGCTAACTAGCTAAAACCACAGATTATATTTGAACACGAAATACCTAGTTTTTCAGTTCTTTTGGCGCGTGGTCAAAATCGGAACTAACGCTGGTATACCTGTAAAAAACTCATAAATGTTGCCCAACAACGCTCCCCTGCCAATGTCATTTAGGCGCCAAAAGATCCTTGTAGCACTCTAAAAAGGTCTGATAATTTTGCTTACAAAATGATTAACAGATTTACTTATTCGGTGCTAATTTACTAATTAATTGGGTTCTTATGGTATATTTTAATATTTCTAACCCTATGAAGAACAAAACAAAGTAGGTAAATTAAATAGATCGTAAACGAAAACAGGCTGATGCGTAGACAATAGACATCTCTGCTTGCGGCTCGATTTGAGTCTAGATTTAGCTGAGTATAGATTGATTACCGTTCTGGAATAAGAACGATGCTCGAGTACTGATTCTATACATAAACTGTGATCGACTGATTGGCAATCAAACTGGACTTGAGCAACGTTCTGTAATAGGGACCTTATTGTTTGAAACTAATTCTGCTACATCTGTGGCCTTAGTGCGAGATTTTATACTTACTTGATCGAGTTTACGTAAACGTTACCTTACGTCAATTTGTATGGAATATTTGTGTTTCCTATTATAGTCACCAGACGGCGCTTATTCAGTATCAGTACAGATTGAAGTTTACGTTAACATGATCGAGTAAGTATAAAAACTCGCACTAAGGCCACTGGTTATACTGGAATCCGACCCCATCTTAGTTGGGAAAATGCTAGGCAGATGATTGTTTGAAACGAATTGAGAAATGGTATATCAACACGCTATTAGTTTTTTGGTTTGGGGAACAATTTAAAATAAGTGGCCGCCGTTTCTGCAAATTCCGACATAATGATCACAAAGGTTAATAAAAATTAACACATAGGTACGTACTGATATTGCAAAGATGCTGCAGGGTCTGAAGGATGTGGGCGCATATCTTGAGCCTCATCCGCCCCTCGTAGCGGTCCCACCGGTCGAACACCCTGAGGAGCACGCTACAGAGGCCTGTCTTCACGATCTGCATGCAGCACACCTCTGTGTGAGTTACACACGTGTGATCAAGTGACAGACACTGGCGCATTGGACATGCAAACAAACTTTCAATAGAACATAACACAAATTCATTAGCGACAAACATGTTACGAGGTTGTAGTAAAGGTAAAGGCTGCTTTGCGTGTAGGAGTGTCACGTAACAGAATAGTTTGTGGTATCATTCGACTGTGATAAATTGCTGTAAACCGGCTTAGAGATTGTGTGCGGCATGTTGTCTTTGTAACACATGAAATGTTTAAACAATCAATTAATCACATAAATCACTAAGATAAACATGATCGTGATCGTCTTGAAAACTTGTTTACTTAACTATTTTTACTGAAATAATCAACAGCGTCGAGGCACAGTCGCAGTCTTGCCGTCGGGATGAAGCCGAGACTGACCAAGACCCGCTCGTAAGTTGTTGTTACTCCATCACGGATCAAAATAGAGGTAGTAACGGCTGAAATAGTAAAAAATAACTAATATTCATGTCAAATTGATATTTTTTTTATTATGTGGACAATAACTATTTAAACACTGATTTAAAAAGATTCAAGACATTAGTGAGTTTGCAGAAATATCAGAAAAAAATACTCATTATTTTTCAACATCTCGGCATGAAAGGTTATAAAGTTAGAAAAGCAAAAATTAATCAGATAGACCAGAAAAACAATGAATATGTAGTAATAAGGTTTTAACTTACCATTTTTGGCCAATTGTTTCATAATAACTAGTAAAGGGAAAATCAGTTTATTATCTGTAAAGTGCCCCTTCAATATAAGATGCATAGTTCTTACGCAACCAAGCATCCTTAATTTGATCGCGAACTTTGGATCTGGAAACATATATATTTTGACATTTTTATGCAAGCAGCAAATGCAAATAATTTCATTTAAGTAAATTAATTTTATATTTTAGATCAAGATACTAATTTTAAAATCAATATTTGTAACCTCGTGAGCAAAGAGGCGCAAGTATCCAGAGTAGATCTTGCAGCACCACCTCTGTGCCAACGTGACGGTCTCTTTTGTCTTGCATGGTGCCAATCACCCTGCGTATGATTACTTGTGTGCCTTTCATCTGAATGAAGTCTTGTGCGCACTGATGCCGGGCCAAGTTGTTAGCTGGAATCAACCGCGTGGGTTATGGTCCGTACCTCTCGGCGCTAGCGAGGCGAGGATCCACACGAGGTCCTGCAGTATCAGCTCGGTGGCGACGTTGCCGTCCCGTTTGGCGTGTGTTGCTATCATCGTGCGGATCACCACCTGCGTGCCGTTTATCGATATGAAGTGCTGTGAGCACTGCTGCCTCGCAAGGTTGTTCGCTGAAATTGTCGATATCGACAGGTTTTGTAATAGAATTTTGTACAAGGGAATTTTAAATGTTGTTTTAGCTTTTAATTTGCAGTGTTTATTCTATTAACAGGAAAATATTTACAATCGAAATTTAGCTTAGTGAAAAGCAATCTTGACATTTATAATGTGGCTATTGTTTATGTAATTTTAAGTCATAAATAAATCGATGTTGAAATAATTATGTTAATTTGATTGAACACTCTAGTGCGGTGATATGACAATTGAATCGACAATAGCTTCGATATTACACATTACAAGGCTGTGTTGTCAACTGGTCCAATGTCATCTAAGTGAGCTCTTCTTAAATGTCAGTAGGTAGGCCAAAAAGGAGGTACCAAGTAGAAAGGGTACTAGTAAAGCAATCATTGAAATGCCAGAGTTGCTCAATACCTGTGCGGTCATCGATATACTTACACTTTTAATTAAAAAGCAAATGTGCGATTAAAATAAAACGTGTTATAATCGTTATCGGTTAATCTCAGATGTTTTTCTTGTAACTGCATTTGTTAATTTATTTATACAAACGATTATTGCATGCAGTGCTGTACAATGTTTTTGCATAAAATTGATTAGTTTGTTTCACGTTATTTATTTGGATAATTGGTATAGTACAACGTATTTACGTTATAAGCGTCACACACGGAACATACCCTTCTTAACTGCGGGCAGTTTATTTTCTTTGCCTGTTTTTTTGATTTCTTTCTTCTTGATTCCCGATGACTCAATGGGAACTAATTTATTGAAAATAATCATGAAAACAAGTTTGCATTTTGGTTGTTTTTTATGTCATGTGTGTGTGTTATATTTCATGAAAAAAATAAGCATGGCCTAGACTTGATCTGAAATTAACTTGTCATTTAAAAGGATTTATATCGTAACTTGATTCCGAGATGGTAATATAATTCCATATATGTAGACAGACGTCGGCAGAGAAAAATACGATGTTTGCATAGCGCTACGGTACGCGTCTTATTAATACGTTTGTTTCCGCTGTAGTAGGTAAATATTTACCTGAACATTTTTTTCCTTTCCCTTGTTTCAAACACAAAACTTCTCTTAGTATAGATGTAATGTATGTGCAAGTAGCCGTGTCTCTGCAAGTCTGTAATAAAGAAGACGAAGTGAAAATTAAATTCAGAATTCCTGATACAAATCTGAAAGATACGCTTACATGGGTGATTTATTTAACGCACAGAATAGGTTACGGGTTGGAGATACTTACCTCCAATATTGCAAGAAGCATCTGCATGGCTCCCGACTGTTTGTTCCATAGTTTATCCAGCGTGCTCTGGCGAACATGTTTGTCTGAAAATAAAAGTAGTTTGGAATAAATCAAGGTGTCCAAAGACAAACATAATATTCGATAGTGTTTACATATTATGCAGTGACATTTTAATATTGATGCGAATGCCAGTATGTAGGGTCGTCGGTGCGTGGAGAGGGCGTCCTCGTGCGTCGGTGCGAGCGCGATGACCGTGCGCCCGCGCCGACTGGCTGCCACCGACCACCGCTTCCGCGACTCTTTTTTTTTCTCATATTACAACTGGAGTAGATCATCGGTACCCGAGGCCGACAAGTGGTCTTTCAAAATATTATTATAGGCAGTAAATACCGCCATTCTGGTATAATTGTACCACAACGAGTTATAGGTATGTGTATACTAAATCAATTTTGTTTGTCGAATCGTCAACAAGTTTAATTGAACTGCCGAAGTAATTGGGCGCAATAATTTCAAATGTCCTGTTCGACTGTTATGCAAATTTTGTTGAACGGTAGTGATTATTGATTTTATTTATAAGCATATTATAACTACATAATATTAAGCCGTAAAACTTGAACACTTTTATTTTAATATTAAAAATGTTTATGTGCTACCAAATTATTTTAAAAGGGGAACTTGTTTGTATATGGTTTTGAATAAAAAAATAGTACTTATTAACTGCCGCCTTACAGGTAGTTCATGTAGCGATTAACAAAGGTGTTTGAGTTTGTACGAGTATACATATTCTCAATTCAAAGGTAATATTCAATGCGATTGCCATTCCTTAGGATATTTCTACCAAAAATCTCTAAGTTCTATGGAGATAATTTTATTGGGTTTTTGGAGATTTATAGGATTACATTCGTCCGAGTTCATTGGTGAATATGTAATTCTTACTTTCCGAAATTCAGTACAAACACTACAGATGGTTATAATTTATACCTAAGTTAAAATCTTGACTGTTGACTACGGAAGCGCATATTTCGTTTCAAGTACACCGTTGTTTATGTCGTATCAAAATGTGCAGTGATGGCCTAGTGACAATGACATGCCGTCTCGTTGGCGCTGCTGGCGGTTCGCCAGCGGGGCCAGCGCGTGGCGGGGACGTCACGCCGACGACGGCTGTGCGGACAGCCGCGTCCAGCCGGCACGGCTCTAAATACGCGGGCATTTCTAGAATACACTGACGCCACCCTAGCAACCGAACGCGAACGCACCGGACGTACCGGCAAAATGTAATTTTGTTTGCATGTTCCAGGAAATCTTGTTTATCATACTGTAAACGTCTCTCTTTTTTGCATTCGATCTGGCATTGAATCAGGAAGTTAACAGGAAGACGAATATCTAAAAAGAAAGAATGACACTGTAAACTCTATCGATCTCAGATTTATTTCTTGTTGACATATTGTAAATTGTGAGTAACAAAATTACCAGTATGCCAAGACATTCCAGCACACTTCATTAAGCGCATTGATTAGTATAGGCGATTGGCATCGCGACTGATTGCTGCAAAATATATGGGCCTTTCTGGCACATACAATTATACAAAATCGCCATGATAAGACGCCATGTTAGTGGCATCTTATCATGGCGTTTTTGTATAATTGTATGTGATACGATTTACTTAATTTGATGTAGGTATGCGTGTGCTCAATAAAGTCGGTTACACTACTCACGCCGCCTCGCCGCGCCGGTCGTTGCCAATGGCAAAATTGTAAACATGTCCCTGTCTACAGCTGGCAGATATTTAATAATATCAAATATCTAGATTGGCATCTCAGAATTTCTGATACATATAGGTACTTATTTTGAGTTTCTAATGTCAAGGATTTGACGTGTATCATGACGTTACCTTGCTTCAGTGGCGTTACTTTGTTCCAACCAAAGTACTTACCCTTCTTGAAGGTTACTTGCGATTAGGTTAAATCAGTTCTGAAAGCTATTTTATACGATTTGTAGTCAAATACCATGTTAAATAAAAGGATTGGCACTATTGGCACTTTAGCGGGTGCTATCCAAATACAGCAGTTAAAAAAGATTTGATAGCTAGTTCATTGATCAGAGGGGAAATCACAAAAGAAAATTAAACTTTTTGTCCATTTGAAAATCAGAATCACAAATTTTTACATGGTAAGTTAATAAAAAAATGTACTTATGCATTGCATTGGTTGCGTAACTTATGGCCATTCTAATTCCCAAATCTCTTCGTAGGTATGAACGTTGGTAAACATTTGGTTTTTATTAAAATATAAGTTTATTTTTAATAATGTGGTGTTCATGACAGAATCACATTAATTCACTCGGTATAATTAATTTTGTTCAAACAGAAAATGTCGAATTTCTATTTTATTATTCGCATCTCCGTCCGTATGTCACTTACTTTACACGCGAATGTTTAACATGATTTGAATAATTACACTGTTTTTTTATCAATTCGGACAAGTTGCTGATGTTTATGCGAACAAATTGATATGATTTAGAACCAGTACAGTCAGAGGTGTATCCTGATATGCTCTGATTATTTGACTGATATAAATTTCAGTGACAAAAATTTAAATAATAGGTACCTATGAAATTGCCGTTTTGTATGAAAAAATTTAAACGAATTTTTTTCATGAATTTTTTATTTGTATTAATCGAAGTAATCACCCATGCAATCAATGCATCTTTGCCAACGCAGTGGCAGTTTATTGATGCCCTTCTTAAAGAAATCAGCTGGACGGGAGGCAACAAATTCTTCAAAGGCATTTTGTACTGCCTCTCGGGTATTGAATTTTTTTCCCGCCAAGAAATTATCGAAATTCTGGAAAAAGTAGTAGTCTGTAGGCGCAAGGTCTGGTGAGTAGGGCGGATGACGGAGAGCTTCCAACCCCAGTTCTTGCAACTTGGAGACCGTCTGCTGTGCAGTATGAGGTCGCGCGTTGTCGTGCAGGAGCAGCGGAGACGAGCGATTGACCAATGCTGGTTGGAGATGTGCCAGCTTCTCCATCATTGTGTTCAGTTCTTCACAGTACACATCTGAAGTAATGCTCACCCCGTTTGGTAAGAAGCTGTGATGAATCACACCGACGCTAGACCACCAAACAGTGACCCTCACTTTTCTAGGGGTAAGCTTTCGTTTAGGGCATTGTTTAGGTGCTGAACCAGGATCCAACCAACTTGCTGAGCGCTTGCGGTTATCAAACAGAATCTATTTTTCATCGCAGGTAACAATGCGGTTCAAAATTCCTTCATTTGTGTGTCTGTTGAGCAGTGCAAGGCACGTCTCGACGCGTACTTTGCGCTGGCGATCATTGAGTTCGTGGGGCACCCATTTGTCAAGCTTTTTTATCTTGCCAATTTGACGCAAATGGACCAATATTGTTTTGACGCTAACGTCGAAAGCTGCTGCTAATTCACCCGTAGATGTGTATCATCAGCTTCCACAATCGCCTTTAATTCGTCATTGTCGACCAAAGTCTTCGGACGACCGCGAGGTTCATTTATCAGGTCGAAATTTCCAGAACGGAAGCGAGCAAACCAATAACAAGTGGTGCGTTGGTTTGTAGTGTTAGCTCCGTAAACGTCGTTGATGTTGCGTGCCGCTTGTGCCGCGTTGCTGCCACGACGGTACTCATATTCCATAATTAGTATTAGTAGTTAGTATCCATGATGACGAAAAAGATTGAAATGCGATGAAAATGTAACACTAATCAATAAACAAATGACTACTTTTGGAAAAAAAATCCATGTTTTTAAAATAAAATTAACTTGAAATTAGAATTCTTAGCCAAACAAAAATTATTTTGATTTGAAATGGCCAGTACTGCAGAACGGCAATTTCATAGGTAAACCTATGTAGTAGAAAGTATAGCCTATGTCACCTGGACTATTATTACGAATCTATTGATTCCTCATGCATTAAAATCGATTTACTCTGGAACAAACGTAAATACATACTTACATACATACATAGACTGCTAAAATCATAACCCTTCCTTTTAGCTTTGCCGTAGTCGGGTAAAAATAAGAAACTTCATTATGAGTTACATTTATCGTTTACTAGCAGCGCCCCGCGCTTTCACCCACGTAAGTCTCGAACCCGTAAGAATATCGGGATAAAAAGTATCCTATGCATAAATCCAGGGTGTCAGCTACCTCCACACCAAATTTTATCAAAATTGGTCTTGCCGTTTGAGCGTGAAAAAGTAACAAACATACAAACACACACACTCAAAAACTTTCGCCTTTAAAATATTAATGTGATTTAATCCAAACCGACCTACAGAATCAAAGATGTTAATTTTTAAATTTAGTTAGAAATCTCTTATTGCCATATTTTTGTTATTTTTAGGGTTCCGTACCTCAAAAAAGAAAAAACGGAACCCTTATAAGATCACTTCGTTGTCCGTCTGTCTGTCTGTCTGTCTGTCTGTCAGTCTGTCAAGACCCTTTTTATCAGAAACGCGTGGAGGTATCAAGTTGAAATTAATATCAAATGCGTAAGTCTATGGTCTCTTGGAGTCCTAAAAAACTCAAGCTTCTAAGTGAATGCAACAAAAACATACGGCCATTTATGCGACATATTTTGATACTCGCAAATAAATCAAAACCTATAGGGTACTTCCCGTTGTCCTAGAAACATGAAATTTGGCGAGGAGCAAGGTATCAATACAAATAAAGGAAAAAGTCCGAAAATTTTTAATTTGTAATTCTATCATATAAAAAAAAATTCAAGTATGTCAGTCTGTCAAGACCCTTTTTTTCAAGGGTGCGTCTCCACGCGCCCATAGACTTACGTATATCTTACGTACAGCTTGATATCTCCATATCAAGTTGAAATTAATATCGAATACGTAAGTCTATGATCTCTTAAAGTACTAAAAAAATCAAGCTTCTAAGTCAACGCAATAAAAAAAAACGGCTATTTTGCGACACATTTTGCTACTCAAACTATCAAAGTAAATCTAAACCTATATGGTACTTCCCGTTGACCTAGAATAATGAAATTTGGCAAGAAGCAAGGTCTTACAGCACAAGTCTGATAAACGTTAATTTGTAATTCTATCACATAAAAAAAATCAAGTCTGTCAGTCTGTCAAGACCCTTTTTCTCAAGGACGCGTGGAGTTATCAAGTTGAAATTAATATCAAATACGTAAGTCCCCCCGTAATTCAAGTGTGTCAGTCTGTCAAGACCCTTTTTTTCAAGGGTGCGTCTCCACGCGCCCATAGACTTACGTATTCGATATTAATTTCAACTTGATATCTCCATATCAAGTTGAAATTAATATCGAATACATAAGTCTATGATCCCTTAGAGTTCTAAAAAAATCAAGCTTCATTTTGCGACACAATTTGATTCTTGTAACTGTCGCAAGTAAATCAAACCTATAGGGTACTTCCCGTTCACCTAGAATAATGAAATTTGGTAAGAAGCAAGGTCTCTCAGCACAAGTAAAGGAAAAAGTCCGAAAATTGTTAATTTGTAGTTTTATAACATACAAAATTTTTTTTTGGGATCCATTGTTAAGTTTGTTTTTGGGATAAATTCTTTTCAAATACGGAACCATTCATTGTGCGTGTTCCGACACGCACTTGGCCAGTTTTTTTTTTTACTATCCTACTTGTATCATAAAACGACGCGTTGTGCACAATTTCTGAGCCGTAAACCTAACAAAAGTACTAGGCTTGCATGAATTCGTTATAGTATTTGTATAGTAGCTATATAGTAAAATGCTTATAAAGTCGCCTTTCTAGTATGGGATGTAATATATATTAAATCCCGAGATATCGTATATCGCTCGGCCGATCGAAAAATATTTATAGTTTGAGATGTAATCAGTGCAAACGGTTCCATTTAAAAGTACGGTGAACGATATTAATTCATATCTCGACATGTAATATAAATTACATTGTATCCCATAGTGGAAAGGCGGCTTCATAAAATTTTATTCTAGACTCTAGATCATGGATTAACACATAGGATACTTTTATCCCGGTAGTTCCGTGGGTTAATTTCCGACCTCCACGCGGGCGAAGCCGCTGGAAAAAGCAAGTTTATAATAAATCTGATGACTTCCGTATAAACAACTCCGACAGTTCCTGAAATCTTCCGTTTATCGTATAATATGAATAGCGTCTAAATTCTAAATCATTGCCAACATAATTTTAATGGCAATTCACATTTTGATTGATACTAATTATTTATGGCTGGCATGTCAAGAATACTTAACGTGATCCAAATTCTGGACGCCGATAATTGCTTACATTTGTAGAAATTTTGGCTCTAATTCAACTCTTGTAGTAGTGTTATATCTTGTACGTCGAGGTTGTAGAGACAATGATCTTAATTATTTGGAATTGAATAAGATTTATGGACCATTAGCGGGATCATTAGTACTTTGTATTGGACCTAGTTGTTTGTACTTCCGCATTTTAGTATTGAACAATGTGTTGTAAATAAGGACGTAATAAATGTTTGTACATGAGATGACGATTTGTGTACTGAGAAGCCTGTTGCAGCCAGCTTGACTAAGCATTTTTAACCGACTTCAAAAAGGAGGAGGTTCTCAATTCGTCGGAACCTTTTTTATTTTTTTTTATGTATGTTCCCCGATTACTCGAAGATGGCTGGACCGATTTGTATTTTTTTTATTTTATTCGAGAGGGTATACATCACAGTTGGTCCCATATAAAATTGATTAACTTTGCTTGGGTAGTTTTTGAGTTAGCTTCAATAAGACGTATTTTTTCCACAATTTTATATGGATGATGTTCTAGTTTGTTTTGCAGATAGTGGTATTAAAATTTGTGTGGGGTAGGTACACAACTAAAAAGTGAAAAATAAAAACTTTTTTACAAAAAAATACAACCGACTTCCAAAAACAACACTACAAAGTGAAAAATAACTTTAATTTCGGAAGTCGGTGGCAAAAAACGAAAATACATTTAACTAGACACCGACTTCCGAAATTAAAGTTATTTTTCACTTTGTAGTGTTGTTTTTGGGAGTCGGTTGTATTTTTTTGTAAAAAATTTTTTATAAAGACTCAATGTATTTTGTTATACCTACTGATTTTAAAAGTTGCTGTTACTTCTGTTAGACTAAAATTCGCTAAAGTGAACGCCGTAATATAATAATTTTCTTTCACAATAAGTAGGTACAGATTTTTTAATAAGATAGAGTAGGTACATGACGTAGGTAAATATTATTGATTTCAGACGTTAGCTACTTGAAAAAATACTTAAGTTCCAGTCCCAAGTCTTGTGGAATATACGCAGACATTATTTATTACGTACATATATATGTATATTGTCGGGGAGTGCTGACCAATATCAAGGCGGCGAAACTTGATTTACGAAACCACAGAAATAGATCTGCTTGCGTAGACTTCGCTTTAATTGTTACTCTACGAATCTTTTTATTGTTTACAATCTCCGCATTTACATTTTTCTTGGAAACAGCTTGTCTTAATCCTAGTCAGAAAATATTAGCGAAATTGAACACCGAAACTAAAGTGTAAGACATGTAAATAGTTTGAAAGTAGTTTCTCGCTGTAATAACGTCATATTTTGATTTACGGTCGCAGAAGCGAAATGTAAGGGCAGAATATAAATATGGACAGTATGGAAACTACGAATAAATGTACGAAACGGCACACACATAAAGGCGTGCATCGACGAGACCCCTAAGCCACAATAAAAATACTGAGAGCACCGCGACTATCGCTTGGGGCCTCGTCGGTGCACGCGTCTATGTGAGTATGCTGTTTCGACCGTGTGTATGTAATTTTCTTATTGTCCATATATTTACTGTGGTAAGGGCAAGCGCGCACTTCAACTTTTTGTCGTGCGATTATTTTGTCGCAGAAAAGCAACGTATTGGTTTATATGGCAGCGCATAGGTAAAAATGTCGCCGTGATTTACCATACGTTACCTTATAAACCAATACGTTGAATTTCTGCGACAAAATAATCGCGCGATAAAAAGTCGTAGTTCGCGCTTGCTCTAATACAAGCAAAAAAAAAAGTAATGTATTGCTTCGCAAGCAAAACTTAATAAACTCGTATTAACTCGCAGAACAAAAGCTGCCTAGATATGGGGAAATGGTACGAAGTGTGGGAACCAATCGGTGCTGTTTGTACCAGTTGTTGGTAATTGAACAAAGGCTGATAAGTTTCGAATATCGTTGAATAAATTAACGGTAACAATTGGTGTTGGGGCACGGGCGGTGCTGGCCGAGGGCCCAATGCACCAAATCCTTATTTTATACAGCTCTCACACGCGATGTTACTGCGGTGATGACACCTTGGGCTGATTTACATTTTTTAACCGTGAGGCTCAAGTTTTATAGGTTTAAAGACATGCAGTGTGCTTTCGTGTGACACCAACAGGAATGTCTCTTGGATACAAAAAAAAGAAATTTATTTATTTTTGACGGACTAAATAGTCCGTCAGTCAGATAATAAAAGATAAGAAATATTAGACACGTATTATTTGCTTAATCATATTAGGTCTTTACCTATGAAATTGCCGCTCTGCAGTAGATACTGGCCATTTCAAATCAAAATAATTTTTGTTTGGCTAAGAATTCTAATTTCAAATTAATTTTATTTTAAAAACATGGATTTTTTTTTCCAAAAGTAGTCATTTGTTTATTGATTAGTGTTACATTTTCATCGCATTTCAATCTTTTTCGTCATCATGGATACGTTAAAAATTCGAGTAATTATGGAATATGAGTACCGTCGTGGCAGCAACGCGGCACAAGCGGCACGCAACATCAACGACGTTTACGGAGCTAACACTACAAACCAACGCACCACTTGTTATTGGTTTGCTCGCTTCCGTTCTGGAAATTTCGACCTGAAAAATGAACCTCGCGGTCGTCCGAAGACTTTGGTCGACAATGACGAATTAAAGGCGATTGTGGAAGCTGATGATACACAATCTACGGCTGCATTAGCAGCAGCTTTTGACGTTAGCGTCAAAACAATAATGGGCCATTTGCATCAAATTGGCAAGGTAAAAAAGATTGACAAATGGGTGCCCCACGAACTCAATGATCGCCAGCGCGAAGTACGCGTCGAGACGTGCCTTGCACTGCTCAACAGACACACAAATGAAGGAATTTTGAACCGCATTGTTACCTGCGATGAAAAATGGATTCTGTTTGATAACCGCAAGCGCTCAGCAAGTTGGTTGGATCCTGGTTCAGCACCTAAACAATGCCCTAAACGAAAACTTACCCCTAGAAAAGTGATGGTCACTGTTTGGTGGTCTAGCGCCGGTGTGATTCATCACAGCTTCTTACCAAACGGGGTGAGCATTACTTCAGATGTGTATGTGAAGAACTGAACACAATGATGGAGAAGCTGGCACATCTCCAACCAGCATTGGTCAATCGCTCGTCTCCGCTGCTCCTGCACGACAACGCGCGACCTCATACTGCACAGCAGACGTTCTCCAAGTTGCAAGAACTGGGGTTGGAAGCTCTCCGTCATCCGCTCTACTCACCAGACCTTGCGCCTACAGACTACTACTTTTTCCAGAATTTGGATAACTTCTTGGCGGGAAAAAAATTCAATACCCGAGAGGCAGTACAAAATGCCTTTGAAGAATTTGTTGCCTCCCGTCCAGCTGATTTCTTTAAAAAGGGCATCAATAAACTGCCACTGCGTTGGCAAAGATGCATTGATTGCATGGGTGATTACTTCGATTAATACAAATAAAAAATGCATGAAAAAAATTCGTTTAAATTTTTTCATACAAAACGGCAATTTCATAGGTAAAGACCTATTATTAGGGAGGATTCGATCTGCAGTAGTAGCCCGCGAAATTCAAATTTTCTTGGGTTTTTGAAATTTGCAGGTCAGTGTTAGGTTGTATCTTGATCAAAATATGATGCGCGCCTATAAACAATATGTATTTACATAATTTTAACCATAAAAATCATCAATACACCTCTCTAAGTTATATTTCATGACAATTCTTTTGAATTCCAAAATCAATCACCTTAACAAACAATTACTTAGATAAAACGCATTAATGTAAGGGAGTGGTGGGGCTCCTTATGTTACAGCTATAACAAACTACGTATAAAATCTAGCAGGTGAGTGACGTCATGCCACATTTTGATTCAAAGTATCGCCGTAATTTGATTACGTAAAAAAATAAAAATACGTGTTCAATGTTTTTTAATAAGTAATCTAGGTATAAAATTATGACGGACAAAAAAAAAATCATCATCCCTATTATTGTGACACTAAAGTAAGCAAACAGTACATAGTGTCACTAGGTCTGCCAGTTATTGAACGAGCTTTTTTATGATAATTGGTAATGGATTCAAGTTTCAAATACAAGCAAATGAAGCAAAATATTTCTTTTAGATTGATACGACTATTTCTATATTGGGATTGTGTATTATAAGTGCAATGAAACCAACATTAGCAAGTATTGAATTTATGCTGAAAACAATGTTGAAACTTGGCTGCAAATATGCCTAAAAATAGGCAACTTGGCTTGGAAAATAAAAAATACAAACATTCAGGAATGTATAAACGTGTAATGCAGCTAAATATTCAGAAATAATAGAGTCGTTGCCCTACCCCTGCGTAGCACGCTACGAGCCGTAGGCACTACTCATCATTGCCCTGCTACGCCCTGTTCGCGAGTCTTCTAAGTAAGTCATGTAAGTTCAGGTTCTCACGCAGCCGTAAAAACCCAAAGATTTCTTATCGTAATACAGTTGAGTGATGTTTCTATACAAGGTTCTTGTTTATTTTGTTGTCGGTAACGGATATAAAATAGTTGAAATTCAGTGATTTAGCCAGTCACAGTAATGTTCACACGATTTACACTCAAAGTAGGACTGATAAAATCACATATCTACTTAACTAAATTCAATAAAATGGAAAATTATACGATTATTCATATAGTGGATTTCTCATCTTCGAGATTTGTATACTTCATTATAATTTATAGTAAACATCTAATAGAAAATCTTTTTAATGTTCGAAAATATAATATTTGGATAGATGTCAACTTTTAATTTCCAGTCGCTTTGACTGTTATTTACGATGGAGCCACATTTATAACGAGAACAACTTTTTTATAAAAATCAGTCGCTTCTGTGTAATTATTGTAAGTTGTCGTAAAAGCGGGTTTAGTTTATTTTATATCGAACATGTTGTAGCCTTGGATATCTTACACGATTACTGACGAAAGATCTATTATTATGTCTTTCTCTAACCTTTTCTCATTCGCACCCAGAGTTTTATTAGATTTTGGACAGTTGTTTTCTATAACAAAATAACTAAGTTCTGTAGTAGAACAGCTAAGTATTTTAACCAATAACATTGTCAATTGTCGTGATACTTTTTTAAAGAAGTTTTTCTTTTATTTCCATAAATACCAAAAAAACAACCTTCTGCGTCTTCTTTGTAGCTTCGTTAACAAAGGTGAACCAACAATGTTGACATTTATGTAGGTAAGCACTAGTTGACCCGATAGACGTTGACCTGTCTTAGCTATGAATATTCTAATGTAAACGCGCGAAGTTAAATATTCGTAAAGTTTTCTGAAATTTTCCAATTTTCTGCGCAATTTTCATAATTTTTTTCCGTAAGAACCTTCAACAAATTATTAGGAAACTTAAAAAAAAAAGATGAATAAAATCGGTAAAGTCGTTCTCAAGTTATGGCGTGACCATAGGGAAATAGGGTTCATTTTTAACCGACTTCAAAAAGGAGGAGGTTCTCAATTCGTCGGATTTTTTTTTTTATGTATGGTCCCCGATTACTCGAAGATGGCTGGACCGATTTGGTTTTTTTTTTGTTTGAATGGGTGTACTTCCCAGTTTGTCCCATGATCATCAAGATGATGGGATCCTGGAGAAACAGAGAGAACTCTTCCAATTTTATAGGCACACTTAAAGCGATTTGGATAGTTTTTAGAAGAGAACTTTCTCGGAGTGGTCCCATTTCAATTTGGTGAAAATCTGATGAAGAACTTCTGAGATAGACACTTATGTCAGGCTGTCAAGCTATCATTACTTTTTCTTCCAAATTTTCTCTCATAGTTTCTTACTAGCTTAGTCTATGAAGGTTACTTTTGACTTATATAATTTAAATTATTTTTATCAATATGTTAGCTCAAATATTGTATTTTATAGATAATTTTGATTGTTTACTGAATAACTGTATCCTAAATTAGATTTATAAAAATAATTGACACTTTTTCAAAATCACTTCAATGAATTCTGAGAGAGTGTCAATTATTTTTATAAATCTAATTTAGGATACAGTTATTCATTAAACAATCATAATTATCTATAAAATACAATATTTGAGCTAACATATTGTTAAAAATAATTTAAATTATATAAGTCAAAAGTAACCTTCACAGACTAAGCTAGTAAGAAACTCTATGAGAGAAAATTTGGAAGAAAAAGTAATGATAGCTTGACAGCCTGACATAAGTGTCATAACAATGAAAATTAAAGAAAACAAATCGTTTTAGACCGATTCGCAAAATATTATTGCAAAATCAATATAGGAGTATGATATATACTTATATTAATGTAAAGTATAAGTCTAAGATGTAAAATGTCTGTAGTACGTAGATAGATAGGCAACGGAACTCCTCAATAAATGATAGCAAATGGACTGGGATTGCTGAAATCTCATGTCTGTCTATTGTTTACACCAGTTCATAACATAAAATCACGCAGGTAAGCACATGTGAACCACTAAAAAGTGAAAAATAAAAACTTTTTCACAAAAAAATACAACCGACTTCCAAAAACAACACTACAAAGTGAAAAATAACTTTAATTTCGGAAGTCTGTGGCAAAAACGAAAATACATTTAATCAGACACCGACAGTGTTGTTTTTGGAAGTCGGTTGTATTTTTTTGTGAAAAAGTTTTTTATATGTATAGATTGACGACCACCCAGAATACCTAATAGGTAGGTAGATGGCCAGAATTGCTTAGAATTACCTCCCTATAAAATAATCTTTAACTACAATCTTCGACACAAAGATTCTTCAGTAATTAAGTTTATTATTTTACTATCTTTCCTTCAAATCAGTTTTGACGAACCGCCTACGCGGTACCGCTTTGAAAATGAAGGTTTTCGCGACTCATTCCGTAAATCATCGAGATACAAGGCAATTGCCTAACCTAATGGTATGGTCGTACCAGTTACAAGTTCGTGTGTCTATCAAGCAATTTTGAAAGGCAAATTAGGCCAATATGTAATCATTTAACACATTAAAGAACTTTGGATGGGGCTATTCACTAGCTATAAAGGAAAGGGAACAAAGTTAAAGTGTTTTCGTTTAACTAAAAGCTAAAAGTATTAACTCTTCGTTGTCACGCCAATAGTTTGAATTTGTTTGACTTTAATTATGTTATGACTTTCGTCGTCATCAAAAGTTTCAGTAAGAATCACGCGTCGTGTTTACATTTAGGAATCTTTCTAGAAGATTTCGTTTGACCTATGTTCCCAAGATCAACGTATGTTTTCTGAATCGATAGAGACGTCTGAGAAAACTGGTCGTCCGTAATAACCTTTTACTGTATTACGGGTTTGGATTCAAATCTTTATTGCCCGTAGGGTAGCCCAATATTTTATCTAAATGAAGCAATAACCTGCTCTAAAATTACGGGCATAGTTTTACGAGATTTTTAATAATAAAAGTACCGCCGTAATTCATCGTGATTTTTTTTTGTAACCATCATTCTCCTGCCCTTAACCCAATTTATTTTGGAACGGCGCAGCATGTCTTTTTCTTCCATACTTCTCTATTAGTCGTCATTTTGGTAGTCACTCCCTTTGTAACCATATCATTTATCACACAGTCCATCCATCGTTTCTTTGGTTTTCCCCTACTTGTATAGCCATCCACATTCGTACTCAAAACTTTCCTGAGTACATTTTGTAAAAACAAAAACATGTAGGTAAGGCTATGGTATCTATATATCTATGTTTATAGAATGAGATATGGAGATTGGTCCCAACCATCCATAGTGTTATGACTACGAGGAAGAATAATATACAGTCCAATAATGTAATGCTCCTTTTTGCTCTCATTATACAAAATTCCTTCATTATGAAATATGTATTATCTCACTCAAGATGTCACCTGTCTGACATACAAATGAGCGAATCTTTTAACTTGTTTGTTCATCCATTACCGAGTATGCCTCAATTATCACTTTTGTGTTCTTTTTGTAGGTATTAAGCAAGAGATGCCCAAAATGCAGTTTCATGTGGGTATATGTATAGTGAGCAAAATAAATAAGTGTGCAGGCAGATATGGACATATTTTAACAGAAGACATGTGCACTGAGTGGTATTTGGCATCGCACGAAAGCATGTCTTGTGCAAGTATTGATGTAGCCAATAATAATGAAAATTGCTCGTAATTTACATTAATGTTGACTGTCGGACCAGCTCACATACCTACCTAACCCTTTAGCCGTGTGTACCTGTGTTGGTCAAAAAAATACTCTTTCTGAATGGAATCGCATAGTGCTTCAGAAAGTAGTTAATATATGAGCGCATAGTTTTGTCTAGACACAGACGAATTACATTAATCCAATTTATTTATTCTAGTACAACCATTTTACGACTAACACTAGGTGATGGTGAAGCAGAGCAATGTCACACAGATGCAGGAGACAGTGAAGATTGTAACGCAATTATAAGGAGAGAGATGTAGAAATAGTCTGCTCATAAAAATGCAAGAAGAACATGGCAAACAATCTGTTTTGTAGGTATAAATAGAACTTTTGAGTTACTGGGCATCAATTCCGGGCTCGAGCTAGATATCACGACCATGGAGATAAATTTCTGTTTAAAATCTCCGCATCAATGTCCGGTTCAAATCTCGATACTATTAAAAAACCGTATTCTTGTAGACCATGGAGAAAGACTTACAACGAAGAAAATAATCTCTTATAAGAGACGTTCTATTTTTATCGATTCACTTTGATTATAATCGATTATGCCACGTATTTCTTTTTTTAGTAATAATGACGTATGCTTAATTTATCAAATCAAAGCAAACACATTATTAAAGATTATTTTAGTATATTGTTTCTATAACTGGGTTTTTTTTTATAATTACTGAAAATAGTAGGTAATTGCAAAGTATCGTTATCCGAAACGCATTTCGCATGATTTGTGTTTGTGTTCTTTTTCTGACGTATACTTTGTTGTTGTTCAAACCAAGTTCATACAAGTACGACTTTTATAACAGCGGCAGCGCTGTCGCCTGTCACACGTACAGTCCTACCAACTTATCTGTCTGTGAACTGAAAGAGGACGGCACCGTCGATGCGTCGACACAATCGAATGACATGCGTCGGCACAATCGAAGACATTTCAACATGACTGCCATAGTTCCAATTTTCGCCATTTCACAAATAAGTTGGTAGGATTAGCTATAATTAGCTTATAAAAATTGCCGGAGATTTTACAAAAAGTTTCCCCAAACTTTTGCATTTGTGAATATGGAACCGCGCTCGGAAAAGCTGAGATTCCTTTGAGAGGCGAAAATTCTTTTTGAATTCTGCAGCACTCGTCTCAAATGGTTCGACTCGCCATGGAGCTCAAGTTCGAGGTGAAGCAACAGCAGCTTCAGCTTCATCACAAGCTCTGGGATAAAATTTGCCAAGAATTCATCCATAATAACAGTTTAACAAATCGTCGTTATGTAAATTTTACGTTAATTTGTTTAATAATGTCAATTTTGACTGTTGTTCCAACGGAGATTTCATATCTCCATACCTTACGACCAGCCGTAATATCTCGCTGGTTTGCGATCGAAAAATTTATGAATAGAGATCGTTAGAATAGCAATTTTTCGTTTTAGACCGAGATAAGTGGTTTCTCGACTGATATTTCGACCATGGAGATAATTTCCATGCCACCGGAATAGATGCCCTGGGCTGGTTGGTGTTAGTGTTAGTTATTTGTTTATTGATTAGTGTTACATTTTCATCGCATTTCAATCTTTTTCGTCATCATGGATACGTTAAAAATTCGAGTAATTATGGAATATGAGTACCGTCGTGGCAGCAACGCGGCACAAGCGGCACGCAACATCAACGACGTTTACGGAGCTAACACTACAAACCAACGCACCACTTGTTATTGGTTTGCTCGCTTCCGTTCTGGAAATTTCGACCTGAAAAATGAACCTCGCGGTCGTCCGAAGACTTTGGTCGACAATGACGAATTAAAGGCGATTGTGGAAGCTGATGATACACAATCTACGGCTGAATTAGCAGCAGCTTTGGACGTTAGCGTCAAAACAATATTGGTCCATTTGCGTCAAATTGACAAGGTAAAAAAGCTTGACAAATGGGTGTCCCACGAACTCAATGATCGCCAGCGCGAAGTACGCGTCGAGACGTGCCTTGCACTGCTCAACAGACACACAAATGAAGGAATTTTGAACCGCATTGTTACCTGCGATGAAAAATGGTTTCTGTTTGATAACCGCAAGCGCTCAGCAAGTTGGTTGGATCCTGGTTCAGCACCTAAACAATGCCCTAAACGAAAACTTACCCCTAGAAAAGTGATGGTCACTGTTTGGTGGTCTAGCGCCGGTGTGATTCATCACAGCTTCTTACCAAACGGGGTGAGCATTACTTCAGATGTGTACTGTGAAGAACTGAACACAATGATGGAGAAGCTGGCACATCTCCAACCAGCATTGGTCAATCGCTCGTCTCCGCTGCTCCTGCACGACAACGCGCGACCTCATACTGCACAGCAGACGGTCTCCAAGTTGCAAGAACTGGGGTTGGAAGCTCTCCGTCATCCGCCCTACTCACCAGACCTTGCGCCTACAGACTACTACTTTTTCCAGAATTTGGATAACTTCTTGGCGGGAAAAAAATTCAATACCCGAGAGGCAGTACAAAATGCCTTTGAAGAATTTGTTACCTCCCGTCCAGCTGATTTCTTTAAGAAGGGCATCAATAAACTGCCACTGCGTTGGCAAAGATGCATTGATTGCATGGGTGATTACTTCGATTAATACAAATAAAAAATGCATGAAAAAAATTCGTTTAAATTTTTTCATACAAAACGGCAATTTCATAGGTAAAGACATAAGTGCATGATATTGAAAATTATGATAACAAATCGCCATTCACTTTTTAATTTATATCTCAACTAGATACTCATATAGAATGATAAGTTTAAAGGCATGATTAGAGGCTTTCTAAACAATGATTACAGTTAAAGTAAACGTTCTTCTTACAGGGGCTTCTGGAAAGTTTTGGACCTGTGTGCACAGGTGTCTAACGAACGTGTTAAACCTATTTTAAATAGATGTAAAATAAATAAATTGTATGTAATGTAGGTGTGTCTTCAAGTTCCACCCTAATCTCTTGACAGGGGATTCGTTTTTCATCCGACTTCAAAAAAAGGAGGGGGGTTCTCAATTCGGTTGTATTTTTTTTTTATGTCTGTTACCTCAGAACTCCGTCATTTATAAACCGATTTGCAAAATTCTTTTTTTATTTGAAAGGATATATTTCCAGTATGGTCCCATTTTTATCAAAATTCAGTTCTGATGATCCATGAGGAATTGAGGGAATTCCTCAAAAATTATAGGCATACATATAGCGATTTTGGTATTTTTATCAACAAATCAAGCATTTGCATTTAGAAAGTAGCTTCTGGTGAAGTGGAACTGATGAAGAAGACCACAGATGGCCACGGGAAATTCTCAACGATAATAAGTATTTCACGGGTAGCGATAAGATATTTCGATTAAGATAGTTAAGCGACTATGACGAGCTTTAAATAAATGGTTCTGATGAAAATGTTACCACCGAACCGATCTGATGAAGAAGCCGGAAGGTAGGTACCGGAACTCAGTAACAACACAATGTATTCTAGCAGTGTTTAGGCTTATTGGAATTGTCATGAGGTGCACTTTCGCTATAAATGATTTTAATGGTAATTAAACAACAAAATACACACAACTCATATAGCGCAATTTGAAGCGGCATACGCTTGAAATTGCGCTATATGAGTTGTGTGTTATGTGTGGCCTTGATTGTCAGAAGTCAGATTTTGTAGCCTCATTATCTCCGTCAACATAAAACTACGCCTTCCAAATTTCTGACACGGCTTAGCTCGACGTATATTTGCAAAGTTTTTATTTGAGATGGTCGCATATAAATGTCTTCAAGTTCTGATGAGTGGCTTTTGCGTTACTTCAATAACTTAATACGTATTTTTCCCACATATTCTATGTGAATGATGCTCTAATTTATTTTGCAGAGTGGTATTCGATGTGTGGGGTAGGCACCACTAAAAAGTGAAAAATAAAAACTTATTACAGAAAAAAAAAACAACCGACTCTTAAAAAAATCACTACAAAGTGAAAAATAACTTTAATTTCGGAAGTCGGTGGCAAAAAATTAAACTAAAAAGAAACCAAAGACACCGACTTTCGAAATTAAAGTTATTTTTCACTTTGTAGTGTTTTTTTTTTGGGAGTCGGTTGTTTTTTTTTTTGTAAAAAGTTTTTTAATATTATCTAGAGTGCGCTGTGCGACCTCCCCTTTGAGGAAATCTAGCGTGACCGTTATTTGGTGTAGGGAGGGTGTAGGTAGGTAACTAAGTAAAATATGTGATTTATTCATGCTTCGACGATTATTTATTATAGTACAATATTATTTTACAAATGTAGCGGAAACCTTGAAACTAGTGGCTGGGAAGTCAATAAAGTAACAATTTATACACAGCTGGTGGTGGATATTTTACATGTCCTTCTGAGTGAATTCAGGGTATAAGTTGAAATGATTGCAATATTGCTTGGCTGATAAGTATCACAAGTTTAAAGGGTATCGTGTCATTGAAACGTTTCACATGAATTTATGTTATCCCGAAATTGAATTTGGATACGAATTTTCGTGAAGGTATACCTATAGCTCTTGTCATATTGAATATCTACGAAACTGCATTATTGACCTTGAAGGTCAATAATGCATACACGACTGTCGATTCTGAGGTCCTAGGGTCAGACAAAGCGTCTTATTGGCTTTTTCTATCGGTAGGTAGACTAAGTACGTTCCCGCGCAGTGGTTGGAACTGTGCCCATTTTTGGCAAAAGATCTTGCTCGACATTATTGTCTCCGGAGAAATGTACAAAATGGAATTTCAGGCTGCCCTTTGATGTAGTACGATATCGTCATATTCCTGTACCTATAGTAGTTAACTTCAGAATGTTTCCTTATGCAGAAAAGGCGTCGAATAGTATAAAGTCGCAATAATTTAAACACTTTATTATGTTAATTATAATGGGCAAGGTCGTTATAAGTCGTTGGACTGTCTTATGCGACATTAAGCTTTGCGACTTCTCTCTTGCACGAGCAAGTCGCCTTCACGGACAGTAAAATGTAGAACTCGTAATTATTCACTTAGCGTAAAATCACGCCCACGTAATACAACATTTCACCAGTTATCAAACTCTGTATTGCTACTGAGAAATTCCTGATCGGAAAACCTAATAACACATTACCTGACCCTTTTTTTTGTTTTTACCTGACCCTGGGAATTAACCTCGAATGGCTCGTATCCTACTCGTAATTTGCTGAAAAGTAGCTAACTGATAATCAATTAGGGGCTAAACTAAATAATGTTTTAAGATTTTATGTACACACGGCTACACATCAAGCTATACATTTCCAGTTTCCAGTTTACACTGACCTCTCATTGTAAGGAAATCCTATACAATGCGAGCTCAGCTTATACTGGAAATTTACAGCTTGATCTGTAGCCGTGCGTACATGTCTTAATCCAAGAAGTGTAGTTGCTTTTAAGACCATGTTAAAGGTTAAAGGAAGTGATTTTCTGTAACGTTTGTAATTATTATTATTGTCACTTGAACTACGTTCAACATGTGAGAGCGCCAGATGTGGAAACCATTATATTTTATCTTCTTTACCATACACGGACAGAATGTACGCGAGTACGCAAGTTTATACTCTTTCAGTTTTTTTATTACATTCATACGTAGGTATGTCGCATTTACTGATTCATTTTTATGAACAATATCGGCGTTCGTACGAGTATAATGCAGTTTTTATAACCAATAAAAACGTTTACATCAACTTTATGTGTATTGAATGAGACGAAAAGTATTTTTAGTAAATTTAAGAAATTAAGACCGTAGTTCGGCCAGTTTTAAAACAACACGAGTTTTACAGTTTTGATCTTCTTTGTGTTGTGAATTTTTTTTTTTTTTTTTTTTCGTGGATGGGAAATCATCAAATGATTTCTCCCGCTCCGGGCAGAGCGGGAGGGCGTGTCAGACTTTTACAGACTAAAACCCACCCGTGTTCCTTCAGTTGCCCGTGCCAGGGCCACGGTATCTCTTTCGAACTACCCGCGACCCCGGCGGCTTCGGCCCTATTGGACCCCGTCACTGCTGACATCTCTTTGAGGCGCACGTGGAACACAACGCGCCGTCGACCCGGGCCTGGTCCTTACCGGACGGCGAGCTGCCCATTACTCGTCGTCCGCAAGCCCGCGCCTACGGTGGCCGGGAATCGGCGATAGATTCCCGCCGCCCAGGGCGTCTCCTGCGGCGGCTAGGGGCGCGAGGGCGCGGCTGTTGCCTCTCCCTCACGCGTTCCGTCTCCTCCTTTGCGAGCATTACTGCTTCGCAGAAGGAGGTGACGGCCTCCCATGCACTCTCGCTCCGCACCATGGCCTGGACCAAGTTTGGACGCGAGAGATCGCCGCCGCCGATCGCCTCCGTGAGGACACGGCGGTGCTCCGCCCAAGCCGGGCAGACCTCCACTGTATGCTCCACCGTGTCCTCCGGGCGATCTACACAATGGTGACACCCGGGCGTTTCCTCCCGCCTTATCCGAAACAGGAACCTCCCGAAACAACCGTGTCCGGTGAGGACCTGCGTCAGGCGAAAGGTGAGGACGCCGTGGCGCCTCTCAAAGAGGGGACTTATCACCGCAATTGTGGCGTGCCCAGCGCTGGGTTGCGACAATCGCACTCTCCATGTCGCCATGAGATCCCGCCGGAGCTCTGTCCGCTGTACCGTGATTTCTCGCGGCAGCGGAGTTACGTCCCGGCGTTTCGCCTCCTCGCGCCACTCCCACACGTGCGCGAGGCCTTTTGCCTCCAGATCCCATGGCGGTAATCCGGCAAGGAGGCTCGCCGCCTCACACACACACAAACCCTCACACACACACACAGCTCGAAGTGCCATATTAACAACCTGCGGTTTCTGTAAAAGAGGATTGCGATTGTATCCATTGCATCTCTCACATAAAGCCGAAATAAACTAGTATCTAGAGTATAAGTGAGCTTCGGCTATCAAGACGCAGCTGAATTGTGTTTGTAACATAATAGCTGTTTTCCAGCCACTTGGTATTGATTGTGGCTTTGTGTGAAACCTTATTTCCAAGTTATTTGTAGGCGTGTCGGACGTTTATTATTTTTGGTCACATATTACCTACTACTGGTACTGGTACTTAGTTATTATGAAACATGTAATACGTGAACGGATAGATTCAGAAGTGGTTTTAAAAGTAGAACCAGGTTAAGAGAAATATAATAATTATAAAACTGTTCACGTTGCTTACATTTATTACGAGGAAATAACATTTTATCCCAGCCTTATTCGTCCTGGGAATCATTTACGAGACTAATAAAAACACGAAGCTTTTAATTTACATGATACGTGTGTGATATTATGTGTAATATTACAGGATCTTTAAAATTACCAAGAAATCTATCGCAAAGAAAGCTGCTCGATCCAAAGTAAATAAGGATCCTCACGCACTACGCGGCCACGACCACGACTCGGTGCCAACTCGAACCAATCTTGGTCAGAGCTTCTGCGTCCAAGATTGCGGCCGGTCGTGGGAAAAAATTAGTTTCTTTCTTTTCTTTGATAGTGTCTTACCGTGTGACGTAAGCCGCGTGTTGATCCTCGCGGTGATGGCGCGTCCCGCCTCGGTGGAGTCGGGCGCTCGCTGCTGGTGCAACCGTAGTCGCTCGAACAGACAGTCGGTCGCCGCCTCGTCCGCCATGCGAAACGCTGCACGATCATATAAATATATTTAGAATGAAAAATGAATGCGCCCTGGCTGGAGGCCTTAATTTATTAAGTAATCCACGGGATAGCCCGGTTAACCAATAAATCACATCAAAGGTTGACCTGAGAGATGCCAGGCCAAAAAAAAGAAGAATGAATACTCTGAGTATCATGAAATTAGGTTAAGCATCATAAATGACATGAATGGAAGGCGAAAACGTGTTGCGCCGACTCCAAGTAATATGGGATAAGGGCAGGAAAATGATGAAATGACAATTATCTCCTGAAAATGATTTATGTATTTTCTTTGGAATACTTTATTAGTAAGGTACGGTAAAACCATGCTTATGCATTAAGTATAGCATAATCAGCCTATAAGTCTCACTGCTTGGACTCAGGCCTCTTCCTTGTGAGAAGGCGTGGGCCCTAATAATCCATAATGCGGGCTCAGTGCGGGTTGGTGAATGTCACATGACAAATTATGGCCAGCAACAAATTTGTCTACAATACAGTCGTCACCACCACCATACAATTTACATTTTCCTCATAGGTATCGCGGGCGATCATGTGGCTAGCCGTCAAGCTTTAGCTTCAAATCATTTAATAGGCCGAAATGATAAGGATAATCCAGTACTTAATTAATTCCAGTCATTTGGTAGTTTTACCTGGAAAGTTTTGAAAATTGGTGATTTTATTGAATTTCACGTGCTCTCTTCGAATTTTCACTTTGCCACCTCGGTATCTTTGCCGCTCGCGCCGCCATATTGGAAGAATGGCGCCTAATAATAGTTTTTTTGATAATATCTCCTTTCCGAATCATTTTACGCTAAAACATTCATGTAAAAATATAAACTAGAAAAAATTTCCTTCAATATGTCCTTACCATTTTTTTGTAAAATCAATCATTTTGGCGTACTAGCGCCGCAAACTATTATTCATCTACTACACCAACAAGTGTTTTTCGTATATTTACGAAAAATATTTTATTATGCGTTGCAGGTATAAGGGAATGCATCGCCTTTGTGGGCGACGCATTCCCTACCCTAGTAGGGCAACCCTCTCTCCCTTCTACGAAACATCTGCCGGCAGAAGTCAATAAAAATATTAGGAGTTTAAATATGAAATTGCCGTTTTGTACTGTAAAATTCAAACTATTTTTTTTTCTAAGGTAACCTATAAATTTATTTAATGAAAGTATTCACCCTCATTCGGATGCCCCTCAAGTTGAAGAGGAAAATTTACAAGTCCGTGATAAGGCCTGTCGTACTTTATGGATCGGAATGCTGGGCAGTGAAGAAGACGGATGAAAAAAAATTGCATGCAGCGGAGATGAGAATGTTGAGATGGATGTGTGGAGTGACGAGAATGGATAAAGTCAGAAATGAGTATATAAGAGGAAGTCTGAAAGTGGCGCCAGTGACAGAAAAGTTGAAAGGAAATCGTTTGTCTTGGTATGGGCATGTAATGAGAGACGAAATGCATGTGACTAAAAGAGTGATGAATATACATGTTGATGGATGGAGAGGTAGAGGAAGGCCAAAGAAAAGATGGATGGATTGTGTGAGGAATGATATGAAAGAGAAGGGAGTGAATGATAGCGTGACGGTTGACAAGGGAGAATGGAAGAAGAAAACGTGTTGCGCCGACCCCAAGTAATATGGGATAAGGGCAGGAAGATGATTCACCCTCATTGTCTATACATTTCAGCCATGTCATGGGAAGGTCTAAGGATCTAGGGACCTGAACTCAACAAACTTTAATGTTTTATCGTAAAATGAGTCGGAAAGGAGATATTGTCAAAAAACTGCTATTAGGCGCAAGTTTTCCAATATGGCGGCGCGAGCAGCAAAGATACGACGAAGTGGCAAAGTGAAAATTCGAAGAGAGCACGACGAACTCAATAAAATCACTGATTTTCAAACCTCCCGGAAATCTTTCCAGGCATCGCCCTTTTTGAGCACCAAATGACTGTAGGCATACAAATGTTTTCTTATGAAATAATTAAATATTTTTTTTTCTAGATATCAGCCGCACTTGCAAGGTTCTATCAAAAGATGGCGGAAAAGCACAATAATATTTTGTTAGCAGTTTGCATCAGCTGTTGAGAACTGTTAACTCCTAACCACCTACATAAGTGGATTGGTGAATTAGGTTCGTTACAATATATTTTTTATCTTAAGAATAATATAGTAAAACACATGAAAAGCAAACCGGTGAGCTTAGAAGTTCAAGCACAAATCTGCAGCTGATGCGTACTTTGAACTCATTTTATTCAGGGTAACGAGCGAATTAAAGCATATTGAACTCTATGCATCGATAGGTAGGGTAGCATTACAAAATCCACTGATCAGGTTTTTACGCTGTCCAAATAGGTAGGGGGCGGTCAGTGTACCTATCGCAGACTGCAGGTTGATGAATTTGTTATAAGTTTTGTTGGCAAGGGCATGGAAGTATTTAGATATTTGTTTATTTAGGTGATATTTCGTCGCATATCACCCACCCAATTATTTACTAAAAAAATCTGGTAAATTCAAGTCTATAACTTGGTAAGCTTTAAAGTTGTTTACAATGGATTCATGTGACCTCAAAACATTAGTGTGTTGTTGTAGACAAGGTTCTAGTGATGCTGTCAAGTTGAAAAATACAATGCAAGTAGCTCAAGGTCACTCCGGTGCTTCTGAAGCCAGATGCTCGTTAAAGTAGTAGAATGTTGGAGGACAGTTTTATTTAGATACGAGGCAAGAACATAATGGCGGAGGCAACACGTGTTTACATTTATAGCTCATAAGCGGTAATTGATAGTTAATTAGATCATTAGAGAATTCTACCGTATGACTCAGTTGGTTCATTGTAATGTATTTAACAAATCGCTATAATGGCCTGAGGAATTTAGTTCGATTCAAATGTGTTATTGCGATCGGATGTGACTTGTGAGGGCGTGGATGCATCAAGCGTAAACAAACGAATTGGGGACAAAACGAATGAACACACCAATGAATTTGTGTATTTGTTGGCAACTCAACACAAATATTTTAATGAAAATGTTCAAGAAGTTATGTTACAGTTTGTAATTAAATAAAAAGAGACAGCAATGTTTGGGAGTCTTAGGATATCCACTAGTTTGAATGTGATGCTGTCTTTATTGTAAGTATACCTGGTCGACCGAGCTCTGCTCGGGTGAAAATAGAGAAAACGAATTTTCCCAGATATGAGACCTAGCTAGATCGATTTTTCGCCCCCGTAAACCCCTATATTGCAACTTTTATCGAAATCGGTGAAGCCGTTTTCGAGAACATGATTATAATATATTTAAACAAATATTGCTCATTTCATAATTTAGGACAAAGGTTTGCATCTGGTGTCTGATCTAAAGAAAACAGTTCAAAATGGAGTCAGTTAAAAATGTGACAGTAAAACGCTTTCTTCAAACTTTTATCCCAATCCCAAAAAACCGTAACGAATGTTTGGCACACGTTTGTATCAGCGTGTTTCTGCTTATACACTGTTAATCACTGGCTTTTGTTTCAAACGATCTACAGCTCTTGGTAACGTGTGAACACTGTTACTTAACCTCGCAACGTGTTATTAGGGGCGATCGCGGACTAAACACTTGGATCAGCCATTACTAAGGTTACATTTATCAAAGTTATATTGGCTAACTACCACCTACGCGATTAATTTGATGTGTACTTTAATTCAAATGTATGAATGAGCGAATGGAACTTTGAAGAACAACAGAAAATCGGCACTATCGTGAATGTAGCTTGGGCTGAACACAACAATGTGTTTATGTTGACATTCTCAAAAAACGTGTGGATTTTCCAAATGTTATATTGAGAGATGATTTAAAACAATGAAAGTGACTACTACGAACGTACGTGAATGCGTGTTGTCCCTGCTGTTGTCAAATGTGACGGTCTATTTGTAAATAAACAGTGTGTGGTGTGCGAGCGTCGTCGGGTGCTGAGCTGTTCGCTCCGCGGCGGGTGCCGACCGACTGGCGGCCGAACCCGGCGGGAAGGGAAATCGGGACGTGCGCGGGGCTGCCGCGATACTCACTGGGAAATGTTTTCCTCTACGCACTCATTAATATTAAACCCCTTTTTGATATCGATGTTAGGCAGCCATTATTAATATGCCTGATGATAGATTAATGGCATATTTCTTCACTACCGTAGCTACAAATTAGCATTCTTTCAATCACATACTAATTGGCGGCCATTAAATGGACTTGTTAAAGTGTATTGATCTTTTGTCTAATTGAATCGGTAATTTAGTATCTTATTTATTTGCAACAATAAGTAGCAGGCGGTATTCTTGGCAATTGCGCTAAAGTACCTACCTATAAATAAAGTTTCAATTTTACATTATTTCAAAAGGAGCTTTTTCACTTATTCCCAAACTTCACATGTTATATTTATGTGCCATAATCAGAGAATATAGTCAGCAATAGATGATGTGAGGATAGGTGTCAGTCAACAAAATTTTGAAATAAAATAATCAATAAGAAAACTAACTGATTAAAAACACACTAGGTAGGTATATTTATGAATAATTGAATCCAAAAAACAAGTGAGGAAAATGTCGTGAGGAAAGTTTTGAGTATGAATGTCGATGGCTATAAGAGTAGGGGAAGACCAAAGAAACGATGGATGGATTGTGTGAAAGATGACATGGCTAGAAAGGGGGTGACTACCGAGATGAAGAATAATAGAGAAGTATGGAAAAAAAGGACATGTTGCGCCGACCCCAAATAGATTGGGATAAGGGCAGGAGAATTATTTATTTATTTATTTATTTATAAATAAATAAATAATTCTCCTGCCCATCAATGATGATGAATCCAAAAAACAACCTACGTATGAACCTAAATTAAAACTGCAGAAATTTATTCAAGCCATAAACAATTAAGATACTTACATTTTCTTTTTGGTTTGGAAATTTCCGGACTTTGTGCAGAAGAATCTGTTGTTACACACATAAAAATACACGAATATGTTATGAAAAACAAATAAAATAAATAAAAATTCATTATGTAGGACGTGCTGTAATTTTGTTCTTACCTGACATTTCTTATTCATTACAGAAAACGTTGGTGTAGATTATATCAGTGTTATATTGTTTGTGCAAACATTGCATTTCATTTCTGATTTAATTATCTTTTAAAGTTTTTGAAGCAAATCGGGATTTTTTGGCAGTTTATAACCTTTAATATAGGTGCCGGAGACTCATTGCTTTACGTTGACTTTCGTGTTTCTTTACCAGCCAGTGTTTGACGAAAAAGTTTTTAATACTTTTGGAAACAAATAGGTCAGATATTTATTTTGTTATTAACAATATTATTTTAGTTCTAACTAATTCAATCTGCCTAGCCTTTTCCCAACTATGTTGGGTTCGGCTTCCAGTCTAACTGGATGCAGCTGAATACTAGTATTTTACATAGAGCGACTGCCTATCTGACCTCCACAACCCGGTAACTGGGTAATACGATACCCCTTGGTAAGACTGGTTGTCAGACTTTCGGGCTGCTGACGACCCGTAACGACTGTCAATGATCCACGAATGACAGCCGGGACCAACGGCTTAACGTGGTTTCCGAGGCACGGAGGAGTCTCGGTATGTAAAGATAGTCACCCATTCACGGACCAACCTCGGCAAGCGTAGCTTAACCTGATAGATCGACCCGTGCGGCTGTTATTACTTAGCCACGAGCTCCTCAGTTTCTCAGCTCCTCAGTTTCCTAGTTCTAATTAATTATAACTTGTTATTAAATTGTATAGGTAATTATTAGTCACTAGCCATTGGCCGCGGCTTCGCCCGCGTGGATATCGGAAATTATCCCACGGGAACCTACTACCGGTATAAAAAGTATCCTATGTGTTAATCCAAGTTACAAAGGTGCTGATCCATGCGTCATGTTCGTGAACGGGCGCCGTCAGTTGGGACTGGTCGTCTCTTAGCTGCCATGGCTTATTTTTAATTTTAATATTTAATTTAGTTGTTTTAGTTATTATCTTTTTATTACGGACGCTTTTTAACGTGCACGTCTTTCTACATTGTTCTCACATGTATATTTTCAACTTGAACGATGTAACCAATATTTTGTAAAAATATTATGATTTAAAAGAGTGTCCGTGGAGTTTCTTGCCCGTTCTTCTCCATAGGGATCTACTACGCTTTGGAATGGGCAACTAGCTTCATCTTTCTGACTGACCGACCCATTGACAATTCAAAAGTGCCTGTAATTGGTTTATTTGAAATAAATGCTTTGAGTTTGAGTTTGAGTTTGAAACTTTAAGTGTGTCAAATTTCATCCTAATCTGTTAAGCAGTTTTTGCGTGATTAAGCACAAACATCCAATCATCTTCACAAACTTTCTTATTTATAATATTAGTAGGATTTATTTTTTGCAATAAAATTTATTGCACTTCTATTGCAACGTATAAATTACTTTCATGTGTATGTAGTGTAATAGTACAAGTTTGGTAAGTTAGAAATGTCAGTGAGAGATTATGTTAAGGCCAGTGACTGCTGGTAAATGTCAACTTTGATTGATATCTGATAATTTGGAGCAAACTGAGTAGCCTTACCGCGGCTCCGCTGGCTACTGCTCACAGACTACTTAGGGGATACTACGTATCTACTGCTGCAGAACAGCCTGCCAGATTTATTAATGACCCTACGAAGTAATTTTAATAATCAATACATTGTACATCGTCAGGCGGAAGTAGTGGACAGTTGGGAAACCTTTTCGTCTCTGTTTTTGACGTAAAAATATTATTAATTGATAAAATGTTTATAAGTATCATATGATAACTTACAATAAAACTCAGATCAACAAAAAAGGAAGATAGAACGTCACGAACATCAAAAGTGAAGCCACAAAACCGTGCTCCTGCAAGTAAAATACACGCTCACGCACACACATACAACTAAAACCATGCTCACCGCTATTAGTACGTGACGAATCGTCGTCTAGTTAACATTATGTCTTCCTGTGTATTGCAAACTTGTAAAAACAACAGCAAATCACATAAAAAGTCTCACGGAATCGCTTTTCACTTATAAGTACTTGAAATAAAATATTTTTTATTAAATAAACTATGCGTTTTAGGTTACTTGGAACATAAAACCTCAACCAACGAACGCAGTGACATAAAGTGCGAGGGTTGCCACAATATGATTTAAAATTTCCCCATTCGATTAAACTTTAAATATGATATCTTACCCATACAATATTATTCCCCAAATTACAGGGAAACAATTTAAAAAGGTGGCTTCACTTTCGATGTTCGCGGCGCTCCATCTTCCTTTTTTTGTTGATCTGCAAGCAATAAAATTATAAAATATGAAACCCTCGCCCTTCGGCTAGCGACTTAGGTCATAATTTATACTTAATAACGTTGGTAGTTTAGCTTATTCGTCATTTCACTAGGTAGATACTATGATATGTACTACTACCTATTTAAACAACATTCTGTAGGAACAAATTAGTGATCTTTTGGCACCTGAATCATGAATGACATTGACAGGGGGGCGTTGTTGGTAAAATTTTGTGAAATTGTTATAGAAATTGTATTAAAAAAGCAAGATGGCGACGTTAGCTCCGATTTTCACCACGCACCAAAAGATTATTGTACAATTATAATCTGTACGAATGACCAACAGAAATCTCTTAAAGATCAACAGTAGGAGGAGAGAACAATTGGGGATAGACACTACCAATTTATCACGCTAGGAATCGCATCGTCGATGGTGTTGTTTATCTGTTAAATACCATATTTTTTCGGGGTGAGAGCGCGTTTACTATTTAGTATCCTTGAAAATGGTCATCCGAGAGACAGCTGATGGTTACCGGCGATAATGGCGTCATCTGTAATAGGCTAAAGTCTGATTTTTAATTCGACGGTATTCTGACAGCTGTAATATTTGACACTTTAGATATCATAAACTTTTTCTGTCTTGTTCTTTTTATAGGTTATTTATATGACTAGAATTTTATAGATATAAAACAAATATTTAATAACAAAAAAAAAATGAGATCAAGTAAACTATAGGATATGACCATGATATGACCTTAGATTATAGAATAATAAGTATATGACAATGTAAATAGTGTTTGTTCTGTGCATTCAATGCACACTAACTAAAATATTAATTTTAAATGGCTCAATGGGAAAAATAGTAAAAGGACATATTTTTTAAATATAAAATATTTATTTAGGAAACTCAAGATCACGATATTTCAGTCCTCTAAGTTTGCAAACTGTAATCACATCACAGTACTTTTTAAATGTTTTTTCATTGAAATCTGTTAGTTGCCCGGTCTGATTACCTAAGTACTTGCCTAAGTAAGTAATTAAGGTTGTCATTAATAGTTTTTCAAAACTACCCCGGAGGGAGTGGTGATGAGGGAATGGGGTAGGGAAGGGTGTGGTGAGGAGATAGGTGTAAGGGAGAGGTAGAGGAGGGGTGGTGAGGAGGGAGATGGGGAGAGTGATGGTGGGAGGGGTAAAGGGGCAGGGGTTGGTGAGGAGAGGAGGAAGGGGTGGTGAGGGGAGAGGTGGAGGATAGGGGTTGGTGAGGGGTGGTTGGAGGTGAGGGGGAGAGGGAGGGGATGGGGTGGTGAGGGAGAGAGGGGGAGAGGGAGAAGGGTAGTGGTGTGAACGGGTGTGAGAGGGGGTGAGAGTGGAATGGACATGTTAACGGGAAGGGGATGCGGTGAACGAACGCGCTAATCCTGGAACTAACAGTCGGACTTAAAAAAAATCTTTTTGCCTTTTATAGCCCAAATCTTAAGGAAGGCTACAGGCATATTTAACATCACTCTGGGATCCTTAGGTGCCGAGTGCGGCGACGACTGTGAAGCTGAAACTGCCGCCTTGGCTCTGGGTTGACCCATGGCTTTGCCCTTGGGTGCAGCACTGGTCTTACTGCCTGCCCGGTGTTCGGATGGATTCCCTGATGCCGCACAAATAAAGCAGTGCGGCGCGGCGTGGCCTCGCAACTCTTGGCTATGTGTCCGGATAGACCGCAGCGGTAGCATAACTTGCTGCGATCAACCGCCGAAGTGCACTGCGCTGCAACGTGTCCGTCTTCAAGACACCGATAGCACCTCAATGGTAGGTCACTCAAAAATGAAGTTATTAGGCATATAGTTGAGTAAGTGGCAATTTATTTAAGATTCTGAACGCAAGTTAAACCAATACAAACAACCAACGCATTATCAAATTAATGTCAAAATGTCATCTCGTGACTCATCGTCTGTCAGTGTGTTGTTCGTTCGTTTCACACAGCGCTTTCAATCGCTTTATTTTGTTTATAACTAAAAACCTTCTAAAACCCTCAGAATAATTCTATTGTTCTGAGCTAAAAGCTTATTTATAGATCAAGCGCTGAAGAATGTTGACTTTTGTAAACCCAAAACAAAACAAAACAAAAACAAAACCAACCCAAAACATCAAATTCAAACAAGAAATAATTGCGCCGGGGAACCGGGGAACAAGACCGAAATGAATTAATTTTAAAATTGTTTTCGAAATTCTGAAGTGTCTGAATTGTAATCTTAATAATATAAAAACCGGCCAAGTGCGTGTCGGACCACGCACAATGACGGGTTCCGTAGTTGGCATGAATCTATCCCAAGAACAAACTTAACATTGTAGTTGAAAAACATGTTCTCCCATACATTCCAACTGAAAATGTAAGTTTGTTCTCACAATATTGAGAGATTTACCATGTCATTTTAAGATCACAGACTTCTTATAAGTTTTCCTGTAATCTACAAGTAAAGAACTATTTTCTGTATTTTTTTCAAAATTTTAGGCTCTGTAGTTTCGGAGGTAAGGGGGAATGGGAATGGTCAATTTTCATCTATTTTCTTAAATAACTTTAAAATAATTTATTTTAAAATTATTAAAAAATATATTTGATACTCTCATAGTAAGCCCTTTCATTTGATATGTCACACGGTATAGTTTACAAAACATTTTAAAAAAAATTCTTATTTGCCCCCAAAAGTGACCCCATATACAAAATTCATTTATTTACTTTACCCATCCGTGTTTGGGTCACAGAAATTCTTAAGTATACTAAATTTCAACATAATTGGTCCATAAGATTCGGAGCAAATTGGCTGTGACAGACGGACAGACAGACACACGAGTGATCCTATAAGGGTTCCGTTTTTTTCTTTTATGGTACGGAACCCTAAAAAAACTAGTAATTATTGTAAAGGTTTCTTAAGTGCTGACTCATAGGTCATTTTTAACAAAGTCTATTTACAATTAGCTTTGTCCGACCTGCCCCATTATAGAAACCACAGAACAGATAAAGATGATCTCTTTATCTGTTCTGTGATAGAAAACAATTGAAATATTCTTTTGTTTTGAATTAGCTTTATTAATGGGTATTGTGTGTGGTTAAGAAAACAAATTGGTATGGGGCCTATAATACAGTTCCGCTGTTATAACGGTGTTTTAGTTCCCCAGCTCGCGAAGAGTTAATGAGACCTATTTTTATTATTAACCCGTCGCGCGCTAATTAGCAGACACAATTGAAATTCTATTGTTATCTGTACACATGGTGTGCAATCGACATTTTAAGAGTTAAACTATCTAGGAAATTAAGTCTGCGATTTATAATGTCGTTATTCCAGAATACTGTAGCATTATTTTATGTGATTTCACTTGTTTCATGTGTTTCTTCTCATACAGTTGGTACGCCTAATGAAGTTACAGCAGTCACAGAAGTTGTAAAGGTTTGATTCTTTCAGTCCTTATTTTTAGCTGTCACAATATTTCCTAGAGGTAAAATAACCAGCAGTTTGTTCAAAGGTTGTTCAGCCATTACCTACTCTTTTTTCAAGCTTGCCGTGTATGAAGTTTTATATACATTGTTTTTTTTCGTATTCAGGATAATAATATTTATGACATCATCTCAGCGCTCCGTCAACGTGTTAATATGGACTACATCGATGGAAGACAGGAAAAAGCCAGAGTGAAGAAAACCATGGGTAAACACACATGTGCCATTTAGGTAATTATCTTATTGACTAGGTAATTTGCCTCTATCAGAGTCATTTAGCACTAATAAATTGATACATTTTGGGGTTTATTTACAAACGTTACTTAAAGTTGAGAGACGTTAAAACGTCAATAATGTGTGGTCAAATCGCTAATCAACATTCTTTACGAGAATTAGCGAGAGCACTCGGACAGGGAGTGTACAGCGGCCATAATACCTGTCTACTGTGTACTTTTGGAATGATATGTCAGACGTTTTCAACTAAATGATTTAGTTTAGCTCTTATTAAATTTTGAGTGTGGCTGATGATATAAAAATATACAGTTAAAGAAAAACTAAAAAACACGCATTTATCACGCACTAAAAAAGATAAAATAATTAAATTGACTTGTATTAGTTACTTTACGATATAAGTACAGTCAGCAACAGAAGTCGATTAACACTTGCAGTTTTTTAATCATAATTACTAAGCGAAATATTTAATTCAAATCGGAAAAAAAGTACTTAAAATTTTAAGAACATTAATAGTTAATTTAACACTCTTAATAGTTAAACGAAAAAAAAGCAGTACCTATAACGAATCATTTTGTGTTAATTTAGATGATTTCAATAAGTAGCAGTGTTAACCGACCTCTGTTGCTGACCGTACCTAAGCAGCTTGTCACTTCTTTTATATCCAATGTTTAATTAAAAAACCGGCTAAGTGCGTATCAGACCACTCACAATGAAGGGTTCCATAGTTGTTATCCCAAGAACAAACTTAACATTGTAGTTGAAAAACATTTTCTCCCATACATTCCAACTGTAAATATAAGTTTGTACTCACAATATTGAGGGATTTACCATGTTATTTTAAGACCACAGAGTTCTTATAGGTTTTTCCGCTATTTTCAGTATATTTTTCAAAATTTTAGGCTCAGTAGTTTCGGAGATAAGGGGGAGGGGGAAAGGTAAATTTTCGTCTATATTCTTAAATAACTTTAAAACAGTTTATTTTAAAATTATAAAAAAAAAAACATTTGAGACCCTCATAGTAAGCCCTTTCATTTGATAATTATGTCACATGGTATAGTTTGCAAAACTTATTTTTAATTTTCTTATTTGCCCCCCAAAAGTGACCCCCATATTCAAAATTCATTTATTTACTTTAGCCGTCCGTGTTTGGATCACAGAAGTTCATATGTGTACCAAATTTCAACTTAATCGGTCTATTAGATCCGGAGCAAATTGGTTGTGACAGACGGACAGACACTAGAGTGATCCTATAAGGGTTCGGTTTTTTCCTTTTGAGGTACGGAACTCTAAAAAATATGGAGCGCTTTGTTGAAATGAATTAAAACTTGATGCTATATTAAACCTTGTATACATATTCCACATTACACTTGCTTAGCGATTTTCTCTATTACGATCTTAGATAGAGCACATTTAGCGTATGCTACCGTCTGATTTTTAATTCGATGGAATTCTGACAGCTATATTTTTTTGACACTTTAGATATCATAAACCTTTTCTGTCTTGTCTTTTTTATAAGTTATTTTATGACTAGATTTTTTTAGATGTAAAATAACAAAACTTAAGAAAGAGAATGAGATCAAGTATGTAAACTATTATATATGACAATGTAAATAGTGTTTGTTCTGTTCATTCAATGCATACTAACTAAAATATTAATTATATATGGCTAAATGGAAAAAAGAGTAAAAGAACATATTTTTTTAAATTTAAATATTTATTCAGGTATCATTATCACTAATATCATCATCGTTGTCTGTCTGTAGTTACAAGAAACGAAGGTTTTACAAACAAAAAGGCATTCCTAAAAAAGGTTTGTAACCTAATGGATTAGTGGACAGGGATTCCTGTGTAAGAAAAGTAATTACCTTACTGATTATTGTAACTTCTTCTTCTTTATTGTCTGAAATGTCAGAATTCCGTCAAATTAAAAATCAGACTGTAGATGAAATGTCGTGAAAAATTATCAACAGAACAACTTTTGATAATAAACGAATTTATTTTAAACTAGATCCCGACAGATGTTGTCCTGACCAAATGTCAATACTTCATACAAGAATCCTATGGAAAAGAACCGGTCAAGCGCGGGTAGGACTCGCGCACCGACGGTTCCGTACCAACATATACCGGATGACTTTTTTTACCGTCTTGAAAAAAATAGGGTATATTAGGTGAACGGAGTAGAAGCGTATGGCATACCTAGTTTTTTTTTTTTTTAATAGCTTGGTCAGAAAAAAATATCTAAGTATCAATAAATACTACAAATTCGATGTAAACTTTTCATTTTAGAATAATAAAAACATAAATTTTGAAAAAAAATAAAAAATCCTTTAAAAATATCGAAATTCAAATCATATGCAACCTGCATTATGATTTGAATTTTGATTTTTTTAAATAAATAAAAAAAAAAAGAAAACTAGATATGCCATAGGCTTTTACTCCGTTCACCGAATATATCCTATTTTTTTCGAGACGGTAAAAAAAGTCATCCAGTATGTAATTTTTGTTGATGATTTCTGAAAAAGTGTGCTATTTAGAGACATCGTTCTATTTTTCCTGTAATCTTTACAAAAAATTCTATCACATAGAATAATTTAAAATTGTTATCTATGCAAACATCGGACATAAGGGAGGGGGAAACGGTTATTTTTAATTTTTCATTAAAACTCGAAAACTATGCGGCCTAAAAAAAAATGTTTGAGAATGTGCAAACATTTGCTTTGTGCTTTCATTATAATACCCCACATGCCCTAGTGCGAACTACTAAAGTTTGAAAAAAAATACAGAAAACAGTTCTTTACCTATAGATTACAGGAAAACCTATAAGAAGTCTATGGTCTTAAAATTACATGGTAAATCTTTCAATATTGTGCCTACAAACTTACATTTGCAATTGGAATGTTCAGGGGAACATGTTTTTCAACTACAATGTTAAGTTGGTTCTATGGATAAATTCATCCCAACTACGGAACCCTTCATTGCACGTGGTCCGACACGAACTTAACCGGTTTTATTTATGTAGATAGAGGATAGATATAATGAAACAATGAGACATGATTGTGTTGTCTATTTTTTAGCTAAAGTGGCGGAAGCAGCAGGGTTGAGCCCAGAAAAACTGATAAAGATCCTAGTGTTCACGCTCAGAAATCTGTTTTCAACGAAACCTATTGCCGGAAAACCGCCAATAAAATCTAATGAAACTGCAATAACTCTTCACAAAATTATCCATAAAGGATTTGAGCGTTCCTTTCTTAAAAGACAGCTTAAACCGAAAGATAGCAATGCATAAATCATCATCATTCATCATCATCATTCATCATCGACATTCAGCATCATCATCGACATTCATCTTCTGAGGAGTTGGAGATAACAACGAAGATTCACACTATTCAAAGTGTCAGAAAAGATTTTGATATGAATGAAAACTTGCTGTTATTAGATACTAATTTGTTTGTAAATACAACTTACAAGAAGACTAAATAAGATGCATTTGAAACTAGCTTTTGCCCGCGAACTAGCGTGCGTGGAGGATGATACCTTTGCGAGCGTGCACACAACAATTTAGATATTTAGGTACGGTCAGCAACAGAAGTCGGTTAACACTGCTACTTTTGACATCATCTAAATTAACACAAAATGATTTGGTAAACTGCTTTTTTTTTCGTTTAACTGTTAAGAGTTCTTAAAAGTTTAAGTACCTACTTCTGTTCCGATTTGAGTTAAATATTTCGCTTAGTAATTAAGATTAAAAAACTGCAAGTGTTCATCGACTTTTGTTGCTGACTGTACCAAAGTTTTGTCGCAATTCGATGAAAGTATCAGGAAGGCACGCATAAGTGATATGATAAAAAAAGTTCATTTTTTTATTCACCTATAGGTACAGGTTGTACTTATCAAATTTTTCAAATTCAAAATTCAAATTAAAAAACCACTTATTTCAATCCATTTAAGATCATTATGTTAAAATTTTAATCACAATAAATATATTCTAAAAAAAATTGTCTGCGTCTGAGTCATTTGTTTGTTTGTTATTATATTAATCATCTAAACAATTGTTAATGTACTGACAAACAAACCTGTTCGCAAATACGCTCAGGATGGTTTTGCCTGCACCCCAGAGATGTGCACCGCTTTCGCATCGTCGTGTAGAAACAGTCGACACGGGCGTCGGCGAACAACACCCTGAACGCATTATTATACTGAACACGGAGAGCGTTGTACTGCTTCTGAGTATATGACCCCCACAGGCTGGCTGTGGACAGGGACGTACAAATTGCTCTGAAAAGTGTACGGCCCCCGAACAACGAACAAACCTGGCAATCATAATTGGCCTTCACAGACAATGCCCTCTGCTCCTTAACGATGTACGGATCATTCCTCAGGCCAGAGGTCACGATATGTCCGAGATATTTAAACTGTTGAACTCTTTTTAGCTCGACACCGTTCAATCTAATAGGTGGAACAGAATCCGGGCACCTCCGACCCCTGGCCTGAAAGAACATGCATTCACTGTTCTTTGCGTTATAGAGCAAACCGTGATCCAGCGCGTAACTCTCGCAGAAGCCCAGCAACCTGGACAGAGCACACAGCGAGGCACTCAACAGCACCTTGTATCGGAAAGGTGTGCTTATGTTTAACGATGTGGTACAGACCAACATAGTAATCGCGAAAAAATTATCAACTGTGCGTACAAAACTTCAATACCTACTCGACCCAAATGTATGGAACGGTTGATTAGGTATTTTTTCGCGATTTTGGTCTGTACCACACTCTTATGAGGGAACAGGGCCTGCGATTCTCCATACAAATGTATTCCTCGTTTTTCTTCCTGATATCTCTAGAGCAATAATTTTTTTTTTTCATAAAATCAAGGTCTGCCACGTTCATGTGATTTCCTGCTTTTCAGCAAGTAATTGGTAAAGAAAATATGGCCCTCCGAAAATTACAAAAAATGCCCAATTTTTACCGCCCTTATTAGACGACTACCAGACCAATTCCAAAAGTTTTTAACATGAAATCAAATTATAGGAACCAAGACATACTCTTTTTAAAATTTGAATGTAAAAAAATGATTGAATCGGCTCAGTCTTCGAGGAGAAAACACGGGAATACAAAACGTCGATCTCGTCAAAATTTTTGTGATAACTGCTGCTGCAGCTGTATATCGCACTCTCATAACACTGGTCGGTCGCGGCGCGACGGCAGTACTTTCTTCAAATACTTATTTTTCAAATTCCTCGCAGGCCCTGTACCTCACCTTTCTGATACACGCTGTATAGGAACATAGAAGGAGATAATAACTAATTTCGAAAAGATCAGCGACTTAAGACGCTGATTGTACCTAGGTACGTATTGTACTACCTGATGGGAATTTTTTGTTTTGGAAATATTTCTGTTTCACTACAGTTGATGTTATATACGTTAAAAAGCATATAGATTGATACATTATATATGTTGAGGTTTTTTTTATATTTTATCAAAGATATCTTAGAAATCACAATCATAGCTGGAAGAGTCAATTTTTAGGGTTCCGTACCTCAAAAGGAAAAAACAGAACCCTTATAGCATCACTCGTGTGTCTGTCTGTCCGTCTGTCTGTCTGTCTGTCTGTCCGTCTGTCACAGCCAATTTGCTCCGAATCTAATGGACCGATTAAGTTGAAATTTTGTATACATATGACTTTCTGTGACACAAACACGGAAGGGTAAAGTAAATATATGAATTTTAAATATGAGGGTCACTTTTGGGGGCAAATAAGAAAATTAAAAAAAAAAGTTCTGCAAACTACACCGTGTGACATATCAAATGAAAGGGCTTACTATGAGGGTCTCAAATATATTTTTTTTATAATTTTAAAATAAATTGTTTTAAAGTTATTTAAGAAAATAGACGAAAATTGACCTTTCACCCTCGCCCTTATCTCCTAAACTACTGAGCCTAAAATTTAAAAATAAAATACAGAAAATAGATATTTACCTGTAGATTACAGGAAAACCTATAAGAAGTCTGTAGTCTTAAAACAACATGGTAAATCTCTCAATATTGTGAGTACAAACTTACATTTACAGTTGGAATGTATGGGCGAACATGTTTTTCAACTACAATGTTAAATTTGTTCTTGGGATAAATTCATCCCAACTACGGAACTCTTCATTGTGCGTGGTCCGACACGCACTTGGCTGGTTTTTTTTGTAGAGGTATGGGAGTATTTTAACAATAATAATTTAATTTAATACTTAAGACTAGCATGCAGGTTATTTATCGAATGAAAGTTCGCTGATTGATTACTTATAATATATAAATTTAACAACTAGGTATCTATGTACCTATTCGCACGTAGTTTCTCCTATTTTCTTATCCAAGCAGATGATAATAGTGGATTATTTAAGTTTTGTTTATAAAGTTATTGTAAATAAAATGACAAAACAACCTGATCACAATAGGTACTTGTTTTATTTTTACTTCATGTTATCGACTAAGGGTCAGAATAGAACTACAAATAATTATATTTGATTCAATATTCTTTCATTCCTAATTTAATTTCTGGCCTCATAAATATATACCTACATATATATGTATACCTAATAACATAAATATGGATCTCCGTGTCTGATTTAAATAAATAAATAAAACGATATAGGTTCTTAGATGGGTTGTAACCGTTGTAGCAACAATTAATAATTCTCAGGTAATCATATAAATATTGTTTATTCAAATAAAGTGTAGGTAATATGTTGGTACAAAGCTTTTTTCTAAATTCAAATGAGTTATCGTAAGGATCTGAATCGGAGGACAGACTCGACTAATTTCGATTGCATCAAATAATAATATGCGAGCCGTATCTAGTATGTGACTTTCTTTCTTTGCTGTGGGCGGGGTTCTACTTAATGTATAAAAGGCTCGTCAGGAGATCAACACGCGTATTACAGAGAACACTTTTGTGCCTCCAATATGAAGGTACGTGCTTAACCTTGGAATATTACTATAACTACATATCAAGTGACAAGAAGTGATATTGTGAATTCGACTTGTGAATTTGGAGTGAATTATTTAGTGATGGTTTTTTTTTTAATACTAACGCTCCCGGACTACTAAATCGAGCAATTTCCATGTTAGATTCGAAGGCCTACAACATCAAAATAGTGTCAAGTTAAAGAAAAAGTTTTGATGTAGTTTTGAAGGCGACATACTGGATTACAGGCCATCTTTTTGGTGTTTTGTTCCAAATTTGAATTCACAACCATTTTAAAAGTTATAGAACTTGTTACGGAAAAAAAAAGCAGGGGCTCGATTTAAGAGTCCGGAAGTGTAAGATTTAACTAATGCGTTTATATAATACAGTTCTATATTTCGTGGGTATTTTTGATCGTTCTTCATACTGTTCTAATTGAATGTCTTTATGTTAATAATATTAGCGACCCGCCCCTGCTTCGCACGGGTGCAATCCCCTGATGTGGCGGTATATCAAAACATTATGCGCTATATCTTAGTTAAGAGACACTGTTGGATCTTCAACTATCGGCGCCTAAGCAGAGCGTTGAAAATCCATTGCGCAAAAAAAAAATCGCCGCGATATTTTTACATCCGTGCGAACGTCGGTTCATACATAGCCTTTTTTTTTTTTTTTTTTTTTTGTGGATGGGAAATCATCAAATGACTTCTCCCGCTCTGGGCAAGAGCGGGAGGGCGTGTCAGACTTTTACTGACTAAAACCCACCCATGCTCCTTGGATTTTACTTTTTATCCCGGCATACATTGCATACAGTATACAAGACGGTATTCTTTCTGTTCGACGACACGACGCGTTGTGCACAGTTTCTGAGCAGTAAACCACAGAAAGTACTAGGCTTGTATGAATTCACGATAGTAGGTATTTACATTTCCTGTAAAAATTTCGCGCGGACGAAGTCGCGGCCAAAATCTAGTAATTAATAAAGTCTGAAGTCACCAACCTGGCTTGAGCAAGCGTGGTGATCAATGCTCGTGCCTGTAGTGCTATTCTGTAAACATCTCACCGTGATAATTTAGGTGAAGTGAGCGTGAAGTGAGCCGTCATTCCACCTGAAGCTAGGGGTTGACACTATTGACAGTTCACTTTTAGATCACTTCACCTATGTTTTCACGGTGAGATTTTTACAGAATAGACCGGCAGCTCTGTATGAGAAGAGGCCTTTGCCCTGCAGTGGGACAATAATAGGCTGGTATTATATTTAATTACAATTATAAGATGCTATAAAAATATCTGCCACGGCTGCAATGGGAGACAGTATTGTGTATATAGATTACAATAGTGAAGATAAATTATTTATCATCATCATCATCATTATTTTTCATTTTTTTTTAATATTTTTTTATTTTTATTTTTTTTTATTATTTATTTATTTATTATTTTTCATACATTTTTTCATACAAAAAATGTGCGTATAAATTTGAAATGATATATTTGTATGAAACCGTCCCGTAGAATTAGTGTTCATTCACAGAACAGTTAGAAAGAGTTCGTTCAATCGTTTTCATTGACGAAGCGACACATCGCGTGGTCGCGTGGTGATCAATGCTCGTGCCAGCTCTGTATGAGAAGAGGCCTTTGCCCTGCAGTGGGACAGTAATAGGCTGGTATTATATTTTATTACAATTATAAGATGCTATAAAAATATCTGCCGCGGCTGCAATGGGAGACAGTATTGTGTATATAGATTACAATAGTGAAGATAAATTATTTATCATCATCATCATTATTTTGAATTTTTTTTTTTTTTATTTATTTATTATTTTTCATATATTTTTTCATACAAAAAATGTGCGTATAAATTTGAAATGATATATTTGTATGAAACCGTCCCGTAGAATTGGTGTTCATTCTCAGAACAGTTAGAAAGAGTTCGTTCAATCGTTTTCATTGACGAAGCGACACATCGCGCGTAGTTTGTGAACCACACTATTCAGAATAAAGTAAATATTTATTTAATTACTTTATTTTCTCAAATTGATTTAACTATTCCGGAGTACGAAATTTCTTCACTATTGTAATCTATGTACACAGTACTATCTCCCATTGAAGCCGTGGCAGATACTTTTATAGCACCTTATATAGGGTGACTGGTAATTAGTGACCGATACTTAAACACATGATTTTACTCATGATAACAAATAACTTTTACTATGGGACCAAACCTGAGATTGCGAAAAAATAATCAACTGCCCCATACATTCATGTTCGCATAACTCGTCAAAATGTAGGGAGCAGCAGATTTTTTTTTCGCAATCTCAGGTTTGGTCCCATAGTAAAAGTTGTTTGTTATCATGAGTACAATTATGTGTTTAAGTATCGGTCACTAATTACCAGTCACCCTATATATTGTTCGAAAAAATTACTTTCTAAATCAGATAACCAACTACCTTCATCACTAATGCCTTACTTATTTGGTATAAAGTAATAAAATTACATAGGTACGAGTACATAACTGACTCTCTCGCTTGACTCAATCGATCTCTAAAGGCTTTCCGAAATAACCCCATGTATGTTCAGTGATTATTTACTACGAAACAATCAACATTAATATTATCTGGCATTTTACGGAAATTATTTCCAATAGGCTCAGGAGTTCAAAAAATATTGCGAACATTGAACCAATTTTCAAATAAAAATGTGACAAGAAATCGTTATAATAAATTCTGAGCACAATTCATTTTAGAAAATGAAAGAAAACTCGAAAAACATTCGTTAAAAAATTAATTTTTCGAACTTTTTTGAATTTCTATTACACCAAACACTTGATGTTCATTAGGTGGTTTTCGTAAGACTACGGTCTATAAGAGTTTTTAAAACTACTGGGAAGTCTTTCCCTCACTGCCTTTAACCCGTCGCGCGCCAATTAGCAGACACAATTGAAATTCTATTGTTATCTGTACACATGGTGTACAATCGACATTTTAAGAGTTAAGGGTGGCAGGGAAAGATTTCCCTTGATCGTAAAAAAATAAAAAATAAAAATAAACTTTTTTACAAAAAAATACAACCGACTTCCAAAAACAACACTACAAAGTGAAAAATAACTTTAATTTCGGAAGTCAGTGTCTAGTTAAATGTATTTTAGTTTTTTGCCACCGACTTCCGAAATTAAAGTTATTTTTCACTTTGTAGTGTTGTTTTTGGAAGTCGGTTGTATTTTTTTGTAAAAAAGTTTTTATTTTTCACTTTTTAGTTGTGGTACCTACCCCACACAAATTCTAATACCACTACCTGCAAAACAAACTAGAACATCATCCATATAAAAGTGGGGAAAAAATATGTATTATTGAAGCTAACTCAAAAACTACCAAAGCAAAGTTAATCAATTTTATATGGAACCAACTGTGATGACCCTCTCGAATAAAACAAAAAAATCCAAATCGGTCTAGCCATCTTCGAGTAATCGGGGAACATACATAAAAAAATAACAATTGAGAACCTCCTCCTTTTTGAAGTCGGTTAATTAAAGATTTAATTTTTGGGGACTAAAAACCTGGAATAAATGCTTCCCTTTGAGCTAAGTTTTCTCCTAAACTATAAATAATTGCTGAACATACTTACACCCTCACTGTAAACAGGCCATCCTGTATTATCTATGATTTGGCCTATAGCGGGCTCGCTGACTAGCTTCGGACTGTGATGGCTACCAATTTTTTTTTCAGTAAGTTTTTCTCTTGTATCGGCACGAAATACGTAAGTTAATCCACTAAAAATGTAAAACACTAAAGTTAAAAATTTGAAATCAAAACTTTTTTGTCTATTAATTATAAAATTCTCGTGTCACAGTGTTTGCAACAAAACTCCTCCGAAACGGCTTGACCGAATCTTATGAAATGTTGTGTATAGTAGGTCCGAGAATAAGACGTAAACTATTTTTCATACCCATAAGTGGTAAAAAAAATTACTTTAAAAAAAAGTAAAAACCGACTTTAAAACCAATAACGAATAAAAATAACTTTCATAAAAGAAGTCGGTGCCAAGCTAAAGTGCATTGAAGAATGGAAGACACCGGCTTCAGAAGCTGTTAAGTGTTTAATGAAAGTTATTTTTATTCGTTTTTTGGTTTTGAAGTCGGTTTTTACTTTTTTTTTTAAATAAATTTATTTTTCCATTTTTATTTGAATATACAATTACATAAGTAGCTAAGCCCAAGTCGAAACAAAAGAAGAATCATCAAAATCCGCTTAGAAATACCGGAGGTACAGTGCATTTATGCATATAACTTCGTACATAAGAATAATTACATAATGTATACTAAAACCTTCCTGAATCTGCATACTGATCACGTTAGTGAAAAAATCATCAAAATCGGTTCATTAGTATTTGAGAAAATCGCGGACAAACATACATACATACATACGGGTCGAATATAGGACTCCTTTTTTGAAGTCGTTAAAAATATGAAGAAAATTCATTTTCTCATACATGTTTGGACAGGGCAACGTCTGTCGGGAATCTTTCATTTTATTTAGAATTCCAAATTCAAATTAATTTTAATACAGCATGATATTTAAAAAAAAACAGATTTTTCATTTGTTTTCCCGCCGTTCGCTTTTTCTTTGATATCGATGTTTCTGTACCATGGAAAAATCTAAATAGTGCGCTATTTTCGAATATGAGTTCCGTCATGGCACCAACGCAGCATAGACAGCACGCAATATTAACGACGTGTATAGACAAGGTACTGCAAGTGAACGCACGGTACGTTGTTGGTTTGATCGCTTCCGTTCTGGAAATTTTGATCTTAACAATGAGCCCCAGGGAAAAATTTCAAATCCAATGAGGCGGCGAAAAACGCCTTTAAATAATTATCTTTCACACAGTTCATCCATCGTTTCTTTGGTCTTCCCCTACTACATATTATAACCATCGACATTCAATTTTCAATCAATTTTTTTTTTTCAAATTAATTGGCTCCAATTAATCTTTTTCATATTTTTGACTTTTTTACTTTAAATTTATTCCGGTATTTTACTTTTCAGAAAAAAATCGTAGTTCAATTCTTAAAATATAAATTAAGTTTTCCCACACAATTCAAAATATTCTCAGCTTGCGCTTTCGGGAACTTCGCGCGTTTACAATAGAATATTCATAGCTAAGATAGGACAACGTCTGTCGGGTCTGCTAGTAATGCTATAAAAATGACGCGCCCCGTAAAAAAATAATTGATGTAAACTCCTTGGTGATATTAACTTCTTGGATTTGCCCTGTATTATCGTATTGGTAAAAAAAAACCGGCCACGTGCGTGTCGGACCACGCACAATGAAGGGTTCCGTAGGTGAAAATAATTTATCCCAAAAACAAACATTGTAAACCCAAATTTTTTTTCTTTTGTGATAAAATTACAAATGAACAATTTTTGGACTTTTTCCTTTACTAGTGCTGTGAGGCCTTGCTACTTGCCAAATTTCACAATTCTAGGTCAACGGGAAGTACCCTATAGGTTTTGATTTAATTGTGTCAAAATATGTCGCTTAGATGGCCGTATTTTTTATTGCGTTGACTTAGAAGCTTGTTTTTCTCAGAACTCCAAGAGACCGTAGACCTACGTATTTGATATTATTTCAACTTGATACCTCTTTGCGTTCCTGAGAAAAAGGGTCTTGACAGACTGACGACTTGAAAATATATTTTTAGTGATAGAATTACAAATGAATAATTTTCGGACTTTTTCCTTTACTTGTGCTATGAAACCTTGCTTCTTGCAAAATTTCATGATTCTAGAACAACGGGAAGTACCCTATAGGTTTCGATTTACTTCCGAGTATCAAATTAAGTCGCATAAATGGCAGTATTTTTATATTGCGTTGTCTTAGAAGCTTGGATTTTTTAGTACTCCATGGGATCAAATAGAAGTAAATATCAAATACGTAGGGTATTTGATATTATTTTTAATGTGAAACCTCTACGCGTTCCTGAGAAAAACGTCTTGACAGACTGATAGACAACGACAGACGGATAACGAAGTGATCCTATAAGGGTTCCGTTTTTTCCTTTTAAGGTACGGAACCCTATAAATTGTTTTATAACGTTATTTTGTTGGAGAAGAAGTGTTATATAATATGATTTTATTTTTAAATTTCGGTATTGTGTTGATAAAGTATGTCAATAAAAACTCGTTTTGAAGTTCATAATACGAATTTTACCATATGAGAATAGATAAAATGTATTAACAAATTTTTGCAGGTACTAGTAATCACATTACTATGCGCGTTCGCAAGCTGCGCGGCAGGCGGGGCCATTGCTTGGCCTGGTGCTATTGCCGTGTCCTCACCACTCCTCAAAACCATCATTCCGGGGGAGACCAAGACCACTGCTTATTCCACCACACAGTACATTAATGCGGTAAGCTTTAAGTACTCGTTCAATAAATTACCAAGGGGCCTACATTATACATTCTGTTTAGCTCCATCTCTTTCCAACACAGAATGTTGTAAGCGCAGGTGCGCACGGGCGATTTTTCCCGCGGAGATTTTTTACGCGCACTGTATTTTCAACGCTCTGCATAACGCCAAAAGTTGAAAATCCAACAGTGTGTTTTTTCGACATACTGGGATACATTCTGTTGGATTCTCAACGCTCGGCTTAATACCGAGTGTTTAAAATCCAGTGCGTGATAAAATCCCGCCGCGTTATTGTTACTTCCGTGCTACGTGGGCTAAGAGGCGGTGCAGTGGCGTGATTACAAAAGCCTGTTAATTTCGGCCAGGTACTTGGCCCAACCACTCGGGCTGTTAAAGTAGACACGCTCACTTTAATCGCCAGAGCGTTTGGACCAACATTATGGCCCAAACCAATAGGCTATTAGAGTAGATAAATCGGTATACTCCAACTACAAAAGCCCGAGTGACTCCGCCAGCGTGTGTTTGTCTCTAACAGGGAATTGTAGGTGCAGGTGTGTTTACTCTAAAACCCAGAGCGTTACGCAAGAGAGAGTCCAAGTGACCTCTTTAAGACGAGTTCAAAGAGGTATAAACGGGGGAAATCGAATTCAGTCTGGACGCCCTTATAATGAAGAAACTGCCAAAAGAGCTGGCAAAAGGCCTCATAATATAAGCCTAAATATTGATTTAGGACAGTACCTATAGGCTAAAAAACTTTTTACAAAAAAATATAACCGACTTCCAAAAACAACACTACAAAGTGAAAAATAAATTTAATTCCGGAAGTCGGTGTCTAGTTAAATGTATTTTCGTTTTTTGCCACCGACTTCCGAAATTAAAGTTATTTTTCACTTTGTAGTGTTGTTTTTGGAAGTCGGTTGTATTTTTTTGTAAAAAAGTTTTTATTTTTCACTTTTTAGTTGAGGTACCTACCCCACACAAATTCTAATACCACTACCTGCAAAACAAACTAGAACATCATCCATATAAAAGTGGGGAAAAAATACGTATTATTGAAGCTAACTCAAAAACTACCGAAGCAAAGTTAATCAATTTTATATGGGACCAACTGTGATGTATACCCTCTCGAATAAAACAAAAAAAAAATCTAAATCGGTCCAGCCATTTTCGAGTAATCGAGGAACACGAATTGAGAACCTCCTCCTTTTTGAAGTCGGTTAAAAAAGTGAAAACTAAAATAAGTACCTAATTAAAAGTGCAAAATTAACTTTAAATTCTTAATTTACGTAGACTTGAATTGATGTCTTACATTAAATTTATAAATCTGCAGAAATGTTTGTTTGGTTTTCTTTCAATAAAACTTCACACTGCACCGTCTACACGTGCCTCTCAGGGTTTTGTAGTGGTAGTATTATAAAACGCTGACTTTAATTGCCTGTTGATTTCGGTCCCTTGGTTGGCCGAAACACTCTGGGGATTAAAGTGAAGGTGTCTACTTTAAAAGCCCGAGCGGTTGGGCCAAGTACCTGGCCGAAATCAACAGGCTTTTTGTAATCACGCGGTGCAGTGCGTCACTAAGTTGTTAAGCAGACAAAATTTTCGAACTTATGAAGCAATTTGCTTCAAAATTATTCAGCTTCCGATTGCTAGTGTGTTACGCAATTAGGGCGCAGACTGACACCATGGTTGCCAAGTAAAATTTGTCTTCTATAGTGTTCCGTGCTAAAGTTGGAATGAAGTGGGTAACACTAATTGTTTGTTTTTACAGCAAATTTTTTTCAGAAATTACTATTGTGTAAATATTTGTAAAATATTCTGCTTATGTATTCTTTGATGCAGTTATCTCTAATTGTCTATTTAAATAAGTAAGATTATTAAAATGCACCTATGAGCGTTATGAAATACTTTTATTTGGTTTTTTCGACAGGTGCCAACATCGTACGCATTCGCCGCTCAGCCACAGTTTGCATTCCACCAAGTGCCTCAAGTCAACAGCTTCGCCTCTTTACAACCAGCATACTACCCCGTTCCAGGACACTCGTACATCCCAGCGGCTAACATCTTCTACCCTTCAGCACCCTCTTTTGCTCCAGTGTTAGGATCTGGATTCCCGGCTGCTCCTGCTTATCCTAGCGCCCCTGCCCCTCCTAGTGGTCCTGCTCCTATTGCGCCAGCCTACCCTGAAAGCTCACCGAGTTTTCCACCAAGTCAGCAGGCCGGTGACGCTGACTCAGCCGTAGTAGATTCAGCAGACTTTAACGCCGAGCAGCAAAGACAAGATTCAGGAGCTTCAACACCATCGCCTTCTCAACCCCCAGCCTCAGAACCCACCCAGCCTACTGTTCCTCATTTCCCGCCTTTCCCACCCTCAAACACATTCCCGAATTTCCCAAACTTTCCTCAAATACCACAAGAGTCTGGCCAGGCTCCCGTGTTCCCGCAATTCCCACAAATCCCTCAAATCCCAGGGTTCCCACAAAACCCTTTCTCGCCCCAAGGGCCTTCCTCTCCGCCATCAAATTTCCCCGCAGGTATCAATGAGGACAAGGGTCTGAGTGATGAAGATACGATATCAGTGGAGTCCGCCTAAATGTCATTTAAAACACAGTTTAGAAACTCATAAAGTCAAGTCACATATAAATAAATACTTATTTCATTAAAGATTTATAACAAAATTGTGACAATTACAATTCTATTCTACGATTTTTGTTGTAATAAGAACTGTTTTCTTCTGTAAAAACCCTTTTTTATATATGTACTCAGTATATTATACTTATATTCTGTAAACAATCAGAAAACACTTACTTTATGTACTATCAAAATTTAATAAAATGAATGAAATATCGTTTGATCTTTATTGGTAACACATAGAGTGTTATAAGCTGAGCTGAACACAACTTTTCCATCTAATCTTCAATAACAGACAATACAAAAATGTTCCCAAAATATTTGTTTTATTAGAAACCGCTTATCAAGCGGAACATTTACTCGTAATCTTGAGCCTGCAAGGTACCTTCTCTGTAGGTTGGGACTCAAAGTTCGAGAATACAAACGACCTTTTTTTTTTTTTTTTTGTGGATGGGAAATCATCAAATGACTTCTCCCGCTCTGGGCACAGCGGGAGGGCGTGTCAGACTTTTACTGACTAAAACCCACCCATGCTCCTTCAGCTGCCCGTGCCAGGGCCACGGTATCTCTTTCGAACTACCCGCGACCCAAACGACCTGAAGGCCAATTCTCGTATCTAAAAACGGTCAAATTCAAGTCGCAATCTCATGCCAGCGACAATCAAATGTCAGAAATGCAGGTAAACGCTATACATTTTTGACAGATTGAGACTGAGATGATCTCATCTCAGTCTCAATCTGTCAAAAATGTGCGAACGTTGTTAAAAATACAGGAATTGCCCCTCAGATGACTGCCTCGTTGGTGTAGTTGTCGTAAGTGCTACTACTGAGCATGAGTTCCTGAGTTTGAGCCGTTCTAGGTCGATTCCCAGGGTCAGGTGTTATTGGGTTTTTCCAACAGGAATTTATCAGTAGCAGCATGGAGTCTGGATTAGTGCCCGGTTGATGACAATAGGCGCGCCTCCTATTACATGGGACTTAAACATAACTGGCGAAATGTGGGTGTACCTACTGTAAGTACATGTGCCTCACCCTTTCGATGACATTGGCATACAGGTAGACTACGACCTGGATTAGGGACTTTATACTATCTCAGTAGTAGGTTCCCGTGGGATAATTTCCGACATCCACGCGAGTGGAGCCACAGGCAAAAGCTTTCAAGGGCCTTAGCACATTTCCGCCGCGATACAGCGATACCGCGAAACCGCATGATGTTCCGCTGATTTTCCGCTGATGTTCAGTCAGTTTAATTGAACTACTGCAGTTTCGCGGGGGAGATGTGCTAAGGCTTTCATATATTGGCTTACACTTGCAGTTTTTTAATCGCGAAATATTTAATTCAAATCAGAACAGAAGTACTTAAAATTTTAAGAACATTAACTCTTAACAGCTAAACGAAAAATAAGCAGTTTATCGAATCATTTTGTGTTAATTTTGATGATGTTAAAAAAGTAGTAGTGTTAACTGACTTCTGTTGCTGACCGTACCTACCTATACAGATAAATAATCAACTTTTGTGGAGGGGCGTTCATTTTTAGAATGGTTTACCTCTACCTATATTGCATAACGACCAGCACCCTGATTGCGTAACACAATATCAATCGAAATCGATTTCATTTTGCGTGTGGGTGTGTGTGCTTGGATGAGTACGTGCAACGCCGACGACAGCGTCGGCCCAACTTATTCGCAGTGCCACGCCACGCGGTCGAACAAAACTGTTGGACAACGTCTCCCTGACGCGAACAATGCGTACAGGTTGCCGACAGAATAGATCTTTTCTCATGGTCACTGAGCGAGTTCGCAAGGGCAACGTCTTATGTTATTGATTTGTAAATGTTGTATGGCATGGATAAATTAATAATAGGTCTTTACCTATGAAATTGCCGTTTTGTATGAAAAAATTTAAACGAATTTTTTTCATGCATTTTTTATTTGTATTAATCGAAGTAATCAACCAAGCAAACAATGCATCTTTGCCACCGCAGTGGCAGTTTATTGTTGCCCTTCTTAAAGAAATCAGCTGGACGGGAGGCAACAAATTCTTCAAAGGCATTTTGTACTGCCTCTCGGGTATTGAATTTTTTTCTCGCCAAGAAGTTATCCAAATTCTGGAAAAAGTTGTAGTCTGTAGGCGCAAGGTCTGGTGAGTAGGGCGGATGACGGAGAGCTTCCAACCCCAGTTCTTGCAACTTGGAGACCGTCTGCTGTGCAGTATGAGGTCGCGCGTTGTCGTGCAGAAGCAGCGGAGACGAGCGATTGACCAATGCTGGTTGGAGATGTGCCAGCTTCTCCATCATTGTGTTCAGTTCTTCACAGTACACATCTGAAGTAAGGCTCTGGCGCTAGACCACCAAACAGTGTCCATCACTTTTCTAGGGGTAAGTTTTCGTTTAGGGCATTGTTTAGGTGCTGAACCAGGATCCAACCAACTTGCTGAGCGCTTGCGGTTATCAAACAGAATCCATTTTTCATCGCAGGTAACAATGCGGTTCAAAATTCCTTCATTTGTGTGTCTGTTGAACAGTGCAAGGCACGTCTCGACGCGTACTTCGCGCTGGCGATCATTGAGTTCGTGGGGCACCCATTTGTCAAGCTATTTTACCTTGCTAATTTGACGCAAATGGACCAATATTGTTTTGACGCTAACGTCGAAAGCTGCTGCTAATTCAGCCGTAGATTGTGTATCATCAGCTTCCACAATCGCCTTTAATTCGTCATTGTCGACCAAAGTCTTCGGACGACCGCGAGGTTCATTTTTCAGGTCGAAATTTCCAGAACGGAAGCGAGCAAACCAATAACAAGTGGTGCGTTGGTTTTTAGTGTTAGCTCCGTAAATGTCGTTGATGTTGCGTGCCGCTTGTGCCGCGTTGCTGCCACGACGGTACTCATATTCCATAATTACTCGAATTTTTAACGTATCCATGATGACGAAAAATATTGAAATTTGATGAAAATGTAACACTAATCAATAAACAAATGACTACTTTTGGAAAAAAAAATCCATGTTTTTAAAATAAAATTAATTTGAAATTAGAATTCTTAGCCAAACAAAAATTATTTTGATTTGAAATGGCCAGTACTGCAGAACGGCAATTTCATAGGTAAAGACCTAATATTATGTTGTAAGTTATTGCATGAATTGTAAGTTAACTACACTACTGAATTGGGACACTGTAATGATAGCGTAAGTATGTAAATAAATAAATAAAAAAATTTGACAGTTCAAAAATACTCATTGCGTTATTTACGTTGTTGAGCAAACAAAATTCTCGAACATTTGAAGCAATGGATTAGCAATTTACTTCAAAATGATTCAGACAACTTCGATAGTTTTCGCTGCTAAAGTTGGTAAGAAGTGGATAACACTACCTAATACTCGTAGGTATTGTATATTTTGCACAGCAAATTATTTTTCTATACACTTCCTCGAAAACTGGCTCAATTTCACACGCGTGCGATTTTTCATTTTCCAACACGTGTGCGGGAAAAAAAAAATGCCACAGATAACTTATACCTATACATAGTCCAAATTGGTTCAATGCCTCTATTCACACCGTCTCTATTCGGAGGTGAATTTTTATTTTTAATCTCGACAAAGAGTTAAGCCGTCTTTACAACGTTAATATTTTTTGAATATTTAAATAATGTTTATAAATAGAATATCATCAAAAACCATAATTATTACAATAAAAAAAAACGTTTTAGAACAAATTAACATTTATTTGTGTTCTAAACTCAAAAATATTTGAATTTTCTATTTTTCATATTAGGCTGTTTATCGTATCTCTCTGTTTATATTATATGTTTCCTAATTCATGACAAAAATATTTTTCCTTAGTTTATTTTAATTCTTCAAAAGTGTATTGAAAAACGTCATTTGATACCGTGGTCATTTGATTTTGCAGTTCTCGGCTCAAAAACAACCTCGCCTACGGCTCGGGTGTTAATTCCGCCTCGAATGCAATTACAAAAATTCTCCACTTGTATCAAAATGTACAATTTAGAAATTATTATTACGTAAAGATTTGTAAACTGTTCTGCTTGAGTATCATTCCTAAATACGGACATTCTACTCTAGAGTAATTTTGAATAAGTTATCTCTAATTGTCATTTCTTGAATATATTTTGAACACTAATATATAATATAATTTATTCCACCACCCACGATTAAGTTCCTATTAACTTACTTGGCAGATAATTTCATATAAATTCTGTTCCATTTTTGAATTTATTCGATGAGTAGTGGCTATTCGGACATCGTGAAATGGGCTCTAAGGCCTCTGCCTCGAATTTCGCGGGCAGCGGGGCGGCAGCGGCGGCGGCGCGGGAGCGGCAGGATTTTATGCATAAAAACAAATGGACCGGACCTCGAAAACAGCGGCGCGGAAGTGGGGCGGGACAGTGCGAGAATGAAAGAGTTAACAACGACTAAAAAAACTATGTTAGTAAAGCTTACAAACTATGTAAATAAATTGTATTAGAAGAACGTTTAATGTTATCCTCGACTTAAAAATTGAAATAGTTTTCATACAATTCCATACATTTTGCTTACTTACGTATAGATGACTCGTCTATTGAAAATGAGATTTGTGATTGTTGTATACTTCGTTTTGTTTAGAAAAAATAACGTGTGAATTTATAAATAACATAGTATCATGCCATAAAATACAGTTGTGCCGTTATTGTAGTTTCTGTTTGAACACGGAGAGTAAACGAGGCTTAGTGAACCAAGTTTATACTTATTAAAATGTCGTTCCAAAGTAATGTGGCGTTATTTTATGTGATTTTATTTATTTTACGTGAGTGTTCTTTAACATTCGCTGCGCATAATGAAATTACGGAAGTCACGTCTGTTACGAAGGTTTGATTCTATCAGTCCTTATTTTTTACCTGCTGCACAATATCCTAGGGGTAGATACACTGCCATAATAAAACATCACGTCTGGTTTCCCGAAGTGACACATTTCATCAGCTAATACTTATGTAGAAAGTTTAGATCCACACCGACACTTTTTAATGTGGTTAGACCAAAATGAAGAGCTTATAGAGTATTTAAGTAGTTTAAAGAACAGGGAAGAAATTATAACTTTTATTTCGGATAAGTACACCTACCATGTTATAGAAATTCTTAGAACTATGTTAGGAATAATTACATGTGACATAGTTAAAAAAAAAAATACACGTACTGCCGCAATGGCGACATTAATTAAAGACACAGGTAGGGCTAGTGGCCAGTAGTCATAAAAATTATAATAAGAAAAAAATATTAGTAATTTGAAAAAAAAAATTAAACTAAAAAAAACCGACCGACGCTTTTTTTTTGTTCGTCGTTTGTCTTAATTGTTCTGACCTGGCAAGTAGCTTCATGAATTAATTTTTTGCAAAACTCCCAGAAAAAAAACTGGAGGGGCGAGGCTTTTTTTTTTCGTTCGTTTTAATTTTATCTCTGCACTTTCACATTTGGGACAGCAGTGGATGTGAAACGTGGATGTTGTCCTCTATGCCAATAAACTATATAGTTGTTTTTTTAGAAAATATGCTGTTGAAGGCTTTCAATTTGATACCCATATTGTAATATTATATTAATTGAAAAAAAAAAATGTTTTTTTTCACCTTTTAAAATGGAGCAATATTGCCGCCATATTAATTTTTACGACGACGTAAGGATTCTAGCGATACTCCATACATTCAAATTTATTCATTCATTTAAAAGTTTAATATAGCCTTTTAAAAAAAAAGTTATTGTGGAATAAAGAACCTCACATACATACAAACATAATGAACCTTGAAAACATTACACTCCTATTTGGGCAGTCGTGTAATAATAAAGTGTAATTAAATTATAACATCTTTATAAAACAAAAACGCACATTTTTTTAAATGTATAAAATTAGTGGCTAAATTTTACTCGTATGTGATAGGTACTTGATATTTTTTTGTTTTTGTTTTAAGGATAATAGTTGTTACCACTACATAATGTCAGCGTTACTTCCGTTTGCTGACATGGATGTTATCGATGGAAGACAGAAAAAAACCAGAGTGAAAAGGAATGGCGATTCTGGCTCTGGCGCTGGTTCGTTTTTTTTTTTATTGATAACATAGCCGTGTACAAAAACTCCCTTACTTAGTTAACTTAACTTTTATATTTTTTGTAACTTAATTTTACCAAATTGGCTTTTTTTTCTAGTGGAAACTAAGTGTAAATTTATGGTTCGATCTGTCAAAATCACAGTTTGGCATGATTTTGACAGATCGAAACGCTAGTTTCATTCAATAGGTACTTCGCCAAATAGAACGCGTACACAGCACCGCGTTTAGCGTCGCGTTTTAACGTCGCGTTCTTTTGGTGTCACACTGAAATTGACTAGATTAGCGTAACACTCGTTAACGCAACGTACCATTCACGAGAGCCTAGTGTAGATCGCTAGCATTTCCGACAATTTGTCTTTATTGCTATGTTTTTATAAGAGTTATCCTTCGTATTATAAATATAAGCAGGGTTGTTTCCGAACCAATTATATCAGATTTTCAGTCATAATACAGTATTATACACACGTGTAGTTGGATGATAGAATAAAATTTTGAAAAAAAAAATACAACACGTGGCGTCAAAGTATCCTAACGCCGCGACGACAGAGCGTTGCGTATTGCTGACGCCGGCGGGCGCTCTGTTTGACAGTAAACATACGTCATAGTACAACACAATTCGGCGCTATAGCGCGGCGTCAGGCTAGCACTCTAAAAGGCCTCTGCCTCGAATTTTGCGGGCAGCGGGGCGGCAGCGGCGGCGGCGCGTCTCGCATTGTCCCGCCCCGCTTCCGCGCCGCTGTTTTCGAAGTCCGGTCCATTTGTTTTTACGCATAAAATCCGGCCGCTCCCGCGCCGTGCCGCTGCCGCCCCGCTGCGCGGCCCGCAATATTCGAGGCAGAGACCTAACGTGCGCTAAGAACGCGTTCTATTTGGCGAAGCCTTTGAAGTCAGTAGGTATATAGGCACCTTACCACTCACTGCTAACTGTTTTTAATGTTGTTAAGCCAGTCAAGTCTTGACTTCTTCTTAGCATGTCGATTGCAAATATTATGTTAAATTTCCTATTTGCAACGCAAACAGCATTCGCTAACGCAGATATTTTGGGTCCTCGCGTGCATTGGTAACAGGCCATGTGGCGCAAGATGAAAGGTGAGCCATGTCTGCGAGGAGACGCCACATGTATATTGAGGATCGGAATCAACCTGTCCTACTTTTATTAGTAAATATATGGTCACCTTATTAGAAAAGGATTCCGCTGCCAAGAAGTTTTCTCTTTCTAGACCGACTATTCGGCACTAGTCAGCATTCCAGGATGAACACAGCGAATGACAGGGAAGAAAAGAAATCTCTAGAGGAGGCCTTCACTTCCAATTAAATGGGGGGTTCTTACTAGCGCAGAAATTTAAAATTAGATTAAATTTACGTAATATTAAAGAAATTGTAGGTAATTTAGGAAAAGTATGTTTTTGTAATTTTTTTGTAAAAAATATAAGGCTTTTTTATTTATTTTATCTATGTACCTATCTATATAAATAAAGAGGAGTCCTGACTGACTGACTGACTCATCAACGCCCAGCCCAAACCCTTGGACCTAGAAAACTGAAATTTTGCACAGAGGTTTCCTTTATAATGTAGACAAGGAATAAGGAAGGAATTCCCGGTAGTACGTTCCCGTGGGATATTTCCCGACATCCACGCGGGCAAAGCCGCGGGTAAAAGCTAGTTTAACATATAGAAATAACTGCTTTTCTATTATTAATCACTGTAATTTTCAATGTTTTTCCTATTAATTAAAATTGGAGCACTGCGCCTTTGTTTTTACAGGCTTGCAGAAAAGGGACTGGTATATTGGTTGCACAGTTTATTTTTAGATAGTACCTAGTCACTTTTGTGAGGCTAAGAGCCTATTTAACGATGTTTAATACCGAATAAATAAGAAATGGAACAGATTTTGTTATGAAATTATCTGCCAAGTATGTTAATAGGAACTTAATCGTAGGTGGTGAAACAGGCTCTACGCCTATGGCAAGTCTATGGTTACCTTCTTGGTTGCCATGTTTCGACGAAGTAAAAAGTTCGTTCCATTTTTAAATTACATTATGAGTTTTCATTTAATTGGCCGCTAAACACGACAGGGATTTTCGGAGTATTCTCATATGTCCCCGAATGTTTGTCTCCAAATGGGGACAAATGAGTATTTCGTGTCATTGTCCCCAAACTTCTAAATGGGGACAAATGGGAATTTATCTGTCCCCAAAATATTCTGAAAATAATCTATTCATGTCACAGTTGAGCGCGATAGTACGCACGGCTACAGATGAAGCTATACATTTCCAGTATAAGCTGATCTCGCATTGTATAGGATTTCCCTACAATGTGAGGTCAGTGTAAACTGGAAATGTATAGCTTGATGTGCAGCCGTGTGTACTATCGCGCTCAACTGTGACATAAACAGATTATCAATAGGAATAACGAAGTAGGCGAGCGATAGGTACAATCCCCCAATCCCTAAATCGGGCGCAGATGGGAATACTACACATTTTCATACATTGCCGACCGCTGCTCACATGTATTGGACTAGTAACAGCATTTTCGATTTATCTTAAAGAAGGTTGTCAAAATAATGCTCGAATTTCTAAGCATTTTTGAGAAAAGTCGTTTATCATTGCATCAATCTTATATAAATTTATCGTCCTCGGTGATAAAAAACTGTCTTAATGTGAATATTGTGAACAACTTGATTAATAACAAGACAACCCGTCATCCTCGGACTTATTTGTAAGAAAAATTATCTAAAACAAACGACTTTTTTTTTCTAGGTAAATTCGCGGACGCAGCTTCGATGAGTCCAATGAAAGTGCTGCAACTCTTTTTCGCAATGATAAAAAATACTGTTGCTGATGAGTATATTGGCGGGGTACATCCATTGTCCCGTAGTGTCCCAGGACCCGTTATAAAAATGTTTAAGGCACAAATTATAGCAGAACTCTTCCCCAACCTTTCGCCTGATCATTAAATCATTTAGTACACACATAAACTCACGCCTTCTACCCATGAGGGTAGGCAGAAACTACAGAACGCCGCCTGCTACGATCCTTAGATACTCCTTTTGTCTCTTTTACGTTCATAAATCGGTTGCGAGTATTACGCACCTGACATATGTCCTCCTAGGGCGTCCCCTCCGGCGTTTCCACTCACATCTGCCTTCTAAATACCTTTTGTTAGTCGCCTTTCATTCATCCTCTCAACATGAAAAACCATATAAGGAACTTTTTGTCACAACATCTTTTAAACCGCACCCTTGCCCTATCTCATCATTCCTCAGCCTATCATTCATAGTCAGATGCTTAGCAAGGCACGCATGTCCACAGTTTTTATTCTACTTTCATGCTTCGTTGGCACACATTATTCATTTCCATACATAAGCGTAGGCACTAGCACACTATTGTGAACAGCCAGCCTAGCCTTTTTGTCGCATCATATATGTATACCACCATTCACTTTATTTCCTGCATTTACTCTCCTTTCCACATCTTCATCAATCCTCCCATACCTTGTAAACAGACTCCCCAAATATACCACAAACTCACTCACTTGTTCCACTCGTCATTTATTTTCACATCACACACCGATACGTCCTCTTCTCTTTCAAACACCATGACCTTCGTCTTATTCACATTTACACACGCGGACAAAGAATACGGGTCAGTACGAAAAACTATAGAGCTAGCGGCATGAATGAAACTGGATGTTAAGTATAGATAATTTACCAGTTATTAAAACAACACCAAATGTTGGAAAAAATAATGTTTTGTACCTCTTAGACAACATAAAAACGAAACTGAGAACGGGTCTTCTTTGGTTCTTCGGGTCTTCCGTTCTCAGTTTTGTTGATAATGTGTTCAAATCGCGAAAGTTTAAAAAGTTTAACACAAAAACGAACTTTAAAACAAAACTAATACTTTGTATTGCCTCCACGGGCTCTCCTCACAGCTGCCAGGCGATTGGGCACGCTGATTATAAAGTTTTTATTACGTTAGGTCATTTAAGGTTTTGTTTCATACGATATTAAAATTATCTGTAATATCAAGTTAGTTTCATGCATGTAACAATTAATTTGTAAATTACAGGGATTTTCGTCATCGACCCGTATTATTTGACCGAGAGTTCATATTTCTTGTGTTTGTGATACAATGATTTTTTTCATTAGTACATACACCAACGATACACTTTTTTCTGGAACATTCTAGTTTTACTTAGACAATTGTTTTTGTGAACCATAAATGTTTTTTTTTTTAAATAAAAAAAATACTATTTTATTCCGTTTATTCTTTTTTTCCTTATAAAATACATTTTTAAATATTTCTTAGAAAACATTTATAAATTTAAAAAATAGTAGCCCATCGGTATCGGGAACAGGGTCCGAGCTACCGGTGGTCAGGGCTCCAGAGAGAGGAACCACCTAATAATGCGCGCCGTGTCCAGAAGTTATACCGCTTTCTGAACTGCCCAACGAGAGCCTCCTTATGTGTTGGTCGACGCTCTTGGCAATTGAGCCATTGGCTGATACGAGTATTGGCACAATGTTGCGATCATTGTGCCGATAGTCGTATACCGAGTTGTGTGCCGAGCACTTATTTGATTTTTTATTATTCATCCCTTTCATCTTTTAAGCTTAATTATTGACTTTGAAAACATGGGTTTTTACATGAACGTTTTTATAATAAGTATCTGTTGTCATAGTTCTGCATATTCTACAGGCACATGAACATGCATATCATATTCATTAAAAACAACATCATCATTAACATTTTTATTATTAACATTATGAAATTATAATAATACCAAATACAAATAATTGGCAAGGAAATTGAATTTGGATTTGTTCATGCACTACCGTCGGCACTATTTTCCGCCTCGCTGCTTCGTCTTTCGCTCCATGTTATTCTCCTCATCGCGGTCACTGTGGCAAAATAGGATCAAAATTAAATTACGTTATAAAAATGAATAATTTGGGAAATATTCATATTTTGAGGTAAATAAACGAAAAGGAACAGTAGTAATTGGTTACTCGAAAACTGTGAACTAGCCTTTTGTCAGTAGCCTCGGACACCACTGAGGACATCACGGCCAGACAAGCAGCCGAAGTGCGGGTCGCTTATGACAGATCGCGAATAGTCGGCGTTTCGGCTGTACCTATAAAGAGCCCCACGTAAGAAGGTAGACTACCTACCGGGTAAAATAGGGTGAATAGATGTCATAGCCAAAGGTCGATATGCAGTCTCTTCCCGGAATTACTGGTTTACCCTAGGTTTGACCAAAGCCTTCGGGCAAACCCCGAAATAAATTCCGATTTCGGCCTTTGACTAAAGTATTTTTAGTCAAACCTAGAAGTTCCTAACTTTTCAGTCAAACGTCGAAAGTAAAATAATCTGTTTCGAGCTTTGCCTAGTCAATCTTAGACGCGACTGGCAGACTCGGTCAACCGTCGACTGTACTTGTAGTATGTTTAAACAAGTGTATACAGTTCGATTCAAACTATATGGCGGCTCGGAAGTTAGCTGCGAGTGCCGGGATAGTACAGTCTATACCCTAAGTCATCAATTCAGATAATTTATGTAAACAAAGGTGATAACAGATCAAAAAAATATCGTCATAATGGTAATTCACATAAAATGGCGGAAAACAAGGCTATATTGGCTTTTATGTACTTATTTTAGAAATAATAATTAAACAATTATCATACCGTGTTAATTTTTATAAGTTTTCGGTTTTAAACAAAGTTATTAAAAAAAGAAAATTTTGTGGTATAAAAAATATTATGATACTGGTAACACTACAGGAGTTCCCAACATTCTCAAATTTCATTTGACATAATTTGCAAACTCGCGTCTTTTCAATACGTTCGTGTTCTTTTCTCCGATCATATTATTCGCTGCGTGTTTGTTAATTGTGCTTTGTTATCATCGTGTTAAGTGTTTCATTTTGTTGTTAGTTGTTATATTTCCTTGTTTTTGTATTTCCTTGTTTTTGATAAATTGTTTTGCAGCACTGTCCTGTCATTTTGACAGTGACATTTCTTTGTTTACTAAAATTATCTGAATTGATGACTTAGGGTTTAGTCGACAATAATTAGGCTCCATTTAATTATTTTTATAACTCGAAAGTTGTGTGAATGTTTTAAGTGCTGTATGGTACTCGTAAGTACCAAACAAATACCACCATTTGTACCAGTACAAATAAGTATTTGTCAGTTTATCGAGTGCGAGTTGAGGAGGGTTCAAGGAAAAATAAAATAGGATTTTATAAAATATGATAAATAATGTTTTTTATTTTGTATTTATGACAACGGCTGTATCCCCTCCATAAAAACTTCTTTACTTGTGGAAGGAATTTCCATCGAAATATCGCTTCCTTCGTCTTTACTTGAATCCGATTCCTCCTCAGAGTCAGTACCGGATTTACTGTCATCGTCACTGACATCGATAATAAACTCGTCCGTCATTCTTACGTCAAACTTAACGTAAATAACGAACAGATGAAAACAAAACAGTCAATAACATTAAAAAACTTAACGGAACAATAACATAAAAAACTTAACAAAACAATTACAACAACAAAACTATTATGAGCTATCTATCTAACGTATCGTGCAATTCTAAATGTCATAATGCCTCACCATGTATGAATAAAGACTTTTTTTTTTTAATTTTAATTATAACAACATTGTAACAATCAACAATAAAATAAAAATAAAAAATATCGTTATATTACACCTCTAACAAATTAAGATATTCTAATACCTAATTGAAGTTTGACTGGTCAAACCCCGGTTTCATTAAATTGAGTTTCGACGTTTGCCTGACTAAATTAGCTCCTAGGCCTCGGGCAACGGCTACATCTGCGATTGGACACAGTTCATCTTGACCACGACCGCTCTGTCAAGAGCGAAGCGAAGAAGAAGGTTTCACGAAAATTTTTTAGTCAGAGGCCGAAAAACTTCGTTTGTTTGGGCTTTGACTTAGTCGACGTTTGCACGGACGTAAAAATATAGCGGCGATTTTTTTTCGCGCACTGGATTTTCAATGCTCTGCTTAGCGCCGAGAGTGCAAAATCCAACAGTGTGTTTTTTCGACGCGCTAGAATGTACTCTGTTATTGTTATGTTGGATTCTCAACGCTCGGCTCAATAACGAGAGTTGAAAATCCTGTGCGCGATAAAATCCCGCCGCGATTTCATTACGCCCGTGGAAACGGGGGCTAAGACAGTCAGACCAGTCAGACCAGAGGATTGACTAGTCAAACCTAGGAGCGCCGGAGCTTCAAGGTTTGACTATAACATATATTACAAAACTTTAAAGGGGTTTTCGTACTAACAAGGTATATCAAAATCATTCATCATTCAGTAAAAAAAAATCGATTTCTTGTAGGAAAACCAAAAAAACCATTTTAAAGTTACAAATAAAATAATTTAGGCTCAAAAACATAACCAACCTTATTAGATTGCAGTTGGATAAACGACCGGGAGTCACCCATTGTGTATAGGTTGTTATCATTACTACATAAGGCCCCACACTTTATAGAGTCCGTCCGCCGGCAGTCCGCACGGCAAGCGGTCCACTCATAAAAACTGGCGGTCCATTTTTTTTTGAGTAGACAGCTGGCGAACTGTAAATGTGTGGGGCCCTTTAGAACCCAATAGCTTGACAGGCGTCGATATCAAGAGATCGGACGGCATGTCTTGATGTTCCTGGAACATGGGTAGGCCCTTATTGTGGGACGCAAACGTTCGATGTGTTGATTCTCTGGCGCTATCTACCTTCCTAACTCGGTGTGCTGTGCTGCCGCTGCCGCTGCAGCTGCTGAGAACCTCAAACGGCGTGAATGTAAAAACCAGGTCGGTAATTATATTTTCGAGTCGTTTGGGGTTGAAACCCTCAAGCGTGCTCATTTGCTGGTGTTTGTGATACAAAGATTTTTTCATTAGTACGGTCAGCAACAGAAGTCGGTTAACACTGCATCATCTGAATTGACATCATCTATATTAATACAAAATGATTCGATAAAGTGCTTTTTCTTCGTTTAATTGCTAAGAGTTAATGTTCTTAAAATTTTAAATACTTCTGTTCTGATTTGAATTAAATATTTCGCTTAATAATTAAGATAAAAAAACCTTTGTTGCTGACTGTACCAACAATACACCTCTTTCTGGAATATTATATTTTTACTTGGAAAATTGTTTTTACAAGCGTAAATGATGAATCAAACGTAACGGGTAGGTAGCTTACCTGAGTTCCCAACAACTAATTTGAATAGTTTAAATAAAACCGCTACGGTAACTAAGATATTTTTTCTCTCTACCAGAATTCATACATCCATACTAATATTATAACATCGAAAGTAACTCTATCTGTCTGTCTGTTACCTTTTCACGCCTAAACCACTGGACGGATTTTGATAAAAATTGGCAAGGCTATAGAAAGCATCCTGAGGAAGGACTTATGCTACTTTTTGTCTCAAAAAAATATCCGGGGTGATATAGGGGATGAAAATTTGTATGGGAAACCCAACATTTCTTGAGTTATTCATAATTGAAAAATTCAAGTTTATGCTTATACATAGTAGGAAATTACGTTTTTGAAAAATCATCCCCTATAGGGCTTCAATTGTCCCCCCCCCCGGTGGGTTCCCGCATTGTCTGTCAAGGCGGGGGGAGGAGGCAGTAGCCGTGGCTTGGTCACCCACGGTGAAGCGAAGAGAATCCCGAGGACGGGTCGCTCGTCAGGGCTTTTCCTGGTATGCCGAAGACGTAACGGCCAACGGGTAGGTTGCGGTACCGCTTGGGCGACACCGCAACTGAGGCGGGCCGCGATGTCTATTGGGAGGCATCGCGGCTGAGGGTTGGAGGCTGCGGTAGGAGAGGAGTGCCGGTATTGCGGTACGCCGCTCTCCCTACCTTCCGCGGCCTTGACGAGGTCGCCACCGCTTGATGGCGGGCGCGGTGGGGTCGCAGGAGAGGAGGAGTGTCGGTATGACGTTGGCCGCTCTCCCTATCCTCTGCGAAGCCAATGACTTGACCCGTCGCAGGGGGACCAAGGGTGCCCAGACACGGGGTCGTCTGGCGCTCATGTGCTGGTTTGGTCCCTGGGGTGGTCACGGCGTGCAAGGTGTTCTGGTGCGCTTGTGATGGGGAGTAGGTACTCCCCAGAGGAAGGTCCGGTGACGGACAGCCGCGGCCGGTTCACGGATAAGTGCTAACGCGTGCCCGTGTTCCCGCCGTTAAGCGGCAGTGGAGGACACCGTGGAGTTTTAGTGGGTTAGAGTCCCACATAACTGCACTATCTCCCCGTGGTAGTGCAGTATGCATGAGCAATTCTCCACGATAAAAAAAAAAAACTAGGGGTTCAATTGTGGTTGTCCGCTCTAAAGTCCACCATGATCTGGCTGCTGCACCCAGGATTGGCTTTAGACGGTGGAACTCCGCAATAGTCAACAGTACAGGCACGAAATTGTATATATGCTAATAATTATTATATGATAGTCCGTTTTAAAATCTATCATTATCTAGCTGTTGAACCCAGGATTGGCTCCAGATGAAGAAACTCGTCTCTCTGTTATTAGTACAGACACGAAATTTAATATACGCATTTAATTATGATAGTCCATTCTAAAGTCCACCATGACCTGGCTGCTGCACCCAGAATTGGCTCCAGACGAGGACACTCATCAGCGGTCAACAGCACAAACACAACTCGGTTGGCTTCACACCATGACTGTGTAAAGGCGTGTCTGGGTTCGTTGGATTTTCCTTTACAAGTACCTTTCATGTGAAAGTAATAGAACTGATATTTAAGCAAATTCCAATGCCAAAAAGTAACTAAGTAAAGTTTAAGTAAAAATCTTTTTTTTTTTAAGGACCAAATATAATTTACATAAACATAAAACTGTAATATTTTTTTAAAAGGATGAGGCGTGAATGTCCTTCTTACGCTTAAAGATAAGACTCAAGCTTTTAAGAAAATATTAAAGTCCTATGTTTAGATACGTAAATTTTATTTAGTACCTTTTAGTTCAAGCTTGTTTTTTTAAAAGATATTTAGTTATTATTACAATTTACCATGTTAGTTAGTACGTATGGGTCAAATTTTGCAAGCTGAATTAAAACTACTTCCTCTTATTCTGCAGTGTTGAAATTTTACATGTTGGTCCAGTTTTGAAGACAATACATTTTTATGATGCATGAACTGATTCTACATCTTTTTTTTTTTTGTGGATGGGAAATCATCAAATGACTTCTCCCGCTCTGGGCAGTGGCGGGAGGGCGTGTCAGACTTTTACTGACTAAAACCCACCCATGTTCCTTCAGCTGCCCGTGCCAGGGCCACGGTATCTCTTTCGAACTACCCGCGACCCCGGCGGCATTGGCCCAATTGACCCCGTCACTGCTGACATCTCTTTGAGGCGCGCGTGGAACACAACGCGCCGTTGAACCGGGCCTGGTCCTTACCGGACGGCGAGCTGCCCATTACTCGTCGTCCGCAAGCCCGCGCCTACGGTGGCCGGGAATCGGCAATTGATTCCCGCCGCCCAGGGCGTCTCCTACGGCGGCTAGGGGCGCGAGGGCGCGGCTGTTGCCTCTCCCTCACGCGTTCCGCTTCCTCCTTCGCGAGCATTACTGCTTCGTAGAAGGAGGTGACGGCTTCCCATGCACTCTCGCTCCGCACCATGGCCTGGACCAGGTTTGGACGCGAGAGATCGCCGCCGCCGATCGCCTCCGTGAGAACACGGCGGTGCTCCGCCCAAGCCGGGCAGACCTCCACTGTATGCTCCACCGTGTCCTCCGGGCGATCCACACAATGGTGACACCCGGGCGTTTCCTCCCGCCTTATCCGAAATAGGAACCTCCCGAAACAACCGTGTCCGGTGAGGACCTGCGTCAGGCGGAAGGTGAGGACGCCGTGGCGCCTCTCCAACCACTCCTCAAAGAGGGGACTTATCGCCGCAATTGTGGCGTGCCCAGCGCTGGGTTGCGACAATCGCACTCTCCATGTCGCCATGAGATTCCGCCGGAGCTCTGTCCGCTGTACCGTGATTTCTCGCGGCAGCGGAGTTACGCCCCGGCGTTTCACCTCCTCACGCCACTCCCACACGTGCGCGAGGACTTTTGCCTCCAGATCCCATGGCGGTAATCCGGCAAGGAGGCACGCCGCCTCACAGGAGACCGTGCGGTATCCCCGGACTAGCCGGATGGCCATGACCCTCTGGGACGCGTTCAACCGGCGGGCTGATCGCAGCCTCAGGGAACGCGCCCACACCGGTGCCCCGTAAAGGGCCATGGACCGCACGACCCCCGCGTAAAGCCTCCGGCAGGAAACTGATTCTACATCTAAGATTGGCTCCAGACGAAGAAACTCGTCTCTCTTTTATTGGTACAGACACGAAATTTAATATACGCATTTAATTATGATAGTCCGTTCCAAAGTCCACCATGACCTGGCTGCTGCACCCAGAATTGGCTCCAGACGAGGACACTCATTCAACAGCACAGGCACAACTCGGTTGGCTTCACACCATGACTTGTGTAAAGGCGTATTTGGGATCGTTGGATTTGTCTTTCCAAGTACCTTTCAAGTGAAAGTAATAGAACTGATATTTAAGAAATTCTACTAATACTAATAGAAACCTTTTTAAAAACCAGTTTTTAGTGAACAAAAAAATTGTAAATAAGACTTACGTAAACATAGAACTTTAATATTTTCTTAAAATGTTGGGGCGTGAAGGTTCTTCGTACACTTTATAAGATCAAGCTTTTAACAATATATTAAAGTTCTATGTTTACGTAAGTTTTATTTAGTACTTTATAGTTCAAAAGCTTGTTCATAAAATGGTTTTTACATAATTTGAATCTCTTTTAGTTGCCTCTCCCTGCCCTTCTTGGCTTGGATATAAACAAGATTAATGCATTAAAAAGGATTCGATTAATTGCGTTCTGCACGGCTTGCTTAGATCCTACTTGTATAAAGTGTTTGTATGTTTGTTACTAAATCACGCAATAACGACTGAACGGATTTGGATGATATTTGGCACACAGATAGTTTGTAACCTGATGGGTTTATAACATAGGGTACTTTTTATCCCTGTAGTACTTTACATGCATACAAGACAATATTGTGTTCACGACACGTTGTACACAATTTCAAGGCAGTAACCTAACAAAAAGTAATAGGTTTGCATGGATTCACTATAGTATTTCAATCAATATTATTCTATTAATAGAATTTGGATGATATTTACAAACTATGCTATGTGTTCAATCAGGTTGATTAACACATAGCATACTTTTTAGCCCGGTAGTAAGTTACTGTGGGATAATTTCCGACATCCACGCGGGCGAAGCCACGGGCAAAAACTAGTATAATTATAAATTACTAGCTTTTGCCAGCGGCTTCGCCCGCGTTTAGTCTGAAAATATCCCACGGGAACGTACTATCGGAAATTTCTTTCTAATTCCATCTACATGGAACCTCTGTGCAAAATTTCAGCTTTCTAGGTCCAAGGGTTTGGGCTGGGCGTTGATGAGTCAGTCAATGAGTCAGTCAGTCAGGACTACTCTTTTTAGGGTTCCGTACCTCAATAGGAAAAGGCAGAATCCTTATAGAATCACTTCGTTGTCCGTCTGTCTGTCTGTCTGTCAGTCTGTCAAGACCCTTTTTCTCAAGAACGCGTGGAGGTATCAAGTTGAAATTAATATCAAATATGGTAAGTCTATGGTCTCTTAGAGTCCTAAAAAACTCAAGCTTCTAAGTCAACGCAATAAAAACCTACGGCCATTTATGCGACATATTTTGATACTCGCAAGTAAATCAAAACCTATAGGGTAGTTCCCGTTGTCCTAGAATCATGAAATTTGGCAAGAAGCAAGCTGTCACAGCACAAATAAACGAAAAAGCCCGAAAATTGCTAATTTGTAATTCTATCATAAAAAAAAATTTCAACTCTGTCAGTCTGTCATGACCCTTTTTCTCAGGGATGCGTGGAGATATCAAGTTGAAATTAATATTGAATACGTAAGTCTATAGTTGCTTAGAGTTCTAAAAAAAATCAAGCTTCTAAGTCAACGCAATAAAAAATACGGCCATTTTGCGACACATCTTGATACTCGCAACTGTCGCAAGTAAATTAAAACCTACAGGGTACTTCCCGTTTACCTAGAATCATGAAATTTGGCAAGAAGCAAAGTCTCACAGCACAAGTAAAGGAAAAAGTCAGAAAAATAGTAATTTGTAATTTTATGACATAATTTTTTTTTTTTGCGATCCATTGTTTAGTTTGTTTTTGGGATAAATTCTTTTCAACTACGGAACCCTTCATTGTGCGTGTTCCGACACGCACTTGGCCGGTTTTTATTTATATAGATCATGTCGATGGAACGTCAAATAAAACGAAATACTTAATTCGTTAAAATGTATATTACGATAACTAGAGACATGTCACCAGAATCCAGGTGAGCGTTCGTGAATCCATCTATCAAAATCTCTCTGCGTAGTATTTCTACCATCAAGCCCCATGGAGAAATAAAATGTGTATGGAAACCATTCAGTTTCGAACGTTACTGTTATGTTGTAGCCGCCAATGCCCTCTATGAGAGGCGTTGACAGACGATTGGGCATCGCCAAGCGAGCACATGCTATGGTGCATTCTACGCCTGCAGATATCTAAAACAATGAAAGCGTTATTTATGAAGTTATTCATGATCATCGGCACGCAGTTACGTGATGAGTGTGATGACAATTTAGCCATGTCAGTTTACATAGGATTACTCCACTGTACTTAAGCATCCGTGCGTGAGAAGCTTCAATTTTTTCTTGCGTATCATCGTCTTCATGTAAAACGTTTTCGTAAAATTTTACACTGTGCAAATGCATAGTTTTTGAGAAAAATTATTTTTAAGTTTCAAAAAATTTAACTTATTTAAAATTAAACATTCCAACGAAGTTCGACACCTATATGTGTAACAATACTTACTCGTTCGAGGCCTTCTATCCTAGAAAAAATGAGGAAGTCTCTGGCAGTCTAGATCGAAGATTTAAATAAAAAGAACACACCCCTGAGTCAAGTTCTCACATGTACAAATGTAAAATCTCTGTTTGAGATGCTAAAGACACGAAGAGGTGAAGAGAGTTCTACTCTGACTTTTGTTGCCAGCAAGGGCTGGTTTCACCGGTTTAAACGGCGTTCAAATCTTCACAATATCCGCATAACAGATGAAGCCGCCAGTGCAGATACTCAAGCTGCAACTGAGTTTCCAGACAAGTAGATATCAAGAGTTCGTAGTATGAAAAAAAAAATCCTGTCTATGTCATCTTTATCGTTGATGAGGCCAGGCTTTACTGGAAAAAAATGCCATCTAAATCTCTCGTATATATAGAAGAACGTCAAGGTAGCGGCTTCAAAGTCGCGAAAGATCGACTGACTCGCTACTGCTGGGTGGTAATGCCACTGGTGATTTCAAACTGAAACCTTTACTGGTGTTTCAATCATAAACACCCCGAGCAATGCGAGGTACAGATAAGGCAACCCTACTAAAGTACTAACTAAACTACTAACCCTACTACTACTACTACCCTTTAGTTGTGTGCCGGTCCAACCAAAAGGCGTGGATTACACGAGAAGTTTTCCAAAATGGCTATTCTGAAGGTTAGGTTCCTTTTAACCATGCAGACAGAAAAAGCTCCCCGCTCTGCGGGGTTCCGTCGACTATGCTTTATTATTATTGCTTGGAAACAAATTTCGACCAGCCACGTGATCATTTTCACCTTTATACTCCCACTATCCCACCAATCCCAAACGAACGAACTTTGGCGATTTTTTTCGTCTATCGTTTTGCGCACTTTGGAGTTTTCAAATATACACTAAAAAGGTGTATATTGTACCCAAAAAATGGCTACTATAAAAAAACGCCAGGTGTCTGGTGAGTACTGTGGTGCCGGATTTTTTGAAGTTCTACAGCCGCCTTTCCACTATGGGATATCGTAATGTAATTTATATTACATCTCGGCGAGATATAAAATGGAACCGTTTACACTGAGATGTAATATTATAATATATTACATCTCAAATTATAAATATTTTTTCGATCGACCGAGTGGTATACGATATCTCGGGATTATATTCCTTAGTGGAAAGGTGGCTTTAGTCTCGTGTTTCCGTATCCATTTTGCACCGTGGACGGTAAGAAGGTCTAGTTTGGACAGTTTTAGTTAAAAAAAAATACCATTTGTTCAGTGAAAAAATGTACCTTCAAGATGATGTTAAGCTTTGCAGGAGGATCAGCATTCACTTCAAACCTTTCTGAATAGAAAAAAGAAGACCTTTTCTTTTGCACAGCAAGACTCTTGTAGCAGAAGTTTCCCGTCAAATAGGTTCGAGCGCGCCAGCCGGCCCTCTGCTTTTTCCTTTTCCTCAAATATGATTGGTTAATGCCGCCTATGTCTGGAATAGTACCAATTTATTAGATAAACTTTTAATTCTCATCCGGGGAAGTCCCCCGACCTTACTTTACCGGACCTTACTAATAAATAACTAGATGTGCGGTTGTGCAGCATTGTTTTGTTTTTAGTTTAAAGTGCTGGTGGTTTACCAATGTAAAAACGAGCGAATAATACATTTTGGCTTTGTCTTCTGGTTGGCAGCGATTCATCTGTAATAGTAGGTATCGCAGACATCCGGCGGTTATCACTTACCACCAGGATCTTGTAAGTTAACCTCTTAATATCATAAAAAATCATACTTACTGGAGTTGGATTCAACAAGCATAACATTCTGCGGGTACGGTTTAGGAATTTGGTATGCCGTGATGACATTCATGATCCAGTTATTGTAGGGGAAAACGTCGATGTAGAGGGGGGGCTCGACGTTGAGGCGGCGACGCATGGAGCGGCGGCGGCAGGGTGCTCCGCCAGCCGCCACGCCCATCAGCTCGAAGGGCCCGTCGATAGCGTGATTGATGATAGGCGCCCCAGCCCTTACGCCGCAGCCAGAGGTACACAACACGTGAGTGACACCTTCGCTACCCAGTTTCTGTAGGGAGACATGATAAGGTTATTTTTAATGTTGTGATCACGTGAAGATTCCACATATCACAGCATATAACATAAACAGGTCTTAATGTTCCACCTGCTGGGACTCAACCTCTCTTGGCGAGGGTTTCATCACATTAAACCGAAATTATATTTATACTTTAGGTCTTTTTTCAGAAGATACAATCGCGATTTCATCGTGCGATGATAATTAAAATTTTACTAAGAATTGATAAAACATCATCATGCCAGTATTTTCCTGTGCCCGAGCAGAGGTATACCAGTTATGTTTAAGTCCCATGTAGATAATAGGGATTAATGTACTACCGGCAAACTGAACAAGTTTAGAAAATATTCCTGCGGAAGCGCAGCTAGTGACAGACTAGACAGTAGACAATTTATGCATAATAATAATAATAATATGCAATGCAATGTACAATTGAGGAGCGCTTTGGAAGATGCTTTCCGGGAGTTCCATTCCACTTCACCTGGACTTAGACCACGTTTACCTCGTTTGCCCATGCACAAGAAAAACAAGGCGTTGGTGTGTGCTCTAGACTCGCAGCTGTCAAATTGTTTTGATGGCAGCAAAGACCTCGCCGATACCCACTCGATCTTGTACTGTGCAGCTGTAGCGGCATGTCGTGTAGCTCATGTTAAATTTCCTAACAGTGACAAAGTTCCACGACCAAAACCAGCTATACCAGCTTGGCAGTGCAGGACTGAGCGTCGTATAGGTGAGGCTAGAGCACTCATCGGCAAGCTAATCTGTTTCAGGCAGGGCAATAATCGCCCTAGAGTGATGCGCTTTGTGAGGCGGGCGTTCTTGGGGACGGCAATTAGTTCTCAAGATTATTTGACCTGCGTCACAGAGCGTATCGACTTCCTGAAACAGAAGATCTGTGCATGGGCAAACCGTATTCGTCGGTACAGGCGGAGAGTGGAGCGGTACACTCAGAATCGCACATTCCAGAGCGATGAAAGGCGGGTCTATAGGGCTTGGCAGCGACAGGACCAAGGTGTGGCTGACACGCACCCACCGGATGATGACGCCATGTGTTCATTCTGGCGAAACATGTGGTCGGTGCCTGTCAATAACACCGAAGGTGATTGGACCAGGGAGGTCGAGCGAACGTGCGATCAAATACCACAAATGGGGGCACTTACCATCAGCCCCCAAGATGTAGCTCGTGCAGTCCGTCCGTTACCTAACTGGAAATCTCCAGGGCCGGACGGGCTGCACAACTTTTGGATAAAATGGTTCCAAAGGTCGCATGCCCGCTTGGCATCCCAGTTCCAGTCAGCCTTACAGTCAGGGTCGCTGCCCCAGTTCCTAACGACAGGAATAACCCACCTGCTCCATAAATCAGGTAGTACTGCGGAACCCAAAAATTATAGACCGATCACTTGTCTACCGACGGTCTATAAAGTTCTTGCATCCATTTTGAGAGCTAAAATTAACGAACATATAGACACCAACTCCATCATGTCTGCCTCTCAAAATGGATGTAGGAATGGGTTCCGTGGTACTAAGGAGCTACTCCTCATTGATATGGCCATTAGCCAACAGGTTCGGCGTTCCCGAAAGGATCTGTCGACATGTTGGATAGACTATAAGAAGGCCTATGACTCGGTGCCACATACATGGCTCATGAGGGTGCTGGAGTTGTATAAAGTAGATGCAACTCTGCGCACCTTCCTGATGTCTTGTATGGGGCAATGGAGGACGGTCCTTCGCTATCCAGGATGTCGAAATATCCAGAAGAACAGCGAACCGATAAGGATCGAGCGAGGCATATTTCAGGGCGATAGTTTGAGTCCGCTTTGGTTCTGCTTAGCCTTGAATCCTCTAAGCACACTGCTGGAGGATTCAGGTCTAGGATATCGGCTGCGGAGAGGTGGTCAGGTTATATCCCACCTCCTCTACATGGATGACCTAAAACTCTTTGCCCCCAACAATTTGCAACTGATGGAGCTACTGAAAGTAACTGAAACATTCAGTAGCGCCATCAGGATGGAATTTGGTGTGAACAAATGTGCGGTCATGCATGTAAAGCGAGGAGAGATTGTGGAATCCGTGGGAACCCAACTCTCGGATTCCATAAACCTTAGAGCCCTCTCCACACCCGAAACCTATAAGTATTTGGGTATGTCGGAAGCGTTGGGCATCAATGTTACTGACATGAAGCAATCGTTGAAGGAGCGCTTCTTTGGCCGCCTGAAGAAAGTATTTAATAGTCTTCTATCAGGCGGAAACAAGGTGCGTGCCTTCAACGGTTGGGTCATGCCGGTTTTGATGTACTCTTTCGGCGTACTCAAATGGACTCAGACGGAACTCGACGCCCTGGATCGGAGGGTCCGTACGCTGTTGACTGCATATCGAATGCATCACCCACGGTCATCGGTAATGAGACTGTATATCCCGCGAAAGTGTGGAGGCCGAGGCTTTTTAAACGCTAAGACTCTCCACAACCGCGAGATATGCAGTCTCAGGGAATATTTCCTAGAAGCCGACGTGGGGATGCACCGAGATGTGGTCTCAGTAGACAATGGCCTCACCCCGCTCTCCTTAGCTAACGAGAACTGGCGCAAACCTATGGTATTAGATACTAATGACCGCAGGGAGGTATGGCAGAGCAAAGAGCTTCACGGGCGTTTTTATCGGGTCCTACATGGGCCCGATGTAGACCTCTTAGCGTCCGTATCCTGGTTGCGATTCGGTGATCTCTTTGGGGAAACCGAAGGTTTTGTCTTTGCGATTATGGATGAAGTTATGATGACGAACAACTACCGGAAATATATTGTGAAAGATGGCACGGTTGACATCTGTCGGGCATGCCACCGTCCGGGGGAATCAATCCGTCACATTATTTCTGGCTGTTCTCGTCTGGCTAACGGAGACTACTTGCATAGGCACAACCTTGTAGCCAGGATTATCCACCAGCAACTTGCTCTGAAATACAGTCTTGTGGAATCGGAAGTACCGTACTATAGGTATGTGCCCGACCCAGTTCTCGAAAATGGCAATATCACGTTGTATTGGGATCGATCTATCATCACTGACAGGACTATTGTTTCCAATAAGCCAGATATAGTGGTGATAGATCGATTAGAGCGTCGCACAATGATTATTGATATAGCGGTCCCGCATGACGAGAACCTCGTGAAAGCTGAAAAAGATAAGCAGATCAAGTATCTTGACCTGGCTCACGAGGTTGTCGACATGTGGGAAGTGGATACAGCAATCGTTGTGCCGATAGTCGTGACGGCCAATGGCATAATAGCCAAGAGCCTCGATCAACACCTGAGGAGGCTCTCGTTAGGCAGCTGGATCAAGGGCTTGATTCAGAAAGCGGTACTTCTGGACACGGCGCGTATCGTTAGGAGGTTCCTCTCTCAGCAGCCCTGACCACCGGTAGCTTGGACCCTGTTCCCGATATCGGTGGGCTACTATTTTTTATATTTTTAAATGTTTTTATATTCTAATATTTAAAAATATAATTTATATGTATATAATACTTAAATAAAGGAAATAATAATATAATTATATATTATTATATTATTATTATATTATAATTATTTATATGTATATAATACTTAAATAAAGGAGATAATAATATAATTATTATTATTTATTATTAATAATTATATTATATTATTATATTATTTTTATTATTATATTATTATTAATTATTATTATTATTATTTATTATATATAATATAATTTATTTTTTGTTAAATGCCCTGTACTACTTCTACTAAGAAGTAGTACAGGGCATTTAACAAAAAATAACTACGCTTACAATGCGTGCCACGAATGGTGAGACTTGACATACCACAATTTGACTTGCGCAGTACATTATAATTCTCTGATTCTGAATTATTCTGATTTATAGGTCTCTATAGCGGTATGAGGTCTGAGACGGGAAGGGACCGGGCGTCAGCGTCATCGGGGCAGCGGAGAGAGCGCGGGGGGTGCGGTACTGCGCTCATCAAGTCTCATTTTTCGTGGCACGCATTGTACGTTACGCTTACTTAAAGCGAGTAGTGCTGCCAATTAGTACCACCATTGAGAAAAAAATAATCCATTTTTGGTGTTACCTACCTTTGGTGTACCTGCTAAACCTTCGAACCTAGGAGGTTTAGTGTCGATTTTTGTGATACAAAAAATTCTACCTCATCAGACTAAAAATGTGAGTATAGGAAATTTCAAAATGTTCCATATTATCTCCAGACTTATTATTTTTTTCTCAATGGTGTAGTACTACTGTATCCAAATAAACATTTTTCTTTCTTTCTTTCTACACTCCTTAAATAAATATGCCTCGTGCATCCTATTGGTCAAAACGCATGCATCAGGAGATCGAGTCTTGAGCCATGCTATGCGATTATTGCATCAAAGGTGAGCATGCGGAAGTTTGGCCAATAGTACATCATCCTCCTACCCTAATCCCATTTACTCTTTGGGGTCGGCGTCTGTTACGCCGACCCCAAAGTCTTCTTCCGTATTAGCCGTCATCAGTAGAGAAAAAAGATGATATTATGCTTGAAAGGTGTACATACCCTTTCCCTTTCAAGCCATAATAATTATCATCTTTTATTTACACAATCCATCCAACATTTCTTTGATCTTCTTCATAAAGAATTAGGTCATATGAATATCAACTTTACCCCTTGCATTCGATGCCGTTTACATTCTCTATGGGTAAATAATTTTAGTGTTTTCTTGGCTAATCTTTCCGAATCGAAATCTCTTGGCACAGCTGTAAAAATAGAAAATTGTTTAATAAAATACACACTATTTGCTGTTGTTGAGTGCTATTGAGTAGACACTACATAGTAGGTAAGAATTCAGTTTGGCATGAGGAATAGTAGATTGTACAAGGGTTAAAAGGAATCAATTCCTCTAGGAGGTATTCAGACGGCTATAGTCTGAGTAGGAATTGGTGACTTTCACCCGTGTTAAACACTCTACTTTTCATTTCGGATATAAGGAAATTAAAAATATTAATTTCTCTAAAATATTTATTGATAATAATAACGCGATTACCTAGTACCTATTTAATATGAATTGAGAAGTTAGAACAATTTGTTTTGAAATATTTACGATTTTTGATAAAGGCTGTGCTGGATGTCTGTAAAAGTAGGATAGGAGACTCTGGTATTTGATTAGACGGTGGAATCCATGGCGGAGACTCCCTTGAAGTATTTGGCTGAGGCGAATTCAGGCGTAAATTTATAGTCTCAGTTAATTTGTTTGAAATTTTTTTTTTATTTTGGACAGAATCCTCAATGTAGCCTTCCGCGACTGTTCTGGATTTCCATCCCCCATGTTTTTTTAACATTGTCAAGTTCGCCCCAGAATCGGCTAACAGTTTCGCTAACGTTCTTCTGTAACAATGCCTCGTATACTGCTCACAGTTTGGTAAATTTTAATATGTTGCTATCTGCTCGGCTTGTCTGAGATTTTATTTTTACCGATCACTTGTTTAAAGCATTTTCCCTTTTGGTAGTTGAGAAAAAAGCGATCCGTTTTTATGTCATTAGGTTTGATTTTTTAAGAAGTGGAAACATTTTTAAATGAAGCCCGTGACGAGATATATTTAGCAGTGAAATGAAGCTATAAAGGTTTATCTAGGTTGGAACAGGTTTACTCTAAAAATGAACGTCGTTCCCGAGAGGTTTCCGGCGACTGGGACCGCAATTAACTAGGACCGCGGTCCCAATCGCCGGATCTGTATAAAATAAATAATTTTCTTCCGGCAACTGGGACCACTTATATGATAACTGAAATAAAAAAAAATGTACAGTTAAACAAAAAATTTTTATATGTAATAATTGAAGAAAAATCCTTTTTGATTTAAAAACATCATTTATTGATATAAGAAAAACAACCACTGACTACAGTTCTGTTATTTAAAACTTTCGTAATTAAAACATACACTTAGATCGTGTTAACAACAATCAACAAAAAAAAAAAACACATAAATCGTGCATAACAATCAACAATTTTTAAATAATTAACAATCAGAAAGTAATTGTTTATTACAAAATCTAGTATATAGTATAATCTACATACACTACAATAACAAAAGGGCTACCTGACCTTGAAATCGACAGGCAAAACGGACTCGAGTTAGAGAGGGATAGTATTATACAATGCTATTCCCTTTGTGTGTATTTACCTGCATGTGTAAATTATGTCAAAACGGGCTAGCTTAATCTATTACTAAGCGCATAAGATAAAATCATGTCTAGAACGAGTCAATGATATTCATATAAATAATTTATAATTTTTTTCGTTTGACTGTACTAATTTTGGCTTGAATAATAGATTTTTTTAAGTTATCTATGAGTGGTCCCAGTCGCTGGAAGAAAAATATTTATTTTTTACGGATCCGGCGACTGGGACCGCGGTCCCAGTTAATTGCGGTCCCAGTCGCCGGAAACCTCGTTCCCGACGTCTTTGCTCTGATAGGTTTGCATAAAAAGAGGCAACGACACTGACCAGATTGCTTTTATTGAGAGTAAAGACGTTGGAACTGCGTGCACTTTTAAAGTAAAAAACCTGTTTATTTTACCCATATACCTACAAGATAAATACTGACAAAATTATATGTTTTTCATAGGTGGTATTGATATTCGGTATAAGCAACGCCTGCAGAAGCAGTGAACTCACAAATCTAACAATTAACGACGTTGAAAATCAAGGCCAGTTATTACTCGTAAAATTTACTAAAACAATTACAAATATTCAGCGCACGTTTGTAGTTAGAGTAGAGTTTACACAAACAGTAAAAAAATATCAAAAAATCAGACCTAATGATATAAATCAGAAAAAAGCGATCCGTTTTGGATATTTTTTTTCTCAACTACCAAAAGGGAAAATGCTATAGACAAGTGATCGGTAAAAAATAAAATCTCAGGTACCTATATTAGCAACATAATAGGTTGGGGAAAGTTTCTTCGCATTTTAAGAAATTTCAAAACATTTTTTAATATACATTATTTACATTTATCTAAAGTATGTAGGTACCATTTTGTTTGATAACTTTTTGCCATCTTGTAGGTAGGGACATGATCCCATTGCTATAGAAATTTTGGGACTTCTGATCAAAATACCGCGACAAGTGGTTTTGGCAGTCCTCTCGTGATGTTAACCTGACACTGCCTAAAGAATTCTGAAGAGACCGAAACAGGTGGAAATCTGAAGGTGCAAGGTCAGGACTATACGGCGGATGCATTAACACCTCTCAGCCAAATTCTCTTAACTTTTGCTGAGTGACTAAAGATGTGTGAGGTCTAGCGTTATCATGATGAAAAACCACACCCCTTCCGTTGATTAATTCCGGCCGCTTTCTCTCAACTTCTTGCTTTAATCTCATCAGTTGTTAGCAGTAGAGTTCAGAATCGATGGTCCTGCCTGGTGGCAACAGCTCATAATGAATAATGCCCTTCCAATCCCACCACACACACAGCATCACCTTGTTGCGAGTTAACCCGGGTTTCGCCACATGCTGTGAATCCTGACCGGCCTTTGACCACGACCTTTTTCGTACATTCTTGTCGTACGTGATCCACTTTTCATCACCAGCTATCAGCTTCTTCAAAAATGGTTCGGTTTCATTACGTCGTAATAAAGAACCACAAATGAGTATTCGATTCATTAGGTTTCTTTCAGTGAGCTCGTGAGGTACCCAAATATCGAGCTATTTTGTGTACCCAGTTTTTTTCAAATGCTCCAAAACTGTTTTGTGGTCAATTCCCAGTTCTTCAACTACGTCGTAACTACTGATATACCGATCTTGCTCCACTTTTTCAAAAATGGCATCCATTTTATCCGTAATAGGGCGACCAGAGGGACGTGCATCTTTGACATCAAAATTTCCGGATTGAAAACGCTTAAACCAAATTTGTGCTACTCTCACAGACACTCCACTGGGTCCATAAACGTCGCAAATTTTTTTCGCGGCTTGCGTTGCATTTTTACCTTTTTTGTAGTATAATTTTAAAATGTATCGAATTTCTTCATTAGCTTCACTCATCATGACAGTACGAAAAACAAATGAAAATCACACATTTTCCTAATTTGAATTTGGAATTATGTTCTTTAAAATTGAAACTTTCAATGATACCAAAACCAGCCAGATACAAATAGTATAGCCAAAGAGATTTTATTTTAAGTTCATACATACTATAATACGAAAAGACTTTTTCCCCAACCTAATATTTGAATTTACCAAACTGTGAGCAGTATGTACCGAGCATTGTTATAGAAGAACGTCAGCGACACTGTTAGCCGATTCTGGGGCGGACTTTATAATGTTAAAAAGACATGGAGGATGGGAACTCAGGGCTTGCGGACGGCGAGCAATGGGTAGCTCGCTGTCCGGTAAGGACCAGGCCCGGGATGAAGGCGCATCGTGTTTCACGCGCGCCTCAAAGAGATGTCAGCAATGATGGGGTCCGATAGGGCCGATGCTGCCGGGGTCGCGGGTTGTTCGAAAGAGATACCGTGGCCCTGGCACAGGCAACTGAAGGAACACGGGTGGGTTTTAGTCAGTAAAAGTCTGACACGCCCTTCCGATCCGCCCAGAGCGGGAGAAGTCATTTGATGATTTTCCAACCACAAAGAAAAAAAAAGAATGGAAATCCAGCAGAATCGCGGAAGGCTACATTGAGGATTTTGTCAAAAGTAAAACTAAAATTTCAAACAAATTAACTGAGACCATAAATTTACGCCCCAATTCACCTCCACCAACTGCATCAAGGAAGTCTCCGCCATGGATTCCACCGTCTAATCAAATTTATTTATTTATTTATTCAATTGGTCTTACGAGCTAACAGACATACCATCCAAAACGCTCATATGATTAACTAACAATTCAATTGTGGCTACACACACAAATACCAGAGTCTCCTACTTTTACAGACATCCAGCACAGCCAAATTTGTCATAATATAATTATAAAACAGCGTAAATATTCCAAACAAAAATTTAACTATAAACTTAAATTGTTCTAACCTCTCAATTAATTTTAACTAGGTGTTACTCATGTTATTATCGTCAATAAATATTTTAGAAAAACTAGTATTTTTTACTTCCGTATATTCGAAATAACAAGTAGAGCGATTAACACGGGTGAAAGTCACCAATTCCTATTCGACTATAGCCGTATAAATATCGTATGAGAATATTATATTGATTTTGATTTTTTTGATTTTATAGCATTGAATCAGAGGGCCAATTCTCGTAATTAAAAACGTTCAAATTCCAAGTCGCAATGTCAGCCAGCGACAATCAAATGTCAAAAATGTAGGCAAACTCTATACAATTTTGACAGATTGAGACTGAGATGAGATTGCGAACGTTGTTATAAAAATACGGGAATTGCCCCTCTGGGTGTACAACTTTGAATTTTCAATATAATATTCCTTGTCTACTTCTCTAACCGATGAAATACTGTTTCCGATATGAGTATAAACTAACGCCGTGTGAAGGTAGTTTTATTTTTATCTGGGCATCAATAGATAGACTAACCCGATTATTAAATATGACAAAATATTTCTTCTTAGTGATTCAGAATATAAAATTATTTAAAAATAATAAATATTTAAAAACATACTACTAATGTAGTCAACCAAGTACACGGCTCTAAGTTTCTTCTTCCTAGTGCGTTCTGCTAAAGTCGGTAAACATACTGGGACCATGTAGTCTGAAATCGAAATGGTTATTCATAGAAGGTAGGGGATCTGGGACACTTGCGCGATAGTCATTTCCACGAAAGACACTTGCGCGAACCCACTTGCGCGAAAAGACATTTCCGCGAATGGTCTTTTGCGCGAAGGGGCACTTGCGCGAAAGACTTTTGCGCGAAAGACACTTGCGCGAATCCACTTGCACGAAAGGACAGTTGCGCGAAAAAGTTGCGGTAGTGAGATTTCTTCATAACATCACGCCTGTATTCTTTCAATGGGCCCAACCCTTTGAAAGAATACAGGGATGAAAAACATTAAAAAATGTATAAATACATTTGAGTGCCTACTTATTTCTTCTTAATCTTTTCTTTCTTTTTTTTTCTTATTTCTTTTTCTTTCTGCTTTCTTTTTCCTTCTTTCTTTTTTTTTTCTTCTTTCTTTTTCTTTTTTTGTCATGGCTGTCATTTTCATGGTTTTTTAGATCGCTGAAAATGATAGTAGTGTGGTCTAAATGAAAATCCAAGGTAGCGGCTGCGAAAGTTTTCAAATTTTTCGTCATTGGTGTCGTTTCCATTGTGTTTGACGACGCTAAAGCAGATAATGAAGTCAAAATCAAAATAGATTTAGGCAAGAAAATTTTTTAAATTTTTCGTCATGGGTGTCATTTCCATGGTTTTTGAGATCGCGTAAACGATAATGAGGACTACATCAAAAATCGAGATGGCGGCTGCAAAAATTTTCAAATTTTTCGTCATTGGTGTCGTTTCTATCGTGTTCGACGACGCTAAAGCCGATAATGAAGTCAAAATCAAAATGGATTTTGACAAGAAAAATTTAAAATTTTCGCAGTCACCATCTTGGATTTTCATTTTATCCTCATTATCGTTTACAGCGACCTCAAAAACTATGAAAATGACTCCATTGAGGAAAAATATGAAAATTTTCGAAGCCACCGCGCCATCTTGGATTTTTTATTTTGACCCCACTATCGTTTTCAGCGACCTCTAAAACCATGAAAATGATCCTCATAACGAAAATTTTGAAAATTTTTGCAGCCGCCATATTGGATTTTCAGTTTGACTCCACTATCATTTTCAGCGACCTCAAAAACCATGAAAATGACACCCATGTCGAAAAAATAAAAATAAAAATAAACTAAAAATAAAAATAATAAGATAATTAGAACTTAAGAAATAAGTAGGCACTCAAATGTATTTGTAAATATTCTTTCAAAGGGTTGGGCCCTTTGAAAGAATACAGGCGTGATGTTATGAAGAAATCCCATTTCCGCAACTTTTTTGCGCAAGTGTCCTTCGCGCAAGTGTCTTTCTCGCACGTATCTTTCGCGGAAATGTCCATGTGCGCAAAAGTCCCTTCGCGCAAAAGTCCGTTCGCGCAAAAGTAACATTCGCAGAAATGTCTTTTCGCGCAATTGGGTTCGCGCTAGTGTCTTTCGCAGAAATGTCTTTCGCGTAAGTGTCTTGCTACCGAAGCTAGGTTAGCCCGAAAATACTGCTGCTTTATTTCTAGTTGAGGAACATTGAAGCAAATACAGACGGAGAAATTAATTGTTAAACCATTGGACATCCTTCGTAAATTTTCCGTGTTGTACCCATTACAACTGTCAAATTGAATACAAGGACAATTATTGACTAAGCGAGCGTAGCGAGCGAAGCATCTCTGCTTCAAGTCTGGCAATTTCGTCTGTTTGTTGCTACTCTATAGGTGTTATTTTACAATATCCGCCTTATGAGATCCGATTTCGATGGTTCTTTTTAATTTGAAAGGTAGTTACGTAGTTACTTTATGTAGGTATCATAAAAATTTGGTGAAGATCTGATGGAAGAAAAAAACATGGTAAACATAGTTTTAAATAACTTCAGTGTTGCAAAAAAGATTATGCTCGCGATGTCTACTGTTCGCAGAACTAGGTACTAGTTTAAGTGGGGAGGTTAATATTTGCTTAACAATTAATTTCCTTGACTTTACGTAAGTACAGTAGTATATCGAAAATCATAAAGGATTTTTTTACCTTTCGCTATAATTTATTATGTATTTAAAGATCAAAAAAAAAAATACAAAAGGGTATTTACGTGACTTCATCGGTCGAATTAGTTTAACCAGAGCAAGACTGTTTCCGACTCCAAACCTGAAATAAAGGTTCAATTAACATTTGTGCCATTGTGAGCGTGTTGGTGGCGCAGTAGTGGCCGGCGCGCACTATAGCCAACCGCAATATAGAAATCTACGTTCATCTCACAATCGCCTTCTATAATGTCCCACTCACCGCACAAACTTCATTCAGTCTTCCTTCTTCATTCAATCGTATCTCTCTGTGGGATGCGCTCCCAACCGATTAGTTAAAGTTCGCGAGCACATTCGCAAGAATTTATTTATTCTTACAGAAAGCTTACAGACTAATATCATAATTAACAATCATTCATAGGCAGGACAATTTGCTAATGATAAGCTTCCACATATATAAAGAAGCTGGCAGTATCATCATAACGGTAATGTTTTCCCATTGTTTGTCTTATTTATTTTAGAATATTTATGTATATTTATTTGTGTGTATATTTATATATTTTTTTTGAGACATTGTCGTCTTGAATGTTATTTTCATGTCACAAAAAAATATCTGAAAAATACACACTACAAAAAACGATATCAATTTTTGAAACTCCACCGGCAGAAAACTAATTATTTACAAAAACAAAAAGGTCCCGAAAACTACAAAAAAAATAGCGGAACATATATGGGGTATTTTCGAATACCCCTGGGTAAGTTGAAAAGAATCTATCCCAAAAACATTTGGGATAAATTCTTTTCAACTACGAGGCCCTTCATTGTGCGTGGTCCGACATGCACTTGGCCAGTTTTTTTCCACTACATTTCACAAAACAATCGCACGAATGTTTACCAACAGCGCGCCTCCCGGAGCACCAAACGATCCTTGGACAGCTATAGGTATACATTCAAGTTATTAATTAGGCTAGGGCACATCACAGAATGACGATCAGTGAGTATGTATTATCTATAGCGTATCAATGTATTATAAGAAACATCAACAATGGTAAAATTGGGTAAAATAGAAAGGAAAGCCTTTTCTTAATGGGTAAGGCAACTGTCAAAATGGCGCTGTCGTAGCTAATTCTCAACACAAGCTAATAATACAAGGCGTGCGGTGGTTTTATTTTATTTTTGCGAAAATGACAGTTTGTTGTATTCCTAAATAATCCGAATTGGACTCCACCATTTTCCGAGAGATCCTACAATTAATAATTAATAATATATTAAATAATTATATTAAATAATTTATTAATTATGGTGGATTAAAGTTTAAAAGTAAAGATTTAAAAAAAAATAAACTGAGCACGAAACATTTTGAAGAAAGTGATTACAAATACTTGATTAAAAATATTAAAATAACCGAAAATAACGAAATAGTGAACTAAATCCAAACTCATGGATGAACGAAATAGACCGGGTGCTAGATGGAGTCGAGTGTGCAAAATATGAGGACCGATTCTGTAAAGTGTGTTAAGCTCAGAAAAGCTTGCAGATTATGATTTTGGATGTTGCCGGAAAGTTTATTGGTCCATTTATTTTTTATACCCCATCCCCTTAGATTTCAAGTAAATCTATTGAAGAAATGCTTGGGAGCCATTTTAATGATTGTTTTAGTGGCAATATTCAACATTTTATTATGATTAAAGATACTTATACGAGTAGCTAGTCAGCTGAAAAAAAAACAAAAATTGTTGATAAAAAAATATGTAAAGGTGCTCCCTCCCCAGGAGCATTCGCATGTAATGTAACGTTACAGATTCGAGCATTACATCAGTGAGGGAGGAAAATCGAGCATTACAGCGCGAACCTTGTAATGATATAAAACGAGTATTACATCAGTGAAGGAGGAGAACCGAGCATTACAATGCGCACATTGTAATGATACAATGTGTAAAATACCTTGATATAACTTGTAACATCAATGCGCTCCACTTGTAACAGCATTCACATTTAATTTTCGACAACTGACTGACTGACGAGTCAGGGAGGTAGTATTGCAATGTAATGCTCAAAGTCGAATCTGTAATGTTACATTATACGCAAATGGTGAGGGAGCACCCTTAATACGAAAAAGCAAATTTTAACATAGGTGTACAAAAAATAAAATTACATATAATTAATCTTTTTTATTTTGACTGTCATTGTAATACATTTGCACAACGAATTAAGTACAAGTTAGTTGTAATTTTTTGCAAGAACAAGACTGTTTGATAATAATTTGATGTACATTTACAGGGCAATCAAAAATTCTGGCAAAGATCGCTTCGTCAGTTACCATAGGTACAGTGGATCAGTTACCATCATTTTTTAATAAGGTGTAATCAATAGGCTGTAGTAGTGTTTGGTCAGCATTTATCCTTAGATATATATGTACTGAAGCTCTAAACAAATGTAAATGTAGAGCATCTTTTTTTTTGTGGATGGGAAATCATCAAATGACTTCTCCCGCTCTGGGCGGAGCGCGTGTCAGACTTTTACTGACTAAAACCCACCCGTGTTCCTTCAGTTACCTCTGTCAGGGCCACGGTATCTCTTACGAACAACTCGCGACCCTGCGGCATCGGCCCTATCGGACCCTATCATTGCTGACATCTCTTTGAGGCGCGCGTGGAACACAACGCGCCGTCGACCTGGGCCAGTCCTTACCGGACGGCGAGCTACCCATTACTCGCCGTCCGCAAGCCCGCGCCTACGGTGGCCGGGAATCGACTATCGATCCCGCCGCCCAGGGCGTCCCCTGCGGTGACTAAGGTCGTGAGATTGCTTCTCCCTCACGCGTTCCGCTTCCTCCTCCACGAGTATTACTGCTTCGCAGAAGGAAGTGACGGCCTCCCATGCACTCGCTCCGTATCATGGCCTGGACCAGGTTCGGATGCGAGATATCGCCGCGGCCGATCGCCTCCGCGAAAACACGGCGGTGCTCCACCCAAGCCGGGCAGACCTTCACTGTATGCTCCACCGTGTCCTTCGGACGATCCATACAATGATAACACCCGGGCGTTTCCTCCCGCCTTATCCGGAACAGGAATCTCCCAAAACAACCGCTTCCAGTGAGGACCTGCGTCAGGCGGAAGGTGAGGACACTGTGGCGCCTCTCCAACCCCTCCTCAAAGAGGGGACTTATCGCCGCAATTGTGGCGTGCCCAAAATGCAGATCATCTGATGTGCAAATTACTTTTAATAAATTTAAGCCGAAGGCGATATTGTGAGAAATTAAATTATACCGGAGTTCATCAGCAGTAGCAGTAGTTTATTTTTAAGGAAATATAGGTGAGGTGCAAATGATTTCTAATTCTGTTAACTGTTCGACACTTAAGTAGGGGTTTCCTCTAGAAAACCCCTACATAAGCATATCTATGTGCTAGAGCTTTTTGTTCAAAATCCATAGATGCAGCTTTTAAACCATTTTTTTTCGAGCCCAATCTTCTAGTCGAATCTCAACCACTTTCACTAAGTGGTGTAATCCTAGCAAAACACGATAAAAATGATTTCGCCATCCTGAAATTTATTTAGAACCGACCGAATCTTGCAAAAAATTACAACAAAATTGTATTTTGTTGTGCAAATGTACTAAAAATCATGACATTCATGACTGTGAACATAAAAAAGATTGATTACTTATGTGTATTTTTTTTGTAAATTTATGTTACAATTATCAATCTGCCTAGTCTTTGCCCAACTGTGTTGGGGTCGGCTTCCAGTCTAATCGGATGCAGCTGAATACCAGTATTTTACATGGAGCGACTGCCTATCTCTGACTCCACAACCCAGTAACTGGATAATACGATACCCCTTGGTAAGACTGGTTGTCAGACTTTCGGGCTTCTGCCGAGGTATAACGACTGTCAAAGTTCCACGAATGACAGGCGGGAAAAACGGCTTAACGTGCTTTCCGAGGCACGGAGGAGTCTCGGTATGTAAAGATGGTCACCCATCCACTGACCAACCCCGGTAAGCGTAGCTTAACCTGATGGATCGACCCGTGCGGCTTTTATTACTTAGCCATGAGCTCCTCTATGTTAAAATGAACTTTTTCGTATTAAATCTAACTAATAACCTTTTCGGCATACAGATATCATAATCTGCAAACTTTTCTGAGCTTAAAACAGTTTACAGAATGCGGTCCTCATATTTTGCATACTCAACTTCCTTTGGCGCCTACAATAAAATGTCTTTATTATCACGCCATCTACAATTAGGTTTGCCCAACCTTCCCATTTCACTAAATGTGGTAAAGTTCAAGAAAAACCTTACCTTGTGAATTCCGGATGAGGTGTTATGTCGAGCGGTGGTATTTCTATATATGCGCGTGGGCATTTTACACCAAACTTAATCTGTGTGCGTGATAAGCCACACTCCTCTTCGTCTCGTTCATAATCACCAAATACAATATTACCTCTGAAAAGTAAAATATTATAACTTAATTTCATATAAGACTAGCTGTGCCCGCGGCTCCGCTGACGTGACTGCGTATTCTATTGGCATTATACTCATAGGAAGTACGTAAGATGAGGATATTACCATGTTGAAGAGATACAACGGACGAGAACGAGAACGGAACGAGATACGTCGGTTGATTTTGTTAAAATAACTTCTTCTTCATCAAAAACATCATTGGTTTAGTGAAAAAAAAAGTTATAATTCATGATTTCTTACGACAGTTAAAAACCTTCAAATAAAAAAAAAAAAACGTAGGTATAATTTTTTTCACTTCTTTAAGAACTTGATCAGCCGATTGAAGAACTTAAATATAAAAATTCGCATTAGTTAAAAATACTTTAACCACTTATACATCGATAATTTTGTGTTTATAAAATTCCTATAAAACCAAATGTATATGGTTAAATCATTTGGATTTTCCATATATGTTATTTGACTTTATTGTCTACTGCTGTAAAACCGAAACATGATTACTTAAAATTTTTTCGATAGAAAAAAATTCCAAAGTAGCACCATCTACTATTTTATACGATTATATTGTGCAGTAAAATTTGCTTTAAATCGAAGGTAATTTAAATATGTTAAGAACTAAGCTAAAAATTGATTTAAGTACTTATAGCATTTTGTCATAAATCTACATTTAAACGAAGCGCGTTTAAATTCCGGTGCGCGTGAGAGTCTTCTATCTCGCGCGTCAAACTGCAGCCACAACGCCATTTCACTTACACACCGAGCTAACCCACGCGTCGATATAATATATCCTTTTAAATGTAATAGATACAGTTCAACCAGAAAGAGTTTGCGCTTTGGTAATCTTCGTGTTTCCGAATTAACACGAACTTCGTGCCGGGAGCCACGGAGGCAAAGCTTATAAGTTTTTTACTTCTGTGCTTTGTAATGCACCTTGATACGTTTGTATTTGCCCTTCAGCGTGACACAATGTAGGTTAATACTACTGTAAAAATAATAATAAATATACTAAATACATATATTTGTATTGGTTTGATTGTCGTCTGCAAATTCTTTTAATGTGCTATAGGTAGTTTTACTTATATAGACATAAAATAATGGTTTGTTTTAGTATTTGCTATCATCAATATTTAAGGTACTATCTCTCCAGTAATGTGACGTCTGTCTGTTCCACTGTCTACACAGCAAACAGCAACAACCGTTGAGCAGTATCCAACCCTTCCTTTTTACAGCACGTTCTTCTATCTCCAATTGTTATTAAACTAGGTTAGATCAAAACGACATACAGTTTGTAGTTCTTCGGAAGATTCATCATATCAGTAGCGGTACCGATGACGAACTGCTTGTGGACGAGAATAACGCGCGGTGCCTTGCTGTGATGAGGCAGCCCAGTCGTCACTGTCAAAGGGATGAATAAAGTTTTTTATTTCACTTAGACTTAAATAGCTTTGTTCAATGAAATTCAATGTTTTAGGGCCGAATGGACAATATCTATCAATGGCCCATATGAAAAGTCGACTGGGCAAATTTATATGGGAAGTAGTCTGTGAACCAATAGCGATTCGGTTTTGGTATTTGTGTAGGGTTATGGATACCTCGTGAAAAGGTAACAGACAGGCAAATTTACCTTCGCATTTATAATATTCACAAGGTATGAATATCTAACCGTGTATGTACTGCACGAAGCCAAGCCAGTTGAATGTATGTTCCTTCAGCACTCCATCGGCCGGTTCGCTCTCGAAGTCATCGTGGCAAATCGAGAAGTCTCGAATAATGCATAATGTCGAACGCACACATACTAGTGACATAACAACAACAGTTACTTTAAGGTGGGCTTTCACGATAGCGCCATTTAGCATGACTCCAAACGAATATTGTCAAATGGAGTGATTGGAAATCCAGAGTTTCATTATTCACGATCAAATTTTGGATGTACATCACGCTATTTGGCGCAATGGACTGACCATGAATGCCCACCTTTAGGATGCACAGATTATCTATTATAATAAAGATAAATTCACATAAAAAAACGAGTTATGAAATCAATTTTAATCTTTCTTAAGTAACGGTTTCGCAACAGCATCTTTACATTAAAATCTTAGTAGGCTTAGTTATCACATTTTTAATTGATAATTATAGAATGCTTAATCGAATTTAAACTAAAAAGTGATAAAGGATACAAACTTAGAGCCCAAACTGTTACTGTTTTCCAATCGTACATACTGCGCGTACGATGACAAACTACTAACATTTTTCAGCGCGTTGTGTCTGGTTGTCACATTAATTTGTTTGTTTTCACAAGTGGAATGTGATAACATTACCTTCTGGGAAATATGATCATCTCCGCGAATCTTTTACTCGCTTTGTTAAAGATAATGTTGGGATTTGATTTTTTTCTAGCATACGTTGCTTTGCCGTTTGTGAGGAATGGTGTATTTCTAACGGTTCAAAAAAATTCAACTTTCTATTTTATTTTATAAATTAAACAACATCACATTTTAGGACAATAATGGGTATAGTACAGTAGGTAAATCACCTCTGCTGCATTGTTTGTCAAGACTATGCTACACAAAACGGGTAGAACAAAGGATACAATACATTTCAGTACATTCTTTTTTTAAATTTGTAACTTTGCAAAGTACGAAGCTCGTGATTATTTTCCACATTTTGATATCCTACACTATAATAATGTATATATAATAATAATAAGAATTTATTTGACACAAAATAATATTAATAAGTAGAATTATAATCTAGTAGGATGGTAGAATTGGAAATAAAAATTAGCTGGAAGGTTAAGTTTCGTGTGAAGATAAAATTCATGAATGTCTATTTGTGTAAACGTCAACTTATAAACATAGTACAGGTCTCCTTGGCAGTAGTACATTGGTATACGAGAGTTACGAAAAATATGTTTCTTAGGCACGTAGAGCGTCATCACAATACAAGCCAACCTATGCTCTATTGTTTCTCCCTCTTCTAGTAACTGAAAGAAATTACATAAAGATAATTGTTTCGGCCGGTCTATATTCTGCAAAAATGTCTTGAGATACCTAGTTTTAAAAGCCTTTGGCTTTTGAGACTTACATATACGTAAGCTGCTTGTGTCGCTTGCCAATCTGACAGAGTTATGTTGGCAGTTTTGCGGAGAAACTGTCTCTGTATCGAATCAGGTGTGCACCAACCAAATTTGTAGATGCTGTGGATGGTATCTGAAAACATAATTATAAACACTACCCTTTAAATATTTGTCGTATAAGTATGATTACTGAATAGATTCACATTAATATTGCATAAAAGTGTGCGTTCGTGCAAAACTGGGATTATCAACATTGTGTTCTAAAATAATTTTTGTGTCACCTTCGTCTCAGTCAACTTTACTAATATTATCCAGAAACTGTATGTATCCAGTCTTCTGTATTATCTGGCTATGGCGGTATGTTTATCAATCCTATTTTCTATTTGTGTAAAACCGTCTACGTGTGTAGGTACCTATACTTACGTCTTGGGAGGAGTTCATCGCCAGTTAGACCTTCCGTTGGACCGTAGTTGGCGCTACGCAGAGAATACATGGCTTGATTTGCAGGAACCGCCTTCCAGCCAGATACAGCAAACACTTAAAGAGATTTTTGAGAATATAAAGAAACACTTGCCATCTCAGTAGAATTCATACTTTCTTCTTCTTTATTTAAAACATTGTTAACATACGCACTATCACTATGCGCGCGCTATTAAATTACCCAATTTTCATTTCTTTTCCTTTTTGTTTAATATATACTCCTCCTTTAAATTGGAGGATTTGTCTACTTATTTAAAAATTCATTATCATAATTCAATAACTTGTATACGACAAAGTACTGTATTTGAAGGGCGGAATGTCCTAGCACAAGCATTTATTTTGCTTAAAGGGTCATTCCTAAGGTATAAATGTAACTACTGTAAGTTATTGAAATAAACATTTTTTTATTTTTTTTTTATTGTTATTTTATGCAACTGTTTCAGAATTACGAACACTTGTCAGAAAGACTACGAGTATACAGAAACCTAAATATTTTGTTTAACTTGACTTACCGATCAATAGCAGCTGGAATGTTACACAGTGCACAAGGTTAGTCATTCTTGAAACTTTGAAAGAACTTTCCAATACCTAAGATGTACTACTACTGACACAGAGTTGTCTACAATCAATCCTTATAATTGTGTTAGTGACCATTTTGCTTACTATTTGAAAATAATCCAAATTCTTCGTAGATGCCACATTTTGCTTTGTTTACTAACATCTCGGATCGCTTTAACATACTTGTATTAGGTAAACAATGGGAAACAAACTTTTCAACATTTGTTGGAATAAATAAGCAACAACCATATTTAAATAATTTATTTAATAATTACAGAACGAATAAACTACGATTACCTAAAAATACAAACTAAGTCAAAATAAGCGCGTTGTTTCATTTTTTTTTTTTAAATTAACCAGTACTTATACTCGTAATACTATTTCTGGAAGAGCTTGATATAAATTGTGGTTTCATTAATGTTATCCATAGGTTTCTTGTATTTGGATCGCATATCACAAAATATATAAATAATACAAATCCTTGTAGAGTTGATGTCAGACAAAAAAGATAAGACCAAAGCAAATGATTTGAAAATGAAAATATTCCAAAAAGCCATGTCAGACCCAATAAGAAAAACAAGAATATAGAAAGTCTAAGTTGTGCCCCGACCAAATCCATGTCGGTGGATTTCATTTTTTGATCGGATCCTCGAGAAATAGCGTAGAGTACTAAAATGAATAAAGTTACGTTAACACACAATATAATACTTATTGGCATCACAACACCTGCTAGGCAATAATAGCCAGTAGGGTAACAAATAGTTCTGACCATTGAAGGTCTTGGAATGTAACTCTCAGCATCAAGAGCTAATATAATAACAACTGGCAACGAGGGAATTCCCCAACCAATCAATGTAAATTTGCACATGAATCTGGATGGTCTGCTTACTCCTAAAACCCGCACGTATCTTATAAATTGTAAAATAGCAGTTATTAACATCCACATGAAACTGGCCAATATTGAAAAGTGCAGCATTGAACCTAAAATAATACACTCAGGTTTTTTGTGTTCTGCAACAGCATACATTCCATTGACTTGAATAAACATAGAATAATCTAAATTAAAAATTAATATAAACACTAATGGTAATGCTATAGCAGTTGATAACTGTAGGAGAACTTTTGTTCCAGCTTTTTTCCTCCAGTTACCAAATACTAAAGCGGTTATCCAAATACCAATGATTCCCAATAGTGACAAGAAACTCCCGACTAAAGTTATTATATTCAACGCTGTGGAATGTTTTCTATTAATTGTAAGAGATTCGTTGGCATTATTTGGTATAGAAAGCAATTGACCAAAATGAGTGAGATGATAGCATTCACATACAGTTGTATCATTGATTATTTTTACGATAAAACATCCTTGTTTTTTCCAGGAACCTAGAATATTATTGGCGTGTTTAGGTTGAAAATCCCAGTAACCACAGTCAGATTTGCCTGTATGATTAATTTGCTTGAATAAAAGTGGCACAGGATATTCTAAATTTGACATGTAATCAGGGATTGACACCCCTATAATTCTACTATTGATCACGTGTCTATCAGTAGCCAATTCTTGAAAAATTGCATCGTTATTGAAAATGGTAATGATAATGTGAAAAAAATATTTTCTTGTTGTGTTTTCTTCACTATAGTTATTATTTAATTGAATTGTATCTACAACTTTTTCGGGTAACCAGGTAGCGATTTCCAAGTTTTCTATAGAAAGGACTTCTTCTAGGGTAGTATTTTTGTATAATGGTTGAACTAACATGTCCGAAAAATTGTCTGAGACTGACTTCCTTATAATAGCTATGCCTGTGATGTTATTATATTCTGGATAAGTTATTTGGACAACAAATTGTGGTTTTAACGCAAACTGGTAGGACACATTGCTTAACTCAGAAGACTCATTTAAACTTCTTTGTGCTATTAGTTCTATAATATCACTAACTGAATCTAATATAACATTCGTTGAATTAAGTGTTTGAGCTAAATGTAAATAATTGCAATCAAGAACCATCATTCTGTCCATGACCCAGGCAATATTATCTATGTCACCAGTTTCTACCGATGTTGCGTTTTCCTGAACAAGATCCAAAATATGTTGTAGGGACATTGACAAGTAATAAATATCAGCAGGAATTATTATATCTGTATCACCGAGCACAAAATTGAGACCATCAGTAAGAAAACTGGAAATGTAATCGTTAGGCATCTGTCTTTTCACAAAATTGTATAGAAAAGTTGTAGCTTGAGATGGCTCGTAAGTATTATCACAAGAGCCTTCTACTTCTCCCCAGATTCCACCCAGCACATAGGATCCCCGACAGTGTCTCTTTACCGGTAAACCGTTAGCTTGAAGGCAAAATTGTTTTGGCGCCGAAATATGGCCAATAGGAGTCATCTCCCAATCGAGCGTAATAAAATCGAAAGAAGTTGTTGGCAAACAATAAACTGAGCTGGATAAATTCACAAACGTGTAATTATATTTCGATAATTCTAAGTTTGCTGTAAGTTTTAATGTAGCAAATGTATCTTGTATATTAAGAATTTCGTCTTCATGGACATCTTCAACGTCAACGTGTAAATGTAATAAAATCATCATGTGGTCCAAAGAATAATCAAAAATGTCCATTAACAAAACTTTTTTAGCTGAAAATATGTTTGTTATGTTATTTGTTAAAGCGGTCAGATCAGCTATATCTTCAACATCATCGGGTAAAATATAATGTTTAATAACAAGTGCAAATACATGAACTTTGTTACCTTTGGGATTAGCTATGATTTTGTCCGTAGTAATAAATGAAAAGTTAACTGTGTGGCCCTCGCACCAATATTGCGCGGAGCTGTCGGTAACCAGATCAATAATATATACAATTTTTTCGACCTGACTTAATTCAACTTGATCTTGCCACTCTCGGCAAGATGAAGTTGAATTCACTTCAATAAATGGGATATCATTAATATCCACCACTCTGAAAAATCCTTTTGCATCAGAAAAACATTGGATTCCTTTGTCGTTATTATCATATTTCCATAGACCAGAAGGATAATAAACGGTAAGAAATATTTTGTTCTGCACTTCATTGTATTCAAACATAAATTCTGTTTTCCCATAGACAACTTCCACCTCACAGGCCATGCAATGTAGTGACGCACTAGAATTAATTAAACCTAAAGCACCGGCGTTATTTATAATACCTTCAAAAGAAGAAGGTCTCTTAATTTCAAAGGAATCATTATGATGCTCTGTGTTCTCATTAGTTTCATGAGAAACTTGAGGTGCTTTAAACCAGCACCATTCATCATTTGGCAATTGATTTATTTCAGCTATTTTCTTAAAAATAAATCTAGTTAAATCATATTCACTGTTAAGCATCGGTGTTCGGCACTTTTCTTGTAGAAATTGATTAAATAACATTCCTCGGTCCGATCTTTCGATGCCAAAACACGTACCATTATCAAGTTTAAACCTAAATGAGTGGTACCCATAGGGACATTTACTTGGATAGTAAAGGTCGTTTATGTAAAAACATAAACTCGGATAGTTCTTGGAACAGATTTCTGTTATTAGCACTCCTCGTTCTATGTCTAATAATAAACAATTTTTAGAGAAAGACATGTACAAACTCAAAAAGTTGCTTGCTGAAACACGTCGGCCCCAGTTAGGCCCTGGAATAGACCACACCATGGGATGAAAAAGTTTTTGTCTTGTCGCAGGTAACCAAAAATATCGGGATGTATTCGTGGCTTTGAGGGAATTGAGTAGGTATTTAACTTCTTCAGCAGATAAATCCGTAATAACCGAGGCTCCACCGCTCGCAAAACAAGGAGAGTTCCAAACTGTTGGTTGACCGATTTGGTAACAGTAATCATTGTTATTTTCTGATATCTTGTGATATCCAGGTGGACATGAATTAATGTCAAAATACTTAACAACTTTTAAACAAGGTCCGATGTCACCCAGAGTAGGTGTCCAGCCGGCGTAGGAACAGTTCCTAGTCACTACGGTTTCATTTCGGTAACAAAGCGGGTCCGATTCTATATTGTTTGCTGTTTGTGTTTGATGCCAGGTCACACTTATTCCTTCATTAGAAACTTCTTCGGGGCAGATCTGTGAATTAAAAATAATCAAGTAAGGACACAAAATACAACCCTTTAAGTACCGGTAATTTTTTTTCTTAAACTAAACATACATGTAAAACTCAAAATAAATTAGGGAATGGCATAAAATAAATAAATCATTTTTACCTGTAGTGTAGAACGAAGAATGGTAATCAATACGAATATTATGCACAACACAAAAATTTTCATAATGCCCATGAAAATCACAAAAGATACTATTACAGCTGGCAGCATAAGTTCGGGCACATTTACCGGGATCCAACCGCGATTTGAAACATTTTCACCTTACTGTTATAGCGCAGATTACGTTATAGGTATTAAAAAAAAACATGGTGTTTAAAATAAAACTGCTGATTTTTCTCCAGAGATGTGTTAAGCTGCGTAGCGATGGATGCGTGTGATAACAACCAGTAGGATCTTTTGTTTTTTTTGTACCACGAAGTAGCAAACAAGGAGGAGCACGTGGCTAAGTAATAACAGCCGCACGGGTCGATCCATTAGGTTAAGCTACGCTTGCTGGGGTTGGTCCGTGGATGGGTGACCATCTTTACATACCGAGACTCCTCCGTGCCTCGGAAAGCACGTTAAGCCGTTGGTACCGGCTGTCATTCGTGGATCTTTGACAGTCGTTACGGGTCGTCAGAAGCCCGAAAGTCTGACAGTCAATCTTACCAAGGGGTATCGTATTACCCAGTTAATGGGTTGTGGAGGTCAGATAGGCAGTCGCTCCATGTAAAATAATGGTATTCAGCTGCGTCCGGTTAGACTGGAAGCCGACCCCAACATAGTTGGGAAAAGGCTAGGCAGATTGATTGAAGTAGCAAACAAGATGGCGGCCCACTTGTGGTGTCACCGGCGCCGGCGCCTATGGACTTTGGCAATACCAGAGGTGTCACAGGTGCGTTATTTACCCCTTTTGAAGAGAACTCTCTTTAATTTTGTCATGAAGCTGTATAAGTCGTCGTTTCGCAAAAAGACCTCGGGAGGAGGAGCATTCCACACTTTGCAGGTAATCTACGTCCTACGTTCTATTTAAATCATAAGAATGGTTAGTTATTTGCCATACACTGTTGTAGCATATTCGAAGTGTCAAGCAATTTTGACGGGAAGTGGAAGTGGGAGTAAAGTTTTATCCGCAGCCTGTATAACCAGCTGTAATCGGGATATATTAACGTCAGTGTCATTACGCCTGGCATGTACACACCGATATGGTATCTTTATGAATTCATTGATTTTACGCCACGCTGTGATCAGCACTTGGAATTATTTGTGTGGATTCGATTGGGTAACAACAGGTGAAATCCCTTATCTGGTTCAAGAACCATTGAGCATGGCTTTTAGCTATGTCAATACAATATCAACTTTTTTGTTATCTAGTGTAGACTGTACTACGCCCATAAAACTTGATTTCTATTTTGATTTTTTATCATGACATGTAACTACCATTTTATCTAAGTAGGTAGGTACTTACCGATTTTCGTATCAAGGTCCATGTTGTGACAGTGGTGTTTATTATTTTTTTGCCTGATAGGGACATATTATTTACCTCATGTTAATAATAGATTTAACGCGACACGTAGGTATTAAGTAGGTACTCGTATTGTATTATAATTACATTAATTTTATCTTTGGAGCTGGGCGAATGTTTCTCTTAATAATAAGTATTAACACAGAAGAGAGCAGTCTGCCGGCAATTATTATTATTAACGCTTTCAAGGACACTGAACGAGACACAACAGAAGTTTTAGTGTTAAGACGTCTACAGTGTTCAATGTCCTTGAAAGTATAAAGACGAACAAATGTACGGGGCGAACAAAATCCGCGGCTCCGCCCGGCAGACCAAGTTCGTGTCATGACTTCACGATGCCTGGCATAATAATTATATAGAAGCAATCTGGCCTAGTGGGTTATCATCGAACCATTTTGGACACATTGTCAGTATGAAGCCCATTCACAAGATATGGCCACACCTTATATCCTGCCCATCATGCACAACCACTTCCAGGAGTTCCAGGCAAATGACCGAGCAGTCATCAGGTACTTCCGGACACAGTAAGAAGTCAATTGAAACGAAAAGAAGAAAATTTATTATAGTGTGACAAGGATCTTTAAGCGCGTGGCCAAATTCAAAATCGCCATCGCGTTTTTTCAATACATTTCATAAAACAATTTTTTACAATTTTTAGGATTCCGTAAGTAGCTCAAAAGGAAAAAACGGAACCCTTATAGGGTCACTCGTGTGTCTGTCTGTCCGTCTGTCACAGCCAATTTGCTCCGAATCTAACGGATGATTTTGATTTAGTTGTTTGATACACATGAATTTCTGACCCAAACTCGGACGTGTAACGTGAATAAATGAATTTTGAATATGGGAGTCGCTTTTGGGGGGCAAATAAGAAAGTAAAAAAAAATTTTGCAGACTGTACCGTGTGACATATCAAATGACTTATACTCCATTTATTATAACATTAGAAAAAAGAAGCACGCAGAAGCAGGAGTACGAAACCTTTTATTTTCAAGTTAAGTTCAAATTTTTTCTATAAATAATGTATGTGCTTTTTTGTAAGTAACAATGTATGGCATACAAGAAAGCATATTCTATCTATCTACTCGTCGCGATGCTTGGATAGGTACATAAAATTAAACAATTTTTAGTAACAATCAGTTTATTAAAAACAACTTTATCATAATGGCATGTCCATAATATGTTTTCAACAAACCAAATAAATACGCGGACACAAAACACCACCACCACTGCTACCATCAGTCATCACAAATGATAATAATTAATTGACATTGGTGGTAACAAAAGTCATAATTTTAACTACCTATAATAATTTAGAATGCCAGAGGATTAGCAAAATTACACTTTCGCAAGCTAAATACCAACTATAAAAAAAATTTCCAGAGACAGAAGTGTGAGATGAGATTTATTGCTATTAAAGAAGAGAAAAGGTTTTGCCACCTTAATGATATAATGGAGATGATAGATGTTTCAATCATAATTATTCATCATCCTCTGATGATGAGGATGAAGTTTCACCAACATTAATGATAAATTTTTCTACAACATTATCCATTATACCATCAAGTTGGCAAAACCTTTTGTCTTCTTTAATTGTATGAGCAATGCAAGATTGTCATTTCTCTGCAGTTATGCTTATGAGTGCTGAAGGGAGCAACCGCTTCACTTCTTCTAATTTAAAACTTTTATTGTTTTGGGCTACATACCTTGAGCCCATACATTTGAGCCCATACCAATTCTATTGGGTTGAGCTCGCAGTGGTAAGGTGGGAGGCACAATACTAATATATCTTTTTCATTAGCCATCTCATCAACAGCAAACTTTGGTACAAATGTTTTACTTTTTCTAATAAAGTGGCCCTAAGATCTTTTTCCTCAAAAGGAATATTTTTGTTTTTTAGCCACTCCTGAATCTGCCTTTCGTGTGGCTGTAGTTGGCAGCTTCTCCACTTTCCTCGAATGATATGGCGCATTATCCATAACAATAACAGCACCACTCTCAATTTTTGACAATATTAACTTGAACCACTTCAAAATTGTGTGCATACATTTCAGAATGGTAGTCTCCGTCACCCTTTTAGGCTTCAAATATTAATTCACCATCCATTAAAAACCCTTCTGTTGATCATGTGAAATGAAATAAAAAGCAAATCAATAATTGTGCTACCGGTGGCATAGATTAGGTACTTGACCGCTGGAAATACATCTTAACCTTTAAATACACGATGACGTAGACAACTTGGTTGCAAGGATTCGGAAACTTATTTATATTTTTAAGAAACTACGCCACTCAGCTGATACAAATACTCTCAGGTTGGTCTACTTGACACTTTGTCAATCACTTCTCGGAAACAACAAACAAAACAAAACTAACACAAATAACAATAAAAAACAATGACAGAAAACAGTAACAAATAACAACTAAACCACGAAAATTCAGCAATAACAACAAGAAAAGGCGTAGCATTCAAAAGTATCCACAAGTGAATGACAATTGAAAACTGCAGATTATTTACGCAATTTGACGGATGGATGACATCATAAACCGACAAAATAAAATAACACGTGCTGCCACAACTTATGAAGGCAATAGGTAACATTTTAGATTTGGTAGAGTTATAGTAACATGAAAAACGTTCCCGGTACTGACCGCCCCTGCTTCTTTTAGATTTTAAACATGGACACGACAATATTTTATGTAAAAAATAAATAATAGTAAATGAAAGCCTTGTAATTTCAGAAGGTAGATAGGTTAGATAAGTACAATTAAGTGTGAGAGCTGTTATTTAAATTGATTATATTTAACTCCACGTCAATCTTTACTGTAATAATGTTTGTTGTACTTTTATTACAAAGTGTGCCCCTAAAATAACCTTTTTTAACTTCTGTCTAATGCTATAGTAAATGGAGTATAGGTACTGTGAGGGTCTAAAATAGATTTTTTTTTATAATTATAAAATAAAATAAATTGTTATAAAGTTATTTAAGAAAATAGACGAAAATTAAAGTGTCCATTCCCCCCATTATTTCCGAAACCACTGAGCCTAAAATTTTGAAAAAACAAAAAGAAATCAGTTCTATACTTATAGATTACAGGAAAATGAATAAGAAGTCTATGGTCTTAAAATAACATGGTAAATGTCTCAATATTATGAGTACAAACTTACATTTATAGTTGGAATGTACGAGAGAACATGTTTTTCAACTACAATGTTAAGTTTGTTCTTTGGATAAATGCCAACTACGGAACCTTTCATTGTGCGTAGTCCGACACGCACTTGGTCGGTTTTATGATAACAGCGCCCCCTGTTAGCGACATTTGAGCACCAAAAGATCCTTCTAGCAGCGTATCTTGCGAGTGAGGTTGACGTTGGTATAAGGCCTGGACCTCTTTGGTTTGAGGCTTCGATCAATAATAGCACCCCTGTGCCCCGCGGTGTCACCCGCGTAGTCCGGGATAAAAGTAACCTTTGTGTTAATCCAGGATAAAAGCTATCTACATACCAAATTTCATCCAAATCGGTCCAGCTGTTTGAGTGTAAAGAAGTAACATACAAACACACACACAGAAACTTTCGCCTTTGTAATATTGGTGTGATGTAGTCGTTGATATAATAGTATGCCTTTGATATTACGTTTTCCATCAGGAATTTCTCAGTAGCAGTCTGGAGTCTGTATTTATGACGGGTGCGGTGGAGGACCGAATAGGCTCGCTCCCTATTACATGGGATTTAAACATAAATGGCGAATCATGGGTGTACTTTGGTATAGAGGTCAGCACATCAAGCTACCTCAATCTGTCAAATTTTCCCATTTGAATATGAACCTTATTCCTTTGTAATAAAGTTGAAAATCTATCAAAGAAATTTGACAGATTGGGGTAGCTTGATGTGCTAACGTCTGTACATCACTGCCAAACCCTTCAGGGAAAGCAGGTGTTAATTAAATTATCACGTAATCAAATACACAATCAAAACATTATCGAACAATAACCTTTCCCAATGCAAAACTACATATTTTAAGTTGCAGGTATACTTATGTTGCAGCTTAGTTAGCCAAACTCAAACTCAAAGCATTTATTTTAACAGGCACTTTTGAATTGTCAAAGAGTCGGTCAGTTAGTCAGAAAGTTGAAGCTAGTTGCCCAATACCAAAACGTAGATCTCTATGGAGAAGAACGGGCAAGAAACTCCACGGACACTCTTTTAAATCAAGATAAGTAATACAACATCCTCGGTAGGTACATTATTGTTGTTGCTAGCCATTTAGTTAACAGCCTAGCCTTTGGAAGTAGTGCTCGCCGGCCGCTGTCGGGGAACCGCTTGCTTCGCTCGCTCGGCTCGCGCGCGGTTGGTCACAGTTCTAAAGTAGGTAACCTATAAATAAATATCATTCAGGCTGCTAGTTTAACAGCGCCGTTTAGTTAAAAGGCTTTTAACTAAAAGGCTTACTAAGGCGCTACCCTGAGCAAAAACTTGCGATATATCGATAGTCAGTAGCTATTAATTCATTAATTAAGAAAAATAAACTACATGTAAAAGCACATTATTAATGCCCGATATCTTATCATCACATTGCACGATCTTATGTGTTTTTATGTGTTACAAATTAATGTAATTATGATCTCTCCTTGTATAAAACTGACTAAAATTATTGATAGCATGCATCTTTTGGTGACGTTCTAATGATTTGAGGATTACACTAATGGATAGATAATTTAAAAATCAAAATAATTCACGTTTTATTTTATTTCAAAAGATCGCTTATCTTTTTTTATTAAAATAATTCCAAAACTTATGTGAATTCTATGATAAAAGGCCATGCGAAGAGAGTGGGAAAGAGCGGGTCAGAGCGGCGGGTCAGAGAAGGATCGAACGGTCGAAGGTCGTTCGGTCGGGGACGCGCCTTACGCGACACTCCGCACCTCTGCTTGATTTTTAAACTGCATTTTACTTTTTACATGCTTACGAACGTAATTGCTTAGTCCTGACTCCTGAGAAATGTATGCGTACTTTTATAGGTTAGAGTTATTTGTTTGCACCAGGTGTGGTGGTAGGGTCAATATGGTAAGGGAAATCTAGTAATTTCAACGACTTATAATAAAGACTTATTCTTGTTTTTATTAATTAAAATATAATTATTTACTTATTTTAAGCGTCCCCTCAATAGTAATATATACTTAGTTCCAAACTGTATGTACACATGAAGACATCATATCCTTATGGCGACATAGTTTAATGTCATGCAAAGCCGTCGGCTGTTTTGTTACAATCATGTTATGTTAGAGATTTAATGAAACCTTGATTTCTTTAGATCATCATGTCTATGAATGGTTCGTGCCGGTAGTCTACTTGCAGGAGGACTAGTTTTCCCTCTATGCTTAGTTTTAAATCCATCCCTGTGCTCGTGGAATGCTATATTAATAGTGCGTAGAACAACAAATATACCAGGAACTTTTTTTGCCTTGATGGCCGTCACGGTGACACAATGTGATACAATCAACAATATTCAATTCATACGTGGAGCCACGGACTAGAAAAATAAGAAGGACTCCGCGCCACGCGTATCGAAAGTGAAGTAACGTACCGATCTATGTGTGCGTGATTTGACAAAGACGCCGTCGTGTCACGTAATGGCGGCCGGTCGGCATATTATGATGTAAATGTGTGCGTGAGGTGTGTTTGTACAAACGGTCCCGGCATACTTACTGTGCTTCACTTTCGATATGCGTGGCGCGGAGTCCTTCTTTTTTTTTCTAGTCCGTGCATGGAGCTTAATATTTTATTTTTACAACTATTCAGATTTATCTGTTTTGAGACCTCCTTGCGGCAGGGGGGGTGGAGGGACGTTAGGAATGGCGGGGTCCTTGGAAGCGTAGTTCAGAATATTGAGATCACTGGGTTCAGGAGGTGGGGTTTGAGCTGATTGCTCAGCGACAGCTGGAGCGTTATTATTAACCTCTTTCTGGGCAATAACGGGAAGACTTTGTCCCAGCACATTTGGCAAGGGACGATATATTGGCAGGCTTGCGTAAGGACTGAAGCTGAATGGATCGTAGGGATCATAGAATCTTACACCTGGATATCTGTAGGTGAAAGGACTGAATTGTGGCAGTGCATTGTACACGGGATCTATGTGTCCTAGGGGCAGGACTTGTGGTGGGAGACCGAATTCGTTAAGCGGTATTGGGGATTGTGTGGCTGGCGGAGGAGCCGGTGAGGAGGCACTACTGTCTGATTCTTGCTTGGCGGGTTCTGCAGTTGTAGTCGGATCCGTAGAAGGCGAGGGCTCTGCAGGGGTTCCAGGCGTTGAAATGGGTGAAGCTTCCGCTGGTTGAGGTTGAGGCTCCTTCGGTAACAATCCTGGTGCAGGCAGTAATCCCTGAAATTATGAATGGTAAGTAAGTAAACTGTCAATAAAAAAAAAATCTGGCCAAGTGCGTGTCGGACCACGCACAATAATGATGGGTTCCGAAGTTGAAAAGAATTTATCCCAAAAACAAACTTAACATTGTTGTTAGAAAACATGTTCTCCCATACATTGATACTCGTATACGTCACGGTCAGTTCTCTAACTGGGAATTTAAGTTAGTAATCCCAAATATTTCTTTTTATGTGATAAAGTTACAAATTAACAATTTTCGGACTTTTTCCTTTACTTGTGCTGTGAGAACTTGTTTCTTGCCAAATTTTATGATTCTAGGTCCACGGAAAGTACCATTATAGGTTTTGTGAATCTTTAGACTTGCGAGTATCAAAATATGCAACATAAATGGCCGTATTTTTTTATTGCGTTGATTTAGAAGCTTGATTTTTTTAGAGCTCCAAGGGACCACAGACCTACGTATTTGATATTAATTTCAGTTTGATACCTCCACGCGTTCCTGAGAAAAAGGGTCTTGACAGGCTGACAAACAGACACAGACAATGAAGTAATCCTCTAAGGGTTCCGTTTTTTCTTTTTGAGGTACGGAACCCTAAAAACAACAATGGATAAAAATGTGCGCGTGCTCATACCTAAGTAGCAATATTGCCATTAAAAAAATAACAGGTGCACGAGTCACCAGTAAGCAGAGTATTTCAACAGTAACCTAGATCCCTTTTGTTTAAGTTACACGCTCTTTAAAAATCTTGAAGCATTTAATAGTCTAATCTAAACCCACTTGTCCATTTTGTTACTGATTTTTGGCGGCAAACAAAAAGCATTTTGCTGAACTTGTCCGGTTGAAACACAACAAGGACAACACAAGAATGTGACTTATAAATAGACAGACCTAATAGACGGCATAGGTTAAATAATAGGGTTCCATTAATTAGGGTTCCGTACCAAAAGGGGTGCCCTTTACGGAACCCTAACAACTGAAGGCAACTTACGTTTCCAAGTATATCCCCGCCGTAGAAAATGGCGGGCTGATAGGAAAAGGCGAATGCGTCGTGGAGCACCGGTTGATATACTGGATACGCCTTGCTAGGTTCCAGGTTCTGGTTCGACGTGATGAGAGCATTGTACACCTTCGGGACGCGGCCAGGCTCTGGAGCAGGGTCCGCGCCCGTGCCTAGCAAGGGTACGCTCAGCAACTGAAAATGATGACAATTTAAGTAATAATTGTAACGACACTAGTACTCTACCGACGTACACACAAGTTCACATACTTATCGCACACAAACCTTTTTAACCGACTTCAAAAAGGAGGAGGTTATCAATTCGTCGGAACCTTTTTTTTTTTTTTATTTATTTTTTTAATGTATGTTCCCCGATTACTCGAAGATGGCTGGACCGATTTGGATTGTTTTTGTTTTATTCGAGAGGGTATACATCACAGTTGGTCCCATATAGAATTGATTAACTTTGCTTTGGTAGTTTTTGAGTTAGCTTCAATAATACGTATTTTCTCCCCACTTTTATATGGATGATGTTCTAGTTTGTTTTGCAGGTAGTGGTATTAGAATTTGTGTGGGGTAGGTTCCACAACTAAAAAGTGAAAAATAAAAACTTTTTTACAAAAAAATACAACCGACTTCCAAAAACAACTACAAAGTGAAAAATAACTTTAATTTCGGAAGTCGGTGGCAAAAATCGAAAATACATTTAACACCGACACCGACACCGACTTCCGAAATTAAAGTTATTTTTCACTTTGTAGTTGTTTTTGGAAGTCGGTTGTATTTTTTTGTAAAAAAGTTTTTATATTGTTATGTTTTCAAAGTCTTACTTTTTACCCGACTGACCCAGAAGGACGGTAATATTTTTCGCGCGCATGTATGTATGTATGTATGTCGGTTCCATTGTAACCTCCAGTAGCCTAAAGGTCTTAATCAATTTTAAAATATGAGGTGTCGTTAGATTCGTCTTAATTGTGAGCCTATTAATATTTATATATTGCATCTGAAAATGCAAAAAAAAGGAGGGTATGGTCTTTTTAAAATAATTGTTGTTTTTTTTCTCCCTCTGTTACATGCGACTTTAACATAACTCTCGAAATGTGGATATACTACCTATAGGTACACCTCTTCCCAACCCTTCGGGGAATATTGGCGTGATGTTATGTTATGAAATAGGTTTAAATAATAAACAGAGATGGGTAAAAGCTTGTCTTAAATTATTTGTGGTGAAGAGGGAACGCTCTAAAGACACTTTTTTAAACGGAACTGAGCTTTTTTAAAAACTTATGTCGTTGTAACATCTCACAACCGATTTCTACATCACTCTCGTATTAAAGATCAATACCTAGACTACAGGCATATTTCTACGCAGTAATTTCCACTCAAAGCTACTTACAATTTTCCCTATATTATTACCTATATCGGAAACCAGTTTGTGAATTACATTAAGTGTCGACTGTAAAGAGAGCAATTAGGTATTACCTTGAACGCTATAGGTATAAATGATTCATATAAGTACGTACCACTCTCATAAATAAGCTTGCATGGTTGTACATTCACCTACTACTAGTTTTTGTGAACCTAAATCAATAATAACCTATTAGGTTATTACATTAAACTTAAAATATTGAGCCATTTTTTTTTGTAACCGGACAATCCTGTGGCTGCCTTAAGCGAACTCAAAGCCTCCAGCCAGGGAATAAAACTTATAAACTAAGCGACTGCACGCTAAGGGCACCCCCTGTGGGGTACGAACCGCGGCTTAGGGCGTCGCGTCGCTGGGGGGAGAACATCAAGATGGGTCGGGCTGGATTATATTAGGATAATTATTATTGTCAGGGGAATTTAAAGCTACGCCACCAGCTGGCACTTCTTCACCGAGCAAGGAACGGGGAGGACAATTACGCTGGGGTCGTCGCGAGGAGCCTCGTCGGCGAGGTTGGAATGTAGATTTCTTGTGTAATTATTGTGCATATAGCAACGTTCTTTTTTATACCCAGAAATAACTATATATAGTCTATTTGTATGTTCGTGTTGGGATACCAGATAATCAATCTGTTAGGAAGGTTTCGTTGAGTCTTGGCTGATTTCTGTGGAAAAATAAAGTAAATTGTTGATTAAAAGCCCAAAGCTTTTCCACCACAAATAATTTTAAAGTTTAAAGCAAAGCTGCTTTAGTGCTATCTCGATTTCTGATAAAAGTTATGTTCGATGACCCTCTACGTAAGGTACCCTACAACTTCAAAAGATTTATAGATATGTCGCTAATTTATGCCCTACCTACATGCCAAACGAATTTAGTATATATATATAATGTTTTAAATTACAATTCAGACCTGTGTTTGCTATGTTACAAAATAATAATTCTATTGCCGTTCTAATTTTTTTTTTAAATACGACGAATGTGACAGGCTGCATGCCGATCTAGAAAAACGAAATTGTTTTGTAGATTTAAGTAGCTGCCAAATATGAGGTCTAACTGGTAGTGTATTTTGTATCAAATGGAGCCTGTCTCTTACGCGTCTCTTGCGCAAGAAGACCAATATAGATCCTTCTTAAAAATCCACGTCTTCAAGATAGATCGATGTGATTTTGCCATTGATTCTTACTATTTTAACGCTTGTTTACTATATCGTATACCTACCTATTTTGTAGCCTATATAGTCTTAGTTATTCAAAACCATAAATTATTTTTAGTCAAATGAGGAAAACTGGTCATAGACAACTAGACGGCTATTAAAATAATTGTCATACATAATCGCCTATGTTTTGTTATGAATCTTATTATGTATATTGCTTTATTGATAGATCGGTATGCATTTTATAAATAATAATACCTTCCACTAACCTCGTAGTGTACCAGAGCAAACGCTGAGTAAACTGTGCGAAATTTCCCTAAATCAAGATCAATAGGGATACATAAGAGGTCTGCCAATAATTCTGATAAAACCTCACCGTGAAAATCTAGGTGAAGTGGGCTGTCAATAGTGTCAATGAGGGCTATCGCGTGTGAATACGCCGCTAGAGGCGCTAGTGTAGCGTGAGGTATCCGAAATGTCAAATGTCACTGTTTGTGGGTAGGCTACGCGGGTTTATTTCTATCTTGCTTTTGCCCGCGGCTTCGCTCGCGTGAATGTCGGAAAATATCCCACGGGAACGTAATAATCCTTTCTTATTCCTTGTAATGATGATTGAATTATATAATTATATATAAACATGCACCTATGTGCAACCTGGACGCATCGGTAAAAAGACCTAAAAGGGCTTCACTATTTGGGTGTGATAAAGTGGTAACATTAGCAAGGTTCTTCTTGCAGTCATCAAAACATTGTTCGAACATTGTTTGTTTGACACAGTCGCTGCAACTAACAAAGGTGCCTGATACTTGGCGGCGTTAGGCAAAAATCTGCGGAAGTAGTTAACCATACCCAAGAACCTACGCACACCTTGCACTGTCTTAGGGAGAGGAAAATCCACTAAAGCGCGGATACGGCCTTCGGGAGGAAAAGTGCCTGCAGCATTGATACGGTAACCTAAAAACGTTACCTCGGCTGCCCCAATGACACACTTCGCCGGGTGGATGACCACTCCATACTGGTGCAGTCGGCTAAACAAGAGCAATAGGTGTTCAGCATGTTGCTGGGGATCTTTCGAGTATTATATATTATTATTATGATAATAGTATCATAAGAATGTTATTGTTGTTTTCCTCGGGAACAGTACTTTTTTTGCGGGATGAAAGGTAACCTATGTCCGTTTCTGTACACCTGACGACGTATATGCAAAATTTCAGGATAAACGGTTCAGTGGTTTAGGCGTGAAAAGGCCACAAACAAACAAACTTAATTTCGCATTTATAATAATAATTAGGATTAGAATAATGTTGTGAATGTTTTGCAATATCTGGGATTAATTATAGTAAATATCAGTTACGGATCAATGAATATCAGTGCTTTAAAAGCGGAGCTAAGAAAAAGAGATGCAAAATTAAGCGGGTTAAAAGAACAGCTAATTCAGAGGTTAGTTTGTTTACCGTTTACAAACACATTTTTTGAAAAAAGTATTCTTTCAAGACTTTACTCGACAGTGGCACCAACTGGTGAGCACAAAACGGTAGCCCTCATTCCCCGCATCACCTAGGATGACAGTTCAAGCGCACTTCACCTAAGTGAAGTAAGTGAGTGTTTTCACGGTGAGATTTTACAGAATAGAATAAATGAATTAGAGAATAGATGTTGATGCCTGTCCATTATGCTCGTGAACAATTGAGTTCACAGTTATTATATTTGTGATAGCAGCAACCCAACAGCAACCTTATTTTAAGGAGAATAAAGTTCATTGTGATTTTGACAGTGATGCAAAATCAGAGGTACCCAATAGTGCAAGGGTGGTGTTCGAACTCAGGAACGCCAAATATGCTTCAACTCACCTGTCACCAGTCGCACTGCAATAACATTGCAGAATTTTGGCAAATTTAGCTTATTTTACCAAAATTGTATTTATAAATAGCCATACGTGTTTATAGATAATAATCCTACATTCTAAAAATTTGTGATTAGATCCTTTTTAAAAGTCCCCTAAAAACATGTGCTAAACCTTTTCCTAACGTTACAAAGGGTTTTCTATATTTAGCGTCATCTACATACTCTCGGAGGAACTATCTAGGCACATTTGGCAGCAAACCAACTGCTTACTCGATAGTCGATACTATTTTAGTAATTTTCACTTCTTAGTTTGTCACCTTGTTTTAAAAAAAGTTTCACAAATAGAGGTTCGTTTCTTATATATTATTTATATATAGTTAGTTATTGGATATAGTCCTAATCAAACACAGGCATGACCAATTACCAACATTCAAAAATTACCAATTTTTCCCAACAGAATACGTATATCAAAAATAATGTTTGAACATCAAAATTTGCATGTATAAATAGATTAAACTTAACGTCAGGTCGACGGAGGCCCGCTGCGTGGGGCTCCTATTTCTGTCTGCAGGGTTTAAAGGAACCTAACCAAACCGAACCTCGGGGTGCCCAATAATAATTGTAATCAATTAGTTAACTAATAGTGCAATAATAAGTTTATTAGATGCGCATTTGTTATTTTTTATGAACAGTTAGTATTTTTGATATATCATTAAAATTTTTGTTGGACAAAAATGTATGTATAAATAATGATTATTATTTGTACAAGTTTTGACATTCAATTAATTAATTAGTAGTGCAATCATTAGTTTGACGTACAGTCAACAAAAGAGATATCTGGGCAGGGTGTACTAACATATTAGTGTGTGAATTACTTCATGTTCAATTTTGTGAAAATATACAATTTTGTGTTGGTGTGTTACAATGTAGGAGTATTCCAAAAACAAAGTAATATGTATTTATACATTGAACATTAAGCAATTCACATACAAACATGTTAGTATAAGTAAGTGTGTGTGTGTGTGTGTTAGTTAGTGTAAGTGAATGGAAAATGAACTCACGAAAATGTAACAATGAACATGATTTAGATTAGGCACATCATTACCGTTTTCGGCGGTTTCAACGAGACGCATCAAATGAATTTACTAAAGCGGCCCATTCGATTATTTATGCAATTGATGAATGTAACCGTGGGATGGAATCAAATGAGAGTAGCGTAGCAATGTAATAGTTGAATCACGATGTAATATCGAGACAATCGCTATACCTACGTTGAATTGACAAAAAGCATCACGTAACTAGTCTAGATGTCTTGATGTCTACTGATCATAGGGTTCAGAACACACAACACACTGGGTTTCTGTTTTGTAATAATATTGAAGCTCGAGGTCTAGCTAAAATTAAAGGCTCCCAGCTAACATTGGTAAAGAAAACCTAGATAATCTCATCTATAGTTATTACTTTTGCTGATTCTCTAGTATATCGAACATCTATTAGGGTCATTCTACTGAAACACAAAAATTTTGTTCGTTTGAAATATATCGTAGCTCCGTAAATTTCAACTACTTTCAAAACCAAATTTTTTGACTTCATGACATTGTCTAACATCTCAAATAACAATTCACAAAAGTAATTCATAAATTTTCTTTATTTTTAGCAGTACAGTAGTGCTATTCTGTAAACATCTCACCGTGATAACTCAGGTGAAGTGAGCGTGAAGTGAGCCGTCAGTCCACCTGATGCTACGGGTTGACACTATTGACAGCTCACTTTACGATCACTTCACTCATGTTATCACGGTGAGATATTGACAGAATAGCAGTACAGTACGTGATTACTCACGTCCTGTAGAATGTTTCGCAACATAGATTGTAACATTGAAGTGTCTCCAAAAAATATTTAGAAGAGATCGATATCTTTTTCAAAATAATTAACGTGTTAATTATATGACAAAGAAGCAACCGGTATAATATGAAAAAATACATCTTAGTATTTAAAAAGTTATCAAACATTCTTTTGATGTAACAACCCATTTTGATGTAATGTCATAATAGTTACGGCCATAATGTCGCAAGTGATTACAGTTCAGAGATTTTGAAAGTTAAAAGAGCGTACTATATCAGTGTCAAAGTTCGTTCCTCACTCCAGCCGGTCTATTCTGTAAAAATCTCACCGTGAAAACTTAGGTGAAGTGATCTTAAAGTGAACTGTCAATAGTGTCAATCCCTAGCATCAGGTGAAAGGACGGCTCACTTCACGTTCACTTCACTTAAGTTATCACGGTGAGATATTTACAGAATAGCACTACTGTACACAACAAAGAAAAGTAAGTAAATAATTTAAAAACCTTATTTGCGTATGGCCTCAAAGTTGGTTATGTATCGAATCACGTGAATTCAAATTTTTTAATCTCAAATTTTGCACTGGTTACATATTTTTTAACCAATTTCAAAAAACGAGGTTCTGTGTTCGACCCGTATGTATGTATGTATGTATGTATGTATGTTTGTTTGTCCGCGATTTTCTCAAAAACTAATGAACCAATTCTGATGATTCTTTCACTAACGTGATCTACATACTTTCAGGAAGTTTTTAGTATATAATACATTATGTAATTATTCTTATGCAAAGTTATTTGCATAAATGCACTGTATCTCCGGCATTTCTAAGCGCATTTTGTGATGATTCTTCTTTTCGTTCGACTTGGGCTTACCTACTTATGTAATTGTATATTCAACTAAAAATGGAAAAATAAATTTACTTTAAAAAAGTAAAAACCGACTTCAAAACCAAAAACGAATAAAATAACCTTCATAAAACACGTATCAGCTTCTGAAGTAGGTGTCTTCAATTCTTCATTGCACTTTAGCTTGACACCGAATTCAGAAGCTGTTAAGTGTTTTATGAAAGTTATTTTATTCGTTTTTGGTTTGAAGTCGGTTTTTACTTTTTTTAAAGTAAATTTTTATATGAAAACTTCACTTCTGTAGAACTCACTCCTGTCGATATAGCTTTTTAGAGATGATGATTTTCTGGTTTTCTTTGTATTTTTTTACTTTTGTTAGAAGTACACACTTACGCTTATGATTTAGCTGACGTACAATGCTGTTTTTTTTTATTGCGATTAAATGATTTTCCAAATTGCGGGGTTTTTTTATAGATGCATTGATCGACAAAAATATTTGTTCTCTACAGAAGGGATATGCATGGGTTTTTTTGCTTTTACGGTTATGGTGGGTAAAAGGCGATCACAAAAAGAATAAAAAAGCGCTTGAAAGAGCAAAAGAAGGCCTGGATTGGAAAGGAAAAGAAAAAATTACTGAACCCGAACTGGTTGAAAGTCGTCGAAAAGATAGAGAAAGATACAAAAAAAAAAAAACAGAAAGAAGCAAGGAAATAAAATTAATTTATAAATAAGTTTTTACACCAAGAGCACAAAAAGTAATTAGTCGCGCGGTAAACTTCGCTGGCGCGATACAGGATTTTATGTGATGTCAGTGTGATGCGTAGTTCTCATGTGGCGATGTAGATGCCGCCACAAATGAATTGTCTACATATATGTGCTCTTGTAGCGCGTTTCCCATTTTCTCAAGTACCTCCGCCGAACTATCAGTGGACCACACTACCACCTTGCTGACGGCAAACACTTTAAAACGGGTTGACCTGTTCTCATAGTTCGTGCCAATACGGGAGAAGAGGTGTTTGCGTCTTTCTAATGGCGGTCGCACATGCTATGGTCTATCGGAGAGGTCTATCTGTGCAGGTGTGCATGCGCAGGCAGACCGTAGCGAGTACTGGAATAGACGTGTGCAGTTTTTTGAACCTGCGCAGGCGACCGTAGCAAAATTGAGAATAAATTCTTTCGAGTGACACATACAGCGAACCTGGTGCATAAGTGCATGCATGAGAGCAGCACGTTGAAGAACTCAACCAACCTGAAAAGTCGAATGCAGTCGCTGTGGCCGAAATCGGCTAAATGGCATCATAAACATCATCATCACGTGCATGTCCTCTAGACTACCGGAGCGACCCTTGCACACTATGACATGTGGGTCTACCTACGCAAGAAAACAGTCACAGGTAGACCGTAGCGTGTATGACTTACATAAAAGTGAACTTGCCAACCCTAAGTACAACGACATGATACAAATCATTATATCACCTGCCAGATCTAACGCGTTGGTGTCTTTGTAACTAGGTACTGTCGTTCATGCGTCTGCGCTGGTAAAAAAATATTGGATTAAATAAAGTCAAGGGCGTATGTAGATATATGCGGGCTGAGATTAATTATTTTAATTATATGTCTTTATTATTCGCACTGTAACATATGCCTTGTTTGTTATATCGTTGTGAATGTCAAAAAGGTAATCATAGCACAGCGAAAGATAAGGTGGGAGTTTCCACTTACTGTACATGGAGCAACACTGTGATATTTATCTTGAATATTAATTTTATACTTCATTTAAAAAAAGTAGTTACCTATTCCATATTATGTGAGCTGAGCTTGCTCGACTTATCAGTGTGCTAAATCCAAAAAAAAAAAAAAAACAAAGCAAAGCATTCGCAAGTTTCGATGATAGTTATGTCCAAAATTAGATAATTAACATAGAATAAAATTAATTAGGGAAGTCAGCTCAAAGCGGCCATAGGAGGCAAAGCGGCCACGCTTCATTTTTCGGTTATTTCAAATGATAGCACGGCGTGGCTGGTCTGTTCGCATAACTGATCTCCCGCCCCGAGCCGTGCAATCATTCGGTAGCAGTAGGACCGAGCACGTGGTTGCAGTAATGAAATATATTTATTTGCGTGTTTTGTTAAAAAAATGCAAGGTAAGTTCAATCTGCTTTGGCCAAACCTCTTTATATTTCAATGCTTTTATTGAACGTGTATTGTTACTTATCTATTTGGCTTTGTTTATGTTCTATTCTCTCTAATAATGTGAGAGCAGTTCATTATTAAAACAAAATGGCCGAAAAAGGCAAAGCGGCTCGGGAAAAGCGGCCAACTGGCCGCTTTGCCCTTTGTAAAATTATTATGATTGAATAGATACCTAATGCTTAGTTATTTTGTTTAGATGGTTAACAACTACGAGGGGGCGTTTTTAAGTTCGCGGTATGGGGGGGAGGGGATAACAATAGGACATTATCGGGATGGCCACAACTTCAGCCACTCAATATTAGTATAAATAACAGGTTTTATCTTAATTGGATCATTTCTGAACCCGATGACCCTATCACCCTCCTCCAGGAAAGTAGTAGGGAAACTAGCACCGTCTATAAACACAAACACAAATCTACATTCCGGCCTCGCCGCCGAGGCCCACCGCGTTTAAGACCATCTAACGTAAATGTAAATGTAAATTCATGTCTCTTGATCGGTTTAATCGAGCCAGCTGGTGGCGTAGCTGAGCCTGTAGCTTTAAACTTCCCTGATAATAATAATTCCCCTAACTTGATCCAGCCTATTGCTTTGCCTTGTTTATCTATTGTCAATGACAACGACTCCCTAAGCCGAGGTCCGTACCCCACAGGGGGTGCCCTTAGTGCGCAGTCGTTTAGTTTATAAGTTTAGTTAGTATATTATGCCCCTGGCTGGAGGCTTTTGAGCTCGCTTAAAGGCACCCACAGGAAAGTCCGGTTAAGTAGTCGAGACCTCTCATGGTCACACTACGAGATGCCATTCAAAAAAAATAATAATAATAATTGGTTGTCTTTGAACTATCGTCAAGCAAACAACTCAATTGGGAAGAAAGTGTGAATTATGGAAAAAATCGAGTACCGTGCCATAATAAAGTTCCTTACCAAGCATGGAAAGTCAGTTCAAAATATACTGGAAGAGATGGAATCCGTTTACGAGGACTCTTGCCCGGTTAAAACCATGGTTTACAAGTGGCACAGTCTGTTTAAACAAGGCAGGACCTCACTTGAAGACGACCCACGGCCCGGACGGTCGATCGAGGTGACTACTCCGGAAATCATTAAAAAAGTCGAAAAAATAATATTGGAAGATGCCAGACTAAAGAAAAAACAGCTTGCAGAAATGGTTGAAGTATCGGATACGACAATTTTCAAAATTCTACACGATCATCTTGGCATGACAAAAGTCAGTGCAAGATGGGTGCCAAGAATGCTCACGCCGCCTCAAAAACAACATCACGTGGAGTGTTCTCGCACGTTTTTGGACCTCTGTAACGAAGATAAGGATGGACTATTAAGTCGAATTGTTACTGGGAAATGAAACTTGGGTTCATCATAATGAACCTGAGTCGAAAGAACTTTAAGCAGTGGCACAAAAAAGGCACACCACCACCCAAGAAGTTTAAAGTGTCACAATCGGCTGGAAAAATCATGGCAACAGTGTTTTGGGATTCAAAAGGGATCCTGTTGACCGATTATAAAGATACAGGCGTTTCTATAACCGGAGAATACTATGCTTCTATCCTCGAGAGGTTGAAAGATAGCATTATAGAAAAATGGAGGGGTAAATTGACCAAAGGTGTCCTTCTTCTTCACGACAACGCGCTTGTTCACAAGAGCCGTGTTACGTTGGCTGCCCTGCATAAGGTGGGCTTCGATTTTTTAGTTTAGACCATCCACCCTACAGCCCAGACCTGGCTCCCAGTGATTATTACCTCTTCCCAAAACTGAAAAAAGAACTTCGTGGGAAGAAATTACCAACTGATGAAGAAGTGAAGGACGCGGTTTCAGCTTATTTTTCGGACAAAGATAAAGCATTTTTTTATGAAGGTATACAAGCTAATTGAAAGATCTGAAAAATGTATAAGGGTAGCAGGTGAATTTAATGAAAAAGAAATAAATAAATAAAAATAAATAAATAAATAAATATGTTTGGACATATCACACAACGCCATCTAGCCCCAAGCTAAGCAACCTAATGCTTGTGTTATGGTAACGAGATGGCTGATAAACTACTTATATACATTTTTTTTTTTTTGTAAATACATACATATTATAGATAGAAAAACACCCAGACTCGGAACAAATACTTGTAGGTCGTACAAATATTTGTTCCGTGCGGGAATCGAACCCGCGACATGCTGCGCAGCAGTCGATCGCTCAACCACTGCGCCAACCGTGTCGTCGTGTGTGTGTAAAAAGAAAAATAATTTAGTATTTTTATTTTCACTTCTCACCCTCCATTCCGCGAACTTAAAAATGTACCTACGTATAAAAGAAAGAATCCCAACCCAGGCGTCATGGGATGAAGATATGATGGGTCGGGCAAAAGAAAGTTTTTAAATTTTAGAGCATTTATTTTCATAGAAACTGTTGAAATAATTAAGTAAGACTTACTTAATTAATAAAAATGTTAAATATTGTCAAAAACTAAACGTGATTATAAGTTCCTAATAGTTTAATTGAATTTTTTAAAGCAAATATAACAATATAGTTAAGTTAAATTATCCTCACGACATTGTAATTAAAATATAGTATAAATTGATGATTATTTTATGAAAATGTTAAATAATAATAAATAACATTTTAAAATATTTTTTGTATTTTTAACCGACTTCAAAAAGGAGGAGGTTCTCAATTCGTCGGAACCTATACATTCCCCGATTACTCGAAGATGAGAGGGTATACATCACAGTTGGTCCCATATAAAATTGATTAACTTTGCTTTGGGTAGTTTTTGAGTTAGCTTCAATAATACGTATTTATTCCCCACTTTTATATGGACGATGTTCTAATTTGTTTTGCAGGTAGTGGTATCAGAATTTGTGTGGGGTAGGTACCACAACTAAAAAGTGAAAAATAAAACTTTTTTACAAAAAAATACAACCGGCTTCCAAAAACAACACTACAAAGTGAAAAATAACTTTAATTTCGGAAGTCGGTGGCAAAAAACGAAAATACATTTAACTAGACACCGACTTCCGAAATTAAAGTTATTTTTCACTTTGTAGTGTTGTTTTTGGAAGTCGGTTGTATTTTTTTGTAAAAAAGTTTTTTCAGTTTGTAGTGTTGTTTTTGTAAGTCGGTTGTATTTTTTTGTAAAAAAGTTTTTATTATTTTTTCAAGCACAATATTTTTTAACAGAAAACAAATACATTGCTTGTGTATTTTTGGGGTGGCCACGTTGCCCCCACCCCGATGGCCGCTTTGGGCGGCCACTCGGGCATAGCGGTTTTTTGACAAGTTTCCGTAATTAACAAATCACATCATTATTTTTAAATTTGCGCGAATTTTAACTTCATATTATGAAAGTTTTATAAATTCTCTGGCTATTAGTATAAAATTCTCTCAAAAGTCTATCGTTTACTAAGTTTTTTTTAACTCAAAGTTAAGGTGGCCGCTTTGAGCTGACCTCCCCTATAATTTATTGTTTTTACAGGTGGTTTAAAAAATAAAGCTAGTCAAAATTAAAAAAAAATCGCCTAAAATAATCAGCCTATAATGTTCCCACTGCTGGGACACAGGCCTCCTCTCTGGGAGAGGGAGTCGGCTGTAATCCACCACATGGGCCCAGTGCGGGTTGGTAGATGTCACAATACATGTCTTCGAATTTTTGGTTCTAGGACATGCTAGTTTCCTCACGATGTTTTCCTTCACCGTTTTGAGAGCTAGTTTTTATAGAGTTTGAATAAATAATGAACCTACGACCTTCAACTCGTAAGTCGCGGCCGTTACCACTGAGCCACCACTGCTACTCCTAGGCTGTATAATCACGAAGAAAAAAAAAGAATATTCTAGTGTGGACATACGGAAAACTAAAGTACACCCATGATGCACCAAATTACCAGTCACCCAAGAAACTATGCTTCAAAACAACATCCCAATTTCACATGTACTTAACACAGTCAATAACATGTCACGGCCGTCAATACAATGTACGATAGAATAATGGCCGGTCGTGTCCGTTTGCGATCCGGAAATCGATGTGAACCACAATGCCAGCACCTTGACCACGCCCAACAGTCCAAGGTCTAAGAAATTGAACATGAAGAAAAAACTGCCACCTACGAATCGAATCAGTTGTTGAATTAGCCAACTGATTATTCATATTCGTACAGACACAATGGGCTTCCGTTGTTTTTTTGTCTCAACTAAAATTGGTTTTAATTTTAATTTTAAGGGGCGTTTCACTCTGAAATCAATCGGTATGTTGATATATCTATCTATATACATATAATAAAATCGGAAACTTCCGTGTCTGCAGTCCTATTCTGGACAAATGTCACCGTGAAAACTTAGGTGAAGTGAGCGTGGAGTGAACTGTCAGTAATGTCAATCTCTAGCATCAGGTAGAGTGACAACTCACTTCCAGCTCTCTTCACCTAAGTTTTCACGGTGAGATTTTTGCAGAATAGACCGGCTGTACATTAAAGATTTTTGCAAAATAAATACTGTAAGATGCGAGAAATAAGTAGGTAATAGAAAATAAAAAATATTTTTTTTAAATTTTTGTCTGTTTGTTGGTTTGTTTGTTCGTTTATGCGTGGATGACGTAAAAACCTCTCATTGGATTAAAAATCGAATTACTGAATGTTAGGAAACTTTATTGTGAATAACATTTAGCGTTTATGTCATCCAAATCGACCTACAGAATCTAAAGGTATTATTTCTTTAAATTTAGGTAGAAACCTCATAGCGCCATATTTTTGTCAATATTTTTTTTGTTTTACTATTAATACTATAAAAACAAATTTTGCACACAGATAGTTTATAACCTGAGTTAACACATAGGATACTTTTTATCCTGACCTCCACGCCGGCGAAGCCGCAGGCAAAAGCTAGTCTAAAATTAAAATAAGCATATAAAATAAGATAAATAGGTAAGTTCAATAATATTAGTGTTCGAATATGCTTGAAGTGAGGAAGGAAAGATTTTAATAACAATTCCGCTTATATAAAGTTCAAGATCGGTGATTCACTTTCTTGCGAATCTCATCGTCAAAAAAAAAAAAAAAATCAAAAATGTTTTATTTCATTATAACACCTTGTACAGTATACAGTTGGTGGCGTCTCCTTATATTTATATAAATGCTTGTGCCAGGAGGCGCCGCTCTTTTATATCGTGCAAGTAGTGTAAACATGTAACGAAACAAAGGGTTATGAATTACTTATTCTAGTTTACTACTATTGGTCTGTTGGTAAATGTGTGTGTGTGTGTGTATTTAAGCGTGCGTGCGTGTGTAAGTGTGTGTATGTATATGTGTGTGTGTGTGTGCATGTATGTGTGTGTGTGTGTGGTTATTTTATACGGAATCGGTTTTACCTTATATTTACTAAAAGATTCTCTACTTCATCATAGCATAACTTATTTAACCACTTAGTCAGCAATGATTTGCATTCTATAAACGGTTTAGTTTGTATATCTATTTGTTTATTTATTTTATTATATAAGAAAGACGAGCGTTTAAAGAACTGAATATTTGCAAATTCTGTTTTTACAAAAGGGGTGGAAGCAATATTGTGTTTCCTTCTTCTAGTTAATACATTAGGATCTAAAGGTAGGGTTTTATGTTTTTTTAATACTATATGTTTATTTTTTTTTAATTTGTTTAATTTAATCGTATTAATATATTCAGTATAAAGTTATTTTAATAATAAATTAACGATCGTTCCAGTAGATACTCAGTTTCAGTACTTTTAGTGCATGTGTTTACGTGACTAATGTCGCTGTTTAATGTATTTAATTTAAAACATGGCTTTTCCTGTCACATAAATCTGGATAGTTTTTGAAGTCTGTCATTCTGCTTTAAATTGGGCAAATCTTAGATACGCCTATACTCCAGTTACAATAATATTAGACATTAAAACAAAACTTTTTTACAGCCCGTTCAACCGATTGTGACTTCTATGGCGTTGTTGGCATGACAAATGGCAGCTGCAGTAAACAGTTGGTATTATAACCACTTTTTTGCCTTTAATGCCATACATAAACCTACGGAATAGAAGTCAAAATCGGTTGAACGGACTGTAAAAACGGTTTGTTTATATGTCTAATTTTATTGTAAATGGAGTATAGTTTGATGAACTGTATCCTTAGTCAATAGATTTTTGGTTGTAAATGATTTTATTTATGTAAGTAGGTTTGTTCTACAAACATTTTTACACGTCAATCATATTTTAAAATCTAGATGAGGTTGGCGTTTCCTATCTGACTACTCTGAGAAGAAAGACCGAAACAAACTTCTGAGTTAGTCACAGTCTCCTAGAAAGTCCAGACATGATCGTGGTCAAATCATGTGAAGATGAAGCAGATTAGTAGTCTTTTGAGGAAAGAACCACACAGATTGAGTGGCCCTGTCAAGTCAGTGTATGCATTTGTCAGTAATCGTGCAGCTCAACGATTCAACGAACAATACCAAAGAAAGGAAAAAAAAAACAATGATAAAATTTCTCAAACTGCTAGACCATTTAAAAAAAAATAAACAATGACCCACTAAGTCTTCACATTTGCAATAATTAAAATAATGTAATACTTTAGAAAGTAAATATTCATGTAATTGTCAATCAATTAATCTGCCTAGCCTTTTCCCAACTATGTTGGGGTCAGCTTCCAGTCTAACCGGGTGCAGCTGAATATCAATATTTTACATGGAGCGACTGCCTATCTGACCTCCTCACCTAGTAACTGGGTAATACGATACCCCTTGGTAAGACTGGTTGTCAGACTTTAGGGCTTCTGACGACCCGTAACGACTGTCAAAGATCCACGAATGACAGCCGGGACCAACGGCTAAACGTGCTTTCCGAGACACGGAGGAGTCTCGGTATGTAAAGTTGGTCACCCATCCACGGACCAACCCCGGCAAACGTAGCTTAACCTGATGGATCGACCCGTGCGGCTGTTATCACTTAGCCATGAGCTCTTCCTCCTCTATAAAATTTATCAATGTCAATGTGTTTATAAAAATCCGGAAATAATCTTGCCAGGTCATTTGAAGACTATGTAGATTGGTGTCTGAAATGGTCGTTTGAAGAAAGAACCACATAGGTTTGAGTGGACCTGTCCAGTGCACGCATTGTCAAATACCGTGAAGCTCAACTCAGAACTTTAGCTTATTCTTATTTGCAGCATTAAAGAAACACACACTGTGGTTTTATTCGAACTCATTTAGACTTCTGACCTCTCGATTCGCCCTTACCGATGGGTTGTAGCTTCCGCTATGTGCAATGAGCACTTTCACCAAGCTTTTATGTATACTAGGTGCTTCATATTCAGATTACACAAAGCAAACAAAGAGTACACTGATAAAAGAAAGGTCTGATGGGTTTGACGTCACTGGAGAGTCGTCAACACCATAATAAGGGTCAAGAACACGGCACTGAACCCAAGAAAGGTCGTATTTTTTACGATTTCACTCTCGACACTCATTTATTAAAACAAAATAAAAAAAATGTATTTTGAAGTAGGAGGAAGATAAACCGAGTGACATTTGCAACGAGGTTTATACATCATTGTGCATTCTCTTGCAGCTCGGGGTCAACGACCCGACGTCTGCGTCAATGCGCAGGGCTGAATCTAAAAGCCACCAGTTTCTTCTAGGCATCGCAAAAGTGTAATGTAGGGCTTGAAATAACTTATCGCATGCGCTGAGAACGGAGTGTTTCTGCTTAGAATATTTATTAGTTGTACTCCACAATGTTTATTCCTCTGTTAGGTCTTTCGAGTTTCGTGGGAGATGTCACGTTGACATGTTTTTTATTGTTTTATTCCAAATTGTTTTAATAAGTCGAGGGAAAAATAAATTATAGGTAGTTAGATTTAATTGGAATTTTGGTACTATGGTCGGCTAATTAGCTGCAGTATTGGCTGCAGTAAAATAATACTTCTACTGTCATTTCGCTATCAAATGGGAACATTTTTTAACGAATTGACAGATAAGAAGTGTCTTTGTACTGTAGCTAATTAAAAGTCCGAGCACACTACTTAGGTTTTAGAATTTGAATCCCGATAATTATTTAGAAGTAGCTGACCCGACAGACGTTGTCCTATCCAAATTTCAGCAATTCATACAAAATTCCCATATGAAATGCACTTTCAGTTTTCCCGAATTTCACAATTTTCCCAGCAACTTTTAATTTGTTTATATCCGTAATTTTCTGTTTAGGACTAAATCAAACATTTTAAAACAAAAATCTGCCAAATGGGTCCAGCCGTTCTGAAGTAATGCGCTTCCCAACGAACAGCATTTCATTTTTTATTATAATTATTACTTAGAATTTCAAAAATTGGTTTAGAAATGCCAGCTGCCATGTGTCTGCCTAATATACACCACTAATTTTTAATTAGTACAAATACTTAAAGGGCGCATTAGAGAAGGTCTTGTTATTATTAGGTCTTTACCTATGAAATTGCCGTTCTGCAGTACTGGCCATTTCAAATCAAAATAATTTTTGTTTGGCTAAGAATTCTAATTTCAAATTAATTTTATTTTAAAAACATGGATTTTTTTTTCCAAAAGTAGTCATTTGTTTATTGATTAGTGTTACATTTTCATCGCATTTCAATCTTTTTCGTCATCATGGATACGTTAAAAATTGGAGTAATTATGGAATATGAGTACCGTCGTGGCAGCAACGCGGCACAAGCAGCACGCAACATCAACGACGTTTACGGAGCTAACACTACAAACCAACGCACCACTTGTTATTGGTTTGCTCGCTTCCGTTCTGGAAATTTCGACCTTAAAAAGTGAACCTCGCGGTCGCCCGAAGACTTTGGTCAACAATGACGAATTAAAGGCGATTGTGGAAGCTGATAATACACAATCTATGGCTGAATTAGCAGCAGCTTTCGACGTTAGCGTCAAAACAATATTGGTCCATTTGCGTCAAATTAGCAAGGTAAAAAAGCTTTACAAATGGGTGCCCCACGAACTCAATGGTCGCCAGCGCGAAGTACGCGTCGAGACGTGCCTTGCACTGCTCAACAGACACACAAATGAAGGAATTTTGAACCGCATTGTTACATGCGATGAAAAATGGATTCTGTTTGATAACTGCAAGCGCTCAGCAAGTTGGTTGGATCCTGGTTCAGCACCTAAACAATGCCCTAAACGAAAACTTACCCCTAGAAAAGTGATGCTCACTGTTTGGTGGTCTAGCGCCGGTGTGATTCATCACAGCTTCTTACCAAACGGGGTGAGCATTACTTCAGATGTGCACTGTGAAGAACTGAACACAATGATGGAGAAGCTGGCACATTTCCAACCAGCATTGGTCAATCGCTCGTCTCCGCTGCTCCTGCACGACAACGCGCGACCTCATACTGCACAGCAGACGGTCTCCAAGTTGCAAGAACTGGGGTTGGAAGCTCTCCGTCATCCGCCCTACTCACCAGACCTTGCGCCTACAGACTACTACTTTTTCCAGAATTTGGATAACTTCTTGGCGGGAAAAAAATTCAATACCCGAGAGGCAGTACAAAATGCCTTTGAAGAATTTGTTGCCTCCCGTCCAGCTGATTTCTTTAAGAAGGGCATCAATAAACTGCCACTGCTTTGGCAAAGATGCATTGATTGCATGGGTGATTACTTCGATTAATACAAATAAAAAATGCATGAAAAAAATTCGTTTAAATTTTTTCATACAAAACGGCAATTTCATAGGTAAAGACCTATTATATATGTAAAGTCTCAATAAATAATATTCATAAACAACAAAGTTATTAGCGTTTGTTTATATCCCAAAATGTCACTCAGTTTATGGAAATATTGTACAGGCTACCTAATAGTATTCATTAATCATGGAAAAGCACTGCACGTAGTATTTTCTAGTAGCAATTGTTATGAATCAATGATTCAATTATGAAATTTATGAATTTACCAATTATGAAAAATTTTTGTGGACAATTTTGGGATTTCATTTTTTTGATTTTTGACTACACAAATATGATCAGTAACGGGTACGGATAGAGCCCCATTTTTTTTGTACTAATTAAAAAATAGCAGTGTATATTTATTCAATAAATAAGTACACCAACTAAGTAGATAGCAGGCGAGACTGGATGCGGAAGGCAGAGGACAGGGTGTAGTGGCGTAGCCTGGGAGAGGTCTATGTTTAGCAGTGGACTACGATAGGCTGAGTTGATTGAGGTACACCAAATATAACTATACATATGTATAAGTATAACTTTAATATTAAAACCCTTTCTTTAAAAGTTATCAGGATAATTCAAATTCCAAACCCGTCCATATTAAATTGAGAATAAATGTTAGCAATTTATGCTATGTGAAATAATATGGTAAAAGAATGAATGTTATTCAATTGGATTCATCATGGCATGCATACTTATGCAATCAAGTTGTCAGTTGTCAGGTGTGAACATTACCGTAATTGTCCTTTGTGCATTCTGACCATAATACTGCATGACCTGAATCGGTTGATTTCACGTCAAAAGGTGTACTTTATGGGTAGAATTTGTGAAACCTATTTCTTTTATGTTTTTAGGTATGGAACCGAACTGGTCTAACCGTGGGTCAGTTAGCTCGAATGTAGGCCCTTAAATTTACTTACATTGATATGAAAAAAATGTCGTGAAGAAGCCTGAACCAAAGGATTATTATGATTTTAAAAATGTCTTTGACACATCATGTCATCATGTCTTTGACACATCTCGAGACACTGGTGTTCTGGACCTTCACAAGGCGTACGTACTTACGTTGGCATTATAAAGAACAAAACCTTTGAGATTTTTCGTAAGCTTTGGATATTATGTTTAATACCTCCGTAAGTCTAAGCCATAGACGTATAAAAAAGGCGGACAGATTCTCGCTAGCAAAAAACTGTGTCTATCGGAGTCAGCCAGGATGTACCTACAGGCCGGCACGCACACATTCACACATCAATCAACCATTCGTAATATGGTAACGTATTCGTAATTATGGTAAGGTATATATTTAAGGTAAACATACAGCATGTCTTGTGAAATGTGTTCGTGCCGGCCTGTAGGTACAGCGAGTTGGCTGAACCCGATAGACACAGTTTTTTGTTAGCGAGAATCTGTCCGCCTTTTTTTATACGTCTATGGTCTAAACTATTAGTACGTAGATCTATGACTGAAAGTAATTTGTATGAGTGTTATAAAATATGAGTAATATGGGGAGGCCTTTGCCCAGAAGTGGGCCAGTATGGGATAATAGAAAAAATATGAAGTACCTTAAGTTAAGGGCTATATTATATTATAGTGTATAAAGGCTCGCTCACAAATTATAGATTATTTACGATCTCAAGTTACTTTGTTCTCTCGATGTGGCAACAGATAATTGACGATCTTATGGTGTCGGGTGATAGATATTCGAGACACCTAATAGCTACTTAGATCAGACGAGATCGAGACAAAATACGTAGGTACTTGCAATCGCTTTTTAAGCGACTTCCAAAAAAGGAGGAGGTTTTCAATTCGTCGCGTATGTATTTTTTTTTATTTTTTTATGTATACAGATTTCTCCGTCAATTATGGACCAGTTTTGCAAATATTTTTTTTTTATTTGAAAGAATTATGCTCACTAGGTGGTCCCGTTGGTCCCGCTGTCACCAAGTCAGAATCTGATGAGGGGATCCCATGGAAATCGAGGGAAACCCTCAAATTTTATAGGCACACCTATAGTGATTTCACCATCAGCTCCAGTTTTCCTAGTTCTTACTGGGAGAACTCCTCAACAATTAACGTCTCTGCATCGGAAAAAGCAATATTTTGTAAAAGATGACAAGCAGTTGACATTGGCTATTGTAACTTACACAAATTACAAACTGACCGACACTGACTGACTGACACTAAAAATATTTTTTTACAAAAAAAAAAAAAACAATCGCCTTCAAAAAAAAAAAAAACTGCAAAGGTACATTTTGATACAAGTGGAGAATTTTTGTAATTGCATTCGAGGCGGAATTAACACCCGAGCCGTAGGCGAGGTTGTTTTTGAGCCGAGAACTGCAATAACAAATGTCCATGTGTACGACGTTTTTCAATACACTTTTGAAGAAATAAAATAAAATAACGAAAAATATTTTTGTCATGAATTATTAGGAAAGTATGATTTAAATTTTCTTTTTTTTCCGCGCTTTGCTTTCGCCAGATTGAAGGAGAAGCAAGAAGACCAAACAAGAATGCATTGACTTATATAAAATATTATATCAATGCAAGAATGTCACATTCCGAATACATTTGTTCTAGATATTTTCGAAATCACGATACTATTAAAAATGTAACACAATGTGTTATGCCAACTTTGCTATAGTCGGCTGCGATTATTGAAAAAAAAAAATCTAAATGGTGCTCGATCACAAGTAAGACACGCTGTCTAAATTAAAGATCTTTTTGTCTTCGTGAATTTCCTTTGCCCGGTTATGACTTAAGGTCAGGTTGTTCGGGCCTGTAAGCCTTTGAATCGCTACCTCCACCTCCCCCAAATGCAGCGCGACGTGTTTATTTACGACGCGCCGCCGACGATTTCGCAGAAAATCCATCCGACAGTGTAAAATATTTGCAGTTGATCAACTTAAGTAGTTTTTCTTAGGTTGATTTTTTTTCCTTGTTTACATTTTATGGTGCCTACGGTGGAGTGAACTAAGATGATTACATAAAATGTCGTGAATTTGTTTTCACATTATCAGATAACGATACCAACACGATTCGATAGCGATAGGTACAATTATTACCGGCCCCATGATATTGGTGAATATCGATGACCATCGCGACTCGACAAACAAGCACACTACTAAGTATCGACGTCTCGATGCCGGCAGTGCGAAAAAGTTTGCTCAAGTGAAAGAATGCCCGCTACTCTCACCTCGCACTGTCTTCGCCGGTAGATATCGTGCCGATATCGGTGTCGGTGTGTGTGGAAATCGGTTACAATGGTATGGGCATGTGATGCGGAGAATGAAGAAAATGTCGTCTGGAATGTTTTGATTATGAATCTGGATGGCTACACGAGTAAGGGAAGACCAAAGAAACGATGGATGATCTGTGTGAAAGATGATATGGCTAGAAAGGGAGTGTCATCAAGGTATTGATGACAACTAAGTAATAGAGAAGTATGGAAGATAAAAACAAGTTGTATCGACCCGAAAAAAAATGGGATAAGGGCAGGAGAATGTAGATGATCGATGTCTGTCGTTGTCTACGACGATATAGGTGACAATAAAACACAATGTTGATTCTGAAAACAGGAAAATTCGGATAACCCCCCGTTAAGTCATGGCCCATCTTATGCAATACCATGTCGTTAACAATACATGAGATCTGGTATAAAGCCTATACAAAATCATGATCCTATCGATATCGCTGCCAATTGGGAGAGTGCCCAGAAAGTTAAACATCTTATATGAAGTAATAACGATTTATGTAGCCACTTAACCTTTGTTGACCTGAGAGCAAGTATTACAAGCAGGGAAACTATTTTTTCTGCGAATTGACACCTTACGTCAATAGGGATGATGCCTGAGTAAAAAAAATAAATTCCGTTTATTTTGTCAGTCAGAGAATAAAACAATATACGTCACGTATTTTTTTCTTTACCATATTAATAAAAAATTACTTGGATAACACGCAATAAAGTTGGGAGTGGGGGCTCGCTACATCACTTTACGTATAAAATCTAGCTAGGTGTGTCGTCATGCCAGATTTTAACTCTAATGTCTCGCTGTAACCTTTTGATTACGTGAAAAAAGAAAACATACGTGTCCAATATTTTTTTATAACCTACATGTCGGGACAAAAAAAATTGTAGTCATCATCCCTATTTACCGTGTTATGTAGTAATTTCATACAACTACCAAAGAATGACAGTTGTGATTTGAATATTAGTATTGATTAACAATTAACCTAACTTTACATAGGTAAGTACATTTTCCCTATGTTGTGTGCGTCAATTTCTAGTTAGATAATATAATTAATTAGTGCTCTTAGAAATTGCCAATAGTTTATTATTATTATTATTATAAATAAAAACAATCAATTGCCGATTTACATACAATCGGCAATTGATTTTTTTATTTATCACGCATCACTTTGAAACAGTTGCACCTATTTGGCAAATTCTTTTTAGTTGTATTTGTAATTGTCAGGACAAGGTTTATATGAAAGAAAATGTTTGAAAAGATGCCGTGAAAATGAAAAATTAGGGAAAACTGAAAGTGCATTTTCTATTGGAATTTTGTATGAATTATTTAAATTTTGACAGCACAACGTTTGTCGGGTTAGCTGTTATAGGAATAATTATTTAAACACGACACAACAATTGGTAGATTTCGTTAAACGAAGGCCCAGTGACTAAGTTAGTGGGTTACTGGGTACTGTGGTACGTATCCAGTGTTCTATTCTCTGGAAAAGAACAGGCACCTAATCATGTTAATTTCTTGTCTAGGACCAGCTAGTATTCGCTAGCGCTATTTTTTCTGTTAAAATCTAACCGTGAAAACAGGTGAAATGAGCTGTCATTCCACCTGATGCTAGGGATTGGCACTTATTGTCAGCTCACTGCAGCTAAGTTTTCACAGTGAGATTTTTACAGAATACATCGACTGTGATTCCACCTGATGCTAGGGATTGACACTATTAATAGCTCACTTCAAGCTCATTTCACCTTAGGATTGACACTATTGACAGCTCACTTCACCAAGGTTTTCAATGTGAGATTATTACAGAACACATCGACTGTGATTCCACCTAATGCTAGGGATTGACACTATTGATAGCTCACTTCACCTAAGTTTTCACGGTGTGATTTTTACAGAATACATCGATTGTGATCCCACCTAATGCTAGGAATTCACACTATTGACAGCTCACTTCAAGCTCATTTCACCTAAGTTTTCACGGTGAGATTTTTACAGAATACATCGTCTGTGATTTCACCTGATGCTAGGGATTGACACTATTGACAGGTCACTTCAAGCTCACTTCACCTAGGTTTTCAAGGTGAGATTTTTACAGAATACATTGACTGTGATTCCACCTGATGCTAGGGATTGACACTATTGATAGGTCACTTCAAGCTCACTTCACCTAAGCTTTCACAGTGAGATTTTTACAAGAGATTTGCGTTTGTATGTATGATAGGTACAATTAAAATAAGTGCTGTAGGTGTAATGTATTATGGACCTTTATTATTGATTCTGCTGATGTGCCGATAGGTAAATAGACTTCGTCTTAAATTATTGTAATTGGATTTTAACCGTTTTAATTAAAGTAAATAAGTGTTGAAACAACTCTTAAGAGTTGAGATCAAAGAGGAACTGAATCTTTTTCTGACAAATCTCTAACTAACGAAAATTTTGTAAAAAAAATTCCTCATAGCATCAATAAATATCGAAAAGTAAAGTAGCCATATTTATATTTTATGCTCTGCCTGGAGGCCTTAATTTATTGAGGCACCCACAGCGACAACCAACCAGGTCAGGTTGACCTGCGAGATGCCATTCACAAAACAAAAAAACGAAATAACCATATAAAATGTGAACATGCCCACACAAAGTGATAGGTAAATCTAATCGCTTGGTAAACTTTCACTGAATATTTTTGGATTTAAGTTCCAAAGACTAATTTACTTAACCGAACCAAAGGATCCAGTACCGAACAAATACTTATGTGGTGTCGTACTTCTTGGTTTTACGGCGATATGTCTCTAGAAAGAACATAACATCTCTTACTTACACCTCTGACTTACCCTTCGTGGATAACAAACGTTATATTATGTGTATATGGTATGTTATGCCTCTATACTCCAGTTAAAATAAGATTAGACATTTAAACAAACCTTTTTTTACAGTCCGTTCAACCGATTTTGACTTCTATTCCGTAGGCTTAAGGATGGCATTAAAGGCAAAAAAATGGTTAGAATACCAACTGTTTACTGTAGCTGCCATTTGTCATGCCACCAACGCAATAGAAGTTAAAATCGGTGGAACGGACTGTAAAAACGGTTTGTTCTTATTGTAAATGAGTATAGATATGCACCTATACAAAAAGTTTGGTCCTAATACATGTAAGTTTAATGAGCGTGACAAGGAACATGAAGGGCGACGCATGATTGCTTCGTTACTGGCTATTTACACCACGGCGCTGTTCGGCTAGGTCTAGATAAGTGTCTGCCTAACTTATTGGAAATTGATTATGTAAATGAGTAATGACATTCGACTCAATCTACCTAGCCTTTCCCCAACTATGTTGGGGTCGGCTTCCAGTCTAACCGGATGCAGCTGGATACCAGTATTTTATATAGAGCGACTGCCTATCTGACCTCCACAACGACACCTCTTGGTAAGACGGTTGTCAGAGTTTCGGGCTTCTGACGACCTGTAACGACTGCCAAAGATCCACGAATGACAGCCGGGACCAACGGGTTAACGTGCTCGGTATGGTCACCCATCCACGGACCAACCTCGGCAAGCCTAGCTTAATCTGATGGATCGACCCGTACGGCTGTTATTACTCAGCCACGAGCTCCTCTGTTAATAAGTAAGAGTAATGACATTCGACTGTGAGAATATTATTAGTCACCAGGATCCGTTCAATAGCCAAGCCACGAAAAGATAAGGAAAGTAAGGACACTTTAAATGAAATAACAGGTAAAGCATAGGTACAAACAAGTATAAAACCGACACTTTCAAGTCCCTACTTGCTCAGTAGTCAGTAGCGCCCTAAGCCTAGGTTCGAGTCCCACTATGGGACGCCCTTAGCTGTGCTACTTAATAATTATTTTGCAAGGCGAGAGGCCCATCTGGCCCCGCCGACGCCCGGTTAAACAACAGAGGCTCCCGGAGCCAATTGCGAAAAGGCCATTACCAAAAAAAAAAAAAAAAAAAAAGTACAAACAAGTACATATGGGTCAAAATTCGTAATAAAATTTTGTGTCTTAAAAATATTAATTTAATTACCAGGTGTTACACCTAATTATGTAAGCAGTTACCTGTTTCTTAATTAGGGCTAAATCATACTACCGCTTTTTAACTTACTAATTAGTATTTTCGATACGGTAAAAGTAATCGGCATTCTAAATACTGTACACTGTGACTAATCAACTTTTTAGTTTTTAATGTCAACTACACCATCGACCAAACCAAACTATTATGTAAGTCGATCGTTAGTTAAACACCCGAGACCTTAATGGAACTTAATGGAGTCCCATTCAATGACATTCACTCACGTCACGGAATCGAACCCCATACCAACAGCTCAGCTGTTAGTACGCATGACTGGTTACCTAACACCCGCAATCAAAGTTCAACTGACCGCAAAAAAATAAATTAACAGATAAATATTTTTAAGTAATAAAATGGTAATGAAATAAGGAATACTCACGAGCAGTGTAAGAAGCTGGGTCGCCATGTTGCGCGCGCTTCGGCGAATGGTGGTGGAGTGTCGGCGCAGTGGCTGCGTACGCGCGCCTTGCCAGCGGACAACGAACCACACGATGTATGGAAGTGACATTGCGTGCATTGATTGTTTACGTTGACGAGCTAATTACCTCGACACAATCATCTTATTATAAAGTGAGAACAGAGCAAGTAAAGTTGAAGGTATTACAAGAAAGAAAAAAAATATGTATTCTTAGGTGGGGTGGTGGTGGTATTCTGGCTAGCTATAAGCTAATTTTGATTGATAATGAATTTGATATATCGAATTTGTGTGTTCATGTTATATTTATTCGTTTGTGTTTATTGTTGTGTGATTTGATTTTTGTATATTTTTGTATGATATGGGTTCCTCCCTGAAATAAATTTATTTTATTTATTTATTTTATTTAGGTGGTTGGGTTCAAAATATGCATAAGCAGATTGAAAACTGCATATGCATATTTGGTGCTAAGCAATGATGCTAAGCTTAGTTAGCATACTGAAGTACGAGTAGTACAATCTGTAATAAAAAAAAAAAAACAACTCACATACGTCCGACCCATCCACCTGTACTTGTGAGAAAAGGAGGGTTGGGCAGAGGATCTCTAAAGACAGACAGACAAATAGACAGTTTCTACGTGTAGAAAAGATCATGTTTTTATGAATGAACAAGACAAATTCGACACGTTCTAGCTAAAAGGCTATGCATATTAAAATATGAAATTCTCCTCGTTCATTGGTCCATTGATTGCAGACATCAAACAGGTTAGCCGTGACCGATTTTAGTAAAATACCTATACTTACGATGATACAGTGTAGGCAAATGAATCTATGTTTGCAGATTCTATTTTCGCTTCTACGGTTGAAGATTAGTGTGTGTCAAGACCTTCAACTTTAGGCCTAGATCCATTATTAGAAGTTCAAAAGTAGAATACAAAAGAAAAAATCTGCAGTCCCGGCGGACTGCTGAGTTTTGCTTTTGTATGCTACTTTTGAACTTCTAAATTCTGCAAGGTTATAAAATCTTTGACTTCCTTCAATCCTCATGGAAGGGATATTTTTTATTATTTCATTCAATTATTCATCATCAGCAAAAGATGTTACATATTAACATCTTTTATTTAGTAAGTATTATCCTTCATCTAGTTATCATTTTCTGCCAATTATTATTGGTGGTTGGTGGTAATTATTATTGGTTGGTATTATTGTTGGTGGTTGGTTGGTTATTATTTTGGTAGCTTTAAGAATTTAACAAATTTAATACAATACTTAGTGTCATTTCTAGCAGTGTTGTATCTTTGCTTGTGTCCTTGCCGGCGAATGCAACGGCTGTGCTTTGTCCCACAGCGCGGACTGATAAGCTTCGATATACTTACAATAATTAGCCTCATATTATAAGCAATTCGGCCTATAAGTATTATGTGTGCGGATTAATTTACAAAATCCAATGAGGATATTGTTTGCTAGATCAAGATGGCTTGAAAAGCAATTACGGGAGCCAAGTACCGTTTAAAGTGTTGTTTGTCTGCTGTGTCAGCTGTGTGTGTGTTGCAAACATTACACTAGTAGATAGATAGGCTAACGAAGAACTAAGCTGCCAGTCTTAGCGTTTTCAAGTCAGGGAAAGGATCGTTTATTTTCTTCTGCAATTGTCAGTTGTCCGTATCATTCTTGGAATAAGAAGTAGTGCAGATAATGACCGATAAACTTACAAAAAGGGTTTTGCATGAATGAACAAATTGAATGATTATAAATAGGTAATATTAAGGACATCCGTGTCCATTATGGTGTTATACTATTTTCAGTTTCCTAGTTGGGAACTTGATGTGCTAAAGACGGGATTTTTTAACAACCTTTGCGTTCTTATTATTCTTTTGGTCGATACGTTAATTTATGCGGTTACTTATTTTGGACTCCTTAGTTATTATCTCCTGTCATACACCATTAACTGTTAACTGACGGCCATATGTACTCCATTAAGAAACCCTTATATAGCCAAACTGTTTTGGGCGATCACAATCTCAATGATTATGTATGGATAAAGCCTTTTTTCTTCTTATCTCTACAGTTACAAGTTAGAAACGTCTAAAAGGAGTTTAAAGTTTAGATCAAGGTCTTATACGAACGGTTACAAAAGCGGGTACTAACAGTTATCTCACGGCATTGTCCATATTGAATGAGTTAATATAGAAATGGTTTAACGCCTTGTTAGAACAGCTGATTAAGAATAATTTATAATGTGTCAGGTTTTCGTGCCGAAGGTGGTTTTGTGTACCTGTAATATGTAGGTTGTTTAATAATGAAGGTCTAAATAAATAATTTTGATTTGATTGCCTGGTTTATTTTGGGTGTCAAGGATCTTACTACATAGTTGTTTCTATGGGTAGCTATTTGATTTGGTTCTTAAAGCTAGTATGGTAGGTAGTAAACAGAGGAGCTCGTGGCTAAGTAATAACAGCCGCACGGGTCGATCCGTCAGTTTAAGCTAGCGGGGTTGGTCCTTGGATGGGTGACCATCTTTACATACCGAGACTCCTCCGTGCCTCGGAAAGCACGTTAAGCCGTTGGTTCCGGCTGTCATAAACGGATCTTTGACAGTCGTTACGGGTCGTCAGAAGCCCGAAAGTCTGAAACCAGTCATACCAAGGGGTATCGTATTACCCAGTTACTGGGTTGTTAAGGTCAGATAGGCAGTCGCTCCGTGTAAAATACAGCTGCATCCGGTTAGACTGGAAGGCGACCCCAACATAGTTGGGAAAAGGCTAGACAGATTGATTGCTTGGTAGGTAGTAAGCACCACACCACGCTATGGATTTTGTCTCTACTGTCTAAAAGATACGTAGTCTTGTTATCCCTCTTTCTAAACTATATTCTTGTATGTGTGCTAGTAGTGGGTTCGTGTGTAACTACAGTCCATTCGCAGTTATTTTATCTATGGCAACCTTATTTTAAGGCTTGTCCTCCTTAAAATACGGCGGAACTAAGTAATTTTGTGTCCTTCTATCTTTTACGGTAATTATTAGCATTTTTTTGATAGGAAAAAACCGGGAAAATGCGTATCAGACCACGCACAATGAAGGGTACCGTAGTGGAAAAGAATTTATCCCAAAAACAAACTTAACATTGTAATCCCAAAAAAATATTTTTTTGTGTGATAAAACAACAAATTAACAATTTTTGGACTTTTCCTTTACTTGTGCTTGTGCAAGGTCTCCTTGCTTCTTGTCAAATTTCAGGTTTTGATTTACTTGCGAGTATCAAAATATGTCACATAAATGGCCATATTTTTTATTGCGTTCACTTAGAAGCTTGATTTTTTTGGAACTCTAAGGGACCATAGACTTACGTATTCTATATTAATTTCAACTTGATACCTCTACGCGTTCCTGAGGAAAAAGGTCTTGACAGACTGACAAACAGACAGACACAGAGACAGACGGACAACGAAGTGATCATATAGGACTCCGTTTTTTCTTTTTGATTCCTCAAAAAGAACCCAAAAACCCAAAAATACACAGTAATCATAATCATATATCAATCATAATACATAAGAAGTGATTTCATTCGTCCTGAAATCTATTTTAGTTTATAGAACTAAAGAAAAAAACTAAATCCAGGTCTATTTTTGTTCTAGTTTTTACTATTATTACTCCTCCAATTTTCATTTAAAAAATCGCCGAGATATTTTTACGTCCGTGCGAACGTCAGTTAAAAGTGTTCATTTTATACAGTTCTCTACAAAATAATAAGGAATTATTTGATGTCATTACTTTTTTAGTCCCTTAAATATTTTTTTTGTAAAAAGATAATAAAATCGCTACATATTTTGCAATAAATTACCAGCATTGTGTCATCGCGCTTCTCTTTTTTTTCTATGCAGTCCGACAGTGACTGCGCTAGTCCCCTGAAAGAGAATAAAGATCATTCATTGTGATTTTGACAGTAGTGCAAAATCAGAGGTTAAAAATAAAAGCACCCAATAGTGCAAGGGTGGGGTTCGAACTCAGGAACGCCAAATATGCTTCAACTCTCCTGTCACCAGTCACACTGCACTATCATTCCAGAATTTTGGCAAACTTAGCTTATTTTGCCAAAATCATGCTTAAGTGTACATAAAAAACTAAAACGCTCTACAAACCTATTTTAGTTAGAATAGTGTTTCTTCAATTTATTTCTTTCGAATGGCAGCAATTCTCGCAATTTATCCCGCTTGGGGGCGCTGCTGTAGATGTAGACCTGTCATATACTTTTCATGCCAAATTATCCTGCCATTATGATTTATGTTTGAAAGAAGCAGACAAAACACTATTTTAACTAAAATAGGTTTGTATAGCGTTATCATTTTTTATGAATAAGGGGGCTGTGTTTAAAGATAATTCTACGATATATCTAATATTGAACTGGTGTGAAATTTAGATCCTTTCTAAATGTTACCTTAAAAACTTGTGCAAAATCTTTTCCTTACATTACATAGGATTTTCTATATTTAGCGTCATCTACATACTCTCAAAAGAACTATCTAGGCACATTTGACAGCAAACCAACTGCTTACTCCATAGTCGATGCCATTTTAGTAATGTTCACTTCTTAGTTTGGGAAAAAAGGTGTAGATGGCGCTTGTTGAGAGATTTGATTACTTGAGGTGTCACTCGTTGAGGGTTACAAAAGGACCAATTTTCAAAATGTTAACGATGGGATCGGATGGGATACTTACTTCTCTTCACTTTTGTATTGTAAAATGTTACCTACCTTAAGAAGCCTCTTAAGGTGCTCCCTCACCAGGAGCATTCGCGTGTAATGTAACGTTCAGAATCGAGCATTACAGCGCACACCTTGTAATGATACAATGTGTAATACCTTTATATATAACTTGTAACATCAATGCGCTCCACTTGTAATTAAATGTGAATGCTCGTCAGTCAGGGAGGTAGTATTGTAATGTAATGTACAAAGTCGAATCTGTAATGTTACATTTTAAGCGAATGCTCCTGGTGAGGGAAACTTTAACATTGAATTTGATGGGTGCCTAAAAACCTAGTAATTATAGTGCAAATATTTTATTAGGTAGGTAAGTACTTATTTTTCTACAATATGACTTTGTAGAAAAATAAGTACCGTAAGGGCGGGTTACTTTGACTCTAGGGCATAACTTTGGCCCAAATCGAGACAACTGTATAAACTGCCCGAAGTGTCACGACCACACAACCGAACGTCGTATGTCCTTCGGTAACTATTAGATGGTGATATAGACGCGTACTTGCGGAACCTTGTGTGGATTTAATGACAGTAAACATCTGTCTCGATTTGGGCCAAAGTTATGCCCTAGAGTCAAAGTAACCCGCACTTACTGTAGGTAGGTATATACTTAATAAAATATAATTTAAAGTTACTGCAATAATGATTTTGTTGCACAAAATATCATACAGATAAGCAGGGGCTGAAAAATTAGTAGGTACCTAGGTACTCGTTGGTCGGTACCATAACATAGGTATCCTAAGTTATACCTACGTCATAGAACAAATACGAATCCTATCTACGTCTTTGTGGTCTTTAAAAAGCCGAAAAATCTTTAAAAAAAAAAAAATATCAAAGAAAAACTACCTAAGTTTTATAATCTGTTTTCAAGCTGGAGAGTCGGTATCGCAAATGTTATTTTTGTTTTTCAGTTTGCTTTACCAAGTAAAATGATTTTTCTAAGAAATGTGCGCACCTAATCCAAATCTTTGTAGAAATGGAACTTTTGGATTCCATTTCTACAAAGATTAAAAAAAAAAACTTTATTTGCCAAATAAAATACATCAAACAACCTTGCACAATTCAGTTTAGTTACAAATCAGCAGTAAAGTTATGTAATTTTTTTTGATTACTATGTTTCGGTACTTATTAGGGTTGTTAGAACGGAACTGATTCACTCTGTTCTGTTCCCCGTACTAGTATAAACTGTATTAGGTACTGATTCACTCTGTTCCCCGTACTAGTATAAACTGTATTAGGTACGGTGGAAGATTGTGTGGATAATTAAATAATCTAGTTTTGTAAGGACCCGCACCAACGATCAATTGTTGGTTATTTCAATGCTGTTGTAACAGTTTCGTACATATAAAACGACAGTTGAATTGTTCACTTCTACAATATGAAATGTTTGGTCTTTAGAGACGTAAAGGCTCCCGCAGACAGGAGCGACACGACGACGGTGCGACGCGATTCTGGTAGAACAATTTCCATGAAGTTTTCAAAGAAATTGTTTTACTAGAATCGCGTCGCGCCTGTCTGTGGGAGCCTTAAATCATCAATATTGCAGTTAATAATGTTGTAAGGGTTCGACGAACATTGTTCTTCCTGTCCTTTCAAATTCAATCAAACCACCTTTAATATGTGCTGTTTTCAAGAAATATGAATCTTCTCTTAGCTCTGCTAGTTATCCGATTTTGATGATTTTTACTTTAATTAATCATTATATACCTACTTACTGACTTACATTTTAGGTTTCTTTTGACGTAGGTTAATATTCAACTGCGAATAATTTAAACGGCAGAAATATTTGGTTTCAGCAACAACAGGTGTCCTCGGACATTACTTAACATATTTTAGAAGTGACTAATAATAATAATATTCCACAGTTATTCTTTAATTGAGCATTTTGTTGCTGAGTTCATACTTCATACGCAGACATAACCAATAGTTTTGCCACAGTTTGTAATGAAACTAGATCAAAACAATCAGTCATCATCATTTTAGCCTCGTAGCGTCCATCTATCCTAACAGAACGTACGCCTTTGTATTAGTTCAGGTCAACTCAAAGGGCTCAAAGCGATATACTCAATTATTATTGTGTAAACAGTATGACAATCCTTCTTCGGTCTGATTTTTCTAACGTCAAATAAGTTTTATCCATGGAACAAAATTTTCCTCTGACAGTTTTTGTATGGGAAAACTGTAAAAATCAAAATTATTTCTTTGATAAATATATCTGGCGTTTGGAAAATTCAATCCTGAGTAAAGAAAAACTCGACATTCTCAGACAAATTTTTACAAAATGTTTTTTTCGTCGTTATTTGCAGTACCTATGTAAAACTATAGAAAAGTGTTTTTATAAACAGTTTACACGTGTGCCTAATCGTTTGTAATTACCATAATGGTACAAGGTCAGACAGGGGCATTGTTAGTCATTGAATTATTATACTACAATGAAACAGTTGCTACAATGAGAATTTTGTATTAATCATGTTGATTGCTTTCGTTCGATTGTTTTTTTTAATGCAATTGTTTTTTTGTGAAATTCAATGTTCTAAAGGCGTTTTCTGAGAAATTTTTCTAATATCATGGCTGTGAAGCTGAGCAACTTGTGTGAGTTTTACCTAGATCTGTGGGAAACTATTTCTGAAAAAAAAAATACTCTAACGTAGGTAGGTATAGGTAGGAACTGAAAAGGTTTTATTCAAAGGACAGCCTATGCTCGGACTTCTAATTAGCTGCAGTAAAATGACATTTCTTATCTGTCATTTGGTCAAAAAATGTTCCCATTTGATAGCGTAATGACAGTAGAAATGACATTAAAAGTGTCATTTTACTGCAGCTAATTAAAAGTCCGACCATATTTAGACCAGGCTGGTTTTGCCTATGACTCATTCGAACATTCAGTCACTCTTGAATACATGCTTTTGTTTGGAAGAAAATTCACTCGGGATACGATTGAGGTAGGCAGTGAACGTAAAACTGAGGATCATAGAAATGCATGCTTCAATAGCCTCCTCCTCTTTGATTTGTAGCTCGATATTATCCCCGCTACGTCCCCGTAGAAACTCAGTCTCTACTTGAATTTGTTTTAAACATAGGTAACTGAAACAGCCAGAGGTAGGTAGGTAGTAATTTTTTTTTAGTTTGCCTTTTTTATTTGTTCCAAAATTAATTTACTAGTTCAGAATGTCTTCCGGTCAGTCTATTTTTAAATGTCAGTATTCTAGAATAAAACCAAGAACCAACGCTAGTGTCAATAAAGCCACTTTACGATCTAATACAGTAATCTTCTGGAACAGTACTGAGTCATGGTCGGTCATATCAATAAAGCTCACTTTATTATTAGCTCAATGAGAGAACTGGCTGACATATGTTACGGTAACAACTCGGATTGGTGTTTATTTTTTTTTTCATTTTTTTTCTTTTGGCGTCGCACGGTTTGTGGTGTTTATTTGTGGGTTAATTTTCAGCTGGAACTGCGGATTGGCCGTAAATTAAGTGGTAGCCAGTGGGAACAATTAGTCTGTATTTGAATGAGGCTTTTTGGTCCTTATCACGTCCTTATCCATGGTCTGCTTTTAATTTAAAATACTTACATAACACATAGGAAAGGGTAGTTCCCACTATTCCTGCCATGCATTCCTACCAGTAGGTAAGTACCTATAGTGTGATTTTTTTTACATTTTATTATTATTTAGAACTATTAAAATATTATTAATAATTAATTACAATTAAACAGATACCATACTCAGCCAACCATGAAGTCACTTGTTTAGATTTTTAATTTAATGTTGAAAATCTAAGTCATAATTCACCGAACACAATTTTTTCAATTTAGACCAACATTTTCATAACTTTCGTCACAGTTACGAAGCTGATTATTTTATGCATAAAAGCTATTTATGAAGATTCTGTTGCAAAAAAAAAATCTCGACAAAATCTTCTACTTTTTTTTAGAAATCTTTTAAGTTGGTCAGGTCGAAAATTCTCAAAAATTAAAAACCCATAACTCGAAAACTATGAAAAGTCGCGGAACATACATGGGTGATTCGGATATCCCACGATACGAGGGACATATACCTGACAGGGCGGATGGAACATTGACGTCCAAAAAAGGGTAGGTCCCTCGTATCGTGGGCTATCCGAATCAACCATGTATGTTCCGCGAATTTTCATAGTTTTCGAGTTATGATTTTTTTTCTGAATTTTTGAGAATTTTCGACCTGACCAACTTAAAAAATAATCTAAAAAAAAAGTAGAAGCATCATACCATAGCATGAATACCATACTATGGTAATAGTGGGAACAACCCATAGAAAACCTATAATGTTGTGTATTTCAATGCAAATATTAAAAAAAACAGAGGTCTGGAGCTGCAGTGCTATTCTGTACAAATCTCACCGTGAAAACCTAGGTGAAGTGAGTTGTCATTCTTCCTGATGCTAGGGATTGACAGTATTGACAGCTCACTCCACGCTCACTTCACCTAAATTTTCACGGTGAGATTTATACAGAATAGCACTGCTGGTCCTTTTTCCCAATCACCGGTAACTTGCCTCTACGGTTTGCTAACTAACTACAAAAAAAGTCACAGATCAAATGAAACAAGCTCAACAAAAATGCTCGTAAAATAAAAATTTATTAATTATAAACTATTTACACTTTATACAAACTTATCAATATCCATACTCTACAAAATACCTACATGACTATCACACACATTTTACCCATTCACTTGTCAGATATACTCGAATGGTATATGGCATGCCCTCCTTACGACTAGAAGAGGCAACTGTGGTAAGCACATCACAAAGAATATTGCGAAAGGGCTGAAGAGAAGACAAGCCCCCAGCCACGCCATCAGAAACCACGCTGGGAGGAGCGCTACGTGTTCGAACATTATCTGTGCTACAAAACGTACGACTTAGTCGTTTCCCAACACATAATTTTATGCAATATCAAATAAACGTAACAGTTAAAATAGTTCAAGTTCCTCGGTTCCGCGGACTCCGCTGTCGGTTTGCGTCCACTTAAGAACGCCACCTGTAACAAAAAAAAAAAACAATTGTTAGGGTAACTTTACACTCGCAGTCGGACTTCTGAATTTGTATCGTTAGTCATGCTTGGGATTTCGATTTGCAAACTCCTGAATTTTAACATTACGGACACGGACTAGAAAAAAAGGAGGACTCCGCGCCACGCATATCGATAGTGAAGCACAGTAAGTATGCCGGGACCGTTTGTAGAAACACGCCTCACGCACACATTTACATCATAGTATGCCGACCGGCCGCCATTACTGGACACGACAACGGCGGCATCTTTGTTAAATCACGCACACATAGATCGGTACGCTGCTTCACTTTCGATACGCGTGGAGTGGGGTCCTTCTTTTTTTTTCTAGTCCGTGTTGACGGAGTTGTTTTTTGTTTATCTGATATTTTTTTTGCATGACAATACATGTTACAGTGATACTAGAATTACGTAGTTAACGTATGCACATTATGCACAATGAACAGTGAAGTATGAAATTGCCTTTTTCTCTCCATTCGCCATAAATATAACAAAGGTAGTATAAATAAACCAGCCAAGTGCGTGTCGGACCACGCACAACGAAGGGTTCCAAAATTGAAAAGAATTTATCCGAAAAATAAACTTAACATTGTAGTTCAACAACATGTTCTCCCATACACAATACCTACTCCAACTGATTAAGTTTGTAATCCTGAAAAAAAAATTTTTTATGTGATAAAATTACAAATTAACAATTCTCGGACTTTTTCCTTTACTTGTGCTGCGAGACCTTGCTTCTTGCCAAACTTCATGATTCTAGGTCAATGGGAAGTACCCTGTAGGTTCTTGCGAGTAACAAAATAAATGTTGCATACATAGCAATATTTTTTTATAGCGTAGACTTAGAAACTTGATTTTTTTAAAGCCTCAAGGGACCATAGATCTACATGTCTGATATTAATTTCAACTTGATACCTCCACGCGTTCCTGAGAAAAAAGGGTCTTGACAGACTGACTGACGGACAACGAAGTGATCCTATAAGTGTTCCGTTTTTTCCTTTTTCGGTACGGAACCCTAAAAAATAACGAGATTTATATATAAATCGTCGTTCCGTAATTGACAGGGCCTGCGGGCTCAGTACCTACTAGTGGCACATTTTTCTAAAACATTTCCCTCGTCCTTTTTTCATTAAAATTTTTACTCGTTAGACTTTTTTAAATGGTTGATTATAACGCAAATTCTAGCTCTGAAGAAAATGGCAGTTAATGTTAACCAGATATAGTTCGCGTCATGTAAGTTTGCCGCTCTGAAGTAGGCTACAAATGACTGCGCAGTAGTCAATATTTACCTATACCAGCAGCGCGCCATGCCATGTACATCGGAAAGCCTGGTTTCAGAGTGGCAAACTTACGTGACGCGAACTGTACACGAGTGACAAGCTGTTATTGTATGCTCCGCCTATCATTTATACAATTATATTATATGTTAGTTAGGTAAACAAATTTTGTTTCTTAGCCGGGCCCAAGCCAAGTCAATGTAGCGTGTGTGTGGTGATTATTTTTTACGAAGAATGAATGTTATGAGGAGTGATTTAATTTTCCTCATTTTGCATGCATTTGTAATTATTCCGCAGGTGTTTAAAATTGCGGCTTTTTGGAGTGTCATATAAATTAAGCCTTTCAGGTCTATTAATTAGTTTAAGGCTGTGGTGGAGGTGATTGGGTCTAACACCGTCGTGGAGACAAGAATGGGTAATACTTAGACTTTTTCCCCCACCAAATTATTATTATAATATTATCATTAAATTATTCCATTTATAGTCGACAAACAAAGGTAAGAACAATTTACAAAATGTGGTAAATACCACTGAGACTACTTATTCTAGGTATAGCCTAATTTAGCCACTAATCCTAATTTACAGTTTACACGCGTCAAAATAAGTACCTTTTAAATATGTTAACAATATTTTTATGTAGATAGATAATATTAGCCGGTACTTATAAATAGGTACTTACGCAGTAGATTTGCGAACGACCTCACGATAACCCAATACCTGCGCATCATTTAGCACCGATAAGGTAATTATTATAGTAGGTACAATCTATAGGATAAAGTCTAAACCTGCCCTGTGATAACACAGACAATTCTAAACAGCAGTGTCTAGGAAATTGTATGTAAGATATTTTGTTGCTATTTTTTTCTCGTCGGAAATCTGCGAATGACATCTATGTATATTTTTAAATATAAATGAATGAATGAATGAATTGATTGAACGAAATGCACCGATCCCAGCGTGGTTTAACGTGACTCGATTACTCGAATGAACCCAAAGATTCACACTAGCTCCTCATGTTACATGGTGCAACCAACAGAGACCATTGAATATGAAGGAGTAGACCGGATAATGGTAGGGAAGACATGCCCACATGACATGCAGGCATGCTCTTTATCCACTCCATATCCTAGGATATGGAGTGGATAAAGAGCCTACCCAGTATGCACCGTAAAGTAATAAAAACCAATTATTGCTGTTTGTCAGTCTCGCTAAAACTCAAAAACGGCTTGAACGATTTGATTTTTTTTTTGTTTTTTTTGCTCTAATACAGGGTTGGTTTAAAAGAAAAGAAAAAAAAGGAAAAAAAGAAATTGACATTTTGACAGGACAGCATCTGACGGGTCAGCAAGTTTCTTTTAATAAAATTTAAGAACATGTAAACAAAGTTGATACAGGTATCATCTTAAATCTTATCTTCATCTCGAATGTATATATTATACAGGCTACAAACAATGTAAATGTTTTTTTTACTCATAATGCAAGTTATTTCTAGGGGGCAATTCCCATATTTTTATCAACGTTCGTAATCTCATTTCAGTCTCAATCTGTCAATAATTGTATAGCGTAATCGCTATACAATTATACATTACACACACATTACACACATACATACATTACATTTTACATACATACATTACACACATTACAACACATACATTACATACATACATTACATTTTTGACATTTGATTGCCGCTGGCATGAGATTGCGACTTGAATTTTAACGATTTTAGGTACGAGTCAAGATCCTAACTTTGTAACGAAAGATAGCTTACACCGATGGATGAATCTCCAGATAGAACAAATAATTCAAATCGTCCACAGATGCCTACAAATGCTTTAGTTAAAGGCCGTTTTGATTTTGATGCGATTTAAACTATTTCGGGTTTGAGAACTCTTTACAGGATTAATACGACTTCGAGCAGATCTAAGGGATCTCGGATTTCAGAGGGTCAACTAGTCAAATAGCTTTTACGTTAACGTTTTAGTAAGCCATTCTTAAATTCTGCGAATTCAGTTAGGCTGTTTATTGGTAATCGTTCTAGTTTATTGGTTCCCAACCAGTGAGCCGCAAAAGCTAAAATATGGTTAGCGAAAGGTTATAACAAAGATGCAAGCTCAAAAATCACGTTAATTCAAACCGAATTTTTATTTTCTAGGAATATATATGACACAATATTGTTGGTTAATGCATGTTATTACGAGTTTAACGAATATGTTAAAACTTTTGAAAAGGTCCCTGCTAACAACAAATACATCGAAATGGTTCCTGGCCACAAGAAGGTTTAAAGTGTTTGTGGTTAAAGGTGATTTTTTTGGGTTCCGTGCCCAAAGGGTAAAACGGGACCCTACTACCAAGACTCCGTTGTCCGTCCGTCCGTCTGTCACCAGGCTGTATCTCATGAACCGTAATAGTTAGACAGTTGAAATTTTCACAGATGATGTATTTCTGTGGCCGCTAAAATACATCATCTGTGATTTTTTTTTTTATTTTAAATAAATATTTATGCGGGCTCCCATACAACAAACGTGTTTTTTTTTGCCGTTTTTATAGATAGGTAATGGTACGGGACCCTTTGTGCGCGAGTCCAACTCGCACTTGGCCGGTTTTTGTTATGTATTTTTGTGGTGTACAATAAAGTATAAATAAATAAAAGGTTGGGAACCACTGATTCTGTTGGATCAGATTGGGTCTTAAGGGTCAGGGTTTTGTATAATATCCGAATGGCTACTGACTCCCAATTAGAGCATTATCATGTTCTTTTTTAATGTAGAAACTTCACCTACATTTTTATAGCTTGATTCGTGCGAATATTTTAGTTCACAGCACATTACATATAATATCTGCTTATCACTGTACATGTTTCATTATTTATAAAACTCTTTGCAATGTACTCATAAGTATAAATATAATAAGTTAAAGGTTATCTATTGCTGATAACCTAGGCAAATTGTGATGTAGGCAATATTTATAGAAGAAACATACCTAAATTATCACAAGTTTCCCTAATATCATCAAAATATTAAACACAATTGTAGGAAAATTAAATTTTTCTAAAGTTTTAAAGATGTGAACATTCAGCAAATGTTGAAAAAGAAAATCTATGTGCATATAGTCTGAAGGTCTGAAATTGACGCGAAAAATATGTTCCAACAGGAAAATAATTAAGCTGCCAACAAACTCGCTTGAAAACTTTATCGAACACTCGATGACTGAGTTGAATTTGGATAAACGATGAGATGATTTGCTTACGATGACTTGTGAGAACTCGACGTGGTAAGTCGAAAGGAACAAGTTTAGCATTTGAATGAAGTTTTCTCACCATTGATATGTTAATGCAGCCACAGAATTATGTTTTACAGTACCTAAGTACCTACGATAGAAAATTTGGTAAGTACTCATTTCCTAACAATTTCAAAATTTTTATCTTGTTTTTAGATTTTGCCCAATCAGAGATTGTGTGCGTATACGAGATTAAATACTATCAAAATTATTTTACTAGAATTTTCGTCGAGATCCGGTGCTTATACGTGCATTGATAAAAATGTATTAATACTTTTATTACTATGCCGATAACGGTATCATATATCAATCAGAGTACATTACGAATATCTCGAATGGTATTATTGAGATTATGACTATGAGTCGACGTAAATATTTTGTTTCAAATAATAAAAACACTGAATGACTACTGAATTGGAATTCTAAATTTCGAATAACTGCACGGTTTGTGGGCAATTAACGATTTCACACTCAATTCTTTGCGGCATTGGACATTATACCTACTTATTTACATGTATATTTGGTTTAGCTAGCAAATAGAAAAATTCAAAGCTGTAATACTTTAAAACATAGATGAAAATGTTTAGATTTTCACAGCTAAAACTATGTATGCTAAATGGATACTTAACTTGCTAGTTTTGGTTTGATCCAAAGATTTATATTTCTACGATATGGTTCGATCAATCAATCAACCCACTCTACTGTATTCTTATCCCTTGCTGGATACAATATCGTCTCTTCGCATTAGAAGTGTAAAATCTCAAAAAACTTACGAAATTGAGTTAAGTACCTACCTATTTAAATAAACTTTCTGTATATGCTTAACTCAATTTCGTTAGTTTTCTGAGATTGTATACACACTTTTAATGCGAAGAGATGATAATCTCCCACAGACCGCCATCATTTGATGGCAGTACCTACATATAGGTACTCGCGTAACCCTTTCAAAAACTAGAAGCACATTCTACAGGACGTTCAGATAAAAAAAACTTTTTTACAAAAAAATACAACCGACTTCCAAAAACAACACTACAAAGTGAAAAATAACTTTAATTTCGGAAGTCGGTGGCAAAAAACGAAAACACATTTAACTAGACACCGACTTGCGAAATTAAAGTTATTTTTCACTTTGTAGTGTTGTTTTTGGAAGTCGGTTGTATTTTTTTGTAAAAAAGTTTTTATTTTTCACTTTTTAGTTGTGTACCTACCCCACACAAATTCATATACCACTACCTGCAAAACAAACTAGAACATCATCCATATAAAAGTGGGGAAAAAATACGTATTATTGAAGCTAACTCAAAAACTACCAAAGCAAAGTTAATCAATTTTATATGGGACCAACTGTGATGTATACACTCTCGAACAAAACAAAAAAGATCCAAATCGGTCCAGCCATCTTCGAGTAATCGGGGAACATACATAAAAAAAAAAAAATAAAAAAAAAAAAGGTTCCGACGAATTGAGAACCTCCTCCTTTTTGAAATCGGTTAAATAACACATCAACACCTCATCATCCTAAACAATGTTTGTTAATTTTGTATATCGGATCATTGAATTAATTCGATCGCCCTTATCGATACCGACATGATAAGTAAACAGTTCAACTAGAGGGGTTTACTTAATTTCTCCGAAAAGGATCATAATTACATGAATAATTGGGCTTACTGGAGGCAAAAATACGTTATTTATCTATTTTAGGATTCTTTTCAAAGAATTCGCTGGGATATAAATTACAAAATCAATCTACCTAGCCTTTTCCCAACTATGTTGGGATCGGCTTCCAGTCTAACCGGATGCAGCTGAATACCAGTATTTTACATGGAGCGACTGCCTATCTGACCTCCACAACCCAGTTACTGGGTAATACGATACCCCTTTGGTAAGACTGGTTGTCAGACTTTCGGGCTTCTGACGACCCGTAACGACTGTCAAAGATCCACGAAATTGAATGACAGCTGTGACCAACGCCTTTCAAGACATGGAGGAGTCTCGCGGTATGTAAAGGTGGTCACCCATCCACGGACCCGCCCCCGCGTAGCTTAACCTGATCGATCGACCCGTGCGGCTGTTATTATTTAGCGACGACCTCCTTTTTTTTTTTTTTTTTTTTTTTTTTTTTTTTTTTTTTTTTTGTGGATGGGAAATCATCAAATCAGAGCGGGAGGGCGTGTCAGACTTTTACTGACTAAAACCCACCCATGTTCCTTCAGCTGCCCGTGCCAGGGCCACGGTATCTCTTTCGAACTACCCGCGACCCCGGCGGCATCGGCCCAATTGACCCCGTCACTGCTGACATCTCTTTGAGGCGCGCGTGGAACACAACGCGCCGTCGACCCGGGCCTGGTCCTTACCGAACGGCGAGCTGCCCATTACTCGTCGTCCGCAAGCCCGCGCCTACGGTGGCCGGGAATCGGCTATCGATTCCCGCCGCCCAGGGCGTCTCCTACGGCGGCTAGGGGCGCGAGGGCGCGGCTGTTGCCTCTCCCTCACGCGTTCCGCTTCCTCCTTCGCGAGCATTACTGCTTCGCAGAAGGAGGTGACGGCCTCCCATGCACTCTCGCTCCGCACCATGGCCTGGACCAGGTTTGGACGCGAGAGATCGCCGCCGCCGATCGCCTCCGTGAGAACACGGCAGTGCTCCGCCCAAGCCGGGCAGACCTCCACTGTATGACTGTATGACACTGTATGCGACGACCTCCTAATAAATTATAAATATAAATTATCTCGGTAAAATAGATGTAAAACAGAGCATGGAAAAACGCAAAAAAAGTAGCATCGTCCTTCCATTTTCACATTATACTTCAATAAACAGATGGACCCTGCCAGATTCGGAAAATAAATAGGTTATAGTGACAAAGCAGAACGTGGTTACAATAACAATTCACACCGAATTTCTTGTAGGGAGGATCCATTAGGCAGCGATATCTCAGAAACAAAAACTGACAAAAAAATAAAGAAAGCAACTCGCTTTGTCGTAATAAAATTATTCCCAATTTTTTATGATGATTTTCTCTTTTCAGTGAAAAATTTATGAAAATGTAGGCATTCGTTTTTCTACCATCTTGATTAGTTATTTTTTTCGTTTCTTGATCAATTAACTTAACTAATTTTATAGGTTAGCCAATGCAATTGTTAAGTTGTAATCAGCCCATAATGTTCCCACTGCTGGGACACAGGCCTCCTCTCGGTGAGAGGAAGTGGGCTGTAATCGACCACGCTTGCCCAGTGCCAGAGCGGGCACATGTCTTCGAATGTTTGGTTCTAGGACGTATTATCGGTTTCCTCACGATGTTGTCCTTCACCGTTTTGAGAGCAGTGTTAAATTATTTAGACTCAATTAATAAACTAAGTAAGAAATAAAATATAAACATGTGAAGAATGTTCCTACTTATGAAGAAAATCACCAATAGGCACATCATACTGACTAAAAATACTGCTATCGAACGGCGTAGGTACATAGAAAATCCTAGTGCACAAAGAACTTCATATAGTACCTAAGTAGGTATTTAATCTATTTTACAAGATTAAGTTATATATACGTACGTGTGAGAAGATCTAGGAATTGAAATTGAGTATAATAGGTACCATAGACAAGATTTAGAAGTAAGAACGATTCTGATTATGGTATTCGCCTACGATAATTAGATTCGCATTAAGGCTTATGTAGACAGTTGCGACGCGATTCCGGTAGAAAAATTTTAATGAAATGTTTCCATAGAAATTGTTCCACCGGAGTCAAATTATACAGCGTAATTGTTTCACTAAATTATGAAGCCGACCCCAACATAGTTGGCAAAAGGCTGGGCAGATGATGATGATATTTCACAAGAGTTGCGTCACGCCTGTCTGCGGGAGCCTTTATGTTAAATATTTATAAGATTCTCAAAATGTTGTTTTGTTTTTCATAAATCCACAGGCATCATAATTTAATAAACACAAAAACATTAAGTAATTTCTTAGTGTTTAAAAACTTTTAGATGTATCGGAAGAGATAGCAATAAAGAATAAGTGCATCACATCATTATTATTATGAACAATAATGTAGTTTTTAGCCCAAAAATTTATAATTCTCATGACCAACAATGAAAATACTAAATAAGGAATAATATTCCTGAAACAGTCAATCAGATATACGCAATAACACTTGGCAATGTTACTTATACCGGTCATCGATCACAAGAAAGACTCAAAGAGTGGACTGGAGCCAATTCTATTAAGTAATAAATTGTCCTCGAATTGGCTTCATTGAACACAAGTACTATCAACGTCATTGTTAAGTAACACTTCAGTATTATTAATAGTAGAACTTTTTGTCCACAGAAAAGAGTATTAACATTTATCTCGATGGTTCAGTTTACGATTTAGACCAGAACTTAAAAGGTCGCTGTAGATGCCGTTTGTTGCAGATTTCAAGAATTCTTTCCGTGATTTTTTATTGTTTGAACCTGAATAAGAGTTTAACGGCTAATGCACATAACATTGTATTATACAACTTTGAAGTTAACGGTTTCATTAAGTCCTTATTTTGCAAAAGTAATTAACGTGATGGCTTCAGTAGGTAGTTGTTTCATGAGGTTACAGGTTGGTTGCTATCTTTTTCAGGTAGGTATGGTATTTTAGGGCTGTTCCTAATAACTGTTGGGTTAAGTCACTTGTGATGCGATCAAAAAAGGGCTGGCGATCAAAATGTAGGAATTGCAACAAAAAACAGTTAAACTTCTTAAAAAATAAAGAATAAGAGAGATTTAGTGTGAGAGACAGACAGAGAGAGTTATATCTTTCTTCTCTCTCATGTTTTACTTAAAAAATTGCTGATCAAGCAAGTCATCCGCCATCAAATTCTCACAATGACAAAGAGCAACTCTCAAATGAAAACGATATACCAACAAAGGCCCTAGATCAGTTAACTAGACTTGACATGTTTGTATGTATTTCAGTGTAGTTTTGATTAATTATTTACGTAATTGGGATCGACCGTAATTGGAGCATTCGTGTTGAGTTGAGTAGAAAATTAGTTCCCTCAACACGAATGCTTCAATTACAGTCCGATCCCAATTTAATGTTTCACAATCAACGTAAAGACACTTGGGTGTTCAAAATCAATTTAAGGTGCATCCGCAGTGGTAGCCCGCGAAATTAAAATTTTATTTGTTTATTAAAACTTTATGCATAAGTAAAAACATACTGTACAAAGGCAGACTTAAATTTTCTTGAGTTTTTTTGGTAGATTTGTTCTCTTTTAATCTGATTTTGGAACAAATATAACTTTGGGAGATGTGTTAATAATTGTTATCATTATAATTATATAAATGCATATTTTTTACAGTCGCGACTCATATTTTAATCAAAATACAACCTGACAATGACCTGTAAATTTCAAAAAATGCAAGAAGTTTTGAATTTCGCGGGCTACTACTGCGGATCCACCTTAAGTCATGCCAACTTTCAATTATAGAGCACACCCTCGTTATCTATGCTCGTTAATATGAGAAAAACGCAAGTTACCCTACATCAATCTTTACAAACATAATAAAACCTAAAAGCGAATAAAAAATGTATTGTTATTCATCACCACAACGAAATTATAAATTCCTTCTTTATTAATTTACATTTTTTATACGTTAATGAATGCAAATTCAAAGGTTGACCGTAGTATGCCGAATTAAATTAGTAACACAGGTCTGAGACGCGTTAAAGCAAAAAATTGAATGCCATAGCAATTAAACAATTTTGTAAGAACTGGAAACTGTATTTGTTTTGGTCGTGTGACTTGAACATGATACAACAGGTAGGTAGGTACCTACATAGTTATCAGTTAAAACAGATCACTTACTCGTATGTACTGTTTAAAGTAGATTACCTATGTGTTATTTGTACTGATATCAGCGGTCAAACTACTAGTTATCACACAGTCTTTTATCTTCAGAGTGCAAATAATTCTTGTTAAGACGAATAATGCATCGCTTGTCTTGAATAACAAATACCTACGTTAAAGAATTCGCTAGGTATGATAAAAAAAAACTGCATTTTTTTATATTTATGAGCATTTCCAATGTCCTTTGTTAAGTTCAGACCACTGAGCGATATCAAAGTGCACTCATTATCTCTTAAACTTATTGATAATACTCTATATCATGAATAATTATGCAATATGAAACAATACGTTTTAAAAATTGAGAAGTCACACAGTCAATTACAGTTGGTAACAACGTTTGAGGCTGCCGCAGACGGGCTCGTCGCGACTCGTTCTATTAAATTTTAATAGAAATTAGAATCACATCGCGCCTGTCTGCACGCCTTGATAGTCTGCGACGAAGACGTGCTATTTCTACACAAAACAGTACATACCTACCATTCTTATATACCGTATTTTATCATTACCGTATTATATCATCACAAACTTCGGATACTTCGTAGAATTATATCTATTTTTAAGATAACAAATCAGTAGACTCTGCTACTTATTGTGTAAACTCGGCCACACTTCATAAATTGCATTCACATTATTATCGCGTAGGTATATATTAGATATGAGCAACATTAAATTACATTTGACTAGATATTAATTATCTATCAAAATTAATGTGCAAACGAAATCATTCATGTTTTTCTTTTAGCCATTAAACTAACAAAAAAATTGGTCTGAGTTCTAGGAATAAAAATTAACCCGCGTCTGAAAACGTTTGTAGGTAATTGAACCTGTTAACCACGCTTGTTCTTGAACAAGCGTGGTTGGCGATTTCAGACTTATATTATCTACAACTCTACGTTTCCTCACGATTTTTTCCTTCACCGATGTCAGTAATGACTAAGATAAGCTCAGAAAGTACTTATGAATTGAAAATGTCACATTGGTTCTTGCCCGGATTTGAACCCACAACCTCATGCATGAGAGGCGAGGCCTTAACCACTGGGCCATCCTGACACTTATTATAATTATGTACGACACATATTAAAGTTTAATATTGATGTAATAAAATAACAACATAAAACTTCCGGATTAAATTCTCTAAATGATGGTGAAAACCGCATCAAAATCCGTTGCGTAGTTCAGAATATCAATGCGGTCACACAGGCAGACACGAAAGGCGATTTTAATCTATAATCATTCACCTTGCTAACTTCGATTAATCTCACACGTCATGGTGCATGGACAAATTACACCATATTGACATTTCAATTTCATTACTCAGTTTAACTTCAATGCCATCACTTCTTACAAGGTCTTAGTCTTTTGTGTTTAGAAGTCTCATACACACTTCATACATTAAGGTATGACATATGACAGGTGCATCTATTTGGCAGGTCCATTTGTTTGTCAGTTTTGACGTATCTTTAAGGCCATTGTGCACAGAGGTCGTGGGGTTAAGGTTATAATTGTGCAACGTCGTGTTTGACATGTCTTCTATTATTTTACTACGCATTTTGTACATTAATTTTAGTTAACCTCAATGATTGTTGAGGGTTATTGATTCAAGAAGGTGTGGGCATATGCCATGGTGGACAGTGATGACGTGCATTAATGAACGTAGATGCTGAATGCGTAGTAGGCCATGGCAAAGATCAATTGGAATTGTATGCCGTATGTTTGTAGTGCAACCATTTTGTTTGATGTATAAAATAAAGATAACATTACTGGCGAAAGCGCCAGGGTAGCCCGCGAAATTCAGATTTTCTTACGTTTTTTGCGATTTGCAAGTCAGTATTAGGTTGTATGTTGATCAAAATAGGATTCGCGACCGTAACAAGTAAGTACAGTCTACAAAAGAGATATCTAGGCAGGGTATACTAACATATTTGTATGTGAATTGCTTCATGTTCAATTTTATCTAAATTACTTTGTTTTTGAAGTACTCCTACATTGTAACACACCAACACAAAATTGTATATTGTCACGAAATTGAACATGAAGCAATTCACATACAAATATACCTGCCTACATATCTCTTTTGTTGTCTGTACCTATTTACAGAATTATAATAATTAGATTCATCAATACAACTTTTTAAGACCAGTAATCCATTGAATAACTATTTCATGAAATCTTGACATTTGAGGATTATAGGTACTAACATAATTATAATTTTGTAAATACATATTTGGTACGGTCGCGAATCATACTACCTAATACTGATTTGCAAATTGCAAAAAAAGTTAAACATTTTGAATTTCGCGGGATCTCCTGGCGCTTCCCCCTTAACAATCAAAGAAACGAATGAGTAGGTAATCTACACGATTCATGATTTAAATGAACACATTTAATCTGGTTCTAAAGTTTATTAGCAAAAAACTTTACCAAGACTCAGTCATGTCACTCATGTGTAGTGATCGGATAATCGGATGCATATTTACCTAAAGTTAATATTTGGCTAACAAACTATGGAAGCGGCTTCTTAATATTTTTTTTCTTAATATAAATACCGGGATTCCAGAAAATGTGGGAATGTACAACTAATCGGATACATGGTATGGAAACGACTTCTTATAAAATGTAGTTTTATTTATTTAAAAATACCAGGAAATCGGGATCACATAAATATTCCGTTTGTTACACGTGGTCCCCGCGAGAAATACAAAGCTGCCGATTTAAAATGGATGTCCCTGGAAGGTCCGTCAATATATCGGTGGGGTTGTTTTCATAGGTTCGAGGGTGTTAAAGCCGATAGTGACATGAAAATGTAAATCCAAGATGGCGGCTGCGAACATTTTCAATTTTTCGTCATGGGTGTCGTTTTCATGGTTTTCGACAGTGTTAAAGCCAATAGTGACGTTAAAATGTAAATCCAAGATGGCGGCTGCGATTTTTTTTTAATTTTTCGTCATGGGTGTCGTTTCCATGGTTTTCGAGAGTTTTAAAGCCGATATCATCATCTGCTTAGCCTTTTCCCAACTATGTTGGGGTCGGCTTCCAGTCCAACCGGGTGCAGCTGAATACCAGTATTTTACCTGAATACCAGTTTTAAAGCCGATAGTGGCTTAAAATGTAAATCCAAGATGGCGGCTGCAAAATTTTCAAACTTTTCGTCATGGGTGTCGTTTTAATGGTTTTCGAAGGTGTTAAAACCGATAGTAATGTTAAAATGTAAATCTAAGATGGCGGCTACAAACATTTTCAAATTTTTCGTCATGGGTGTCGTTTTCATGGTTTTCGAGAGTGTTAAAGCCGATATTGACGTCAAAATGTAAATCCAAGATGGCGGCTGCGATTTTTTTTAATTTTTCGTCATGGGTGTCGTTCCCATGGTTTTCGAGGGTTTTAAAGCCGATAGTGGCGTTAAAATGTAAATCCAAGATGGCGGCTACAAAATTTTCAAACTTTTCGTCATGGGTGTCGTTTTTATGGTTTTCGAAGGTGTTAAAACCGATAGTAATGTTAAAATGTAAATCCAAGATGGCGGCTATAAACATTTTCAAATTTTTCGTCATGGGTGTCGTTTTCATGGTTTTCGAGAGTGTTAAAGCCGATATTGACGTCAAAATGTAAATCCAAGATGGCGGCTGCGATTTTTTAAATTTTTCGTCATGGGTGTCGTTCCCATGGTTTTCGAGGGTTTTAAAGCCGATAGTGGCGTTAAAATGTAAATCCAAGATGGCGGCTGCAAAATTTTCAAACTTTTCGTCATGGGTGTCGTTTTCATGGTTTTTGAGGGTGTTAAAGCCGATAGTGACGTTAAAATGTAAATCCAACATGGCGGTTGTCAACATTTTTTTTTTTTTTGTCATGGGTGTCGTTTTCATGGTTTTCGAGGGTTTTAAAAACGATAGTTATGTTAAAATGTAAATTCTAGATGGCGGCTGCAAAATTTTCAAACTTCTTGTCATGTGTCGTTTTCATGGCTTACGACGGTTTTAAAGCCGATAGTGGCGTTTAAATGTAAATCCAAGATGGCGGCTGCCAACATTTAAAAATATTTTGTCATGGGTGTCGTTTTCATGGTTTTCGAGGGTTTTAAAGCCGATAGTGGCGTTGAATTGTAAATCCAAGATGGCGGCTGTAATATTTTCTAACTTATCGTCATGTGTGTCGTTTTCATGGTTTTCGAGAAAGCCGATAGTGGCGTTAAAATATAAATTGTTTTCATGGGTTTGGAGTGTGCTAATGCCGATAGAGAAGTCAAAATGCGTGACGCTTGGCTGATGCTTAGTTAACTAACCCTGCGTCAGCGCAGCGTATCGCGTTTCAACCTGAAAACACGTGTGATAGTAATTAAAAAACCATCAATCATCTTGCATTTACATTTTAATGTCACTATCGGCTTTAACACCCTCGTAAAGCATGAAAACGACACCTATGACGAAAAATTTGAAAATGTTCGCAGCGGCCATCTTGGATTTATATTTTAATGTCACTGTCAGCTTTAACACTCTCAAAAAGCAAGAAAATGACACCCATGACGAAAAATTTGAAAATATTCGCAGCCGCCATCTTGGATTTACATTTTAGTGTTACTATCGGCTTTAACGCCCTCGAAAGCCATAAAAACGACACCCATGACGAAAAATTTGAAAATGTTCGCAGCCGCCATCTTGGATTTACATTTTCATGTCACTATCAGCTTTAACACCCTTGAAAACCATGAAAACGACACCCATGACAAAATATTTTTAAATGTTGGCAGCCGCCATCTTGGATTTATATTTAAACGCCACTATCGGCTTTAAAACCGCCGTAAGCCATGAAAACGACACATGACAAGAAGTTTGAAAATTTTGCAGCCGCCATCTTGGATTTACATTTTCAGCAGCTTTCACTATGGGACCAACTCTGAAATCACGAAAAATTTACGATGTTTGATACAAAAGTTTAATACCTACTCGACCAAAATGTATGAAACAGCTGATTTATGTTTCGTGATTTAGGGTTGATCATAGTGAAAGTTGTTCATGAGAAAAACACCCTGTGAAAAAGTGATAAAAAAGTTACCCTCTAATAGTCAAAAAATACTTAATTTATCAATTCCGGAATCGCGACAATTTGACGATCGATACAAAAGTGCATTCCATATTAGCCAATACCTAAACGTAACTAAAAACACACACACACACACACATTACACCATTACACACACACACACACACACACACACATACACCACACACACACACACATTCCATTCTATAATCAGCACTCTAAATTTGTGAATCCCGGAATTCCGGGATTTTATTGATACAATAGTGCAATCCATATTAGCCAACACCTGAACGCAAGTACCTAACTAAAACATTCGATTCCAAAATCAGAACTTAAAAATTGTCATTCCGGAATCCCGGGATTTTTTCGATACATAAGTGCAATCCATATTAACTAACATCTGAACTTAAGCAAATTATACATTCCATTCTATAATCAGCATCAGCACTCTAAATTTGTGAATCCCGGAATTCCGGGATTTTTTTGATACAATAGTGCAATCCATATTAGCCAACACCTGAACGCAAGTACCTAACTAAAACATTCGATACCAAAATCAGAACTTAAAAATTGTCGTTCCGGAATCCCGGGATTTTTTCGATACATAAGTGCAATCCATATTAACTAACATCTGAACTTAAGCAAATTATACGTTCGATTCTATAATCAGAAGTCAAAATTGGCCGATACCGGAATTTTGGGATTTTACAATCCAAAAGCCCACTCCATACTTAGCCAACACCTCAACTTTAGGTTAATATGCATCCGATTATCCGATCTCTACTCATGTGTCATGAAAAGCTTTTTGAAATTATATGAGTATTATAAAACTTTATACGACGTTATTGTACTTTGAACTCGTCAAAGTAATAAAAAGGACTATTATAAGCAATTATAAGATAAATGAATGAGACGCAGAGACGAGATAAAAAATATGATGTATGAAATAATTAAAAGTCCATGACGTCTTTAGTATTTTACACGGTAAGAGTAACATCTTTGTTTGAAAAATAAATGAACTGATAAAGAAAGAAGCAAATGTTTGAAAAAAGTAGCTGTATCTGCTTTGCCCACTTTTATCTGACTATGAATGATTCAGAATTCACGTAAAAAGAATTATCGGTGATCATGTTATCATAGCATTCAAGGACAGACTGACAGAATCGTGTTGGATGTTGGTCATGGTAGGTGGTAAAATCAGGGAAACTTACTTTAGAATTAATTTATCTATTGTTGCGACAAGTAGATAATCATGTAGACACTTGCAGTAAACTTATATATTTTGTAGTTCATTTATGTGGCAGTTAGAAGATTTGAAAAAAAAAACCGGCCAAGTGCGTGTCGGACCACACACAATGCAGGGTTCCGTAGTTGGGATGAATTTATCCCAAGAACAAACTTGACATTGTGGTTGAAAAACTATGTTCTCCCATACATTCCAACTGAAAATGTAAGTTTGTACTCACAATATTGAGATACTTAGCATGTTATTTTAAGATCACAGACTTCTTAATACGTTTTCCTATAATCTACAGGTAAAGGTCTATTTTAAGTATTTTTTTTTTAATTTTAGGCTCAGAAGTTTCGGAGATAAGGGGGGAATAGTAAATTTTCGTCTATTTTCTTAAATAACTTTAAAACAATTTATTCTAAAATTATAAAAAAAAAAATATTTGAGACCCTCATAGTAAGCCCTTTCAGTCACACGGTATAGTTTACAAAACTTTATTTTTTTATTTTCTTATTTGCCCCTCAAAAGTGACCCCCATATTTAAAATTCGTTTATTTACTTTACCCGTCGTCCGTGTTTGGGTCACAGGAATTCATATGTGTACCAAATTTCAACTTAATCGGTCCATTAGATTCGGAGCAAATTGGTTGTGACAGACGGACAGACAGACAGACAGACAGGCGAGTGATCCTGTAAGGGTTCCGTTTTTTCCTTTTGAGGTACGGAACCTTAAAAAACAAGAAATCAGATGAAAATAAAATACTTAATCAAATTTGTTTTTCAAACCCTTAAATGTTACTTCGTCAATATCGAATTCAATCACGCAGTCTTCATAACCTCGCATAAGAAACTTATTCGTTTCCTCCTTTTGAAACGTTTATAGGCAAGATTGCCTTTAGAAGTTTTGCCAAGGGCCAATTAGGCGGTACCTACGCATATCAAAGTGGTAAGATTTATAAGTGAAACGATCCGATCTGTATAAGATATTGAGTACTTTTAAATGGATTGATTATTTTTGACTTCAGGAAATACAGGTGGCTTTTTGAGAAGGGGCAGTAACGGCAACTATGTCTAAGGAAAATTGCTTATGCTTTCATATGCTTTGTACTGTTTTTTTATTTAATTGGTGAGAAATAAAGTTTAGTTCTATCCTATTTTACGTCTAGAGCTCTAGATTTTGGTCCCAGGTTTACTGACAGCAATAAAATCTGGTTGCTTTTATATAAATACTCGTAGTCTGTCCATTTTATGTCCACTAAAGACTAACCCCCTTATTCATAAAAAACTAAAACACTCGGTACTACTTAACTATTTTAGTTAAGTGAAGTGTTTTGTTTTCTTCTTTTAAACTTAAATCATAATTCAAAAGATTTCGAAAGATATTGACAAAACACTTCTATAACTAAAATAGGTTTGTGGAGCGTTTTAGTTTTGAGCAGCTATATGGGTTTTTCAAAGTGGAGCTCGTGGCTAAATAATAATAGCCGCCCGGGCCGATCCATCAGGTTAAATTACGTTTGCCGGGGTTGGTCAGTGGATGGGTGACCATCTTTACATACCGAGACTCCTCCGTGCCTTGGAAAGCACGTTAAACCGTTGGTCTAATATCTAAACTACTACATAATCATTCGTGGATCTTTGACAGTCGTTACGGGTCGCCAGAAGCCCGAGTCTGACAACCAGTATTACCAAGGGATATTGGGGGGGGGGGGGGGGGGGGGAGGGGGGGTGTTGTGGAGGTCAGATAGGCATTAGCTCCATGTAAAATACTAATATTCAGCTGCATCCGGTTAGACTGGAAGCCGACCCCAACATAGTTGGGAAAAGGCTAGGCAGATTGATTGGGTTTTTCAAAGTTATAATTGTTTATGAAAATCGAACTTTAGTGGATTCTAGAGTTTATTAGCTAAAATTTTAATTAAGTAAATCTATACTTTAAAACTATTTAACTTAACTTTTTAAATTTTAAGACAGTTTAAGTTTAAACCTTATTGATTTTTGGTTGCTATTTAATTTAATCGTGTATGTTTTTGTTTCATAAAAAAAAAAATAAAAAAAAAAAATGTCATTTAGATTAGTTTATTTACCAGATTTGATTCAAACGTGAGTGGTAAGAGATGATCTCATAAGGTAAAATAAAAACGGTGTCAAGAACAACATAGGTACAGTCAACAAAAGAGATATCTAGGCAGGGAGGCAGGGTATACTAACATATTTGTATGTGCATTGCTTCATGTTCAATTTCATGACAATATACAATTTTGTGTTGGTGTGTTAAAATTGAACTTGAAGCAATTCACATACAAATATGTTAGTATACCCTGCCTAGATATCTGTTTTGTTGACTGTACCTAGGTATATTATATCTGTGTAGATCGCTACACAAATGTAATAATGTATCAATTTTACCTTGAGACACACGCCCGTCCGTAACGAAGAATATGTGGAAACGTTTCGGAACCGGTGTAATATTTCAACACCGTCTGTTTAGAACAAATACTCGTACCACTAAAACGGACTGGAACGTTACAAATAACACAGGATTTTCATTATAGTTTTTTAGTACTTGACTAACTAAATATTATATTTAACACAACACTTGAGGAAGGAGGGATATTTTTCTTATAACACTGAGTACACACGTGTATATATTTCAAGATAACTTTTATAAATGACTAAACAAACGAAACTCGTATAATTTAACTCACATAAATCCGGCAATAAAAACTATAAACATACGTCACTCAGACCGGTTATAGTTTTTATAACACAGTCGTAGGTATCATTATGAGCAGTCATTACTTCACGTTTCTTTGTTTTCAAATTAAAAACTGCGAATACATAAAGAACACAACATTTCAGTAAATAGGTAAGTAGTACGAGAACTAACCGAAGCAGAAGTCAGCGCAGGTTGTGTCACTGGCTACCTCGGGACACGTGTTTTTCTCATTTCACTGTCACTTTTAAACAAGAGCACTGTTCTTTGTGTGTTGTGGTCTAACTGTTCGTTCGGCGTTTGCGCACCGTCGCCAATGCTACGCGGCGCAGCGCCCAGCGCGAGCGCTTGCAACCGAAGGTTTCAACATCAGCGAGAGGGGAAGCCGACCAACAACTAACCACTTCTCCTTTCCACATATTGAGACTTCTATAAGAACGTGAGACAGCAATATCAGCTGCAGAAATGCCTCCGCCGCAACTGGACGACCTTCGAGACCTACCATTATTGCTAATAAGCTCGTCTTTTGCAATCCGTGATTTTTCTTTATGGTTTACTTTAAGATGGAATATTTATGTAGCACGCAGGTGGCTGATATTTAGGTCAGGAAGTCCCATTACGGTCATTTGGGGGACGGAATATCACTATCATTGATATTATTAAAACCATTTCTGTGACACATTACTGAGTTATGGCTTTTAAAAGTTACTGTTTTATGAAGACACTAGCTGACCCGACAGACGTTGTCCTGTCAAAATTTCAATAAATCGAACGGCGGGAAAACCAATGAACAACTGATTATAAAATTAATTTTAATTTGTAAATAGAATGAAAGATTCCCGACAGACGCAGTTGCCCTGTCCAAACATGTATGAGAAAATTAATTTTCTTCATATTTTTTTGTGAATTTTCCTATATTTTTAACAGTTATTCTACTATTCGCGACGGAAACAACAACAACAAAAATAAAAAAAACCATGAAAATCAGTCCAGCCGTTCTAGAGTTAAGTGTTCGAACAAACCCGACTTGTTTTATAAGTATATATAGATTAGATAGAGTTATTAAGGATCATCATTAAGGGGGATGCGCTGTGGCAGCACGCGAAATTCAATTTTTTTTGGGTTTTTTGTAATTCGCAGGTCCGTGACAGGTTGTATCTTGATCAAAATATGATACGCGAGAGTAAAACATATGTATTTATATAATTTTAACCATGAAAATCATCAATACATCTCTATAGGTTACAATTCGTGCAGAGTCGTCGAACTAACGTAATCTAACGACTCTGCACGAATTCTAACTTATAGAGATGTATTGATGATTTTCATGGTTAAAATTATACAGGGTGTTTGGTGCATCGTTTGCCAAATTGAATTGGCCGAAAGAAGAGGTCATTTGCTATCGCTTCAGGCTCAAGTACTCATTTTTGGCCACACCGGTTTTTTTATTACAACTTTCTAATTTTTATTTTGAAAAAATCCAAAACTCAGCATTAAAGCTTAAATTAAAAAAAAGTTTTAAGTGTAGTCGTCAAATTTCATTTTTATTTACATATGTACTGTTGTATGGCTCTATCAAATTTAAAATTACTTGCCAGTTACATCTAGTTTTTTTTTAATAAATCACAAAGTTTTTGGAAAAATAAAAAATGAACTTAAAACTCAACTTTAAATAGCTATAAAAAAAAACTAAAAGCGATCGGGATCTTCGAATTATTTTAAAAAGTTCTCTAGTCTATCCCCTTTCCAACGGTATGCAATGTGTTAAAAAACTCTTTTAATATCTTTAATAATTAGCTAAATGTGTAGTCGAGACACATCAGGCTGATATTGGATATTACGTTTAAAACACTAGTTTTCGCATAAATTACATGCTATTAGTAGATAGATACTGTTATCTCACGTCTTACGTAGTCTCTTATCTCGTTCTTACATAGGGAACTTTCCTCGAAATTGAAAAAAAAATACATTATTACAAAAATAATCATTTATTAATAAGTAATTTAATTACATACTAATCTTACAAGTCTTGTTCAAACTGTCTACCACTATTGCGTATGCACGCGCGACATCTTCGTCTTATCTCAACTGTAGTGGTGCGTAAACGCATTTCTGCTTTGATCATCATGAAAGCCGCCTCAATGCGTTGGACTAAATCATCTCTTGTCTCAACTTCCGTGGCGTAGACGAGTTCTTTGGCCCGTCCCCAGACGTAAAAATCCAACGGAGTTAAGTCTGGAGAACGTGGAGGCCAAGGAATAGGGCCATCCCTCCCAATCCATGAGTCCGGGAATGCATCATTCAAGTACTCCCTGACGGTTATTCTCCAATGAGCGGGACAACCGTCATGTTGGAAAACAAAAGACCTGTCTTCACTGAAAATTGGCAAATCAGCTAATAATAAGGGCAACTCTGTTTGCAGAAATTCTAATTCTTGTAAGATTAGTATGTAATTAAATTACTTATTAATAAATGATTATTTTTGTAATAATGTATTTTTTTTTCAATTTCGAGGAAAGTTCCCTATGTAAGAACGAGATAAGAGACTACGTAAGACGTGAGATAACAGTATCTATCTACTAATAGCATGTAATTTATGCGAAAACTAGTGTTTTAAACGTAATATCCAATATCAGCCTGATGTGTCTCGACTACACATTTAGCTAATTATTAAAGATATTAAAAGAGTTTTTTAACACATTACATACCGTTGGAAAGGGGATAGACTAGAGAACTTTTTAAAATAATTCGAAGATCCCGATCGCTTTTAGTTTTTTTTTTATAGCTATTTAAAGTTGAGTTTTAAGTTCATTTTTTATTTTTCCAAAAACTTTGTGATTTATTAAAAAAAAACTAGATGTAACTGGCAAGTAATTTTAAATTTGATAGAGCCATACAACAGTACATATGTAAATAAAAATGAAATTTGACGACTACACTTAAAACTTTTTTTTAATTTAAGCTTTAATGCTGAGTTTTGGATTTTTTCAAAATAAAAATTAGAAAGTTGTAATAAAAAACCCGGTGTGGCCAAAAATGAGTACTTGAGCCTGAAGCGATAGCAAATGACCTCTTCTTTCGGCCAATTCAATTTGGCAAACGATGCACCAAACACCCTGTATAAATACATATGTTTTACTCTCGCGTATCATATTTTGATCAAGATACAACCTGACACGGACCTGCAAATTGTATAAAACGCAAGAAAATTTTAATTTCGCGGGCTACCACAGCGCATCAATGTACAACAATAGGTACATGACAGTAAAATAAATATTTTCTAAAATGTAGTGCAAGCATTTGCAACTGAATCCAACAGCACAATCAAAACGATTACTCATTGTTGAAAGTGCTGACCTACGATGTGCCCTCAATGGACTAGATTCATTTCAATTAGAATGTAAAAAGCGGCCAAGTGCGTGTCGGACCACGCACAATGAAGGGTTCCGTAGTTGTGATGAATTTATCCCAAAAACAAACTTAACATTGTAATTGAAAAACAATATGTTCTCCCATACATCGATATTTGTCACGGTCCATTCTCAAACTGCAAATTTAAGATTATAGGTAATCGCAAAAAATATGTTTTTATGTGATAAAATAACAAACTAACGATTTTCGGAATTTTTCCTGTACTTGTGCTGTAGTAGTCTCACAAGACTACTTCTTGCCAAATTTCGTACCCTATAGGTTTTGATTTACTTGCGAGTAACCAAATATGTCGCATAAATTACCGTATTTTTTATGGCGTTGACTTAGAGGGATATTCCTCGAAGCGCAACTGTTTTTAAGCGCAACCATCTAAGCGCAACTAAATTGTTCCTCTAAGCGCAACCACCTAGGTGCAACTGCTTGATTTTTTTAGAGCTCTGAGTGGCCGTACCTACTATTTATGTATTTAATATTAATTTCAACTTGATATCTCCACGCGTTCCTGAGAAAAAAATCTTGACAGACTGACTGACAGACATACAGACAGACAGACATACAGACAGACAGACAAACAGACGGACAACGAAGTTATCCTATAAGGGTTATGTTTTTTCCTTTTAAGGTGCGGAACCCTAACAATAACCAGTAATGCAGCTAGCAATGCTTAATTAGTATGTAACGCTATGATTTTATAGTTCTTTCAGAAGTGATATATACTCGCATTGTCAGATTGCTGACTAGAAGTACCTACCTAAGATGCCTCGTGCTACTTTAAGGCTCGTTCAAACAGGCGCGACACGCGACTCGACACAAAGGCCCCGCATGTCGCGCGACGAGTAGTGCCTTTATGTTACGCCGATTTAGTTTCCCTACAATAAATTACCTACTCTAGTTTCTGGACATAAGTAGGCATTTCCTTTTACTTATCTTGAAAATGGATAAACAAAGAGCAAAACGAAGTCTTTGTCACCATAACGAAATATATTTACGTAGGATCGCGAATATTTGCGGCACTCTTTGTAAATGTCCGCGATGGTACCTACGTTACACAAAAACGAAAAGTCACCGATCCTGTTTTGTAAACATATTCACCATAAATATGTTCACCGCAAAAATGTTACGAACTTGTTCATTGTCGTTTGCATAACATGTTGACTGACTTTAAAAGGAGGTGTGTTTGTTATAATTACATTAGCGATTCGCACCGCTGCACTGCACCTAGGGATTTTGCAAGAATATAGGTTTATTCGATGCTGCATTTTCATCTACCATATTTAATACATTCTGCTGTCTCATGATAACAGTGATAATTATTTTTAAATTATAATTACATTCAAAATTTCATAACAGATCTGGGTTTAAAATGTAACATTTAGTTTTTCATTTTGTAATTAATTTCCACGTATTTTGTGACAGAAAAGTTGAAAGGAAATCGTTTAGCTTGGTATAGGCATGTGATGAGGAGAGTCGAAACGCATGTGACTAAAAGAGTGATGAATGTACATGTTGATGGATAGAGAGGCAGAGGAAGGCCAAAGAAAAGATGGATGGATTGTGTGAGGAATGATATGAAAGAGAAGGGAGTGAATGATAGCGTGACGGTTGACAGGGGAGAATGGAAGAAGAAAACGTGTTGCGCCGACCCCAAGTAATATGGGATAAGGTCAGGAAGATGATGATGCATTTTGTGACGCAAAAGATATGGATTAAGTTCATAAGTACTTTAATATTATGTAGGTAAACCACAGGCCATCTGTCATTCATTACGTCACGTATTTCATTCATTGTGTATCTGTCCAATCTGTTCTTGTACAAACGCCAGTACATCAAGCTACTACAATCTGTCAAATTTCCTTAATAGATTTTCATCTTTATCGCCTTAGCATTAGGTTCAAGGTTGATTGGGAAAATTTGACAGTTTCGGATGGCTTGACCTGCTGGCGTCTGTACAACCTGATTATTAATAAATAAAAAAATAGCATTATACAAGTATGGCATTTATCTTCTCTAACTGTTTTGGATCAAACATTCAAAACGTATTACAGAAACGTTGCGTGACTCAAGTCTTTACATTGTCCCATTGCATTTATTATCACAATACATTAATAATAGGTCTTTACCTATGAAATTGCCGTTTTGTATGAAAAAAATTTAAACGAATTTTTTTCATGCATTTTTTATTTGTATTAATCGAAGTAATCACCCATGCAATCAATGCATCTTTGCCAACGCAGTGGCAGTTTATTGATGCCCTTCTTAAAGAAATCAGCTGGACGGGAGGCAACAAATTCTTCAAAGGCATTTTGTACTGCCTCTCGGGTATTGAATTTTTTTCCCGCCAAGAAGTTATCCAAATTCTGGAAAAAGTAGTAGTCTGTAGGCGCAAGGTCTGGTGAGTAGGGAGGATGACGGAGAGCTTCCAACCCCAGTTCTTGCAACTTGGAGACCGTCTGCTGTGCAGTATGAGGTCGCGCGATGTCGTGCAGGAGCAGCGGAGACGAGCGATTGACCAATGCTGGTTGGAGATGTGCCAGCTTCTCCATCATTGTGTTCAGTTCTTCACAGTACATATCTTTTTTTTTTTTTTTTTTTTGGATGGGAAATCATCAAATGACTTCTCCCGCTCTGGGCAGAGCGGGAGGGCGTGTCAGAGTTTTATTGACTAAAACCCACCCATGCTCCTTCAACTGCCCGTGCCAGGGCCACGGTATCTCTTTCGAACTACCCGCGACCCCGGCGGCATCGGCCCAATTGACCCCGTCACTGCTAACATCTCTTTGAGGCGCGCGTGGAGCAAAACGCGCCGTCGACCCGGGCCTGTTCCTTACCGGACAGCGAGCTGCCCATTACTCGTCGTCCGCAAGCCCGCGCCTACGGTGGCCGGGAATCGGCAATCGATTCCCGCCGCCCAGGGCGTCTCCTACGGCGGCTAGGGGCGCGAGGGCGCAGCTGTTGCCTCTCCCTCACGCGTTCCGCTTCCTCCTTCGCGAGCATTACTGCTTCGCAGAAGGAGGTGACGGCTTCCCATCCACTCTCGCTCCGCACCATGGCCTGGACCAGGTTTGGACGCGAGAGATCGCCGCCGCCGATCGCCTCCATGAGAACACGGAAGTGCTCCGCCCAAGCCGGGCAGACCTCCACTGTATGCTCCACCGTGTCCTCCGGGTGATCCACACAATGGTGACACCCGGGCGTCACAGTACACATCTGAAGTAATGCTCACCCCGTTTGGTAAGAAGCTGTGATGAATCACACCGGCGCTAGACCACCAAACAGTGACCATCACTTTTCTAGGGGTAAGTTTTCGTTTAGGGCATTGTTTAGGTGCTGAACCAGGATCCAACCAACTTGCTGAGCGCATGCGGTTATCAAACAGAATCCATTTTTCATCGCAGGTAACAATGTGGTTCAAAATTCCTTCATTTGTGTGTCTGTTGAGCAGTGCAAGGCACGTCTCGACGCGTACTTCGCGCTGGCGATCATTGAGTTCGTGGGGCACCCATTTGTCAACCTTTTTTACCTTGTCAATTTGACGCAAATGGACCAATATTGTTTTGACGCTAACGTCGAAAGCTGCTGCTAATTCAGCCGTAGATTGTGTATCATCAGCTTCCACAATCGCCTTTAATTCGTCATTGTCGACCAAAGTCTTCGGACGACCGTGAGGTTCATTTTTCAGGTCGAAATTTCCAGAACGGAAGCGAGCAAACCAATAACAAGTGGTGCGTTGGTTTGTAGTGTTAGCTCCGTAAACGTCGTTGATGTTGCGTGCCGCTTGTGCCGCGTTGCTGCCACGACGGTACTCATATTCCATAATTACTCGAATTTTTAACGTATCCATGATGACGAAAAAGATTGAAATGCGATGAAAATGTAACACTAATCAATAAACAAATGACTACTTTTGGAAAAAAAAATCCATGTTTTTAAAATAAAATTAATTTGAAATTAGAATTCTTAGCCAAACAAAAATTATTTTGATTTGAATTGGCCAGTACTGCAGAACGGCAATTTCATAGGTAAAGACCTAATATTGGCATTGCTGACGCTAAAAGAGGGGATTGTGGCTAAGTAATAACAGCCGCATGGGTCGATTGATCAGGTTAAATTACGCTTGCCGAGGTTGATCTGTGGATGGGTGACCATCTTAATACTAAGACCCCTCCGCGCCTCGGAATGCACGTTAAGCCTATGCCTCGGGTGTCAGATCTTTGAAACGGGTTTGTTACGGGTCGTCAGAAGCCAGGTCAATATCGTGTTACCCAGTAACTGGGTTGTGGAGGTCAGATAGGCAGTCGCTCCATGTAAAATACTGGTACTCAGCTGCATTCGGTAAGACTGGAAGCCGGTCCCAACATGGTTGGGAAAAAGCTAGGCAGATGATGATTGCTGAAGCTATTATAGAACCGGTATTTTCTGCGTAGGTACGAGTAGGTTCATTATTTTGTAGTTGTACTTGATATTTAAATGTTAATGTGCATATTTTATGCATCATGTACCTACTTGTACACACGGCTACACATCCAGCTATACATTTCCAGTTTACACTGACCTCTCATTGTAAGGAAATCCTATGCAATGCGAGATCAGCTTATACTGGAAATGTATAGCTTGATCTGTAGCCATGGTCCCGCCCCTGCTTCGCATGGTTTTTACGACTTGACAAAACATCAAGATTTCTTTATAATATGTAAGTTTAATATAGAAGTTTTATAGATTTCAACCTTCCGGAATAAATTCTCTAAACAATAGTAAAAACCGCATCAAAATCTGTTGCGCAGTTTAGAAGAACAATGCTGCCACACAGACTGACACAAAAAGACTGTGAAAATTCCGTCAAAACCAGCTCATCGCGGAGATTAAGTTGCAAAGACAAGATAAACCTGATTGATACCGAAAACTTTATACTGCAGTCTTTAAACGAGAAGCGAACACTGGAGCATCCATCTTTTTCATCCGTAAAGACTAGAGCCATCATCCGTAAAGAACAAGCTTTTAAAAATATATCATTCAATTTTGAACGCTCGAGTGCGGACAAAAGTCGCCTTGGAATTTGCATACATCTTGCGTGTCCATTCGATATCTATTAATTAATTAAATCTGTTGGGCAATCATGGTGAACCTTGATTGGTATTTTTTAATCAAATATACATTTAAAAGCTATTAGAGGTAAAAATAAATGAAAGTATAATACTGATTGATAGTACGGTCAATCAATTCCATTCATATTGAATCGCTTCTGCAGATGATCTATTAATAGCGGATGCATTTCATATTTGGTCAGCGGTTTCAGAGATTGGCGACATTCCAATTCCGGAGTTTTGTATCTATCTAGCACCTACTCATCTAAATAAATCTGATCTAATCTTGGAATCAAACAAAAATACAGTTCACCGGCTGGTTTATTTTCCACGTATTTTGTGACGCAAAAGATATGGATTACCTACTTTAATATTTTGTAAGTAAGCCACAGGCCATCGTTGTGTGTCCGTCCAATATCTTCCTCTACATCCTGATTATTAATAAATAAATTTGAAACAAGCACGCAAAATTAAAAAAATTGCTTATACAGGGTGTAAGTGTAAACAGTGGCAATCTTTTAAGGGGTCATTGTACTCATTATTATGAACAACTTTTACTATGGGACCAAACCTGAAATCGTGAAAACAAATCGGCTGTTCCCTGCATTTTGACGAATTATGCGGACATAAATGTACTGAACAGCTGAATTTATTTCGCGATTTAAGTTTAGTCCCATAGTAAAAGTTGTTAATAATGATGAGTACAATGACCACTTAAAATAATGCCACTGTTTACACTTACATCCTGTATATGGCGTTCATCTCCTTTATCTGTTTTGGATCAAAAATTCAAAACATATTGCTGAAACGTGGCGTGACTCAAGTCTTTACATTGTCACATAGCAAAGGTATCACAACACAAAAAAAAAACATATCGCTATGTAAAATATCAGCTTGCTTACATCATCCACAGATATTCCTCGTTTTTGCTCGTTTGCCTCTGTATTGTCCCGAATTGAGTACCTGCAATAATAAACCACAGTTATTATAGACTGTTATTATCATTTAAAAAAAATACAATTTCAACGTTATGGTTTGGGTAGCAACGCATGTTGCCTGCAATAACAGTTCCATTAGGAACATGATCTTTTAACATTATTGTCAAACATTGTATCTCTTTACATGGACAGATGCGCGATGATAGGATAATATAATGAGTATTGGGTATATTTATTTCAAGACGACCATAAATCATAATTCTTAGTTTTATTTCATCCTTGAGACTTTTTGAAGGTGTGATCTTGTCGATAAAATAATGATAACATGGGCTTTCTATAGGGTGACTGTTAATTAGAGACCGATACTTAAACACATGATTGTGCTCATGATAACAAACAACTTTTACTATGGGACCAAACCTGAAATCGCGAAAAAAAATCAGCTGCTCCTTACATTTTGACGAGTTATGCGAACATGAATGTTCGGAACAGCTGATTTTTATTTCGTGATTTCAGGTTTAGTCCCATAGCAAAAGTTGTTTGTTATATGAGTATACTCATGTGTTTAAGTATCGGTCACTAATTACCAGTCACCCTATATACATAAATATCGATCGATTGTAGTCATTATACCCGGAACTGTTGAAGTAATGTCATTGCTAGATGACCACAGGTGCCTCGACTAACTAATTTATTATTGGATACATTTTTTTGCTTTGCTCTTTAACTGCCATTTGAATCCGCGTGTATTTATTAAAATCTCACTGCAAATAAGCGTATCATTAGCCAAGTCGTTGGCTTAAATGTTTTATTTTGATGACGCACGTGGCTCTACAATGTTTACCAATACACAAAATATAATATCTCCGGGATCTATAAATCCACAAATTCCCAAAGACCTTGATTGATTGATACCTATTTACTTAGTGAGCAAGATATTGAAGTCAACATGTCCATTCGGGGCCCCAAGATTCGGGGAGTTCCTAACTGACGTCAGCCACGTAGTCATTTTTGTCTAAACTCTCGCTTGGATACACTTGCTTGTTTTGAACGTTTATGCTAATGTTTGTAACTCATTTCCTTTATTAAAATGAACGTATATTAAAGTTCCGGCTGAACAAATGTAGAATTGAGCTCGTGGGCTGTTCTAAAGTTTTAAGTTTTATTCCATCATGGTCAAAATTATTCGTAGTGTCGAACAGAGTTATATAATCATAGAATGATGTCATGTGTCTGTTTTTGTTTATCAATAAAACCAATATGCAATAACAGACAGTATCATATTTTAAAGTTCTAGTGTTTTTAGGGTTCCGTACTTTATAGAATCACTTCGTTGTCCGTCTGTCTGTCTGTCAGTCTGTCAAGACCCTATTTCTCAGGAACGCGTGGAGGTATCAAGTTGAAATTAATAAAAAATAGGTACGTATATGATCCCTTGGAGCTCTAAAAAAATTAAGCTTTCAAGTCAACGTAGTAAAAAAATACGGCCATGTATGTGACATATTATTTTGATACTTGCTAGTAAATCAAAGCCTATAGGGTACGTCCCGTTGACCTAGAACCATAAAATTTGGCAAGAAGCAAGGTCTCACAGCACAAGTAAAGGATAAAGTCTGAACATTGTTAATTTGTAATTTTAAGTTTTTTTTGGGATTACAAACTTAAATTTGCAATTGGAGAATTGACCGTGACGTATATCAATGTATGGGAGAACATGTTTTTCAACTACAATGTTAAGTTTGTTTTTGGAACAATTTCTTTTCGGAACCCTTCATTGTGCGTGGTCCGACACGCACTTGGCCGGTTTTTTTAAACTATAACGCTATTAATAACAGTAAGATTTCCAGAAACATCCTTGGTGAATGGGAGTGATGTTTACAATGTATGTTCAGTAAAATGTACAGTTTTGTTTTATCTCTTTCGTGCTCCTCTGTTTTGATGTCTGTAATGTCTTTAGGGAAACTAACAAAACCTAAAACTTCTAAAAACCATGTCCGAAACATGATTCAATATTGATGGAATATGGTCAGATTCTAGCCTCTAAAATTATGACCACCTTCGTTAAATAATGCGTTTTCATATTAAATGGTAATTAAGGTATAATTTTCTATCTAAATATAGGTGAAGGAAAAACGTTTGCGACAACTCAAAGTCCAGGTAAAGTTGATCGTAAAAGGTTATAAATAGCTAGGCTTGATTATCCGGTCCTTAGCCGTGGGCTATTTTTCTGTTGGAAGAGTAGCAAGTAGGGCTATTTCAAATCAAATGGATCTCAAGAAATTCTCATTTTATTGATTACTAGCTTCTGCTCGCGGCTTCGCCCGCGTGGATGTCGGAAAATATCCCACGTGCATTTATAATATTAGTATTTTTCATATCCCTAACATAAAAAATGCTCCCATACAAACTTTCATCCCCTATATCACCCCCTGTAGGATTATTTTTGAGACAAAAAGTAGTATAATATGTCCTTTCCCAAAATGCCATCAATCGCCTTGCCAAATTTTAACAAAATCCGTTCAGTGGTTTAGGCTTGAAAAGGTAACAAACAAACAGATCGACAGAGTTACTTTCGAATTTATAATAATACTAGCTGCGCCCCGCGATTTCACCCGCGTAGACCGGAATAAAAAGTAGCCTATGTGTTAATCCAGGGTATAAGCTATCTACATACCAAATTTCATCCAAATCGGTCCTGCCGTTTGAGCGTGAAGAAGTAACAAACATACACACACACGCACACACACACACAAACTTTCGCCTTTATAATATTAGTGTGAAGTGTGATAGTGTGATTAGTATGGATAGTATGGATGTCTTGATTGACGGATATTACTATAGCCTCAGCTATGAGTACGGATATTTCGTTAGTGGCATTGAATCTTGGTGTTACTCCACTTGTTAGTTCCAGATAAGTGTTATCGTTTATTTTTATCTCTGTTTAATGCGCATTAACACAGTATTTTTGTCTAGAGCATGTCTGATTATGAATTCAGAGGAAATATTTTGTTCAAAACAATCGTTGAGGATAATGGTTTTAAAATTTAACTAAGAGCAATGTTTGCACTACCTATAAGTTCGTATATTAAACTACTGACGCATTGGTTTTTTAGCAATTTAAAATAATAGATAGGTTTTAATCATTATTCTCTTTATTCGTTCTCTGAATGGACATGACCGTTGACCTTTTGATAGTTCCTGTAACCTTGTCATTTACTAAAATTATCATCTTTGAATAAAAAATATTGCGAAATAGATAAACTTAATTAAGAATAAAAAATATTTCCTTAATATGAGCTATAATCGCCATTTTGTTTCTGTCATTAGGATAAAAAAATGCAGTGGTCCAACACCGGTTGTACCAGGCAAAAATGATGTTGCAAACTTAAAAACTACGTAATAATTTACATAGTGGTCGTGACTACATTTGTAATTCAAGAAAAAACTCAAATCATTATAATATGTTTCCTGGCATGCTGTATTGAGAATTCGTGCGTGAAATAATTAATATCTGTAATAAAATAACATAGAGAATTCTTATTGAGGAGGAAATTAATATCATAAAATTGCTTGAACCTTGCACAAAGACGTGTCGTCGTCAATGGCATCCCATAATGACGCCACGAAACACATCACATTACCATATGCTAAACATTCGGACAAAAATAACCGAGTTTACAAAACAAAACAATACAGACAACCTTTGTCTTGTAAAGAAACGGTCAATTCAAATAATTATGCATAATAACTAGCAACAAAATACCGTAAGTAAGTTAGGCAATGGACATTATTCCGATTCGAAAGCCACGACATGCGCCAGTATGTCGCAAAATATGCACATTACCAAAAAGCGGAATGGTACCTATGTTGCTTTGGGATTATTATATACTGAGTAGGATAAATCAAGCTTCCTGTAATAAAAACTGCTCATGGCCTAAGTTATTACATTTTGTAGGAATAAATAATATCTTTGTTATTTATCATATAGCCGGTCGTTATCATTAATCACCTTGGTGAACTTCATTGACCAGATTAGAAAGTGGTTCAAAAGCAAAACAGACTTCGTAATGTGTATGGTAATAAATACTTAATACAAGAGTTACATAATGAAGTCTCATTTAATATAACAATAATATACCTTGGGCGAAGTATATAAGCTGTTTAGATTGTCCTGAACATTAAGATCAGCGTACAGTTGACAAACAAACAAGGCAACCGGTTTCCATTCTCCGCCTGCTAACCTTACTTTTATATGCATAGTTACTACGTGACGTGCCTCCGACCGACGTCAAGAACATCCTACATCGCGTTTTTTTTTTTGTTTTTGTCTACATGTGGCTTGCCGGAGATGAATTTGTTATGGTTAAGGGTTAAGCCACAAAGAGAATCAACTCAAGAAACTGTTACATTGTAGGCGGTGTGCATTGTATGATGTCTATAAATATTATGGTAAACGTACACGTAGTAGACCACAAAGAAAGAGTAGATAATGTTATTTCAATTAAATAAATTTAACGGACTTACTTGGTTGGCTACTTTGAGAAGTGTTGGAACTGACACTGGTTTCACTATTAGTGCGATTTCTTGGGCTAAATAACAAATTCCACGGGCTGTAGGTCGAGACTTGAGAAGTATTACGGTTTTGGGACGAACTTTTCCTGTCAGAATCCATTTTATCTTACGAATTTATTTATAAAACAAGAAACAAAAGTTGTATTTTAAATTAAAAATGTGTTGGCAATGATAGAGTCGCGCACGCCGGTCGATAATACAATATGATATGACACGGTAACAAACTACAGTGAATGCGGCGCGGGGGCGCCGTCGCCGCTCAACTTTGTTTTGGTCCGAGCTTGCACGAAGACACACGGAAACACCCGACTTTTTATGTATGTTATGGTGAACTTTGTACTATTAATAACACAAAGTACTTAAATAATTATGTACTACTGTTCTTAAAGTTATGTTGACGTGTGCGTCTTATTCAATATTTGTTAGGTTGTTGTATAAAAGGTGATTGTAATATTTATAATAATGATACTACACAGTACACACTGAACACACCCACCCACTGGATTGTAGTTTTAATGAGGTTGTCACATAATTGTCATGCCATGATGTGAAATTGTAGGCCATTGATTTATTTTTAAGCACAATGTTATGATAATGAATCTATCTATCTAGGTATCTATCCATCTATTTAGCCCGTAATTTCCCACTGCTGGGCAAAGGCCTCTCATTCCCTACGATGAATGACTTATTAAAAAAAAAATGCCCTTTATAGAGCTCAATAAACACTATTATAAGGTGCTATAAAATATCTGCCACGGCTGCAATGGGGGACAGTATTGTGTATATACATAGATTACGTTAGTGAAGATAAATTATTGAACAAAGTCATACATTTTTTCATACAAAAAAATGTGCGTATTTGATTTATTTGTATGAAACCATCCCGTGGTAATTAGTGTTCATACACAAAACAGTTAGAAAGAGGTAACAATCGTTTTCATTGACAAAGCGACACATCGCGCGTAGTTTATGAACCACGTTATGCAGAATAAAGTAAATGTTTATTGAATTACTTTATTTTCTCAAATTGATTTAACTATTCCTTTTTAACTATCCCGAGGAGCTCGTGGCTAAGTAATAACAGCCGCACGGGTCGATCCATCAGGTTAAGCTACGCTTGCCGGGGTTGGTCCGTGGATGGGTGACCATCTTTACATACCGAGACTCCTCCGTGCCTCGGAAAGCACGTTAAGCCGTTGGTCCCAGCTGTCATTCGTGGATCTTTGACAGTCGTTACGGGTCGTCAGAAGCCCGAAAGTCTGACAATCAGTCTTACCAAGGGGTATCGTATTACCCAGTTAATTAGTTGTGGAGGTCAGATAGGCAGTCGCTCCATGTAAAATAATGGTATTCAGCTGCATCCGGTTAGACTGGAAGCCGACCCCAATATAGTTGGGAAAAGGCTAGGCAGATTGATTTTGATTTAACTATTCCGGGGCACGAAGTTTCTTCACTATTTTATTCTATATACACAATACTATCTCCCATTGAAGCCGTGGCAGATATTTTTATAGCACCTTATATAAGGAGATCGGATAACGGTCAAACTAAAATGCCATTTTATAATAAGAAAAAGACTATTTTTGTCAAATTCTATGGTCAAATTACAAATCAAAAGTGTCATTACACAGTGTTGTAGAGTTTTAATACATTCGTTAATAAGTATTGTAAAGAAAGCTTTATCATGAAGATACCTTACTTAGTGAACAGGAACACGCGTGAGGTGTATGCTACACCAGCAACCATGACTAACTCGGCTGCAGAGGCTCCTCGCAAAATCAGAGCTGAGGACTTTGAATGGGATACCGATTTTACACCTCAACCACTTACTTTCTACGCTGCTCTCGTTCTGTCCAGGATGTTTGACAGACTCAACCCTCTTCAGAAGATACTTCAAAAAGACGTCGATATATTGATGGACTTGTACCCTGCCGATATTCAGTTGAAGTTCAGCGTACCATATATAAAGGTTCACATTATGCATACATACATACATAAATTCGCGCCTTCTTCCCATGGTGGTAGGCAGAAATTCACATTATGCAACTACCAAATAATCCTTTCGTTTACAAATAAGACGCTTTGCGGAGTAATTTAGAAGTAGAGCAGTGCGTAGACCGGGATAAAAAGTAGCCTATGTAATGTGTAAAGTGTAGTAATCCAGGGTATAAGCTATCTACGTACCAAATTTCATCCAAATCAGTCCAGCCGTTTGAGCGTGAAGAAGTAACAAACATACAAAAAGACTCACAAACTTTCGCCTTTATAATATTAGTGTGATGTGATTAAATAAGTGTAAATGGTAATTGTAAATAGCAAAAATAATTTGATTTCGTTTTAGGACGAGCAATATTGGAATAGGTCATTCCGTTCCAAATACCCATCAAGGGTACAGCTGGGAAAAATTTTCTGGAAGGGCAAATATTTATCAGCATGCCTTCAAGATTACTTGGAATCAGTAAACCCTGACGTTTTTAGAGAAGACCAAGCTGTAGAACTTGCATCACTGGTAACAAGTGTTTAAGTCCTTTATTTAAGTATTCCTGTTTCCCGTATTCGAGAATGTCTGTTTCCCTTTAAAACACGAGTTTTGCTATGTGCTGTATTGTACTGTGTTGTGTGTACTGTATTAGCTATCACATTAATTAACAGTGGTTACGATGTAGCTGTTTTCTAAGCTAATGCAGTAGGACTTGCTGTCTGAGCTTTATTTATGGATAGGTATAGACTGAGAATAGTCGCAAGTTGTAAAATATCATTCTTACAGGTCAGTCCATACATCTTCTTCTTAGGAATAAATCAGCTACAAATGGTACGTCAACCGACACCGGCTTTACCTTCCGACACGGTGGTGGAAGATACATGTGAATACAGTGTACCTAAAGTCTATGACCATATCCAAATGGAGCCAGTTTTGGCAAAATTATATAACCTTCAAGAAATGTCTCTGGTCTTTGGGATAAACAATCTTACAGATAATTATTTATCAAGGTATTTCGAATTTTCGCTGGCTGATTGTGAGTCAATTTGCCGAGGGTTAAAAGATTTGAGACATTTAAAAATATTTCGCATAAACCGCAGTAACCTAGATTGTTCGAAAGTTAAATTAATCCTTCAAAATCTTGTGAAGATGGAAAGCATTGAGGAACTGGATTTCAATCATTGTCAAATAGGTGATTACGGAATGAAGGCACTCGGCGGTTTTATTTTCTTTCACAATAACGTGAAAGTGATAAGAATTGCCAATAACAGATTTAAGGAAGAAGGAATTCAGGGAGTAGCTTATGCTCTACAGATGAAACCAGCTGCTCCCATCGAGCTTTTAGGTAAAGTGTACAAAGAAAAAAAGTATTATTGTTTCGCTTATAGCCATAAGATCGTAGTTTGTACCGTTCTAATGTATTGTATGTGGTGTCCTGTTGTTCGCCTTTTCAGTGTTGAAGAGTAATTTATTATCTATCTCATTGTTCTAATAAGTAGCTACTACCAATTTCTTATTTATGGGTATTTGATATTATGTTCTTTTTAACAGATTTCAGCTTGAACCCAATGTCTCTGGAATGTGCGACCATGTTTGCGGCAGCTTTCGTCAGGTGCAAGGAAAAACCACAAACTTTGATCGTTAATTCTTGTGGTTTTAGCGGAGCATCGGCTGAGAAGGTGCGATTCTCTTTTCTACTAAGAGTACCATAGTTAAAGTTTTGAATAGCCCCCTTTACAAGTATACTAAAAGCTTTATCGCGAGTGCTTTGGAGCGTACAGGCTTGTGTGCCGGGAAACCAACTGCACCACAATTACTGAATTACGCCGTACTTGAGGCGTTCCCTTCCCCTACAAAGTCTTGTTGATTGTTGTTTCATGCGCGATAGAGCGATTGAGTGAAATTATCCACGTGTTTTTGTTATCATACAAAATATAGGATTGATTCGTTTCTGTTTTATTGAGGGTATTAGACTACATTACATACCTTTATCATGAATTATTTATTTGATCCAGGAATTAATGGTTTTATGATTTATGGGTCTGACACCTGCGTTTTTTACTGCCTGTTTAGATGGCGGGTCTTCTGTGCTTAAACCGGGGCCTAACTAGACTGGATATGGCGGCCAACGATTTGTCCGGTGACGCTGAGGCGACTCTTATCCGTGCTCTTGAGCGAAATAAGAAGATTCTCAGAATAGACCTGCGTAGAACTAGTAAGATTCATATATATTTTGGTTTTCAACAATCTTTAGAGCTAACTTCTTCTTAACACTGAGGTGATCAGTTGCAAAATTAGGTTTTTTATTGCAAAATAATGAAGTAAAACATCCATCATTAAATTCATCATCTTCCTACCCTTGTTCCATGTTACATAAGGTCTTAAAGTCGACGCAACATGTTCTCTTCTTCCATTCTCCCCTGTCAACCGTCCCGATATCACTCACTCAATCACTCCCCTTTCTTTTATATAATTCCTCACACAATCCATACATTTTTTCTTTGACCTACCACATCACTCTTTTAGTTACGTGCATTTCCACTCTCCTCATTTCATTCCAATACCAAGCCAAACGATTTTCTTTTAACTTTTCTGTCACTGGCGTCACTTCCACCATCAAACCAAACCAAACCTTTCATCATTAACTTCCATCATTAAATTAAATATTCTATATTCATATAGAAATCTCAGAAGAAAGTCAAGCGAAGGTAGAAGAACTGCTTCTGCGCAACAAGAACCTGATAGGGCAGGAGATGGAGCCAAGTGACGAGATTCCACCACTATATCTCAATGAACCCGAATATCTTATATGGGAGTACAATCCTAATAATCCCGACTATATCCCAGGAAGGTACCCTTCAAGGATTCCTGAAGTATAGAACGTATTTTAAACTAGCATTAAAAAAAAAAAAAACATTTATTTGGATCAAACACTTACAAACATTTTGAAACCTGCCAAACTGCAAGACAGTTTGTCGGCAGGATTAGAGCTCCTTTTTACAAAACTTGGTCATTGCTTAGAAACCAAAAAAAAAAAAATACATAAAATAAAAAAAAAAAACAGATAGGTATATGGGCATTTGAACCACCAAACTGAATCACCCAGCGCCTACACACACAAGCGGCACGCGTCACCGGCCAGCGGAATTGATTCATACACATTCATTTTAAACTAGGATTGATTCATACCCATTAATTTTTTTTTATTCATTATTTTTTTTTTTTTTTTTGGTACCTAAGTACACCTTACCTATAGGTACTGTGTTGATTTAAACTTACGAGCATTTTGTATTTTTTATCTTTTTTTGCTGTTGATTGTCTTTTGTTCAGGTTATTTAGCATGGCTTAAAAATAAAATAAATACCAGCTTAACCCCACTGTAGGGCACAGGCCTCTTCTCATACAGAGAATGCACGAGCTCAGATCACCACACTTGTTCAAGACTGGTTGGCGATTTCAAATTTTTTGACGTGCCCGGTGTGCGTCGACCGGGTAATTCGTCATTATTTAAAAAAAAAAAAAAAAATATCTGCCAAATCGGTCGAGCCGTTCTCGAATCTCGAGTGATTGGTACTTGCCCTGATTTGATCCTTGTGGGTTCCTTGCCTTAACCAATTTATTTAAATAAAATTATTTCACAGCTAGCTCACGATAAACCAATGTTTTACATGCCTGTTGATTCAAAAACATCTCCTTGGTCTGCATCTGCAGTATGGTATCCTCATATGCTGTATCTCAGGAAGCATATTAGGTAGACCGTACTTGGTACTGAGAAACTCTTTCACACTCTGTTCTTGAGGGCCTCAGCAGGGTAACTGCTATAGTAATTGGCCACGCTTTAGTAATTGGCACTCATTAAAAAAGAGGTAGAAATAAGCTAATGCAAGCAAGCTCATGAATGAGCCTACCTACCTTCTTCTGCCTCCATACCTTGTTTCTACCTCTTCAAATACTAAAGCGTGGGCAATTATTATAGCAGTTACCCTACATCTTCGCCACAAAACCGCGAAACAGCGAAACCGTATGATGTTTCGCTGATGTTCCGCTACTGGGGTAGCGTAACATCATGCGGATTCATGCGAGTCAGTTGAATGCAACAGTCAGTTGTTGTTGTCAGTCAGTTGTCAGTTGTTGTTGTTGTCTACTGCAGTTTCGCTGCTATGGTTTCGCGACACGGGGGGCCCGATAGAATTGGAACCAGCGCAGTTATTATTTATTTTTTGTAATACTTATGTTCTTTTGATTTGAATCTCTGTAATTACTTTAATGAGAACCTGACTCTATTTGACCTTGTTTGATCTAAAGTTCAGCCCCTTTATCTCATATTTGATATACTTTATGTTCTTAAATACCTATTATAAAATGTAGATAATGTTGGTGTTGACAGATTACGCGTTAAGTTCGTGTTTTCTTTTCGCGACTTCGTTTTCATTCACATTGAATTGGGCGAAACTAGGAAGGGGTATGGTTTGTCATTAGCTGCGCTCTCGCAGGAATATTTTCTTAAGTGAGCATGCTTTTGTCCATAGTACCTATACCTACCTATTGTGACATGGGTTATCATTGGTTTTAACGCTCACCACCGCAGCCTCAGCCGCGGCGGCGGGCGTTATAAAACACCTGCTCCTCAGCTCGCGTGGGACCGCCGGAGCCCGTCGAAACCATGCCTGCTGCATGTTGCATGTTCGCTTGCATGCTGCGTGCTTGCTGCATGCATGGTGTATGCTTGTTTGCATGTTTGCAAATAAGCATACACCATAATATAATGTGATATATGTAATATAAATTGTGATAGAAGAGTCTTTCAATTATTATGGTTATGAAATGTATGCCAAAAGATGATTCTAACTGTAAACTTTCTGAGAAATGATAGTTCTGCCTTTTAATGACTATCGATATGAAATGTATGCCAAAAAACGATTTTGACTGTGAACTTTCTGCGATATGATGGTTCTACTTTTTAATTATTATGGGTATGAAATTTATGCTTAAAGATGATTCTGACTTACAAAAATTATTAGCTTTGAATGTATGATTGATAGTTGATAAATGAGTGTATGCCAAACAAATTTTTTGTGAAATGAAGTTTATGCTGTCCGCTGTTATGCAAAATAATATTATGACATAAAAAGTTCTGCTATAAAGGGTAGACCTCTTTAAAAAAGATGGAAACAAGATAGGTATATAACTCAATACCATAAACAATCTCATGCAGTCGGAGGCATCTTCTTAGATTTAACTATAAAGTCCTATTGCCTCCGAACGACTGTAATCTTACCGATATTGTTTCCATCTTTTTTAAACTTCACTTTTTACGCAGTCGGGCTTACAAATTTTTTAAATTTACTTTTTAATGCTTATGAATATATTGTGAACATATTATTGTAAACCGTTAGTAAAATATGATAATAAAACATTACAATATTTCATCAATTATTTATTTTTGTCTAAAAATTAACATAAATTTGTGTTCTTAAAACAGAAATAATAGTTTTTTTTTTTACATTTTTAATATTAGGCTGTTTGGCGGCTTCGTAAGTAGGTACTTTTGCAACCTGAAAATGCACGGGGCGCGCATAGTAAGGAATCCGCGCGCCGATTTCCACAATCATTTGATACAAATTAAAATGTCATAAACTTAGTTTATGACATTTATAATACCTATACTGTGTATAATAAATCCCGAGATATCGTATATCGCTCGGTCGATCGAAAAATATTTATAGTTTGAGATAAGTTACCTACATCTGTGTGTAAATGGTTCCATTTAAAATTTTTGCAAATTTAAAGGTGAGCGATATTAATTTATATCTCGAGATGTAATATAAATTACATTTTATCCAATAATGGTAAGGCGGCTTTAGATTAATTAATTATTACAGTATTACCTACCTACAGTAGGTAAGTTTCAGTTCCGAAGTAAAGTTACTTAGGTAGCTAGGGTTTTTATTTATCTATAAAATATCGATTTGACATACAGTTATAGGTGTACCTATGCCATCGTTTTTAACTGACTTCAAAAAAGGAGGTTCTGTATTCGACCCGTATGTATATATGATGTCCGCGATTTTCTCAAAAAATAATGATCCAATTTTGATGATTCTTCTTTTCGTTCGTCTCTACATACTTTCAGGAAGGTTTTAGTATATAATACATTAGGTAATCATTCTTATGTACAAAGTTATATGCATAAATGTTCTATATCTGCGGCTTTTCTAAGCGGATTTTTGATGATTCTTCTTTTCGTTCGCCTTGGACTTAAATAGAAAATAAATTTACTTTAAAAAAGTAAAAACTGACTTTAAAAACCTAAAACGAATAAAATAACTTTCTTAATTAAAGATCTTAACAGCTTCTGAAGTCGCGGTGTCTTCAATTCTTCAATGCAAGGTGCATTGAAAAATTGAAGACACCGACAGCTTGGCACCGACTTCAATTTTAAGTTTTTTTTTTATTATTAGAAGTTTAATTAATTAAGAAAGTTATTTTATTCGTTTTAGCTTTTTGAAGCCGGTTTTTACTTTTATAAAGTAAATTATTAGGGTTTCGACAGGTGCCAACGACACCCTATACCTAGGCTCCGCTGTACGTCCATCCGTCAGCGACAGGGCTGTATCTTTTCAACCGTAATAATAAGTATATAATATAGTAATAGTAATATGTATATTTCTATGGGCAGACACTTGAAATTTTCACAGAGGCTAGGTACTACTATGGACGCTATAACAACAAATAATAAAATAAAAAACTCTTTTACAAAAAAATACAACCGACTTCCAAAAACAACACTATAAAGTGAAAAATATCTTTAATTTCGGAAGTCGGTGTCTGGTTAAATGTACGAAGGGGGATCAAAAAGTAGTGAGAACGATATACTCCTTGGTAAGAAAAAAAATAAATACTGGCAGGCATAGCTCAGATACATACTTGTAATATTAATAAAGAAAAAAATCTTCGATTCTCTTTTGTTTTTTTCTGAATGTAGTCATTTGTTTGCTTCGCATCGGAACGTGTTCTCGAAAATGGAGAAAAACGAAGTGGGAGCCGTTATTAAATACCTCTGTTTAAAAAAGTTAACGACGCAAGAGATTCATTGCGATTTGGAGGCAACATTAGGAGAGTCTGCTCCGCCTTATTCCACTGTCGCAAGGTGGGCTTCTCAATTTCGAGTAGGGAGAACGAGCACGGAAGACGAACATCGTTGCGGCCGTCCATCGACGTCAGTCACCCAAGAAAATGTTGCGAAAGTCGAGAAAATTGTATTGAGCGATCGATGAGCTACCATCCGATACTTAATTCAAGAAACGGGCATTTCATATGGAAGTATTCAATCCATATTGAAACAATCTTTGAATATGAGAAAAGTCTCCGCAAGATGGGTGCCGAGAATGTTAACCGACAGTCAGAAACAAAATCGACTTGACATTTCGAAGATATTGTTGTACAAGTTTCAAGAAGATTCTGAAAACTTTTTGTCTCGTTTCGTAACAATGAACGAAACATGGGTCCATCATTTTGATCCCGAGACAAAACAGCAATCTTCGCAATGGAAACGGCCATCATCACCGACCCCGAAGAAGTTTCGTGCCGTGGCATCGGCTGGCAAGGTTATGGCCTCAATATTTTGGGACTCAGAAGGGATATTGTTGATTGATTACCTGGAGCGTGGAACCACTATTACAGGCCAATATTATGCAGCTTTAATTCCTAAGTTGAGGAATACCATCAAAGAGAAAAGGAGAGGGAAACTTCGAAGGGACGTGCTGTTTGATCACGACAACGCACCCGCGCACAGATCGGCAGTTGCGATGGCTACCATTCAGCAAGCTGGCTTCGAATTGGTTGACCACCCCCCTTATTCACCAGATCTGGCGCCTAGCGATTTTTAGCTGTTCCCCAAATTGAAAGAATACTTAAGGGGAAACAGGTACGAAGACGATAACGAGGTGATGGATGCCGTAGAGAGCTTTTTGCAGGACCAAGACAAAACTTTTTTTTTTAAAGGGATTGAAGTCTTGGAAAAGCGCTGGACTCGGTGTGTAGAGAGACTCGGAGACTATGTAGAAAAATAAATTATTAAGTTATCAATAGTCATTATAGTCTATCTCATTCTCACTACTTTTTCATCCCCCCTCGTATTTTCGTTTTTTGCCACCGAATTCCGAAATTAAAGTTATTTTTCACTTTATAGTGTTGTTTTTAGGGTTCCGTACCTCAAAAGGAAAAATCGGAACCCTTATAGGATCACTTCGTTGTCCGTCTGTCTGTCTGTCTGTCTGTCTGTCTGTCTGTCAGTCTGTCAAGACCCTTTTTCTCAGAAACGTGTGGAGGTATCAAGTTGAAATTAATATCAAATGCGTAAGTCTATGGTCTCTTGGAGTCCTAAAAAACTCAAGCTTCTAAGTCAACGCACTAAAAACATACTGCCCTTTATGCGACATATTTTGATACTCGCAAATAAATCAAAACCTATTTATGGTACTTCCCGTTGTCCTAGAATAATGAAATTTGGCAAGAAGCAAGATCTTACAGCACAAGTAAAGGGAAAAGTCTGAAAATTGTTAATTTGTAGTTTTATGACGTAAAAAAATTTTTTTTTGGGATCCATTGTTAACTTTGTTTTTGGGATAAATTCTTTTCAAGTACGGAACCCTTCATTGTGCGTGTTCCGACACGCACTTGGCCGGTTTTTTGAAGTTGGTTGTATTTTTTTGTAAAAAAGTTTTTATTTTTAACCGACTTCAAAAAGGAGGAGGTTCTCAATTCGTCGGAACCTTTTTTTTTTTTTTTTTTAATTTTTTTTTTATGTATGTTCCCCGATTACTCGAAGATGGCTGGACCGATTTAGATTTTTTTTTGTTTTATTCGAGAGGGTATACATCACAGTTGGTCCCATATAAAATTGATTAATTTTGCTTTGGTAGTTTTTGAGTTAGCTTCAATAATACGTATTTTTTCCTCACTTTTATATGGATGATGTTCTAGTTTGTTTTGCAGGTAGTGGTATTACAATTTGTGTGGGGTAGGTACACAACTAAAAAGTGAAAAATAAAAACTTTTTTACAAAAAAATACAACCGACTTCCAAAAACAACACTACAAAGTGAAAAATAACTTTAATTTCGGAAATCGGTGGCAAAAAACGAAAATACATTTAACTAGACACCGACTTTCGAAATTAAAGTTATTTTGCACTTTGTAGTGTTGTTTTTGGAAGTCGGTTGTATTTTTTTGTAAAAAAGTTTTTCACTTTTTAGTTGTGGTACCTACCCCACACAAATTGTAAAACCACTACCTGCAAAAGAAACTAGACCGTCATCCATATATTTAAAAGTGGAGAAAAAATACGTATTATTGAAGTTAACTCAAAAACTACCCAAGCAAAGTTAATCAATTTTATATGGGACCAACTTATGGCCTATGGCCTCTCGATTAAACCAATTTTTTTTTTCAAATCGGACGACTCTTTATAAGTTCTCTGTAAAAAGCGTGGTCATACATAAAAAAAATAAAAGATAACATACGTGTCGAATTGAGAACCTCCTCCTTTTTTATTTGTCGGTAAAAAAATGAAATAAAGTTAAAAATTACGTTTCTTGTATCCCCTTTGACCCCCATACAAGAAACGTGTTTTTTAGGGTTCCGTACCTCAAAAGGTAAAAGCCGAATCCTTATAGGATCACTGTCTGTCTGTCTCTCGGTTTGTCTGCCTGTTTGTCTGTCAGTCTGTCAAGACACTTTTCTTCAGGAACTCGTGGAGGCATCAAGTTGAAATTAATACCAAATACGTAAATTTATGGTCCCTTGGAGTAATAAAACAATCAAGCTACTAAGTCAACGCAATAAAAAAAATACCGCCATTTATACGACCTATTTTGATACTCGCAAGTAAATCAAAACCTATAGGGTACTTCCCGTTAGCCTAGAATCATGAAATTTGATAAGAAGCAAGGTCTTACAGCAAAAGTTTTTTATTAATTTGTAATTTTATCACTTAGACATTTTTTTTTGGGTTTACGTTTACGTTTGTTTTTGGGATAAATTCTTTTCAACTACGGAACCCTTCATTGTGCGTGATCCGACACGCACTTGGCCGGTTTTTTTTAAATATAAGTGTTTAAAAAAGGACTCGAATACTGTACGGGCGGTGGTACGGGGCACCCTTCGTGTGCGAGTCTGACTCGCACTTGGCCGCTGTTTTATACAGAACTAGCTTTTTCCCGCAGCTTTGCCCGCGTGGATGTCGGAAAATATCCCACGGGAACAAAAACCCTTCCTTATTCCTTGTCTATATTAAAAAAAGAAACCCCGGTACAAAATTTCAGCGTTAGCGGTCCAAGGGTTTGGGCTGGGCGTTGATGAGTCAGTCAGTCAGGACTTTTCTTTTTATATATTCAAACTCAAACTCAAACTCAAAGCATTTATTTCAAATAAACCAATTACAGGCACTTTTGAATTGTCAATGGGTCGGTCAGTCAGAAAGATGAAGCTAGTTGCCCATTCCAAAGCGTAGTAGATCCCTATGGAGAAGATTGAGATAGCTTCTACCCGCGACTTCGTGCGCGTGAAATTTCTTGTTCCTCCGACCTACCCCGTCGCATCGCATTGCCTGCCCGCGCTATTAGTTCGTTTTCGCTTAGCGTTCTTTCTGACTTTTTTTCTTTTTGTTCGCATCTAAGAGCCCTAGAGTGATGGTAAATATGCCTATAGCCTTCTTTAAAAATTGGGCTATCAAATTTAAAAGGTAGTTGCAGAGATTAGCGCGTTCAAACAAACAAAAAATGTGTGTGTGTCAGCTTCGACGCATGACTGGAGTTTACTCCTGTTTTTTGTGCCGTTCCGAGTTTCCGACTTTCTATTTTTCGGTCATTTATGTCGGGCTGGGTTTCTTCAATGAATCAGTGCTATACAAAAAGCAACTTTAAGGTCACTCGTTTCCCCCTTCTCACCCCTTCTCCTCTCCCTCTAACCCCCTCTAACCCCCTCCCCTTCCCACCTCTCTTATCCTCCTCTACAATCCCGCTCACCCCCCTCATCCCCTCCATCCCACCTCCCTCACCGCATCCTATTCCCACTAACCTCCTTCTTTCACCCCTTTTACAGCTTTCCCCTCCCCCTCTCCCTCCTCACCACACAATCTCCTTCCCCCTTTCCCTCCTTGTCAACTCCTCCCCTTTCCCCTTTCCCTCCGCACCACCCTTCCCCTTTCCTCCTCCCCCTCTACCCTTCCCTTTGGGGAAAAACCTATTAATGACAAACTTTATTACTTGCTTAGACAAGAACGAGTATTTGTGCCAAGTTTCAAGTTAATAAACCAAATGAATAAGATTTTTTTTTTCATATAAACTACACTCCCTGTTTTCACCCCCACAGGGGTGGAATTAAAAAAAAATCGTTTGGGATATTTCCGTAACTTGACTGAAACATTATTTACACCAATTTTCGAGTTAATCAAGCCCCGCAGTAAAACCTGCCCTGTAAAATTGACTACCCCTTTTCACCCCCTTAGGGGTAGATTTTCGAAAAACCCTGATAAACGTTATTCTTTACTTTTGGTCTCAAGTATAAATACTGAGTTTCAAGTTAATAGAACCGCGCGTTAAAATTCATCCATACAAACTTTGACAATCCCTCCTTAAAACTTTATAATTTACTTAAATATATATTCGTGCCAAGTTTCAAGCCTATTAGCTATTTTTATATGAACATCTGAATGAGGACAAGAAATAAGTTTAATATGTAACAAATGACTTTGTTTACAAATTAGGAATTTTCACTTGAAATTGAATGAGATTTGAAGTGAATTTTATAGAATAGCTACTGCCACGTAGATGTGGGCGGTCCAAAGAAATATAAATCCCAGTCCATGCCACCAATCATATCATCGGGTATGTACAATTCGTAGTAGTAGTATTTGAACCTGTTTTGCGAATGACAGTAGCTGATGCGTGGCACACACAACTGGAAGGCGAATGTAGAACTTCGAATCAAATCGACTTCAAATGCCAATCCTCTCATTACGATACACGTCGGTATTCTGATTACATCGATCCAGCCCTGAAAAACAAAAAAATAATCAATTTCAGTTTCAATCAATTTTACACCAGCAAAACAACTTGCACTCAACAGTTGGAAACACTATAAAAAAAAAAAAAAAAAATATAGTAGACAGGGTATGGTTTTAAATCTATCATTGGTATTTTTCAAAAATGGAATTTTGAGTTAAAAGTTCGGTTTGGGGCTAGTTGTGCTGAGAAACATACACAAAAATAAATAAAGTAACTAATAACAAAATGAAAAAGTGTTTTAGAATAATAAAATACACAAAAGGAAAGCTGAATGGGCCAATCTGTGGCAGCCGGGCGCTTAAAACTGTTCTTATAACAGGTCATAAAATATATTAAGATAAGAAACGTGTTGTAACATATTGTATGTGACAAAATACACTCCCGGATACCTGAATCGAGCCACCCTGCATGTTTTTAGGGTTCCTTGCCTCAAAGAAAAAAACGGAACCCTTATAGGATCACTTCGATGTCCTTCTGTCTGTCTGTCTGTCTGTCTGTCAGTCAGTCTGTCAAGACCCTTTTTCTCAGAAACGCGTGGAGGTATCAAGTTGAAATTACTAACAAATACGTACCTAAGTCTATGGTCCCTTGAAGCTCTAAAAAAATTAAAATACTAAGTCAACGCAATAAAAAAAATACGGCCATTTATGCCACACATTTTGATACTCGCAAGTAAATCAAAACCTATAGGATATTTCCCGTTGACCTAGAATCATGAGGCAAGAAGCAAGGTACACAAGCACACAACAGCACAAAAGCAGCACAAGTAAAGGTAAAAGTCTGAAAAACGTTAATTTGTAATTCATCATCTTCCTGCCCTTATCCCATATTACTTGGGGTCGGCGCAACACGTTTTCTTCTTCCATTCTCCCCTGTCAACCGTCACGCTATCATTCACTCCCTTCTCTTTCATATCATTCCTCACACAATCCATCCATCTTTTCTTTGGCCTTCCTCTGCCTCTCCATCCATCAACATCTATATTCATCACTCTTTTAGTCACATGCGTTTCGTCTCTCCTCATTACATGCCCATACCAAGACAAACGATTTCCTTTCAACTTTTCTGTCACTGGCGCCACTTTCAAACTTCCTCTTATATACTCATTTCTCACTTTATTAATTTGTTAATTTGTAATTATATCACATTATTGTTTGGATTATAAACTTCAATTTGCAGTTGGAGAATTGACCGAAAGATCGTGACGCATATCAATGAGTTCAACCACAATGTTATGTTTGTTTTTGGGATAAATGTTTTTCGGAACAATGATTGCTGTATCCACATCCCACGATGTGGATACAGCAATCATTGTGCCAATAGTCGTGACGGCCAATGACATAATAGCCAAGAGCACACCTGAGGAGACTCTCGTTAGGCAGCTGGATCAAGGGGTTGATCCAGGTACATCTGGACACGGCGCGTATCGTTAGGAGGTTCCTCTCTCAGCAGCCCTGACCACCGGTAGCTTGGACCCTGTTCCTGAGCTACTATTTTTTTATTTTTAAATATTTTTATACTTTTTATGTTTTAACATCTAAAAATGTAATTTTTATATATATGTGTATACTGATGAAATAAAGAAAATAATAATAATCACCGCCGCATCTCTACGTTGACGTCGTGGTGGGGCTTGCGCGCTTCAAACTCTAGGTCTGTGCCGGTAGAGTTTACTTTGCGAACACAGGTCTAGGGTGAGGAGCCAGACCAAGAGAGATACAGAAACCCGCAGGGCAGCTTGTGGCGACCTGTTGGGTAGTAGCGACCCCACGAACCATATCTCCCGGGAGAAGTCTTGTTCCTCACCTCTGGCTTGCCTTTATTGACCGGCTGGAGTGAACACTGATGAGGAACAGAGCTCCCACCTCATTCTTGCCTTTATTGGCCAGCTCGAGTGGAGATTCGTAACAGCAAACATGCTCGAAGGAAGGAAGTATTCCAGTAAGTGCTTGTAGGGATATTGACCATCTTCCGGGCTCTGGGATTGTTCTGAGAGCCGTGGAATACCTCTCCACTCTTCAAGCACCTCGGGACATGTTGCCCCCTTGTCGCTACGTCACTAAGTGCTAGCGACAGTTTCCGGGGCCCATTACTATGTGTGCAAGTCACCTCACACCCATGACTGCATATTTGTCCACACCAAATTCCATACTGCTGGCCCTACCGGAAGTTTCAGTAGCTCCATGAATGGCAATTTGTTGGGGGCAAAGAGTTTCAAATCATCCATTTAGAGGAGGTGAGATATGACCTGAATCCGATAGCCGATAGCCTATACCTGAATCCTCCAGCAGTGTGCTTAGAGGATTCAGGGCTAAGCAGCACCAAAGTAGACTCAAACTATCGCCCTGTTATTATCTATCTATTCTTAAGAATTTACAATTTTAATTTATTATTACACTCATGTCTATTACTTCATGCAGTAAAGTTTCATCACTATCAGTTTCTTCTACAATAGTTTAATTTTGTTCTTCTTGAAGAAAACTGTAGGTACTGGCCCAAGATGGCGGATTTTGCACGAGTCACTACCCAACATAGCGTTGTATACAAGTTATCAGTAACTTAAAGATTTTGAAAGTGGTCTGTGGGTCGACATAGCGACTTTTGCAAGAGTATTGAGTTTTCTATTGCATTTTATTCCTAACATAACGAGTCTTGTTAGATTATGTTAAACACAGACGTTAGTATTTTAAATCATCAAACGATTGCTGTCATTGGAAAAAAAAACTATTTTTTTAACATGACGTGGTTTGCAAGTGACCTTATTGTTTTAAAGCCACGTTTTAGAGAATTCTAATAACTATTTGCAGAATTCTCTAGTTTTGTGATGAGAACCTTCTCATCACCACCTGGTCCCACGTGCTCCATCAATAGGTACCTACCTAGTAGTTAAAGGGCCGATTCCACTGGTAGAAATCTAAAAGTGAGCAATTTATTGCATATTGAAGAGCTATTATTAAATATTCATCACGTCGAAGATCCTCATAAGATCTTACTGAGCCGCGACTGTAAATAAGTTAACCGTGTCTATTGTTTTGTTCGAATAGTACCAAAACGATAGATGAAAAAGATCAAGGTATTAAATAAGACTGTAAAAAATAACTTACTCTGACAATCGCTTTTCCCAGTATGTTCATGTGATCTAAATGGGTGTGTGCATAAAATATCCTTTTCGGGTCTGAGCAATGTCCAAAATAATATTCACTATGAACGTGTTCTGAAAAAGTTGTTCATGCTTAATAAGTTTTTTTTTTGTGTTGCCAACTTGTAAGGGACGGTACAGCCCTCCGCAGACTGATGGGATGAATTCAGTATATGATACTAGGATGGCCGGTAGCTAGGCAGAAAGTGACCAGCTGATTTCACGCGTCGTTCATTAGAGTATATAAAAATCCTTTGCAGATATTTTAATTTTAGCTGTTTTATTCACATATTAAGTGTTGCGTACAGAGAATGTAATTTTACATTGGAATAAAGAATAGTAACTGAAAAAACGATTAAAAAACAGTTAAAATTTTCCTGAGAAATTTTCCGGTGGAATATGATTTGAAATAAAGAGCTAAATGCACCCTATTAGTTTGTGGAGGGCTGTTCCTTACAGCCTGTATATACCTAGGTATATAAACGCCTGATTCCACTAGGTGGATTTAGGCGTTACTTTTCAGAAATCAAAACTTCAGTTAAATTAATTATTAACTGCTTACTTAAATTCCAATTAATTATGACAAAGTAGTTGAAAAATTCATACTGATTTCTTCCGGGGAGTGGCTGAGAACTAAATCTGATAACGACGTATAAAACTGCCAACATGAGCCCGAAGTAGCTGAAACAAATATATTATCAACACATCAAATTACTGACAGTGCGTTCTTTCCGTACAGAACTTATTAAGTTATTAATTAAAATTCTTCAGCTCGATTGGCGCAGTGGCTGCTTTATTATATTACTAGCTGCGCCCCGCGGTTTCTCCCGCGTAGACTAGGATAAAAAGTAGCCTATGTGTTAATCCAGCGTGTCAGCTACCTCCATAACAAATTTTATCAAAATTGATCCAGCCGTTTGAGCGTGAAGAAGAAACAAACATACAAAAACACACACACACTCACAAACTTTCGCCTATACAGGGTTACTGGTAACTCGACGTATTCCTTGCAGGACGTCATAGTAGGGTTAAAATGCAGCAAATTAGGCCACCAAATGTTCTACCGAAATTCAGTAGTTTTTGAGTTAATTCGATTTTTAGCTTTTTTATGAAAAATCCCAGATTAAATCATTTGGAGCCAATTTAAAAATGATTTACGGCGCGACTGTACTGAAATTTAAGTTAACATCATAGCTGACGCTGTAGCAGATCCTTCTTAATAATTCAAAGTTCAAAAATGCCAAAAACTTTGGCAAATATCACTAAAGAAACATATAGTTTTTTGTGAATTTTGCTATTACTTCATACAAAATGTTGTCTAGTGAAAATAAAAATTACTACGCCTGATGTACAAATTACTAGGAAAATATCCTTGTCTTATCAGCTATTCAGAAAGGTATGATTGTCAATACTTTTGCATGTGTGACAGGGAAAGAATGAGTTTTATGAGGAGCAGGTAAAATTGCGAGACGGTCAACCTATTGTTTCATATTCGTATTATTCGTAGTTTTTACCTGCGCTTGAACCCCAAACACTCGGCAAGCTTTGTGATTGGTCACTATTGTTCTCCCGGCATGACACGGGGTGCGACTTTACAAAATCTGGTCGTCAGAGTCAGTTAGTTTCAACTCTACGTCGCGCAAGCTCGTGTTTTGTTATCTGGCTATTTCCTTAACTGATACTGCGTATCTTGCTCTTGTACTGTGCTGTGCCTTCATAAGTGCTGACTATGGCTGCATATTCTAACCTTGAATACGCTGACATAATGTACTGTTACGGACTTAGTGACGGTAACGCTGCTCAGGCGCGGAAAGAATATCAACTTCGTTTTCCCAACCGCCGACTCCCACACGTTAGTGTTTTTGGATCGACTTATCGGCGATTATCTGAAACTGGCAGCGTCCAAAGAAGCAGGCAAATTGACACTGGTCGTTCTCGGAGATACACGGCTGAGGACGAAGAGCTGATTCTTCAACGTTTTATTGACGACCCCAACATATCGACAAACATCGTAGCGCGTGAGCTTGCTATGTCACAGTGGAAAGTCTGGTCTGTAGTTCACTTATCAGGCCGACATCCATACCACTATCAACCTGTCCAGTCATTAGAAGAGGGAGATCCGCCAAGACGGCTTGAATTTTGTCGTTTTATGCTAAATGCCGACGCCGAAAGCGAAAACTTTTTAAAAAACATTCTGTGGACCGATGAGTCATGTTTTGACCGTGATGGTATCACAAATTACCACAACTTACATTACTGGGCACCGAAGGCAGAAGCAAATCCTAAGAAACTGAAACCAACCGCATCCCAGCGTAGATTCTCGCTTAATGTTTGGATGGGTATTATCGACGACAAATTAATTGGCCCACATTTTTTACCCCAAACATTAAATGGGGAACTTTATGAAGATTTCCTAAGAAATCATTTAACACCACTGCTCACGGATGTACCGGAAGACAGAAGAGCAAACATGATGTATCAACATGACGGATGTCCAGCCCACTTCCGAATCACAATTCGACAATTGCTGGATGAAACCTACCCAAACCGATGGATAGGGCGCGGTGGGCCAATTCCGTGGCCTGCACGTAGCCCTGATCTTACGCCACTAGACTTTTACGTCTGGGGTCATATGAAAGACCTAGTTTATGTGACCCCAGTAAATTCAATTGAAGAACTAAGGGAGAGAATAAGAGATGCAGCGGACCAGATGAGGGCAACAATCACATCAAGAATCACAAAAACTGAAGTGAGGAAGCGAATAAGAACGTGTATTAGAAACCGAGGGCAGCACATCGAACAAGACGTGTGAAAGTGTAGTAAAAGTTTTTAAACTGATATTTTATTATTAAAAATAATGCTAAATTCACGAAATAGTTTTATTGATTTTCCGAATAATCACCTTTTTGTGAGACGCACATAATGTAGTCCTTAACTTTGTATTAATTTTCATACCTTTCTGAATAGCTGATAAGACAAGGATATTTTCCTAGTAATTTGTACATCAGACGTAGTAATTTTTTTTTTCACTAGACAACATTTTGTATGAAGTAATAGCAAAATTCACAAAAAAACTAAATGTTTCTTTAGTGATATTTGCCAAAGTTTTTGGCATTTTTGAACTTTGAATTATTAACAAGGATCTGCTACGGCGTCAGCTATGATGTTAACTTAAATTTCAGTACAGTCGCGCCGTAAATCATTTTTAAATTGGCTCCAAATGATTTAATCTGGGATTTTTCATAGAAAAGCTAAAAATCGAATTAACTCAAAAACTACTGAATTTCGGTAGAACATTTGGTGGCCTAATTTGCTGCATTTTAACCCTACTATGACGTCCTGCAAGGAATACGTCGAGTTACCAGTAACCCTGTATAGGTAATATTAGTATGACTATTATTTTGAGGTATAAGTAGGTATATGCAGAGGAGAAGAGAAGAGTCAATAACAAAATGATGTAACTATTTATTGTAAAAGTATTTTGCTCCCTTTCGAGCTTACCTTACCGACACTATCGCCCGCAGCATAATAATATGCTCATTCATACTTGGATTAGTTATCAAGAGCCGCGTGCTAGTGGCAGTGCTTAAGGGACTACAGGACCTAAACGCATCTAAACGCAAGTTTTATAATGCCTAAAAAAAAAGTAAAAGTACTCGTAAAAGTATACGTATTAACAGTAAACCAAAACAGAAAAATATATAATATTCTTCAGGATATATGCTAGTTAGATAGTGCGTTGAAAACATAATACAACTTATTTGATACGATAGAAAAAAATCACGAAGAAATCTCTATAAAATTTAAAAAAAAAAACCATAAGTACATTAGTAGTATTAGTTAGCAGTAGCAGTAGTATATTTAAGTCTAATCAATTGATTTTTTGTAAATACTCGTAGATAATTGCTTCATATTTTGCAATAAATTACCAGGGTTGTGTCATCGCGCTTCTCTTTCTTTTCTAGGCAGTCCGACCGCGCTTTGTTGGCCCCATAAAATTAAAACCCACGGCGTATTATGGAACTCGAACTCCGCATTTGCTCACACGTCGTAACAGACAAGTATGTCACGGCTACATATCAAGCTGAAAATTTCCAGTTTAAGCTGACCTATCATTGTACGGAAATCCTGTACAATGCGAGATCTGCTTATACTAGAAATGTATAGCTTGATATGTAGCCGTGTGTACATGAGCGTGGACGCGCGAGTCGTGCGAATGGCCCTAGGTACCACACTAGTGATGTTTTTTGATGTGAATGGCGGACTCCAAACTTAAAACTATGGCGTCAATCTTGTTTGGTTCACATCGTCAATGCTACCGACGATATATGAAACGTGGCAACAAATTCAGATGCACACGTGTCAACCAATGTCAGCAAGCACGTGCGGCGGGCGTAACAAAAGAGTGACTTACCTGTAAAAATAAGAATGTAAGTTTTCACTAAGAGGTGACTTGAATACTGCATGTTGCGATGCGATGAGAGCACTATCTGCCTCCCAACTCGAATCCGTCGTCGCTTAAATACTACCAGTTTATTTACAGTCATCACAGAAACACTTGTTTCCATATAAAATAACACCAATAATAATATAAACATGTGAAAGACGAGAAAGAAACACAAACCAAATAATTCGACTTGGTTGGTATGTGGAATGTGAACTCAGCTAATATTGCGCCGACAGTCGTAACGGCCAATGGCCTTATGGCCGAAACACCACACCAACATCTCTTGAGGTTCTTGATCCTTAGGCTGCTGGATCAAGGGCTTGATTCAGAAGGCAGTACTCATTAGGCTCGCATTGTGAGCGGGTTAATCCTGTCTCTGGAGCCCTAAATACCAGTAGCTTGGACCCGGCTCCCGAAATGGTGGGTCCCTATTTTTTACCCGACTGCGGTGAAGCCAAAAAGGAGGAGGAGGATTAAAAAATCTTATTTGATACCTTACATAGTCATGGTTTAATATTTTTTTTATCCCGCCATTTTCATTTTGTAAAACAAAACCTAGCCTAGCTTACACCTAGCACGACCTAGACGAGTCGATGGACATCTCATGTATTAAAATTCTTCCAGCTGTTAGGATGTTTCGAGGTCATAAATAGACTCACATACAAAACCATACCAGAAACGCGTGAAAAACATAACCTTGTCTTTACTTTCCCGCAGCCGACTGCGGGACAATAACGTGGAACTTGCCGGGAAACGTCCAAACGTCTCAACACAACGAAAAAAAAGAAAAAAAAAAAACCCAAGCGATAGATATTTTTTTCCTCGTCTAAAGTAGGTAATGTAGGTATACCTGGTAGCTATAATTATAAAAGATACAAATACATAATGTATGTGCTATTTTTAAGCTACACAAGAACGCGTTTATCCATGTACCTATTGTTCTATTAGAAAATCGATGAAAAAGTTGGCTATCTGACACGGCTATCACTAGCATCGAAGAGGCATCGAGTGTCCCTTTGTGGCCGCCGAGATAATACTGGTTAGTACTTAGTGCTATTGACCTGGCAATTTTATTTTCTTTTTTTGTGGATGGGAAATCATCAAATGACTTCTCCCGCTCTGGGCGGAGCATAAGGGCTGTCAAGCGGAGCGTAAGGGAGGTAAGCGTGTCAGACTTTTACTGACTAAATCCCACCCGTATTCCTTCAGTTGCCTGTACCAGGACCAAGGTACCTCTTTTAAACAACCCGGTGAACACCAATTTAGCTTTGATCGACGATTCAATAATAATGGGTATGTAATGTTTTTTGTGCCCGCAATGAATGGATGGCTGGTGTGGTATTTTGTCTAATAAACAAAATTAGGATTGTTGGCGATCGCCGCGCTTTACAAAGTTAAGAATGACATTACCGGAGAAGTATGGTGGCCCACGGCGAGACGAGGTGCGTGCGCAGCTGTATCCCAAACCGGACGTAAACATCAATAAGATAGGGTCAAAATTCAGCATGGCAACATAAACAAGAGCAGCGTTGCGACCATTATTATATTTAAGACTTTACGAGTGGACATTTACGGAGACCTTTGGAAGAGGCAGTCGTTTCATGTTAACACTGGTGAGACAATCTGGTGAGACTACGAGTCTGCACCCTTTTAAATTTGTGAATAATCCTTTGTCTATTTAATGTGTGAAGTTATTATATTGTTAACACAATAAAGTGGCTTCAGTTAATAGTAAAGTTAGTGATCTAAGCACACATTAAGTTAACATCAGAAGTGGAACGCAATACCCACACACAGTAATAAACGCTTAAAACCACACATTCATGCTCAAGTTCTAGCAGCAGTAGTAGAGCCAGGACTCCCGTCACCTCCGCCGAAACACAGCAAACAGGTATCACGTAAGGCTGATACCTCAACTGTGAGTAAAAAATAATAATTTGAATAACATTATACCCGAGTTCGATCTGCTGAGAGACGATGTGGACGCTTGGCTTAGTATTATTAGCACCTTTTTTTTGTGGATGGGAAATCGTCAAATGACTTCTCCCGCTCTGGGCAGAGCGGGAGGGCTATGTCAGACTTTTACTGACTAAAACCCACCCATGCTCCTTCAGCTGCCCGTGCCAGGGCCACGGTATCTCTTTCGAACTACCCGCGACCCCGGCGGCATCGGCCCAATTGACCCCGTCACTGCTGACATCTCTTTGAGGCGCGCGTGGAACACAACGCGCCGTCGACCCGCGCCTGGTCTTTACCGGACGGCGAGCTGCCCATTACTCGTCGTCCGCAAGCCCGCGCCTACGGTGGCCGGGAATCGGCAATTGATTGCCGCCGCCCAGGGCGAGTATTATTAGCACCTACGCTTACGCACTTTTACATGGACTGATGAAATGACTCAAGCTCTTAATAAATTAAAGGGTTCCGCAAAAGTGTGATATGGCATGACTCACTGTTACGATCGGATAGTCATTGGCCTACGTGGAAATGGAAGGACTGGACACATAAGTTGGCTTCCAGTGTTCAAATCCGTCGGAATATGTATGATCTTTAAAATATATTATTATCAAAAAGCCTTTAGAAAATCAGTCTCTTTTTGAATTTTATTTTGAACAAAAATGTAAAATAGATCGTATATCTTTGGATTTTTCGGAATAATATATATCTATTTTTTATTATCGGCAATTTAAGAGACAGTGGTATAGGCGCATCGAATGAAGCGAATAATTTTGTGACATGCGACAGTGCAGATAGTTTCCTACATGGTTGAACGTATACATCAAAAAACGCGAAACAGAACAGAGAGGCGCATACACACACGATGGTCAGACGAAACTGATCAGTCAGAATCCGATGTCTGCTACACGACATCGGCGACTGTGTCCTCAGTGAACGTAGTGGGTCAAGCCGCTTCTGCTAAAAAAAACCGGCCAAGTGCGTGTCGGACCACGCACAATAAAGGATTCCGTAGTTGGGACGAATTTATCTCAAGAACAAACTTAACATTGTAGTTGAAAAACATGTTCTCCCATACATTCCAACTGAAACTGTAAGTTTGTACTAACAATATTGATTTACAGATTTACCATGTTATTTTAAGACCACAGACATTTTATAGGTTTTCAAGTAATCTACAAGTAAAGGTCTATTTTTGTATTTTTTTCAAAATTTTAGGCTCAGTAGTATCAGAGATAAGGAGGGAATGGTAAATTTTCGTCTATTTCCTTAAATAACTTTAAAAGAATTTATTTTAAAACTATAAAAGAAATATATTTGAGACCCTCATAGTAAGTTCTTTCATTTGATATGTCACACGGTATAGTTTGCATTTTTTTTTTTTTTGTTTGCATCCCAAAAGTGACCCCCGTATTCAAAATTCATTTATTTACTTTACCTGTCCATGTTTGGGTCACAGAAATTCATATGTGTACCAAATTTCAACTTAATCCGTCCATTAGATTCGGAGCAAATTGGCTGTGACGGACGGACAGACAGATCAGACACGAGTGATCCTTTAGGGGTTCCGTTTTTTCCTTTATAGGTACGGAACCCTAAAAACCGTGTAGGTACTTTAACTTCGCACATCTATCACCCACTTAAAATATTTCATACTACCAACCAGCCAACCAACCAACGAGGAATACGATAATAAATTATGAATAATTAATTCTTCGTATTGCAAGTTGAAAGAAATGTGCCAGCTGCGCCTATTCGGTCTTGCGAGCAATGTTCCGCGAAAGCAATTCAGTGCTCTGGAGATTTAATCGCCAATGATTGCACGAATCTAACAATCAACTTTGTGCTTAGGTATCGGATTTTCTAATAGACACTTGTTTCTATAGGACGGCTAAGCTTTAATATCGTATATAAAACTTATAATGACTATTGGTTCTATTGTTTAGTGAGAAAAATATTTCCGATGATTTATGGATCGGGATTGCATAAAACATATAAAATAGCAATCGAAGCAATACTTTTCGTTTCCATGTTCATTGCGATAGTTACGTTGCAGAGCAAACGAATTTTTCATACGTAGGAAGCAATGCATGTCAAAATTTTGGCTTTGCGATCAATTGCCATTAATTTATGTGTGTTATGCGATTACCCCACAGGGTAGATAGGGCGATAATGAGGTGGAATATCAGCAAGGAAATAATACTAGGTACAAGCTAGAGAAAGTTTATTGATATGTAACTAAAATTAAATATATTCCAATATTTGAACTCAATTTTTTAATGCAAATTAGCCATCATAATGTACAGTCATAGGCAGGTAAATAAAACAATTATTATGTGAAATAAATTAAATTACCTAAAATTTATTTACTTAGACAACAATGCTCTCGGTAACAAGGTCCAAAAACTTAAAAGCTATGTAGTGGGTTACAACTGTTTTTTTTTCTGTTCTGTGGTTACAATTCAATTGAATTGAATTATAACTAAGTAGGTACTACTAAGCTCATAGAAAAACAATTTTTACATATATTCACTGGATGTAATGAATCACTCCTGCCTAACCAACACCTGCATGAAATTCATTATCGGCGATTCGGCGACTTTTTGTCCACTAACATTTTCAGGATGCTATTAATTAGGACTTGACCGCGTTCTCTCTAACGATCCTACCACACCAATCGATCGATGCCATCGATCAACATCGATCGATGATAGAATGAATAGTCGACTTCGATCGTCAGTTGTTACCACACCAATCGATTAACGTCGACCGCAGTCGATCGACGGCATCGATCGACGATCGATCGATGGGTCTGGTAGCACCCTATAGCGACGCCGTTTTTCTTGGAAGATGTGAACAGGCGCCTGAGCCAACATGCCAGAGGCACTACAAAAGCGCGGCAGCCCCAAAAGCATTCTGAAGCTGTTATTGTATTGCACCCTTAGGACGCCCATTGTTTTCCGCGGGCTGGCCCACAGGCTGCCTTAGGGTTGACCCACATCTGTCAGCACGGAACAGCATTTATGTCGTGTGTGCTGCAGCGTGCTTCAGCGTAAGATCGCACGCCGTCGCCGTTGAGTGTTGTCGAATACGATCATGCAATGCAATGGAAGTATGATATCGCGCTCGATAGCACTCGTCAGCACTCCAGCGCCTCTCAGCCATTTTGGCCGTGGTGTCGAGCGCATCGCCGATTCCACCGCGCGGTCTCTATCTTTATCGCTCTAGGAAATGATGATCGTAAGAGATAGAAAAGGATAAAGCACGAAAAAAGGCGATTCCGTGCTGACAGATGTGGGTCAACCCTTAAACAACGTAGGTAGTCTTTACCTCCTTACTACAACAAGCAAACCTGCGAACCAGCACATTGCTTCTCACAGCAAGAGCCTCGATGGTCCTTCGTTACGCCCTGCCGGCCCTAGGTAGGTAGGTATTTTGTTTGTTTCACCCACAGAACAGATAAAGAGACCTCTTTATCTTTTCTGTGGTTTTACCCTTTGCAGGGGCTGGCCGTTGAGGGTGTTAATTGGCTCATATGACTGCTTCCTACCGGAAAGCAGCCTTGTCAGTGTACTCACACATCTAGTATAGGTATACAGATACAATTTATTTTTGAAACAGCTATCACAATCAGATTTATTCATTACTAGCGACCCGGCCCTGCTTCGCACGGTTTTTACGACATGACAAAAGATGAAAGTTTCTATATTATATTATATATAAGTTAAATATTAATGTATTGTACACATAAACCTTCCGGAATAAATTCGCTAAATTATAGTGTAAACTGTATCAAAATCTGTTGCGTAGTTTAAAAGAACAACGCGACCACACATACAGACATGAAAAGCGACTTTATTTTTATAATTAAAGATTACCAACATCAAACTTAGAGCACCTATAATTTAATTAGTTTTCAAATGTTAAGCTGAATAACTTAATTATTAACTTACTCTCTAAAAAAATGTTGAGTATGAGGTAAAATCATCATCATCTGCCTAGCCTTTTCTCAACTATGTTGGGGTCGGCTTCCAGTCTAACCGGATGCTGCTGAATACCAGTATTTTACATGGAGCGACTGCATATCTGACCCCGACAACCCAGTTACTGGGTAATACGATACCCCTTGGTAACACTGGTTGTCAGACTTTCGGGCTTCTGACGACCCGTAACGACTGCTAAAGATCCACGAATGACAGCCGGGACCAACGGCTTAACGTGCTTTCCGAGGCACGGAGGGATCTTGGTATGTAAAGATGATCATCCATAAACGGACCAACTGCGGCAAGCGTAGCTTAACCTGATCGATCAACCCGTACTGTTGTTGGCTGTTATTACTTAGCCACAAGCCCCTCAATTTAAAAAAAAGCACTTTTTTTTAAATAATTGAGCCTCTTTTGGCCTTTTCTCACAGTTGGTCGCAGTACCTTAGCTAAGCTCAGGTTTTTGCGAATATTTATTGTAAAAATATTGTTTTTACGTCAATTCCTGTTATTACAATAAAGTTTCTTCCTTACTTAATTCTTCATAAAAAAGTCTTGAACTAAATTCTCGTAGGACAAAGTACATAAAATCTTAACCCTGCCCTAACTGTAGGTACATTCTAGAAATTTAATCGAAAGCACCAACTCTTTTACACGTCAAGAGAAATTATAGTCAAAATAAGTACGTCTACTAATTAAAATAAATCAACCTACCAAGCTCTAAGTTAAAAATGCACTCAACAAATAAGTAAGTACTTACTCTAGTCATGCCAATTAAATTAAATAATAATAGAAACCGGAAATAATTAAAAAATAATAAAAATTTAAAACATTCATAAAACAACTTCTATTATCTAAATGCTAAGTATAATATCAATCAATATTTAAATGACATGTTTTATAAAAATAATTACATATTTAATAAATAGTACCTATACAAACTAATACTTTACTGCGCCCGACAGGGTCTAAATTCATATTGTGGAATGCAATAATTAGTTTGATTATTGAGTAGGTATGCCTTACGAAATTTTTGCAATAAACAGATTTTCGGGACCTTTGACATTAATTTTTTTGGCACATTTCGTAATGGACTTTTCACTCAGTGTCTGAAAAGTCCTGACTGACTGACTGAATCATCAACGCCCAGCCCAAACCCTTGGACTTAGAAAGCCGAAATTTTGCACAGAGGTTCCATTTAATGTTGACAACGAAGGAATAACGAAGGATTTTTCAAAATTCATGCTTTAGGGGAGTAAAATAGGGGGATAGAAGTTTATATGGAAAATCAACATTTTTGTAGTTTATACTATGAAAATTGGTATCTAGCATCCTGGTTAAAAATTAAAAGCCACGTGTATCAGCGTTTTTGGAATATCGTCCCCTAAGGGGGAAAATAGGGTATCAAAGTTTGTAAGGAAAAAATTGGTATAAGCAAAGCCTAGAAATTACGATTGACGTGTTTTGGCGTTTTTGGAAAATCATCCCGTAGGGGGTTAAAAATCCTTACTAGAACTCATCATCGTTTAGCCCGACTTTTAAAATGCCATCGCCAAAAACACTTTAGTTATTCAGAAAACAATAACGTTACTAAATTCCTTACCTGTAATTATTTAAAATTACTATTTTTTTCGAAATTCCTACGGGATATAGAATAAACAGGATTTATATTTTCGCTTTAAAGTTGCCTTCTTTGGCATGCAATTAGGTAATTTTCCGTTCCGTTATTATATTACTCCGTTACCATGAGGCTTTAGGATTTTTGATCCTCTGGCAATCCGCGTGCTGCTCTTCGTATACCTACTATAATAGGGTGACTGATAATTAGTGACCGATACTTAAATACATGATTGTACTCATTATAACAAATAACTTTTACTATGGGACCAAATCTGAAATCGCGAAAAAACAGCAGCTGTTCCCTACGTTGTTTTCATAACTCGTCAAAATGTAAAGAACAGCTGATTGTTTTTTATCATGAGTTGGTACAATCAAGTGTTTAAGTATCGGTCACTAATTAGGTACAAATCATAATGCAGAAAAAAAAGAAACTTCAATAAAAAAAGAATTGTAACTTTAAAACGTAAATGGTTATCTAGTAAACTCATATTATATTATATGGTGTCAATAAAAAGCCTCTGCTCGGATAAGGGTTAAACAGAACTAGTTGGCACCAAACAAAAAAAAATTGTTGAACAAGGATCTTTTGGCGCGTGGCGAAAATCGGAACTAACGCCGCCATCTTGTGATGTCACAAAACAATTTTGCAAATGTTTACGACAGCAGATGACCTTTTGGTAAAACCAAAGTTATTTTATTACGAAAAAGACATTTTGCTTGTCACATGTGGCCTGAGCGCATTTTCAAAAATGTCAAAAAATATTACCGATCAATTTAACAATAATAATAAAATAATTCATAATCATATTTTTAAGTAATTCGTGGCGCCGAAAGAGCGCTCAATTTCTGTCATGGACCGCCATTCAAAGCTGTCAGTTCCTTGTCGTAATGCGAGTAAACGGTAACGTGCCTGGTTTGTATGGAAATGCTGCCCCTAGCAGCGGCCACCATGGTGGCTCCATGCTTTGTGGCACTTGAATGAGATCTGAAGTGAATTTTATAGAATAGCTACTGAAAGAGATGTTAGGGAAACTATTGCCAACTAATGTTGGGCGGTCCAAAAAAATAAAGGTCCCAATCCATACCACCAGCCATATCCTGAGGTATGTACCATTCGTAGTAGAAAAGTTTAAATCTGCGATGCGAGTGACAATAAGTGATGCGTGGCACACAAATCTGGAAGGCGTACGTAGTACATCGTAAGGTATCTTCTTCGAACGAATATCCTCTAAGTACGATACATGTTGGTATTCTCATTACATTGATCCAGCCCTGAAAAAGAAAAGAAAAAACAACCGACTTTAATAACCACAACGTGAAATAGTACATTCATGACGTGAAATAGTAAGTAATGATATGATACAAAATGACAAATGCTCACGCGTTTTTAACCGAGTTCAAGAAAGGAGGTTCTGTATTCGACCCGTATGAATGTATGTTTGTATGTCCGTGATTTTCTCAAAAACTAATGAACCAATTTTGATGATTCTTCTTTTCGTTTGTCTTGAGCTTACTTATGTAATTGTGTTCGCGACGACGCATCATCAAAAACATGAAAAGTTAGGCGTTTCCATAGTGTCAGCTGCGAGACCCTATCTGGCGCACGCTAGCGCAAGTAGCGGAGGGACCGCCATCGTATAACGTACCGAGTCGCGAATGAGCTACGTTTTTGTTCGCTACGATGCGTCACCAAACAGTTGTTTATAGTTTAATTTATTAAGAATAACAGTAAAATCAGTTCAAATAGTGTTTTATAGTTAGAAAACAGTGAAAAATAGTGTTTCCTAAGGAAAACGTGAGTACCACCCCTATAAACTCCAATTAAGTGGGCTACATAGCCGAAATTATAGTTTAATTAGTGCGTCCAGGTACCCTAGACCGAGACCTAGCCCTGGACGTACCATTATAGTCCTGAAAAGCCTACTTGATTGGATTTATAGGGGTCGGAAACTTTAATTTGCTGTTTTTTGGTGACTCGTTTTAGCAATTTAGGTTTTCAGGGCCTGTCACGCCCTGAAAAATATAGATGTAATAATGAATTTTTCATAGTTTTTTAGGTCATTAGACCAGCTTGAGATACCTGCTTACCCCGTTGAAATATCTTCTTTGGTTATCGAATAAAATAGTTTGAAAAATAATTTAAAATCAAAACAATTAACATTTTTGTATTTACACGCTGAAATCTTTTCAGCGAATATAGTTACAGGAAATGCAGGTGTCTCAATCGCTGGACAATCTAATGACGATTGTAACGGTGTATAATATGATGTTATTATAGCCATTTTTCAGCTGCTAATAAGCACTTTTGTAAAATTTTTGAAATAAAAATAAACTCTAAACCAGGAGACGGTTCGCGGTTCTCGTTAAGGTAAAGTTTCGAGGTACCTTAGCGCGCAAGCGAAAACATAGAATCGTAGCCATCGGCATGGTACCTACACTTCGTTCTGTTCCTGAAGAGTTACGCAAATCGTCTCCTGAAATCTCCTGAAGACTTATCAAAATCGCTGTTATTATTTCATCTTCAAGAAACCCTTCCCCGTCAAGACTTCACACATAGCTGCTGGTCGCCAGTCTGCAGTTATCCTGAGCCTATAGGTACAGGACGTCAGCGCCGTTTGGACTAGGAGGCCTAACCTCAAGCAGGGATACACCTGGATAGGCATTACACACTCCTTCAACACACCGCGTCCGACGATCACGCCCGTCCAGTACATTTTCTGGTCCTTACGAGCCGGATAGCAACTGGGACCAGCTACGACCCCGGCCCGCTCCGTACATTTTCTGGTCCTTGCGAGCCGGATCGCTGCGGCTGGGATCATCTGTTCCTGTGAAGAATGAAGATAGATCTCTGAAGATTCCTGAAGATTTATTATAGAAGATTCAAGATTGAAGAGTCAAGCTCGAAGACTGAAGATTTATCACTGAAACCTTATCACACAATTCAAGTTTGAAGATTCGTTGCGAAGACTGAAGATCCATAATGAGGTTTACAAGATCACAAGGCAGAGCACCAGAATCCTCGACGATGGAGGTGGGCAGAGAACGCAGTACTACGGGCATCCGTCATGAGCAACCACCGCGATCACCGTCCACCGTCGAAGGAACCGAGCAGCGCCCCGCCCCCCGGGAGGGAGAAGATCTGCCTGTACGAGCACAGTCTGAAAAGCAGCCGTATATTTCTGGAGAGGGAACCCAGTCGGAGGGAACTTCAGACGAAACAATAAACAGAACAGTACAGCCAAGAATAGAAAAAGATTCAGAACAGGAACACCGCCGAACCATGCCGATGACTACCCGGGGTGACGCCCGTACCGAACGGAACAAGCCGCCGTCGACTACGAATAGAACGACGCGGTCAAACAGAAAAATTTCAAAAGCACGTGAAGACTTATTGAAGATTAAGTTGGAACTTGCTCAAATAGCACTTCAAAAAGCCGAGGAAGAAGACTCCGACGGCGAATATATGGATGATAGAAGCTCAAACAATGAGTACGTGCGTTCCTGGCTTGAAGAGGCACCAGAACCAGCGCCGCCGAAAGGGGACAACGCCGCCGAGGGGGACTACAGAAATAGAAGCCGTGTGCAACAGCCCCCCCCTGTGGTCGCCGATGCTATAGCGGGCCTCCAGACGCAATCGAATCCTACAGTAAATGAAGTGAGAAACAACACAGTGCCCTCCAAAGAAGCAATAGAAGACACCAAGGGGAAAGACTCACTCCGTCCTTTCATAACGGAGTTGACGTCCGCTATAGCGTCGCTCGCCGACAGGAAAACAGAACAGTGGACATCGAACCAGCCCTCGGCGTCAAAGGCCATCATGACCTTACCGAACTTCAGCGGAGCACATACAGAATGGCTTTCATTTCGTGCCATCTATGAAACAACAAGAACATACTTCAATGATGTTGAGAACACAGCAAGACTCCGAAGAAGCCTGCGTGGACGTGCGTTGGAAACAGTGAGCTCAGAACTCATTGGAAATGCCAGACCTGATGACATCATGAGGGAACTCGAGCTGCAATTCGGCCGTCCAGACTCAATCGCTCAAGCTGAAACAGACAGGCTACGTGGGTTGCCGCGCTGCAGCGAATCACCAAAAGATATCTGCAACTTCGCAAGTCGAGTCAGAAGCGGCGTAGTCACTCTGCGCGCACTGAAGAAAGAACATTACTTGATCAACGCTGAGCTGATGCGATTACTGACAGAGAAGATGCCGAACTCCCTGCGTGTACAGTGGTACCGAACATATACCGAGAAGTACCAGTCGCTTCCAGATCTCTCACTCTTCAGCGACTTCATCACCGAGCAAGCTCGTTTCTGCAGCGCCTTCGCCCCGCCAGAGAACATCAGCCCTGTTGAAGCAACGTCCTCCAAGCGTGTCATACAGAGAACTCACGCAGCTACAGACAACACAGCCAATAAATGCCGTATCTGCGATAAGGAGGGACACTATGCTTCTGATTGCAAGAAGTTCAAAGAGGGATCCAGTGACGAGAGATGGGAACTCGCGAAGAAACTCAATCTCTGTTTCCGATGCCTGCGAAGCCGTCGCAATGGTCACACATGCAAAGCGAAGAAGTGTGACGTCAAGGGATGTATAGCCACGCATCATCGGCTTCTTCACTACAACAAGAAGCTAGCAGCGACGGATGTCGAGAAGCCCGACGCTTCGGAACAGAAGAAGGAGGCTCAGGAAACGGTAGCCAGCTCAAGAACAACATCAAGTCACGCCTACCTCAAAATAGTACCGGTTCGAGTCATAGGACCGGCGGGAGAAGCTTCTACTTTCGCACTTCTCGATGATGGATCTACCGTTTCCTTGATCGACGAAGAAATATCGAAGCAAGTCGGAGCGGAGGGCCATATCGACCCTCTGAAGATAGGTGCGATCGGAAACACCACAATCGACACTCCTTGTTCTCGAAGAATCACAGTAACTCTCGCAAGCCAGCTGAAGAATAGGGTGCCATTCAGAGCGCGCACCATACCGAAGCTCAACCTCGCACCGCAGACAGTCAGCGAAGAGGACGTTGCACATTGCAAACATCTAGATGACCTCAGGCAACAGCTGATTTACGACTTAGGCGCACCGAAGATACTCATCGGTCAAGATAACTGGCACCTATTATTGGCCAGTGAGATTCGAAGAGGACCGAAACACCAGCCTGTTGCGTCGCTAACCACACTGGGCTGGACACTTCACGGCGCGCACACTAGAATACTGGGTCAGCAGGTGCATTACGTCAACCGACTTACAGCTAGCGATGAAGATCTAAACGAACAGCTTCGTGAATTCTTCGCTATAGAATCGCTGGTTATCAATCCGAGACGACCAGACTCCGATCCCGAGAAGAAAGCAGAAGATATCTTGACTCGTCACACTCAGCAACTAGAAGATGGACACATAGAAACAGCCATGCTGTGGAAAAATGAAAACATAGAAATGCCAGATAGTTACGGGACAGCACTCAAAAGGCTCGTCTCAATAGAAAAGAAGCTCGATAGCAAACCGGCTCTTCGAGACAGATACACAGAACAGATGGACTCACTCATCCGAAAGGGATACGCTGAGAAGGCGCCCAAAACCACCACACCGGGTAGAACTTGGTACCTGCCTCACTTCGACGTGTTCAATCCAATGAAGCCTGAAAAACTCCGCATAGTACATGACGCTGCCGCCAAGTCAGGAGGGCTGTCACTCAATGACTTCCTTCTTACTGGACCGGACTTGCTGCAGTCGCTACCCGGCGTCATGATGAGATTTCGACGTCACCGTATAGCCATTTCCGGTGACATAGCGGAGATGTTTATGCAGGTGAAGGTGCGACCACAGGACAGAGACGCCCTTCGATACCTGTGGAGAGGCAATAGAAGAGAAGGGTCGCCCGAAGAATACCGCATGACGTCCATCATATTCGGCGCGGCAAGCTCGCCGTGCACAGCCATCTTCGCGAAGAATTGGAACGCGAGAAGGCATACAGAAGAGCATCCAGAAGCAGTGGAAGCCATCATACAGAATCATTATATGGATGATTACCTCGATAGCTACGCGACAGTAGAAGAAGCGACACGTATCGCAACAGCGGTGAAGAAAATTCACCAACAGGCGAAGTTTGAACTAAGAAAATGGGTTTCAAACAGCACGCAACTCATAGAAAATATAGACGCCACACAGATCCGAACTGAAGTCGTCAGCATCGGAAATATAGATACAGAGAAGATACTCGGCCTGATATGGCGACCGAGAGAAGACACGTTAGGCTTCAACCTGACACTCGCCCGCCTACCGAAAGGCGTCATAGAAAAGGAGGTGCCAACCAAGAGAGAGGCATTGAGAATCGTCATGTCACTATACGATCCGCTCGGACTCGCTTCACCAGTAACAATTCGAGCCAAGCAAATACTGCAAGAGGCATGGAGGCGAGGAATCGACTGGGACCAGTCGCTAGACGAAGACCTAGCGACCCAGTGGAAGAGCTGGATACAGCACCTGCAACAGCTCAAGAATGTCAGCATACCAAGATGCTATCCAGGTTACAGCGAAGCCAGAGAGACACAGGTCCACGTGTTCACCGACGCAAGCGAAACGGCATACGCAACAGCAGTATACTGGCGAGCCACGACAGAAGACGGCCAGCATCACGTCAGCCTCGTCATGGCCAAGGCAAAGGTGGCACCATTGAAGCTGCAATCGATACCGCGCCTCGAACTACAGGCCGCGGTAATGGGAACCCGTGTAGCAGCAGCTGTCATACGCGAGCACCACATCAAGCCCGCATCGGTGACATACTGGTCAGACAGCAAAACCGTTCTGACATGGATAAGGAGAGGGGCACGAGTATACAAGCCGTTCGTCGCCCATAGAATAGCTGCCATAGAAGAGAATAGCAAAGTCGAAGACTGGCGATGGGTACCTACAAAGATGAATATCGCTGACATCGCTACCCGTGACGTGCCACATCACTTTGACTCACATCATGAGTGGTATTGTGGCCCCAAGTTCCTGTACGAAGAGCCGTCTATGTGGCCAACAGAGAGACCTCCCATAACAGGGGAGACAGGGGAAGAAAGGACTCTAACCGCCGTCGAAGAAACCGACGTCAGTAAATTAATAGAAGCCATACCAGATCCTACAAAGTTCTCAAAGTGGGAACGACTGCTCCGAGCTACAGCAAGCGTACTACGCTTTATATCTCTTTGCCGAGGACAGAAGGAGAGAACGTTCTACAAAAGAACAAGACAGAACACAGAGAAGGATCCTGACTGGCGAAAACAGAAAAAAACAGCACCTCTCCCACCGAAACGAACGTCGAAGCCATCAGAAACGGCTAAGAAACAAATTATAGAAGCTGAATTTCTCCATCAAGCAGAGAAGATACTCGTACAAGTCGCGCAGCAACAGTCATTTGCAGCAGAAATAGCCAGACTCCGAGAACAGAAGACACTAGGAAAAGATAGTCGACTGCGGCCGCTGCAAATAGAAATCATAGACAACGTTATACGACTAAGAAGCCGTATAGCAGCGACCAACGAGATCACCGATGATGTGAAACGTCCACCTATATTACACGGTGACCATCACATCACACAGATGTACATAGACTGGACACATCGCAGTCTACAGCATAGTGGGACAGAACTCACAATTAACGAAGTACGGCAGCATTACTGGGTCGTCAAGATGCGACCAACAGTGAAGAAGGTGGTAGCACAGTGCCTACAGTGTCGAATTCGCAAGGCCCAAGCACCCGTTCCGGCGACCGGCGATCATCCGAAGACGCGCCTCGCGCATCATCAGAGGCCGTTCACATACACCGGGCTAGATTATTTCGGCCCGCTATCAGTCACCGTCGGTCGTCAACATCAGAAGAGATACGTAGCTCTGTTCACGTGTCTCACCACCAGAGCCGTCCACCTCGAGATCGCCGCTAGCCTCAGCGCAGACTCCGCTATACAGGCGCTGCGCCGATTCGCTGCTCGTCGAGGCTGCCCAACCGAAATACACTCCGACAACGGCACCAACATGCACGGGGCCGACAAGGAGCTCCGAGACGCCTTCCGAGAGGAGGCCAGTCGTCGAGGCATCGTGTGGCGCTTTATAACGCCATCGGCGCCATTCATGGGAGGCGCCTGGGAGCGTCTAGTGCGCTGTGTGAAGTCCGCACTATATACTGTGCTCACAGAAAAGCACCCACACGAAGAGGTGCTGTCCACACTGTTGTGTGAGGCAGAGTACACGGTAAACAGCCGACCGCTGACGCACGTATCCGTGGACAGCGAAGACGACGAGTCAATCACACCGAACCACTTTCTACTTGGTGGGTCGGCGCGATTACCATCACCCGGCGTGTTCTCCGAGGAAGACGTAAACAATAAGAGGCTATGGCGTCGAACACAGATACTCGCCGACATGTTCTGGCGTCGCTGGGTCAGAGAATACCTGCCGGAGCTTCAAAACCGGCGGGAGCCGCATAGCCGCGGACCCGGACTACAGGTGGGCGACCCCGTGCTCATCGCAGACGGCCAGCTGCCTCGTAACACGTGGCCGCGAGGCCGCATAGTCACCATATTCCCCGGGGCCGACGGAGAAGTCCGGATCGCTGAGGTGCGCACTGCCGGCGGCACCTTGAAGCGTCCGGTGAAGAAACTCGTCCCATTACCGAAGTAGCAGCATAGCGTCGCGACGGCATAGCGCCGCGACGGCGAGCGTCGCGACGGCAGAGCGTCGCGACGGCAGAGAGTCGTGGCGGCGAGCGTCGTGGCGGCGAGCGTCGCGACGGCAGAGCGTCGTGGCGGCGGGCGTCGCAGCAGCGAGCGCCGTGGCTACAGTCGTCGCTCACCGGAGAAGATGCAGCGCCGCGCCGACGCCGCTACGAGTCGTCACAGCGCTGCACGGCGGGAGAGATGTTCGCGACGACGCATCATCAAAAACATGAAAAGTTAGGCGTTTCCATAGTGTCAGCTGCGAGACCCTATCTGGCGCACGCTAGCGCAAGTAGCGGAGGGACCGCCATCGTATAACGTACCGAGTCGCGAATGAGCTACGTTTTTGTTCGCTACGATGCGTCACCAAACAGTTGTTTATAGTTTAATTTATTAAGAATAACAGTAAAATCAGTTCAAATAGTGTTTTATAGTTAGAAAACAGTGAAAAATAGTGTTTCCTAAGGAAAACGTGAGTACCACCCCTATAAACTCCAATTAAGTGGGCTACATAGCCGAAATTATAGTTTAATTGGTGCGTCCAGGTACCCTAGACCGAGACCTAGCCCTGGACGTACCATTATAGTCCTGAAAAGCCTACTTGATTGGATTTATAGGGGTCGGAAACTTTAATTTGCTGTTTTTTGGTGACTCGTTTTAGCAATTTAGGTTTTCAGGGCCTGTCACGCCCTGAAAAATATAGATGTAATAATGAATTTTTCATAGTTTTTTAGGTCATTAGACCAGCTTGAGATACCTGCTTACCCCGTTGAAATATCTTCTTTGGTTATCGAATAAAATAGTTTGAAAAATAATTTAAAATCAAAACAATTAACATTTTTGTATTTACACGCTGAAATCTTTTCAGCGAATATAGTTACAGGAAATGCAGGTGTCTCAATCGCTGGACAATCTAATGACGATTGTAACGGTGTATAATATGATGTTATTATAGCCATTTTTCAGCTGCTAATAAGCACTTTTGTAAAATTTTTGAAATAAAAATAAACTCTAAACCAGGAGACGGTTCGCGGTTCTCGTTAAGGTAAAGTTTCGAGGTACCTTAGCGCGCAAGCGAAAACATAGAATCGTAGCCATCGGCATGGTACCTACACTTCGTTCTGTTCCTGAAGAGTTACGCAAATCGTCTCCTGAAATCTCCTGAAGACTTATCAAAATCGCTGTTATTATTTCATCTTCAAGAAACCCTTCCCCGTCAAGACTTCACACATAGCTGCTGGTCGCCAGTCTGCAGTTATCCTGAGCCTATAGGTACAGGACGTCAGCGCCGTTTGGACTAGGAGGCCTAACCTCAAGCAGGGATACACCTGGATAGGCATTACACACTCCTTCAACACACCGCGTCCGACGATCACGCCCGTCCAGTACAAATTGTATATTCAAATAATAATATAATAATATTACTTTAAAAAAGTAAAAATCGACTTTAAAAACAAAAAACGAATACATAAAATAACTTTTATAAAAAGCTTAACAGCTTCAGAAGTCGGTGTCTTCAATTCTTCAATGCACCTTAGCTTGGCGCCGACTTCAGAAGCTAAAAAAAAAATACTTATACTCGTACTTGTGTAAATTGGGTAGGTTTTTCGCATCTGGAAATAGAAAAATATAACCCTTTTTTTTAACCATACTTCAACATACCTAATAAAATCTGGCCCAGAGATCCCCGTCTCCTTTAAAATTTAAAAGAACCTACGACGGAATATTGTTACATGAAAAAAACTTCATGAATAAATGAATGAAAGAAAGGCACCGACCCCAGTGTGGTTTGACGGGACTCGATTACTCGAATGAACCCAAAGATTCATACTAGCTCCTCATGTTACATGGTGCAACAGAGACCATTGCATATCAAGGAGTAGACCGGAGGGCGCGAAAATGGTAGGGAAGACGAACTTCAAATAAATAATTTCAAAAACCCACGACATGAGATAGAATGTTATTACTAGCCGTCATGCGGAATGATTGTCAAATTCTAAATTAACGCGAGTGAAGCCGCGGGCAAAAGCTATAAAGCTATTGGCACATACTACGTCTACAATATAGGTTACACATGACGGCTATTAACAATATTACATCTCATGTCGTGGGTATTATTATTTGAAGTTTTTTTATGTCACAATTTTCCGTCGTGAGTTTTTTTTAAATTTATGTTTTATTTGTGGCTTTTAAATTTTAATTTAAGTTTTTTCTTAGCTAAAAACATGCTCAGGAGTGAGACTTATTCAAAGCAAAAAAAAAAGCGTTTCAAAATCGACCTAGCCGTTTCAGAGTAAAATGGTAACAGACACATAAACACCTCTTACCCCAAACGCATTTATCGTCTCCGTGGCCGTCGCGGGTAAATATATAAAATACTGAATATTTTTTTATATAGTACACAAAACGTTAATTTGTTGATAAATGATTTTATCTCTGAGATCTTTAAGAGGTTCGCGGGGTCACATGGCCTCAGGTACAACTGTAAGAAGAATGAACTACTTATTTTCAAGGCGGGTATTAGGAGTCCGAAAACCATACCACCGGTCAGACTCGGAGGAAAGCCTTTAAGTAGGGTCACCAAATTCAAGTACCTGGGGGCACTGGGTCACCGAGGACCACTCAGATTTGGACATTGAGCGGAAACGTAGGGCATTGGGAGTGCCACCAGGGTCGCGGATTGTGCGAAAGAGATACCGTGGCCCTGGCACAGGCAACTGAAGGAACACGGGTGGGTTTTAGTCAGTAAAAGTCTGACAGGCACTCCCGCTCCGCCCAGAGCGGGAGAAGTTTTTGGATGATTTCCCATCCACAAAAAAAGGGGCATTTTTAGTGAGATGCAATATGCTGGAGCGCAGGTTTGCAAGGTGCACAGAGGATGTCAAAATTGCTGTTTTTATGGCATACTGCCAGTCATTATACACCTGCAGCCTGTGGGTCCGTTATACGCGTAGATCTTTCAATGCCCTACGGGTCCTGTACAGTAATGGTTTTAGGATGCTGTTGGAGTTGCCTCACTTTTACAGTGCATCAGGTATGTTTGCTAAGGCCAGCACAGCACCAACAGCCTTCTGAATACCATATTGGGAAGGGTTGCCCGGTTGTGAGGCACTGGAATACCGTCCACGGATCCGGAGGTGCCCTCTATAATATTAAATAATAATGAATTGATGAATTGTAAATATAATAATTATTAAATAATTTTAAGTACTAACATTGGTATAAGTATTATTCACTAATAATCTATGGAATGTTTTGATTCTGAAATATAATGATTAATAATTATGGATCATATTTAATTTATTTACACGGTTTAGACACATGACCGCTAGTGGCTAGGTAACTGGATGAGGACAACGTGAAGTAAAGGATTGCTGGGTGGTTAAAAATTTTCGAGATGGCATGATAAACCAGTTAATCAATTTGAGTTTCACTAATTTTTTAATTTGTGTAAGTGTACGTCTCATATTGTAAAGGAATCAATCGAATAACTAACAAATACATATCTTCCAGAAGATGCTACAAAAGGTTCCGAAAGCTACGATGAGGCTCTCAGGAGGAAACGGCCATCACCGTAGCTCCCGTCCGTAACGTCCGGCCGTTTCTTCTGGAACACGGTGCGCCGCTTTATTGGGCCTGCTTCTGTTCAAGCGATGTAAAATATTATGTGTACTTACCTTAATATTATCTGTGGTCAACGTTCCAACTCTATCTAAGACTTAGACGATGTAAGAACTCTCTGCTGTTAAAATGCCTAACGAACAACCGCGTCTTTTACGAAAACGTCCACACATGTACCAGACCTCAATAAATTTGTAAGAACTCATGTTGTATTGTTGTTTGTTGTTGTTGTAGTTACCACAAAATTTGTAAAGCTTTTAATTTTTAAATTCTTCGCCGTTAACACGTCTTTGTTTTTATTTTACTTTACTTTCTGTTGTATTAAATTAGCTGCTTCACTTTTTCTTTTTAGTAAATACACTACTGTAAAATGTGAAAATTCATTTATTATTAAATGGGTATACTTCAACTCACTAGTCGGTGTGGTCACAGGTCTTGATAAGTCTGTATGTAACAGTTCTCCTACATATCTTGATCTTGGTCTGGGTGTTGTTAAGAATAGCTATCTTGTTGATTTTCCTTCTAGGCGTGGTCCACATGGTTTATCAGAGCTAGGTAAGTTCAATATTCTTAAATGATTTCTATTTGCATGCCCATTGAATGACCACAAACCGAGAGAAGAAGAAGACAAAGCAGTTTATTAAGACTACATATAAAAATTTGACACTTACTCTCACTATCAGTTTTCCCAATACATCCAAGTGGTTCAAATGGACGTGTGCATAAAATATCTTTTTCTCACTACTGCAATGACCATATTGATATTCACTGTGAATTCCCTCTGGAAAAATATGTTCAAGCTTCATAAGTTTTTTTCTGTGTTGACAGCTTTTTAACAAATAAATGTTAACAGAATCGGGCGTTACTTTTCGGTAAGCAATAAAAAATTAAATTAAATTATTCATCATTGATTCATCATAATTATCATCATTTCAGCCGAAAAACGTCCACTGCTGGACATAGGCCTCCCCGAAGCACCGGCACTTCGACCGGTTCTAGGCTTCTCGCAACCATCTCCATTAAATTATTTTTTATAGCCTAATAAATTCCAATTATGATTATTTCTGATAAAATACTTTAAAAAATCATACTGATTTCTGGATTTGAGTTCATCATTACGAGATCACTCATCGACGTGAAAAACTGCCAACATGAGCCCGAAGTAGCTAGAACAAATATATTAATTAATTAATGAACATATTAATATTACTGACTGTGTAGATTCTTAATTTTGTGGTATTCTGGGTGTCCCGTAATTAATGGATAACCTCTTAAGGGGTCATTGTACTTATGATTATGAACAACTTTTATTATCGGAGTTATGGCACCAAACCTGAAATCGCGAAAAAAAATCAACAGTCGCGGTTGTGACCACGAGACCAATGGAGCAGTTTTATGGTACATATAGGTAGTAGGTATATAAGTACATGCAGAGGTATAATTGCCGGCACAAGTCGTGAGAACAAATCCTATCTTAACTTTAACTGCCCTCGTGAGCGTGCTCTTGTATTTTGTTTTCTATCTGTACATAAATATGCTTGATCATAATTATATTGTTTCTAGTCTCCACTCTGGAATCCGTACCCTGAGCCCCAAGATACAGACTAACTGTCTAGTTTGGGGCTCACTGGCAAATAATATTTTGTAACCTAGCTATAAGTAATATTTTAAGCTACTCGTGTCGTCTCAACATGTTGTTAACATATAAACCTGCTTACTGTATTACCCGGACAATAAACTATTTTCTATTTCTATTTTCTATTTGCTCCCGACCGTGCGCAATGTACCGTGATAGGAAATAAGATTCTTAATAAATATTTTGTTCTGGTGGAAAGGAGAACCAATGACAAAGCGTGCAAATTTTTTTGAAATAACTCAAAATATTTATTGTTATTTCAAAATACGCACGCTTACGAACTAGCGTTAGCCGACGTTCGCACGGACGTAAAAATATCGCGGCGATTTTTTTTCGCGCACTCGAGTTTCAACGCTCTACTTAGCGCCGAGATTTGGAAAACCAGCAGTGTTTTTTCGACGCGCTGGGATGCACTCTGTTGGATTCACGAAACTAGGCTTGAGCCTACACACCGAGAGTTGAAGTAGCTCTAGGCAGCTGAGATACGTTTTTCAAGTGGCAGCGATACCGTCAGTCTTGCTTGGTTCACATCACCAATGCCACCGATGTACCTACGACACGTGTTGACAGATGCGAATGCACAAGTGAACGAGAGCGAGTGTAAGCATGTGCGGCAGGCGGGGCGTAACAAAGATTGGCGGATTCCAAACTTAAAACTATGGTGTCAATCTTGTTTGGTTCACATCGTCAATGCTACCGACGATATACGAAATGTGTCGACAAATTCAGATGCACACGTGTCAACCAATGTCAGTAAGCACGTGTGGCGGGCGTAGGTAACAAAAGAGTCACTTACCTGTAAAAATAAGAATGTAAGTTTTCACTAAGAGATGACTTGAATACTGCATGTTGCGATGCGATGAGAGCACTATCTGCCTCCCAACTCGATTCCGTCGTCGCTTAAATACTACCAGTTTATGTACAGTCATCACAAACACATGTTTACATGCTAAATTATTGATTAATAACAAAAACAACATAAATCAATACACGCCATACCTCCAGACCAATATGTATGAACGTGGACGAAGCAAAAAGGGTAGCGTAGCAGGTGGTGCTGGTGTTCTATAGTTTCTGTTTCATGAGAAAAAGGAGTTTATGTTTAGTATGAATCAATCAATTTCTATTGTAATAAAAGAGGAGCTCGTGGCTAAGTAATAATAGCTGCACGGTTCGATCCATCAGGTTAAGGTACGCTTGCCGGGGTTGGTCCGTGGATGGGTGACCATCTTTACATACCGAGACTCCTCCGTGCCTCGGAAAGCACGTTAAGCCGTTGGTTCCAGCTGTCATTCGTGGATCTTTGACAGTCGTTACGGGTCGTCAGAAGCCCGAAAGTCTGACAACCAGTCTTACCAAAGGGGTATCGTATTACCCAGTAACTGGGTTGTGGAGGTCAGATAGGCAGTCGCTCCATGTAAAATACTGGTATTCAGCTGCATCCGGTTAGACTGGAAGCCGACCCCAACATAGTTGGGAAAAGGCTAGGCAGATTGATTGCCACCTCATAATAACGATACTCTGGGTACTGATTATTTGATCTGACTGGTCGAAATTCAAAAAATCAAACTCCTATTTCTAGAGACTTTTTAATGTAGTTAGTACCTACCATATCAGTAGGGGAGGTACCTACTGTACGATTTTTGCGACCAATTTTATAAATAACTAGCTGCGCCCCGCGGTTTCACCCGCGTAGACCGGGATAAAAAGCAGCCTATGTTTTAATCCAGGGTATAACCTTCTAACTGCGAGATGTGGTAGCTTATTTCATAACGATTCCAACGACAGTTTAATATACAGCTCTCATACAAAACTTTAGAGATGTCGTCTACCGTGCGAGACCACCCAGAAATACTCTCACACAAAAACCCACAAAAACAAAATGGCCGTCATATTGAATACGTTATGCTATCTACATTTACTAAATAACATCCAAATCGGTCCAGCCGTTTGAGCGTGAAGAAGTAACAAACATACAAACACACGCGACACGCACACTCACAAACTTTTGCCTTTATAATATTAGTGTGATTATATTAGGTTGGGGAAAAAGTCTTTTCGCATTATAGTCTGTATGAACTTAAACTAAAATCTCTTTGGCTATACTATTTGTATCTGGCTGGTTTTGGTATCATTGAAAGTTTAAATTTTAAAGAACATAATTCCAAATTCAAATTAGGAAAATGTGTGATTTTCATTTGTTTTTCGTACTGTCAAGATGAGTGAATCTAATGAAGAAATTCGATACATTTTAAAATTTTACTACAAAAAAGGTAAAAAACACAAATTTGGTTGAAGCGTTTTCAATCCGGAAATTTTGATGTCAAAGATGCACGTCGCTCTGGTCGCCCTATTACGGATAAAATGGATGCCATTTTTGAAAAAGTGGAGCAAGATTGGCATATCAGTAGTTACGACGTAGCTGAAGAACTGGGAATTGACCACAAAATAGTTTTGGCGCATTTGAAAAAAACTGGGTACACAAAAAAGCGCAATATTTGGGTACCTTACGAGCTCACTGAAAGAAACCTAATGAACTGTCTACTCATTTGTGATTCTTTATTACGACGTAATGAAACCGAAACATTTTTGAAGAAGCTGATAACTGGTGATTAAAAGTGGATCACGTACGACAAGAACGTGCGAAAAAGGTCGTGGTCAAAGGCCGGTCAGGCTTCACAGACTGTGGCGAAACCCGGGTTAACTCGCAACAAGGTGATGCTGTGTGTGTGGTGGGATTGGAAGGGCATTATTCATTATGAGCGGTTACCACCAGGCAGGGCCATCGATTCTGAACTCTACTGTGAACAACTGATGAGATTAAAGCAAGAAGTTGAGAGAAATCGGCCGGCATTAATCAACAGAAGGGGTGTGGTTTTTCATCATGATAACGCTAAACCTCACACATCTTTAGCCACTCAGCAAAAATTAAGAGAGTTTGGCTGGGAGGTGTTAATGCATCCGCCGTATAGTCCTGACCTTGCACCTTCAGATTTCTACCTGTTTTGGTCTCTTCAGAATTCTTTAGGCAGTGTCAAGTTAACATCACGAGAGGACTGCCAAAACCACTTGTCGCCAGTGAACGGAAATAAACATGGAAGCATTCCTAGCTCTAAAAAATAACCCAACGCAGATTGCGCCCAGGTAGGCGGGGCTTACCGATTGCGCCGCGCACGCTATTAGTTCGTCTGCAGCCGGCAACAGCGGCGGTCGAATATTTATTTATCGGTTTTTGCGTGACAAATATTTTAAAATGCCTTCTTGTGTAGTAAAGTGGTGTATCAATAAATCACACGTGCATAAAAAGAATGCTGGGATTAGTTTTCACGTGTAAGTACATCGCTATATATTATATTTCTATTAAAAATGAATTATACCACAAAATCTATGGGGATGACGTTATGCTAACCAAGCAATTCACTTTTCTACCTGACAAGAATGATTTTTTTTATGATTTTGATTACAATCTAAGATCCAACACACACCATTTTTTGTGGGGACGGCATTATGCAAAATATACTAAGTTATTGTAGGTAAAAAGTTGACTTAAAAAAAAATGGCGGCTGTCAAAATTTTTAAAGTCATGGGTATCGTTTTTGATGTTTTAAAATCCAAGATGGCGGCAGCGAAAATTTTGTTTTTGTTTTAAATCACACGTGATAAGGAACATCGTTCCTGACGATGGTCCCCCGACCACACACGTTTTTTTATGCTACTTTAATTCATTATATTTTCTTTTAGATTTCCGCAAGATCCATCTCAAAGAGAACTATGGACGAAAGCTGTTCGTTTAGAAAGACAGCAGAGTGAATGGAGCCCAAGTAAAAAGACAAGGATATGCTCAGTTCATTTTAGAAATGACGATTTTTATGAGACAAAAAAAGGATACACGAAGCTTAAAACAAACGCTATTCCAATTTGTACGGTAAGATGGATTCTTTGATAATGATATTTCTATAAGGCTATAGTATTTGTAAAAATATTACACCTCGTGTTTTAAAGGTTTCATACTAAAAACCTACATATGATTTCAGATGGTCTTTTCGATTAAAAAACCAGTTCAATCGACTCCGCCAGAAACGTTGCAGTCGATTCTAACACCCGAAAATGTTAATGTTAAGCAACTGATAACTGTGAGAGAAAATGTTATTGAAATACCCAATCCTCAAATATCCTCCAAATCAGGAAAACGTCACTTGGTAGGTATAATTAATAGACATCTAGAGATATTAACTCTTTTTAATTATAAACTTAAATTTATAATAAAAAAATTGTAAAAATCTGATCGTTCAGTTGGTATTTTTATCTTTTAGGTGGCCTGTCCAAGCTGTGGGTGTGAGTTCGGTGTACTAATTGATGCTGCTGCAGAAGATCTTGGGAGACAAAAACAGTTATCGTCATCAACTGATTCAAAAGTTCTTGATACAAGATGCGGTACTCCTTTAAACATTTTGTCTTCTGACATTGAATCGGCTCTAAATACGCCAAAAACGCATAGGCTGAAAAATTTGATTCAGAGAAAGACATTACTTTCTGAAAAAAGGTTGTCTAAAATAAGAAACCTAAAGCGACAAAATAAAAGACTATTAAAAAAATGCATATCACTAAAAGACGTAACCACAGCTCTAAAGAAGAATAAGTTTGTAGACATGAATTCTGAAACCTCACTTTCTGAAATTTCGGGTGATATTTTTTCGATGCTGAAAAAAAAGCAGAATGCAAAGGGAAAGAGAACTGTACTTAAATTTACCCAAGCGGTCAAAAAATTTGCCCTGACCCTTAACTATTACTCACCGTCTGGTTACAACTACGTCCGTAGACAATTTAAATTATGCTTGCCTCATCCCTCAACATTATCCAAATGGTATCAGGCGATTGATGCAAACCCTGGCTTTACTGAGGAAGCTTTTAGAGCTCTGCGCTCCAAATTTGCCCAAACTGATAAAAGGCTCGCTCAAAAAATGCACCTAAATTGTGATATCTAATAAATTAAAAATAGACCACACATTTTTTTTTATTTACCTACGACATTTTTAGCATAAGTACTTAAATCTATTATTCCCTAAACACTGCTCTATTTACAGTCCTTAGAACAACTGTTGCCTTAGGGTTCATGAAACATATTTTTTAACATAATTCTTTATTATAATACGTACAATAACACCATCAATAACACGATTTAATTATTTGCGTTGCACAATATCACATAAAACATCCCGGCAGACGACGTGGCGTCGTAGAAATGTCGTTAGCGGCCTATACGTTACAAGCTAATTTAAACCCAAATAGTCAGGAAGTAAGGTCCATTTTTGACTGTGCATCCTAAGTGGTAATAAATATTCTTTATATGGTTTGATTAATCAGCGACGGGGTTTCGTTGTGTGAGTTTGTTCGGCTTTTGTGTCAAGATTCGCGCCTAGTTTCGTTGAAGAAATGCTTCCATGTTTATTTCCGCTCACTGCTTGTCGCGGTATTTTGATCAGAAGTCCCAAAATTTCTATAGCAATGGGATCATGTCCCTACCTACAAGATGGCAAAAAGTTATCGAACAAAATGGTACCTATATACTTTAGATAAATGTGAATAATGTATATTAAAAAATGTTTTGAATTTTCATAAAAAATGCGAAGAAACTTTTTCCCCAACCTATTATAATACAGCTGCTGCCCGCGACTTCGTCCGCGTGAAATTACTTGTTCCCTCGACCCACCTCGTGGCATCGCATTGCCTGCCCACGCTATTACTTTGTTTTCGCTTAGGAGTTACTTCTGCCTTTTTTTCTTTTATTTCAGCACGTAAAGGTCCTAAAGTGATGTTAATTATGATTTAGGCTATAAAATTCAAAATTATTTTGTAAAAAAAATAAGTCCGACTGGTAGTTCCAGAGATTAGCACGTTCGTTCACCGTATCCCATTCCCGCTAACCTCTCCCTGCCCCTCTCACCACTCTAAAACCCCCTTCGTCACTTCCCCTTCCTCTCCCCCTCACCTACCCCTCCCCTCTCCTTCACCCCTCACCGCCCCTTCCTCTGCTCTACAACCCCCTTCCGCCTCCCCCTCACCCATCCCCAGGGGTAGTTTTGAAAAACTATTAATGACAAACTTTATTACTTACTTAGGCCAAGCCAAGCTTACTGTGTCAGGTTTCCAGGTAAATAACCAAATTAATAAGATTTTTCATATAAAATGTATTCCATGTTTTCATGCCCACAGGAATGGAATTTAAAAAAATCGTTTCGTATCTTTCCATAACTTGACTGTAAGACTATTTTACCAGTTTTCGAGTTAATCAAGCCCCGCAGTAAAATTCTCCCCTGATAAATTTACTACCCCTTTTTCCCCCTTATGAGTAGATTTTCGAAAAACCCTGATACACGTTATTTTTCATTTTTGATCTCAAGTATAAAAATACTGAGTTTCGAGTTAATCGCGGCGCGGCAGTGCGACGTCGAATGGAACGCGTATGGCATTTTTATACTCGTGATACCTTCGAAATTAAATGTCTAATTCGAATGAATTAAAAAGTATTTTACTGCTACATAAATACCCTTGATAATAAAATCTATTTATTTCAATAAGAATTAATACTGCGATACGAATGTAACCAACTTTTGTTTCAACCGGCGATCTAATTAAATTTTAGAACTCAAAAGCTGCTATTGTGACTTAACTATGATAGTTAGATATATTGGCCTTGCGAATTTTTTTAAAGGTAATAATGAGTACTTTAATTATTTAGTACATACTTTTTATGTATAATCAATAGTTTTCTCAGCGCACGCCAAATAATGAATTTTATAGGCAAAATTTTGCTACTTTGGGTTACATTATTGCAATTTTCTTAAGGATCTCTAAATTTTTTGAAAATAAGTTATAATTTATGTTACTTCCTAATAATTTAACTTTCTAATGGTGAAAAAATTATTCAAATCGGTCCAGTAGTTTCGGAGCCTATTCGGTACAAACAAACAAACAAAAAAATCTTTCCTCTTTATAATATTAAGTATAGATATTGTTCGCGACGACGCATCATCAAAAACATGAAAAGTTAGGCGTTTCCATAGTGTCAGCTGCGAGACCCTATCTGGCGCACGCTAGCGCAAGTAGCGGAGGGACCGCCATCGTATAACGTACCGAGTCGCGAATGAGCTACGTTTTTGTTCGCTACGATGCGTCACCAAACAGTTGTTTATAGCTTAATTTAGTGAAAATAACAGTAAAATCAGTTTAAATAGTGTTTTATAGTTAAAAAACAGTGAAAAATAGTGTTTCCTAAGGAAAACGTGAGTACCACCCCTATAAACTCCAATTAAGTGGGCTACATAGCCGAAATTATAGTTTAATTGGTGCGTCCAGGTACCCTAGACCGAGACCTAGCCCTGGACGTACCATTATAGTCCTGAAAAGCCTACTTGATTGGATTTATAGGGGTCGGAAACTTTAATTTGCTGTTTTTTGGTGACTCGTTCTAGCAATTTAGGTTTTCAGGGCCTGTCACGCCCTGAAAAATATAGATGTAATCATGAATTTTTCATAGTTTTTTAGGTCATTAGACCAGCTTGAGATACCTGCTTACCCCGTTGAAATATCTTCTTTGGTTATCGAATAAAATAGTTTGAAAAATAATTTAAAATCAAAACAATTAACATTTTTGTATTTACACGCTGAAATCTTTTCAGCGAATATAGTTACAGGAAATGCAGGTGTCTCAATCGCTGGACAATCTAATGACGATTGTAACGGTGTATAATATGATGTTATTATAGCCATTTTTCAGCTGCTAATAAGCACTTTTGTAAAATTTTTGAAATAAAAATAAACTCGAAATCAGGAGACGGTTCGCGGTTCTCGTTAAGGTAAAGTTTCGAGGTACCTTAGCGCGCAAGCGAAAACATAGAATCGTAGCCATCGGCATGGTACCTATTCATCGTTCTGTTCCTGAAGAGTTACGCAAATCGTCTCCTGAAATCTCCTGAAGACTTATCAAAATCGCTGTTATTATTTCATCTTCAAGAAACCCTTCCCCGTCAAGACTTCACACATAGCTACTGGTCGCCAGTCTGCAGTTATCCTGAGCCTATAGGTACAGGACGTCAGCGCCGTTTGGACTAGGAGGCCTAACCTCAAGCAGGGATACACCTGGATAGGCATTACACACTCCTTCAACACACCGCGTCCGACGATCACGCCCGTCCAGTACATTTTCTGGTCCTTACGAGCCGGATAGCAACTGGGACCAGCTACGACCCCGGCCCGCTCCGTACATTTTCTGGTCCTTGCGAGCCGGATCGCTGCGGCTGGGATCATCTGTTCCTGTGAAGAATGAAGATAGATCTCTGAAGATTCCTGAAGATTTATTATAGAAGATTCAAGACTGAAGATATGCTCTGAAGATTTATTATAGAAGATTCAAGATTGAAGAGTCAAGCTCGAAGACTGAAGATTTATCACTGAAACCTTATCACACAATTCAAGTTTGAAGATTCGTTGCGAAGACTGAAGATCCATAATGAGGTTTACAAGATCACAAGGCAGAGCACCAGAATCCTCGACGATGGAGGTGGGCAGAGAACGCAGTACTACGGGCATCCGTCATGAGCAACCACCGCGATCACCGTCCACCGTCGAAGGAACCGAGCAGCGCCCCGCCCCCCGGGAGGGAGAAGATCTGCCTGTACGAGCACAGTCTGAAAAGCAGCCGTATATTTCTGGAGAGGGAACCCAGTCGGAGGGAACTTCAGACGAAACAATAAACAGAACAGTACAGCCAAGAATAGAAAAAGATTCAGAACAGGAACACCGCCGAACCATGCCGATGACTACCCGGGGTGACGCCCGTACCGAACAGAACAAGCCGCCGTCGACTACGAATAGAACGACGCGGTCAAACAGAAAAATTTCAAAAGCACGTGAAGACTTATTGAAGATTAAGTTGGAACTTGCTCAAATAGCACTTCAAAAAGCCGAGGAAGAAGACTCCGACGGCGAATATATGGATGATAGAAGCTCAAACAATGAGTACGTGCGTTCCTGGCTTGAAGAGGCACCAGAACCAGCGCCGCCGAAAGGGGACAACGCCGCCGAGGGGGACTACAGAAATAGAAGCCGTGTGCAACAGCCCCCCCCTGTGGTCGCCGATGCTATAGCGGGCCTCCAGACGCAATCGAATCCTACAGTAAATGAAGTGAGAAACAACACAGTGCCCTCCAAAGAAGCAATAGAAGACACCAAGGGGAAAGACTCACTCCGTCCTTTCATAACGGAGTTGACGTCCGCTATAGCGTCGCTCGCCGACAGGAAAACAGAACAGTGGACATCGAACCAGCCCTCGGCGTCAAAGGCCATCATGACCTTACCGAACTTCAGCGGAGCACATACAGAATGGCTTTCATTTCGTGCCATCTATGAAACAACAAGAACATACTTCAATGATGTTGAGAACACAGCAAGACTCCGAAGAAGCCTGCGTGGACGTGCGTTGGAAACAGTGAGCTCAGAACTCATTGGAAATGCCAGACCTGATGACATCATGAGGGAACTCGAGCTGCAATTCGGCCGTCCAGACTCAATCGCTCAAGCTGAAACAGACAGGCTACGTGGGTTGCCGCGCTGCAGCGAATCACCAAAAGATATCTGCAACTTCGCAAGTCGAGTCAGAAGCGGCGTAGTCACTCTGCGCGCACTGAAGAAAGAACATTACTTGATCAACGCTGAGCTGATGCGATTACTGACAGAGAAGATGCCGAACTCCCTGCGTGTACAGTGGTACCGAACATATACCGAGAAGTACCAGTCGCTTCCAGATCTCTCACTCTTCAGCGACTTCATCACCGAGCAAGCTCGTTTCTGCAGCGCCTTCGCCCCGCCAGAGAACATCAGCCCTGTTGAAGCGACGTCCTCCAAGCGTGTCATACAGAGAACTCACGCAGCTACAGACAACACAGCCAATAAATGCCGTATCTGCGATAAGGAGGGACACTATGCTTCTGATTGCAAGAAGTTCAAAGAGGGATCCAGTGACGAGAGATGGGAACTCGCGAAGAAACTCAATCTCTGTTTCCGATGCCTGCGAAGCCGTCGCAATGGTCACACATGCAAAGCGAAGAAGTGTGACGTCAAGGGATGTATAGCCACGCATCATCGGCTTCTTCACTACAACAAGAAGCCAGCAGCAACGGACGTCGAGAAGCCCGACGCTTCAGAACAGAAGAAGGAAGCTCAGGAAACGGTGGCCAGCTCAAGATCAACATCAAGTCACGCCTACCTCAAAATAGTACCGGTTCGAGTCATAGGACCGGCGGGAGAAGCTTCTACATTCGCACTTCTCGATGATGGATCTACCGTTTCCTTGATCGACGAAGAAATATCGAAGCAAGTCGGAGCGGAGGGCCATATCGACCCTCTGAAGATAGGTGCGATCGGAAACACCACAATCGACACTCCTTGTTCTCGAAGAATCACCGTAACTCTCGCAAGCCAGCTGAAGAATAGGGTGCCATTCAGAGCGCGCACCATACCGAAGCTCAACCTCGCACCGCAGACAGTCAGCGAAGAGGACGTTGCACATTGCAAACATCTAGATGACCTCAGGCAACAGCTGATTTACGACACAGGCGCACCGAAGATACTCATCGGTCAAGATAACTGGCACCTATTATTGGCCAGTGAGATTCGAAGAGGACCGAAACACCAGCCTGTTGCGTCGCTAACCACACTGGGCTGGACACTTCACGGCGCGCACACTAGAATACTGGGTCAGCAGGTGCATTACGTCAACCGACTTACAGCTAGCGATGAAGATCTCAATGAACAGCTTCGTGAATTCTTCGCTATAGAATCGCTGGTTATCAATCCGAGACGACCAGACTCCGATCCCGAGAAGAAAGCAGAAGATATCTTGAATCGTCACACTCAACAATTAGAAGATGGACACATAGAAACAGCTATGCTGTGGAAAAATGAAAACATAGAAATGCCAGATAGTTACGGGACAGCACTCAAAAGGCTCGTCTCAATAGAAAAGAAGCTCGATAGCAAACCGGCTCTTCGAGACAGATACACAGAACAGATGGACTCACTCATCCGAAAGGGATACGCTGAGAAGGCGCCCAAAACCACCACACCGGGTAGAACTTGGTACCTGCCTCACTTCGACGTGTTCAATCCAATGAAGCCTGAAAAACTCCGCATAGTACATGACGCTGCCGCCAAGTCAGGAGGGCTGTCACTCAATGACTTCCTTCTTACTGGACCGGACTTGCTGCAGTCGCTACCCGGCGTCATGATGAGATTTCGACGTCACCGTATAGCCATTTCCGGTGACATAGCGGAGATGTTTATGCAGGTGAAGGTGCGACCACAGGACAGAGACGCCCTTCGATACCTGTGGAGAGGCAATAGAAGAGAAGGGTCGCCCGAAGAATACCGCATGACGTCCATCATATTCGGCGCGGCAAGCTCGCCGTGCACAGCCATCTTCGCGAAGAATTGGAACGCGAGAAGGCATACAGAAGAGCATCCAGAAGCAGTGGAAGCCATCATACAGAATCATTATATGGATGATTACCTCGATAGCTACGCGACAGTAGAAGAAGCGACACGCATCGCAACAGCGGTGAAGAAAATTCACCAACAGGCGAAGTTTGAACTAAGAAAATGGGTTTCAAACAGCACGCAACTCATAGAAAATATAGACGCCACACAGATCCGAACTGAAGTCGTCAGCATCGGAAATATAGATACAGAGAAGATACTCGGCCTGATATGGCGACCGAGAGAAGACACGTTAGGCTTCAACCTGACACTCGCCCGCCTACCGAAAGGCGTCATAGAAAAGGAGGTGCCAACCAAGAGAGAGGCATTGAGAATCGTCATGTCACTATACGATCCGCTCGGACTCGCTTCACCAGTAACAATTCGAGCCAAGCAAATACTGCAAGAGGCATGGAGGCGAGGAATCGACTGGGACCAGTCGCTAGACGAAGACCTAGCAACCCAGTGGAATAGCTGGATACAGCACCTGCAACAGCTCAAGAATGTCAGCATACCAAGATGCTATCCAGGTTACAGCGAAGCCAGAGAGACACAGGTCCACGTGTTCACCGACGCAAGCGAAACGGCATACGCAACAGCAGTATACTGGCGAGCCACGACAGAAGACGGCCAGCATCACGTCAGCCTCGTCATGGCCAAGGCAAAGGTGGCACCATTGAAGCTGCAATCGATACCGCGCCTCGAACTACAGGCCGCGGTAATGGGAACCCGTGTAGCAGCAGCTGTCATACGCGAGCACCACTTCAAGCCCGCATCGGTGACATACTGGTCAGACAGCAAAACCGTTCTGACATGGATAAGGAGAGGGGCACGAGTATACAAGCCGTTCGTCGCCCATAGAATAGCTGCCATAGAAGAGAATAGCAAAGTCGAAGACTGGCGATGGGTACCTACAAAGATGAATATCGCTGACATCGCTACCCGTGACGTACCACATCACTTTGACTCACATCATGAGTGGTATTGTGGCCCCAAATTCCTGTACGAAGAGCCGTCTATGTGGCCATCAGAGAGACCTCCCATAACAGAGGAGACAGGGGAAGAAAGGACTCTAACCGCCGTCGAAGAAACCGACGTCAGTAAATTAATAGAAGCCATACCAGATCCTACAAAGTTCTCAAAGTGGGAACGACTGCTCCGAGCTACAGCAAGCGTACTACGCTTTATATCTCTTTGCCGAGGACAGAAGGAGAGAACGTTCTACAAAAGAACAAGACAGAACACAGAGAAGGATCCTGACTGGCGAAAACAGAAAAAAACAGCACCTCTCCCACCGAAACGAACGTCGAAGCCATCAGAAACGGCTAAGAAACAGATTATAGAAGCTGAATTTCTCCATCAAGCAGAGAAGATACTCGTACAAGTCGCGCAGCAACAATCATTTGCAGCAGAAATAGCCAGACTCCGAGAACAGAAGACACTAGGAAAAGATAGTCGACTGCGGCCGCTGCAAATAGAAATCATAGACAACGTTATACGACTAAGAAGCCGTATAGCAGCGACCAACGAGATCACCGATGATGTGAAACGTCCACCGATATTACACGGTGACCATCACATCACACAGATGTACATAGACTGGACACATCGCAGTCTACAGCATAGTGGGACAGAACTCACAATTAACGAAGTACGGCAGCATTACTGGGTCGTCAAGATGCGACCAACAGTGAAGAAGGTGGTAGCACAGTGCCTACAGTGTCGAATTCGCAAGGCCCAAGCACCCGTTCCGGCGACCGGCGATCATCCGAAGACGCGCCTCGCGCATCATCAGAGGCCGTTCACATACACCGGGCTAGATTATTTCGGCCCGCTATCAGTCACCGTCGGTCGTCAACATCAGAAGAGATACGTAGCTCTGTTCACGTGTCTCACCACCAGAGCCGTCCACCTCGAGATCGCCGCTAGCCTCAGCGCAGACTCCGCTATACAGGCGCTGCGCCGATTCGCTGCTCGTCGAGGCTGCCCAACCGAAATACACTCCGACAACGGCACCAACATGCACGGGGCCGACAAGGAGCTCCGAGACGCCTTCCGAGAGGAGGCCAGTCGTCGAGGCATCGTGTGGCGCTTTATAACGCCATCGGCGCCATTCATGGGAGGCGCCTGGGAGCGTCTAGTGCGCTGTGTGAAGTCCGCACTATATACTGTGCTCACAGAAAAGCACCCACACGAAGAGGTGCTGTCCACACTGTTGTGTGAGGCAGAGTACACAGTAAACAGCCGACCGCTGACGCACGTATCCGTGGACAGCGAAGACGACGAGTCAATCACACCGAACCACTTTCTACTTGGTGGGTCGGCGCGATTACCATCACCCGGCGTGTTCTCCGAGGAAGACGCAAACAGTAAGAGGCTATGGCGTCGAACACAGATACTCGCCGACATGTTCTGGCGTCGCTGGGTCAGAGAATACCTGCCGGAGCTTCAAAACCGGCGGGAGCCGCATAGCCGCGGACCCGGACTACAGGTGGGCGACCCCGTGCTCATCGCAGACGGCCAGCTGCCTCGTAACACGTGGCCGCGAGGCCGCATAGTCACCATATTCCCCGGGGCCGACGGAGAAGTCCGGATCGCTGAGGTGCGCACTGCCGGCGGCACCTTGAAGCGTCCGGTGAAGAAACTCGTCCCATTACCGAAGTAGCGGCATAGCGCCGCGACGGCAGAGCGTCGTGGCGGCGAGCGTCGTGGCGGCGAGCGTCGCGACGGCAGAGCGTCGTGGCGGCGAGCGTCGCAGCGGCGAGCGTCGCGACGGCAGAGCGTCGTGGCGGCGAGCGTCGCGACGGCAGAGCGTCGTGGCGGCGGGCGTCGCAGCAGCGAGCGCCGTGGCTACAGTCGTCGCTCACCGGAGAAGATGCAGCGCCGCGCCGACGCCGCTACGAGTCGTCACAGCGCTGCACGGCGGGAGAGATGTTCGCGACGACGCATCATCAAAAACATGAAAAGTTAGGCGTTTCCATAGTGTCAGCTGCGAGACCCTATCTGGCGCACGCTAGCGCAAGTAGCGGAGGGACCGCCATCGTATAACGTACCGAGTCGCGAATGAGCTACGTTTTTGTTCGCTACGATGCGTCACCAAACAGTTGTTTATAGCTTAATTTAGTGAAAATAACAGTAAAATCAGTTTAAATAGTGTTTTATAGTTAAAAAACAGTGAAAAATAGTGTTTCCTAAGGAAAACGTGAGTACCACCCCTATAAACTCCAATTAAGTGGGCTACATAGCCGAAATTATAGTTTAATTGGTGCATCCAGGTACCCTAGACCGAGACCTAGCCCTGGACGTACCATTATAGTCCTGAAAAGCCTACTTGATTGGATTTATAGGGGTCGGAAACTTTAATTTGCTGTTTTTTGGTGACTCGTTCTAGCAATTTAGGTTTTCAGGGCCTGTCACGCCCTGAAAAATATAGATGTAATCATGAATTTTTCATAGTTTTTTAGGTCATTAGACCAGCTTGAGATACCTGCTTACCCCGTTGAAATATCTTCTTTGGTTATCGAATAAAATAGTTTGAAAAATAATTTAAAATCAAAACAATTAACATTTTTGTATTTACACGCTGAAATCTTTTCAGCGAATATAGTTACAGGAAATGCAGGTGTCTCAATCGCTGGACAATCTAATGACGATTGTAACGGTGTATAATATGATGTTATTATAGCCATTTTTCAGCTGCTAATAAGCACTTTTGTAAAATTTTTGAAATAAAAATAAACTCGAAATCAGGAGACGGTTCGCGGTTCTCGTTAAGGTAAAGTTTCGAGGTACCTTAGCGCGCAAGCGAAAACATAGAATCGTAGCCATCGGCATGGTACCTATTCATCGTTCTGTTCCTGAAGAGTTACGCAAATCGTCTCCTGAAATCTCCTGAAGACTTATCAAAATCGCTGTTATTATTTCATCTTCAAGAAACCCTTCCCCGTCAAGACTTCACACATAGCTACTGGTCGCCAGTCTGCAGTTATCCTGAGCCTATAGGTACAGGACGTCAGCGCCGTTTGGACTAGGAGGCCTAACCTCAAGCAGGGATACACCTGGATAGGCATTACACACTCCTTCAACACACCGCGTCCGACGATCACGCCCGTCCAGTACAGATATATACATAATAACTCCAAAACAAATTTAAAAAAAAGTAGGATCTAACTAAAAAACTTTATCACAAATGGCTTTTAGCCTTAATGATCTATTATTTTATTATTTTTAGATTGAACAGTGTGCTTCAAACAATGTACATCATGTGACAGTAAGGGTGTGTTTTATCGACCAGAGAAGTTACACTTCGCCCCCTATTACATGAAACTGAAACATAACTGGAGAAATGTGGGTGCACTATGAGTACTCCTCTGCCTTACCCGTCGGGGGAAAAAGACATGATGATAAGATGTTTATGAAACTGTTATTATTATGTTTCAAGGTCTGTAACAAAAACTTTGCAGGTATCGTCTTTGTATTACACATTACAAAATATGTCTAGTAAGGAAATATACCGGGTTAAATACGTATGGAAAGTAAACCTACCCAATTTCAAATCAAACTTATTATAACTTTATATTGACTTAGAAACTTTTGTAACAGAATTGCTTCCGTACGTTGATGTACAAAGTATTTTGGGCCAAAGTAGCTATTTGATATTTTTGAACGAGTTTTTGGAACTCTAAATTACAATCTTTGCTATCATCATTTCATCATTCTCCTGCCCTTATCCCAATCTATTTGGGGTCGGTGCAACATGTCCCTTTTTTCCATACTTCTCTATTAGTCGTCATTTCGGTAGTTACCCCCTTTCTAGCTATGTCATCTTTCACACAGTGGGTCTTCCCCCACTCTTATAGCCATCGACATTCATACTCAAAACTTTCCTCACGACATTTTCCTCACGAATGAAATATTTGCCCAAATAAATAAAAAGTAAGGTGCACATAAGATCCAAGCTGTACATATCAGGAGGCCTTTCACTCCCATAAAAAATTAACAATTTGTAGTTAGAAATACTTAGAAAGAAGCCTATATAACACAAAAATTTAGAGATAAATCGTGATCTTAGTGGCACGATGTACAGTTTCTTTCACCAATTGAATAGATTACGACCACTGGCTGTGAGAGCCGCGGCCATATCTCACGAGTTCCACTGACAGCTATTATTAAATTCCGTCTGAAGAGCACTAGTATATTTTGTCATCGTAGGTGAAATAGTAGACATGTTTCTACCTCAGAAAGCACTGGAACAAATAGCAAAGTAGGTGTGCTTTTGTACACGAGTATGATTGATACCCATAAAAGAAAACTACCGAGTGGGTGGGATATAATCTACTTTGAAATTTTTGGGCATTTCCCACTAACCTTGCCAGCGACTTCGCCCGCAATCCTCTTTTTTCCCTATCCTGTAGGAGTTTCGAAAAAGCCTTATTCCTTGTCTACATCAGTTTTTTAGGCTTAGGCGTTGGTGAATCAGTCGGAGAGTGAGCCTGGAGTTTTCTTTTTATTATATGTGTTGATAAAAACCGAGGTTTTATATAAAACTAGCTGACCCGACAGACGTTGTCCTGTCCAAATTTCAATAAAGCATACAAAATACCTATAGAAAATATACTTTCATTTTTCCCGAATTTTCCCGGCAACTTTTCCTATTTTTTTTCTCTTCATAAAAACTATACGAATATTTGACCCCATGGTATGGGGTGTTGTTGTATGGGTCTTTCAAAAATATCGCGGGTTTGTGAAAACAATTTAATTTTTTTGAGGAAACTCGACTCAATACCTGGTGCATTGCGTCGGGTTAGATTGTGCCAGTGAACGATGTTGTAGTTTCATTTCTGAAGCCTATTGTTGCTGATATTGTTTGCTCCGTGGTCTTGTAGACAAGCGACTGGCGACTATCGAATCAAAGTTTAGGCTTAAGCTTTTGCCGATGGCTTTCCTAGCTTAGTCGCTATTAAACCTCTTTTTTAAGTTTCCGCATTATAAATAAATACTCCCGTGTAACCTACTTATGACCAATAGTCAAACTCACATTGATATATTTATTACTAAGTAGGTACAGCGACAACGTTCAAGTTCTATCGTTTATCTTCTGAAAAATAAAAGGTGATTATCGACCAATAGAAATTTATTAAAGGTGCAAGTCCGAGATGGGCTGCAGACTGCAACCGCAAGCGACACTGCGGCTAGCGGCTGCGACTGCGGTTGACCGCAGTGCTGCCTGCGGTCGCGGTTGCTTCTATTCCAAGCGCGGCGGCATGCCGTTGCTGCACAATGCATAGAACCACGCCTCAGTCACTCCAGTACCTTCGTGTGAGACAGAATGTCGTTCATAACTCTCTGCGGTTCGCAACACTACTGGCGCTGCAGTCTGCGGAATCAATTTCATTGAGATTCATAAAGACAAGTGGTGTCGCTTGCCGGTTGCGGTTGCAGTTTGCGGTCCGCAGCCCATCTCGGAAAGGTTCTATAGGTACAGGCAACATAATAAACAAGTAAGAATAAAATAGTGTAAAGGTTTTTGTTCACGATGAACCAGCAAGTCCACATTCTAGTTCACTTTTTTACATACCTAGTGAAATTGTTAACTACAATATTTTGCTGGTTAATCATGAAAAAAAAACCGTTGTTTTTTCGAGTCGGGAGTACTTGACGTGTATGCGTCAGTAAGTATTAATAACAATAATATAATAATAACCCCACCGCCGTATCTCTACGTTGACATCGTGGTGGGGCTTGCACGCTCCTGAACTAGGTCTGTGCCGGTAGAGTTTACTTTGCCGGAACAGGTTTAGAATGAGGAAGAGAGATACAGAATCCTGCAGGGCAGCATGTGGCAAGCTGCTGGGCAGTAGTAACCCCACGGACCCTAATTCCCGGCAGAAGTCTTGTTCCTCATTCTTGGCTTGCCTTTATTGACCGGCTGGAGAGAACACTGACGACGATCAGAACTCCCACCTCATTCTTGCCTTTATTGACCGGCTTGAGTGGAGATTCGCAAGAGCAAAGAAAGTGTTCTAGTAAGTGCTGGTAGGGATCTTGACCATATTCCGGGCTCTGAGATTGTATTGATAGTCGTGGAATACCTCTCCACTACTCAAGCACCTAAGGATATGTTGCCCCCTTGACGCTACGTCACTAAGTGCTAGCGACAGTTTCCGGGGGCAAATTATTGAGTGTGCCTTATTTCATTAAAAGCGTCTATCGGGCCTCTGAGATTTGGCTTCGGACCCTCGTATCCAATGATCCGGGACCTCAGGGTCCAGAGAAACTTGATATTTCTCGGGACGTAAAAATAACTATATAAAAAACTGACTGTACAGGGTATATCAGAAAGGTGTGGTCAAGTTTAAGGGTGTGATACAGACCATCAAACTGAACAACTTTCTATAGAGAAAGTTGTTCAGTTTGATGGTCGTTACGATTTGGTTCTATAGAGAACCAAATCGTAATCGCGAAAAAATTATCAAATTGTCCCGTACAAAACTTCAATAGGTGGGTACCTACCTACTCGACCCAAGTGTATGGGAAGGCTGATCATTTTTTCACGTTTACGTTGTTGATCCCATGGAGAAGTTTGAAGGTGTGGTACACACAGTAGGCTGCATCAATTAGGTACCCAACTGATGCCAGTTGGGTACCTAATTGATGCAGCCTACTGTACACCCTGTATAGGTATTGGCCATATTGGTAGACCAATAAACAAAAAAAGAAAAAGAATTGTCGCGTCTCTTTGCAGGAACCTTAAATTGAGAACAAGGTAAGTACGTATTGCCAGTAACTACATATTAGATGGGCACGTTTTCCACTACTAAGTTAAAGTCATGAAGCGGAATCCCCAGGGCAATAAACGTAACGCAACTATGTATTTTATTGCCATACGGTTCACTTTTTTATATATAAATGGACACGTTGGGGCTCGTGGCTAAATAATAACAGCCACAGGGGCCGAGCTACGCTTTCCGAGGTCGGTCCGTGGATGAATGACCAGCATCCATTACATATCGAGATCCTTCCGTGCCTCGGAACGCACGTTAAGCCATTGGTCCTAGCTGTCATTAAAATTTGTGGATCTTTGATAGTCGTTACGGGTAGTCAGAAGCCCGTAAAACTGACAAACAGTCTTACCGAGGGGTATCGTATTACCCAGTTGCTGGGTTGTGGATGTCAGATAAATAGTTGCTCCTTGTAAAATACGTAGTAGTAGTAGTATCAGGTAGTCAGCTGCATCCGGTTAGATTGGAAGTCAACCCCACATAGTTGGGAAAAGTCTAGGCAAATGACTTAGAGACACACTAATACTTCAAAATTATTTATTTGTGTTGTGGAACTTACTCCATACAAACATAAACAATTGAAAATTAATAACAATAAATCTGTTATAAATAAATCCTACTCATCGAATCAATGATTATATAATATATAATCATTGATTCGATGAGTAGGATTGTTGACTGTTATTGTTTTCTATATTATAGAAAACAATAACAGTTGAACACAACAATTCTCATAACAATTAGGTACATATTATTATGTAAATATATAAGTATCTGGGCGATTGAGCTCTGCTCGGATGAAAATAGAGAAAATGAATTTTCTCAGATACGAGACCTAGCTAGATCGATTTTTTGCCCCCGTAAACTCCTTTAATAACCCCCTAATCAAAAAGCATAGACACATCAATTGCTAAAAAATATTTTCTATTTTAATGCACTTTTAGTAAAAGGCACATAAATTAGCATGATGGCCGACTTTGAATGATTCAGTTTTTTGTTTACGCTATTCAATTTAGTTGCATTATCGAAAATTTTATTTTACGGCGAAAGTGAACCGTGTGTCATGGCCATTTATAGGAGTTTGAGTTCAACGTCGCCCCACAAACACCAAACTACCTGTCAAATTCACCAGTGTCAACTAACAGATGTCAATTTCCTGTGACTGTTACAATTGTGCTCCCATGCCTATCAAGTCTTTAGATATGTGTTCAGATAACGAGAACAATGTAAGTAATAATAGGGATGATGACTAAAAATTTTTTTTGACCGTCATGTATGTACATTTTTTTAAATTATTGGATACCTATTTTTTCTTTTTAACGTAATTAATAGATTATGGCGATACATTGAGTTAAAATGTGGCATGACGTTTTTTTTTTGCATCTCGTAGTTGACCACAGATCGTCGAGTCGATCGTTGAATGGTCGTTGTTGATGACAGACCGTGACTACTTAAAAGCCTCCACCCGGGGCATAAAACTAATTATAAACTAAGCACGCTAAGGGCACCCCCAGTAGGCTCGGCTTGGGGCGTCGCTGGGGGAAAGACAACAAGATGGGTCAGGCTGGATCATATTTAGATAATTATTATTATCTGGAGGATTTAAAGCTACAGGCTACGCCACCAGCTGGCACTTTTTCACCGCGCAAGGGTCGAGGAGGATGTGGCATGACGTCCCTCCTTGCTAAATTTTATACGCAGTTTGTTATAGTTGTGACGTAGTGAGCCCACCACTCCCCAAATTTAATACGTTTTATCTAAGTAATTTTTTATTCATATTATAAATAAAAAAATAGGTGTCTTTATTATCTTTATTATCTGACTGATGGACTAAATAGAATTTCTTTTCCTTTACCCAGGCATCATCCGTATTGTGTGGTTTGTGCCAACAAGACACCCGCTGTCTCTTGTTAATTAATATCTTCGTAAAGGTAGAACAGTGTGCACATGACTTAGTTTTAATCTGAATTCTGAATTCATCTATCCACAATAACAGTAGGTAGATAAAGACTGGTGTTTCTACGGAAGGTTTTATTACAGTGAAAAGCAAATACAGGGAATAAGTGTTGTAAAAAAACTTTTTTACAAAAAAATACAACCGACTTCCAAAAACAACACTACAAAGTGAAAAATAACTTTAATTTCTGAAGTCGGTGTCTAGTTAAATGTATTTTCGTTTTTTGCCACCAACTTCCGAAATTAAAGTTATTTTTCACTTTATAGTGTTGTTTTTGGAAGTCGGTTTGTATTTTTTTGTAAAAAAGTTTTTATTTTTCACTTTTTAGTTGTGTACCCCACACAAATTCTAATACCTGTACCTGCAAAACAAACTAGAACATCATCCATATAAAAGTGGAGAAAAAATACGTATTATTGAAGCTAACTCAAAAACTACCAAAGTAAAGTTAATCAATTTTATATGGGACCAACTGTGATGACCCTCTCGAATAAAACAAAAGAAATCCAAATCGGTCTAGCCATCTTCGAGTAATCGGGGAACATATATAAAAAAAAAAGGTTCCGACGAATTGAGAACCTCCTCCTTTTTGAAGTCGGTTAAAAAGAGCTCTAATCATGCCGACTAACTGTCTTGCAGTTTGGCAGGTTTGAAAAATTTGTAAGTGTTTGGCCCAAATAAATGTTTTTTTTTTAGATAATTAGATTTTAGGTTGTAGACAAAAAACTTTAGTATGAGGTTTTCCTGGGTTTGATTCTCAGGTCAGGCTCGAGGAGCTCGTGGCTAAGTAATAACAGCCGCACGGGTCGATCCATCAGGTTAAGCTACGCTTGCCGGGGTTGGTCCGTGGATGGGTGACCATCTTTACATACCGAGACTCCTCCGTGCCTCGGAAAGCACGTTAAGCCGTTGGTCCCGGCTGTCATTCGTGGATCTTTGACAGTCGTTACGGGTCGTCAGAAGCCCCAAAGTCTGACAATCAGTCTTACCAAGGGGTATCGTATTACCCAGTTAATGGGTTGTGGAGGTCAGATAGGCAGTCGCTCCATGTAAAATAATGGTATTCAGCTGCATCCGGTTAGACTGGAAGCCGACCCCAACATAGTTGGGAAAAGGCTAGGTAGATTGATTGATTCTCAGGTCAGGCAAAGTATTACTAGATTTTTCCATTAGGAATTTCTCAGAAGCAGCCCGGAGTCTGGATTTTTTATGCCCAGCTGAACAAACACAACTGACGAAATGTGGGTGTAGTAGGTACAAATGATGTTATGTATTAATGTTATAATTTTTATGTCGTGGGATTTTTGGCTACCGTTTTATTTATTTGCATGTACATATTAGATAAACTAACAGATTTAAAACAATAATATGTACATGGTATAAAAAAAGGAGGGGACAGGATCATAGGGCATCAAAAAATTCTTCCGCATCGCTGTCAACAGGAAAAGTGCCCAAAAGGCTGGCAGCATTGCCACGTTGTATGGCAATGCTACCGTTTTTGATATTAATCTTGTCATCATCACCTTGAAAATTCAATGCTCTAATTCTCTGACACAATCACCGCTGCATCGCACTTGGAAAAAGATTTGTAGATGTCTAATATATCTGGTCCGTTGCATTATGATAGCCCGCAGGTTTGCACGCTGTACGAATGATGTAAAAATCACCTTGTTTAAAGCCTACTGCCAATCTTTTTACACTTCTAGCCTGTGGGTGAAATATACGCAGCGGACCTACAACGCCTTGCGCGTCCGATACAACAATGCCTTCAGGGCAATGTTGGGTTTGCCTCGCTACTGTAATGCGTCTGATATATTTGCGCGTGCACGAACAGACGATTTCTACGCTATCTTACGCAAGAGAGTCGCCTCAGTTATGAGCAGAGTGAGGGAGGATTCCAATATTATCTTGAGGACATTGAGTGGTAAAGTCGACAGTCCCTTCCTTGGGCATTGGGTACATACGCATTTGTGTACACGGTGTCTGTAGGGACGCGGTCGGGGTGAAGTTGTGGCTGGTGGATGAAGTTCTTACCTATATTAGAATTGTATTCATTGGTTATGGTGTTGCCCAATTAACGTTTAATTATAATATGTCATTACTAACATACTTTTGTAAGTACCTATATTGTTACTAACCAAAATATGGATATACCTTGTCCGAAATAAATATTTTGAATTTGAATATTTGAATAATCGTATTCTATGGTAAAGGATGGTGCTGGGCTGCTGGCAACCTGATAGGATCTCTTTGTAGCCTTATCATAACACCAACTGCTTTTCACGGCCCACAATAGTTTGTAAAACAAATACCTCCATTCAATCGTTTATATGGACTTTTATTAACCGACTTGAAAAAGGAGGAGGTTCTAGGTTCTATAGTCGTCTGTATGTATTGTTTTGTATGTATGTTCGTCGATATTTATGGACTGATTTTGTTTTTTTTTTTATTTGTCCTAGGTATAGGCTCCTGAGGTCCCATATTATTGTGTTAGCTTCCACAATACATATTTCGTGTACTTTTTGTATGTTGACCGATGATGTTATTAGTTCCTTTCACTGTTGTTTACAAAGCAAGTAGGCATGGTATACGAATTTGTGTGAGGTAGGTGCAAAAACTAAAAAGAGAAAAATAAATAACTTAAAAATAAAAAATTTTTTTCCTGAGTAAGTTTTGTAAACTTTGCCTGATAAAAACAAAAATAATGCGGTGGCATAGTGTGTTATTTATTTTTAGAGTTCCTATTTACTAACAAGAACAAAAACATCAAACAACATCGCAGTTTGCTGGCACACATTTCATGAACACGTCAATCATGTCAGTGTCACTGTTGATGACTGAAGTGTATCTTTAAATCAGATAGTGTAAACTTTCCGATCCATATCGACAAGACTAATGAATGACGGGCATTTGAATAGAGCTGAACATAGCTCTACTATTGAGACTAGTTCACACCATCCACATCACATCACGACTCGATTATTATGGATTTTTCAACACATCAATTTTTCAAACATTATTGGCATCAGGTACTTCAGATTTACCCTGCGCCCTAACCGAAAGCGATTGTCATGCGAATACGCGATTACGCGATCGTTTACGCGAATCATGACGTACCATACACGACTTAATTTCTTTTAAAAAACAACCCTAATTGCACATTATCGATCGGAGTTCGTTTCATTTTGAAACAAATTGCTAATCCATTGCTTCATATGTTAGAAAAATTTGTTTGCTCAACAACGTAAATAACGCAATGAATGTTGTTGAACTGTCAAAATTAAACCAACTCCGATTGATAATGTGTTACGCAATTAGGGTGCCGAAAGCGACTAGCGCTACAGTCACTTTCAGTTAAGACTCTGCCTCAGGCACTTACATATTTGTACAATCGTACATGCTCATGCTCAGGCTCATGCCATGTCATGTGGTTTTGGCACAGAGCTCACCTTGAAAAGGAACCATGTGCCGACGCCAGTATTGTGCCGTAGCGATACCAATATGTGTCTCATTGTAGACAAGGTTTTACCGACAGAGAACGAAGAGTAAGTTTAATCATACGTTTCGTTAATAGTTAGTTACGCAAACTGTCAAATGCAAGCGCGGCACAGTTAAATCAATCGTTTGGGCAATAGTAGGTATGGACTTCTAACACCTAGTGTACTGTAGATATCGCTAGAATATTTCCCTACATTGACAGTAATTACAACAAATTTATGACCAGCATGCCCATTATTTGGATTTATAAAAAAGACAGCTTTTCTTATGTTATTGAAGAAAATAAATCGCAAAAGTTCTTTTCATTAAAAAATCTTAAAATTCTGTGATGGGTTTTTATTTTTCATGACATGACATTATTGTTAACTTAATCATAATCCCTTTTAAAAACTCATCCAGTCTGAATTTACACGAGGATATTTTGAACGATTAAATGCCACCAGCTCCTCAACAGCCGGAGATGACATTATTAATTTGTACAAAGCTTCCCCACTCAACTGTGTATTGTTCGTTATAAAACTCCACCCAGGAAATTGATATTCCAATCGACTTCAACTTTTCCGTCTTAAATTTATATAAATTATTAAAAAAATCTATTACGCTTCTTTCAACTAGCTTTAGGTATTCGAGTCTCCATCCGCGTGTAAGGCCCAGACTCCTCCGTAGCGGAGACGAGACGAGAGGAGAGGAGATGTGTTTTAAACAACCAATAGAATTTCACTATTTACACATCTCGGCTCCACTCAGCTTCGGTGGACACCACTGAGTGGAGATGTATCATAATTGTATGGCGCGATCGAAGCGGAGATATGAGCTGTGCGTCGCAAGCTGGCGACGGCGCATAGCGGAGACGAGAGCGAAGATGTGAGCGGCGTGCAGTGAGCGGCGTGCGTTCATCTCAACATCCAACGCTCGCTGCACGCAGCTCAGTTCCGCTATAGCCAGCACAAATCTCCACTCCAGTCTAGTCAGTACGCATCACAGCTTCGGTGGATACACCCTAGCTGAAAAACATCTCTTCTTGTCTCCGCTTCGGGCATCTCAGCACATCTCCGCTTTGGTGGACTCCGGGCCTAAGATTTGTATTTTCCTGGAATTAAAAGTATCCCCGTTCTTTCTGAGGCCAAAATAGCCCTCGGTAAAATTTTTGGGAAATTCTGTTTGGTATTTCAGTATCAATTATACGGACTATTAATAGTGAAAGAAATATTTAGCGATGGACATTCAAATCAATCTTTGGTGACCGACTATTAATTTTTTGGTTAGCAATATTAATGATCGGTAAATAATTTTGAACCGCAAAACGTATCGTAGTGACTGACGTGCAAATTCGTGGAATATATACAATAATGTACTTATTTCAACTTTCGTAAGCAAATTGTGCTCCTGATGCTCAAAATATAACATCTTAAACGTATGATCACAAATGTCTTCAGAATGGGGCTTCCCCATAGGCTACTAAGGTGAACGAATGAAGGAGTTTGGGTCAGCCCTCAACATTTATCATTTTGTACCAAGTGCAAGTAGGTACCTAATCACCCTAATAACAAAAAGGCTTCCATATTTTTTTCTCAACTCGGTCGACTTAATCCGGCGGCACCAAGCCAGGACAAGATGAGGGACTCAAGGACCGAGTAGAAGGAAAAAGAAGAAGAATGCGGCATTCTCCTAATCCTTTAGCTATTATATTATACAGGGTCAAATTAAATTAGCTAGCAAAACCCCACACACGTGATGGGTATGGATATTTCCACCCGGCGCTGCTTCGTACGGTTTTGCGACTTGACAAAACATGAGAGTTTTTATATTATATATAAGTTAAATATAAATGTATTATGATTATAATCCTTCCGGAATAAATCCTCTAAATGATAGTGAAAACCGCATCAAAATCCGTTGCGCACTTTGGAAGAATAACGCGGCCACACATACAGACATGAAAAGCGACTTTATTTTATAATAAGTATAGATATAGATATAGATTTGTGGGTGACAATAAATTCTCTTTCCTACTCCGTAATAATAACTTCTTTCGGTTTGAGTCAAACTGAAAGAAGTTTAGATTTACTCAAATACAGGCCAAATGTCAAACCGTTTGACTATAACAGTTGGCCTGTATTTAAATAAATCTCTATAATGGTATGAATCCGTACACTGGTTTGTTTAAATTATTTATCAAGAAATTTGGCGTAAAATGCAATCACGTCTCAATAAATTGCCGGAGCAGTGAGCTCGAAACTTAGCAATTAGTCTCACGGGCTAATTACACATCGATACTTCTTTATCCACTCCGATATTTAGGATTTTCTAAACAAATTCTAATTATACAAGACTAGTTTTTGCCCGCTGCTTCGCCCGCTTGGAGGTCGGAAATTATCCCATAGGAACGTATATCCGGAAAAAAAGTACGCTATGTCCTAATCCAGGTCATGGTTTACCCATGTGCTAAATTTCATCCAAATCCGTTAGGCCGTTTTAGCGTGAAAGGGTAACAAACAAACAAACAAACTCACATTCACATTTAAACTTAACTAGCTGCGCCGCGCGGTTTTACCCGCGTAGACCGAGATAAAAAGTAGCCTATGTGTTAATCCAGGGTATAAGCTATCTACATACCAAATTTCATCCAAATCATTCCAGCCGAGCGTGAAGAAGTAACAAACATACAAACACACACACACAATCACAAACTTTCGCCTTTATAATATTAGTGTGATATATTCCGTCTAATTTCCAACTTGGTTTCAACTGCTATAAATTAGGAAAGCTGGGCCCAGAATAAACCCTCATTTCAATGATTATGTGGAAAAATCCAAAGAATATTTAATGTTGATGATTCATGTCAAATTTTCATTTACTATAATCTTACAATAACCTATTTGTTGCTGATTCAATGGCCTTAATAAATGGCTTAAGGGGACTACAGGACCTAAACGCAACTAAGCGCAAGTTTTATATAATGCCTAATAAAAGTATACAAGGTTGATATGAGCGAGAGGCATTAAATTAAACCACATATACTTTGTATCGTTTTCAGCCTCTTTACTAAAAATCAGATAAATAGAAGCAATAGTTTAGTTACAGGATTATTTTTTAGTTTTTTCTTTGTTGAAACACGACGTATCTGCCCTAACAGCTGACTAAGTATGTTGTTGAAAATTCTGTCGTTTAAAGGTGTATGACCCTAGATATGTATGCGTCGGTACCTACGCATAGTTATCAACGGTCATACACCTTAAAACGACAGAATTTTTGACGCGACGTTGCCGTTTTGTCACGCACGTCAGTGGAAATGTCTACAAAGGATGTTTACATTATAATTAGATCATTAAGCTATTTTATTTGTTCGAAAAAAGTTTTTTCTTATTTTTCTTCTAAACTTTTATTTAATAGTTCCGAGTTAACACTATGCATCTATAGTATTATGTGGTTTAATTTAATGCCTCTCGCTCATATCAACCTTGTATGATCTACTGCTGTAATCAGAAAAATATAATAGGTCTTTACCTATGAAATTGCCGTTTTGTATGAAAAAATTTAAACGAATTTTTTTCATGCATTTTTTATTTGTATTAATCGAAGTAATCACTCATGCAATCAATGCATCTTTGCCAACGCAGTGGCAGTTTATTGATGCCCTTCTTAAAGAAATCAGCTGGACGGGAGGCAACGAATTCTTCAAAGGCATTTTGTACTGCCTCTCGGGTATTGAATTTTTTTCCCGCCAAGAAGTTATCCAAATTCTGGAAAAAGTAGTAGTCTGTAGGCGCAAGGTCTGGTGAGTAGGGCGGATGACGGAGAGCTTCCAACCCCAGTTCTTGCAACTTGGAGACCGTCTGCTGTGCAGTATGAGGTCGCGCGTTGTCGTGCAGGAGCAGCGGAGACGAGCGATTGACCAATGCTGGTTGGAGATGTGCCAGCTTCTCCATCATTGTGTTCAGTTCTTCACAGTACACATCTGAAGTAATGCTCATCCCGTTTGGTAAGAAGCTGTGATGAATCACACCGGCGCTAGACCACCAAACAGTGACCATCACTTTTCTAGGGGTAAGTTTTCGTTTAGGGCATTGTTTAGGTGCTGAACCAGGATCCAACCAACTTGCTGAGCGCTTGCGGTTATCAAACAGAATCCATTTTTCATCGCAGGTAACAATGCGGTTCAAAATTCCTTCATTTGTGTGTCTGTTGAGCAGTGCAAGGCACGTCTCGACGTGTACTTCGCGCTGGCGATCATTGAGTTCGTGGGGCACCCATTTGTCAAGCTTTTATACCTTGCCAATTTGACGCAAATGGACCAATATTGTTTTGACGCTAACGTCGAAAGCTGCTGCTAATTCAGCCGTAGATTGTGTATCATCAGCTTCCACAATCGCCTTTAATTCGTCATTGTCGACCAAAGTCTTCGGACGACCGCGAGGTTCATTTTTCAGGTCGAAATTTCCAGAACGGAAGCGAGCAAACCAATAACAAGTGGTGCGTTGGTTTGTAGTGTTAGCTCCGTAAACGTCGTTGATGTTGCGTGCCGCTTGTGCCGCGTTGCTGCCACGACGGTACTCATATTCCATAATTACTCGAATTTTTAACGTATCCATGATGACGAAAAAGATTGAAATGCGATGAAAATGTAACACTAATCAATAAACAAATGACTACTTTTGGAAAAAAAAATCCATGTTTTTAAAATAAAATAAATTTGAAATTAGAATTCTTAGCCAAACAAAAATTATTTTGATTTGAAATGGCCAGTACTGCAGAACGGCAATTTCATAGGTAAAGACCTAATATAATATTCTTCAGGATATACATGCTAGTTTGATAGTGTATTGAAAACATAATACAACTTATTTGAACAAAAAAAAATGAACAAGATACCTCTATAAAATTCTTTTAACGATACGACCGCACTTTAGGCCCAGTAGTCCCCTTAACAAAAAAAAACATTAGGTAACTGCAATTCTCACATAATAGGTCTTTCGACTGCGTCATTATCCTTCATAGGTTTTTTATTTTCTTCAACGATAAGACTGAAAATGGTACGCAAGTAATGTAAAAAAGAAATCTAAGTTAACCACACAAATTCATGTTTATATTAAAACGCCGACGACTTTACTTTGGTATTAAAATTTATTCATGCTAGCTCTCTTTAAGACGATACGTAGACGAAAAGTTCAACACGTGTGTACTACGCAGTACCTACATATGCGTAGGTATACATAAGTTAAGTACTTTTTCATGTAGGTACTTTTTAGTAGTGGAAGCGGCTAGAGCTACCTATGAATACAACATTGTTTCGAGTTCTTCGGGAGACATAGACATCTTTTCTAACAATCTTGCTAAGTTCAAACGTTTAATTCGGGCACGATTTTCAGACCCTGTTTTATGTTGACGTATCGACAGGTCACACACATTTATCATGTTATATTGTTAATAATTGCTCTTTATAGTTCCTATTCATTGTTGCCTCTTTCATTGTATTATTTGTGTTTTAGAATATCTTAATGTTTTAATTATTTTATTTTTTTTTTAAATTTTACTCTTCAATTGTTTACTATTTAACCCGTGTTTTAACTCCAAATGTTTAATTTAATTTTATGTTCATGTATTGTTTAATTTAATATTCTTTAATTTTTCTTTGATTTAAATTTGATTGTGTTTAACTACTTAAACTCATACAATTCTAAACTATGTTTAAAATGATGATGTATGCATGATGTGTTCTCCTATAACTGAAGGAGCACAAATCTTCAAAGTACCTACTTTGTATAATAATGCATGTAATGTGTATCCTTTGTTGGAGTTCCTTTCTGAATAAAAATAAAATAAAAATAGAGCTATCAGCAAACTTTTGTTTACTTTTATGAAATATTTTGTTTTATACATGATAAGATGTTAAGTGCCACAAACTTATCTGACCTGCACCCTAATTGCGTAACACATTATCAATCGGAGTTGGTTTACTTTGAAACAAATTGCTAATCCATTGCTTCATATGTTCGAAAAATTTGTCTGCTCGACAACGTAAATGTTGAACTGTCAAAATGAAACCAACTCCAATTGATAATGTGTTACGCAATTAGGGTGCTGGTAACGGCGCCGATTTCGATGAACAAAATATGACAAGCCTTGTCACTTTTCATAGTGATTTCGTTAGTTCCAATTAAAGCCAGGTCAGATAAGTTTGTGGCATTTTATGGATTTGTTTTGACTTTTCATTGATTCGATTAGACTTTTTTATGTTCATATGTTCGTATGTTTTTATATTAAGTCTTAAATAAAAAGAAAAAATATTTGTGTCAAAATATTTCTCATACTACAAAAATAGTTTTAAAAGTAAACAATTCATTGGTAGAGAACCTCGATTTATTGTGTACCTGTAAAAATCAAAATTCAATAAAAATGTCGGCAGCAATGGAGGCCAGACTAATATTTATGGAAATCTTTAACAAAGATTTACTCATAACCGGCTTTGGATTGGATTTACTCTCCCACAATACGTCACGCAAAGCCTACAACGATATTTTGAATAATACATTCGAGTATCTAGTATTCCTCAAAGCGCAACTGTTTTTAAGCGCAACCATCTAAGCGCAACTAAATTATTCCTCTAAGCGCAACCATCTAGGCGCAACTAAATTATTCTACAAAGCGCAACCACCTAAGCGCAACTAAATTATTCCACAAAGCGCAACCATCTAAGCGCAACTAAATTATTCCCCTAAACAGTTGCGCTTTGAGGAATACCCCAAAATTCACTCTATTTCTGAGGTATCTAGGATATATCTTGAGGGACTCACGGCTGATAATAACAACCGCACGGGTCGATCTAAGGTTAAGCTATGCTTGCCATAAACCATTATATATCGAGACCGTTCCATGCCTCGGAAAGCACGTTAAATCGTTGGTCCCGGCTGTCATTTGTAGATCTTTGACGTTTTTCGTTACGGATAGTTAGAAGCTCGAAAGTCTCTGACCAGTCTTATCAACGAGTACCGTATTACCTAGTTACTGGGTTGTGGAGATGAGATAGGTAGTCGCCTCATGTAAACTACTAGTATTCAGCTGCATCCGGTTAGACTGGAAGCCGTCCCCAACATAGTTTGGAAAAGGCTAGGTAAATGATGACTCACTCTATTTCTAATTATATTCGATTTCATTAAAAACACAAAACATACAAAAAAATCTATTGACTAGAGTTCTTCAATTAAAACGGAATCATTTAAATAACGCGTTTTCAATTGTTTTCTTTCTGTAGAAGAATCAGTCAAGTTTTTATTGCACCTTTTAAAACGTGGGTTGTCTATTGAATTATTCAAAGCATTATTAGACTTAAGTACATGAATTTTTATATTGTAGTTGAAGGACCGCGTTTATTTGAAGGTGAACTTTGTCTTACGTAGCCGACCAATCAATCTTGTCGAAATATTAACAGTCCTAAGATGACCCTATACTGAAAATTAATCATAATGTCTGAGCTGTCACAAGCATCGTCACGTGTTTTAAATTGGTTTGTATTTAATCGAAGCTCGTATAATTTTCTCATTTTGCTTTCGCTCCTAAACTGCGAACAATTTGGATGTAGCGCTCGCCGGCCGCCTGCCGCAGCATTGCTCGGTACGCTCGCTCGGCTCGCGCGCGGTTTGTTTCTAACCTAACCTAACCTATTCGGTCGGTGTGCCCTAGCATAGTGATAAAAGGCCAGAAATTTTAAAACAGGCTCCATTATTTAAAAAGTGAACATCATTATAAGGTCAATAAGTTTTTACAGGATCAATTAAATATTTCCCTTTTAGAAATAAATTCTAGTTTTCTGTCTGTCATGTCCTTTTAATCCACATGAGTTTAACTACCACTCAGTGATATGAAAAAAGACCTAACTCATGAACAAAAAACTCATTTAAACACTTTTATTTTTACCTAACATTGCTGGGCAGTAAACCGCGTACGGATTCCAAATTGGTAATATTCTCTTATATCGTATAAAAATGAGCACATTTTAGCATCAAAACGCAATCATTATACGGCCCTATTTCTTTTTAGTGTATGAGAGTCCTTTCTTTGAATAAAAAAGTTTATTTTCAGGGGTTTCACTCCATTCATAGCAAAGAATAACGACATTGCAAAATTCGTGTCTTATATTAGTTATTATAATATTTTATGTAATAAAGAACGATGAAACGATGAAAGTCACACACATAAATCTTCTGTCGACGAATCCTATACTATTAAATGATCAATATTTTTAACCACGTTTTCGAGAACGGCTCTAACGATTTCGATGAAAGGTGCAATATACGGGTTTACGGGGGCGAAAAATCAATCTAGCTAAGTCAATCTGGGAAAATTCGTTTTCTCTATTTTTACCCGACCAGAGCTCGGTCGACCAGATACTATATTATTAATAGGTCTTTACCTATGAAATTGCCGTTTTGTATGAAAAAATTTAAACGAATTTTTTTCATGCATTTTTTATTTGTATTAATCGAAGTAATCACCCATGCAATCAATGCATCTTTGCCAACGCAGTGGCAGTTTATTGATGCCCTTCTTAAAGAAATCAGCTGGACGAGAGGCAACAAATTCTTCAAAGGCATTTTGTACTGCCTCTCGGGTATTTAATTTTTTTCCCGCCAAGAAGTTATCCAAATTCTGGAAAAAGTAGTAGTCTGTAGGCGCAAGGTCTGGTGAGTAGGGCGGATGACGGAGAGCTTCCAACCCCAGTTCTTGCAACTTGGAGATCGTCTGCTGTGCAGTATGAGGTCGCGCGTTGTCGTACAGGAGCAGCGGAGACGAGCGATTGACCAATGCTGGTTGGAGATGTGCCAGCTTCTCCATCAGTGTGTTCAGTTCTTCACAGTACACATCTGAAGTAATGCTCACCCCGTTTGGTAAGAAGCTGTGATGAATCACACCGGCGCTAGACCACCAAACAGTGACCATCACTTTTCTAGGGGTAAGTTTTCGTTTAGGGCATTGTTTAGGTGCTGAACCAGGATCCAACCAACTTGCTGAGCGCTTGCGGTTATCAAACAGAATCCATTTTTCATCGCAGGTAACAATGCGGTTCAAAATTCCTTTTTTTTTTTTTTTTCCTCTTTATTTATTATTAGGGACTTTTATACAGTTGTACATGCCAGTCCCATCGGAGCTTATAATGTAAAACGTAACAACACAAACTTAATTAAACTATAAGCAGCTCCGGAGTTAGGTGACGACAAAATATGATGGAACATGCAAACATCGTTCAAAATTCCTTCATTTGTGTGTCTGTTGAGCAGTGCAAGGCACGTCTCGACGCGTACTTCGCACTGGCGATCATTGAGTTCGTGGGGCACCCATTTGTCAAGCTTTTTTACCTTGCCAATTTGACGCAAATGGACCAATATTGTTTTGACGCTAACGTCGAAAGCTGCTGCTAATTCAGCCGTAGATTGTGTATCATCAGCTTCCACAACGCCTTTAATTCGTCATTGTCGACCAAAGTCTTCGGACGACCGCGAGGTTCATTTTTCAGGTCGAAATTTCGAGAACGGAAGTGAGCAAATCAATAACAAGTGGTGCGTTGGTTTGTAGTGTTAGCTCCATAAACGTCGTTGATGTTGCGTGCCGCTTGTGCCGCGTTGCTGCCACGACGGTACTCATATTCCATAATTACTCGAATTTTTAACGTATCCATGATGACGAAAAAGATTGAAAAGCGATGAAAATGTAACACTAATCAATAAACAAATGACTACTCTTGGAAAAAAAAAATCCATGTTTTTAAAATAAAATTAATTTGAAATTAGAATTCTTAGCCAAACAAAAATTATTTTGATTAGAAATGGCCAGTACTGCAGAACGGCAATTTCATAGGTAAATACCTAATATATACCTATTAGGTAGGTAGATACTTATATTACCTAGGTGTGTTATGAGTCCTTATGACTAAAAATAAAAATATTTGGTAAGAAACAATGAAATAGTTTCTGAAAAAAAAACCGGTCAAGTGCGTGTCGGACCACGCGCAATAGGGTTCCGTAGTTGGGATGAATTTATCCCAAGAACAAACTTAACATTGTAGTTGAAAAACATGTTCTCCCATACATTCCAACTGTATATGTAAGTTTGTAGGTACTCATAATATTGAGAGATTTACCATGTTATTTTAAGACCACAGACTTCTTATAGATTTTCCTGTAACCTAGAGGTAAAGATTTATTTTCTGTATTTTTGTCAAAATTTTAGGCTCAGTAGTTTTGGAGATAAGAGGGGGAATTGTCAATTTTCCTCTATTTTCTTAAATAACTTTAAAATACTTTATATTAAAATTATAAAAAAAATATATTTGAGACCCTCATATAAAAAAATTTAGAAAATAAAAAAAAAACATTTGCAAACTATACCGGTTTGCAAATCTTTTTTTTTTATTTTCTAAATTGCCCCCCAAAAGTAACCCCCACATTCAAAATTCATTCATTTACTTTACCCGTCCGTGTTTGTGTCGCAGAAATTCATATGTGTACCAAACAACTTAATCGGTCCATTAGATTCGGAGCAAATTGTCTGTGACATACGGACAGACAGACACACGAGTGATCCCTATAAGGGTTCCGTTTTTATCCTTTGAGGTAAGGAACCCTAAAAATACTTAAATGAACTACTACTACTACAGCTAAAAAAAAATCAGCTGTTCCCTACATTTTGACGAATTATGCGAATATAAATGTACGGAACAGGATTTGTTTTATCGCGATTTTAGGTTTGGTCTCATAGTAAAAGTTGTTCATAATGATGAGTACAATGACCCTTTAAAAAGATGCCCATGAATTCAATTTCTCCCTGTATAAATAAATCACAAAGGAAGGTGTCCTACTTAAATTAGTTCTGCTCATACCTATTCAATGAGTTTTTCCCGGGAAAACTATTTTCAAAACAACATACATAGTACCTATCCTAACTAATATTATAAATGCGAAAGTGAGTTTGTTTGCTTGTTTGTTTGTTACGCTAAAACTGCTGAATTGATTTGGAGGAAATTTGGCACGTGGGTAGACCATGACCTGGATTAAGACATAGGATACTTTTTCCCGGTACTTACTTATACTTTTTTCCTCGTGGGATAATTCCTACCTCCACGCAGGCGAAGCCGCGGGCAAAAGCTAGTAACTTAAGGGGCGCTAAGATAGCCCGCGGAATTCAAATTTTCTTACGTTTTTTTGGTCAGTATCAGGTTTTATGTTGATTAAAATATGATTCGCGGCCGTAACTAATGTGGCTTTACAGAATCACTAGAATCAACAATACAACTCCATAAGTTAGAATTGACCTCAAATCTCATGATTTCATGAAATAGTCATTCAATAAGATAATATGAACTTAGAGAGTTGTATTGATGATTTTTATGATTATAATTCTATAAGTAAATATTTGATACGGCCAGAAATCATATTTTGATCAACATACAACCTAATACTGACTTGCAAGTTGCAAAAAAACGTAAAAAATTTATAATTTCGCGGTCAACCCTGACGCTTTCGCCTTAGGGTGTAACAGGACCCTTCACGAAGCCGTTATCTGCGGATTCTGTAAGAACATCAAACTAAGTAACTTTTTGCAAAAATAATTGCTGGAAAACAACTTTTATTTTTGGTGTGAAAATAAAAACGTTGTTTTTTTTCAGTTTTTAAAAACCGGTTGTTAGTGAGCTAAGCCAGAACAGGCAAGCTACTGTTTCACTATACTAATAGTTTCTTATCTAAAGTAAATCCCGCTATAAACGATGTAGACTTCGAGAAAAAGAAAAATCAGCCAAGTGCGAGTAGGACTCGCACACGAAGGGTTCAGTACCACCGTACAATATTTAACACCAATATTTAAAAAAATACTTCAGTTAAAAAAACACGCTTCTTGTAAGAATCACTTTTTTTCATTAATTCTTAAATGTATTTTATTTTTATTTTTAAGTACCTACACAATCTGTGAAAATTTCAATTGTCTACCTATTACGGTTCATGAGATACAGCCTGCTGACAGACGGACAGGCAGCGGTGACTTAGCAATAGGGTTCCGTTTGGCACCCTTCAGGTATCGAACCCTAAAAACGAAGAGACGAGTAAGTACGAGTACCTAAATAAAACAGCTTTAAATAATAAGTGATAATAATTTGGAGTTTCACCAACTGGACATACGAGTACATGCGTCCAGTCTCTCGTGACTAACCCAAATAATCAGCGGTAGAATCTTCACATTCCAACGGGAATATCTTTATTGTATGGTTCAATACGTATTCGGAATTATGATTATTATGAACGATCCAAAGCAACGCCAGCGACATGTACTTACGAGCTTCGTCGCTGACACAAAGCGTGTGGCCTTGCAATTGTACTACGGTTTAGTGATGCGCTTGCTGATATCGTGGAATAAATATCGATGTATCATTTTAATTTCAAGTTCATTAAATTAAAATGAAAGGCATAGTAGTTAATATCAATATAGCAAGTTTTATAATTAACGATTTTAATTAAGAAAATTGTGTCTCATTTGTAGCAGCTGTTTGCGGTTTGCGCCATGTCTTTCATCGTGACGTAGCCGCAGTAAACAACTCCTTTATATTTTGCTGAAACTGTAATTAAGAGAAGCCTTGTTAATAATGTTGGGGATACTTATGGTTTCTTGCTAGCGAAAGCAGGAGCACTTAATTGTATATGTAGTTCCACGCCTACACAAAATTCTTTATGATTTAAGACACAAAGTAAAAATTAATCAGGGATGAGTGTGATGTAAAACATTTAAAATATATATAAACCTTCTTTATATTTGGGTAAAAGCTTCTAAAATAATACCTAAGTAATAACGTCCCACCGCAGTTCAAAGGCCAGAGAAAGAACAACCGAAAAAAAATAAATCTATCATTATATCGACATTTTCACCCCATCACTCATGCTAACATACTTCTAGACAGATGTAGTGTGTGGGCGGCCGTGGGCTCCGTTTGTTCCAGAATACGTTCTATAGGGGTCTGCAGCAGGCTTGAAACTAGCATGCAGCATCTGTATATTGTGCCTACGCATTACCGACTGCTGGGTAATGAAACCGCTACGTCATCGTCGTCATCGTGGTGACGTAACGAACATCTTGAAGTTTGTGAAAAGAAATGGCTTGCGCGTGTTTTTTTTCGGACCTAGATACCTGTTTGTTGTTTTGAAATCACAATCAGGCAAAGATTTTTTCGACCAACAATAAACTCAATCCTAAAATCTGCAGGCACAGTTCCTTGGCGTTTAATCGTCAAATATATAGCTAATAGGACTTAATTTTTAACCAACTTCAAAAAAGGAGGTTCTGTATTCGACCCATATGTATATATGTATGTATGTTTGTTTGTTCGCGATTTTCTCAAAAACTAATGAACCAATTTTGATGATTCTTTTACTATCGTGATTTTCATACTTTCAGGAAGCTTTTAGTATATAATGCATTATGTAATTATTCTTATACGAAGTTATATGCATAAATGTATTGTGTCTCCGACATTTCTAAGCCGAATTTTTTTATGATTCTTCTTTTCGTTCGTCAAGACGAATGAAAAGAAGAATCATAAACAAAAATTAACAATAAATAAATAGTTAATAATTAATTCCTTTATTTCATTTATGTACTTTACATTTTTAAATATCTTTTATAAAAACATGGAATAAAAAAAAAACATTTAAAAATATAAAACATAGTAGCCCACCGGTATCGGGAACAGGGTCCAAGCAACCGGTGGTCAAGGCTCTAGAGAGAGGAACCTCCTCACTATGCGTGCCGTGTCCAGGAGTACTGCTTTCTGAATCAAGCCCTTGACCCAGCCGCGCAATGAGAGCCTCCTGAGGTGTTGGTCGAGGCTCTCTGCTATTAGGCTATTAACCGTAACGATTATCGGTACAATGATTGCAGAGTCCACGTCCCACATGTCGACAACCTCATGTGCTAAGTCAAGATACTTGATTTTTTTATCTTTCTCAGCTTTCACGAGATTCTCGTCATGAGGGACAGCAATATCAACAATCACTGCACGGCGCTCTCGTCGATCTATCACCACAATATCAGGCTTATTGGCGACAATAGTCCTGTCAGTGATGATAGATCGATCCCAGTAAAATGTGGCGTGACCATTCTCGAGAACTGGGTCGGGCACATACCTGTAATATGGTACTTCGGACTCCACAAGGTTGTACTGCAATCGTGCGGTCCATGGCCCTTTACGGGGCACCGGTGTGGGCGCGTTCCCTGAGGCTGCGACCAGCCCGCCGGTTGAACGCGTCCCAGAGGGTCATGGCCATCCGGCTAGTCCGGGGATACCGCACGGTCTCCTGTGAGGCGGCGAGCCTCCTTGCCGGATTACCGCCATGGGATCTGGAGGCAAAAGTCCTCGCGCACGTGTGGGAGTGGCGCGAGGAGGCAAAACGCCGGGGCGTAACTCCGCTGCCGCGAGAAATCACGGTACAGCGGACAGAGCTCCGGCGGGATCTCATGGCGACATGGAGAGTGCGATTGTCGCAACCCAGCGCTGGGCACGCCACAATTGCGGCGATAAGTCCCCTCTTTGAGGAGTGGTTGGAGAGGCGCCACGGCGTCCTCACCTTCCGCCTGACGCAGGTCCTCACCGGACACGGTTGTTTCGGGAGGTTCCTGTTTCGGATAAGGCGGGAGGAAACGCCCGGGTGTCACCATTGTGTAGATCGCCCGGAGGACACGGTGGAGCATACAGTGGAGGTCTGCCCGGCTTGGGCGGAGCACCGCCGTGTTCTCACGGAGGCGATCGGCGGCGGCGATCTCTCGCGTCCAAACTTGGTCCAGGCCATGGTGCGGAGCGAGAGTGCATGGGAGGCCGTCACCTCCTTCTGCGAAGCAGTAATGCTCGCAAAGGAGGAGGCGGGACGCGAGAGGGAGAGGCAACAGCCGCGCCCTCGCGCCCCTAGCCGCCGCAGGAGACGCCCTGGGCGGCGGGAATCTATCGCCGATTCCCGGCCACCGTAGGCGCGGGCTTGCGGTCGACGAGTAATGGGCAGCTCGCCGTCCGGTAAGGACCAGGCCCGGGTCGACGGCGCGTTGTGTTCCACGCGCGCCTCAAAGAGATGTCAGCAGTGACGGGGTCCAATAGGGCCGAAGCCGCCGGGGTCGCGGGTAGTTCGAAAGAGATACCGTGGCCCTGGCACGGGCAACTGAAGGAACACGGGTGGGTTTTAGTCAGTAAAAGTCTGACACACCCTCCCGCTCTGCCCGGAGCGGGAGAAGTCATTTGATGATTTCCCATCCACAAAAAAAAAAAAAAAAAAAAAAGGTTGTACTGCAAGGCAAGTTGCTGGTGGATAATCCTAGTCACTAGATTGTGTCTGTGCAAGTACTTGCCGTTAGCAAGACGAGAACAACCGGAAGCAATATGTCGGATTGATTCACCGGGACGGTGGCATGCCCGACAGATGTCAATCGTACCGTCCTTAACAATGTATTTCCGATAATTATTCTTCATGATAACTTCATCCATAATTGCACAGACAAAACTATCGGTTTCCCCGAAGAGGTCGCCGAAACGTAACCAGGATACAGACGCTAAAAAGTCTATATCAGGCCCATGGAGGGCCCGGAAAAAGCGTACGTGAAGCTCTTTGCCTTGCCATACTTCCTTACGATCGTTAGTATCATGTACTGCAGGTTTGCGCCAGTCGCCAAGGAGAGTGGGGTGAGGCCCTTGTCCACCGTGACCACATCTCGATGCATCCCCACGTCGGCTTTTAGGAAATATTCCCTGAGACTGCATATCTCGCGATTGTGGAGGGTCTTAGCATTTAAAAAGCCTCAACCTCCACACTTTCGCGGGATATACAGTCTCATTACCGATGACCGTGGGTGATGCATTCGGTACGCAGTCAGCAGCGTACGGACTCTCCTATCCAGGGCGTCGAGTTCGGTCTGAGTCCATTTAAGTATACCGAAAGAGTACATGAAGACCGGCATGACCCAACCGTTGAAGGCGCGCACCTTGTTTCCGCCTGATAGAAAACTATTAAATACTTTCATCAGGCGGCCAAAGAAGCGCTCCATCAACGATTGCTTCATGTCAGCAACGTTGATGCCTGACGCTTCCGACATACCCAAATATTTGTAGGTTTCGGTTGAGGAGAGGGATCTAAGGTGTATGGAATCCGAGAGTTGGGTTCCCACGGATTCCATAATCTCCCCTCGCTTTACATGCATGACTGCACATTTATCCACACCAAATTCCATCCTGATAGCGCTACTGAAGGTTTCCGTTACCTTCAGTAACTCCATCAGTCGCAAATTGTTGGGGGCAAAAAGTTTCAAGTCATCCATGTAAAGGAGGTGAGATATCACTTGACCACCTCTTCTTAACCGATAGCCTAGACCTCAGTCCTCCAGCAGTGTGCTTAGAGGATTCAAGGCTAAGCAAAACCAAAGCGGACTCAAACTATTGCCCTGAAATATTCCCCGCTCAATCCTGATCGGTTCATCCATCCCGCGGATCTGCCGACATCCTGGATAGAGAAGCACCGTCCTCCATTGCTCCATACACGACATCAAGAAGGTACGTAGAGTTGTTGCGTCTATTTTATACAACTCCAGCACCTTAATGAGCCATGTATGTGGCACCGAGTCATAGGCCTTCTTGTAATCTATCCAACATGTTGTCAGATCCTTCCGGGATCTACGAACCTGTTGGCTTATGGTCATGTCTATAAGGAGCAGCTCCTCAGTATCGCGGGACCCATTCTTTCATCCAATCTGAGACACAGATATAATTGAGTTATTATAAATATGCTGTGCAATTTTTGCTCTGAGAATGGATGTAAGGACTTTATAGACCGTCGGTAAACATGTAATTGGTCTATAGTTTTTAGGTTCCGCTGTACTACCCGATTCATGGAGCAGGTGGGTAACTCCTGTCGTAAAAAAAAAAAAAAAAAAACAAAAAGAACAGTGGTAGCGACCCAGTCTCTAAATATGACTGGAATTGCGAGGCTAAGCAGGCGTGTGACCTTTGTAGCCATTTAATCCAGAAATTGTGCAGTCCGTCCGGTCCTGGAGATTTCCAGTTAGGTAACGGACGGACTGCACAGGCCACATCCAGAGGACTAATGTTAATAGCCTCCATGTGTGGTATTGAATCACACGCCTGCTCAACAACACGCATCCAATCACCTTCACTGTGACTGACGGGCACCGACCAAATGCTTCGCCAAAAAGCACTCATGGTCTCATTATCCGGTGGATGCACGTCAGTTACACCTTGAGTGGGAGTAGGCCGCTCCCATGTTCTGTATACCCACCTTTCATCACTCTGGAACATGGGGTTCTGAGTGTACCGATCCACTCTTCGCCTTTACCGACAAATACGGTTTGCCCATGCATAAACTTTTTGCTTCAGGAAGTCGATGCGCTCTGTGACACAGGATACATATTCTCGAGGACTAATACCAATTCCCGAGAATGCCCGTCTCACAAAGCGCATCACCCTGGGGCGTGGATTACACTCCCTGAAGCAGATAAGCTTCCCAATGAGTACCCTGGCCTCATTAATACGACGCTCAATCCTGCACTGCCAGGCTGGTGCGGCGGGTTTTGGCCGTGTAGCTTGGTCATTGTTTGGAAATTTGACACGAGCTACATGACATGCCGCAACAGCCGTGCAATACAAGATTGAGAGTGTATCGCAAAGATCTTCCAATAAAATTTGGTAGCAGTGCATCCAGAGCACACACCAGTGCTCTATTTTTTTTATTCATGGGCAAACGTGGAAGCCGTGGTCTAAGGTCAGGTGATGTGAACCGGTACTCACTGATCGCATCCTCCAGAACGCTCCTTAATTGCATGGGTTATCTGCAGATATAGCTCTGGCGTCCTCCTCCTCATCACGCTGGCTTACTCGCAGTGGAACCTCGACAGACACATGCATGACATTCTGGGATGGGGACGGGTTACTAGCAGAGCTACTCTACATTTACGAGCGCAGCCGATCAAGTGTAGCGTTATCCAATCTATGATTGTGTTGGATGACGCGCACCGAATCCGACAATCGTTGGGCCGAGACGTTGACGGTAGGTTCAAGCACCTGAAACAGAGAGAGCATCCGTCCTCGGTACGCTGTAAGGTTAATTCTTCCCTCTGTAGCCCCATAATATGCGCGCATCACATTTTCATTTATGGATTGAGTCCATCGCATGCGCGACACATTTCCACCGGCAGCGGGGACCCTGTTCGGGGCCAGTTGGCCTCGAGGTCCCAAGCCCGCTGGTGGCCGTCCTCTTCCTCGCCGCCGTGGTGGTGTTGGTGACGACGGCGGGGAGAAATACTCGTCGCTCGAGCTCGACGCAACTGCAGCGAACGGTGACACAGCGCTCACGGTTGAGGCGCGTACGGGCTGTGAGGCGGAGCTGAGCGACGAGTCCGGAGATGGTGGGTGTGCCTGGTTTCTGTTTGTTTGTTTCTGTTTGGTTTAAATTAAATTAATTATGATTAATTAATTTTTTTAATAATAAATAAATAATTAATAATTATTAATTATTTTTTTTAGTTGAAGTTGAATATACAATTAATTAAGTAATTGTATATTCAACTAAAAATGGAAAATAAATTTACTTGAAATAAAGTAAAAACCGACTTCAAAACCAAAAACGAATAAAATAACTTTCATAAAACACTTAACAGCTTCTGAAGTTGGTGTCTTCAGTTCTTCAATGCACTTTAGCTTGACACCGACTTCAGAAGCTGTTAGGTGTTTTATGAAAGTTATTTTATTTGTTTTTGGTTTTGAAGTCGGTATTTACTTGTTTTAAAGTAAATTTATTTTGTCTTTCGTTTCTAAAGATCTTTGTCTAGGTCCTTTTCTGTGTAGACATTTTCGAAACAAAGTTTTCTATTCAAACTGTCAAAATCACACTGACAACTGACAATGTCTAGGGTAGTGAAGACAATTTGACTTTTTAATCGCCATGTTAAAGTCGGTAGAAAACTTTCTACTTGACGGCCGCAAAGTATATACGGTTATTTACAAAATCATAATTTTACAGGAGAGCATTTTGAACGCAAAACTGTGGTAATTAATAGAAGTACAAAGCTATCTTCTTCTATTTTACATCATTCAGTTAATAGAGCATTACCAAGGAAATGGTTAAGGCCAAATATCACTGCAATATAATATTGTTTTCGTTCGTCACATTGTGAAAACGTGGTGTAGTTGTCTTTATATACGTGACTTAATATTAGTAAAAATTGAGAACCAAACAGAAAAAAAAATCCTATGTTAGAACGAAGAACTCCCGAGTCAAATTATATAAAAAAGTGAATTTCGTAAAAAGTGCAGTTGACTTTTTCTACTTTGTTGGCGTCTTACTGTCTACACGGAAACGTCATTTTTAGGGTTCCGTACCCAAAGGGTAAAACGGGACCCTATTACTAAACTCCACTGTCCGTCCGTCTGTCACCAGGCTGTATCTCATGAACCGTGACAGTTAGACAGTTGAAATTTTCACAGATGATGTACGAGTATTTCTGTTGCCGCTATAACATATATATAAAATAAATATTTAAGGGGGCTCCCATACAACAAACGTGACTTTTTTGCTCGTTTTTGCTCGATATTGATAACGGCAACAAGTAGACGCACGAAATATTCACAGAATATTTAGTTATATATTCATTTTAAAAATAAATAATTAAATTAAAATAAAACAAATATTTAAGCGGGGCTCCCATACAACAAACGTGATTTTTCCGGGTTCCGTACCTCAAAAGGAAAAAAACGGAACCCTTATGGGATCACTTCGTTGTCCGTCTGTCTGTCTGTCAGTCTGTCAAGACCCTTTTTCTCAGGTACGCGTGGAGGTATCAAGTTGAAATTAATAACAAATACGTAAGTCTATGGTCTTTTGGAGCCCTAAAAAATTCAAGCTTCTAAGTCAACGCAATAAAAACATACGGCCATTTATGTGACATATTTTGATACTCGCAAGTAAATCAAAACGTATAGGGTACTTCCCGTTGTCCTAGAATCGTGAAATTTGGTGAGAAGCAAGTTCTCCCAACACAAGTAAAGGAAAACGTCTGAAAATTCTTAATTTGTAGTTTTATGACATAAAAAAAAAATTTGGGATCCATTGTTAAGTTTGTTTTTGGGATAAATTCTTTTCAACTACGGAACCCTTCACTGTGCGTGCTCCAACGCGTGCTTGGCCGGTTTTTATAGATAATGGTACGGAACCCTTCGCGCGCGAGTCCTACTCGCACTTGGCCGGTTTTTGTCTATTCTTCCGTTGAAAAAAATCCTTTCTATGGTGGTCATGCTACGCATGCAGTTAACTTTTACTTGTTGGTCGAAACGGGTCGAGTGTTTAATGGGTTCCTGACTACGCTTACATAGCGATTTTTCTGCATAGTCATGAGATTATGTAAAAAAAAAAAACATTTTGGGGTACACAGTAACCATCTTGGCAATATTGAATCGCCGAAGTTTCATTCAATCGTTTCAGTTTTCAGGCTTCATTTACACAATTAATAAGCTTTAGAGTGATTGCACATTAGTTGACGACGAACGTCCATAGCGACTAGTTTGCGTTAAAAGCTCGCTACATGCAGTTTTTTCGGACGTTTTTGTCCAATTTCGTTTGAACACTTTTCATTCGACGACGGTTTTATACGGAGAGAGACGATGTGACGTTTCAAAAGATAGGGCAACTGAGTGGATATGTATGACTATGAACCTGTCATTGTCATTGTTATTTTATAATCCGATATAGGTCATGTTATCAAAATACATAAAGAATCACATCTCGAATCATATTCAGCACATATATTAATTTTCCTTTAATTTAAAAATAGTTAGGACTTTTGCATCACACTTTGATACTTTGTTACCCTTTTACATAAGTTTTTTACAGGTGTAGGTGAATACTTGTAGACAGTTGTGGACTCGCTAAGAGCTGTACGCCGATTGGGGCGATCCACTCGTGAAAAGCCGCTACCGACAGACGTGACGTCATGCAGCCCCGTACAAGCACCGCAGTAACTGCCGTCGATAACAGGTACCTATATGAGACAGTTTTTTTTTTACAAAGTAGGTACAAAATGCATAAAAGTCGATATCAGACGCTTCATTTTTGTTCATTTTGTATTTCACTCAAAGTGTAACAAACGCTTAAGTACAAAAAGAAACAAAAGTAAAAAAAAAACTAGCCAAGTGCGAGTCGGACTCGCTCATGAAGGTTTCCGTACCACCGTACAAAAATCACAATACATAATAAAAAAATACTTCACATTGGAAAATCAGGTTTCTTGTATGGGATACGTTTCTTAAACAGGGTATATCAGAAAGGTGTGGTCTTTAAGGGTGTGGCCATCAAAATGAACTACTCTCCATGGGTCCAATATCGTAATCGCGAAAATATGATCAGCCGTCCCATACATTTGGGTCGAGTAGGTATTGAAGCTTTGTACGGGACAGTCAGGGGGACAGCTGATATTTTTTTCTCGATTAAGTTGATGGTCCCATGGAGAAAGTGGTTCGTATTGATGGTCATTAGCACACCCATAATTTTGGCCACACCTTCTGATTTACCCTGTATAAATTAAAGGGGGTCCCCCCTTATGCAGATACCAATATCAGATAGTCGGAGACTTCTCTTCTGAGTCTGAGTCTGAGACGTATACAATACCGGCCTGCAGATGCTAGGTCCCTCCACAATTCATCACGCCGCTTGTCCGTCGTCTGTGGATGACAGAATGGTATTTCATTCTGGAAATACCATTCTGTCCATAGATATCACAGAAATCAGAATCATTTCTGTAATTCTAAATTTGATTAGAATCGGTGATAGATAGTTTATTTATTTATTTAATCAGTAGTACACTTACATTATAAACATCATTATGTTGGTGCAAATATAAACTTATTAGAGTTTTACCCTGCACCAAACAATTAAGTAATGGTAGAATTTTGGCTAAATGTGTTTGCTAAAATGCCATAGTTGCTATTTTTTAACATGAATGAGTTAACATATACATTCATGATAACTCATTCATGTTTAGCCTTTCACATTTAGCCAAAATGCAACCGTTAGTTACTATGTTTAACCATTGGTTGAGTTAACTACGGATCAAGAAACGGCCCTATAGTGTGACTGTGGGCAATAAATTAACGAGGTCGTTGATAAATTGTTCAATTATAGATTTTCCTTTGTGTATACAGATAAATGAATACTCTTTCGTAACATTTACTGTTGGTATTATTTTACGAATAACAATAAAATAGGTCAGACGGAACAATAAGGATTTCTTCTAGTGACCATTTTGCAAATTGAATTGAAATCTTAGAACGGAGGCTTGGGTTACTACTCCGTCGTTGAAGGCTGTCGCCTAGAAAATTGAGTGAATAAGCATTTTTAATTAGGTACGGAGCGCTTTAACAATCACAAAATGTTAAATTACACTTAAAAATTGAATATTGTTAACACAGTATGATAAAATCATTATTTACGATATCATTCGACTTCGCGTCGTGGTCGTTGCGTTTGTTCAGCTTTCCATGCTCTGTAATATTCAGGTTTTACGAAGAAAATGTAATTCTGCGTACAAAGATTCAATTTCCCTTTTCAGGATTCCATACCCGAAGGGTCCTAACGGAGCCCTATTATATTATATTTCTTTATTTCAGGCAGCTGCTGTGGCCCATACAAAAAACAATACACAAATACAAAAACTTACAACATAAAAACAAATATACTAATACTTATCAAACATAACTCATAAACTAAGACACATGAAGTGACGGCGTCGTGCGCCGCGTGCTGCGCGGTGTCGCATAGCCTGAAAGACTTCCTGAAACCTTCGGTCAAAACTCTTCCTTTTGGAAGGTCTCGAGATGGTGTGTCGGAACCCGCACCACAAACGACTTGAAGTTGGTGTTGTGACGCGGCTCCAACTTCTCGACCCTATTGCTGCCACTACAGATCATAAAACACAGCTGTCACTTCACGTGTCCGTCTGTCCGTCGTTATGTCACACAGGTTTTACAGCCAAACGGTTGACGCAGCAGTCTTCAAATTTTCACAGTATAAGCATCTTGTTGACCCAAAGCTGTATAAATTGACAAAAAATATTTTTGAATGTTTTTATGGTGGGCTCCAAAACAGCTGAAGGGGGCTACAAATTTTTTTTTGACCTACCCCATTGAATGGGGTATCATTGTTGAACTCGTTGAGTAGATTATATACAGTATTTTTTTTTGTTTTAAAAAATATTTGAAAACAAAGGAACGAGAAGCCCCAAAGTCAGCTTTTTTTTACAAAATTGTGTCCCGAAGAATTTTTTAACTTCCCATTGAGTTATATGTACTTGTTTGATGATAATATTTATTATTACGTATATTTTACTTAAAAATACCAATATTTTGATAAATCAGAATCAGTACGGAACCCTAAATGTGCGAAGTCCGACACGCAACTAGCCAGTTTTTTTAAATGCCAGAACCCTCAAAAAATTTAAAAAATAAAAATTTATGGTAAAAAAGAGCAGGGCTACACAGATGTTTGTGACTTTGAAATTATTATAATAAAAAAATAGTTAACATTTTAAGAGTTAATTTGTTAAATTGTGTACCAAAGGATCATTTTCTACCTAGGTAAGTAATCTTACGTAATAAACAAGAAGAAGACATACAGCTACATAGACACAAGTACTTATAAAAACTTCTATTTTGCTGAGGTCGTCGTTCGGGACATGTTATTTCAGACGTTAGTCTGCCCATTTAACACAACGCGACGGAACCCGTGTTAGCTAAGACCTGGGTTTAGTCGAAAAGCACCTTTAAAAACAACGTGCAGTAGGTATTAGCTGCAGTTAACTTGGTTTCTCAGTTTGTAATTTAAAAGTGAGAATCCTTTTTCTTGTACCAGATTGTCTGAAGTTACCACATTATTTTAGTTTAAATTTTATTTTAAGTTTCGGTAAATCTTTACAATTTTCGAATTGGTTTTATTTTTTTCTCTATTTCTCTCTTGGTGTAAAAAATGGAATGACTAGATTTTGGGTAAACTATCATTATAAATGGTATTTCTTAATTTTCAGACTATACACACAATAGTGCCATCGTCTGCCTAGCCTTTTCCTAACTATGCTGGGGTCCGCTTCAAGTCTAACCGGATGCTGCTGAATACCAGTATTTTACATGGAGCGACTGCCTATCTGACCTCCACAACCCACTAACTGGGTAATACGATACCCCTTGGTAAGACTGGTTATCAGACTTTCGGGCTTCTGACGACCCGTAACGACTGTCAAAGATCCATGAATGACAGCCGGGACCAACGAGGCACGGAGGGGTACAAGCGTAGCTTAACCTGATCGATCGACCCGTGCGGCTTTTATAACTTAGCCACAAGCCCCATATACACATAATAGTGTATATCTACTTAGTCTGAAAATTAAGAAATACAATTACAAGCATGGGCATGAAGCATGATGCATGATCAAGCATATAATGATCGCTAATGACGGAACGACCCACATATTCGAGTCAGATGTATCACCAAGAATTCCAAGCTGCCCTTATAACTTGGTGTCTTAATAAACGACATCTCCAACTTTGCCTTACCTTTCGAAGATTCTCCTTTTTATTTTGTTCAGCTCTGTGAACATTACGAACTGATATAAATTTTTAACCGCTTCATCGCTGTCTTTGAATCCGTACATCACTGCCAATAGGTTTCCAAAATCAATTTCAGTAACCCCAGTACCTAATGTCAAGTTCCTCCAAATGAATATCGCTGAATACCCGAGTTACTAATTACACTCATTAAGAACAATAATATCCAGATTTCCGACCGTTTCCCTTCATACAAATTGAATGCGGGCTCAAGTAAGACAGACACCCTTGTTAGTTTCGAGTGGCCCAAATTGGGTCGATAGAGTTGTATGGCCTTGGCCTTAGGCGAGAGACAATGGCTTAATACGCGAATGTAAACGTAGTGGAAGGCATTGGTAAGGCTTTGTTTACACTTTCTGTTTTGTCAACAGCCAAGTTGGAGACTGCAGGAGTTTCGGGCTTCTACGGCCTCATCTCGACTAGTTCAGTATCGTATTCTATTTTAGTTATTTGAATACGATATAGGCATTTAATGCACTTGTATTGTCTCATAATTCCTTACACCTTACACATGATGTAAGAAAATCTACTTTCACATACCTACGAGTACCTATATAAAATCAACTGAAAAACTGTCTCAGCGATTAGCGCTATATTACGGTCAGCAACAGAAGTCGGCTAACACTGCTACTTTTTGACATCATCTAAATTAAAACAAAATGATTCGATAAACTGCTTTTTCTTCGTTTAACTGTTAAGATTGTAAGTACTTCTGTTCCGATTTGAATTAAATATTTCGCTTAATAATTAAGATTAAAAAATTGCAAGTGTTAATCGACTTTTGTTGCTAACTGTACCAAGCTTATTGGCATCCTTTTTCGAGACGCAGTAAGAATCTCATCATAAGCTGCAGAAAAAAACTAATGCAACTTCTCATCCTCTTCATGAAGGGAATACTCAATCACTACCACATAGGTATTTTCATACAGGTAGGTACTATAATTATCTCAAGTCCCATAATGTTCTCAATTTCCAATCAAGCAGGTAAAACACGAATGATTTTCCGCGTGAACAGTTTGGTCGTGAACAATTGAACACTACCTCAAGACGGTCCACTGAATGTCCGGTAGACAGGATATGCGTGAGATCCAATTATTCGCCTCACACACACTTTCCACCATGAGTTACCAGAAATCACGGTAGCTACCCATTAAGTGGCTTGGGTTAATCTTTTCATGGAACATTTAGCACTTCCTGGTGCTATATGAGTAAGAGGGAAGGTGAATTTCCATGTTTCATGTGTTTTATTTTATTTCTACTTTTCCTACAAGTATTTTTAATTAGAAAATGAGTTTATTCGTCTCTGTGCGAGCGATCGTATTCCTACCATGATTTCTGACCAGAGTTAATTATATACTCGTATATGTAGCAGCCAACTAGTTGAATTAGCCGCGCGTTATTATTAGTTGGTCAACCGCCTAGCCATTTACTAAATGCCGCCATTCAATCAACGGCCTGAATGATAGATATTCAGCCGATACGTCTAATACAACATTAAAAGAACAGGCTGGCTGGTGCTTAGGCCATTAAATGGCCCTACCTAAATACCCTATTGCATGGCTATTGTATAAATTTTATACAATAGCCATGCAATAGGGTATTTCGGTAGGTCATTTAGATATATTATTTCATTCCAACTTAAACAATTTAATTACAGTGTTTATCAATTAATTAAAGGTACCTAACCCACCGTTCTTGAGAAAAACAAATTATTGTAAGTTAACCTTAAAACACTATAATGTTGCTTCTGCCACGTCTCCGGCGCTGCGGGAAGTGCAGCCCCTTCGCTTTTACGTAACAAAGGGTAGGCACCCATGCTCACCTTCGCAGCTTCGCGCCTCCGGATTTTTATATACACTCTAGTGGTAGCAGCCAAATGACTTCGTGAAGTCGGGGTGCCCCTATTCGGTTTTGCGTAAACACTGTTAAACTGTGAGAGACACCAGAAATATTGTGGCTTGTCGACGCCATATTGACAGTGTAGATTTCTGCGCCAAATGGCAGCAATCATCATCTTCCTGCCCTTATCCCATATTACTTGGGGTCGGCGCAACACGTTTTGTTCTTCCATTCTTCCCTGTCAACCGTCACGCTATCATTCACTCCCTTCTCTTTCATATCATTCCTCACACAATCCATCCATCTTTTCTTTGGCCTTCCTCTGCCTCTCCATCCATCAACATCTATATTCATCACTCTTTTAGTCACATGCGTTTCGTCTCTCCTCATTACATGCCCATACCAAGACAAACGATTTCCTTTCAACTTTTCTGTCACTGGCGCCACTTTCAAACTTCCTCTTATATACTCATTTCTCACTTTATCCATTCTTGTCACTCCACACATCCATCTCAACATTCTCATCTCCGCTGCATGCAATTTTTTTTCATCCGTCTTCTTCACTGTCCAGCATTCCGATCCATAAAGTACGACAGGCCTTATCACGGACTTGTAAATTTTCCCCTTCAACTTGAGGGGCATCCGTGGGTCGCAAGTTGTTCCTGTAACCTGTCGCCATTTCATCCATCCTGCGTTGATCCGGTGCGTTATGTCTCGGTCTACTTCGCCATCCCCTTGGACAAGCGACCCGAGGTACCGAAAGTCGGAGCAGATCGGTAAGGGCGTTCCGGCAAGAGATATGGGCACAGGACCGGAGAGTCCGCCAAAATCACAAAACAAATACTCTGTTTTGGTCCGACTTACTCTCAGGCCAACGGTCTCCAGTCTTTTCCACCACACCTCCAATCTGCTCTGGACCTCTAAGCCACTCTCGGCAACCAGCACAATGTCATCGGCGAACAGCATACACCAGGGAGCCTCTTCCTGGATATCCGAAGAAAGAGCATCCATTATCAGCACAAAGAGGTAAGGGCTGAGTGCAGACCCCTGGTGCAAGCCGACAACCACATCGAAGCTGTCAGTAGTGCCCACTGTAGACCGGACTTGGGTACTGCATCGACTGTACATCGCGCGAATCAACTGCACATACTTCCCTGGTACACATTTTTCCTTAAGTGCCCACCACAAAACTTCACGAGGCACTCGGTCGTATGCCTTTTCGAGGTCAACAAATACCATGTGCAAGTTTTTATGCGCACCTCTGTATTTCTCGCACAGCTGGCGGATAGCAAAGATGGCATCTGCTGTTCCTCGACCAGGCATAAAACCGAATTGGTTTTGCGAAATTTCACTCTCTTCTCTTAGTCGCCTTTCAATAACTTTCTCCCAAGCCTTCATACTATGTGACATTAGCTTTATTCCTCTATAGTTGTTGCACTCCAGCACATCACCTTTGTTTTTAAAGATGGGCACCAGCGAACTGTTGCACCATTCGTCAGGTATGGCTTCTTCCAGCAACAACTTATTGAAGAATAAAGCTAACCACGTCCATCCATCTACCCGTAATAACTTCCATACTTCGACTGGTATTCCATCCGGACCTATTGCTTTACCATTCTTCATCCCATTAACTGCTATTCTCACGTCATCCATACTAATAATTCTCACTAACCCCTCATTTACTGGTTTATTCTCAAGCACACCACTCCAGTCATTCTCCTCATTCATCAGTCTTTCAAAATAGCCCTTCCACCTATCCTTAATTTTCTCATCATCCGAAAGAACTGTTCCAGTTTCATCCCTTATACACTTTATCTGACAGACATCCCTCGTCTTCCTCTCTCTAGCTCTAGCAAGCCGGTATAGATGTTTTTGGCCTGCTGGATTATCCAGTGTGTCATAAAGCTTGTCCTGGGCCTTTGCTCTCGCTATGGCTACAGCTTTCTTGGCTTTTTTCTTTAGAGCATCATACTCACTCATGGAACTAAATTTAAATTGATGTCTGGGCTAGGCAAGTAGTTAAACGCTACCGATCCAAGTAATTGAAAGTAATTTGCCTAGCCGTTTGATTGAATGGCTGAATATCATTCAGGCCGTTGATTGAATGGCGGCATTTAGTAAAATGGCTAGGCGGTTGACCAAACGGCTAATTAAACCAGCACCCTAATTGCGTAACACATTATTATCAATCGGAGTTTGAATAATTTTGAAACAAATTGCTAATCCATTGCTTCATATGTTCGTAAAATTTGTCTGCTCGACAACGTAAATAACGCAATGAATGTTGTTGAACTGTCAAAATGAAACCAACTCCGATTGCTAATGTGTTACGCAATTAGGGTGCTGTTGGTTGCGACATAAAATATTAATAATTTTAATAATCCTAACTAATATTACAAATGCGAAAGTGAGTTTGTTTGTTTAAGCGCTAAAACGGCTGAACAGATTTGAATGAAATTTGGCACATGGGTAGACCATGACCTGGAATAGGACATAGGATACTTTTTATGTTGGTAATAGGTACGTTCCCGTGGGATAATTTCCGACCTCCACGCAGGCGAAGCCCCGGGCAAAAGCTAGTCTAAAAATAAAGAATATGAATTTCATGTCAGCTTATTTTAGGTCTCTACGAGTACTCTAAAGAGTGATTGCAAAAATCACTATCTATGGAACTTTTTTAGGACATTATGTATAGGTAGGGTAGGGCCTACTATGTCCCAGGAAAGTTACATCGCGGTAGTCTTCAAAAAAAAAACTGGTGGGAATATAAATTAGTAAAATATCAACACTAGATATCATTGTTAATTCCAATTAGAAAAACAAAATCTGTTTCGCAAACTTTATTCTTAATTTTGTACAATAAGTCAATATACTTATAATTTAACAACTTCCCATTAATCATTATAATTATTTTAGCTAAATATTTACAACATTTTAACCCATTTCCAACAACCTTGAGCTTATTTTAATTTAATATTATGTTATTGTTAACATGTATTTTACACCTAACTAAGCTAAGACAACTGAAGATCAGAGATTTGTTATAAAAAAGTTTCGGATTAAGCTATCTACAGCTTAGAAAATAGGTTGAATTTTCCACATTTTTATGTTTGAGCTTAGTTCTGACAAAACGAAACAACCCACTTAAAACTACCACACACATTTTCCGAAGTAACTACTCGTACCTATAATGATTTCAGGTAGTTAACGCTGATTTATTTTTTAATCTTTTCTAAGCAAGTTTTGGATGTGTATTTGACTGATTTTGATGCATAGGTAGTAACACATCATCATATGAGTCACAGACAGTCCGCTCTGCAGGGCTTGCATGGGGACGAGGAGGAAGCAGCTCATGTGCTTCTAAAATGTTTCTTCGGCGGTCGCCGCATACAGGGCAAAATACTTCGGTAACCCAGGTACCCCCCGTGAGGTTGTCAGTAATAACAAGGCACTGCTGGCCTTCTTTGAGGAGCTGCGGTGGATCGGATAATCGAGTTTCCCACCCATACGCAAATTATGCGCATTGACGTGGAGTTGCGGATACCAGCCCGTATTACCTATTACCTACCTATTAGTAACACATCTAGAATTTTGGATTTAAGGAAAGTATAGCCGCTAACCGGCAGCGCCACCATTGAAAAATTTAAATCAGATGTTGTAGAATTTTTTTTGGCGTACAACTGCTATAACTTCGAACCTAGGAGGTTTAGTGTTGATTTTTCTTATACAAAAAAATCCACAACGTCTGAATAAAAATGTGTACAGAAATTTACTAACAGCGTCACCATTAAGAAAAAAAATTGCCTTAACGCAAAACGATTTGCCACAATTAACTGAATTCAATTAATGAAAGATGTTTTATGGGTTGTGGCTCATTTTGGCAGAACTAATTCAGTTTGTAAAGTAAAAACTTTTTCCTGCCGATCCTACAAATTATAATTATCATCGGTAATGGTAAAATACTGTATGAACATAGACGATTAATCTCTATTACAGTTGTGATAAAACTATTCAAAGTATCATCTACCTACTCGTTAACAAACATAATTATTATCATCTATATTATGCCATCTCTAGTTAACCCAGTCATTTGGTAGTTTTTCCTGGAAAGTTTTCCGGGAGTTTTTCTCTACGAATATATTTTCTCTTCGAATATGTGTTTCTCTTCGAATATATTTTCTCTCTTTGCCGCTCGCGCCGCCATATAGAGAAAATGTCGCCTAAGAGCAGTTTTTTGACAATATCTCCTTTCCGACTCATTTTACGATAAAACCTTTACGTACCAAATTAAACTAGAGAAAATTTCCTTCAATTTATGTCTTAACAATTTTTTTGTAAAATCAATAGTTTTGGCGTACGAGCGCCGCAAACTATTATTCATTCACCAACACGTGTTTTTCGTATATTTACGAAAAATATTTTACTATGCGTTGCAGGTATATGGAAATGCGTCGCCTTTGTGTCGGGCCCCCGTCGCTCCTTTCTACGAAACATCTGCCGGTAGAACTCGAGATACGAGGTGGCAAAGTGAAAATTCGAAGAGAGCACGTTGAACTCAATAAAATCACATTTTCAAAACTCCCAGAAAACTTTCCAGGTGACCCCCTTTTTGAGCACCAAATGACTGTACTAAATATCGTGCTACAATATTCAACATCTTAATTGACATTTTCAATGTTTGGCACATTGTGGGCTTTTAAAATATCTAACGTAACGATGCTATCGTCAACGTTCACGTCCACGTCACGGCGGCATCACGATAACACAAAGAAGTAAAATGTATATGAAGATGTTTTAAAATTACCATACACGATAACGTTTTATCGTGCACCTACTTTCATATATTTTTTGGAAATGGACGTCCACGATAATATTGTGACATTAGAAATGTTAAAGCGTACCTACAATCAAATGACTAGATTATAAGTTTATATTTTTTAAGAAATCATTAAATTCCAATCTTTTGTAAAAGGCAAAATAAAACAATGTTTTATCAAAGGTTAGGAAAACAAGTAGATATCAGCTTTGGTAAGGATACTCCACAAACTCACTAAAATTTACAAGGCTATTGTGTTTCCAAGAACCGAAGTCCCTTTGAACAGAAAGTAAATAATAATTATAACAGACAAGATCTATTATATTTCGTTCAATCGCTACCCTTTAAATATTTATTTATAAACAGAGGTTACGTCATCGTCATGAAACAAATGACAGTCTCCCAATGCTAATTTCTGGCGAAACAGAATGAACGTCAAAATGGACACGTAAATGCTAGTTGCCTTCTGAATACTTGTTTAATTTCAAAATACCAGAGGTATTTCTTATGTTATAAAATGTACTTACACCTAAGTAAGTTCAGTGCCCACTTTATGCGCGATTCCACTGACAATGGTGGTCAACATTCATACCTACTAAACGTGAGCACGAACAGCCCCACCACCTTTCCGTCAAAACTTTAAAGTTTATGCAAGTAGTAGTGGTATCTCTAAAAGTTAATTCACGGCAAAAGTAGTTTTACCTATCTCAGAAGCCTGTCGTCGTTGCATTCAAAAAGTCGGCTCATTTAAAGTTATAACTTTCCGTTATCTGTAGCGGCTAAAGTCCCTGCGCTCTCCATACTTCAAACTTCAACATTCGCTGGCTTACGTATATTATTTATTACTTTATCCACTATCCATTTCTAATATGGCCTTATCTTACTAGTCTGAATCCAAAAATAAAGTCCTACCCAAATATTTACCAATTTTTTGCTTTAGAAATCTCTTAAGTGTTAAGGGCATTTAATGAAGTTTTTATACAGAAGATTTTATCGTCTAAAAATGTGCGGCACTGTTTGAGTTTGGCACATATTTTCATTTAACACATTCGTTGGCAGAAGACTTTGTTTCATGTAACCCTAGTTTGCTGCTGTGCCTCTAAATAGGGGGTTTGAGAGGCGTGTTGCCGACGTGCAGGTTGTTGAGCTGGGGTAACAAGATGGCCGCCGTTGATATTGCTGTGACGAGCACGAAGACTGCTAGGAGGGCCCGGTCAGCTACCACTGCCACCTGCGAATTGCCAGTCAGTTAATAATGTCATTCAAAGTTCAGCAAAAATCCTGGGCTCTCTAAAGTTTTACCCCCTTATTCATAAAAAAACTAAACCTATTTTAGTTAAAGAAGTGTTTTGTCTTCTTCTTTCAAACTCAACTATAACTAAAATAGGTTTATAGATCGTTTTAGTTTTTTTTTATGAATAACGGTGTTAGAGTATACTAAAACTTTAATTTCTGTTGTTGGGAAAAGAATTTCCTCTAACTACATACATTTCAAATTGACATTTCTTTAGAGCGCACTAACATTCAGTTAAGTAAACAAAATACAAAATGTCAATTTGGAACACAACAAAAACGATGAGCCGAGAACCAGCAGGCTTTTCGGCAGCTGAGAAGCCTGCTCGAAAATCCTTTTCAAGCCGCGCCTCAAATACAAATGCTAGGGATTACTAGAACATCAGTTCTAAGCGAACGATTTGCAACACATTTTATTTATCGTCCAACGAACGCCTGAAAATCGTTAAAATGTGTTCTGCTTTCGCCTGATTTAACTATATCGAGTTCACATAAAGTAAATTGGCCAATTAAGGAACTCTGAAGTGACACGCGTGTAAATCGGTGGTAAAATTCGATTTACACGCGTATGACTCGAGAGTTTCTTAAAACTAGCGTGGGTTAAACAAGTGCTGAACATGAGTTCAGCACTAGTCTTACCCGCGTATTATTCAGGATTTATTAGACAAGGTAACGGCGTTTGATAAATAAATTAGATAACGATCATGAATATACTGTTTTTGTATTAATATTAGAGATAATTATTTAACCTTATTATCCTAAAAAAACTCTTTGCACTACGCCTTATAATTCCATAATTGATGCAAATTGCCCATGTACGAGTAAGTACAAGACACAATATTTTTAACTGTCGGGCGGGACTATTTCAACTGTGGGGCTATTCTAACTAATGATAATAACTGTTTTTCTACTGTATTTGTACCAAAACGCCATCTATATCCAGGTAGGTGAATAGATTATTTCAACAAAATTTCATAGATGGAGTTGCTTAAGCGCGAACTGACCCCTACCTACACCCCTTTTTTATCAGACACCTATTTGTGCATGTGTTAACAAAAGACGTTCGTCACATTTTTCGTCAAAAGTTGTGTTTAAAATGCTTGTTTTTACAATATTAAATAGTGACTAGTGAAAATATAAACCGTAAGTTGTTTTTCGCCTAATTGTTCTTTGGAATGATATGTTTTTGATGTGATTTTTCGTTAGTTTAAATAACTCCACGAAAAGAAGAAGTGGAGTTATTTCGGTTAACTTAAAGTCATAATTTCGCTTAATTTTTGTATGGTATTGCGAGACACTAGTGATTTGATGATGCTCCATAAACATCGATACTTTAAGCATAACAAAAACATTGGCACATGCTGCGATAAACTGTACAGTGAACCACTGTTGGTAAATTAAATCTCTAATTGGTGATCAAACCTTTTACTATGGTTGTGAAATTTGAATGTCATGCAGTGTGTAGAATTTCCTAGCTTGCCGTAAAAGTTTTTTGTCTCTCGTCCACTTTTCTACTGCTTCACGGCTGATTGACTACTTTTGCGCTTTGATTGGGTTGGGCATCCTGTGCTTGTATATGTTTTTTTATATTGTTTTAGAAGGCGCGAAATTATAAGGCAAAAATTTTAAACAGTACTCACTAGACGAACTACGTAAGGCTGTAGAAGATGTTCGCAATAAAAAAAATACTAGTTATCAAGCTTCAAGCTATAGTGTTTCATATTTTAGCAACAGCTACTTACTTAATTCAGTAATAAATTATTTTTATGAATAAATTTGTTTCTTTACAACCTATCCAAGGATCTCAAAAAATTGTAGCGTCTATGTATTATAATTTTAATAAAAATTCTCAAAAAATATAAGAAACACAAAATAAACAATTTGCAATTCTATTTGGATTAGACTAAAATAACGATTTTTTTGTTCAAATAAAAGTTTATTTATGTGTTTTGTTGATGATTTATCGACAATTTTGGTTGGCATACGTCCTTGCAAAAACCTACCTATACCACCTTTTTACCTATGTAAAAAGTCGAAATTGCCCCTCCAAGGTGTTTAAAGTATTTTATTACGCTACTGAACCATTTTAGGAGATAATAAGCCATCTAATGGTATGCATTATGCCATAAATATACTCTGGCTCTCAATTTCAAAACGATAACGGTTCTATTACGATAAATACGTGGCATAGTTGAAATAGCCCCACTGTGGGGTAATTGTAACTATTTCATCCCAATTTCAAAAACATCGTTCCTTTGAACATATAAGATGAGTATTCTGTTTAAGAAAGATCTCATTTAAAGCTTTTGTAACATAAATTTATTTAATCTACCATAATCTATTCAAAGATGGGTGTGTAGACTTTTGAAGCTGACGTTTGTGTTTTGATAGTCGAAATAAAACCCCGACTGATAAAATGAATAAATGAAACCATAGATAGAACGGAATTCTATGTAGTATTTTTTTTCTTACACAACAAACTAGCAATATATGGTCCCTTATATTATTTGCTTGCAAACATATTAGAAGAACGCTACAAATAACTCGGAGTTACCCCGTATGAGAATACTCGGTGCGGAAGCGTGTCGACTATTATTAAAATATGAGTAAAAGCATTTATGGTATTCCAATATGAGAAGGTAAAAGACAAATAGTATTATAACAGTGGATTTGGTTTAATATCGCTATTTATCTAGCTTTCATAAAAATGTTTGCTTCGCTTTCTGTATCATCGGATATCATATTATTTATGTACTTTAATCAATCAATCAACTCAGTCTATCGCAGTCCACTGCTGGACATAGGCCTCTGCCAGGCTGCGCCACAACACCCTGTCCTCCGCCTTCTGCATCCAGTCTGTCCCAGCCACTTTTTTCAGGTCGTCGGTCCATCTAGCTGAGGGGCGCCCCTCCTCTACGCTTGCCGATACGCGGTCTCCACTCCAGGACTCGTCTGCTCCACCGGCCATCGATCCTTCGACAAACATGGCCAGCCCACTGCCACTTCAATTAGCTTACTCTGCAAGCTATGTCGGCTACTCCGGTACTCTGGTTCTTTTCCGGATATCTTCATTCCTGATTCCTTCAAAGAAACTTCGAGCATAGCCCGCTCCATAGCGCGCTGAGCAACCTTGAACTTGTAGACCAGCTGACTGTCGGTGTCCACGTTTCGGCACCGTAAGTCTTATGGGGCAGGATGCACTGGTTGAAAACCTTAATCTTCAAACATTGCGGAATAAGTGACGAAAAAACTTGATGAAGATTTATATACTTACTTAGTGAAAATTTATTAAAAGATTCAGACAAACAGCAAATATTGGTGTATGAAGGTATACGTTGATTGATGTGACCTTTTGGTGTTCACAATTAATTAATTTTCTTCGCTACTAATACTATTCTAGTCGGAAATGACGTGTCGCCAGCCTATTAGATTAATTTCCTTTGAGTAATGTTTCTTTTAACGGAAAGTTTTGATCATTGCTATCGTAAAGATTAACCATCTAAGATTACCAATTCTATTTCTTTCTTTGCATTATACAGTAAAGACAATGGGAATTTTATACTAAGGGCAAATGGATGAACCTACACCATTATGAAGTAGATTATTGGCTATTGCAATGGTCCTGGAAAAATAATATTGCCGTGATTCCTTTAATTTTTTTTTTTACAAAAAGAAAATCAACCATCTTGCAAAAACACTACAAAGTGAAAAATTACCTTAATTTCGAATTCGATGTCTTTGGATCTGTATTTTATTTTTTTGCCACCTCCAAGACTAAAGTTATTTTTCACTTTGTAGTGTTTTTTTGGAAGTCAGTTAAAATTTTTGTTGTAAGTTTTTTTTTCTCTCTTTAGTTATGGTACCTACCACCCCACACCAATTCGTATACCACTATCTGCTATGAACAGTGACAGAATAGAATGGAATAGAACAGGAAGTATTATAACATCATCAAGATACACAAAGTAGATTAATTACGTATTAACACGTATGGGACCACCACGCAAGCTTTCTCTACCAAATGATAAACAATTTTCAAAATCGGTCCACAATTATTGACAAAAATATCGACGAACATAAATAAAAAGATCATACAGCCGAATTTATAACCTCTTCCTTTATTGAGGTTGGTTGGTTGGTGGTTGGGTTGGATTGGTTGGTTGTTTTTTTTTTTTTATGTACAAAGACATATTTATTGCATAATTGTTATGCAATAAATGTGTCTTTGTCTTTGAAGTCGGTCAAAAATGGGGTGTTTTCTTGTTGACCTACTTTTTTGTCCTATCAGTATGTCCTCGAGGGTATGTTTTCTTCAACAGAAAATAACATACCTTTATGGACAAATTCAACACGTGGTTCATTTTCATTGGTTTCAATACTTCAGCAGGACCAACGTCCGTCGTCGTCGTGTTGAAACCAAAATGTTCCATGTTTCACACAGTTTGACACAAAATACCAATTAAAGTACAGAGGTAATAGACAATTTTTTCTTCACATTAAAAGCGTTTTCCGTAAAAGGGTTGATTAAATATCGAATATTGTAATGACATGTGTTCATCAATATTGCTTGTATAGCTATGTCTTATAGTAGTTATGACATACGGCTATTCAATATTATCATCAAATCAAAGGAGATTTTTTACCCAAGTAAATTCAAAACTTTTAAACATTAGATATTATGCCTGATCGTGACATTTTTAGCGTTAAATTGATGGAAAAGTGTGTGCAAGTATAATATTTTACGATATTTATGGTAATATGAAATTTATTAAATGTATCAAATTCAAACTCATCACGGGTTTTTTTTTAACCGACTTCAAAAAAGGAGGGTTTATAAATTAAAGTGCTCAGATGGGAACACCTTTGGTGCTCATAAAATAGGTGCTCAAAAAATAGGTGCTCGAACGGGAATGCTTCGGCTTAGCGCGACGTATATTTTTTTGCAAAGTTTTTATTTGAGATGGTCGCTTAGAAATATCTTTGTTGTGACTTTTGAGTTAGCTTCAATAATTTAATACGTATTTTCCCTTCCCACATAGTCTATGTGAATGATGCTATAATTTATTTTGCAGAGTGGTATTCGATGTGTGGGGTAGGCACCACTAAAAAGTGAAAAATAAAAACTTTTTACAAAAAAAAAAAAACAAACAAACGACTCCCAAAAAAAACACTACAATGTGAAAAATAACTTTAATTTCTGAAGTCGGTGGCAAAAAATGAAACTAAAAAAACCAAAGACACCGACTTCCGAAATTAAAGTAATTTTTCATTTTGTAGTGTTTTTTTTGGGAGTCAGTCGTTTTTTTTTTTTGTAAAAGTTTTTTAACTAAAATAGGTTTGTAGAGCGTTTTAGTTTTTTTTATGAATAAGGGGTTAGTATCTTTGAAGGCCTTCTTTTTAGAAAAACTTTTAAGGAGCATTATGAAAATTATCTTCAAACAAAGTTTTCATCATCTCTGTATCACCAATAATATCTTTGTTATGTTTTTAGGCTTATTCCACATAGGTGTAGTTGTAACTTCTATATCAATACTACGGTACTACTATTCTGTTCGGTTACGTAATTGATACGTTTTTTACCATAACGTAGAGATTTAAAACGGTACACTTAGGGTCAGTTCACACCGAGACACGACGGCGACGCGACGCAACGCGGCGCGCACGTTTATACAAAATATTACCAAAAAGATACACATTTAAATGCGTCTCGCTGCGTAGCGCGCCGCCGCGCGACGCTTTTGTGTAGTAGATATAGTTACATTTTGTATAAAAGAGCGCACCGCGTTATATGTACTTTTAATTTTACACAAAACCCCCACTTTCCTTTGTTTCTGAGAGACTTTCATTTCTGTAAACCTCTTGTCACAATGGCTTGCACGACTACTATAAAATATAAAATATAGTCACGTCGAACAAGTTCAGCCCCTAACGCCAGTTTTAAATTGTCGCCAAATTATCCCTATCGGAGAAATTATCAAGAATCATTAATCTTTTTTCTTTTCAATATCTAACTGCTGATTGGAAACGGAGCGGGTAAAAAGTTACAATTTATTACTCGTAGCTACGTACCTACAAAAAAAAAATCCACAGTTTCAGTAGCATAAATTTTAAAGTAGGCTTAATAATTTGGATTGTGAAATTTATGTTTTAATTGTATATAGGTATAGGTAATGTCTCACGTTTGATTTAACTAATTTATGTCTTATCAGGTTAGCACGCAAAGAAATAATTATATCAATTGAAACAAAATTATATAAAGTTGAATTAAAATGAAAACGTCATTCCCCATTACCTGAACCATTAACATATAAAGATAATTATTTTTCGGTAATTACGACCACGACTTGCAGCGATTTCGAAATCCGATAAATAAATTAACTTGCGTCATCAGATCAGAAATGATCAAGCGATTATTTTGTCGCGAATATGAACGTGACATTATAAAGTTGAGGTAGGCAGCACTTTATTTGCGTAACACACTATTAATCGAAATTTGAATCATTTTGAAGCAATTTGCTAATCCATTGCTTCATATGTTCGAAAAATTTGTCTGCTCGACAACGTAACTGACGTAAATTGTTGAACTGTCAAAATGAAACCGATTCCGATTGATAGTCTGTTACGCAATTAGGTACAGTTCACGGGTTAAGCCAATAAAAAGGTTACGATATTGACCTGAACCAAAACGCGTCTAAAATATTTTACGGCGAAACCTCCTGGAACTCACGACATTTCCACGATTTTCAGATTAAATTGATACGACGGTTGTAAAACTGACCGAGTAGTTAGTTAATTTTGACAGTAACTGTAGATGCTAGGTATCGTAAAACTTATTGTTATTTCTTACTGTCTTTGATATGAAAATACTAACGAACCGTGTCTGACAATAACAGATTCTTACAATATTATATTTATATATCTATACTTAACCGGTACATCACCAGGCAGATTAAGACCCAACTAACCGAGTGTCAGCATGGTTTTAGAGCTGGTAAATCCACTGTGACAAACCATATTAATTTTGTAGACTTTGCTGTCACCGAAATGGATGAAAATAAGCAAGTTGACGTGGCTTATTTTGATTTTAAAAAGGCGTTCGATCGTGTCCAAAATGACGTCCTACTTAAAAAATTATCCGCAATAGGGTTTACCCCGAAGTTGCTTCAACTCTTTTCGAGCTATTTCACTGACAGTTTTCAGTATGTTCAAATCTCTGGACATAAATCTGCACCTTACATAACTTGCTCTGGTGTGAGCCAGGGTAGTACCCTGGGGCCTACACAGTTTATTGTTATGGCTAATGACTTGCCGAAGGTCGTCAGGACGGCACGATGTCTGATGTTTGCGGATGATCTGAAGTTATTCTTGGGTATTAATAGCGAGCATGACTGTGAAGCTCTGCAGAGGGATATTGATATGGTGGTAAAATGGAGTGAAGCCAATCACTTAGAATTTAACACTTCTAAGTGCAAGACTATTTCTTTTACCCGTTCGCGTGCGCCCATTCAGCATAACTACCACATATCGGGTGTCCCTCTGGAGCGCGTCAACGAAATAAAGGATCTTGGACTGACCTTAGATGTGAATATGACCTTTAATCAGCACATTAATAATATCTGTGGCAAGGCTTTCCAATCACTTGGTTTTGTTATGAGACAGGCAAGTAGGTTTAAAGACAGGAATGCTATACTCACTCTTTATTATTCGTTAGTACGTAGCAAACTTGAATACAATGCGCTGGTATGGGATCCACATGAGCAAAAGTATAAGCTCATGATAGAAAGGGTTCAACGAAAATTTGCTCGCTACCTGTATAAAAAAATATATGGGTATTATCCCTATTTATATCCGTCTCTGTTTGTTGCGGGAATGGTAGGCATCAATACGTTGGAACTGAGACGCAAGTGTGCGCTTTTGATGCACTACTACTTATTGCTAAATAATAAGATCGATGACGCGACTACTCTAGCTCGCTGTTCACTGTTTGCTCCGGACCGGCTTCGGCGGTCGCGCGCCTGTGCCTCGCGGTGCCTTTTCGCGGCTCCACCAGCGCGTACCCATACTGCTCGATATGCTCCCACAACACAGGCGATCAATCTGCTGAACGCCCTGATTGCTCAGGAGCCAGATGTTGACATATTTATGTATAGCAGTAAACTTATGTATAATGTTTGCATGAAGTTTTTTAGTTAAATGCTATGTTGTTGGCTCGCTGCGCGCTTTGGTGTAAACTGTAAGTGCAGCAAGCAATTGTTATATAAATAAATAAATAAATAAATAAATTATGATCAAGTTTAGTTAATGTCAATCAATCTGCCTAGCCTTTTCTCAATTATGTTGGGGTCGGCTTCCAGTCTAACCAGATGCAACTGAATACCAGTATTTTATATGGAGCGACTGCCTATCTGACCTCCACAACCCATTAACTGGGTAATACGATACGCCTTGGTAAGGCTGGTTGTCAGATTTTCGGGCTTCTGACGACCCGTAACGACTGTCAAAGATTCACGAATGACAGCCGGGACCAACGGCTTAACGTGCTTTTCGAGGCACGGAGGATTCTCGGTCTGTAAAGATGGTCATCCATCCACGGACCGACCCCGGGAAGCGTAGCTTAACCTGATGGATCGACCCGTGCGGCTGTTATTACTTAGCCACGAGCTCCTCTTTAGTTAATGTATCTCGGAAAATTACTGCTCATACAAGCACTAGGTACTTAAGTATCGGACATAATAGGCATTGGAATGGTTCTTCATTAGGCCGTCTTCAACAGTCGTTATCAATATTACTTTTGTATGCTCTTGATTGTATATTTTTGATGTGTAACATCTTTCCTCTCGCTTTCCTGCAATCTGTGGGAGTAATTTCGTGAAAAGGGACGGAAGTGTGTAAGTGAGGAGCTCGTGGCTAAGTAATAACAGCCGCACGGGTCGATCTATCAGGTTAAGCTACGCTTGCCGGGGTTGGTCCGTGGATGGGTGACCATCTTTACATACCGAGACTCCTCCGTGCCTCGGAAAGCACGCTAAGCCGTTGGTCCCAGCTGTCATTCGTGGATCTTTGACAGTCGTTACGGGTCGTCAGAAGCCCGAAAGTCTGACAACCAGTCTTACCAAGGGGTATCGTATTACCCAGTTACCGGGTTGTGGAGGTCAGATAGGCAGGCGCTCCATGTAAAATACTGGTATTCAGCTGCATCCGGTTAGACTGGAAGCCGATCCCAACATAGTTGGGAAAAGGCTAGGCAGATTGGACGGAAGTGTGTAACAGGAAATTAAAATATTTTTCTAAAAGTTTTGAGTGACGAATTGAAAAATTTGGTATGGAACTAGAAAGTACTTTTACCAAGGTAAGATGTCAGATGCGACTACTGTCAGTAAGACTCGCTCGTTTTTTTTTTTTATAATTACTATCATATTTTTTTCTTTCTTTGTGCACCATACCTATTAGAAAGTTGATATGGCTAGAAATGGGGTGACTGCTGAGGGCCTTTCGACTAAGGGCCTATGCACATGATGCATTGCAGCGGCGGCGGCGGTGGAGCGCCGGAACGGTGTTACTGCGGCGTCCTACATATAATTAGCCATGGTATGCCACACGGTGCGTTCTGGCGCCACACCGCACGTAAGTACACCGAACTTGCAACCCGCAAGACGAAGCGGGGCCACGGGGAGGGGTGTACGCGATGCGACGCCGGAGCAGCACCGCTCATTTTGTGCGGCAGAAGAAAGAGAAGGCCTCTGCCTCGAATTTTGCGGGCAGCGGGGCGGCAGCGGCGGCGGCGCGTCTCGCATTGTCCCGCCCCGCTTCCGCGCCGCTGTTCTCGAGGTCCGGTCCATTTGTTTTTACGCATAAAATCCGGCCGCTCCCGCGCCGCCGCCGCTGCCGCCCCGCTGCCCGCAAAATTCGAGGCAGAGGCCTTACAGTTCATCGCCGCTGCGGCGTAATAACGTTACGGCACTGCAACGCCCGTGTGACCGCCAATGCGGCAAAATCTTTGCGGTGTGGAACCGCAACGCATCCTGTGCATAGGCTCTGATAGTAATGTAGATAGGTAGGTATGGAAGTAGCAGAGATGCTGCACTGACCGATTTCAAGTAAGTAAATTGGTATAGGTACGGACAGGTGGATAATGATGACTTACATAGGTATACATGCTGTCAGATTACCGTTATTCTGGGCAAATACGTTGAGACTCCTGAGGGCCTAAACAAAGTGACATTGTATCAACGATAAGGTTGATGGAAAATTCAAAAATGTATGGGACTGACATAGGTACTCGTATATAAGCTACCGATAAACTTATGTCGACCCTGTCGGCCTTAGCACACCTCCGCCGCGTAACCATAGCAAAGAAACCGCAGTAATTCAATTCAACTGACTCGCGTGATGTTTCGCTACTCGAATCGCGATTCGAATAGCGAAACATGTGGTTTCGCGGTTTCGCGGCGGAGGTGTGCTAAGGCCCTAAAAGTCGTTACAGAAATACGAAACGCTTTAAAAGCGATTGCCACTTTAGGCCTAGGTTCTTGCCTCAAATAAATGTTAATATTAATAGATTGATATTATTAGTGTTGGCAATATTAATAGATTATTCACTAAAGGGATAAAGCAGTGTTTAATGCACGTCTAATGTCACGGGCGCTTTATTTAATCTAATATTAAGACTAGAATCCTACAAGCTCGTCCAAGACGAAGACATCTCCCCGAGGACATCTCTCTTACTTTTCACACCTTCTGCGAGGTGTGAAAAGTAGAGTAATCTCCTCGGGTGAAGAAAGCAATTCATGCAAACTTTTAGTTGAGGTTTCAAATTCAAATCACATTATTGACCAGTGAGTTATAATGAAATTCAATGCAATATTATTGCCTGGCTAGACCCCAAAGTTATTATGACTTACTTTAGGTTAAATTTGCATGATATAATTTGATTGTTTTGATTTGATTTTTTGATTTTTTTTTTTTTTTTTGATAATTTGACATTGCCGAGCTGAGAGATGGTGTGAAAAATAAATTGTACCTGTTTCCACTCTATATTAGCGCGCTCCAGCCGTTCGTTGGCGGCTACCCGTTGCTCGTGACGGGCCGCAGCTTCGCGCAGCGTGCAGCCACAACAAGAGCACCGCGGGCATGCATTGATGCACCCTGACTCGGCGACCGCGGTGGCAGGAGGCGGGGGGCCATTTCCAGGTATATTTGCCATGTTTGCTGTTGCTCCACCTACACACAAATACATCTCTGTTATTCTGGTAACCTGAAAGCTAATTCCCGTAAGTAATTAAAATCCTTCAAACTCTAGTCGCGATCTCATCTCAGCGACAATCATTGTCAAAAATATAGGGAAATTGGAGTTATTTTTGACAGATTGAGTTTGTGATTATAAGGGCTGGCGCACATCTGGCGACGCGCAGCACAGCGCGGTTGTCAATGCCAAACAAATATCAATATTGCGTGCCTTAAAACAAAGTCGAGAATAAATAACTTGAGACGTGCATCACTTTCCGCTTAGATGCGCAATCGAGCTAATGGAACTTTGTTTATTTTCAACTTTATTTGAAGTATTGCAAGGTCAATGTTTGTTTGTCAGTGACAACCGCGCTGCGCTGCACCTCGACAGATGAGCGGCGCCCATAGAAATATAATATCTATGGCGGCGCCCTAATGATAACTTTTTTTATAAAATACGGGAATTTCCCCTCTGGTAACATAAAAATTAGCAGGTGGTCTTAAAAATATTTCTGAAAAAAAAATGTCAGTTTGTGCACAAAAATAGTAGTATTAAATTATATATAAGTATTATATTATTATAGTATTAAATAATTGTTCTCAGCATTTATATTTATAAGCCGCGTGTTTATTCAGTAGGAATATTCGCCCAGAAATATAGATAGCATTTCCAGTAGAGAACCCCAATTGTGTGGAAAATATATCTGCTTGTCCGAATTCACTTCTTCCTAGAACTTCGAAGGGGGAGACACCCTCGTATACCTAAGTACCGATTAAAATTACTTAGGCGAGAAATGTTTTCCGAGTCCGTGATGAAAGGATTACAAAGGATAGCTAGTAGACAGGGAGTAAGGATCGACCGAGACAGGTTTTTTGTTCTCAGGCGAGACCGAGAATAAAATAAAATCTTGGCCGAGACCGAGAACCGATAAATCGTGAAAAAAATAATGAAAATGCGCTAATTAAGCATATCTTCGTTGCGCCACAGATAATATAATACAGCCTACTGTTGCGCCTACAAAAGTTGCTGTTTTTTTTATTATTGGTTTTTGATGCAATTTCAATTTTGATCCATTCAATACATTCCTAGAAGCTGTAAAAACAAATGATAAAAAAAGAACGATTTTTGTAGGTTTTAAAATTCAAATTTAGACAACATAATGTAGTAGCCCAAAAAAAACGAATTTTTCGGCGTTTTCACCCTTCAAAGAGTGTCGCTTCTCATCGTATAACTGACCAGCTCTGCTAAAGAGCTTTTTACTTGCTACACTAGTAGACGGCGCTCTGATAAAACTTTCTTGCTGCAAGGTGACGAAGGTGACTTTATAAGGTGACGAATACCAGTAAGTACTCAAAAATATGAGCATTTCTTTGCAGTCTTGGCTCTATAAGATAGCTATCAAACGCTATTTTGATCACGCGCGGTAAATTTAAATTACCGTACAACAGTCTCAGTTATGGCCGAGAATATAGCCGAGAACCGAGACCGAGTTCTCGTTTGAATTTGCAGCTGAGAATGCCGAGACTACCGAGATCTCGTTCGGTCCTTATACTCGAGGTTTGCTAAAGACTTAAATGTGTCATGCTACATTTACTCTTGAAAATGAGGGTAACGACACTACTATACAGTAGGTCGCAAGCGATGGTATCCATTTGACCTTGAACTGGTCTAGTGTAGTACGGTGTTTCAATCAATGATATTTGCTTTCAATGGAATAAGAGGCCAGATTTTCAACCGACTTCAAAAAGGAGGAGGTTCTCAATTCGGTTGTATTTTTTTTTTATGTTTGTTACCTCAGAACTCCGTTATTTATGAACCGATTTGGAAAATTCGTTTTTTCTTTGAAATGATATACTTCCAAATTGGTCCCATTTTTAACAAAATCCAGTTACGCGAGAGACGGTTAAGCGACTATGACGAAGCTTTAAATAAATGGTTCTGATGAAAATGGTACCATCGAACCGATCTGATGAAGAAGCCGGAAGGTAGGCACCGGAACTCAGTAACAAAACAATGTATTCTAGCCGTGTTTGGGCTTATTGGAATTGTCATGAGGTGCACTTTGGCTATAAATTATTTTAGAAAAAAAAGAAAGAAAGGAAGAAAGATTTGAATGGTAATTATATGCCGCTTCAAATTGCGCTACTTGAGTTGTATGTTATGTGTGGCCTCGATTGTCAGAAGTCGTAGCCTCGTTATCTCCGTCAACATAAAACTACGCCTTCCAAACTTCTGACACGGCTTAGCGCGACGTATATTTGCCTTTTTGCAAAGTTTTTATTTGAGATGGTTGCATATAAATATCTTCAAGTTCTGATGAGTGGCTTTTCAGTTAGCTTTAATCATTTAATACGTATTTTTCCCACATAGTCTATGTGAATGCTGCTCTAATTTATTTTGCAGAGTGGTATTCGATGTGTGGGGTAGGCACCACTAAAAAGTGAAAAATAAAAACTTTTTACAAAAAAAAGTACAAACGACTCCCAAAAAAAACACTACAAAGTGAAAAATAACTTTAATTTCGGAAGTCGGTGGCAAAAAATGAAACTAAAAAGAAACCAAAGACGCCGACTTCCGAAATTAAAGTTATTTTTCACTTTGTAGTGTTTTTTTTTTGGGAGTCGGTTGTATTTTTTTTGTAAAAAGATTTTATTTTTTACTGGTTCTGTTACCACTGACGAACTATCAAAACGGTGCTGAACTAAATCTAGAGATTTTGCAGTAAATACCTAAATAATATTAACTTTTTCAAGCCCAACATCGAGTCACGTTTCAATTATAAACGCCTACTTATTTAGCCTATCTTACGAAGTCACGATTAAATGCTAAGTAATAATTGAAAGTCACGTACACTTTCGGGCAAGTGAAGTTTATTTTACGATTTAAGGGGTTGATATTGATTTACGATCGTCATCAAATTAAAAAGTGAAGTTATTTAAAATTATTCATTTTTTTCATTTTTTTTTTATCAAAGACTTTCCTAAAGAATTGCTACTTTTTGTTTCAACTGAAACGTTTTGAGATCAATTGAAGTTTTAGCCTTATATTGGGACATTAAAGAACCTAATATAATACTAAAACTCGATTTAATTATTTGTTGTTACAAGCTTTTATTTAACTTGTTATGTTCGTATGTAAGTTGTCTTTAAAACTTGCAAGTTAAATTTGACCCACTTCCCGGTGTTCGATTGAGCTGAAATTTGGCATACGTATGTAAAATCGGTGACAATGCAATATGTTGGTATCATTGAGCTGATCTGATGATGGAGCAGGAAGGTGGCCACAGGAACAATAAAACGACGCAACCCTATCGAGTTTGGGCTCGTTTCATTCGTCTTGACAAGGACTCTGGGTCTTAGATGATATCCGGAATAATAAAAGATTGTTTTAAAAAGTATATTTTTTAATAATACACTTGTTGTAAAGGTACGTTAACAAAACTCTATAAGCTTAACGCTTAATAAGGCTCATAACAGCGATTATCCCAGAAATAAAGTGTATTACACAATACGAATCACATGGGTATCCCCACGGGGAATGTAACTAAATTAATAACACTGAAACTTCAAAAACGTCGTCGTCGTCGTCGTTCGTTCGTTTATCAATATCCCAAGGGAACAATAAATCGCATGATGAATATTTGTCCTAAATACGCTTGTTTCCAAAAAAAGATTTTATTCCTATCTAAGATACACGGATTCGTAATTCCCCAAGAACGATGAAATATTATTTGGAGGAACGGGCGTCGATATTCAAGAAATATTGAAATTGTATCCAGCTGCGACGGAAACATACAAAGAAAAATCTTAATTGGTTCATGGCATAAAAGATACACATAAAGGCGAAATTCCATTGACTCGATCATGCCATCATTTCTACGTCTCCATTTTGTCGATTTTTTTATTGTTTTTTATTTGACAAGGAACAGCAATGCTCTTTATGCCCCCAGACTTTGGTTGGTAGGATTCTGATTTGTGTAGGAAACTACAACATGATTTTAGATTTTTTCAATTTTAGAATTGTTGACGAAATAATCATAACCCTTCTTTGACTTTATTGGTAGTCGAGTAACTAATTCGAAATCATTACAAAGTTAAAATACTAAAATAATAAGTCACTTATGATAACATTCTGAACACGCTAAGTCTTATTACAAAACAAGGTTCATCTTCAAACTCAAGTTTAAACCATGGACCCTTTTTTGAATTTCGAACTTTATTCCGACACATTAAGTTGTCAGTTTTACAAAACTGACAACTTAGTACCGGACTAAATTGTCAGTTTTGTATAAAGAACTGTATTTCTATCACAGCTAGGTTCTTATTACATAAACTGGCTCGATGGTTTAAACCATGACAGAAGAAAAACCTCGTTTTGTAATAAGACCGGCTTAGTTTTGTATTCAGACTGAAGTAGGAAGCAAATCCCTTACCACGTGAGAATATTAAATTTGCAACAAGGAAGCATTATTAACAGGAAGATAGGCATAACTGTGTGCGGTGCTTTGCCAAAGAAAATTAATATTCTGCTGCTCTTGTGAAAAATAAATTTTATGGGAAGAAGGTGTTTAGAAGAAAATTAATAGGTACCTACACAGCCACTCTTTATTTAGTAAACTCATTCTCACTGCGACATTCTTAATAGTATTTTTTTTTACCGAGCAATGGATTGCTAAACCATGTTTTTGATGCGTAACATCTTTCCTCTCGCTTTCCTGCAATCTGTGGGAGTGATTTCGTGAAAAGGGACGGAAGTGTGTAACAGGAAGTGAAAACACGAGTGATGGATTGAAATCCTGCGAATCTTTAAATGTTGCTTATTTGGCATGGAACTAGAAAGTACTTTTACCAAGGTGAGATGTCAGATGTTACACATCATATGCGACTTCTGTAAGGCTCGCTCGTTTTTTCTCTATGTCATTGGATAGCATACAAGTCCACCGTCAAGATCAAAAGTCATTTATTCAAACTAGGCTGAGAATCAGCACTTTTTGAACGTAAAACATTAGGCGTCGTACTAAATTGGCTTCGAACGTACGAGCAAACGATGCGATTTCGTCGCACGACGAGATTAAACACACACATTTCTATAGAGTGTCCTAATTGAAGCTTGAAAGTCATCGCGCGAGCACAGGAACAGATTTTCATCGTGCGACTAAAACGCATCGTTTGCTCGTAGGATCGTTAGCCAATTAGGACGACGCCTAACATAAGATAGTCCCCCAAAACGCCCGCCCTTCACCATTTCCTAGTGCTTAGAAGAAGTGGCGCAAAAAACTCCCCAGCAGCACAGTTGCCTGTTCAGTTAGAAGAAGTTTACCGCCTCCTATCTGTAGTACCAGTGGCATCCCAAAGATAGAGTTGAAATATCTCATGACTGTGAAATGATTCCGAAAGAGAGAAATAGTTAAACTAAAAAGTCGAGAGGTGACGTAGGACAACCGGTTGGAATGAAGTTCCTTTCGCTGTAGGTATATTAATTAATACAGAGCGATCTATTATGGTCTCAAGTTTCAAGCGTCAAAAGATTTTGTTTTTGTTTTTAGGGTTCCGTACCTCAAAAAAAGAAAAAACGGAACCCTTATAGGATCACTCCGTTGTTCGTCTGTCTGTCTATCTGTCAGTCTGTCAAGACCCTTTATCTCAGGAACGCGTTGAGGTATCAAGTTAAAATTAATATCAAATACTTATGTCTATGGTCCCTTAGAGCTCTATAGAAATCAAGCTTCTAAGTCAACGCAATAAAAAATACGGCCTGTATTCAACATATTTTGATACTCGCAAGTAAATCAAAACCTATAGTTTCTCTTTGATCTAGAATCATGAAATTTGACAAGAAGGTTTCACACCACAAGTAAAAGAAAAAATCTGAAAATCGGTAATTTGTAATTTTATAACATAAAAAAAAACTACGATTACAAACTTACATTTGCAGTTGGAGAATTGACCGTGATTTATATCAATAGATGGGAGACCATATGTTTTTCAGTGTTTTTGGGATAAATTCTTTTCAACTACGAAAAACCCTTCATTGTGCGTGATCCGACACGCACTTGACCAGCTTTTTTTTTAATAAAGAGCCATCTAGCATAGTTTTTAGCTTGCTAAAACGTTTGACACTTGAAAGGGACGGCATAACGCTTTTTCATTACCTATTACGTCACAAGTTCTGCCGATATAGAACTTCGTTCCAAAAAATAAGTCAAAATGATTATTACACACAAGTGGAAGTTCAAGCAATCCGCATGAATCTTCTCAAGTTGATAGTGGACACGACTTGGGCGGACTTGAGAATGGTTTATCATATTTTTTTCAATAAAACGGGCCCAGTTGGCACTTCTACGGCCACAAACTACTGATTCACCACAGATTCTCTCATAATCTCATAAACCATACATATTTAAACATAATCAGCCTATAATGTTTTCACTGCTGGGACACAGGCCTCCTCTCGGTGAGAGGGAGCGGGCCCTAATCCACCACGCGGTCCCAGTGCGGGTTGGTTTAGCGGCAGCTGGAACTTATCGTTCTCTGAAGGTGTACAATATAAACCAAAAAATTACGGTCTATCTAATATTTCTTCAGCCCAGCGTATTCTGATACTTCTTTCAGGCTACATTCCGCAAAGATATGTCTTTTGTCTACATTATATCTTTTATTAACAGTTAAGGGTCACGTTCTCACCTAGATGGTTGTGGTTGTGTCGTGCAAAGCGCGGTGAGGCGGGCGCGAGCGGGGCCCCGTCGCATCGCACCTCTGCCTTGAGCCGGGAGCCCGTGCGGGGGTTCACCTGCACCCCGGCCGATGTCAGCGTGCCGCCGTCACCCTGGCAGAAAAACTAGGATTAATATGACATTAAGGACTAACTGGCTGCTGCAGTAAGAACCAGCTCTAACCCAGGTGGCAAGATAAGTGTCCGGTGGTAGATTAGACGTCATCGGTGATGCAGTTCTCTCAAGAATGTGCGAGACTGCGATGAGCCGATGATGTTTATAATAATTAAGTACGTGCGGCGCATCCTTGGCAGACAACCCGCAAAAAAATGCTGACTGGCCTATCTTTTAAGCCGCAATTACACATTCGCGCGAGTGATGAGGCGAGCGGCGAGTCGAGGTACACGAATATGTGAACAGTGGTTCGCGAATGTGTAAACGGTCACTCGTGTAGCCTAAAGCTATAAAAATATCTCGCCAAACAATTCGTCGAATGGCGAGGCGAATCACGAACACGAACGTGTGAATGCGGTATTAAACGTCGACAAGAATGTTCATTTGTCTAGCCAACTCTATCAACTTGCTAAGGCGCATCATAACTCAATGCTGCGCTTTACAAAGCTTATGTACAAAAATGGCTAAATACGAATTGAATACAGTAAAAGCACTATTCAAGTATTCAATACGCATGCCACAGACAGAATAACAGAAAAGCCCCTCCAAAACTGCACTCAAGAACGTTATAAAAAGGCAGAGATGAGAATATACAGGATGTATCAGAAAGGTATGGTGAAAATTAAGGATGTAGTACGACGGTTGTGTGTGTGTGTGTGTGTGTGTGTGTGGGTGTGTAGTGATGTAGAAAGCTGTAGTCAAATTTCAGACTGTGGTACAGACCATCAAACTGAACATCTTTCTCCTTGGGACTAACATCGTAGTCGAGAAAAAATTATCAGCTGTCCCGTACAAAACTTCAACACTTACTCGCCCCAAATGTTATGACAGCTGATCATTTTTCCACAATTTCCTCGATTTACGTTGGACGTTTCAACGAGAAATTTGTGCAGTTTGATGGTCTTTACCACAGTCTGAAATTTGACTACAGCTTTCTAATACCACCCTGTATATGTAAAACATCTCTCCATTTGAAAGTGCTCGATTTGTTTCGTATTGGAATTTGAACAGCTTTTGACCAAAGCAATAAAGTTGCCAAATGTCATATTGAAACGCAAAAAAATGGCATAGCATTGTATATCTTGTTGGTATAGAAATAGTTAATATCCGTTTGGTTTTGTAATCCCAGTGTTAAAGTTGATGCATACTTGCATAATATATTGAAAATTCCCATTGCAGAATTTATTATTTACAGAAGTGTAAACAACTACTCACCAAGTACTGACATGCACACTATGGCAAGGCCCTATTTTAATTCAAAGCCTGTTCCAACACCCAGTTGTGTAGTAAGATGTAATCGAGTTTTCTTTTCATGACCTAATTTCTGAAAACGCTAACATTTTTACATAAACATTACAATAATATCTTAAGACTTTCTAAACCTTACTAGGTACCTTATTTATAATTTCAAACATCACATAAGCACGTGTTTTCAAACTTAGCCTAATGTAATTTCAACAACAAATCAGTTTTGAAGCCGAGCTTATGAAAAAGTTCGCGACTTTGAATTAGAACAACTTCGTAAATCAAAATCCCCAGGGCTATCAGCGTTTTATAAAAGTCGAGAGTTTGGAAGTTATTTCCATATTTCGATACAGACAGATTCGTAAATTAAATGTACATTTCTTAGTGGTCGATTCTACTTTGAAGTTTTGAAGATTAGAGATTAAATAAATAGATGTTATCGATAGACTACAATCAGCCAACCGGTGGGTGGTTGGAATGTTGGTGTGACACAGGCCTATTATATTTCTGTGTAGGTACCCCGTTTTGAATATAAAAATTAAATTGAGTTTTATGAATGAAAAATTAGTATTGCTAATGTTAATATTTTGATGAAATATTCATGTTTAAAGGAAAGTAGACCACAAGGAACATTTTTTAATTCCTAAAAACTGTCAACTAGCCTATTGTGAAAGTGTGGTTATGCAGCTACAGAAGGCCGCACAGTGAAGCTCCTGAGAATGTCCTTCGAAACCAAAAGAAGGACAAAATTTTACGGAGCAAAATGGCAGAAGTTACAGTAGACTCATCATTCTCCTGCCCTTATCCCAATCTATTTGGGGTCGGCGCAACATGTCCTTTTTTTCCATACTTCTCTATTATTCGTCATCTCGGTAGTCACCCCCTTTCTAGCCATGTCATCTTTCACACAATCCATCCATCGTTTCTTTGGTCTTCCCCTACCCTTATAGCCATCGACATTCATACCCAAAACTTTCCTTACGACATTTTCCTCACTCCTCCGCATCACATGCCCATACCATGACAGCCGATTTCCGCACAGCTTTTCAGTCACCGGTGCCACTTTTAGACTTCCTCTTATGTACTCATTTCTTATTCTATCCATTCGTGTAACACCACACATCCCTCTTAGCATTCTCATCTCAGCTGCATGCAACTGCTTTTCATTTATCCCTTTTGTGGCCCAACATTCTGATCCATACAAGACAGCAGGTCTAACCATTGTTTTATATATCTTCCCCTTAAGTTTAAGGGGAATGCGGGAGTCGCAGATTGTCCCCGTGACCTGCCGCCATTTCATCCATCCAGTGTTAATCCTATGCTTAACCGTCCGATATACTTCGCCATCGCTTTGCACGAGTGAACCGAGATACCGAAAGTCGGAGCAGACTGGGAGAAGCGCGCCATCAAGCGCTATGCCTCCAGAACTGGAGATACCGCCGAAATCGCAGAACATATATTCAGTTTTGGTTCTGCTGATTTTCAAGCCAACATTCTCCAGTTTCTGTTGCCATTTCTCCAATCTGCTCCGAATCTCAGGTAAATCTTCACCGACAAGAACAATGTCATCGGCAAACAGCATGCACCAGGGTGCCTCTTCCTGTAGATTCGACGTCAGAGCATCCATAATCAACAGGAAGAGGTAAGGACTTAAAGCCGACCCTTGGTGCAAGCCAACAGGCACATTGAACTCGTTGGTATTCCCTGCAGCCGACCGGACGTAGGTACGAGATTGACTGTACATAGCACGAATTAACTCTACATACTTCCCGGGCAAACCTTTCTCTTTCAAGGCCCACCACAACACATCCCGAGGTACCCTATCATACGCTTTCTCCAGATCAATGAACACCATGTGCAAGTTCTTGTGTGCACGTCTGTACTTCTCGCACAATTGGCGGAGTGCAAAAGTGGCGTCCGTTGTTCCTCGACCTGGCATAAACCCAAACTGGTTCGGGGTAATTTCACTCTCCTCTCGCAGTCTTTTCTCTATTACTTTCTCCCATACCTTCATACTATGTGACATGAGCTTTATTCCTCGATAGTTGTTGCAGTCCTGTACATCACCTTTATTCTTGAAGATGGGCACTAGCGAACTATTGCACCATTCTTGTGGGATCCCTCCTTCATGCAACAACTTATTAAAGAATAAAGTCAGCCACATACATCCATCTTCTTTTAAGCACTTCCATACTTCTACTGGTATATCATCTGGGCCCAAGGCCTTTCCATTTTTCATACTTTGAACTGCCTTTCTGACTTCATCCATGCTAATTTCCCTTACCAAACCCATATTTACTTGTACCTCTTTAAGCACACCATTCCATTCATTCTCTTCGTTCATTAGCCTTTCAAAATAAATCTTCCATCGTTCTTTTATTTCGTCATCTTTGGACAGAACCTTACCGGCGTCGTCTTTCATACATTTAATGTGAATAATATCTCTCGTTCTCCTTTCTCTTGCTTTTGTAATCCGGTAGAGCTCTTTCTGGCCTCTAGGGCTGTCCAGTGAGTCATACAACTTCTCCTGCGCCTTAGCCCTCGAAACTGCTACCGCTTTTTTTGCCTTTCTCTTGCACTCTATATAAGTGTTCTTCTTATCATCTTTCAAACTATCATTCCCAATTTCTACACCCTGCCATTCTTTAAACGCAATTTTCTTTTCTTTTAGCATCTTTTGCACGTCTTCATTCCACCACCATGTATCCTTTTTTATCACACCTTTCCCATTCGATTCTCCAAACACATCTTTTGCTACTCTCCTTATGCAATCCGCCATCTCTTTCCAACATTCATTCACAGTTTTTCCTTCCATATCCTTCATTTCTATCATTTTATCTACCACTTGACTCTTAAACATACTTGCAAATTCCTCTTTTTCTATCATACGCCATCTGGTTTTGGGTGGGGGCCGTTCCTTGTTCCTACTGGACGAGACACCGACTTTTACCTCCATTATAATAAGTCTATGTTGTGAGACTAAGTCTTCACCTGGGAGCACTTTACAGTTTTTGACACTTTTAAGGCTGTTCCGTCTTACCAGCAAGTAGTCAATTTGTGTCGCGTGGCGGCCACTTTTATATGTTATAAGATGCTCATTTTTTTTTTCGAACCACGTATTTGTTATTGCCAGGTCGAAGGCCGAAGCAGCTTGGAGCAGTGTCTCGCCGTCAGTGTTACGGTCTCCGTATCCCCAACCGCCATGCACTCTCTCATACCCATCCTTCTGTCTTCCTACATGCCCGTTAAAATCACCCCCCACATATACTTCTTCACTATCTGGCACATCCATCATTACACAATCGAAATCCTTCCAAAACTTCTCTTTTACACTATCCTCACATCCTGACTGGGGTGCATACACACTAACTATATTAATCACCAAACTCTCCACAATTACTTTTACCGCTATGACTCTATCACCCACTCTTTTAACGTCCACCACACATTCTTTCAACTGACTATCCAACACTATACCAACACCATTTCGCTTGCCATCGCTTCCACAGTAATAAAACTTATATCCTTCTCCTATCTCTCTAGCTTTCGCACCCTTCCACTTCGTCTCTTGCAGACACACTATGTTCAGTTGTCGTCTTTTTAAAACACCTGCTAATTCCCTTCCTCTTCCAGTCATCGTACCTACATTCCAGCTAGCGCACCTCAATCTAAATTCTCTCACACTTCGGGCTTGCGTCTTACGTCGCACCCGCCCGTTCTGGTGCGACAACCCTTGTCCATTTCCCACAGAAGCCGGGTGCTGCCCCTGCGCGTCGCCTGTGGGGTACGCCCTAGCCCTATCGCGCATCATATTATTTTCACTCATGTTGCATGTTGGTTTTGGCAAAGTTTTATAGTCGGCCGCCAGCCTGACACCAACCCTCCTTGGGAATGCTTTTGTTGGTGGTTTGCCCGCCACCGTGCGGGTGATCCAAGGTGCTTCTGTGGTATGCACTAGGTCTCCAGTTCCCTTAGTCGCCTCCTACGACACCCACGGGATGAGATGGGGTGGCCATATTCTTAATCCGAGACCACACGGAGTTACAGTAGACTAATTCTATTAAAATGAAAGGGAATCTTTAACAGACATGGAAGAACATGGTAGTTTATCTACGTTATTGTATAAGTACAAGGTGAATGTGGCAATATTTTAAGGAGCCATTGTACTCATCATTATGAACAACTTTTACTATGGGACCAAACCTGAAATCGCGAAAAAAAATCTGCTGTTCAGTACATTAATTTATGTTCACATGATTCGCCAAAATGTAGGGAACAGCTGATTTTTTTGACCCCTTAAAATATTGCTACTGTTTACACTTACACCCCGTATAATGCTAAGAAAACTTTCTCAAAAAAAAACGTAACATCTCAATGATGTACCTAAAGGTAACGTTACTGATAGCTAATTACATCGTTAAGACGTCCAACGCAATTAAGGCCAGCGGGAGTTCATGATGAGAGAAATAAATATAATTGTACATACAAGCGAAAAATTACGTTTCGCTTTTCCCCTGGGGTATCGATAAAATGAGTTTTTTCACCCAAATACAGCAATAACATGGAGAAGTATTTGATTCCAAAACAAGTGAGCCTACGTATCGATATAATTGATTGCTAACAAATTACTGATGAGTTCTGGTTCTTCAGAACCCCTTTCTTCGTGGTTTAGAGCCTTGCGAGTTCTTCATTCTGTTAAAATAACAAAGTCAAATGGTTCCGATCTCATTGTAAAGTTTATTTAGAGTACTGCCACATTGTTCAAAGAATTGTTCCGTAAAGAACATTTTGTCTGATATTCATAACAATAACGCCATAAATAAACATTGCAATTATTGTTACGTGTTAAAAAAACTTTTTTTTTTTAACTTGCCTACGCTGTCCCTCTCCTGGGCAAAGCCTCTCTCAGGCTACGCCACATCACCCTGTCCTTCACCTTCCGCAACCAGTCTATTCCAGCCACCTTCAAGCTCGTCGGTCCATCTAAACTTAGTAAGTAAGGTTGTGCATTCCACTAACTCAAAACCTCCAGCTTCATATCTTGTTCCTCCAGTTAAAAATAGTAGCAATAAATTATGACAAAGAAGATAAAACACCGAAAATAGGCCGCCCTCACGCAAAGCGAAAACTATTCCTCAAAGAACAATTGTTACCAACAAAATAATATTTTTACTTGGCATTTTGGTCCCTCGGCAGCGTTTACAATAGTGATACGAGTACCTAGCTGAGGTATAATATAACATGTAGGTAGCTTTGTCAGAAAATCGACGCCTAAGGCAACCACCGGGGATTTGTAGACAAAATGTATGTACACTTTTATATCTACCTGAAAGATTTTCAGGAATAACATGTTCTGTGACAATTTTTTAAACAGATGTTTCTTGTATAAAAGTCTTAGATCTTTGAAGATCTATTTTATGTTATGTAAAAAGTTAAAGTTTCTTAGAATAAATGTATATAATATTTTGTAATTCAAGGTTGCTCAGCGCGCTATGGAGCGGGCTATGCTCGGAGTTTCTTCTATATATATAATATATAAAACAAAGTCGGGTTAGTTACACAATTTATAACTCAAGAACGGCGGGACCGATTTTTGCGATCTATGATTTGATGGATTTGTCTCAGCCCCGAATAGCAGAATAACTATTAAAACAGAAAAATTCACGAGAAAAAAAATTATGAAGAAAATTCATTTTCTCATACCTACTTACATGAAATTTGGACAGGACTACCTCTGTCGGGTCAGCTAATTGAAGGATAAAATCAGGAATAAAGTTATCCGGAAAAGAGTGTTACTACCGGAGTGGTTACTCCGGTTCCTACCTAATGTAATCATGTTTTGTTTATTCGTTTTAGGAGTATTTTGGTTTATCACGTGTAACAAAAATTGTGGCTTTGAAGGGGATGGGCCTTGGGGGGCCTATGAAAAAACAGCCTTCATTGTGTCAAAAATAAACATTGAAAAACTTTTTCCATACGTTTTGATTGAATAGGCATATTCAATCAAAACGTATGGAAACATTTTTTCACGAATTCAGATTTGTTTTCATTATAAAAAAAGTTACCTGATTCATTTGACAAACTCAAATTACCAATTAAAAATTCATAATAAATTATTATGAACAAATATTGGTTCTGAACTTTGCATAATCACTACCCGTATAATCCTGGCACTCAATGATATTATTAATTAATTCATCATAATATTCAATGAACTTCGGGCTTTGGATATCCAATGAGCCAGTGCCACTTTTAAGGTTAAAATAACGTCAAAGTTATTTAATACCGACCTGTTATTTATCATATTATCTATGGGGTGACTTGTAATTAGTGAGCGATACTTAAACACATGATAGCAAACAACTTTTACTATGGAACCAAACCTGAAATTGCGAAAAAAAAATCTCATGATCCCTACATTTGACGAGCTATGCGAACATAATGTAAGGAACAGTTGTTTTATTTTTATCAGTCACGTAAACATTGATAATTGCAATTAATCGTTTCGGAGACCCTTAATTGCCATGCTAAAAAGCAACAATTATAGACCGTATCTCTTCGCCATTAAAACCAAGAGGGCGTAAAAGGAGTAACCTACCTACATATGCTTATTTTTAAAAAGTTTTGTAAATCAAATCAAATCAAAATATTTTATTTCACATAAACCTACATGCTACGTCAGAAGCTGCACGGTGCACGGTTCCAAATTGGTCGTTTCCTACGGAGAAGAGCCGGCAAGAAACTCCATGGTTACTCTTTTAAAAATAATTGGCTTTTACAATATTTTCAAATAACAGTGGTAATAGGTATGGGGGGACAATGTAGGCATTTCAACAACTACCAGGTACTTAACAAAATAGAAAATAGTCAACAAATGTACAGTCTACTAGGCCTGCAACGTTCTCACATTCACAAAATAGAAAATAATCTATATGTATAGATGATTATTAAAGGAATCAAAATCTATGACACAAATGACATAATTGCCATTACAACTACAGTGACAAATCTGAATAAATTTCATGTTCACAAATATAAATCTGAGTAAAATCATGTTAAAATTGGAATTGTAGTTATAATGTCAAATAATGAGATGATTAATAATAACCTAGTATGTCAAGGAAGAATGACAAAAAAAAAAAAAAATAAGCATCGTAATTTGGGAGCAGTTAATACGATACTTAAGTACATAATTAGGCCGTTAATGAGGTACCTACCAGGGAAGCCACATGTGCAGAAGGAATTATTGCCAAACTTTCTTGTCTTCAAAGTATTCTTTAATCTTATAACATGCTTTGTCCTATTTCTAAGGCCCATTACTCGTATTATTGACAGGTTTTGTTTTCTTTATTTAAAACAGCACAAATACCTTAGGACTACCTGTCAGTGCCTCTCTTTCAGATGAAATGGTGTGAGCCATTTTGCATTGAGATTTAATACCGTCGTTTTCGGGTGTGTAAAGCCTCTGGCTATTCCTTTGAGAATAACAGGCATTTGATATTTACAGGCAGTAAATCAACTAGCTAGGCAACTATTTTTGGGTTGTTTGTCTCATGCATCACTGGGTGTGAGTAAAGAATTTATAGATCGGGATTTGTAAATTGGGATTATTGGTTCACGACTGATATTAAAAAGTTGGGTACTAATCAAACTGGATTGTGTTGTTTTCATAGAAGTTTTCACGACATGAACATTCATGGAATTTTGAAAAATTTGCATAGATTGGTTTTAGACCAATTGGATAATATTGTTACGAGTAAAGTGGATGAAAGCTGTAAATCACATCGTGAAACATTATTATTGTGTTCAGTTTCACGTTGGTTATATTTCATCAGTTTTGCTTTACTGTTATTCAAAAGTGGAACTTTTATTTTTCTTTTCGTTTACCTATACAGGGTCAAATTAAATTAACTAGCGAAACTCTGCAAGCGTGATGCGTATCGATATCTAAAGATGATAAAGCAAAAATAAACAGATTTTTGAACTCATACTTCATGTAACAACACTATCAGCGGTCATTGACCCCAAAAAAAATCATCAAATCTTTGTATTTTTATTTTGTCGTGTTTAGATATCGCTACCCATCACGTCTGCAGAGTTTCGCTAACTAATTTAATTTGACCCTGTATAAAAAGCTATGAAAACATGTTTATAATAAACTACGTCAAAGCTCTCGTACCTATGTACTTATCGGCTCAAATGAGGTAGGCTAACGTTTGTTCGGTTCGTAAACAAGACGCGTCCATCAAATTAGTTAGCAATCACGGTATGATGGCTGCGGGCAGCCGTGGGCACTGTTAATAGACGGAAAGATATAGTTTGTCCTCGAATAGTGGAAACGAAACATGCATTCACGTCCAAATTTTATGTTTTCCTTGGTCCGCTAATCTGCAATAGAATAAATGCAGCAGCGAACATCTATCCTCAAAATTACAGGAATTGTAAAATAACTCTCCAGGAGAGTCTCCAAAATCTGAAGTACGAAGATACAGAAAAATTATTAACTGTAGTGAAATAATTACTGTTTCATAATTATATTAATTACGTATTAAAGTACGCTCGGTTAATTCGTATGCAATTTATGTCTTACTTTTTGGTTTGCCAACCATACAATACCTACTGTTTTATTTGTAACTATTAATTCGTGATTATTTTACATACTTTAAGCTTAGCCCATATTGCCTGAAACACAGGATTACCTAGTTCAGGCACATGTATTTTACTGACCTAGATTAAGATTATGTATTCATTGTTATTGTTGTGTTTTGACGACACGGTTGGCGCAGTGGTTGAGCGATTGACTGCTGCGCAGCATGTCGCGGGTTCGATTCCCGCACGGAACAAATATTTGTACGACCTACAAGTATTTGTTCCGAGTCTGGGTGTTTTTCTATCTATAATATGTATGTATTTACAAAAAAAAAAAAAAAAAAAAAATGTATATAAGTAGTTTATCAGCCATCTCGTTACCATAACACAAGCATTAGGTTGCTTAGCTTGGGGCTAGATGGCGTTGTGTGATATGTCCAAACATATTTATTTATTTATTTTTATTATTTATTTTATTATCATGAAATTGTAATACCTTGAATAAATTGAACTGAATTGAATTGAATTGAATTGCGAGGAAAAAAAAAAGGGTAACGAATGTACTTAACCTATAAAAGTTTCTACTCCATACTATTTAGATAGGTTTTTAGCTTTTGAATTTAATAACTCTAAAAAGCACGGGTCAGTGAAATCAATGTTGGTCGGACCGTAGTTTATAATAATTTTTGGTGCTAGACTTTGCTTTGTTATCAACATGATCCTCGCCCAATAATCAGAATACCTACTTGAATTTGGTCTAAGGTACGCCCCTGATCTCTTGAACTGTGAGTGGTTGCGAAAGGTATCAACGCCGGCGTCAATCAATTTGATACAAATTGAAGGACACAGACGTCGAACTGCGACTGTGTGTGTTGTGTTGGGGTGGAAAAACATTTTGTCGAGGGGATGGTCCCTCGACAAAATGATACTTAAGGCAGTTTGCTTCCCTACGGTTTGACGGTTACATCCTTATTAGTATGTCTTTATTTCTTTATTTATTTCTTTAACACAGATAAAGTAACAAGTACACTGTTTGACTCTTGTTTAGCTTTTATTTTTTGTTATGCATATTGTTAAACTTCGACTCTTGCACGGTATCTGTGAAAGCTAATTCTAGCCGTGTAAGGGGGCCTGGTGACCTGTAACACAGTTTTTTCCCAAAAACCTATATCAGGACCCTGTCTCTCACAAAGGTGGAATAAAGCTGAAACATTTTTTTTGTACACACTAACTTTAAGTCAGCTTTGTGAAGAGAGAATAAATGATATATACTATACCATACTTTATATAGGGTGACTGGTAATTAGTGACCGATACTGAAACACATGGTTATACTCATGATAACAAACAACTTTTACTATGGCACCAAACCTGAAATCGCGAAAAAAAAATCGGCTCCCCATACATTTATGTTCGCATAACTCGGCAAAATGTAGGGAGCAGCTGATTATTTTTTCGCGATTTCAGGTTTGGTTCCATAGTAAAAGTTGTTTGTTATCATCAGCACAATCATGTGTTTAGGTATCGGTCACTAATTACCAGTCACCCTACATATGTTATCGTCAAAAATCGCCAGTCAGCAGGGTTATTTTCGGTGCTGATTTTCAAGTCTACGCCGCGCCGTACCAACTTATTTTCAGAGCATTATCAGACGACGAACTGTGCTGTGGAAACGAGAACGCACCATGAGCGAATCCACGTCAGACCGCGATTTTCAAATTTTCTTATAAAGCAAGATCCCAGGGCTGCCAGACCTTACTTATTTTCTGATTAATAAAATGTGTGGGATAGAGTAGTGTTTAGTATGTACAGTCAACAAAAGAGATATCTAGGCAGGGCACACCAACACATTTGTATGTGAATTGCTTCATGTTCAATTTTATATATATTACTTTATTTTGCAATACTCCTACATTGTAACACACCAACACAAAATTGTATATTTTCACGAAATTGAACATGAAGCAATTCACACAGAAAATGTTCCAAAAGGGAGTTCTTTTTATTTGAAGCTTACTGTACTATGAACTTATGCATACCTGCTAGCTTGGACCGACGGCCAATTTTCAGGTATCAGTTACCAAAGTTACGTAAAAATATTACTCACTTTTCTTAAAGTCTGACTGCTGATTTTTATATATGTTTTACAGAATAATGTAAATAATTAATAATCAATTCTGTCTGACATTTGCCGTCGACGGTTTTTCCCGCCGGCGGTTTTTCCCGCCGGCGGTTTTTTCCAAAGATAAGTAAGGTCTGGTGGCTCTGGGATTTTGGAGTGTTATGTATATTTACGTAATAGTTCAATTAAGTATACTGGAAGCCGACCCCAACATAGTTTGGAAAAGGCAAGGCAAATTGATTGAATCATTAAAAATCATCAATACAACTCTCTAAGTTTATATTACCCTATTGAATGACGATTTCATGAAATGTCATGATTTGAGACCATTTCTAACGTAAGGAGTTGTACTACTGATTCTAATGATTATAATTCTGTGAATGCATATTTGTCATGTAAATACATAATCAAAATACACCCAAACACAGCTGTAAATTGTAATTGTAAAATTTGAATATCGCGGGCTACCTTAGCGCTTCTCCCCGTTTCTACGAACGCACGGCTACACATTTGGTCGCGCTGCCGCGCCGCGTCGCCTCGAGGGACGCCCTTTCCACGGCGCGTTCGCTCGAGCTGGCGCGGCGGCGGTGTGACTTACGAATGACGCGCCTTATTAGGAATCTACATCTATATAGGAATGGGTGTTACCTTTGGAGCGTCAGTGTCAAGGTTGATGAAGAGCAGGCGCGCGAGGCGCTGCAGCACCAGCTCGCGCAGCACCGCCGGCACCGGCTGCCCTCTCACTCCTCTACGAGCAACACCACACGTTCACACAACACATAATAATTATGATTTTATAAACACACATCATTTTAAAAACAAATACCTACCAAATCAGATAAAGACGTAACTACAGGCAAGCTTTGGTAATTTCGGTAATCTTCGTGTTTCCGAATTAACACGAACGTCGCGCCACAGAGTTTAAAGCTACTACTAAGTTTTGTACTGCCACGCTTGTAGTGCACCATGAGTGCAGTGCTATCATTGCGCAAAACTGACACTCTCAAAAGTTTTTTGGAATTGCATAGAGTGGTTCTCCCTATTGAAGAGAGGAGGCTTGTGTCCCAGCAGTAGGAACATTATAGGCTGATTATGCTTATAAAGTTGTTAACCTATTATTTTGTAATGTATGGTAGGTAATGCTAAAAAGGCATGTACCTACTTCCACGGTTTTAGTAGCTCTATTATACTCGTAGATCTCATCATCGCTCGATCGTATTTCCAAAGATACGACGACGATTCCCGAAGCGCATACCTATTTTTCTTGGGATTTGTGTATGTATGTTCATACAAACGCTCTAAATTATTTGAGCTCATTTTTGTCATAAAATGTCAGAAATTACAAAGAACTACTATCTAGATTTTGTTTTCAAAGTATGGTGACATGAATTAGTTCGAAATTCAAAAGTTTTTTTTCTTTGTTTTTTTTTTCGCCCAGTTTTCCTTGTAAAAAGTAACTTGGAGTCTCATTTCCTACGAAATGTAGGTATTGGGAAAGTTTTTGCGATTGCTAACTTTTTTTGATCCTTATAAGATACAAGGTTGATTGGTAACAAAAAGTTATTGTGAAAATTGTCCATTTTCTTGTTGACCAATTTTTTCAAAATCTGTGATTGGAGATCAAAATTTCTCAAAAAGTTAAGGACAGTCTCCTAAGACCGTTTTCCTGTAGCTGCAGCGGTTAAGGTAGGGATAGCGCCATCTCAAAAATCCATTCTGTATAAAAATTACATTTAAAGTTTTAAAAACTTTCACACGACTTGGATATCGACACCGGCTATTTTCATTTAAAAATCGCATCAGTTTTTCAAGATTTCAACTCCTTTAAAAGATTAAAACACAAGATGAAGTATAAAACGCGCTCAGTGTAAAATAAATCCGCTCAGTGTAAAAACATTGCTCTCCCGTGTAGTCGGTTAAAAGAATCCCAAACGCAGAGAAAAAAAAAAACAAACACGACCAACACGGGTAGTGTTGATCGTGTTTGTTCTTCAATTATTTCTTTTCAGACGAGCTAAGTATTTATTCAGAAATAATCAAAAATCTTTTCCAAACATATTTTGGAGCTTTCATCATCCCCTTTATTTGCATATCTAATTTGGTGGTTGAAAAACGGGCCTTGATTAATTCAATTTGTTCAATCACTACAATCGCGAATATTTTTCATCATTTGTGTGCATTCAAATTGAGCAATTTATTTCGTATTGAATTGCATGGCCGTTTTGTTTGATTGAATAATCTATTAATATTAGGAGTGTTCAAATAATAGGGACGATAACTAAAAATTGGTTTTTGTCGGTCATGTAGGTTATTAAAAAATATTGGACACGTATTTTATCCTTTTTTACGTAATCAAAAGATTACGGCGATACGTTGACATAAAGTGTGCCATGACGTCACTCCTTGCTAGATTGTATACGTAGTTATAGTTGTGACGTAGCGAGCCCCCACTCCCCAACTTTAATACGTTTTATCTATGTAATTTTTTATTAATATGATAAAGCAAAAAAAAAAATACGTGTCTAATATTTTTTTATTATCTGACGGACGGACTAAATAGTATTTCTTTTTTTTCTCCAGGCATCATCCCAATTGGTAATATTCTATTATGGTAATAAAACTCGCCTGTAAGATATGTTGAGCGTGACGACTGAAAGGGACGCTGAAAACGATACTAGGCACGTGCTTACTCCATAATATAAACCTGAAAAGAAATTAACTGTTAGTTGAAAAGTTCAGTTAAGTAGAACTACGAATAACTATACAGCATATATCAGAAAGATGTGGTCATATTTGGAGCCACAAGAATGAGTACAAGATATCAAATTGAACAACTTTTCTCCATGAGACCAATATCGTAATCGCGAAAATATTATTATCGACTGTTGGTACAAAACTTCAATACCTACTCGACCCAAATGTACGGGATAGCTGAGTATTTGTTATTATTGTCATCTACTTCTCTACAATACTGTAGTTGAATAAAAATACTCGTTACCTGTAATAATGAGCTGCCCAACGTATATTTAATTTTTACAATAGTAAAAATTTCGTACAAATTCCATAAAAATTACTTATATAACGTTATTAATTGTGTAAAACAGGCAGTAAATATAAGTTTATGAACCATGTAAAAATATACAAAAATAAAATCATAACATTCTTAATAATAATGATTTCTAAATTAATAATATTTACGCTCGAATAACGACGGGCGGCGGCGTGCACTACAGAACCTTAATACTGCGCGTGCCCCGACACGCACGGCCGGTTTTCCCAATATGGTGGCGCGAGAGGCAAAGATATGATGAGGTGGCAAAGTAAAAATTCGAAGAGAGCACGTCGAACTCAATAAAATCACAAATTTTCAAAACTCCTCGGAAAACTTTCCAGGTTACCCCCTTTTTGAGCACCAAGTGACTGTACTAATATTAGTTAGGACTGTTAGTGTTATATTATATCCCACTAAAGGATTCCTCGATGCGAAATAACAGAAAACCTTTCAGTAAAATAGGTAAGTATTATGTTTTGCTTACGCTAGACATTCCCTTGTCAAAACCAATATAATAATAGGACGCGTAGCAAAAGATTACCCTTATTAGGAGGTTAATCAAGGAATAGTTTCCTTATTATTATAGGAATAGGAACTAGACTCGCTAGCGTAGTTGCTCTAGTGAGTCTAGTTATTAAGAAAATAAATAACATCACGCCCGTTTCCCCAAAGGGTTAGGCAGAGGTGTACCTATAGTACACCCACATTTCACCAGCTATGTTTAAGTCCCATGTAATAGGGGGCGCGCCTATTGTCATCAACCGGGCACAAATCCAGATTGCAAGCTGCTACTGAGAAATTCCAGATAGAATAACCCAATAATACTTTGCCCGACCTGAGAATCGAACTCAAGACCTCATGCTCAGCAATAGCGCTTGCAACTACTAAACCAACGAGAAAAAAAAAAATATGTTAGGTGTTAACAACTTCTAATTCAGTGTCAACATTAAATTAATGTATACAGTTTTACTAACGTGTTTATTTCGGGGTTACCCACTTAATTTCGGACTTACACAGATATCTTTAAGGCTGCTTTATCTCCTTGAACGTTTGTCAATCAAACTGTAGCTGAACTTTTTAATTCGTCTCCAAAACTTGCGGAGTAACCCCGAAACAAACAATTGACTAAACATGAAAAGCGAATAAATAATAAGTATATTATTAAAAAAAATATATATTAATGCAAGTTTTTCTGTCTGAATATCATCTAAGACCAGAGTCCTTGTCAAAATGAATCAAACGAGGCCAAACTCGGTTGCGTCGTTTTATTACTGAGTTGCCATGGCCACATTGCGGCTTCATCATCAGATCAGCTCCATTTCATAATAATATTACATTGTCAATCAATTTCTCTATGCATGTAAAATTTCAGCTCAATAGGAAAACGGTAAGTGGGTCAAATTTAACTTGCAAGATTTAATTACAGACAGCGGGACAGATGAAACTACATAAAAGCTTGTAAAAATAACTTACTTATAAGAGGTGTCTTCTCCGTAGGTGGCAATGTGTCCCTTATAGTCATCAAGAAGACGGTCATAGACAGAAGTGCACTTATGCCCAGGGTCACCTTTTCACCTGATTCCGACGGCACGTAGAACACTAGAAGAGCTAGTGGAAAAAATATAAAAGGTTTTATTTAGTTTCGCTGAGAAGAAATCTCACTTCCTTTTATCATGTTCATGTTTATATATACACACAAATGTTGAGTAATTAATGCAATTATGATTAACAAAGGCGCGAAATAAGTCTTCAGTAAATGTGTTTACATGAGGATAGTCTTTGTGTTTGTGTGTTTATTGTATTATTCTACTTGAGCGCCTGAATGATTATCTCGAATATTCTTGTTTCTCGCTCGGCACATTACGTGAATTCACGTCCATCGTCATATTTATACTATGGTAATAAGCTCGTTTGTAAAGACGAAACTTCCTTAAACTTCTCGGCAGTCAGTGGTTTGTCGAACTAAAAATGTAATGAAGCCAATCCACGTAAAGCCTCTTGTTGTGAACGATGTTACGGAGCTGAATCACCGCTGGATTCATCCTTAAAAGATTTAAGTCTTCGCTGAATTTAGTTTTAGTTCACAAGAATGCTGGGACTCGTTAAACTTTGAGAAAGTGATATATTATAAACCATTTTTACTTGACAATATTGTAATGGAAAATAAAATAAAGCTGTTGCCCTCACGAGATTCGTTTAACTATAAACATTATTTTTATCTCGTGCATCATCATTAACTATTGCTTTACGCAAATAGCTGTTATTAGACAAGGTTGATATGAGCGAGAGGCATTAAATTAAACCACATATACTATACATGCATAGTGTCAACTCGGAACTATTAAAAAAAAGTTTAGAAGAAAAATAAAAAAAATTTTTTTAGAACAAATAAAATAGCTTAATGATCTAATTATAATGTAAACATCCTTTGTAGACATTTCCACTGACGTGCGTAACAAAACGGCAACGTGGCATCAAAAATTCTGTCGTTTTATGATGTATGACCCTAGATAACTATGCGTAGGTACCTACGCATAGTTATGTAGGATCATACACCTTTAAACGACAGAATTTTCAACAACATACTTAGTCAGCTGTTAGGGCAGATACGTCGTGTTTCAACAAAAAAAAAACTAAAAAATAATTCTGTGACTAAACTATTGCTTCTATTTATCTGATTTTTTGTAAAGAGGCTGAAAATTATACAAAGTATAAGTGGTTTAATTTAATGCCTCTCGCTCATATCAACCTTGTATAAAACAAATAATAAGATGTGAAAGTAAAAAATTCTCGAGAACAGCATTCCACACGGAATATAATCAATCAATCTGCCTAGCCTTTTCCCAACTATGTTGGGGTCGGCTTCCAGTCTAACCGGATGCAGCTGAATACCAGTATTTTACATGGAGCGACTGCCTATCTGACCTCCACAACCCATTAACTGGGTAATACGATACCCCTTGGTTAAGACTGATTGTCAGACTTTCGGGCTACTGACGACCCGTAACGACTGTCAAAGATCCACGAATGACAGCCGGGACCAACGGTTTAACGTGCTTTCCGAGGCACGGAGGAGTCTCAGTATGTAAATATGGTCATCCATCCACGGACCGACCCCGGCAAGCGTAGCTTAACCTGATGGATCGACCCGTGCGGCTGTTATTACTTAGGAATATAATATTGCCATGTATTTAGTTACAAACGTAATTAACACCGCTAATGTTTTCTAATTAGAACCGACATTGTCTAATTGTTTACCTTAGGTAGGTACCCGTATTGTGTTTATTATTCATGATACAATTTGGAGTTCAACATCACAATTAGCGGTAGATACGTACATACCAAACAATTAACGATAGCTATTGTACGATTTCTAAAGTTTTATTAATGGTGAATCGGATTGGCTTAACAAAGAGGATCACTTACATTCCATTTGTTAACATAATTGTCATTTAATATAATTGTCTACGATATTATAAAAATACTCTAAATTACATAACTATCCAAAACAGTACCAAATGCCTAGAACCACAAAGAAGAACGGCGAATTACCGACACAAATATAAATGAAACTCCAGAATGCATTACTTCACTTACCAATTCCGTTGATAAGGAGGCAGGGAAGAATAAGATTGAAAACGTAGAACATGGGTCTTCTCCTTAATTTGATGATGTATGTGATGTCAGGGTAGGGCTCCACACAGCAGGAGTAGTACTGGTCATGGCGAATGGCTTCGAAGCTCACAAGGTCGAACTCGCCGTTCGTCTGGTAATTCGTTGTATCTCCTTCGTCAAACTGCTTCTTTAGATCCAACTATGAAAAAAAAGATGATTTTAAAATGTTAGTTTTTGAACTAACTTTACTTTTATATTATACTGGTCCACGTCTATTTTGAATGCTCGATTTGTCGAGCATTCAAAATAGACGTGGACCAGTATAATATAGAAGAGAAATACGTAGGTGCGTAGGAACTAAAGAAAAGAAAAGATAGATGAGTTTTGTGTGAAGAGGATTGTGGCCAGAATGGGGGTCATTACTGAGATGACCACATGTGAAGACAAAGGAAAGAAGAAGGGAGCATAAGCCGACACAAATGAATTTGTATGGGGTCAGGAAGATGATGGTCTATTAGGAAACACGTGCAGTCTACAGCTGATGGTATGTTATTATCCTAATTCCAACCAGGAAAAAGATGAAAGGTTTCCGTTTTGAACTTTACCCACACAATCAAGTGGGATACCTCTTAAAAGTCTCATTAAGAATGTTGAAGTTAAATTAAAGGTAATTTAGGCCAAATTATTTGAAGGAGTAAACTTCACAACTCTGAAAGTAAATGAAACCTTAAAATATGTACCAATCCCGTCTTCGAGAATGTTAGATCGTAAATATAAGACGAATGCCGAAAGAAGATAGCATCCTAATTTAAAAGTCAAATAACACCGACCCGAGAGACATCAAATTTTAAAGCGATAGGTTTTACAGACAGGAGCCTGAAAAGTTTTTTTGAGGAGAATATTTCGGTATGATATTGACCGCGTTCTTATCTTAAATAATTCATTCAAATTCTTGTAGTTTGTTGTGCAAATATTTTATTAAATAGGCTACGAATTTTCAGAGCACCTTAAGTAAAAGTTTCTAAAATTAAAGGAGAATAATATATCCGCGAGCTTATTGCGGTCCGATTGTCGAATCAGACATCATTTCCAATGTTTTTGGGTGTGTTTATTTATATGTAAAAGGCAGATATTAGGCTCATAAATACATTACTATTTTTAGAATTGGATGAGATTTATATTGCTTAGGTTAGAATGAATGAGCCAAGAAGTAGAAGAAAGATATTGGAGAATAATGTACATCCAAAACTATCATCAGTTATAACTCAGTGCATAACATATAAATATCGTACAGTCAGCGACAAAAGTCGATTAACAGTTGCAGTTTTTTAATCTTAATTATTAAGCGAAATATTTAATTAAAATCGGACAGAAGTACAAAGACCATTTTAAGAACACACAAACAACACAACAAACAAACAGACAAACAAACAAACAACCAGTTAAAACAAACAAGACAAAACAAACAGTTTAACGAAAAAAAGCAGTTTATCGAATCATTTTGTGTTAACACAAAATGATTCGATAAACTGCTTTTTGACATCACACACACACTTTTTGACATCATATAAATATATGATGTCAAAAAGTAGCAGTGTTAACCGACTTCTGTTGCTGACCGTACCAAGTCTTATTTTTGTTAAGTAAATAAAACTATTGTTGATATTTTTTTTTCATTTAGAGTTATTTACAGCTTTATTCCAATCAAAAGCTGGCCATCTTAAATACAATGTAAGTACAAGCTAACACAGCTAACACTAAAATATATCATCAGTTTTATGTTAAGTAGATTTCTTAGAATCAAGATAATTTCAATTGGGATCCTTTAACAATCCGCCTTTGTTTCGTAACTCTTTTATAGCAAGATAAGATAAAAGCTAAAATCTGACAACCAAGACCTAGATCAGTTTAATTCAATAACGTTAATAGGTAGGTATTACCTACTGTTCGCATTCCCAAACTCGTGCGTAGTAAATTCATTTGAGCTTTCATAAAAGGTTGGTATGTCAAATAACATTCTGAGCGATCGTACCTTTTCCCTTTAATTTTAAATGTGTGAGTACACATACGTCACGTACATTCACTAAAGATGCCAACGCAGGGGTTGTGGACCATTGAAACGAATTATGAAGCGTAGAAAAGAAAAGTATCAAATGATGCCTTTAAACTGCTGAGCTCAAATGTACGAGTATGTAATGTGATTGTGAGAAATCACAAACTTTATAAAGTTTAGGTTGTTTTTTTCCAACAGGCTACCATTTTCATCAAAAAATTGCACGTATATGACTAGGTAGGCTCAGTTTACTTTAATTTCACATTCAATTAACTTTTTATCAAATCATCTCTTTGCCTTCCATATTTATTTGAGTCTCAAGCCCTTAATTATATCAACACTATTCAATTAAAATGTTTTCCACAAAGTCATTTAACTCTAAATTATAAATCACAAATGGATTCACAATGCACTTTGATTATGAAGGACGATGCCCCTTAGAAATTATTAAAATGTCAAAAACAAATAAATGTTCAACATACCTGCGAGTAACCTCTCATTTACAGTTATTCTTGTAATTATGTGCTACTGGCGAACGAGTAATAAAACAGCTTAATTATACTTTTATAATTGTGAATAGCTAATGAAAAATGTAGTAAGTAATATACGGGGTACGCGAGCTATTGTACTCGAAAGGATTCTACGCCGCGCCGGCGGGTTTTCACATTAAATACAATGACATTCTTTCCCATTTTTTTACGATAAACGCCTCCGTATAATACTTTTTTGTATTCATACAAAAGATTCGTGAATTTGGTGACGTCGGCGTAAATTACCGGATTGCTATCTCGATTTCCAATCTGTTTTTGGGCTTACAAACTGTGCCGTTTCCTTCGGAGCCGTAAATTAAAATGTGTACTTCTCTGAACTCCGATTTCTTTGCGGCTTTCGTTGTGTAATTTCTGTCGGGAATTCAAGTATATTTTTTGGTAGGATATATATTTATAACTTGCTTTTAAATCAAAATATCTCTTCTAGTTGTCAATACCACAATCACCTTAAAAGTTTACAGACGCTAAATATTTTAGCATAACACGTGTACCTATTTCAATATTTTAACAGCTTTCATTCAAAACACGCCTGAATAAAATCTTAATGAAATTAGCTATTTGATTCAGAGAGATAAATACTAAAAACAACTAGCAAATTCTTTTAAAATTCTGTGTGTACCTAAATAAACAATGATGAATACATAATAAATGGTGTTAGTCTCCGTATTTCTGTTGTGCAAATATACCTACAAAGAGGCTGAGAATTCAACTGTATCTTTACATTTCAAATGACGCCCTAATTTGGCCACTAATAGCTTGCGTCAAGTTTGGGTTTAGAATTATATTTTGGAAACAAATGCTAATCTAATGATTTAATTTGGTTATGTCTATTCGGCCGTTAAAAATATAATTCAACTTTTATATGAGAAATACCCAGGCCACCTAGGGGACGCAGCCCCCATACGATGGTCTAACCAGGTGAAGCAACACACACCAAGATCTCCGACGCATTACAACAAGCCAAAGTTCGTCACAAGTGGAGGAAGATTGTTGAAAAGTTAAGTCGGGAACATCAAGACGTTCGCCAATGAACAAACAACTGAAAGAGAGGATTAGAAATATTTACAATACAAAAAAAAAAAACAAAAACCCGACTGCGAAAACCTATAACTGAAAAGAGAAAAACAAGCAACAAAAACAAGATCTATAGAATTTTGGTATTGCAGGCGAGGGACAAACCAATAACCTGAAATTGATGCTCTTTCTTCGGATATCCAGGAAGAGGCTCCCTGGTGTATGCTGTTCGCCGATGACATTGTGCTGGTTGCCGAGAGTGGCTTAGAGGTCCAGAGCAGATTGGAGGTGTGGTGGAAAAGATTGGAGACCGTTGACCTGAGAGTAAGTCGGTCCAAAACAGAGTATTTGTTTTGTGATTTTGCGGTCTCTCCGGTCCCGTGCCCATATCTCTTGCCGGAACGCCCTTACCGATCTGCTCCGACTTGCGGTACCTCGGGTCGCTTGTCCAAGGGGATGGCGAAGTAGACCGAGATATAACGCACCGGATCAACTCAGGATGGATGAAATGGCGACAGGTTACAGGAACAACTTGCGACCCACGGATGCCCCTCAAGTTGAAGGGGAAAATTTACAAGTCCGTGATAAGGCCTGTCGTACTTTATGGATCGGAATGCTGGGCAGTGAAGAAGACGGATGAAAAAAAAATGCATGCAGCGGAGATGAGAATGTTGAGATGGATGTGTGGAGTGACGATAATGGATAATAACTTTTTATTGTTGCCTGCATTGTACCAAAATTATAGATAGATTATATTGTTTGATTTTCTCTTTTCAGTTATGTGTTTTTGTAGTCGGGTTTTTTGTATTTTGTAATTTTTTTTTTTATTTCAATCTTTTTAGTTTTATTAATATATATTTGGAATTGACTCATTACTAGCTTTTATTTGATATCAATATTGTTGTACTTAATTTATTTTAAAAAACCTTCCTCTCCCTTTTTTTTTTGTTTTTGTTTCACACAATATTATATAGCCTATGTCACTCTCACAATTAAGACGAATCTAACGATACCATATATGTTAAAATCCATCAAGCCTGGCTACAGAGCGCTACAGAGCGTGCCAAAGAAATAGCCATACATACATACATACATACTCTCGAAAACCATTACCCTCCTTCTGGGGCAGTCGGGTAAACAGAGCGCAATTACTACAACCACGCGATGCGAACGCATTAGTTCAAGTTTATGTTTGGTGAAGACTCTATACCGATCTCTCCACTTCTCCACTTTTTCTCTTCTCTCTCTCTTTTTCTATATTAAACGTCACCTAGAACATCAAAATATGATGTATCAACAGTAATTTTGTAGGCACAATGGCAATTTTTGATTGTGTGCAATGTCATAAAAAACCCAACCTAAACGGCTAAGATTATCCCGTTGTTCGCTCAAAAAATCGATTGCTATGACCGTCCCGGGCCCTTAGAAATACGTTACCGTCATCGTAGACACAAAGGTTGTGGTTTTATTTATTCGCTAAATAAATATTATCAAAGAAAATGTAATTCTGTTCTTAATTACAGCTAAGTGTCCATTAAACCTCATTGTAGTACCTGGGTTTCGCCACAATGAAAGGGCGAGTCCGATGGATGATCGTAATCATAATAATTCTGGATTTTCTCTGATATCTTTAGGCTTGAGGTTGTATTAACGAGCATTGGGGCCTATTTAATCTGATCTTTGTTACCTGTGTAGTTAATATGGTTAGGTAATTATACTTTGATGTGGGCAAAAATTCAAGAAGCTAGCCCAGATAATTCTCGAACAATGCCTTAGTTGCAGACAAACAAGACAATCATGGAGGTTTGTCCATTGCTTACCGCTTTCACGATATTTCAAACAAATAACGGTAACACTCAAACCAAATTAAAAATCAAGACAATCCAGTGAAGCATGCTTAAAACTACACCTCGCTCTGTGCATACACGCACACATTTACACCAAACTACAACTAAACTACACCTAACTAAGTGCATACATGTTTACGAAACCGGTCTCCCGTCACTGTTGACAGTGTGGCTTGATTTTTTTATTTGGTCTGAGGGATATCCGAATATTTTATTTGTGTCAGAATCATCATGATTCGGGTTGAGCTGGACTCCTTCTTAAAGGATTGACCCGCAATCGCAGTAGACCGGTAAAAGTAGAAAGAGGGAAGGGCGGCCTCCCCTCCCTCTTTCCACTTTTTTTGCCCTGCAATAAGACAACATGGGCTACTAATAAACCGCCGTATCTCTACGTTGACGTCGTGGTGGTGCTTGCGCACTCCTGAACTCTTAGTCTGTGCCGGTAGAGGTTACTTTGCCGAAACAAGTCTAGGGTGAGGAGCCTGATCTAGAGAGATACGTAAACCCGCAGTGCAGCATGTGGCGAACTGTTGAGCAGTAGCGACCCCACGGACCCTATCTCCCAGGAGAAGTCTTGTTCCTCACCTCTGGCTTCCCTTTATTAGCCGGCTGAAGTGAACACTGACAATGAACAGAGCTCCCACCTGTTTCTTGCTTTTATTAGCCGGCTTCAGTGGAGATTCGCAAGAGCAAACTTGCTCGGAGGATGGAAGTATTCTAATAAGATGCTGAGACCGTAATTCCGAGATTGTCCTGATAACCGTGGAATAGGTATCTTTCAACTTCTCATAAGTACCTCAGATCATGTTGCCCCCTTGTTGTTACGACATATTATGTGCTAACGACCGTTATCAGAAGCCCATTATTGAGTGTACAAGTCACCCCCTGCCATTTTATCTGTGTATCTATACTAATAATAAAGCTGAAGAGTTCGTTTGTATGTTTGTACGCGCTAATCTCAGAACTACCAGTCGGATTTCAAAAATTTTTGTGTTTGATATTCCAATCCTTGAGGAAGGCTATAACATCACGCTAGGGCCCTTAGGAGCCAAGCAAAAAGAAAAAAGTCTGAAAGTGCGACGGGGTGCGTTGGTGGAACAAGAAATTTCACGCGGACGAAGTCGTTGGAAGAAGCTTGTTTTACATATAACAGTTGGTTTGGTTAGGCAGGGGCCGTTTTTCCATAGTTCTAGGTAACTAGTTCACTTACCCACCCAAACTCATAATCCAATATCTTTGTTTCCATATCCTGGAGAAGTCCTAGACCTGGGTTGTTCTTGACGAACAGGGATAATAGTGTAGGTTGGTGCCTCATTTCATTCAAAACGTCTAACGGGCCACGTACGCCTTCCAAAGGTCCGAGACCTAGTGTCGCGAGAAATGATAAGAGACGTAAAAATAATCTATATAAATAAAAAGAGAAGTCATGACTGACTGACTGATTGACTGACTCATCAACGCCCAGCCCAAACCCTTAAACCTAGAACGCTGAAATTTTGCACAGAGGTTCCCTTTATAATGTAGACAAGGAATAAGGAAGGAATTCCCTGTGGGATGTTTTCCGCCAGTCACGCGGGTGAAGCGGCTGGCAAAAACTAGTAAATAATAAAATGGACGTAACTCCAAGTCTAGTGGGTACATATTATTATTATTTGGGTCTTTACCTATGAAATTGCCGTTTTGTATGAAAAAATTTAAACGAATTTTTTTCATGCATTTTTTATTTGTATTAATCGAAGTAATCACCCATGCAATCAATGCATCTTTGCCAACGCAGTGGCAGTTTATTGATGCCCTTCTTAAAGAAATCAGCTGGACGGGAGGCAACAAATTTTTCAAAGGTATTTTGTACTGGCTCTCGGGTATTGAATTTTTTTCCCGCCAAGAAGTTATCCAAATTCTGGAAAAAGTAGTAGTCTGTAGGCGCAAGGTCTGGTGAGTAGGGCGGATGACGGAGAGCTTCCAACCCCAGTTCTTGCAACTTGGAGACCGTCTGCTGTGCAGTATGAGGTCGCGCGTTGTCGTGCAGGAGCAGCGGAGACGAGCGATTGACCAATGCTGGTTGGAGATGTGCAAGCTTCTCCATCATTGTGTTCAGTTCTTCACAGTACACATCTGAAGTAATGCTCACCCCGTTTGGTAAGAAGCTGTGATGAATCACACCGGCGCTAGACCACCAAACAGTGACCATCACTTTTCTAGGGGTAAGTTTTCGTTTAGGGCATTGTTTAAGTGCTGAACCAGGATCCAACCAACTTGCTGAGCGCTTGCGGTTATCAAACAGAATCCATTTTTCATCGCAGGTAACAATGCGGTTCAAAATTCCTTCATTTGTGTGTCTGTTGAGCAGTGCAAGGCACGTCTCGACGCGTACTTCGCGCTGGCGATCATTGAGTTCGTGGGGCACCCATTTGTCAAGCTTTTTTACCTTGCCAATTTGACGCAAATGGACCAATATTGTTTTGACGCTAACGTCGAAAGCTGCTGCTAATTCAGCCGTAGATTGTGTATCATCAGCTTCCACAATCGCCTTTAATTCGTCATTGTCGACCAAAGTCTTCGGACGACCGCGAGGTTCATTTTTCAGGTCGAAATTTCCAGAACGGAAGTGAGCAAACCAATAACAAGTGGTGCGTTGGTTTGTAGTGTTAGCTCCGTAAACGTCGTTGATGTTGCGTGCCGCTTGTGCCGCGTTGCTGCCACGACGGTACTCATATTCCATAATTACTCGAATTTTTAACGTATCCATGATGACGAAAAAGATTGAAATGCGATGAAAATGTTACACTAATCAATAAACAAATGACTACTTTTGGAAAAAAAAATCCATGTTTTTAAAATAAAATTAATTTGAAATTAGAATTCTTAGCCAAACAAAAATTATTTTGATTTGAAATGGCCAGTACTGCAGAACGGCAATTTCATAGGTAAAGACCTATATAGTAAGGTCTGCAAAAAGACTTATTCGTGTGTATAACGCCTAATAACTGTCCACAGGATGAGGATCCTCTCATTTCTCGTAACTCACATCTCACCTCCAAGAATTTTATTTTATAAAACCAAAAGTATGTCATCCTCATCGCTGGAAGCTGGCAAATTAACGTCTCTCATTTCTTAAGGAAATTAATTTCTTTTGTTAACGTAAATTAGCTTTTCTATGATAACTTCTTATTCTACTAGTCTTTCGAGAGTAAACAAATTTTTGTGTTTTAATGTAAGTTAATTTTGTTTAATATATTGTGTAGGTACAAATAAAAAAATTATGAATCTAGTACAAATATTGTTAAGCTTTGTTTTGGAATCTGTTGTTAAGGGGACTCGTTAAACGGAACCGTTACATATAGGATCATTTCGTTGTCCGTCTGTCACCCTTTTTCTCAGGAAAACGTGGAGATATCATGTTGAAATTAATTTTAAATTCCCCCCCCCCCCTCCCTCCCCTCCCGCTCCCGATCGATCCCTTGGAGCTCTAAAAAACAAACTTTTAAGTCAACGCAATAAAAAAATACGGCCATATAAGCGACAGATTTTAATACTCGCAAATAAATCAAAACCGGTACTTCCCGTTGACCTAGAATCATGACATTTGGCAAGTCAAAAACATGTTCTCAAACGTCCAAAAACGATTTTCGGCCTTTTTCCTTTACTTGCTGTGAGACAATCGTTAATTTGTAGTTTGATCATATTTTTTTATTTTGCGATTACAAAATTACATTTGCAGTTGGAGAATTGACCGTGACGTATATCGATGTATAGGACATACGTACATCGAGGAGAACATGTTTTTAACTACAATGCTGAGTTTTTTTTTTTTAATAAATTCATCCAAATTACGAAACCCTTCATTGTGCGTGGTCCGACACGCACATGGCCAGTTTTTTTATCATTCAAACAGTTTTATAAATCTTGTTTTAATCATGGAACGTAATGAAAATCATGACAGGTACATTTCCAAATCGGTCACCAACCCCTGCCTTTTGAATAGCAGCATTGGACAATGCCTAGTCTTGATATCTTATACGTAGGGTAGATACTGTCCAAAGAATAATGAAGAAATAGGCTTTTGTAAAAGTACCTAATCCATAAAATCATTAATCATCACAGCATTGATAACTGTAGTTCCATTAATCTGTACTCGATACGAACAAGAAATTTTACAAAAAAGCTTTTAGAATATTACAAAACCAAGAAAATCTCAAGACCCGAATAGCATTTGTTTTAATACAAGTCTGGCAGCAAAACCAACCCGTTGTGCGCATTTACCGTACCGCGGTACCGAAGTGATTTTACTATACAAATAATCCTGTCTCAAGTAATGAAGAGTTTTCTTTTGTTCAATAACAAAAACCTATATTATTTATTGTTAAGCTGACGTCATGTTTTCGCGTCGAAAACGCTCATTACATCTTTTGTTTTGTTAGCTCATTGTTTATGCGAGACCTGTTTCCGGAGCGGAAAAATGTTAAAATTTTACTATTAAAACATTTGAATGAATTGTTATTTTTTTTGCCTAGATGAAATATCTTAATTTTCAGGTCAACAGTAGAATTCTACAGTTTTAATCAAGAGTTCAGTTTTTATTTTGGCCAGTAACTACTTATATTATTATTTTATGAAACCTCACTTTAAAGTAGGTACCTATGTAATCGGGCTTTATTAATTTCCTGAAACCGAGTTTTTATACTATTCAAACTAGCATATCATTCTAACAAATAAATATAATATTTGCGCGCAATCTTTGACTGAGTTTATTCTAAAATTTTGCAGTCGCAAACATTTACACTTCAGTGAAATTAAATTGTCGTCTACGAGTGAATCCGTTAGTAACACTTGGTCAATAAAGGTAACGTGGATAATCTAAATGTGGTTCGCTCTGGCACTGGATAAACTGGATTATTGGGTTAGGGTGCTTGAATAAAGAAACGACATCCCAGTAAAGACAGCGCGATACCGATCGGTGCGAGTGAAATAATTCCGTGTTGACTTAGGCGCTCACACATAAAGAAATAGCTAAGGGTCGATCGAAGGTTAAGCTATGCTTGCCGCGATCGGTTCTGGGATGGGTAACCATCCATTACCTACATATCGAGACACCTCCGTACCTCGAAAAGCACGCTAAGCCGTTGGTCCCGGCTGTCATTCGTAGATCTTTGGCAATTCAGTAAGAAGCCCAAAAGTCTGACAACCAGTCTTACCAAGGGCAGTCAAGTCATCCAGTAACTGGGTTGTTGAGGTCAGATAGGCAGTCACTCCGTGTTAGATACTAATATTTAGCTGCATCCAGTTAGACTGGAAGCCGACCCCAACATAGTTGGGAAAAGGCTAGGCAGGCATGTAACCCTTTCTTTCCGAAGATCAACCTGTAGCTATCAGTACCGGGAGTCGGGGCCAAAAACCCGCTTCTGTATGCAAGCACCCTTAGTTCCGTTTTGCCAGCCTGTTCGCGCTTCACGTGACACAGACATAATTGTATCATTTTCATACATGTCATCTGGCTTTCCGATAGAATATTTCGGTGAATATATTATATCGAAGTAAAAAACTTATTACTTAGGAGACTGAGTCTTATTTCTTTGCATGTTTTGTCTGCTTCTGTACAACAAAGTTATTTTAAGACTAAGCAAGATTGATGAACAAAGGCCGTTTTTATTGGATTTGCTGATAGTTTCTGTGTCCACAAATAAATTCGATAAGAAACAAAAATTGAGTAACAAAATAAACATTTACATTTTATATTAGGTATCTAATTTTTTACCAAGTTAGGTTGAAACATAGAATTAACAGTGGATGGATGAAATGGCGGCAGGTCACGGGAACAATCTGCGACTCCCGCATTCCCCTTAAACTTCAGGGGAAGATATATAAAACAATGGTTAGACCTGCTGCTGCTGCCTTGTATGGATCAGAATGTTGAGCCACAAAAGGGGTGAATGAAAGGCAATTGCATGCAGCTGAGATGAGAATGCTAAGAGGGATGTGTGGTATTACACGAATGGATGGAATAATAAATGAGTACATAAGAGGAAGTTTGAAAGTGGCACCGGTGACTGAAAAGTTGTACGAAAATCGGTTGTCATGGTAATGGGTATGTGATCCAGAGGAATGAGGAAAATGTCGTGAGGAAAGTTTTGAGTATGAGTGTCGATGGCTATAAGAGTAGGGGTAGCTCAAAGAAACGATGGATGGACTGCGTGAAAGATGACATGTCTAGAAAGGGGGTGACTACCGAGATGACGACTAAAGAAAAGAAGAAAGAAAGAAGAAGAAGAAAAAGAAAGAAGAAAAAGAAGAAGAAGAAAAAGAAAAGAAGAAGAAAAAGAAGAAGAAGAAAAAAGAAGAAGAAAAGAAAAAAAGAAGAAGAAAAAGAAGAAGAAGAAATAAAAAGTAGAAAAGAAAGATAAGTAGAGAGAAAAAGAGAAGAAGAAAGTAGAAGAAAGGAGAAGAGAAGTAGAATAGAAGTATGGAAAAAAGGGACATGTTGCGCCGACCCCAAATAGATTGGGATAAGAACAGGAGAATGTTGATGATTAGGTACCTACCATTCAATTGATTTCAAGAGAAATTCTGGCAATAGGTAATATAAATATAATAACTATAAGGAAAATGAAGTTAGTAATTTTATTATGTAATTCTGTGTCGGGTAAAACTTCTAGTTAGTTTACTTAATAGAATTTCTACAAAGTCTGTACCTAAGCCTATTTCCAACAAACTAATGGGCTATTAGAGAAAGCCCTTTTATTCGGAATATTAATAACTTGACATCGAAGATACCTTATTCAAAGATTTACCTAGATGTTTTTATTAACGAAACAGTTCGCTTGGCTACTTGTCGTTTTTATTATATTTTTGGTATAATACTGGCTATCTACAATATGCCAGGAACGTGACCTCATGTTTTTCGGACATATTATGCGTTTACCTAAGCAAAGTCTGGAAAGGCTTATGATACTGGGCCTGGGGGAAGGTAAACGCGTTCAAGGCATAGCACCGGCAAGATAGTCGGAAGCATAGATATATTTTATATTTCTATGGTCAGAAGGCTATTGGAGGCAGCATTTACCGAGCGGTCCACATGGCAGAAGACTCGCAGACTCGTCGTATGTGGTTGCGATCCTCAGCATTGAAGGAAAGACGAAGAAGAAGAATACACAACGTTATCATTTGTGTGAAGGTTTTAAATCCACAGCAGAGTTATTTTCTTCATGAAACTAAAATACTTATTTTGTTTCTAGTATCGGTGCGATACTTTTTTGGGTTCCGTAGCTGAAGGGTCCAAACGGAGCCCTATTGATGTCACTCACGTGTCCGTGTGTCTGTCGTCTGTCACACAGATTTTACAGCTAAACGGTTGCAGCTACAATCTTCAAATGTTTAGTCTAAGCATCTTGTTGACCCTATAGAGGCATGAGGAACAGGGTGTAAAGTTCACTCATCCTCTATTGAAAAGGGAGGATCCTCCGACCAGACGGGTGTTGTGTCTGGTGGGCAACTGCCCGACGGTTGATGTGAGGACGTTGTATATATATATGCTAGTCGCGCGGTAAACTCTGATTGCGCGATGCAGGATTACGTGACGTCAGCGTGACGCGTACTTCGTATGTGGCGATGTAGATTCCGCCACAACCCAAATCCATACAAATTGTCAAAAAATATTTTTAAATGTTTTTAAGGGAAGTTTTTGGGGGGCAGGGATGTGTTTCATGTTTTAGGGGGGAGAGGGGGGAGGCGTGGGGTATTTAGGGGGAAGGGGGGTTGTTTTTGGGGTCAAACATCCCCCAGACATAATTAACTGTGTCTGGGGGATGTTTGACCGCTACGATTGATCTGGCTGCTTACAAATAGTATTGAAATTCCCCGAGTATCATTATAAAAAAAAATACGACTCACTATGAGTAAGATGACGTAATTTTTTGCGAGCTTTAAAGCGCCTAGCGGCAAAAAACCGCCAACGGGAAGTGTCTGACAATATTGATTATTAATTATTAACAATATTCTGTAAAACATACATAAAAATCAGCAGTCAGACTTTAAGAAAAGTAAGTAATATTTTTACGTAACTTTACTAAAGTGGGTACTACCTAATACCTGAAAATTGGCCGTCGGTCCAAGCTAGCAGGTATGCGTACGTTCAAAGTACATATTATACACTACTCTATCCCATAGATTTTGTTGATCAGAAAATAAGTAAGGTCTGACGGCTCTGGAATCTTGGACTGTAAGTATCATAGTACATTTGAACAAATTTAGGTACCTCAGGCACCTGGTAGAATATATTCCTAAATGCCATGGCAGCTACCAGAATTATCTAGACTGCTGTAGGACCAAGAACCCTGATTTAAATATGCTAATATAACGTAAGCAATAGGGTGCTAGATATCAGAGTCACGAATCGTAAGAGGATTTGAGGAGGTCCTCACTTCCTTTTAGTAGATGCTTTCAATTTTACACACACAAAGTGATTTTGCCTGACTGACGATAGTGAACGAATACGTTATGGTATATTGTAGGTATGACAATAAATAAATGCGCTAGTTTTTCTAGAAAAGTTTGGGCCACAATAATATACCTATTTAATTGCCGTCTACCTACTAAACACAATCAATCTGCCTAGTCTTTTCCCAATTATGTTGAGATCGGCTTCCAGTCTAATCTGATGCAGCTGAATACCATTATTTTACATGGAGGATAGGCAGTCCTATCTGACCTCCACAACCCAGTAACTGGGTAATACGATATCCTTGGTAAGACTGGTTGTCAGACTTGCGGGCTTCTGACGACCCGTTCGAACTGTCAAAGATCCACGAATGACAGCCGGGATCAACGGCTTAACGTGCTTTCCGAGGCACGAAGGAGTCTCGGTACGTAAAGATGGTCACCCATCCACGGACCGACCCCAGCAAGCGTAGCTTAACCTGATGGATAGACCCGTGCGGCTATTATTACTTAGCCACAAGCTCCTCTACACTACTAAATACAAATGTAAAATTTCAGCCACAACATATCTATCAGGGAAAACTACACTATCAGGAAACTGAGAATTTGTTGATCCCTATCAGAAAGATTATCTCTACTTACTATTCATCCCCTCTGCTGCTTCTACATACCATCAACCATACTCGCACCACACACACACTCACTCACTCAAGCAACCTCTCGCATACACTCACACACTCTGGTATTTCCTCTAACTTTCTGTTTTTTTAGGGTTCCGTACCTCAAAAGGAAAAAACGGAGCCCTTATAGGATCACTCGTATGTCTGTCTGTCCGGCACAGCCAATTTTCTACGAATATAATGGACCGGTTAGGTTGAAATTGTGGTACACATGTGAATTTCTTAGACCCAAACCCGAAAGGGTAACGTAAGTAAATGGATTTTTAATAAAGAGTCACTTTTGGGGGGTAAATAAGTTTTTTTTTTTTTTAAAGTTATGCAAACTGTACACTGTGACATATCAAACGAAAGGGTCTGTAGGGTCTCAATGTATTTTACTTATAATTTTAAAATATATATTTTTTAATTTATTTAAGAAAAAATATAGACGAAAATTTACCATTCTCCGCTCCCTTTATCTCCGAAACTACTTAGACTAAAATTATGAAAAAAAAAAACAGAAAATAGTGCTATAAGAAGTATAAGGTCTTAAAATAACATGGTAAATCTCCCTCAATATTGTGTGGAATGCATGGGAGGACATGTTTTTCAACTACAATGTTAATGTTTGTTCTCGGGATAAATTCATACGGAACCCTTCATTGTGCGTGGTCGAACACGCGCTTGGCAGGTTTTTTCTTTTATAATACGAGTATGTTTCTTAGTTCAACCTTAGTTAAGTGAAATTGCTGCTATTGTTGAGGTTGCGAATTTAGAGCATATTATACATGCTCGGAGATTTTAATGCGCACCCTGGTGAATTATTTAGTCGGGAACTATTAAGTTTTTATGATGAACAGAGTTGGCGCTGTGCCGATTACATGAAATTAGGTATGGACTCCGATACTTATACTTTCACCAGTGATGTCTGCAGTACAAGACGTTGGCTTGACCATTGCTTGGTGTCTGAAGCGGCGTGGAATACACTAGAGAAGGTTGAAGTTTATCATGATATTTACTGGTTTGACCATTTTCCACTTGCCATTCAAGTTAACCTTGGAATGGTTAGGCCAACGATTCCATCAGCTAAACTAGGGAATAGGATAGGTGATAAGACTGTATGGGGTGAGAGAGATGCAGCACAAAAAGACTGTTACTATAAGTTATGCATGGAGAAACTTAGAAATATAGATTTCCCATCTGAACTCGGAAGTTGTTGTGATAATTTTGCCATAACAAGGAACATTATAAAATAATTGATACCTTATTCATTGATATTGTGACGTCGCTTCGTGAGGCGGCAGAAGACAGCTCTAGTTTGTTAAGAGATGGGAGGGGTCGGCGTACAGTGATTGGGTGGAACAGGTATGTCAGGGACGCTCACGGGAACGCGAGAAGGGCCTTTCTTAACTGGGTGTGGCATGGGAAACCTCACACAGGGCAGCAGTTTGTGGAAATGAGAGAGACGAGGAAAGGCCCTACATGGACCTGATATAGATTTGCTAGCGTCCGTAGCCTGGCTGCGTTCCGGTGACCTCTTTGGGGAAACCGAAGGTTTTGTCTGTGCAATTATGGACGAAGTTATCATGACGAACAATTACCGGAGATTTATTGTGAAAGACGGAACGGTTGACATCTGTCGGGCATACCACCAACATGGAGAATCAATTCGACACATTATCTCTGGGTGTTCTCGTCTAGCTAACGAAGAGTACTTGCATAGACACAACCTTGTAGCCAGGATTATCCATCAGCAACTTGCTCTTAAATACAGCCTTGTGGAATTGGAGGTGCCGTACTACAGGTATGTGCCCGACCCAGTTCTCGAAAATGGAAATATCACATTGTACTGGGATCGATCCATCATCACTGACAGGACTATTGTTGCCAATAAGCCTGATATAGTGGTGGTGGATCAAATAGAGCGGCGCGCAATGATTATAGAAATAACAGTCCCACATGACGGGAACCGCATGAAAGCCGAGAAAGATAAACAAATCAAGTATCTTGACTTGGCTCGCGAGGTTGTCGACATGTGGGATGTGGACTCAGCAATCATTGTGCCAATAGTTGTATCAGCCAATGGTTTAATTGCCAAGAGCCTCAACCAACACCTAAGGAGGCTCTCGTTAGGTGGCTGAATCAAGGGCTTGTTTCAGAAAGCAGCATTCAGAAGGCGTACGAAGAGCCGAGGCCAACTCGCAGAGGCCTCTTAGACAATTTTAAATGATGAGGAGGCACCAGCCGACGTTTATCCCTGTATACGCTATGCAAGTGCACCCAAGGGCAACCCCCGGTTGGTGCAGGACTATTGCAGAACATGGAAACAAAACATATTGGGCTATGGGTTTTGTTGGCTATAAATGGTGAATTGAGTACCTTGAACTATGGAAGAACTATGTCCCCTGCCTGACCAATTATAATATACACAGATAAAATCAAATTATAAAGAGGTAAACTTTACAAACTGTAAAGCGCAGGCCGCACTGGGAACGAAACCAAGCTCGTTTAGCTTCGCTCATGTAGCTACCGCGTCTATTCATATTGCGTTCATTGTTCGCGGTATGAACCGAAGTACGCGGTAGCTACATGAGCGAAGCTAAATGAACTTAGCTTCGTTCGCAGTATGGCCTGCACTTTACAGTTTGGATGTAGGAGGTAATCTGTGGAAACACTGATCCGATTTCGAAAAGTTCTTTCACTGGCAGAAAGCAACACTTTTGCAGTGTCATACGATATGTTTTATAGTATAGTTGACTATGCGGGTGAAGTTTTACAAAGTTTACCTAAATTCTGCCCGCAAGCTAGGTTAGGAAGCTAGGAAAAATTTGTGAGTTTGTATGAAGAAAGTAATCTTCGGAACTCCTGATCGGATTCCGAAAATTCTTTCACTAATGGGAAGCTACAGTATTTCCGAGTGTCATAAGTTATATTTTATGTTAACACATGAAAATTCACGTGGACGAGTCGCGGGCAGAAGTTAGTGTTTGATAAAAAGGAAAACCAAAAGTCTTTAGCCGCCACTGTTGAATGATATGATTTTGTATCTAGATTTGATAGAAACCAATATTCATTTCGCTTTGAAAAATATTAAAAATTTTGTGACCTTTCTCTTGTTTTGATTTCATCACTGATTTTGGAACCGCTGACAGTTGGCAAATAAGAACAATAGCGTTTCTTAATATATTTCGAAATACGTACTTAGTATTTCGATTCAAGTTTCGTCTTGCAGGCATGTCTATTTTTAGAAAAAAGTTATACGATTTTAATATTAACATAAACCGAATCAAAGGAAAGGTAGTAACATTCTTAATTAACATTAAGGAGTTAGTAACTTAACTTTCCGGTTACTTACTCGCAAGAGATCGATTAGTACATTTATGTGAAATTCATATCCCAGGGGCCAGGGCCACTCAACGGAGGCAATCGGCGGCGGCGATCTCTCGCGTCCGAACCTGGTCCAGGCCATGGTACGGAGCGAGAGTGCATGGGAGGCCGTCACCTCCTTCTGCGAAGCAGTAATGCTCGCGAACGAGGAGGCGGAACACGTGAGGGAGAGGAAACTGTCGCGCCCTTACGCCCCTAGTCGCCGCAGGAGACGCCCTGGGCGGCGGGAATAAGTAGCCGATTCACGGCCACCGTAGGCGCAGGCTTGCGGACGTGCGAGCAATGGGCAGCTTGCCGTCCGGTAAGGACCAGCAGTGCTATTCTGTACAAATCTCACCGTGAAAACCTAGGTGAAGTGAGTTGTCATTCTGCCTGATGCTAGGGATTGACACTATATTATAGCTCACTCCACGCTCACTTCACCCAAGTTTTCACGGTGAGATTTGTACAGAATAGCACTGCAGGCCCGGGTCGACGGCGCGTTGTGTTCCACGCGCGCCTCCAAGAGATGTCAGCAGTGACGGGGTCAATTGGACCGATGCCTCCGGGGTCGCGGGTTGTTCGAAAGAGATACCGTGGCCCTGGCACAGGCAACTGAAGGAGCACGGGTGGGTTTTAGTCAGTAAAAGTCTGAAATTGTATTAATCAGATGGATAATTTTAAGAATTTTTCCACCTCGCTGTCTTTGAAGGTCGATTTTAGCCAAAGTAGCCCTATTAAGTGCTACTTTTTTTTAACGATTATGAAAACTGAGATTTTGGCGCAGTGTTGAGGCTGACTTATAAACCATGAAGTCACCCGTTTAGATTTTTTATTTAAAGTTGAAAATTTAAGTCCTAATTTACCGAACGTAAATTTTTCGCTTTAAACCAATATTTTCATAACTTTCATCAAAGTTACGAAGCTGATTATTTTATGCATAAAAGTACTACTCATAAAAATTCTGTTGCAAAAAAAAATCTCGAATAAGTCTTCTATTTTTTTTTTTTTTTTTTTAGATTTTTCTTTAAATTGGTCAGGTCGAAAATTGTCAAAAAATCGAAAAAAAATCATAACTCGAAAACTATGAAAAGTCGCGGAACATACGTGGGGGTGATTCGTATACCCCACGATACGAGGGACCTAAATTTTAGTTTTGGACGTCAATGTTCCGGCCACCCTGTATAAAAATTAGGACTATAAGTAAGATGACGTCTTTCTTTGCTAGCTTTAAAGCGTCTGGCGGAAAAACCGCCGAAGGGATGTGTCTGACAGTAATGATTATTAATTATTAACAATATTCTGTAAATCATACATAAAAATCAGCAGACAGTCTTTAAGAAAAGTAAGTAATATTTTTACGAAACTTTGGTATCTGATCGTGATAGGATTAGGTACCTGAAAATTGGCCGTCGCCGGTCCAAGCTAGCAGGTATGCATACGTTCAAAATATATACTGAAACTACTCTAGAGCAGTTAGTTAGTATGTACTTTGAATGTCAATGTTCTGGCCACCCTGTATAAAGAGTATTATTGGATTTTTCCATCAGGAACTTCTCAACTTCTCAGTAGCAGCCCGGAGGACATAACTGGCGAAATGTGGGTGTACTTTGTCCACCTCTGCCAAATCCTTTGAGGAAAACGGGGGTGATGTTGTATTACATGACATTCCTCACCTGAAACCCATCATAGGTCCACGATGCCCACTTCATGGTGCACAGCTGGACATCAAATGGGAACTGTTCCACGTTGATGTCACACACGGACACGTATATTCCGTGGCTGAGCCACGTCACTTCTCCCGTGTGCTTCACTATCACGTTCGTGTTGATCACCGCTGACCGGTAGTTGGGGTCCGCACTGAAAAAGAATTAAGTGTTTTTGAATTTAAAAAAATAAACATTTGCTTTTCTTAGATTTTTGTTTTTGATTTTTTGTTCTGAATTTTGTAAACCAGTAGTAACTGTAAGTACCTACTGCTTTCAAACCGATCTTTATGTATCTTATAAATACAACATGTTTCTTGAGTTTTGTCTTAAATACTTATGTTTATACTGTCACACTTCTTTGAAAGAAGAAGAAAGAAAGAAATAAAAAATATTTATTGTGACTCGCACAGGAAGATCACCAACTAAACTAAAAACACATTAATAAAAGTTTGAAAACAAAAACCAAAAAAATTAAAAATTAAATTTAAAAAAAACTGAAAGTCCTGTACGAGGCCAAAAGGCCCATATCTCAGCATGATGCAACGACATTTAAAATAAGTGTCGCAGCGCTGCGCGCTGGTATTCTGATAGGGCCCGCTATGATGTCACGGGCAGATATACAAAAATACATAAAATTATCAATAATGATGATCTTTAAATCCTCCTATTAACTGTTAAAGACGTGATTAGGTTCTATCACTGACAGTCCATACATACGTACCTATATTGTATATGGCATGATTACATATCCCCATCCAGATGGAACTATTCGTGCCAAAAGGGTTCATAAAAGGCCAAAAGAACACATTTCTGACTGAAAAATGTCTTGTCCACTATATTCTTGGCGCCCACCAGCCCACGTAAAATAGAAAGGGTAGGCGTAATTGTTTGTTCGGTTTTATCTTGTAAATATACACTAATGAACTTGAGTCTCTCATTTGAACCTCCGAAATAAACGATTAAAGAGATTTTACCGTAATCATTACGGTAAACAAGGACCGAGTGAAATAATTAAGAATAAATCTCGTTAGGATTAGTGATCTTAGTGTAATTTAATTACGACTTAGTAAGATAAAGATTGCATCTCTTAAAGTCCAGTATTCTTAGAAAGGGTAAGGTTAGGTCGGTCAATCCTACTAATATTATAAATGTGAATGTTTGTATGTTTAGATGTTTGTTATTCAATCACGCAAAAACTGCTAAACGGATTTGGATGAAATTTGGCCCACAGATAGTTTATAACCTGGATTAACATTTAGTATACTTTGTATCCCGGTAGTAGGTTTCCGTGAGATAATTTCCGACATTCACGCGGGCGAAGCCGCGGGCAAAAGCTAGTTTGTACCTAAATGAAATTATGTTGTGTCTAGTAGGTATTAAGATCATAGAAACCTATGATAAACAAGGACAAAAAGGTTTGTTTTCCTTACAAGTGAAGAAAGGCGTTTTCTCATAAAAATTTAATTACCTACCAACTTATGTGCATTTTCTTGAAATTAGCAGCATCAGTCCATACCATTCACTAATGTAGTTCTGTTGCCTATATTACTTAAGCTTGACAATCGAAACCTCCATTCACTGATGTAGTTCTGTCACCTATATTTCTTAAGCTTAACAATCGAAACGTTACTTCACTAATGTAGTTCTGTCACCCATATTTCTCAAGCTTGACAATCGAATCGTCACTTCACTATGTATTTCATAGACTTGGCAATCTTCGACGATCCGTTTTCGATGTGATCACCATGTTTTGTTCGCTCGTGTGGACACGCCTTTACGATAGTACGTTTCCGTGGGATTATTTCCGACCTCCACGCGGGGGAAGCCGCGGGGTATAAGCTAGTACTTAATTAATGTACTTAGTAATCGAAACGTCATTTCACTAATGTAGTTCTGTCGCCTGTATTTCTTAAGCTTCACAATCGAAACGTCATTTCACTAATGTAGTTCTGTCGCCTGTATTTCTTAAGCTTCACAATCGAAACGTCATTTCACTAATGTAGTTCTGTCGCCTGTATTTCTTAAGCTTGACAATCGAAACGTCACTTCACTAATGTAGTTCTGTCGCCTGTATTTCTTAAGCTTCACAATCGAAACGTCATTTCACTAATGTAGTTCTATCGCCTGTATTTCTTAAGCTTGACAATCGAAACGTCACTTCACTAATGTTGTTCTGTCGCCTGTATTTCTTAAGCTTGACAATCGAAACGTCACTTCACTAATGTAGTTCTGTCGCCTGTATTTCTTAAGCTTCACAATCGAAACGTCATTTCACTAATGTAGTTCTGCCGCCTGTATTTCTTAAGCTTGACAATCGAAACGTCACTTCACTAATGTTTTTCTGTCGCCTGTATTTCTTAAGCTTGACAATCGAAACGTCACTTCACTAATGTAGTTCTGTCGCCTGTATTTCTTAAGCTTGACAATCGAAACGTCACTTCACTAATGTTGTTCTGTCGCCTGTATTTCTTAAGCTTGACAATCGAAACGTCACTTCACTAATGTTGTTCTGTCGCCTGTATTTCTTAAGCTTGACAATAGAAACGTCACTTCACTAATGTAGTTCTGTCGCCTGTATTTCTTAAGCTTGACGATCGAAACGTCACTTCACTAATGTTGTTCTGTCGCCTGTTTTTCTTAAGCTTGACAATCGAAACGTCACTTCACTAATGTTGTTCTGTCGCCTGTATTTCTTAAGCTTGACAATAGAAACGTCACTTCACTAATGTAGTTCTGTCGCCTGTATTTCTTAAGCTTGACAATCGAAACGTCACTTCACTAATGTTGTTCTGTCGCCTGTATTTCTTAAGCTTGACAATCGAAACGTCACTTCACTAATGTTGTTCTGTCACCTGTATTTCTTAAGCTTCACAATCGAAACGTCACTTCACTAATGTAGTTCTGTCGCCTGTATTTCTTAAGCTTGACAATCGAAACGTCACTTCACTAATGTTGTTCTGTCGCCTGTATTTCTTAAGCTTGACAATCGAAACGTCACTTCACTAATGTAGTTCTGTCGCCTGTATTACTTAAGCTTGACAATCGAATCGTCACTTCACTAATGTAGTTCTGTTGCCTGTATTACTTAAGCTTGACAATCGAAACGTTCCTTCACTAATGTAGTTCTGTCACCTATATTTCTCAAGCTTGATAATCCAAACGTCACTTCACTAATGTAGTTCTGTCACCTGTATTTCTTAAGCTTGACAATCGGAACGTCACTTCACTAATGTAGTTCTGTCGCCCGTATTACTTAAGCTTGACAATCGAAACGTCACTTCACTAATGTAGTTCATCCGTCGCCTGTATTTCTTATGCTTGACAATCGAAACGCATCGCCTGTATTACTTAAGCTTGACAATCGAAACGTCACTTCACTAATGTTGTTCTGTCGCCTGTATTTCTTAAGCTTGACAATCGAAACGTCACTTCACTAATGTAGTTCTGTTGCCTGTATTACTTAAGCTTGAGAAACGAAACCTCCATTCACTGACGTAGTTATGTCGCTTAAATCACCTAAGCTCAAAAATCGAAACCTAATTCGAAACAAACAGTTGATCACAAACCCTGAATACATAACAGGAATGAATCTAAATACAAATTGGTTCTCAGGACCAAAAGCCACGAGGTGATCTTCGACTTTACCCTTTAGAAATCCCAAACGCATTACCTGTCATTCGAGGGTTAAACTAAAGATTTGAGCAATAGGTTTGCAATCAGGTTGATGTTACTCGATCAGGGATGTCACAACCCTTTTTCTGGGATAAAAGATAAATGGCATTTTATTGTATTTGATTTGACAGAGGTCTCTGTTTAGGTTAGCATGTTCTAAAAGTTTGCGTGATGAAAATAACTTTGTCTGTCATCGACTGATCGTGCGTTGCATGAAACCAACATTAGTTTAACGGAGACTTTAAATTGATGTTGTCACTTTCTTTTTGATACAAAATGTAAGGCCATCCCTTACATTTTGTATCAAAAAGAAAGTGACAGCATCAATTTAAACTCTCCAGCATGAAATTTACCCAGTAGAGGAAAAGTAACGGCTAGAAAAAAAAATATGCCAATCCCAACACCCGCAACCGTGTCGTCGACACGGCCAACTCCAGTTTTTGTTACAAAGTTAGGTTTTTTTTATAAGTTCTTAACGAACTGCCCTTGTCCCGGTTGTGAATAAAAACCTTTTTGTTGAAAGTTCCACCTATAGATAGTTTTCCAAATTGGATAATAAAAAATGAATTGAATTTATTCCATCAGTTAATATTTCTATTGTGTGTGCCATGTTAGCCAAACTTAAGCTTATTAATGATTTACATTGGATGTACATAAAATCTAGAATATTAACTACTTACATATTATATAATAGGTTGGGAAAAAGTTTCTTCGCATTTTTTATGAAAATTCAAAACATTTTTTAATATACATTATTTACATTTATCTAAAATATGTAGGTACCATTTTGTTCGATAACTTTTTGCCATCTTGTAGGTAGGTACATGATCCCATTGCTATAGAAATTTTGGGACTTCTGATCAAAATACCGCGAAAAGTGGTTTTGGCAGTCCTCTCGTGATGTTAACCTGACACTACCTGAAGAATTCTGAAGAGACCGAAACAGGTGGAAATCTGAAGGTGCAAGGTCAGGACTATACGGTGGACGCATTAACACCTCCCAGCCAACCTCTCTTAATTTTAGCTGAGTGGCTAAAGATGTGTGAGGTCTAGCGTTATCATGATGAAAAACCACACCCCTTCTGTTGATTGATTCCGGCCGCTTTCTCTCAACTTCTTGCTTTAATCTCATCAGTTGTTCGCAGTAGAGTTCAGAATCGATGGTCCTGCCTGGTGGTAACAGCTCATAATGAATAATGCCCTTCCAATCCCACCACACACACAGCATCACCTTGTTGCAAGTTAACCCGGGTTTCGCCACAGTCTGTGAAGCCTGACCGGCCTTTTACCACGACCTTTTTCGCACTTTCTTGTCGTACGTGATCCACTTTTCATCACCAGTTATCAGCTTTTTCAAAAATGGTTCGGTTTCATTACGTCGTAATAAAGAATCACAAATGAGTACACGGTTCATTAGGTTTCTTTCAGTGAGCTCGTGAGGTACACAAATATCGAGCTTTTTTGTGTACCCAGTTTTTTTCAAATGCGCCAAGACTGTTTTGTGGTCAATTCCCAGTTCTTCAGCTACATCGTAACTGCTGATATGCTGATCTTGCTCCACTTTTTCAAAAATGGCATCCATTTTATCCGTAATAGGGCGACCAGAGCGACGTGCATCTTTGACATCTAAATTTCCGGATTGAAAACGCTTGAACCAAATTTGTGCTACTCTCACAGACACTGCACTGGGTCCATAAACATCGCAAATTTTTTTCGCGGCTTGCGTTGCATTTTTACCTTTTTTGTAGTAAAATTTTAAAATGTATCGAATTTCTTCATTAGATTCACCCATCTTGACAGTACGAAAAACAAATGAAAATCACACATTTTCCTAATTTGAATTTGGAATTATGTTCTTTAAAATTTAAACTTTCAATGATACCAAAACCAGCCAGATACAAATAGTATAGCCAAAGAGATTTTATTTTAAGTTCATACATACTATAATGCGAAAAGACTTTTTCCCCAACCTAATATAAAACAAAGTCCACCGCCGCGTCTGTTTCTATGTATGTATGTATGTTCGCGATGATCTCAAAAACTACAGAACGGATTTTCATACGGTTTTCACCAATGGACGTAGTAATTCATGAGGAAGATTCATTAATGTTTTTTTGTAAATTGGCGTGCGCGTTAAGGCGTGTACGCACGAGCGAGCAAAAACATGGTGAACACGAACATCGAACACTTTAAATGTTCAACAGGGTCCTGAGTTTCTTCAGATGATTCGTGTTCGATGTGATCACCATGTTTTGTTCGCTCGTGCTTAAAATGTATCGAATTTCTTCATTAGATTCACTCATCTTGACAGTACGAAAAACAAATGAAAATCACACATTTTCCTAATTTGAATTTGGAATTATGTTCTTTAAAATTTAAACTTTCAATGATACCAAAACCAGCCAGATACAAATAGTATAGCCAAAGAGATTTTATTTTAAGTTCATACATACTATAATGCGAAAAGACTTTTTCCCCAACCTAATATAAAACAAAGTCCACCGCCGCGTCTGTTTCTATGTATGTATGTATGTTCGCGATGATCTCAAAAACTACAGAACGGATTTTCATACGGTTTTCACCAATGGACGTAGTAATTCATGAGGAAGATTCATTAATGTTTTTTTGTAAATTGGCGTGCGCGTTAAGGCGTGTACGCACGAGCGAGCAAAAACATGGTGAACACGAACATCGAACACTTTAAATGTTCAACAGGGTCCTGAGTTTCTTCAGATGATTCGTGTTCGATGTGATCACCATGTTTTGTTCGCTCGTGCGTACACGCCTTTACGATAGTACGTTTCCGTGGGATTATTTCCTTGACCTCCACGCGGGCGAAGCCGCGGGGTATAAGCTAATACTTTATTAATGTACTTAGTAACTTAACAACTCATCACTATTGACTCACTACTTGATTTCATTACTAAGTCAAGAGCTTCAATACTACATTCAAAGTTATTATAGAGATGGAAGAAAGATTTGAAACCCTCGTACCTATCGTTCAAAATCAATGTTGATATTTTTATGGTAACGTCACAATGTGTTATGGCATTATCTAAAAATAAAAGAGTACTTCCGCCACAAAATGTCACATTTTTCGGGAACGTAAGTGCAAAATCTTTTTTTTTTATAGCATTTCTTAAGAATAGCCCTGTCTTTACTTGAATGAACGTAAGGTGTAACTATTTATTTACACCTTTTTTGTAGAGCTTTGCATTTACATAGTGATAGTTTTTTCGTATGTCATCGCAACAAAGAAAAATAGAGCTACTTAAAGCGAGGAAATCTCTAAAACCACATAGGAAAGTGGGTAAGTATTTACCACTTGGAGTCAAATACATTTTGTACTCGTCTTTCTTTTTTCTTTTCGTCATTCGTTCGTCATCGTCATTAGGCTTTTATAATAAGTTAGGTAGGTATCTGCAGTCGGTTAACTTGTACCATAGCAAAATTAACAAGGGATTTTTAAAAGAACTCGATATTATTGTAGCATTTTATTTGAGAAATAGTTACATAAAACATTGGTTAGTTTGTTTTTGAACTACCTTTACCTATATGACTTCTGTGAATTTTACTTGGTGTAGTTCACAATGTTAACCCTGTCCATAATCGTCGCACAAAGAAAACGTATCGTGTTATGGACCTAAATTAATTTAAATAATAATACGTAAAACCACAGAACGATACGAATTCCTCCCCATAAAGTCGGTTCCATCAGAGATTGCGTGCCAAAGCACACACATGAAAATGTACAAATGTACACCAGGCGTGACTTCAAGTAGTATTTGGCACTATTTACAGCTCTGCTCACCCCATTAAGCGCCATAAGCATTAATTTATGTATGCACCCCTCCTTAACTTCCGAAACAGCATGAAATATGTAAATTCTGACGTACAATAAATGACGCGGTAAACACCAAACGTAAAATAGTTTCACCATTATGTAAATGTAATTTAAACTGTAAGCGAATAAATTGATTTGAACAAATGAAACGCTTTTCGATACCAGTAACTGAAGTACGTGAATTGATTAGAAAAAAAAGCGAACTGTTACTCAGAACGGTACGTAATCGAAGAATCGTGATAGTAATGTGAACCTTAAGTTGTCTTCATTATTCAGCTCAGATTTAGGGGCCTACTTTATCTGGATAATTCACCTTTTCAAAAAGTCATTTTCCCATTCGAACTTGACAAGTAATTATTTTTTTTCTTACTAGGTTGGTAAGTTTCTTGTTCTCCAATTCTACGTTCCTATTCTTCTGACCGTGTGATATCTCAAATGAACTACTAATGTGAGGGTCTCAAATAGATTTTTCTTATAATTTTAAAATAAAAAGTAATTTTTATTTTAAAAACAGTTATTTTACACTAAATTTTAAAGTTATTTAAGAAAATAGATGAAAATTTACCCCCTTATCTTCGAAACTACTGAGCCTAAAATTTTGAATTAAAAATGCAGAAAATAATTCTATATTTATACAGGAAAACCTAAGAAGTCTATGGTGTTAAAATAACATGGTAAATCTCTCAATATTATGCGTACAAAATTACATTTGCAATGGAGTGGGAGAACATGTTTTTCTACTGCTACTACAATGTTAAGTTTGTTCTTGGGATAATTTCATCCCAACTACAGAACCCTACATTGTGCTTGGTCCGACACGCACTTCGCCGGTTTTAAATAGCTTAGCAAGGAGATATTAATGCATAGACATAAATTAAACATTAACAGTAGGTATCACTAACAGTAGGTATGTGTACATGCCTAATGATCAAACAAAAAAACAGAAATATGAGCAAAAGACACTTCTGGAAACATTGTAATGATCAAATTGGTATAACGCAACTCAGAAAAGAGTCTCAATTATTAAAACAAGTTTCCCTCCTGCCATACAACCTCCAAATTAGGTCAGTTCCAGCCATACGGGATATAAGGAGAAGGTCAGAAGGGTCTTTACCAAACGAAGCGTGAAAATCAAAGTACCAAAGTAGCCAAACTGTTTTATTATCGGATGGGATATTTAGGTTTTTGTATAAAAACATAGTAGGTAACTAGGTACATAAATAATATACAATAAGTATTAAAATTAATACATCATAACATAAGTAACATTTTAATTTGTGAATATTTTCAGGGCAGTTAATTTGTTGTCGAAACTATACCATTTAACTGGAAATTCAAAAATGTTTGATGACAAAAACAACAACAACAAAGTTGAATTTAATTTTCGGACAAAACAACTCAATCAAATCTGTAGATCTCATTTTTTTTTTCGGTTGGGACATGATCGATTTGAAGTTGTAACCGATAAATTCTTATGGTGCTTTACAAAGCTCGTTTGATTCATAAATCAATCAATCAACTCAGCCTAACGCAGTCCACTGCTGGGCATAGGCCTCTCCTAAGCTACGTCACAATACCCTGTCCTCCGCCACCCTTTTTAAGTCATCAGTCCATCTAGCTGGGAGGCGTCCCACACAACACTACGCTTGCCGATACGCGGTCTCTACTCCAGGACTGGTCTGCTCCACCGGCCATCGGTCATTTGACAAACATGGCAGTCCTCTGACACTTTTCCGGATTTTTTCACCATTAAAACATTTCATGTAAAGTAGGTTGCCAAGACTCACATAACGCTTTCACTGTTAAAAAGTTATCAGATCAAATGTAGAGCCAAGCCCCCTAACTCTACAAGACCTAACTCAGTCTACAAACCTTACATCTTGGTCAAAATGTACGGCTTGTCCGTTTCGCGGCCGTCGCACAGAACTCCTATAAGTAATTAAGTCGCTGGTTTTGTGTCATGCAATACTTCAATAGAACGACCAAGCCGTACGTTTTGACCAAGATTGCTGTAAGCTTTGCAGAGGTAGATACTTAGAGAGGTAGGGCTTGGCTCTACATTACATCTGATAACTTTTTAACAGTGAAAGCGTTATGTGAGTCTTATGAAATGTTTTTTGTGGGATTTCATTTCTTTTTGTAGGTACTTATTCCCCGTAAGAAATACAGACTCGCACCTAACGTTAAGGAGGTTGGAGGGTGAAAGTTACAGATTTTTTTTTTTTTTTTTTGTTAGTGTGCAACTATTAGCCCGCTTACTCGTACCAAATTTCAGCTTTCCAGGACTTTGGGAAGTGCCCTTGAGGTTTTGGTGAGTGAATCAGTGAATCAGTGATGAAATCGACGTAATTTAGGTATTAATAAAATCCAAAGTATAAAAGCTAGACAAATTAAACTTAGTGGGTTTCATAAATCTGCTAATTACATTTTATCCTGAAGATTTGAGCTCTTTAACATTATCCAGGCCGAAGCTATGAGGGTTTGAAAAGAGGGCAAATCGCTTCGAGAAAAGGTAGGTAGTGCCACCCCGCTTTTGGTTTTGGCTCGTCTTAGCGGGAATTTCTGATTTTATCCTTCAAAGAGACTCCGAGCAAAGTCTGCTCCATAGCGCGCTGAGCGATCTTAAAAAATAGTAACTCATTTTTTATTTAATTATTTTTTGACGTGTGAGACAAGGGGGTTTGACATGCCCTAGGTTTTTCAATCTGTATGTTGATGGCCTCATCACTGAGCTCAGTAGCATGAGTATTGGATGTCGTGTATATGGAGTGAGCGTCAATAACATCAACTACGCGGACGATAGGGTGCTGCTGGGCGCAACTGTTGGGGCTATCAGAGAATTGCTCAGTGTGTGAGATTTATGCTTCAAGGCCGCTGGTAGGTGTCTGGACTCTGTTCCAGAAATAATAAGGCTGAATGGGCTCCCGATTTATCCTGCCATTAGGCCCGCTCTCAAAATTTAAGCATCTTTCGTCACCGAAGACCTTAGGGATGATATAGATATTGAGAGGGAGCGTAGGGTGCTAGCGGTCATAGGTAACATGTTGGCTCATAGATTTGCTCGTAGCTCTGACCAAGAAAGAATTACTCTTTTCAAGGCCTTTTTTTTTTTTTTTTTTTTTTTTTTATCGTGTGGAAATCCTCATGGATGTCCTCCACCCTGGGGCAGGAGGAGGGGTCTGTCAGACTTTTACTGACTAAAACCACACAGTGTTCTGCTGCTACCTTTAGCCGGGGTGCTGGAGTGCTTGCGCATTTCGTCACGCTCCCCCGGCTAGGTGTCGGCCCGCATGAATTCATGCGGACCCCGTCACCCTCAGCGGCCTTATACGGCCGCAATCCTTCCAGAGAGGCGCGCGCGGAACACGGCGCGCCGCCGTCTCGGGCCTTTCACTGTTCAGGCAACAAACTCCCCCAGTCTCTTGCCTGCAGGCCTCACCTTAAGGCGGCTGGAGATCATTTCGCGCCCTCCGCCACCCGGTGCGTCTGCTACGGATTGGAAGGGAAGTTGTATCCTCCCTCTCCCTTTCCGCCGCCTCCTTCGCGACCATCACTTCCTCGCAAAAGGAGGCGACGGCGTCCCACGCGCTCTCACCTCCGACCATGGACTGGACCATGCCCGGAAGCGAGAGAGAGTCCGCAGCACCAACCGCCGCGACGAGGTCACGACGCTGCACTGCCCAAGCAGAGCATTCCTCAAGAGTGTGCTGCGCCGTGTCGTCGAGGCAGCTGCAGTGGTGACAACAAGGTGTTGGTTCCCGGCCTATGCGGCACAGGTACTTTCCGAAGCACCCATGTCCGGATAGCACCTGTGTCAACCGGAAAGTAAGAGCGCCATGCCGTCTCTCCAGCCACTCCCTCACAACGGGTCTTACCGCCGCTATGGTATCGTGCCCTGCGCTGGGTTGCGCAAGTCGCTGCTCCCATTCCACCACTAGGGTCTGGCGGAGCTCAGCCCTGTACACCTCGACATGACGAGGCATCAGGTGTTCGCCCCGCTCCAACGCGTTCCGGCGCCACCGGTATAGTGACGCTAGGTTTTTGGCGTCAAGATCCCAGGGTGGTGATCCGGCCAAGAGGCTTGCCGCCTCGAAGGAGATCGTACGGTATCCTCTTATCACCCTGACGGCCATTGCTCTCTGAGGTCTTTTCAGTATTGCAATGTTGCGGACCGTCAGGTTGTCCGCCCATACAGGCGCTCCATAGAGCGCCATGGACCGTACGATCCCGACATAAAGCCTCCGGCAGGAAGTACTTGGCCCCCCCAGATTAGGCAGCAAACGCGAGAGTGCATTCGCAGTGCCCATCAATCGGGGAGCCAACCGCTGAAAATGCGGCCCGAAGTTCCACCGGCTATCAAGGACGAGTCCCAGGTACTTCATCGTCGACTTGATACCGATGTGGACACCTCCTACCATGATGCTGGATCCCGAAGGTGGCGCTTTCCGGGGCCCGTGGAAACAAATGGCTTCCGACTTATGCAATGCCACCTGGAGACCCAGTCGCCGGATCCTGCCCACAACTTGCGCAACACCAGCTCTCGCTGTAGTAGTCGCCTGCTGGAGCGTCTTCCCCCGTGCCATTACCAGCGTGTCATCGGCGTAAAAGATGACGCTGACGCCATGGAGAAGCGCACCACGTAGCACCCAGTCGTATCCGATGTTCCACAGGAGTGGCCCCAAAACCGAACCCTGTGGAACACCGCACGACATCTGTCGCCGACCCCATCCTTCTCGACCCGGGTAGATGACATATCTGTCCATCAGATAAGCCCCGATAATGCGGCGGAGGTAGTTTGGCACCCCATGATACCGGAGTGCCTCCCTAATGCAACTCCAGGGCAAGGTATTGAAGGCATTGGCAATGTCTAAAGACACTGCCAAGACGACCTCACCCTGGGCCACTGCTTCCTCCGCCAGGACCCTCACGCGCATGATCGCATCTATTGTAGAGCGCCCCCGACGGAAACCAAACTGGTTATCTGCCAGATCCGGATCCTCTCTTGCCATGTGCTGGATAAGGCGGTCTGCAATAATTCTCTCGAAGAGTTTGCCCACCTCATCCAACAACACAATGGGCCGGTAAGCGGATGGTGAGTCCGCAGGACGCCCTTCCTTTTTCAACAGGACCAGCTTTCCAGCCTTCCACTGGCGTGGAAACTGGCCCCTCTCTAAACATGCGCTCAAGAGTCCTACTAATCGGGGCCAGAGATCCCTAATGGCCAGAACCCATGCACGGCCAGGAATACCATCAGGTCCTGGAGCAGTGTTTTTGGCCTGAAGCCTTTGTACTGCCGCTTTCAGTTCTACCTGGGTCACTTCAGGCACGTCGTCGTCGTCATTTTCTGCGTTGGGCACCATATCAGGCGGAACCATACGCGGTGGTGTGTGCTCTCCTTGTGAGGGGAATAATGTGCTCACCACTCTCTCCAGCAGTTGCGGCTGAAGGCTACGGGACAGAGGGGGCGCCCACGAGCGAAGTTTGCCCCTAACCAAACGGTAAGGACGCCCCCATGGATCACGTTCTAGAATAGCCAGCAATTCATCATGGGCTTGGGCCCTTGCCCGCTTTATTTCCTGCTGAAGAGCCTTCTTCGCCATTCTGTACACCGCGTATAATTCCGCCTCTCTTACCAGTGCTTCTGGTGTTCGTCGGCGCCTTCGTCGGTGCCTGGTGTACGGGCGTCGCGCCGCCACGCATGCGATGCGCAACTGCGCAATGTCTTGCGACCACCAATACACCTGGCGCCTGGCAGATGGAGACTGAACGCGGGGCATCGCAGCATCACAGATCTGTGTCATGGCCTCCCGGAACCATTCTGCCTCCTCGTCAATATCGACAGGCCTGACTGGTGAGTCCAACCAGGCCTGTACAATTGAGGCCACCAGAAGGGCTTCCCGGTTCAGTCGTTTGAGTGCCCATCGCGAGCCATCCTCAACCCCGGCTGGAGCCGCTTGCACCGGGCCACTCGAGGTCTGGGCAGAGATGTCAAACCGGATGTATCTATGATCCGACAACGTCTCCACCTCCTCCAATACACGCCAGTCCTGAACACGGCGTGCGACAGCGGGACTAGCAAACGATAAGTCCACTATAGACCCACCCCACTGCCGCACACATGTCTGAACGGATCCCCGGTTTAGGAGCAGTAAGCTTGACTCCACCGCCCACTCCTCCAATAACCTACCCCGTGCATCTGTTGCTGGGGATCCCCAAGTCGTGGACTTGGCGTTGAAGTCACCCATGACAAGGACGGGGTGAGGACGGCTTCGACTGATGAATGTGCCCAATTCCGCGATGAAGCTCTCAAAGTCGGCGAGAGGTCGGTTGAGTGAGAAATAAATCCCCACGACCATGATACCTTCGACTAAGGCCGCTACAAAGCCCCGCCCCCGGGTGACGGACTCAAGGGGTGGACTGCCAGCGGCTGGCCTCGAGATAAGCGCCACCAGACCATCAATGTCACTCACCCAGTCATCCCTGGGAGCAACAAAGTATGGTTCGGCGATGATAGCAACGTTAATCAACCACTCCGCCATGCTCTGGAGCAAAAGGTCCTGAGCCCTGGCGCAATGGTTGATATTGGCTTGTAGAAGACGAAGGTTTAGGGCTAGGTGTCCATAACTATCGCCTCCCCCTCAGCCCTTTCTTGGGCTTTATTGCCAACGGGCGGTGGGTGAGCTGACTTCGAGGGGCCAATTTTCCCATTCGAGTCAGCTTTTTTATCCCTCGTGCATGCCTTGCTGCCCGTCTGGTGGTCAGCTGACCTGTTCAATGCCGCACACACTACACAGTGCGGCGCGGCATCGCAAGATCTGGCCTTATGACCGGGCTGACCACAGCGGAAACAAAGACCGCAGCAATCGACCTCTGCGGTGCATCGTACTCCCACGTGACCTTCTCTCATGCACCTGTAGCACCTGAGGGGCTTATTTGCCAGAAGCCTGACCCGTGCAAAATCCCAGCCTACCACCAGTCTGGGACCATCTTTTAATTTTCGAGCTGCCGCGACGGGACAGCTGACCAGTACTGTCCGTAGACCGGAAAATCCCGGACGAATTGTTCCCACCTTAACTTGGTCTAGCGGGCATTCTCCGGCCTTTGCAACAGCAGCTGCGACCACTTCAGAGGTTACAGAGTCATCCAGGTCCATTATACGCAGATCTGCGCACTTGACAGGCCTAGACACTTTGACGTCCTCTGCGTCGAGGGACGCCTTTAGCTTCTCAGCAAAGGCGTCCGCTTGAGGGCCGCTGTTGACACCAGGGATCTCCAGTTTGATGGCTCCGGTAGCAGCGTACTTAAACCGGATGCCCGTTATACCGACATCGCTAAGCTGAAATTGGGATTTTGCTTTCAGGATGACCTCTGCGTAAGTCAGGCCTCGCTTTTGCGCTTCCGGTTGCATCGTCAATACAACAGCCGCTGACCGAGGTGCACGAAGCCTGTCACTTTCCTTCTTCGCGGATTTGGCCTTTTTTTGGACTGCCTTTTTTGCTTTCTTGGCCTTCTTCTTGGCCCCGGCTGTCTCCCATTGGTCTTCACTAGGACTGGACGCCGCATTGCTCTTCTGAGAGGGGACTTGGGTTGAAGTTCCCGGGGTATTCGGGGCTACACTAACAGCCGTCTTCTTTCCCTTGCCCTTACCCTTTTTAGCTTCCGAGTTTATAAGAGGTACCGGGCCAACTACAACAACAAGGCCTACTATCAAAGCTTTTACACGAGAAATCTATGGGTCAGCTACGCACTAAGAGATCGCTGGATGCCCTGCGCGTACAATATAATAATGCTTTCAGGATGCTGTTGCGACTGCCCCTTTCTGCAGCGCCTCGGAAATGTTTGCTGAGACCGCCAAAGATGGCTTTCAAGCCATAATTTAAAAACAAAACTGCATCGCTGCGTTGCTGAGAGTGCGAGGTAGACGCAACTATATCCTAGACAGGTATACTCCAAATATTAGGCATTTTATGTACGGGTTGTTCAAGTAGGAAACATGTTTTCTTGTCTAGTCCTCCTCTGCATGGAGTGTGCATTATTTTAACTAACTATTTTATATCAGTACTACTAACACTAGAATATAAGAGTTGTTTTGTAATACTAATACAATATGGATCACTGTTGTCCGAAATAAATGAATTTAATTAATTAATTAAGGTTTCTGTAATTAACTGTTAACTTCAGCTGTCCTAAAAATATTCAGATCTATAAATGTTACATATTGTTTTCTCCAAGTGTAATTTTGCAAAATAATTACGAGCGTCTTCATCAGAGCTTGAGTGAATTCATGTATTCAATAAATATGCATTTGTTAGAGTATCAAAACTGAAAATAATTGCATCAACTGCGAAAATTAACATAACTGATTATGATGACTTGAATAACTCAGAATAACTACGTCATCTATTATTACTAATGTCTTAAAATATAGCATTGAAAGCCGGGTTTAATTATTATTTATGAATTCTGCACATATAAATATTAGAAAAATAGCACAATATTAAATTCCATAGGCATTTTCAAACACTCCTCTTTTGTGTGATTCAGAGACAATAAGGACCTGCGTTACATGAAGAGAAGATATTTTAATTCGTAAAATAAATATGGGAATCCTTAATGTATTAATAAATAAACATATAAAATAATGTTTTGTTATTTTACAGACACGAGCGATGACATGGTAAGGATATGTAAACAAAAATTACTTTATTCAAAGGCTTCTGAAGGTAATATTCAAATCCCATATCTTTTTGCGTATTTTCAGATCTGTTTGTATTACATACGAGTTGTGTGTTACATCATTCCAATGTATACCTAGTTTAGAAAGCTTTTAATTTTTGCAATGTTAAAGAGGCCACACGTGAGTGGGCTTACTGAAAAAGGGTCGGTGGATGCCCCTAGGCAAGGAGTAAGGCCTCAAATCTCAATTTCTATAAAGTTTAGGCAGATAACATTCACTTTTGTTCGTTCAGCTAACAAATTGTGCTGAAAATATCTATTCTTGTACCAAACTAAGGTTTGTATTAATTATAAAAGCATATTTATACAGGGCTAGTTTTCAATGACCAGCCAAATTTTTACAGGGCGTCCTACCCGTGAATATGAACAACTTTTACTATGGGACCAACTTTAAAATCACGAAAAAAAAAACAGCTGTTTCATACAAAAGTTCAATACCTACACGACCAAAATGTATGAAACCGCTGATTTTTTCTTCGTGATTTCCAAGTTGGTCCAATAGTGAAAGTTGTTCATAATCATGGGTAGAACACCCTGTGAAAATTTGGCTGGTCATTGAATACTAACCCTGTATATTAGCATTTAGTACGAAACGGGAAATTAAATGTCTTCTTTATGAATGTTTGCGTAAAGATATCGGGTACCTAATTTAATTATTAATTATATTTCTGTGTTAACTTTTTGCGTTGGGTATATTTTTATTGGTAGTTATATGTTTGCTAATAGGCCCTTAGCAATCTAATAGAAATAACACCAAGATACAAACAATCTAATTTATCTACACTCAACGTTGGAAAAGTCGGGCTTCTAATGTTCTTTTGTTCCGCGTGGTTAGTGACTAACCTGGTGTCAGAGTTTTTATGCCGCCCATGGGCCTCTAACTTGGCTTCACAAGCCGTCGAGAATTATCTCTCAGACCTGCCGGTTGCCTCAAGATGTTTTCCTTCACCGTTTTTTAAGCAAGTGACAATTATACAATACGCACATGAATCCGAAAAGTCAGAGATGCGTGTCTTGGGTTTAAACTCGAGGCCTATGACTTGGTAGACGGTCACACTCACACCATTAGGCTATTACTGCTTCTAATGATGCACGCTTTCTTTCTTCCTTTATCTCACAGTTGGTCGCAGTAACTAAGCTAAAGGTAGCTCGACCAAACGAGTTAGATTAGGTAGGTATGCCTTCAGCTGGGGATCGTGGAAGGCGCACAAGTTCCTACGATCCCCGGTCCAAGTGTGAGAAGGGGACACCGGGGTGAATTTTAGTCAGTAATAGTCTGACAGGCCCCTTCGCCCGCCCCAGGGCAGAGGACGTCCATGAGGAAGAAAAAAGAAGGTTGTTATACTTTGTAAACACAGCAATGCTTTTTGGCGGCAGAAATAGTTATGGTGGTAATACGAGTACGTCCCTATTATCAGGGGCATCTAAAATCTACTATAAAATATGCTACCTTATCCTTATCAGTAAGCGAGATAAATGAGGATGGGCAGTACGTAATTAGGAAGAGTTCAAAATTAAACTCAAAACTCAAACTCAAAGCATTTATTTCAATTAAACCAATTACAGGCACTTTTGAATTGTCAATGGGTCGGTCAGTCAGAAAGATGAAGCTAGGCGCCCATTCCAAAGCATAGTAGGTACCTATGGAGAAGAACGGTCAAGAAACTCCACGGACACTCTTTTAAATCAAGATATGGTTACAAAATAATGGTTACATCATTCAAGTTGAAATTTTACATGTGAGAACGATGCAGAACGTTTAAAGCGTCCTTAAAAAAGACAATTCAAATATTTAAATTAAATTAAAATAAGCCGTGGCCGCTAAGGTATGCCCAGCCTTCACTGACAGCGCTTGTTCACGAACCTGACGCATGGATTAGCTAAATGATCCAACACGCGCCACCATCAGCGAGACATTAGAGTGAGCGTCACATACTCTCAGCCGCCAGGGCACATTCAAGTCAAACAAAGACGTCCCCAGTATTATTAATCCTCTTTCCTTCCTTCTGTTTGGAATCTTTACTTAAACCGGTTTAAATTAAATTAGCTAGCTAAACTCCGCAGTCCTGATGGGGATCGATATCTAAACACGATAAAACAAAACAAAAACATTTTGATGTTCTTTTTTTGATCCCAAAAAAATTTTTCTTTTTTTTTTTGTTTAAGTATCTTGTTAAGATTATACCCATAACGTCTGCGGAGTTGCACTAACTAATTTAATTTGACCCTGTATTGAAACTTTTTCATCATAAACCATTCCATTGATAACATAGTAAACTACCCATAAATCAATTCACAAACAACAACACTAACACACATAATTCCACATCAGCTCTACCGAATAGTTCGGAACAAGGCGAAATCAATCTCAATATGGCAAGCAACGGTCCGAAGCGAAAGGTACGTTCAGGTGTACCCCTTGACGAGTAATAAATTCAACTGACAGTTCAATTTAACTAAACTCCGTTCCTCAAACCTTAAGCCCGTTCGTCCACGACGTTATTTAAAAATAACCAGATGGGCAATTCCCGAATTTTAGAACGTTTGAATTCAAATCAGCCTCAATCTATCAAAAATTTCCCTACATTTTTGACAAGACATTAATTATTTGTCACTGAGATGAGATTGCGACTGGATTTTGAGTTATTACAGGAATTGACCTTCAGTTACAAACTCAAATCACCAATGATTAACCAGAATGTCACAGCACTATTATTTTAATAGTGGTCACACGTCAATACACGACGCGACTAACTAACGCGACTTTATCTATGTGTAGTTAATAACAGATGGCAAATTTTCGTAATTAAAAACGTTCAAAATAGTCGCAATCTCATCTCAGCAAAAATCAATGTCAAAATGTAGAAAAATAGAGTTATTTTTGTCAGATTGAGACTGAGATTTAATGCGAACATTCTTAAAAATACAGGAATATCCTCTCTGCTTACTTTTGAGAAGCTTCGTGGGCGACGGGCCTTATTTGGCAAAAATCAGAACATAACTGCAAAATGTTTTGGCGCTTTGTTTTGGTAATGGCACATTTACATTATGCATTTACTCCCGTCACGACCTAATAGCTAGTAGTGGAGCGAAAGGCTAATATATACGCACCATTTGCGCAGCCATTCAATATTATCGCTTACGAATCTACTAACAAGATTAGTAAGTGTTTTGTTGATTTAGTTTTACACCTCTTGGGAGTAATTTGTGTTATTTCTGTTAGATAGAGAATTGATTAAATTATAAAAGACAACTAGCTTCTGCCCGCCACTTTATCCGCGTTTATTTCTTGTTTTAACATAAAATATATTCTATGACAGTCGGCAATACTGTAGCTTCCCATTAGTGAAAGAATTTTCGGATACGGATCAGTAGTTCCCAAGATTATCCCATAAATAGAAACTCACAAATTTTGCCTCTTTATATTATTAGTTACTAGCAACGCACCCCGGCTTCGCATGGGTAGCAGATATACCTAATTTTATTTACTGTCGTAGTATATAGTGTCGTATCAGCCGGTTGCGTCGAGCATGTGGGCAAAATTAAAATGTCATATTTCAGCCAATTTACATAAAACCCTTAATGAATTATACACCTAAGCCTTCCTCATAAATCACTCCGTCCATTGGTAAAAACCGTATGAAAATCCATTCGGTATTTTTGAGTTTATCGCGTTCAGTCAGACAGACAGACTAGACGCGGCGGGGGATTTTGTTTTATAATAAGGAGTGATAGTGACGAGGGGCTCGTGGCTAAGTAATAAAAGCCGCACGTGTCGATCGATCAGGTTAAGCTACGCTTTCCGTGGTCGGTACGTAGATGGGTGACCATCTTTACATACCGAGATCCCTCCGTGCCTCGGAGAGCACGTTAAGCCGTTGGTCCCGGCTGTCATTCTTAGATCTTTCACAGTCGTTACGGGTCGTCAGAAACCCGAAAGTCTGACAACTAGTCTTGCTAAGGGGTATCGTATTACCCAGTAAACTACTGTAAAATTAGCTGTAACGAATCTATAAACCTAAAGAAATAAAAGGAGAATACACTCGTAAACAAAATATAATTTGGAAAAGGAAATAAAAAATACAGAACTAGATTTAAAAAAATATACTTCCTACCTAGTGTGACTGAAATACTTGGCTTGATTAGCTTTTCAGAAACCGGACGTAAGTTTCTTCAGCCAAATCTCAATAAAAAATCACAGTATAAATTGTAGTATGGCGTTAATGACGTCGACAGACGGTTCATTCACGAGGACTACGTCAAATTTGTTGAGATAGTTTCTCAGGTTGCCTTCAGCAATGCTTCCTAGGAAACCCACTTTGACGACAACAGTATTCCATGCCCTCGCCCACACCCGCGGAGCAAGAGGCAGGCTTAAAAAATTACTCATCGCTCCAAATTGTATTTAGCTGCATCCGATTAGACTGGAAGCCGACCCCAACATAGTTGGGAAAGGGCTAGGCGGATTGATTGGAGTGATAGTGATGAAAAATGTATGCGCATATCCATTTTAAGGTAAAATATGTAAAGGAATAATAAAATTATAAGCAGACATTTTTACACTAGAACTCAGACTAGACCCTACCCTACCTACGGAACGCTTTAGTTTATATTATAATACGTGGTTCAAAATCATAGTCTAGTTAACCGTGTTCAATTTAATATAAAAGCTTTGCTGTTCTTACGTCAATTTATTTTATAATTTTTAAATAAGACATATACAAATAATGTACTTGACTTGTCCGATCGAACCTACTATCGGCAATTTTTATTGTTTTGAAACAGAAAACTTTACAAGAGTTTTAAGTGCTCAAGGCAACAAAAAAGTATGCTAATAGTAGGTACCATTTGCGGTGAACCACATTTCGACCTTATTGCTAAGGTAATAAGGCTGAAAAGTGGTTCACTGAAAATGTCCGCGATTGTACATTACCTCCGGAAAAGTTACAGGTATAAGATACGTCACTTTGTTTAATTAAAAAGGACTGCAAACACCTTTTTCGAATCTCAAACACCCTCTTCGCAAGTCCAAACTTATCTCTATTTACAAAGAAGAAAGTTTACCATAGAATTGGTAAGTTAAACTAATTACCATGGAACATAAAATAACGAATGATCAAAAAAATTTTTCCACCACTCTTAGTAAAGGGATATTCCGTGATAGTAGAGCCTGTTGTTACTAGGGATCAGGAAGGCCCAGGATGTCCATTTTCACATCATAATCCTGTACTTGTGTTGAATGCAAAATCATCATCATTTATCATCCCGAAGGCGACAGTCAACTGTTAAACCCTTTTCATTCACTACTAAGACTCATCCCTCGTAAACAGTCACATAGCTACTTATAATAGTGTTTGTTGATCTATCTATCAATTCAGCCATTTGCAGTCCACAGCTTTAGGCCGTTTGTCCACCGCCACCGTCAACGGGATGTCAACGAGAACGAGATGACGGTGCCGAAGTAGCGATACATATATTTATTATACGGCCGCTTGTCCACCGCACACCACCACCGGGACGTCACGCGAGATTATTCGAACCGAACGTGACGTCATGGTGACGCGATCGTTTGTCCTCCGACCGAACTTAGTGGTTCAGTACGTTATGATAGACAAAACAGAAGCCGGTCAAATGGTGGCACCGCGCTGGTGCGACGGCAGTATGATCAAACGTGTTTTGTATTGCTGGCACATCGGTCTGTCACAATCTCGGGGCGAGTCCTAGCGGTCGCGCCGAACTACTCGAAAATTCGGGGGCCGGGATCCCGGCGCTCAGGTAACGGACGTGCGTTGCACACGCGGTCATAGTAAATGTATGTACAGTCAGCAACAAAAGTCGATTAACACTTGCAGTTTTTTAATCTTAATTATTAAGCGAAATATTTCATTCAAATCGGAAGAGAACTTAAAATTTTAAGAACATTAACACTTAACAGTTAAACGAAAAAAAGCAGTTTATCGAATGATTTTGTGTTAATTTAGATGATGTTAAAAAGTAGCAGTGTTAACCGACTTCTGTTGCTGACCGTCCCGCTACGTCGGCGCCGTCATCTCGTTCTCGTTGACGTTCTGTTAGCGGTGGTGGTGGACAAACGGCCTTAGCAGTAAATAAAAAATAAAAATAAATAAAATAAAATACCTTTATTTCAGACCTGGGGTCCATAAGTTGTTAGTGGTTAGTAACAGATTGTGCTTAAATGCTATGTTAGTGTTAATACCTATTTAATTTAACTTAATTATAATCCTATAACTACCTTTACCCAGTGGCTTTGGATAGGGCAGTCCGCTCTGCCAGCAATCATTTTCAGGATGCCGTTACGAGTGTTACGCAAACGTTGCAGTAAGGAAGCCGCTTTTTTACGCATGATGGCGTGAAAGCCATCCGTGCGAGCTGCAGCAAACATTCCCGACGCACTGCAACGCCGCGGCAACTGCAACAGCATCCTGAAAGCGTTGTTGTATTGTACGCGCAGGACGTTGTAGGCTCGGTTCGTATATGACACCCACAGGCCGCTCGAGTAGAATGACTGACAGAACGCCTTAAATAAGCTCACTTTGACGTCTGCCGTGCAGCGAGCGAACCTACGGGCAAGCATATTGCTCCTCACCGCCAACGCCCTGCGCTCGCGCTCAATATCGCCATCATCACGTAGGTCACTGGTGACAACATGACCTAGATACTTAAAACTATTTACTACATTAAGTACTACGCCGTTGAGATATACTGGAGGTACACGACGGGGCTGTTGTTTAGGTGCCGCAAACACTAAGACCTCACTCTTTTTTGAGTTGTATTTAAGGCCGTGCACCTCCACATACGTCTCGCAGATCGTGAGTAGCTTCCTCAATCCGCTCATCGATGGACTAAGCAACACCATGTCGTCCGCGTAACTTATGTTATTGACACATGTACTGTCTATATGACAGCCGACATGTGTGCTGCTCAGCCGCTCGATAAGCTGACCGATATAAAGATTAAATAACAGGGGCGAGCTTAACCCCCCCTGCCTCACACCACATTCCATTCGATACTCATCCGACAGAGTACCGACCCACCTCACCCGATTAGTCTGGTGAGCATACCAGTATTTGAGGAGGGCTGTGTATTCCGCCGGTACACCCGAGCCCCTCAACTTGTACCATAACATATCATAAGATACAAGATCGAAAGCTTTCGACAAATCGAGGAAACACGCGTACACCGGCGTCCTCCTCGCGGTGTAGTACTTGACGGTGTGCTTCAGGCTGAGGATGGCACTCTCTGTGGACACTCCCGCCTTGAACCCGAACTGGGCGTCATGTACTTTAATGTATTCTGAGAGGCAGCCTTTCATCAGACCGTCAAGCACCTTGGCCATGGTGGTGGCTAGCGAGATGGGTCGATAGTTGTTTATGTCTGATGTGTCACCAGTTTTATTCTTAACTATGGGGACTACTATCGTCCGCATAAGCGGTTCTGGCAAGTAAGAGTGACCTAGACACAAAGTGAAAAATAGGGACAATACTCTAGGCAGATGGATTCCCGCATGTTTATAATGTTCGATGCTGAGACCATCGTGACCCGGCGACTTCCCACGTTGCATTCCTGAAATAATTGCAGCCACACTCTTAGCTGGAACTTTTGCATTCCGCTCTGTCACAATGCTCTCAGCACCGTTCACGCCACTAGACGCCGCGCCTAAGAGTGACCGCACCGAAAAGTGGTCCCTAAAAGCGTCAGCAATATTTTTGTGGTCAGTAATACCACCGACGCTCACCGGGAGACTCGGCCTCACATTCATTTTATTTGTGTTTTTCCAAAAATGCTTAAAGTCTTTTTTCGCATGGTTCACAGCAAGGAGATCCATCTTTATCTGATCCTGCCTGTTCTGACACCACTTGAGTTTGGCCTTAAAATGTCTCCTTGCCTCCGCCATATCATGAAAAACACGACCACTGATCGGACGACCGGCCATTGTCCACACCTGAAATTTCAACCGCGCCTCGCGGTGAGCGTCTGCTACATGTTTGTTCCACCCCGTGACATAGCCACCCTTCCTCCGACACTTTGTCTTATAGGTCTGTTCAGCAGCCTGTACCAGTATATTTACAATATCAAAATACATTTCATCAAGAGCTGAACAATGTTCTCTGTGATCACAGAACTTATCACAACAATCACTCAGCTCCTGAGGAATATCCATAAGTCTCAGCTTAGAGTGACAGAGTTCGTGATACTCACTAATCTGCTCCGACGACCTTTCACCCCACACAACACGATTAACACGATTATCATTAGGTATGTTATCTACTACTTTACAATTTATTTTATTCAAGTCACATTCGATCACAATCGGGAAATGGTCGGACCAATACAAGTCATACATTACAGTCACACTAACGACTGTTTGCTGCGCAGACTCAGTGACGATGCAGTGGTCCAACCATCTATTACAGCCATGCGACTCACTTGTGAAAGTGTAGGTATTACTGTCACACATATTCATATCCACACAGACCCAACTTTGATCTGAACAAAAATTTATCATTTCGTTATAGAACAACTCATTCGGATGTGCATTATAGTCTCCTATAATATAAAAAGCCTCAACTCCTTTATTCTCTTCTACTTCTATTATTGAACGAATAGTACTAAGACAGGCTGTAAACTCTGGAAGATTATCACTCGAGTTCGTTGGCATGTAGACACTGAAAACCACTACAGATCTAGTACTTACAGTTATTTTGATCGCGCACACTCGCACATTATTGCACTCTATCGGTAACACTGTCTCATACGCACTTTTACGCCACAGTAACGCGACGCCACCGTATGGCCTCCCGCTCAGAAGGCCCGCTGAAGTATCCACAGCAGACGTCCCGGTACACCCGAAGCTGTCGTCAACAGCGCTGAGCAACGGCAGATCGTGTGGCAGCAACCACGTCTCTTGAAGGGCTACCACGTCCGCCGACCGACATAACGCTCTTATTCCTTCCATAGACCTCTTGAGTGATTTGCAATTGAAGCTTACTATCTTACTAAGACTGACCATTTTTATTGTCTAAATGTTCACTTACTCGTACATCATTGTTTATTCGCCTCACATGAAAGTGCACAAAACGCCTAAATGATACTCCAGACGGCCACAGCTTATTATCCAAAAATGTATCAATTTTATGCCTTGTTACAAAAAGCTTGTAAGCATTATAGTCTTTTTCCTGTTTCATTTTAATTTTAATTAGTGTAACTCGCTCTCGAGTTTTCTCATACACGTAGTTTACAATAGCCTGCTCTGACACCGCCTTATGCACATTTGATATAAATAGCGGTACTTTCGTGTCCGCCGCTCTAAACTGTCCACCCTTCTCCTCAACATCAACCACCGCACTCCCTCTTTGACTAATAAACCGATTTTTATATCTCCGCTTCTGTACAACGGTCCACTCCTCATTATTGTTCGGTACTTTCCATTCACCGTCCTTCTGAATAACCTCAGAAAACGAGGGACGTTTCTCAATTATTGTCTTCATTTGTTTACATCTATTAGCTGCGTCGCTAATCGGCGCCGGCGATTGCGGTGCACAGTAGATACGCGACGGCTCCTCGTTATCAGTTGATAGTACGCATCTATCTGTCTCAGTCATCCCCGCCTTAGACTCGCTCGCCGCCGCCGCCGGGGCCGGTGATGACGCAGGAAGAGGTGGTTGCCGCACGGGGGAAAGAGATGGACAGTTCGCGGAGACGTTGCGCTCGACCTCTGACTCATCACCGCATAATGTAGGTAGTGCCATCGGCCCACTGTCAAATAATTGAAATCTACCTCCTCCTCTCTTCGTGTTAACATTTCTCTCATGATTTATAAAAGACGAAGTTTTATAATATGCGTTAATCCGATCATTTAATTCACTTTTGGTAGCATACTGATATTGAAAATCTTGTATACTCTTCTCAAGTAGAACTATTTTTTTGAGCAACACTGTAACATCAATGTGATCGAAAGTTACGGGCGGCAACTTCTCTAATTTTCTGGCCACAAAAATCGGAATCTCTTCAGGATCTGTCTCCTTAAGTAAACAGATGATATCCTCCAAGTCTCGTAAGGTTTTTCCTTGCCGCTTTCGCGTCTTCGGCCGCTTGCTCAGTGACTCAAAGAGTAACGACTTCGCTGCTTGAATGTCCTCCGTACTAAAAGCACTCTCACATATTTGCACTAGGCTTTGCTCGTCCATAACATCCTGTTTATTTTGGATAAAGGCCAACACCTCACATATCACAATGTTACAACTAGCACATTTAAGTCTCTTAGATACGGTATCCATTTTTTCCAACCGAGATGCGTGACCCTGCTTGCACTCGCGCTCACGGTCGGGACCGGACTGTAGTAAGTAGTCCTGCTGTATTCATCTGAGCCACAATTTTGTTCTATCTTCTTCAGTGTACGATTTTTTTTTTTCTAAAGATATTTAAGGTTTGGGAGAACTTGTTTTTAGAAGGGTTCATTAATACAATCAACAGTCTATTAAAAAAAAAACCAAAACAAAACATTTTTGACCCCAAGTGGGTGAGTAGATGGAGTGTGAGATGAATTTGATGAATTCATCTTTAAGATAAAGTTCGGATTACCAATCCCCCTGTACCATAATAATGCTTGGCCAGCGAATCCAAATATGAAAGACACAATAAGAATGATTCGTGATTCCAAGGCGTGGGAGGTGCCATTAATTTTATAAATATCTTCAATTAATCGCGAACCCGTCGTGCCAGGAGAGCGCAGCGAGCTGTTAAGCCCTGGTATGTAATGATCCACTATTCGCAAAACGCAGAAAGAACACTTTTTTTTTCGCATCATTAGTGACGACATTTTTCTTTTCCACCCTTAGTAATATTGTACCAACGTTAATGGAAAGTTTTTGCAGTTAAAGTAACTAAAAAAGAAAAATCCAAACTGCAATCAGCAGTTTGATTTTTCTTTCCCATGTAAAATTTATTAACTTTGGTTGGACAGTTTTTGAGTTAGCTTCAATAACACGTATTTTTCCAAATTTTCATGTGGATGATAAAAACTTTTTGCCAAAAAAAAAAACAACCTGCTTCCAAAAAAAACACTACAAAGTAAAAACTAACTTTAATATCGGAAGTCGTTGGCAAAAAACGAAAATACAAGACCAAAGACACCGACTACCGAAATTAAAGTTATTTTTCAATTTGTACTGTTTTTTTTTTTTTGTAAAGAAGTTTTTATTTTTCACTTTTTAGTTGTGGTACTTACCCCACACAAATTCGAATACCACTACCTGCTTTGTACATTACAGTGACAGGAAGTTATTAAAACATCATTGACTCATAAAAAACATTCACGTGGAAAAAACACTCAAACTCAAACGGTGTTATTACAAAACGAGGTTTTTCTTCGTCATGGTTTAAACCATCGAGCCAGTTTTTGTAATATGAACCTAGCTTTGATAGAAATACAGTTCTTTATACAAAACTGACAACTTAGTCCGGTACCAAGTTGTCAGTTTTGTAAAACTGACATCTTAACGTGTCAGAATAAAGCTCAAAATTCAAAAAAGGGTCCATGGTTTAAGCCTGGGTTTGAAGATGAACCTTGTTTTGTAATAAGACGGAAAGCATTTATTTCAAATAAACCAATTACAGGCACTTTTGAATTGTCAATGGGTCGGTCAGTCAGAAAGATGAAGCTAGTTGCCCATTCCAAAGCGTAGTAGATCCCTATAGAGAAGAACGGGCAAGAAACTCCACGGATACTCTTTTAAATCATAATATTTTTACAAAATATTGGTTACATCGTTCATGTTGAAAATATAGGTACATGTGAGAACAATGTAGAAAGACGTGCACGTTAAAAAGCGTCCGTAATAAAAAGATAAAAACTAAAACAACTAAATTAAATATTAAAATTAAAACTTATTATTGAAGCTAACTCAAAAACTACTAATCTACTCGTACTAACTTTAATTTGGGAAGTCGATGGCAAAAAACGAAAATACTTACAAATCCAATGACACCCTTCCGAAATTAAAGTTATTTTTTACTTTGTAGTGTTTTCTTTTGGAAGTCGGTTGTTGTTTTTTTTTTTTTGGTAAAAAAGGTTTTGCCCCCAATAATTACGACATGTCCTTCTGCCACGTTTCTTCTAATAATGTGACGTTGTGCCGTTTTTGAAGATCGAATGTTGGGTGGGTAACCATCTACCTCTTTTTACATATAATAAGTATTGATTAGTTATCATTGATTAGGTATATGTAATTTTGTTGCTCAAATAGTGCTGATTCTCAGCCTAAATTGAATAAATGATTTTTTACTTTTTAAAATTTCGCGATTTGTACACATTATAAACAAAACTGAGAACTCCTATCCTCCTATTCCTGTTTACCTCGTAAAAAGGAATATCGCGAGAAGACCCGTTCTCAGCTTTCTTAATGTATTTTTTACTTGATTTGATTTTAATGGACTCAAACAACTACTGGCGAAGTAATAGGTATTCCTAAGTAATATAATGGATTAAGATTAGGTTAATTTGGATAATTCAGGATAATATTGATCTAGAAACCATTACGTATGCTAATAGATACATTGTAACAGCAAAGCAAATTATCTTAATACACGATAAGCTAATTAGTAGCTTAGCTATTGAAGTTTGAAACTGTAGATTATACCTATATGTAAGTTTATTAAAGCATCCTGAATACAATAAACATTTACAAAGTTGAGCAAACTTCCATAATTTAATTAATTTTGAAAGGATTTACTCATGGCTACAACTTTTATTAATTTTAATTATTTACAGTGAAATATACTGTTTAAGTATATTTCACTGTAAATAGCATTAAAATTAAATAACTAAAATATATAATATTACTAGCTACCCGCCCCTGCTTTGCACCGTTTTTACGACTTGATAAAATATCGAGATATCTTTATGATATTTCCGAAATAATTTATAAATAAAACAGCACCAAAATCCGTTGCGTAGTTTAGAAGAACACCGCGATCTCATAGACTGACACAAAAAGCTGCTTTAATTTATAATATGTATGGATGTACAAGTACCTACTTACACATAAAGGCATCAAAAATTCGTCCGCTTCGCTGACAATGGAAAACGTGCCCAAAAGGCTGGCAGCATTGCCATGTTCAGTGGTAAATGTCATGGCTTACCTGAATCAATCAACCGATGGGTGGTTAAGGTTGCTTTTGGCAAGGCCAAGTCAAAAGCAGTATGGACTAATCATGCCTACAGCTTGGGTAATTAAATCTGTTGTAACCTAAACCCCACTTAGTCAATACCAAAAATAATTCTTAGGGAACACGATTAAATTTTAGAATCTGGTAACACTCTTCATTCCAGCCAGCAACCTTGTTTTAAACAGAATTAATATCCTAATTAAAACTTTACCAACCCATTAGGGTTAAAAATTGTATTATTAAAATCGGTTAATAAAATTACTCTTACTTGTTGTAAAGTATGATGTCGGGTCTCCAGACCCTTTCAAAGGGTATTCTGATGACGCCGATGCCGTCAAAGTCGCTGGTGTTCCACCTCAAGTGGTAGTCTGTCCAGATCTGTGTGATCCAGCAGTTCGTTGTTAGCAGCTGGTCTTTCTCTTCCTGTAACAATGAAACTTAGTTTTATTTACATGTTTATGGTTAGGAAATTGCAGGGGTAAGTAAGTATAGTCACAGTAAAAACTGTGGTATAGTCTAGAAAGGTGCCCGTGCTTCCCGAATTTGAAGAAATAAAGGTCAATATGGTTTGTTTTAATGAATAGAAAGAGTAAACTTAAGAAAATATCCACAGAACTTTGCGAATGGATAATAGAAAATAAGTAGAAGCCGTAGGTAAGTAAATGTATACTATTTGTAAACAATGTTGAATCGAAAATCTATCCCTAATTCTTATTTATTAACTGGCTAATCATATACCACTGTAAAACCTTGCAATTGTTTAATCTTAATTATTAAGCGAAATATTTAATTCAAATCGGAACAGAAGTACTTAAAATTTTAAGAACATTAACTCTTAACAGTTAAACGAAAAAAAAGCAGTTTATCGAATCATTTTGTGTTAATTTAGATGATGTCAAAAAGCAGCAGTGTTAACCGACTTCTGTTGCTGACCGTACATACTTTCTTGCTAAACAAAGTAAGCACAACGTACGTTCCTAATAATGTTTTGCGTGAAACATAAGGATCAAATCAATCAAAACTTGACATACCTTATCAAGTGGAAAATGAGCTAAATGCGTAAGTAATTTCAAACTCAGTAATTCGATATTCCCATGAAATTGGTGTCCTGATTCCCAGTACAAAGACATGGCTCAATATAATACAATAGAAAAACAATTGCTGAGAACTTGAAAGTACTTATTTGTTCCCGTGAACTTTTAAAAGCAATCCAAGTTTTACCAGAATTACTGTTGCTGAATGCTGGGAAAGATTAGGGAAAACCGTGTGAAACATTAAGGTATTTTCGTTAAACGTTTTCTGGGGATTTAATGAGTAATGTTCTAAATAAATTATCTTTTCTGACACAATGGTTATTTTTCGGTAAAAGGTAGGTACTCGTAAAACTTTTATGAAACAATTAATTTCCTGAGGGTGCATATAGAAAGTGGCAGCTATTGGCGGCGTTTCCGCTTTTGTGTTGGATCATTAAGTTCCCTTCAAAATGGTTGAGCTAATTGGTGCTGATCCATGCGTCATGTTCGTGAACGGGCGCCGTCAGTTGGGACTGGTCGTCTCTTAGCTGCCATGGCTTATGTTTAATTTTAATATTTAATTTAGTTGTTTTAGTTTTTATCTTTTTATTACGGACGCTTTTTAACGTGCACGTCTTTCTACATTGTTCTCACATATATATTTTCAACGTGAACGATGTAACCAATATTTTGTAAAAATATTATGATTTAAAAGTGTCCGTGGAGTTTCCTGGCCGTTCTTCTCCATAGGGATCTACTACGCTTTGGAATGGGCAACTAGCTTCAACTTTCTGACTGACCGACCCATTGACAATTCAAAAGTGCCTGTAATTGGTTTATTTGAAATAAATGCTTTGAGTTTGAGTTTTCCATGCCTCCACGCTGCAAATAGCTGACTTATTTAGCTGTTTTGATAAATTTTTCAATATTACTAAATTAAATTATGAAATACCGCACAGAAACATTGATTATGAATTGCAATAATTAATATCGTAACACTGAATTAATAGTATCAAACTAATAATTCACACAAAAATCATTTAGAAATTTTCCAACGAGAAATTTATTTTTTACAATTTTTTTTCTTTAAGAAACATTATTAATCTCACGATACAAATAGGCTAACGTCTGACTTAGTCTATATAAATACAGTATGTGCCATTTATAAACCGCTTATATAAAAAAAGATCGAAAGCCTTCCTGAATAATGCTGACGCATAACCTCGTGACGCTTAGAAAATCTATCATTGTGTCAAGACAATGTATCGGATGACGGAAAGGACAAGATAAATTAACCCAATACCTTTACGAGAAGCCAAATTGATGACTGATCAGATATAATGGTAGGTGGATCTAATATATAAGTATTAGATATCCTATAGTTTTTGCGTAAATGCGTATCGTGTTTTGTTTTAGGTAGGTAAAAATAGTTGAACATCGAAGCGGCATGCAGAAAAATGTAGATACAGTACCATCGCGGACATTCAAACTCAAACTCAAACTCAAAGCATTTATTTCAAATAAACCAATTACAGGCACTTTTGAATTGTCAATGGGTCGGTCAGTCAGAAAGATGAAGCTAGTTGCCCATTCCAAAGCGTAGTAGATCCCTATGGAGAAGAACGGGCAAGAAACTCCACGGACACTCTTTTAAATCATAATATTTTTACAAAATATTGGTTACATCGTTCAAGTTGAAAATATACATGTGAGAACAATGTAGAAAGACGTGCACGTTAAAAAGCGTCCGTAATAAAAAGATAATAACTAAAACAACTAAATTAAATATTAAAATTAAAAATAAGCCATGGCAGCTAAGAGACGACCAGTCCCAACTGACGGCGCCCGTTCACGAACATGACGCATGGATCAGCACCATTTAGCTCAACCATTTTGAAGGGAACTTAATGATCCAACACACACGCCACCATCAGCGAGACATTTGAGTGAGCATGACATACTCTCAACCGCCAGGGCACACTCAAGTCAGTGAAAGACATACCCAGTAAAAGGTAGCTTAATAGTAGCTACATAGTGCTCACACGTGCTATGCAATTATATAATACTAAGAGATTGAATCTAAACAATGCAAAGAAAGTTTTCTCTCATCTTAATCTTCAGCAGGTCCAACAATATATCCGAATGCTAATCAATTAATTAATGCGTCCTTGTGGAGCAGGACAAGCATTCAGCCAAGCATTTTTGTCAGCGATGTAATCCCCCAACTTATAATATGCCTGGCTGCATAGTGTGCGTTTTATACAAGATTTAAATTTCCTTTCATTCAGCTGGAGTATGTGGGGAGGTATTTTATTATAACATTTTAAACAGTACCCCATGAAGGATGAGTCTACTTTAGCCAGTCTGAAACCTGGTTGAACTAATTGGTCCCTATTTCTAGTCCTATAATTGTGTCCTTCACCTCTTTTACCGAAAAGATTTAGATTTTTCCTTACGTACATGATGTTTTCGTAGATATATTGACAAGGTACCGTCATGATGTTAATATCTTTAAACAGTTCCCTTAGAGAATCGCGCCTGCGGAGGCCATATATTGCTCTGATGGCTCTTTTCTGCAGAATAAAAATAGACTCTATGTCTGCAGCCCGTCCCCATAGTAAAATACCGTAAGACATAATACTATGAAAGTAACTGAAATAGACCATCCTTGCGGTGTCTACATCAGTGAATTGACGGATTTTTCTCACCGCATATGCTGCTGAACTTAGCCGTCCTGCAAGAGATGTTAAATGCGGACCCCATTGCAGCCTTGAGTCGAGCGTGATCCCCAGGAAAACAGTTTTATCGACGAATTCTAGTTTCTCTTTATTCAATACTATGTCACAATCAGTACTTTTAACATTTGGTAAAGCAAATCTTACACATTTAGTCTTTTTCCCATTTAATACTAAATTATTAGCAGTGAACCAATTATGGATCTGCAGTAGGGCGTTATTTACGTCGTCAAGATTTGATGCACGTCTATTTATCTTAAAAATTAAGGATGTGTCGTCAGCAAATAACACCATTTGTGGTTGGTTTTTTAATAAATGGGGTAGATCATTAATATATACTAAAAAGAGGAAAGGACCCAATATCGAACCCTGTGGAACACCCATTTGTACTTTTAGACCGAGTGAATTGACACCATTTATTTGAACTTGTTGCTGTCTATCATTTAAATAAGATTTTACTAAACTGAGCGCAAGTTTACCTAGTCCGTAATGCTCAAGTTTCAAGAGTAAGGTTTCGTGATTTACGCAGTCAAATGCCTTGGAGAGGTCACAAAAGATTCCTATGGCATCTTGGGCCTCCTCCCACGCTGAAAATATGTGTTTTAATAAAGTGGCACCCGCGTCAGTCGTGCAACGTCCTTTGGTGAAACCAAATTGCTGATCGTGCAAGATTTGGTTGGTGTTAAAATGATTAAGCATTTGATCGAGCATTACCTTTTCGAATACCTTGCTGAATACCGGCAACACGGATACTGGTCTATAATTGTTGGTGTGTTTACTGTCCCCAGATTTAAAAAGTGGTATAACCTTACTAAATTTCATTAAATCCGGGAAGACTCCTTCATCCACACACAAATTAAATATTAATGCTAAGTATGGTGCTATAGTCTCGATTATGGATGTACAAACTTTGATAGACATTCCCCATAGATCTTCGGTCAATTTGATTTTAATGTGCCGAAAAGCTTTTTTAACTACCATGGGGTTTATATGTTTAAATTGAAATTCAACCGGGCAGCTTGGAACGTTCGCTCTTAATAAATCAATTGAGACATCGGGTGAGGAATTTAAAGCTTCCGTCGTTTTAGATGGTATATTTGTAAAGAAGTGTACAAATTCTTGAGCTACTTCTAAGTTAGAGCTTATATAACCATGAGAAGTCTCCAATGTAAAATCCGTGTTTTTTTTTTACCTATTAGTTTCATTATTTATAACTTTCCACACTGCTTTTACTTTATTTTCTGCTGATTTGATCTTGTTACTAATATACAGGGCTTATATATTATATAGGGCATTTGCAGTGAACCACTTTTTGACCTTATTACTAAGGCAATAAGGTTGAATGTGGTTCACCACAAATGTCCGCGATGATACGGTCAGCAACAGAAGTCGGTTAACACTGCTACTTTTTGACATCATCTAAAATAATCTAAATTAACAAAAATGATAAGATAAACTGCTTTTTTTCGTTTAACTGTTAAGAGTTGTTCTTTAAATTTTAAGTACTTCTGTTCCGATTTGAAATAAATATTTCGCTTAATAATTAAGATCACAAAACTGCAAGTGTTAACTCTTCAGATGATACAATATACTAATTTATAAACCCAAAACCCCCACGGGGAGGGGGGGGGGGGGGGGGGGGTAGTTGCGAACCCCATAGGTTCACAACTACTTAGGATGATTTTTATTCAATCGGATGATGTTTTTTTACGTTTATATATATAATATATAAGCTTATATACCTATTATGTAAAGGGTTTTTCCTTATGCACACATGGGGTGCAGAAAGTCTTCAAGGAGTTTCGACTTTTGTTGCTGACTGTACCTATAAAGAAATCTATATCTATAAAAATCAATGTATGTACGAGCTTATGGCTAAGTAACAACAGCCGCATAGGTCGATCCTTGCCGGGGTTGGTCCGTGGATGGGTGATTATTTTTACATTTACCCACCGAGATTCCTTCGTGCCCGTATCCCGGCTGCCATTCGTGGATATGTGATAGTCGTTACGGGTTGTCAGAAACCCGAAAGTCTGACAATTAGTCTTACCAAGGGGTATCACACCCACTGACCAACCCTGGCAAGCGTAGCTTAACCTAATGGATCGATCCTAGCGGCTGTTATTACTTGACCACGAGCTCCTTTACAGGACCCTCGCTCAGTTTATTTCTGTCTCGTGTCATACACCTCACATGGCAGGTCTCATTGTGTGCAAAAGAATAGTACATTATTGCAAAGGCCGTGAAATAGGCAATTGCAGGTCGAGTATGAGTTTTACACAATACGACAATACGAGACAGGCAATTGCCATTTCCGCCGAGGCATATATAGTGCTTTTCTCAAAAGAATGCAGGGAAATAAAACATACTTTTTATATTATACATTTAATTTAATTTCCATAATTTTTCAAGTTAATGCCGTTTTTAACATGAACTGTACATTTCAGCATGGAATAAATTGCCCATAATTTAGATGGCTTTTTAGTTTTAGCAATCTCATTAAAATACGCCAAAAATACTTTTAGGGAGAAAATGTTCACTTTTTCTCGTTTTTCCAAATCATAAAATTTATTTATTTATTTATTTATTTATTTATATAACACAACTATTATTACAGGTCTTAATTACCTAATGCAATAGTTAGTTCAAGTAAGTACTTATATCTAATATAGGTAATAACAACTTGCATGTATTTCTAATATTATCCAATATCTATCGTACAGTCAGTATTATTAATTATGAGAAGTAATACCATAATGCAGTTCGTGTAAATTCACTCATTTGCATATACCTACTTTCATGTATTTTTCTTTTGACTTCGCTGGTTTTCCATTGCCAATTAGGCTTCTGATCTTAAATCTGGTGGAGTACAATCAATCTCCATTTCACTCTTTGAACCGTTGAAACACATTTTAATTATTAAATTTATATTTATTATGTATGTAAATAACAAATCAAGACGAATTTTCAGCTTTGCCGCTAATTTTCTATTTATCATTTGTGCCGAAAGGCAAACGCATTTATGGCTAAATAGCCACGTCAACGCAATTTGTACTAAGCAAAGAGACTTACTTTGCTATGCCAAGAATGATAAAAGAGATCCAATCAAAGAGTATTTAATAACCCCAGCACGCCATTTCATACAACATTGCTGGAGCGTTATAATGTTCCAAATTCAAAAAACGCTCCTGCAATGGATTTGATTTTCTTTGACCGTAAATTCGATACTTCGCGTGTTCTTTTTTCGAAAATAATGACAATATTTCCATGCATGTTTGAGAAAAATAATTTTCGATATGCCGAATAAATCGTCATCAATTACAAACTTCGTAGTGATAAAATGACTGAACTTGACTATGGTTTATTTTCGTTAATATCTTATAATTTACTGAGTACATTAGTTAGATCAATTAAATAATTTTCTTATTTAGGTCAAGCTATCTGTTAAACAAAAAACAAAACAAAAACAAACAAACAAAACAAAGTAAACACAGGTTGGTGTCAGTAAAAGTGTATTGTGTCAAACTTGGCTGTTAAATGTAATTTCGTCACGACTATATTTTTCAGTGCTTTGACATTTCTTCCGATTACCTTATCATTTCTCTATAGTATCTTAAATCTTTAAGTATCTACAACCACATTTCTGTTAACTGGACCAGTTTTGCAAGATACCTTTGCGATCTATTTTGTACACAGAACGCATTACAAATACATAAGTTATCGAATACTAAATACCTACTGATCCAAGCAGGATTTTATAAGTCCTTATCGCAAACCGAAAGTAAAGTTAACGTTAACGTCCTGAAATACGGAATTCACGTGTAGATCGTTTTTCAGTTATGAGCTCCATATGATTTCAGATTAAAGGGAACGAAGCCTCGCACACTAACTGACGCCGGAGGCTTCAAATATCTTCTCCCTACTGAAAACTACGACCTTCTCACTTAAAACGTGAGTAGAATTTCGCAATTTCCCTACTCCCTAGCTCTGAATATTCACACCATTAATAAAAATACATAATTTTACAAAATGTTTACCTACACTATTTTTTTTTTTCAGGGATTTCCTTAAATTTTCCCAAGAAGAGCTTACCGACCCAGTGGTAACGGCTCCGACTGGCCTAGTGATAACGGCCCTGACTTGGCCCAGTGATAACGGCCCCAACTTGGCCCAATTGTAAAGGCCTCGACTTGGCCCAGTGGTAACGGCCTCGACTTGGCCCAATGGTAAAGGCCTCGACTTGGCCCAGTGGTAACGGCCTCGACTTGGCCCAATGCTAAAGGCCTCGACTTGGCCTAGTGGTAACGGCCTCGACTTGGCCCAATGGTAAAGGCCTCAACTTGGCCCAGTGGTAACGGCCCCGACTTGGCCCAATGGTAAAGGCCTCGACTTTGCCCAGTGGTAACGGCCTCGACTTGGCCCAATGGTAAAGGCCTCGACTTGGTCCAGTGCTAACGGCCTCGACTTGGCTCAATGGTAAAGGCCTCGACTTGGCCCAGTGGTAACGGCCCCGACTTGGCCCAGTGGTAACGGTCCCGACTTACGAGTTGTAAGCCGTAGGTCTAATCTAGTCTAGGCAGGCGCATTACTTTGTGTAATTTTCATCACCGCTGCTCTCAGAGGTAAAGAAAACATCGTGAGGAAACCAGCATGTCCTAGAACCAAAAATTAGAAGACATGTGACATCTACCAACCCGCATTGGGCCCGCGTGGTGGACTACGGCCCACTCCCTCTGACAGAGAAGGCCTGTGTCCCCGCAGTGGGAACGTTATAGGCTAATTATGGTGGTATGGTGGAGTTTATGGAAAACTTGAAACAAGTTAACAACCAAATCTCTGAATAATGGACCATGAACAAAATTAAACTATACTATAAATAAAAATCAATTGCCAAAATGTATGTACGCCCAACACTTTAGAACGGTTGCTAATTCTTTTTTTGTTGATTTTGTAATTGTGAGGACAAGGTTTGTATGAAAGAAAATATTCGAAAAATTGTATGGAAAAGTGAGAAAGTTTGGTTAAAAAATCTCTAGAATTTTGTATGAATTTTTACAATTTGGACAAGACAACGTCTCCCGGGTCAGCTAGTGAAAAATAAAATGGTTTTATAATGTAAGGTAAATGTTGATATAACAGTATACATGGCCGTGCTTGCCCTTTCGTCCTCATGCACCCACGTCAAAACGTCCCGACAGCAATAACGTCGTAATATTCGTCATGCCTCAAAGATTACCTCGGATATGAGGCATTTTATTTGTATTTTTATAAAGGGCAGTTACCTAAATCTCTTACAAATATCTCGTGACTGTGTTGTGTTTTTGGTTGTGTTTTTGATTTTTGGAAAGTCAGAGTTTACATTATATTTCTGTCCCGTTTTTCTTCCGTTCAAATAAGCGAGAAAGAGAGCGAAAATGCTTTTTTAGGGTTCTAGATATTTTTGTAATCATGTTTGGTTAAAAGAATCCTACGACCAATGTCCCAAATCATATCCATTACCTAATGGCAGGACCGCATCTTTTGTCAACAATGAATGTGCCTAAAGTCTGATTTATTTAAGGAATTAGGCCTAATCAATAAAGGGCCTATTCTCTGATATCGCCCTCTCCATCGACTAACAGCAGTCGGACGTAAATCGTCAAGCGTGAGTCAGAAAGAAAGCCCGAAGCCCAATATAAAGCTAAAACGAAAAACAAATAAAAACGAAACGCTAATATAAAACGAAATAAAACTAGTATAAATTAAAATTAGAAGAGAATTTTCATAATTGAGTTATGAAAGCTTAGTTAGAATGCTGTCGTCAAGGTTTGTGACCTGAGTCACAAATAGAAAATAGTGCCGTATTTTTTATAATTTTCAAGCAACGCATTTCATTTCGTTTTATATTTATAAAACGAAATTAAATGCGTTGCTTGCCTGAACCAACTATTAGCATGAACAAGAAACTGTTAAAATATTCTAGAAATTTAATAAATTAACAATTAATCACCGAATTTCATAGATATATCTTTGTGATAAAATTATCTTTGTAGTGTTAAAGGAAAATTTTAAGACTACAAAGATAATTTTAGGGAACATAAAAGGAAAAAATTCAAATAAGCGCGCGCTATTTGTTTCTTTCCGCCATTAGTATCTATCATAGTAATGCCGTTGGAATTAATCAGGCGGAAAGAAAGAAAGTAACAAAGTATCGAAAGAAACCTAGAATAGTTACCAAGGCAAAGCACATAATACTAAATTTCAATACAACACTAAATGCCTCAAGAATAAAATCGAAAGTCTTTGGTGAGTGCGAAAGTAAAAAGAGGAATGAACAAAAGAAGCATGTTAAACTTGATGCTCGAAGCTCTATCCAGCCGTGCAATTCATACATATATGCCGTGAAAGGATTCCTACTCGAGTATTGCAAATACAAAAAATACGGAACGACATTTCCGTCGCACACAATAAAATAAAATCGAGACATGAGTACGTATTGGATTTTTTCCTCATGAATCACAAATTCGCAACTATTATATATAATTTGAGATTTGACGCCTAAACGAGCACCCGCGGCCACAAAAACGAATCTCACGTAACATTTTTATAAGAAAGAAAAAAATCCACATCGCTTTGTATGAAAGAGTGTATTCTCGGCTTTTACTGCTTCAAGCGACGTTTAACTTTAAAACGAACTAACATGCTCCTCAAGAGAGTGTAACTCTCAGAAATACTTGAGACACTGAAATGTATTTCGCTGGCCTTTTAACATACTGTGACTGCATAAAAATGTACTTGTGGTTTCCGCATTATGTTCTTTAGAAGTAAAACCAAGCGTTTAAGAGTGAAATTTATGCAGATTTTGTAAAATATAAACCAAACAAAAACAACTATACAATATGTATAGTCGAAACAAATATGGATACATTGCGCCCCTTTCCCATATCCTTCAGAAGATGCAATGACTCGTTCCACAGTTGCGATCTTGATGTTTTCGGTGGTAAGTTATGTATTAGTTGTGTGTTGTTGTGTAGTTATGTATTTAAGTAAAAACTTTTTTACAAAAAAATACAACCGACTTCCAAAAACAACACTACAAAGTGAAAAATAACTTTAATTTCGGAAGTCGGTATCTAGTTAAATGTATTTTCGTTTTTTGCCACCGACTTCCGAAATTAAAGTTATTTTTCACTTTGTAGTGTTGTTTTTGGAAGTCGGTTGTATTTTTTTGTAAAAAAGTTTTTATTTATCACTTTTTAGTTGTGGTACCTACCCCACACAAATTCTAATACCACTACCTGCAAAACAAACTAGAACATCATCCATATAAAAGTGGGGAAAAAATACGTATTATTGAAGCTAACTCAAAAACTACCAAAGCAAAGTTAATCAATTTTATATGGGACCAACTGTGATGTCCCTCTCGAATAAAACAAAAAAAAATCCAAATCGGTCTAGCCATCTTCGAGTAATCGGGGAACATACATAAAAAAAAAATTAAAAAAATAGGTTCCGACGAATTGAGAACCTCCTCCTTTTTGAAGTCGGTTAAAAAGTATCTTTAATAACATGTAAATTGTTAAGTATTATAAAAAAAAAACCAGCATTTGTAAGCTGTAGCGTAGTATTCAAATTCTTTTTAGTTCATTAGAATGTTTTAGTGTTTAATTTTTTATTTTGTTTAATGGTTTAGTTAATTGATAGTGCCGTGCTTTCGTATAATTTAGATACATGCGAGATCTATATTATGACAAAGATGGTATAATGCTGTGTATATGTTTCATTGGTAAGCCTTTACAAATAAATAAATATACACAACAGCTGTATACATCACCGAGTTATACTTATTGCATCTTAGATGAATATGCATTGAAAAATCATAGGTTTTTTTTTTATTAATTAAATATAAAATTTTAAATCAACATAGGTCGAAATCTTAACAGTCGTCGCGGCTTATAATCTACACATAGCCCCAGGATCGTCCCTTAATTTCCACTTCAGTTCTCCGAATACACATTCGGAAAAATGCACCGAAAATTTTATAAATACTCCACATTTTCAGTATTTTTCTGAAAATATGTTGTGCATTAAAAAAGAGAAAGCTGAGGCAGTGGAACTTATCGATAGATTGCAGCTACAAATTTATATGTACAATAATTCACCATGTCAAATAAATCATGGGAGCATTCCGCAGCTTAGCTTTGGACTGGTCAACCCCAAGTTGACGTAGCAAGATGAAAGACGACTTCTGTCTACCGAAAAATATTATAGAAACATAATTCTAGAAATCAATCATTTCCTTTCCGACCACAGATATATGTTTCCGACGTTATACAATATGATATAATATGTATGTCGGTCTGTTAAATTAAAAAAGTTTTATCGGCCCATTGATCAGGGTAGCACATAAACTCAACCAGTTTTTTTTAGTTATGGTAAAAGAAACTCTTTATTTCAGAAACCTTCATTTATTTTGAAAAGGGTCCGGGGAACCGTTGGTTGCAGTTGCGAAGTCATCTCTCATGGGAATCTTGGAAAGGCCTGTGAGTGCTCAACAAAGAACGTTTTCACGGACGTCCGGATAACATGATAATGATGATAAATGGTCTTTCTGACGGACAAGATTTACCTATTACCCTTTATAACAGTTTTCTTTTGTTTTATAGGTACTAACTTTACTTACAATATAACGTGTTCGAATATTTTTTTTTTAATTTTCCTTTCCTTATGTACAGTCAACAAAAGAGATATCTAGGCAGGGTAGAGTAACATATATGTATGTGAATTGCCTAATGTTCAATTTCGTGACAATATACATGTGTTGGTGTGTTACAATGAGGAGCTCGTGGCTAAGTAATAACAGCCGCATGGGTCGATCCATCAGGTTAAGCTACGCTTGCCGGGGTTGTCCGTGGATGGGTGACCATCTTTACATATCGAGACTCCTCCGTGCCTCAGAAAGTACGCTAAGCCGTTGGTCCCGGCTGTCATTCGTGGATCTTTGACAGTCGTTACGGGTCGTCAGAAGCCTGAAAGTCTGACAACCAGTCTTACCAAGAGGTATCGTACCCAGTTAATGGGTTGTGGAGGTCAGATAGGCAGTCGCTCCATGTAAAATACTGGTATTCAGCTGCATCCGGTTAGACTGGAAGCCGACCCCAACATAGTTGGGATAAAGGCTAGGCAGATTTGGTGTGTTACAATGAGTATTGTAAAAACAAAGTAATACGAGTACATATAAAATTGAACATGAAGCAATTCACATACAAATATGTTGCTCTACCCTACCTAGATATCTCTTTTGTTGACTGTACCTACATTGTTAGGATCTTCGATTTATTAAACCCACTTACGTGTAGGTACTTCTATTTCAGAATATATTTAATAACATAATGACCTACTTACTACAAAAACGTGTATTTTGTTAGGGAATATTACTGTGTTACATTACCAGTACATAAAACCATCGCATCTTCGTATAACAAACTCATTTTACAACCTAATGATGTACTTAAAATCCAGTTTACAGATACTTTCTTGTACGAAATATACGCAGGATTTACAAAATGACATTTTACGCAGGGTCTGACGGAAATTATAACTTCCTATGGAGAAGAACCTTACACTTAGAGATCAATCTTGTTACACTCGACTTGACATGTTGTAGTCTCGTCGTCGAAATATTACACGACGATATTAAAACGAATTTGGGAAGGATTTGCCTTTATACGTAAAAATTTCTGACGAACTCCGGTGTAGATGTGTAGTTTTTACAACCACTTTCATGAAACTTTCTTTAACTACCTAGAGCAGATTCTACTAGTTTTATACCTACCAAAATAGCCCTTATACCCAATGAGACTCGTGAAAGTTTTCTTGTGAATCAAATTAAGTATTAAATAGGTATATTGACAATTCAAATTCAAAAGTGCCTGTAATTAGATTAATTGAAATAAATGCTTTGAGTCTTGAGCTTGAGATATTCTTACAAAGAAACATCGTTATTGCCTTTCTAATAGCAATAAACCTGCTTCCCAGAAAGTACTCGATTGATATCGATTTCGCTTTGTCGCCAATTCATGAACTTGACAGAACGTAACTTTTAAAGCGTATGCAGCGTTGGTGTTTTCTTCGCATCAAAGCTCCATTATTATGAGCAAAGTTAAAAAACTAAGAAGGTAACTAACTGAAGAAGTTTTCCATAATTTAATAACCTCTCTCTCCGTTCACAAACACGAAATAAACAATTCCTACATAATAACAATTCATACAATGTTATTTATAAGCACAAAAACTTTTATAAATAAATTACACAAGCCCTCAAGCCACATTCTGAAAGCATTATAGACCTCTAAACGATTAATGAATAAATTAATTGAGTGAGTCTGTGAATATGTGGCGAAGAAGTGGGAACAATAAAATGTATGGTTGGATGAATGCATGCATTGTTGCAGCCACAGAGCTATTGTGTCTGTTTTTGTATTCGCGAATTCATAATGAGTTCATGATATACTTAACTACTGCTAATGCTTATGTGGTTTTTAAATCTCGCCCAGTTTTCAAAAGGCATAATAGGGATGGTGCCTGGTTAAAAACAAAACTATTAAGTCCGTCATTCAGATAATAAAAAAATATTAGACACGTATTTTTAGCTTATTCATAAAAAATGCCTTAAGGGGGATGCGCCAAGGCAGCCCGCGAAATTCAAATTTTCTTACGTTTCGTGCAATTTGCAGGTAAATATCAAGTTGTATGTTGATTAAAATATGAGACGCGGCCGTAGATAATAATATGGCTTTACAGAATTATAACCATTAGAATCAGCAATACAACTCCATAAGTTAGAATTGACCTCAAACCTCATGATTTCATGAAATCGCTAGATTTGAGGTCAATTCTAACTTATGGAGTTGTATTGCTGTTTCTAATGATTATAATTCTGTAAAGTGATATTAGCTACGGCCGCGTCTCATATTTTAATGAACATACAACCTGACCGTGACCCGCAAATTGCAAAAAACGTAAGAAATTTTGAATTTCGCGAGCTACCTTAGCGCATCCTCCTTAAGTTGGAGAGTGGGGGCTCGCTACTATCACAAACTACGTATAAAATCTAGCAAGGAGTGACGTCACGCCACAATTTAACTCAATGTATCGCCGTAATATTTTGATTACCTACGTAAAAAAAGAAAAAATACGTGTCCAATATTTTTTAATAATCTAAATGACGGACAAAATAAAATGTTTAGTCATCACCCCTTTTGCGTGATTCTTCATAATCATCATAATCATTTATTTGTCAGAACATGGTCGGTATGCATGGTCTTAAGTTCTCCTGAACTATTGCAAATAGGTCCTGTCTAGACAACTGTTTTTCTCAATGCTAAAACTAAGCACTTTAAGGCAAAATGGAAAAGAACAATGACCAAATAATTTAGGGTTAGGAAGGGTGTGTACATAGTCTTAAACAGAAATGACGTACTTAAGGACCGACCCTAAGCAAATGTTGTTACCACACGAAACTCTACATACAGACGCCAGCAGGTTAAGCCACCCGAAACTGTCAAATTTTCCCAATCAACCTTGAACCTAATGCTCTAGCAATAAAGATGAAAATCTATTAAAGAAATTTGACAGATTGTAGTAGCTTGATGTGCTGGGCGTCTGTACCAAAAATTTGAAAATAAACGAAAAAATAGAAACTGAAAGACAAATACTTATTTCCATTTGATTCTTGAACTTTGCATCGAAAACGTGAATTGAAAGCCACTCCATCAGATGTCATTGCGGTTCACATTATTTGCGCGTCATTCTACAAAGATTTCTTTGAGCCCAGCTTTAAAATAAATGTAAAATCAACAACTAAACAAATGAACTGACGATACGAACCCAGCGGATTAATTAAAAAACAATGACTATCTATACGCAAAGTAATATAACGTTATAATTGGTGATTCGATAATGTCGGTAAAACAGCAGATCTATTATAAATCTGGTGTTTTACCGACAATCATTATGATATTGAAAATCTAATTTTAGCCATTTATCATGTTTTCAATTAAGCCCACCAAATAACGTTATATTACTTTGCGTCTGTGTGTAAAGGCATTCAGACTTAGATTTTACTTTGCCAAGTAAAGGTTAAACTTCATATGAATATGAAGCTTATTTTTAATACTATAATATATTTGTATGAAATGAAAGGAAGTAGGAAGGCCTCCCACAAGGTGGACCGATGACCTTGTGAAGGCCGCAGGAATCCGCTGGATGCGGGAAGCACAGAACCGGTCGAAGTGGCGGTGCTTGGGGGCAGGCCTACGTCCAGCAGGGGGACACTTTCGGCTGATTGAAATGATTGCTCACATTCGCTATTATCATAATGCACACGCGCACGCGCTCGTTCGTTTCCATTGTAATTCTGTCAATTTGTTTTTGTTCCAAAATAAAAAACTTTTAACATTTTTTTTACTTTTATTATTATAAATATGAAGATTATTCGTTTATAAAAGGTTCACATACGCCACGCCGGTTGCGAGTACTACACACCTGACCTTTTTGAAGAACATCATCAAAAAGGTCACTATTTATATCTTTCTAGAGCGTGTGTTTCCACTCATATCTGCCTTGTAAATCACCTTTTGTTTGTCACCTTTCATTCATTATCTTAACACGAGAAAACCACCTAAGCATTCGCTTTTAATTTTTTGTAACTACATCTTCTTTTAAACAGCAACGTTGCTTTATCACATTAAAAAGAAACCCATTTAAAATAATCCTTCTTAAGCATTTTTGAGAAGCCTTCTCAGTGGATGCAATTCTATCTATAAGCACTCAACAGCAGATTCATGTTGAACCGAATATATTATTCATACGTGAAATCTTTTATACAGGGTGTTTGGCAGAACGTTGAACATACGAAAATGGTGGATAGGTGGGGTCATCTGCTACTTACTCAGCCCTAATTTATTTGGCCCTGGCCCCCTGGATATTTAAATATTTTTTGTTTTGCTTCCGTCTAGTTTCACCGCTTTCTTAACTTTAAAGAGTATTTTTTATTAAAAATTACTTAACTTACATAATTTCAATCGATAATTTAATTTTTACCAACCTTGCACTATTAAATTTCGCAAAACATTTCACTTTCCGTAAAGGTAGAGTTTCGCCAAAAATTTCCTATTTGATAAAATTATGAAATAACTCTTAAAGTTTTTTTTGTATAAAAGCAAATTACATATCATTAGAAAGGTTACACACTAGGGATGTTTTGCTAAAATTGGAACTCCTCTATCATTTTTTGTTTTTTTTTTTAATGCAAGTTGAAATTAAAATTCAAATATTTTTTACATCTTTCTGTAAGTTTGAGGACTCGTAAATTTTTTTTTTTTAGCTAACATCTGAATAAAGCCATAATTTTATAAGAATCTGCCAACATTAAAAATTAAAAAAAAAAACAAAATATTGCCTGTTTGACTCATTTTTAATAAAAATTACACTTTAAAGTTAAGAAAGTGGTGAAACTAGAAGAAAGCAAAAAAAAATTTTTTTTAAATATCCAGGGGGCCAGGGCCAAATAAATTAGGGCTGAGTAAGTAGCAGATGTCCCCACCTATCTACCATTTTCGTATGTTCAACGTTCTGCCAAACACCCTGTATAATATGTTTAATATCATGTGTAAAAGCACGATTAGAATTTTTTTTGTCTAATTTGTGACTAACCTGGTGTCAGAGTTTTATGCCGCCCACCATGCCGCTGACTTGTCTTCACAAGTCGTCGAGAAATATCTCTCAGACATGCCGGTTTCCTCAAGATGTTTTGCTTCACCGTTTTTTAAGTAAGTGATAATTAAACAATACGCACATGAATCCGAAAAGTCAGAGGTGCGTGTCTTGGGTTCGAACTCGAGACCTATGACTTGGCAGTCCGACGGTCACTCCACACGGTTAGAAATATAAAGTTGTTTAGTTCATATCAAGCATTTAATTTACAATAGACTTTTACTGCAGATCACTGTAGGTACCTACCACAGCAGTCTTTTAACTGAAATGACACAATCTAAAGAAAAAATACCTGAATCGCAAATTGTATGAGCTGTGCAACGGTATTTTTTGGAATTATCCTTTTATTTTTTTACGATTATTATTAGATCATTAATTTGCTGTTTCGGTCCAAATTGTATGTATTTTCTCCGGTCTTCCTCTTTATGGAAGTATCCACAACTTTTAGACAAAATCGATCATATTATTCGAAATACCCTATCATCAATTTTAAATGTGGCATTCGACGACCGCGCATGGCTGCAAGCCACACTACCCATTCGTTTTGGTGGACTCGGCGTCCGCCAAATTTCTAGTATAAGCCTACCGGCGTTCCTGCCCACGGTCCACAGCACCGAAAAGTTAACCACAAGAATATTAGCCCTTTCTCAGGTTAACTCTGAAGTGCCGTGTTTAACCGATGCGGTGAACGCCTGGAAAATGGCTTGCCCGGATACGGTTCAGCCCGAGAACCCATCTTCCCAGAGACAGTGGGATGAGCCGCTCTGCAGGTTGGTACGAAATAAACTTATTAATACGTCCACCAATACTGATGAGCGTGCCCGCCTGCTGGCTGTGGGTGAGTGGGAATCGGGCCTCTGGCTTCAGGCGCTACCGTCACCCAACACAGGCACTATGCTGGGCGACACCATATTCCGGCTCGCTACATGTTTGCGTCTAGGTGCTCTTTGCGGGGCTCCACATCGCTGTCAATGCGGTGAAGGAGTCGACTGTCTCGGATACCATGGCCTATCCTGCAGCAAAGTGCTGGTCGGATGGCACGGCACTCCAGCATTAACGACATCATCCGTCGGGCTCTTGTCACCACCGGGGTGCCAGCTATTTTAGAACCCAATGGCTTGGCGCGCGACGATGGGAAGAGACCAGACGGAATGACCATAATGCCTTGGAAGTTGGGTAGGCCTTTGGTGTGGGTTGCAACCTGTCTCAACACCCTCGCGCCATCCCATCTTCCTAGTACGGCGGGCTGTGCCGGGGCGGCTGCTGCAGGAGCAGAACACCTCAAACGGCGCAAATATAACAACCTTTTTGGGAACTACATGTTTGAGCCGTTTGGGGTTGAAACACTAGGGCCTTGGGGTCCGAGTGCTCATCGAGTTTTTCGGGACATCGCCAAGCGGTTGGTCGACTCTACACGGGACCAGACGGCTGGCCTATTTTTAGCCCAAAGAATTAGCATTGCCATCCAACGTGGCAATGCTGCCAGCCTTTTGGGCACTTTTCCCATTAACAGCGATGTGGACGAATTTTTTGATGCCCTATGAGCTCTTCCCGTTTTTATTTTTTATTATTTACTTGTACATAATATATATATTTTAGTGTTAGCTTGTACATTGTAATTAAGGTAAATAATTATGTTATCTATAAATTAATTAATTTACGACAATTCTAGTATGAAAATAACACTCTGTTTTTGGTATTCTCGAATAAAACATGTATGAATATTCATTTAAATCGTCCAACATTGTTCAAAAGTTAGTTTCAATACCATATGTGGAGTTGCGAGTTGCGAGTTGGTGGGTGTGCGAAGCATTCATTATTTTGACTGAAAAAAGGCGAGTGTCTAACTCGCTGAATTTTATAACAAACTTCATGTAACAACGTGAGCGGTATGAATCCTTTATTCTCGTTATAAAACTCGCTAACCATTAACCAAACCGATTTTAATCCAACAATTTAGGAAAAAAGCTACAAAAAAATTTTATTCAACAAAATTCACAGAAGAAAATCCTTTTAATATGAAAAGTTAAATGATAGGTACCTACATTTTCCGAGCCAATTAGTTTTCCGAGTATTTTAAATAAAAATTTTAATTAGATATATAATATGCATTTGCAAGAATACGAGTAGGTACAGTAAATTGACAAACACACATACTCGTAGGTAGTAAGTTTCCATCATAATTCTACCAGCTGGAAATCTTAACTGTAAGTTGTTCGTAAAATAATAAGTACTACTTACAATACTTAATGTTATGTTAAAAACCTTAATTAAGTTTAGGTCATTACTAGGTAATTGTAATTTGGGGTAAACGGCAATTTGGGGTCCGTTTCAGCCCTTCGAGCCACGGTGTGCACCTACATAAGATGTTCGGCGCACCCTAGGGACTAGTCACAAGTCAGTCCCCCTACCTTGCTGACTGTGGTCTTCTAACCATAAAATGAACTTAGATTAAGCTTCTTTTATAGCTACAGAAGAGACAAAGAGAGATTAAATAACAAATGACGTAAGCATAAGGTGCTAACCGAAAAATAAAATGCTTTTATGATAAGAAGAAAGTTCTATTGACAATCTGATAAAATGTTGTTCGACTAAGCTACGGACTCGTCTGACGAACCAGACAGTTACATTTCTCCGAGTCAGTAGCCACCTTATAAAGCCTAGCGTGTAATAATTTAAGAGCATCGTCAAACTTACAACTAGTTGGTACGGACCAATATTAATTAGCCTTTACCTGAAGCAGACTCATTGAAGTGTGTACACCTTGTTTTTAGGGTTCCGTACCAAAATGGTAAAAAGGAACCCGTAGGGTGCGACTCAGTCTGATATCTCAAGAGCTACTAATGCTAACAACTAGAAATTTTAACTGTTTTAGATGACGTTTGCCCAACTATTTTGCAAATAAGCAAGATTTTTTTTTTTTTTGCAATAGTGTCTGAAAGAGGGTCTTAAAAATTCGAAATAGGTCTACTAGGGCCTGTTATGTTGAAATTCAATGCGGCATAAAAAAAAAACTTTTTTCTATGTTTATGTAAACAGCACACTTTTTCAGAAATCGGAACGGAACCCTCGGTGCGCGAATCCAACTAGTTCTTGACCGGTTTTACAATTCACTAGGAAGCAAAAATTACCCGTTCAATGGTTTGAAAACAAAAAGCTAAAGAGTTTCCGTCACGAAAATGCACGACAGCCCTTAATACAAATTTTATCATCCTTGATGGAAATTATATTGAAGCCGAAGAATACATGGTGCAGCAGACAAAGCGGAATCAAGGAAGTTTTAAAGCTGAAATATTAATTTAAATTTTAAAGCGTACTAGTTATGGCCAGTTGGATGGTCCGAGAGAAATCGAACTGTTTGTATGAACTTACATAGTTGAATAATAAATGAATAAGTGAAGTTTAAAATATAATATTAAAGACTCATACACATTGCGGTCTTCACTCCTCATGTCATTGCCATAATATAAACAACGTGGAGGCTTTGCCATCTCTAGATGGTACGCTAACCAGACTGTTATTACGTCTGGACAGGAACAGTCTGCGCCTGGTGACGAGCACCGTCACAGGATACTGCTCATTAATCAAACACTTCCACACAATAGGAATAACGGACAGACCTTTGTGTAGGGCTTGCATGGAGGCTGAGGAAGAACAGAAACTCTCGGAATTCCCCGATCTTTCACAGGTGTTCTTAACAGTCCTGAAGACTTGATCAACCTCTGGAGGGAGGTGGGCTGGTTGGAATAAACCCCGATGGCCGCCAGGGCCCACGCACAATGGTCCACCTGAAGTACTAGTGCGGAAACCAAATCCTCTAACATAAAATATAGAAAGACATGGACAGGAAAAGCAGCAAGGTCAACATTTCATGAATTATGCTAGCCTGTCTAAAACAATCCTATATATTCATAATATAGACAAAATGCCACTACTACTACACCTCTGCTATGCTTTTTATATCTACCAACCCGCATTGGGCCCGCGAGGTGGATTACGGCCCACTCCCTCTTATATAGAGGAGGCCTGTGTCCCAGCAGTGGGAACGTTATAGGCTGATTATGCATAATATTATGCACAAATTATACTTTTTATCTAGAGAGCATTAAGTAAAAGTATCTAAATAATATCAGTTCTAATTAAAATTGTAACTGTCACAAATGAAATAATTGCTTTATCGAAATGTAATTTGATACTTGCGATAATATTATAAGGGTTCTGGACTTTTGAGAGTCACCCATTAGTAACTTCAATTAATTGAAATTAATAACGCGGTAACGAAATTATTACTAAAGTTTGTGGAGTAATTGTTCAGATATTAATTATATAAAATTGGTTCTTAGGTCCGCAATTGGTAAAGTCCTCATAAAGACGACTTGGTTTCATTGGATGATTGAAATGAGATACCAATAACTATCAATGCAACATGAAGCCCCCGGCCCGATTGGTTCTGCGTAACTTTACTTGAAACTCAAGACGTCGCGTAGTAGTTATTCAAACGAGTAGCAATACCAAAAGTATAGGAACAACATTTTAAATAACACTACCACTATGTATTGTTACTTTTTAACAATTGTTGTGAGTTAAATTATACATAGCATAAAATAACATCATAACTATCTCTCGTGAGGCTACGTGGCGTAGCCAGTGCTACGAATGCTACGAGCCTACGATTACTTCATACGTCATATAAATCAGTCACGTCAGGAGAGAGGAGCTCGTGGCTAAGTAATAACAGCTGCATGGGTCGATCTATCAGGTTAAGCTACGCTTGTCGAGGTTAGTTCGTGGATGGGTGACCATCTTTACATGCCAAGACTCCTCCGTGCCTCGGAAAGCACGTTAAGCCATTTCGTGGATCTTTGACGTCGTTACGGGTCGTCAGAAGCCCGAAAGTTTGACAATGTCTTACCAAGGGGTCTCGTATTACCCAGTCACTGGGTTGTGGAAGTCAGACAGGAAGTCGTTCCATGTAAAATACTGGTATTCAGCTGCATCTGGTTAGACTGGAAGCCGACCCCTACATAGTTGGGAAAAGGCTAGACAGATTGATTGATTGACGTACACACGTCATACACATGACTTGTATGTCACTGAACGAACCTTTACTGTGGCCAACTTGACTAACCCATAGGAACTAGCACTGTAATGACAATGCACGTCTTAATACCCCGTCATCTAATGGACAAATAAACAAATACCTGTAACTTAATGCAAGAATCGAGTTGGGGAAACCTTGTATTTGACTCTCACGTAAGTCTGACCGCCGACCATAACATTAATGTATGAATTGGCCATGGTGCCAAGTCGCCATGTAATTCTATAAATAATGTACGATAACGCTAAATGTCTGTATGACATAAACCTTGCCTACCTACATAAATACCCAAACATTACACATTTTCCTTTTTTAAACGGTATATGCAATTTATTCGTAAGGAAATAAACAATTGTGATCATTAATCGTGGCTTTCACGGACCATTTCCAAGATTTACCGTTTTTTCTTACGCACCTTGACTATAGAATGTTCTATCGAGAGCACTTATATACGATCGAACGAAAGTTTTCGACCCATTTCTTGATACTTTCCAAATACTATCAGTAGGACATTAAAATTTCAAAAGTGACCGCTAACTTTCAGGCACCCTTCGCTGTCAAAACTACCAAGTTTAGTCACTAAAATTACATCAAAATAAGACGTTAACTATTCACTCTTTAAGTTATCAAACTCGAATTTATTATGCGGATAGCCAACTTTCTAGCTTAGTAGTTTGTATAACAAAATTATGCGGATAGCCAACTTTCTAGCTTAGTAGTTTGTATAACGAAATTATGCGGATAGCCAACTTTCTAGCTTAGTAGTTTGTATAACGAAATTATGCGGATAGCCAACTTTCTAGCTCAGTAGTTTGTATAACGAAATTATGCGGATAGCCAACTTTCTAGCTTAGTAGTTTGTATAACGAAATTATGCGGATAGCCAACTTTCTAGCTTAGTAGTTTGTATAACGAAATTATGCGGATAGCCAACTTTCTAGCTTAGTAGTTTGTATAACGAAATTATGAATGTTGTATGTGTTGGAGATATGGCGTAGTTATGTGTACAGTACGCCGATTCTGTCAAATTCAAACAACAACTCGCATCTCACATCGCTATTCACTCTCACTCGTAAAATAGATGCTTTTTATTTGACACTTTGAATCGGGTTTGAGTGCGAAGTGAGCGTCGAAGTGAGGGGGGAAATACCTTACTGAATGCCACTTCTTACGTCATCTCGAACTTTATGTGTCAAAATGTTACGGTCAAATTAGTTCAACTCGCTGACACGCTCGCAAGGGTAGCGCTAGTGTAAATTCGAGTTATCAACCGAGTTTTTAGAATGCCAATCAAGAAGCTCACAGCTGATTCAGATTCGAAGTTTAGAATGAGATCTTACAGAATCACACGACAGTCACGACATTACTAAAATTCTGAGAAACACTACGTCAGATATCACGGTTTTAATGACACCTGTTTGGCGCTCCGGTTATTCTGTGTCAGTTATCCGACATAGTAACTGTGAGTAAAATTGAACTTACTTTCTGAAAAGTTTATCTCTTGAATGTGAGTGAAGTTGCCTGAAGCGAAGAACGATTGCCCTGAAATTAGAGATGTATTCGTAACGAAAGGGAAGGTCTGAACAATAAACATTAATTTCGAGGAATTAAACTCGATTTTATCTGTTCTCAAATACCAAATTTATGTATAAAAGTATGAACATCAAAAGTTTCCATATTATAACAAAACACGGAAATATGAAAAGCATTTTCAGTTCCAATTACTATTCATTTCTAGATAGCTCTGCATATCGCATTCATAAGTTTTCATTGAAAATTAATTCGAATAATGTATTCCAGTAAGTTCGCAATTTGTTTACAAGCTGTACCGGCACAATTTTCCCTCTTGTTTTATATTTAAATACCAGATTTAAGCTCTGTTATGCTTGAAATGCGAAGAAAGAAAATTCCTCGTTGGAAATTAAAATAACGAAGCGGACCTTTTTGTTTCTGCCCTCACCTTACTGGTGCTCGGAATATCGTACGGAACCGGGGACAATGTATTTACTCGTACATAGAAAATACGAGAAATATTAAATGTTCCTACACACATCATCATCATCTGCCTAGCCTTTTCCCCATTATGTTGGGGTCGGCTTCCAGTCTAACCGGATGCAGCTGAATACCAATATTTTACATGGAGCGACTGCCTATCTGACCTCCACAACCCAGTAACTGGGTAATATGATACCTCATGGTAAGACTGGTGGTCAGACTTTCTGGCTTCTGACGACCCGTAACGGCTGTCAAAGATTCACGAATGACAGCCGGGACCAATGAGTTTTTTTCCGAGTCTTGGTATGTAAAGATGGTCACCCATTGACGGACCAACCCCGACAAGCGTAGCTTAATTTGATGGATCGACCCTTACGGCTGTTATTACTTAGCTACGAGCTCCTCATGTATGTACCTACACACATACTCCTAAGTAAACTCACGCCTTCTTCCCATAGGGGTAGGTAGAAACTACAAGCAGAACGCAACTTGCTACGATACTTACATACTCCTTTTGCTTCGTTTACGTTCATACATCTGAGGTGCTATTTTGTACAAATCTCACACCGTGAAAACCTAGGTGAAGTGAGTTGTCATTTTACCTGATGCTAGGAATTAACACTATTGACAGCTCACTCCACGCTCACTGCACCTAAGTTTTCACGGTGATATTTGAACAGAATAGCACTAGTTGTCATACATCCACGCAAACGCACTACGCACCTGACCTTTCTGAAAAATATCACCAATAACGTCACTCACTATATTTCCTTCTAGGGCGTCCCCTCCCGGCGTTTCCACTGACATCTGCCTTGTAAATGTACCTACATACACTATATATTGCTAAAACCGCACTTTATTTCTTCAGTCTTAAAAAGTTAGCCAGCAATCAATCTGCCTAGCCTTTTCCCAACTATGTAGGGGTCGGCTTCCAGTCTAACCGGATGCAGCTGAATACCATTATTTTACATGGAGTAACTGCCTATCTGACCTCCACAACCCATTAACTGGGTAATACGATACCCCTTGGTAAGACTAATTGTAAGACTTTCGGGCTTCTGACGACCCGTAACGACTGTCAAAGATCCACGAATGACAGCCGGGACCAACGGCTTAACGTGCTTTCCGAGGCACGGAGGAGTCTCGGTATGTAAAGATGGTCACCCATCCACGGACCAACCCCGGCAAGCGTAGCTTAACCTGATGGATCGACCCGTGCGGCTGTTATTACTTAGCCACGAGCTCCTCCAGCAAACCCAAACAAATGAACAAACTTCTTATCGATGGTTAGTAAAATCAAACAAGTAAACATCTTGTCAGGGGTTTCTGATGCATAATCAAGACTCAAGACCCGAGGCTTAATAGGGCTTTAACCACAGCAACAACAATTTACGTTTACTTAAAAATTTGTGAATAACATTTTATTCGAGCGCCATAAGATCCTTCTTGCAGTGTAAATTAGAACCTTGCTTGGAAAAACCGTGCCTCCACCATATAATGAGGGTTTTCATGATATATTTTTCATGATAAACGCCACTTGTTGGCGCCACTTTAACAAGAGGTCTTCCATCTCGACAAAGAACAAAAAATATGTTTAAGATAATTCGTTTCATTCATTCGTTCATCACTCAGTCGCGACTAAAGAAAATATAGGCGCTTTGACACTTTTGAGGTGCCCGGACTTGACGTCTCAGTGCTGCCACCTAATGAACGCCATTTCACATAACAGCAAAATCTATTTTGTAGAGTAAATGATTCAACAAATAGGCCATAGCCAGAGAACTGACTTAAGTGACGTAACGTGTTCTGTGACAGATATATGGCGGGATGAAACTGACACCGTTATTTTATATGAGGACATGAAGAGAGATATAATGATATAATGAAGCATTTACTCCGTGCGCAGAGCTCACATAACGTGAGAATTATTACTATTAAGAGGGCTGTTGCATTATCACCTCTCTCGCTCACACCTGATCAAATTTTTAAGATTGTTAAATGAAAAGATGCTTTTTTTTAAAATGTTATCAATTAGCGAACTAGTAAATTATATTAATTTAGTAAGTAAGTACCTAAATTTAAAAACACATTTATATTGTGTTATCTAACAAACTCAGCTCAAAAAGTATTATCTGTTTTTGAGATAAGTTAAATAAATACCACATTAAAAATGTGTTTTTAATAATTACCTATTAAATTAATATTATTAACTAGTTCGCTAATTGATTACATTTTTCAAAAAGCATCTTTTCATTTGATTTTCTTCATTTCATTCATTCTTGAAAATTTGGTCCCTTGTGAGCGAGAGAGGTGACAAATTGCGACAGCCCTCTTAATAATGTGGTGTAGAATTTACATTTGTGTACAAATGAAGGTGCACCTAAGCTTGGCTGCCTTAGTAATTTTGGTGTAGGGATATCTTCTGCACAAAAATAATAGTTTCATAGGTGTTTAGCGATTTATAAGAAACCACCTTCACCAAAGAATTTCACTTACCTACACGTCGTAATGGTAATGCTAACCCCTCACACGAGCGCGGTGTGAATCTCATTTTACCTAAAATTGGATCCGTGAGTCATTTTACCTAATATTGTACGTGGTATGAGTTCTATACCAAGAAAATATTTTTTTATTATTAACGTTGTTCCATCACTATTAAGTAATAATAAAAAAAAAATTTCTTGGTATAAAACTCATACCACGTACAATATTATGTAAAATGACTCACGGACCCGATTCACACCGCACTCGTGTGAGGGGCTAAAGATACTAATATTTCAACCTTAACATATACATACTTCCAAACTAATATTATAAACGCAAAAGTAACTCTGTCTGTCTGTTACCTTTTCATTTGATGGAATTTAGCACACAGTTAGACCATGACCTGACGCGGTGGGGCCGCAGGGGAGGAGAAGTGGCAGGCGGTGGGGTCATTGACCTGACCCGTCGCTGGGGGACCAAGGGTGCCCAGACACGGGGTCGTCTGGCGCCCATGTGCTGGTTTGGTCCCTGGGGTGGTCACGGTGTGCAATATGTTTTGGTGCGCCGGTGTTGGGGAGTACTCCCCTGAGGAGGGTCCGGTGACGGACAGCCGCGGCGAGATCATGGATAAGTGCTATCGCGTGCCTGTGTTCCCGCCGTAAGTGGAAGAGAGGAGGACACCGTGGAGTTTTACTGGGTTAGAGTCCCACATAACTGCACTATCTCCCCGTAGTAGTGCAGAATGCAGGAGCATTTCTCCACGATAAAAAAAAGGTAGACCATGACCTGAGTAGGACTATGGTTAGGTTATTTTACTGTTTAAATTGTTTTTTTTTTTTTTTTGTTTCTGTTTGCTACTGCTCTGTACGATTTCAACGTTAACGTCTTTTTTACATCATTCTCCCATCATAATTACAAATTCTACATAATCATAATTATGTAACTAATATTTTTGTAACATATTATAATTTAAAAGAGTATCCTTGGAGTTTCTTGCCCGTTCTTCTCCATGGGTAATATCTGCTACATTTTGGAATGGGCAGCTAGCTTCATATTTCTGACTGACCGACTCCTTGACAATTCAAATGTGCCTGTAAATCGTTTAATTGAAATAAATGCTTTGAGTTTGATCGGGTGAAGTCGCGGGCAAAAGCTAGTAATTTATAATTGAAAACTTGTCCAACTGCTGGACAAAGGCCTCCCCTTTTTCCTTCCAAACCTCCCTGTCTTGTGCGATCTCTGACCATGTTGGCCCTGCAAACCTTACAGATCGTCACACCACCTTCGCCGTGGCCTGCCTCAACGGCGATGTCCTCCCTCATAGAAGTTAAAATTATTAATGTAAGTAGTTATACTTGCTTACAAGTTGATAGTCGAGGTATGTTGTTACCATAAGCCAAAACTTGAAATATGTAGTTTACAAGAGACACCACAATTCTCAATTAACATTACAAAGTGGAGCTGTTTGTGTCTCATAATTGTGTTTCTATTCAAGAACAAACAATTTATAGTCAACTTAGTCTATGTTATCTTTAAGTTAAGTAAGTACTTATTAGGATTGGGCATTAAAAAAATCTGAATCCAGAGTCTAGATTTGTGTCCGGTTAATAGGAGTAGGTACAGATAGTGCAATCCACGAAGACGCGCCCCACTATTCCTCCTAACCATTTATAGTATATTGTGTGCAAGCTTCCGCCAATGTTTGAGTGTTATCGGTACATACTACAGTTAGTACACGGTAATTAGTGTGTACCGATAACACTCAAAAATTGACGGAAGCTTGCACACAATATACTATAAACGGTTAGGAGGAATAGTGGGGCGCGTCTTTGTGGATTCCACTATTTAAACGCTTACCTCACATATCATCAGACTTATAATCTCTGCCTATCTCTTGGAGGAATGTAAGCGTGAAGTTATGTCATTCGCCAACGGTAGGGTATTAAAGCAAGCGTGCCAGGAGAAGGACTTCGTTCTGAATTCACCTGCCAGAGAAATTTAATAAAACGTGCGGAAATTCACGGGTTCCCCCAAATGTAGTTACCATCGCCATTTGAGACTATTTGCTTATAATCTCTGCCAGTGTTTTTACTTCAGAATGAAAGAAGATGAGGCTTTTCTACGTTTCTATGTAGGTTTAATATTACGTGAATTGTGGTCTTGAATGCATGTGTACCTAAGTGAAATTCCTGTGGTTTAAAACAGTGCAACTTCTAAAGAAAGTTTTGGATTTATTGTGTTATTAACCTAAACTTGAATATCTATGATGTTTTATATTTTTAACCGACTTCAAAAAGGAGGAGGTTCTCAATTCGTCGGAACCTTTTTTTTTTTTTTTTTTTATTATGTATGTTCCCCGATTACTCGAAGATGGCTGGACCGATTTGATTTTTTTTTCTTTTATTCGAGAGGGTATACATCACAGTTGGTCCCTTATAAAATTGATTAACTTTGCTTAGGTAGTTTTTGAGTTAGCTTCAATAATACGTATTTTTTCCCCACTTATATATGGATGATTTTCTAGTTTGTTTTGCAGGTAGTGGTATTAGAATTTGTGTGGGGTACGTACCACAACTAAAAAGTGAAAAATAAAAACTTTTTTACAAAAAAATACAACCGACTTCCAAAACCAACACTACAAAGTGAAAAATAACTTTAATTTCGTAAGTCGGTGTCTGGTTAAATGTATTTTCGTTCTTGACACCGACTTCCGAAATCAAAGTTAGTTTTCACTTTGTAGTGTTGTTTTTGGAAGTCGGTTGTATTTTTTTGTAAAAAAGTTTTTTGATGATTCAAAAGTATAATAACACTAGCCTGCTTTTGTCCCACTGCAGGGCAAAGGCCTCTTCTCATACAGAGAAGGCACGAGCATTGATCACCACACTTACTCCAGACGGGTTGCTGTTTCAGACCTATGAATATTGACTACTAGCTGATGCTTGCCTTTTTTTCGTTAGGTACCTTTTCCGGCGCGCACACAACAACTTACCAAAGTTTCATCACAATCGGTCAAGCCATTTTCAAGTTTTTTTTATATATATGTAGGTAGATAGGTTAGGATTGGCTATGTCTAGGTTTCCTCACGATTTTTTTCCTTCACCGATGTCAGTAATGTCTAAGATAAATTCAAAAGTATAATTACATTAAATTTAATAACTTTTTTTTTTAAATTACACATAAATAAAAACTCTTTTACAAAAAAATACAACCGTCTTCCAAAACCAACACTACAAATTGAAAAATAACTTTGATTTCGGAAGTCGGTGTCAAGAACGAAAATACATTTAACCAGACACCGACTTACGAAATTAAAGTTATTTTTCACTTTGTAGTGTTGGTTTTGGAAGTCGGTTGTATTTTTTTGTAAAACAGTTTTTATTTTTCTCTTTTTAGTTGTGGTACCCACACAAATTCTAATACCACTACCTGCAAAGCAAACTAGAACATGATCCATATAAAAGTGGGGGAAAAATACGTATTATTGAAGCTAACTCCAAAACTGCCCAAGCAAAGTTAAGCAATTTTATATGGGACCAACTTTGATGTAACAAATTTTTTTCAAATCGGACGACTCTGTAAAAAGTTACGCGTGGTCATACATTAAAAAAAAAAAACACGTATCGAATTGAGAACCTCCTCTTTTTTTTTTCGTCAGTTAAAAAAATATCTAAATAGCTAGGCTTCTTTACTTTAGTATCTACATAGCCCTGTCAACAATAAGTTTTGAAATGCTATTACAAATGGGTTAAAGACAAGAACAAAGACAGTTTGACAAGGAAAACGGGGCAAAAACATCATGCCCAATAAAAGAAAAACTTCGTCCATTCACTGTCAAGTTTCGACAAAATCAAAGGAACAAAAAAACTAAAATGGAACATTTTATTGAATCGTCTCGACTCACTTAGTCTCTTTTTATTTACTGTAACATTTTTAACTTTCATCATCTTATAAATTAAAGTTGCTTTTCGTGTCTGTCTGCGTGACCGACATGATGGATCTTGATGCGGTTTTCACCATAATTTATCTAGATAGTTTATTTCGGAAGATTTATATAAGGTTTATATGTATAATACATTAATATTGAACTAAATATATTAAATAAACGATGTTTTGTTAAGTCCAAAAAACCGTGGGAAGCAGGGGCGGGTCGCTAGTTACCTAATAAATAAAGCTGACCTATTTTATATTTTTTTTTTTTTGTTAGCCTTTATTGTGCCGCATTACTGGGCAAAGGCATCTCCTTTTCCTTCCAAACCGGGATGTCTTGTGAGATCTCTGGCCAGGTTGGCCCTACAAACCTTGTCATATCGTCACACCACCTTCGCCGTGGCTTGCCTCGACGGCGATGTCCTCCCTCAGGCGTGGAATGAGTGACGATCTTTGCCCATCTCTCCTCCGGCTGCACTCACGCGACGTGTCCAGTTGACTCCCACTCCCACTTTATCACATACTAGCTGCGCTCCGCGGTTCCACCCGCGTAGGTCAGGAAATAAAGTTCCCAATTCAGGGTGTCGGCTACCTCCATACCAAATTTCATCCAAATTGGTCAAGCCGTTTGAACGTGAAGAAGTAACAAACATACACATACACACACTCACAAACTTTCGCCTTTATAATATTAGTGTGATAGCTTTTAAAATTTTAATTACTTAACGTTATGAACGGTAGTATAATCTGGGAGAAAAGATCAAGAAAAATCCCAGTATTAAATCATTGCCAAGACATAATTTTCAAATGAAGAAATGCGAGATAAAAGCGCCTTGTAAAACACTTAAAATAAATTATTAAAACGACTAAAAAAGACCACAAATCACAATTGTTGTTTATTACACTCATTAGAAACAATTAGATGTAAAAGTAATTATCTTTTTATTTGCCTAACCTAGAAAGAAGTCTTCACTAATAGGCTGCCAAGACCAAATGAAATTAAATAACAATGGACTTTTTTTTTTTTTTTTTGTGGATGGGAAATCGTCAAATGACTTCTCCCGCTCTGGGCAGAGCGGGAGGGCGTGTCAGACTTTTACTGACTAAAACCCACCCATGCTCCTTCAACTGCCCGTGCCAGGGCCACGGTATCTCTTTCGAACTACCCGCGACCCCGGCGGCATCGGCCCAATTGACCCCGTCACTGCTGACATCTCTTTGAGGCGCGCGTGGAACACAACGCGCCGTCGACCCGGGCCTGTTCCTTACCGGACGGCGAGCTGCCCATTACTCGTCGTCCGCAAGCCCGCGCCTACGGTGGCCGGGAATCGGCAATCGATTCCCGCCGCCCAGGGCGTCTCCTACGCAAATAACAATGGACTAGGTCCAAGAAAAACTAAGTTGGAATAAAAAGAGTGTCTACGCAATTGAAAGCAAATATAACATACGATGTGTTTGACTGAGATTAATTGATTATCTAAAGACAATGGAGACGACATAATATTATTTACTACACTCCAAGCATTTAAGTAACTAAACCACAGATTAATACAGATGGGACACTCCGCATTTTATGTATGAAGCTACAAGTACGCGGCGGGCTCATCTCACTGGGTCAATTCAGTGTGGGCTGCCGCGCACCGGCCGGCTCACACGTTAGTTTGATACTCACTCACGCGCCGTGTCGTAAAAGAAGACAACCCTAACGAGTCAGAAGGGATAAGAGTTACGCGACAGAAAGAGAGGCAACTTATAGGCGAATATAACTGTAGGTAATGAAGCGTTGTGCGACCTGAATTGCACTTTCTTGTGTCATAGCAAGAGTCGCTTTTTATTTAAATGATTTTGCGGAGTGTCCCATCTGTATTAATCTGTGCTATAACTTCGCTGCTTTTAGGTTTGAAGATTGTGTTTAATGCGCAGGAAGTGGACTGCACACTGATTTTCATTCAATTCACAAAAGGTAGAAGTAGTAAGCTAGAAAGATAACTGTCGAAATGGGAGTAGAGATGAACCATAGATGTAACCATTATAAAAATGAACGCCCCTCCACAAAACGTGATTATTTCAATGTGTGAGACGAAATACTTATTGCAACACTTATACTTGTGTGCGTGTGGCGACTGTACTGTCAACATGGACTCGTCGCCTCATTTAGAGGTCTATACTAATCGTGCGATCAGTCCAGGTAACAACATTGTACGGCGGGGAGCATGCGCTTTGTATGGAACGACACGTTCGCTTTGTCGCGCGTTCGTGTCATTTATACACTATTTGGCCGACAAATCCGGCTGGTCGGAGTTCGGGTAGGTACCGTTTGCATAAAAAAAGTGTTATAGTGTATATTTTTATGTATGTTAGTCTGTAAGTATTTATTTAGTTCAGTTGTTGACCATACTCGCCGCTGACTGAGCAACCAATGACAAAGAGCAAAGAATAGTTTATCTCTACTCGTGCACCTCTGCCCAAACCTTCGGGGAAACAAGGCGTGATGTTATGATGCTATCGTTACTTATATTATATTTTAAACTAGCTGCGCCCCGCGGTTTCACCCGCGTAAACCGGGATAAAAAGTATAAGAAGCCTATGTGTTAATCCAGGGTATAAGCTATCTACATACCAAATTTCATCTAAATCGGTTCAGCCGTTTGAACGTGAAGAAGTAACAAACATACAAACAAGAAGAAAAAGTAAGAAGAAGAAGTAATAAACAAACACACACATACATACACTCACAAACTTTCGCCTTTACAATATTAGTGTGATAAAATTCCGTACAAAGATATGATAAAAAGTTGAAACTCATCGTAACCTATAGGTTTTATTGTATGTGTTGCCATAACATACGTATCTGGTCCCAGATGATGGGTGCCTAATCTGCGTTTTTTATCACAAGTTTAATCGTTAAACTTGTTTTTTATTTGCTTTTTTAAACGGAGCTTGGTTTTTTTTTTCGAGTAACGTTCCATCCAAATTCATCATGTTTTAGCAATCGCCCCAAAATAAAAACTGGTCCTGACGACCACCACAATGCACTGTATCTCGTCGAATCTTACATCTGGCCTGATAAGTATCTGATATACTCTGTTTCTTTCATTTCGTTAAAATTTTTTGTAATCTAGCAAAGCTTTTTTGTTTCTCTGGTTCAGTTTCAGCAAAACTCTGCTATATTTGATAAGAAATTCCTGTAATCCAAGAAGATAATATTTGAAATAAAGCCGTTCAAAAGCGTTCGCACTTCTTAAGTTTATTTACCGAGAAATTATAAACGTACACAAGAGAGGTTTAAGATACACAATATCGGGCTGTACCGAGATTTTACTGAAGATAAACTTGCTTTTCTTCGGATAAAAAGGCATATTTATTATTTATTTATTTATTTAATACTTCAAGCACACAAATGTACAGAGGCGGACTTAATGCCATGGGCATTTTCTACCAGTCAACCTTTGGGTGATGCAGAGACAAACAGTGGTAGGTGCAATGATGAAAAATTAAGGAATAAATATTTATTCAAATTTAAAGATACTCATATACCTATAACAAACTATAAACATATTTTTTACTGGGTATGGCTCTCCTAGTCCAGTTTAACTAGAAGTTTTTAAAATCTGTTGCACCCTGGCTTATAGACGCGCTACAAATCATATCACTGACTTGCTTTGTTAAGGTTCCGAACCTCAAAAGGAAAAAACGGAAGCCTTAGAGGATCACTTCGTTGTCCGTATGTCAGTCTGTTAAGACCCTTTTTCACAAGAACGCGTGGAGGTATCAAGTTGAAATTAATATCAAATAAGTACGTAGGTCTATGCTCCCTTGGAGCTCTAAAAAAATCAAACTTATAAGTCAACGCCAAAAACATACGGCCACTTATACGACATTTTTTGATACTCGCAAATAAATCAAAACCTCTAAGGGTAGTTACTTCAAGAAGCAAGGTCTCACAGCACAAGTAAAGGAAAAAGTTCGAAACCTAATAAGTAGTTTTATCACAAAAAAAGTGTCTTTTTGCGATTACAAACTTATATTTGCAGTTGGTGAATTGACTGTGACGTAATCGATGTATGATTGGATGGGAGAACATGTTTTTCAACTACAATGTTAAGATTGTTTTTAGGATAAATTCATCCCAACTACGAAACCCTTCATTGTGCGTGGCCCGACACGCAATTCGCCGGTTTTTTTTTTACTAGAGTACGAATAATTCTCGTAACTTTTGCAAGCACTTCCGAAACAAGTGGCATAAAGATGATTTAAAAGTAATCCCAATTTCTTTCAAAGCTCACGTTTACGGTAACTGAACGTTTCCTCGAAAAATATTTTAAGAAAGACAATTACGAACTTTTCCATGTGAAAAGTCAACATCACAAATTCATGGCCCTATATTTTTCTTGATTTAATTAGTTGAAGAGTTCCTACTAAGACAGTTTTAATTTTCTCTGAGACGCGGGCGGAGTTTAATCGTTGCGGTATGTGGAGCGTACAAGGTAACTTTTTGAAGAATATTTTGTAGAAAATTTTCATCTTAGTTTTCTAATCTCTGCCAAGATACTTCGTGAGTTAGATTAGAAACATGTAGGAAGATACCAGCCTGTTATTTTCCCACTGCAGGGCAAAGAGCTCTTCTTATACAGAGAAGGCACAAGCATTGATCACCACGCTTGCTCAAGACAGGTTGGAGAATTTTTGTTTCAGACTTATATTTATTTCTAGCTTCTGCCCGCGACTTTGTCCACGTGAAATTTCTTGTTCCCCCAACCCACCGCGTCGCATCGCCCACGCTCCGCTAGTTAAAGTTATTGTTAAATATTAGGTTGGGGAAAAAGTCTTTTCGCATTATACACTTCTGGACACATCTATTGGCCCACCTTAGAGTTTAGGTTTCGATGGCCCCTACCGAAATATGATTGCTAGATTGAACAAAAACTGTTGATGCAGTTTTAAACCTGATACATTTTACCATCTTTTTCGATCGTATTGTTTTAAATTTGAATTCAGAATACCATACGACATGGAGCTACGCCTAGCAAGTCGGATATGCGCCTTGTTAAAGGCAATTCATTTTTGAATAAAAAACATGTTTTATCAAATAAAGGTTTAATTTAATAACGCGTGTTGCCTCCATGGGCATCTACCACAGCTCTCATACGATTAGGCATAGAGTTTATCAACCGCTCTATGAAATTTTGAGGGATCATCTCCCATTCCTCTTCTATGGCAGTTTTCAACTCCTGCATCGTCTGGGCAACTGGCTGACGAGCCCTAACACGTCTTTTTAGCTCGTCCCACATGTGCTCAATGGGGTTCATGTCTGGGCTTCTGGCTGGCCAGTCCATAACTGTGATGTTCACATCCCGAAGATATTCCCTGACGATGCCGGCCGCATGGGCTCTTGCATTATCATGCATAAAAAGGAAATTTGGGCCCACATAGTCCGCGTATGGTATCACGTGAGGTTCTAAGCACTCACGAATGTACCTTTCAGCATTTAATGTTGGCAGACGTGGTCCTGTAACAACCTCAAGTTGAGTTTTGCCGCTCGCGGATATACCGCCCCAGACAGTCCATGAGCCACCGCCATAAGCAACCCTCTCTTCAAAGCAGCATTGTGCGAAACGCTCTCCCTTACGTCGGTAGACCTTCTTCCTTCCATCATTGCCATGTAACACAATTTTAGACTCATCAGAAAAGAGTACACGGCTCCAATCTTGCTGTGTCCAATTTAAATGACTGCGTGCGAAATGAAGGCGCGCTGTTCGGTGGGCTCGCGTTAGTTTGGGGCCATTAGCTGGCTTGTGTGGTACCATATCGCGTTCTTTTAACCTTCTCCGAACAGTTCGAGCGCTCACAGATACTCCGTGGAAGTCGCGAAGTTGGCTTTGTATCTCAATGGAGGTAAGGTGACGATTTCTCAAGCTGGTCGTCACGATGAATCGATCCTGCCTTTCAGTTGTGACCCGAGATCGTGGCCTTCCTTGGCGACGAACAAAGCCGCCAGTCTCTAGGTACCTCCGATAAACATTTCGGACCGCAGATCGACTTAAATTAAGTTGAGCACTCACGTTTCTTTGGCTGTGTCCGGCCTGAATAAGTGCCACAGCTTGGGCGGCGACTTCAGGTGAAGTATCCATAGATTATTGATAGAACCTCACCTTAATGTTAAGAATAAGTAATGTTTGTTGCAAAACCAAAGATATCAATCACTTTTTCAAGAATTAAATCCAAGTAAACCAATAAAACCAAGTTTTCTTAGTATTCGATTATTTGATATCAACAAACAGGCTCCAAATTGTCTTTTGTTTCTTTAAATTCTGTGTTCGAAATTCAAAAAAAGACTATTGAATGAAATTGTGAATGTGCCAGGTTCAAAACTGCATAAAAACTTTTTGCTCGACCTAATATAAAATTTTAGCTAGGACCAAACGAAACTGAAAATACAAGGTGGGCCAAAAGATGTGTCCAGAAGTGTAGTATGTATGAACATAAAATAAAATCTCTTTGGCTATACTAATTGTATCTGGCTGGTTTTGGTATCATTGAAAGTTTAAATTTTAAAGAACAAAATTCCAAATTCAAATTAGGAAAATGTATGATTTTCATTTGTTTTTCGTACTGTCAAGATGAGTGAATCTAATGAAGAAATTCGATACATTTTAAAATTTTACTACAAAAAGGTAAAAATGCAACGCAAGCCGCTAAAAAAAATTGCGATGTTTATGGACCCAGTGCAGTCTCTGTGAGAGTAGCAAAAATTTGGTTTAAGCGTTTTCAATCCGGAAATTTTGATGTCAAAAATGCACGTCACTCTGGTCGCCCTATTACGGATAAAATGGATGCCATTTTTAACCGACTTCAAAAAGGAGGAGGTTCTCAATTCGACGGAACCTTTTTTTTATTTTTTTTTTTATATATGTTCCCCGATTACTCAAAATTGGCTGGACCAATTTGGATTTTTTTTTGTTTTATTCGAGAGGGTCACAGTTGGTCCCATATAAAATTGATTATCTTTGCTTCGGTAGTTTTTGAGTTAGCTTCAATAATACGTATTTTTTCCCCACTTTTATATGGATGATGTTCTAGTTTGTTTTGCAGATAGTGTTATTAGAATTTGTGTGGGGTAGGTACACAACTAAAAAGTGAAAAATAAAAACTTTTTTACAAAAAAATACAACCGACTTCCAAAAACAACACTACAAAGTGAAAAATAACTTTAATTTCGGAAGTCTGTGGCAAAAAATGAAAATACATTTAACTAGACACCGACTTCCGAAATTAAAGTTATTTTTCACTTTGTAGTGTTGTTTTTGGAAGTCGGTTGTATTTTTTTGAAAAAAAGTATTATTGAAAAAGTGGAGCAGTAGTTACGACGCTGAAAAACTGGGAATTGACCACAAAACAGTTTTGGCGCATTTGAAAAAGCTGGGTACATAAAAAAGCTCGATATTTGGGTATACCTCACGAGCTCACTGAAAGAAACCTAATGAACCGTGTACTCATTTGCGATTCTTTATTACGACGTAATAAAACCGAACCATTTTTGAAGAAGCTGATAACTGGTGATGAAAAGTGGATCACGTACGACAAGAACGTGCGAAAAAGGTCGTGGTCAAAGGCCGGTCACGCTTCACAGACTGTGGCGAAACCCGGGTTAACTCGCAAAAAGGTGATGCTGTGTGTGTGGTGGGATTGGAAGGGCATTATTCATTATGAGCTGTTATCACCAGGCAGGACAATCGATTCTGAACTCTACTGCGAACAAGTGATGAGATTAACTCTTAAAATGTCGATTGTACACCATGTGTACAGATAACAATAGAATTTCAATTGTGTCTGCTAATTGGCGCGCGACGGGTTAAAGCAAGAAGTTGAGAGAAAGCGACCGGAATTAATCAACAGAAGGGGTGTGGTTTTTCATCATGATAATGCTAGACCTCACACATCTTTAGCCACTCAGCAAAAATTAAGATATTTTGGCTGGGAGGTGTTAATGCATCCGCCATATATTTCTGACCTTGCACCTTCAGATTTCCACCTGTTTCGGTCTCTTCAGAATTCTTTAGGCAGTGTCAGGTTAACATCACGAGAGGACTGCCAAAACCACTTGTGGCGGTATTTTGATTAGAAGTCCCAAAATTTATATGGCAATGGGATCATGTCCCTACCTACAAGATGGCAAAAAGTTATCAAACAAAATGGTACCTACATACTTTAGATAAATGTAAATAATGTATATTAAAAAATGTTTTGAATTTTCTTAAAAAATGCGAAGAAACTTTTTCCCCAACCTATTATCTGTCACTTCTGTCAGACGCGTCGAATGTCATGTCCCTGCTCCGAACTTTATCTTTTACATTTGACATGACGGTGCAACAGCAGGTAGTCATTATATTTTTTTTTAACAGCAGGTAGTCATTATATTTATATTTTAACTTTGACGGAAACTATAACCGCCCTTGGTGCTACCTGAAAACCTCAACGTCTTCTCCTAAATATTTTAAAAGAGACTTACAGTTCAAAGGTTTAACAGCAACATTCACTCAGTTTATAATGTTAATTAACACCGTATAAATAATACGTATTCGTACCTACATGTTTTATGTGTCATACATGTCTGAGTACAATAAAGTTTTTCATTTCATTCATTCTCCACACACAATGGAATCGATATTGAATGATGCGTCGAATTTCGTTCAATAGATTTATGGACTTCATTACGAACATTTTCACTTTTGCCAATAATTTCTGATTGGAACGAAGTTCTTTACCGCAGTTTGCGTTAGAAGTAAACTGGCTGAAATCGTGACGCAACGAAAAAGCTTTATGCCGTCAGTTAGATGGCTTTATATTAAAACATAATATAATATACAGCGAAAGGAACTTCGTTTCAACCGGGTATCCCACAACACCTTCCGACTTTTTCTGTAATATTTATTCTCTTAAGGGATCTTATTGTGATAATTATTCATTAATTACCTTTAAAAATAGTGGCGCTTAAAATAAGCACATAGGCAATTATGCAACCTAGTCAGTAATTTCGCAATGACTTCTAGCAAAAAAAGTGAATGGTCTTTATCACTAAAACATATTTTTCTCAATAGGTAAGACAAAACATATCTTAAGCAATAGCTTTACATATACCTAGGAACTAGAAATAATTACAAAGTATAAATATACTCACCACGTCGATGATGTGATGCAGGGACACCCCAAAGGTCACAAGGAGAGGCTGTGAGGAGTTCTCTACGGGCCTCACAGAGGCATCATATCTCGTCATCAGATGACGAACCAGACGGTATTCCTCATCGCAACACAGTGCACCTGCAAACAAAGAACAAAATTCTTATAACTTGGCAGCAAGAGACAGAAAAGAAAAGACTAGAAAAGACTAGGGATAGAAAATTTTAATAATAGGTCTTTACCTATGAAATTGCCGTTTTGTATGAAAAAATTTAAACGAATTTTTTTCATGCATTTTTTATTTGTACTAATCGAAGTAATCACCCATGCAATCAATGCATCTTTGCCAACGCAGTGGCAGTTTATTGATGCCCTTCTTAAAGAAATCAGCTAGACGGGAGGCAACAAATTCTTCAAAGGCATTTTGTACTGCCTCTCGGGTATTGAATTTTTTTCCCGCCAATAAGTTATCAGTTTTCCAAGTCCGCCTTTGTACATTTTAAGTGCGTAAAGTTTAAATAAATAAATAATAAATAAATAAATTCTGGAAAAAGTAGTAGTCTGTAGGCGCAAGGTCTGGTGAGTAGGGCGGATGACGGAGAGCTTCCAACCCCAGTTCTTGCAACTTGGAGACCGTCTGCTGTGCAGTATGAGGTCGCGCGTTGTCGTGCAGAAGCAGCGGAGACGAGCGATTGACCAATGCTGGTTGGAGATGTGCCAGCTTCTCCATCATTGTGTTCAGTTCTTCACAGTACACATCTGAAGTAATGCTCACCCCGTTTGGTAAGAAGCTGTGATGAATCACACCGGCGCTAGACCACCAAACAGTGACCATCACTTTTCTAGGGGTAAGTTTTCGTTTAGGGCATTGTTTAGGTGCTGAACCAGGATCCAACCAACTTGCTGAGCGCTTGCGGTTATCAAACAGAATCCATTTTTCATCGCAGGTAACAATGCGGTTCAAAATTCCTTCATTTGTGTGTCTGTTAAGCAGTGCAAGGCACGTCTCGACGCGTACTTCGCGCTGGCGATCATTGAGTTCGTGGGGCACCCATTTGTCAAGCTTTTTTACGAAAAAGATTGAAATGCGATGAAAATGTAACACTAATCAATAAACAAATGACTACTTTTGGAAAAAAAAATCCATGTTTTTAAAATAAAATTAATTTGAAATTAGAATTCTTAGCCAAACAAAAATTATTTTGATTTGAAATGGCCAGTACTGCAGAACGGCAATTTTATAGGTAAAGACCTAATAATAGGGTATTAGGAACGGGTATTACGAATATTAGGGTGGAACTGCAGCTGAAAAAGTGAGAAAAAAAAATACAACTGAATTGAGAACCTCCTTCTTTTTTTGAAGTCGGTTGAAAAAAAGATCCTTATCAAAAATTACCATATTGGGAACACATAATAAAATATAATGTATTATTATAAACAAAATTGAGGGTCTTCTCGCGATATTCCTTTTTTTGAGGTAAACAGGTACTTGTTTCCCGACGTTTCTACCGCCTTGCAGCGATCGTGGTCACGAAAGGATTTTGTTTATAATGTGTACTAATCGCGAAAGTTTAAAAAGTTGAATAATGTAATAATATAATAATTATATTTTTTTATTATTATTATTTATGTATTATAAAAAAATATTATTTTCTGTGTGACCAAACTTACTTATATTGTGCCTTCCTATTTAATTATTATACTCTTTGTATTGTGCCCTGACGTCTAGCAATAGACAAAATTGTAAAACTTTTAAATTTCATCACTTCTTATTTTGTTTTGATTTTTTATTTTAGTTAATTAGGCTTTTTGTTAGTGTATTTATTTTATGTTTATTTTATAATGGGTGTCTTTTTTGTGCCGAATAAACAATTTTGTTTTTTTTTTTCATCTTTTATTTGGTTTTATATTAAATAAAGATGATTTATGTTTAAATTCAACCGAACTAGAGCGAAGAAGGAAAAAAAATAACAATAACTAGAACACAGAATATTAAAAATTCACATAGTCAGAATGACACTCTGAAAATCCCTTGCGCATAAAGCTGGCTTACAACTGGTGCCAAAGCGCCACTTCAAACCACATTTGCCCTAAATATAGCTTTCACGATAAAGACCAGTGAGAAATTGGAAAAAACGAAAAATCTTGAGGAATTATACTGCTAAGATACCTACGACTTTATCCTACTTATTCCTACTTATATATATAATAGGTTGGGGAAAAAGTTTCTTCGCATTTTTTAAGAAAATTCAAAACATTTTTTAATATACATTATTTACATTTATCTAAAGTATGTAGGTACCATTTTGTTCGATAACTTTTTGCCATCTTGTAGGTAGGGACATGATCCCATTGCTATAGAAATTTTGGGACTTCTGATCAAAATACCGCGACAAGTGGTTTTGGCAGGCCTCTCGTGATGTTAACCTGACGCTGCCTAAAGAATTCTGAAGAGACCGAAACAGGTGGAAATCTGAAGGTGCAAGGTCAGGACTATACGGCGGATGCATTAACACCTCCCAGCTAAACTCTCTTAATTTTTGCTGAGTGGCTAAAGATGTGTGAGGTCTAGCGTTATCATGATGAAAAACTACACCCCGTCTGTTGATTAATTCCGGTCGCTTTCTCTCAACTTCTTGCTTTAATCTCATCAGTTGTTCGCAGTAGAGTTCAGAATCGATGGTCCTGCCTGGTGGTAACAGCTCATAATGAATAATGCCCTTCCAATCCCACCACACATACAGCATGACCTTGTTGCGAGTTAACCCGGGTTTCGCCACAGTCTGTGAAGCCTGACCGGACTTTGACCACGACCTTTTTCGCACGTTCTTGTCGTACGTGATCCACTTTTCATCACCAGTTATCAGCTTCTTCAAAAATGGTTCGGTTTCATTACGTCGTAATAAAGAATCACAAATGAGTACACGGTACATTAGGTTTCTTTCAGTAAGCTCGTGAGGTACCCAAATATCGAGCTTTTTTGTGTACCCAGTTTTTTTAAAATGCACCAAAACTGGTTTGTGGTCAATTCCCAGTTCTTCAGCTACGTCGTAACTACTGATATGCCGATCTTGCTCCACTTTTTCAAAAATGGCATCCATTTTATCCGTAATAGGGCGACCAGAGCGACGTGCATCTTTGACATCAAAATTTCCGGATTGAAAACGCTTAAACCAAATTTGTGTTACTCTCACACTACTTGCACTGGGTCCATAAACATCGCAAATTTTTTTCGCGGCTTGCGTTGCATTTTTACCTTTTTTGTAATAAAATTTTAAAATGTATCGAATTTCTTCATTAGATTCACTCATCTTGACTACTGTCAAGATGAGTGAATCTAATGAAGAAATTTGATACAAAAACAAAGAAATTCGAAAAACAAATGAAAATCACACATTTTCCTAATTTGAATTTGGAATTATATTCTTTAAAATTTAAACTTTCAATGATACCAAAACCAGCCAGATACAAATAGTATAGCCAAAGAGATTTTATTTTAAGTTCATACATACTATAATGCGAAAAGACTTTTTCCCCAACCTAATATATATATATATATATATATAATGTTATAAATGTGAAAGTTTGTATGTTTAGAAGGGATTTGGATGAAATTTGACACACAGATAGTTTATAACCTGGATTAACACATAGGATACCTTTATCCCGATAATAGGTTCCAGTGGGATAATATCCGACATCCACGCGGGTGAAGCCGCGGGCAAAAGCTAGTAAGAGAATAATTTGATCCACTTCCATTGAGTGTGGAAATCCTCTTCGCCTTGGAATGGGCAACTAACTTCATCTTTCTACTGACCGACTCCTTGACAGTTCAAATCTTCAAAAGTGTCTGTATTTGTTTAATTGATAAAATGCTTCGAGTTTGAGTTGAGTTTCTAGTAGAAATATACGAACAGTAAATTAATCAATAAAATCATAAGCCGATGATCAATCAAAACGTTCTCTTCGTAAGCAGTTAGGTAAACATGTTTTTAATAAAGCCAAGATAAACGAGTAGGTCATTGCCTCTTGAGTGGACTAATTTTTTGTCTGTTGGTACTGGAGTATATCAAGTAAGGGACACAATAAGTACTTAATCATAATTGTGCAAAAAATATCGCGACCGCAAGGACTAAAATGTGTACGAAGTCGGCTTAAAAAATACTGCAAGTAGGAATACTTGCAGTATTTTTTAAGCCGGTTTTTTCTAAATGCAAAAATGTAACTATCACTTATTTTAAATGTCGCAGCATCATGCTGATACGAGCCTTTTGGCCTCGTACAGGAATTTCGGTTTTTTATTTTCTTTTTTTATACTTTTATCATTGTGTTTTTAGTTTAATTAATGATCTTCCCGTGCGAGTCACAACAAATATTTTTTCTTTTCTTTCTTTCTTTATTTAAATTGTTAATTGACCGACACCAAGAGGCGAAAAGACGGTATTATATCAAATTACTATTAATATTCAAAATAGGCTAGGACGTATTTCACGATGTCCGAATAGCCACTACTCACCGAATAAATTCAAAAATGGAACAGAATTTGTATGAAATTATCTGCCAAGTAAGTTAATAGGAACCTATTTGTAGGTGGTGAAACAGGCCCTTAGTCAATAACCGCTTTCGGAACCTGACCAGCAAAAGACAGACCCAAAAATGATTATTCAAAAAACGTTACATCTTGTAACGTTTTCTCCTTGAAGGCTTTCTGCACCCCATGTGTGCATAAAAAAACCCTTTACATAATAGGTATATAAGCTTATATATTAAATATATAAACGTATAAAAACATTATCCGATGGAAAAAAAATCATCCTAAGTAGTTGTGACCTTCAAAATTCCTAAGTGGTTCGCAACTACCCCCCCCGCAGCTCCCCCTGGGGTTTTGGGTTTATATTGCATAGCTTTTCCAAAAAATTAATCATTTACGAAATTTTTGGGATTCTCAGGTTATAAAAAACCTAGTATTCTCTTATAAAATGAGTAATAACAAGAAGTTGAGGTATCTACTCGTTATTTTTTTATGTTAATTTCGTAAAACCTCTTTATCGTTGATATAAACTACATGAACGATAGTGTATCAGTTAAAAACATTTATCCAAACTAAAATCGCACGTCCGAATTTATATTGACCTATCACTTCAGGTGAATCGTTTAATTGACACGTCCCCTGAGCACAGGGCTACGATGCGTGAGGAATATACTCGATAACTCTATCCCCAAAATATACGGCATGCACTGTCTCTAGGTCTCTGTATATTAATTTTAAATGGCATCTGACCGAACTAGATGCCACTTTTTAAATGAACCGTAATGACGAGAATGACGTATAAAAAAATGGTCTTTTTACGTGGTGTAAAAAAACATTTTTAGGGTTCCGTATCTCAAGAAGAAAAACAGATCCCTTATAGGATCACTTCGTTCTCCGTCAAGACCCTTTTTTCTCAGGAACGCTTCGAGTTTCAAGTTGAAATTTATATCAAATCAGTAGGTATATGGTCCCTTAGAGCTCTAAAAAAATCAAACTTCTATGTCAACGCAATAAAAAAATACGGCCATTTATGTGACATATTTTGATATTCGTAAGTAAATCAAAACCTATAGGATACTTCACGTTGACCTAGAATCATGAAATTTGTTAATTTGCAGTTATATCACATATAAAAATTGTTTTTTGTGATTACAAATTTGCAGTTGGAGAATTGACCGTGACGTACTCGTAGGTATATCAATGTATGGGAGAACATGTTTTTTAACTACAGTTAAGTTTATTTTTGGGCTAAATTTTTTGCAACTACGGAACCTTCATTGTGCGTGGTTCGACACGCACTTGGCCGGTTTTTTTTATAAGCCTATTTCTTGAAACAAAGCTCGAAATAGAAAAAAAATTACATGATCGAATTTATTGACTGATCTGTCTAACGAGTTTGTCATAACAGCAAAACTGATTGATTAAAATCTGTCGGTTCTGATAAAATTACATTTTCCGAAAATATACTTTTCCATACCCCATCGTTACCCAAGCTGTCCCAATAATCCAAACGGGATAACAGCAACCTATTTTTCTTCGCTAACGAGTACGAGTACCATAGAAAAACAATCTGTAACATACATAGCCTATAGCTACAATCTACATGTATATATGTATGTGTATTGGTATATCAGCTGACTATTTTCCCATACAAGGAACAGATCTTTCTCATACGTACTTAAATCTTGTTTGACCCGTGTCGATGTTTGTTTTACTATAGTTTATCTTCTAACATTGGAAGCCCAAAAAGTTGTGTTCTTGCCATTCATTTACAAAATAAAAAGCAGCATAAAATTATCTTATAACGAGGAACAGGTATTTGCATGTCGTGTTCAAATAAATAAAGATATAAAAAGGGAAGTTAAAAATGTTATGCAAGGGCTTTCAAAGGGGTAACTTTCGGAATTATTTATGCATGGAAACGGTTTTACTCATATGCATAACGGGTAGTTCATAAAATAAACGGCACTTTGTAGTGGTCCTGATCACTAAACGCTATAATATAAATCCTGACGACGCAATGGGTAAGAAAACTACCAAATTAGTTCCGCGTAGATGGCGCTAAGTGTTTGTTACTTTCATTCCGCTGCCAATGTAGTTCCATGCTGAAAACTTTACCGCGAGATGGTGCTAAGTGTTTTTTCTTGTCGCCGATCGGTCGCTTTGTCTTCAAGATGACTTTGACAAGTGACAAACACACAGCGTTCTCTCGCGGCGAAGCTTCCCGTAAACAACCCCATTGTGACAAATCTTCATAAAGCTCTACTAAGTTTCAATTATCAAGTTTCTACTTCTCTGACATTGAACGTCAAACTTCTAAATGTTTGACCACCCTTCAAGTCGGATAACTTATTTTCTAGCGACATGATCTAATTATGAACTTTTCGACCGTCATCAACTCATCATGCAAATTACGCCTATAATTAGTATTTAAATTTATGTTACTTCTTTACCGTAGCAGAGTTTATTTGTTATTAGGCTTACTTGCCCTATTGTTTTTAAAACCCAAACAAAAAAAAAATTGAAAAACCCTGATAGGTACACGTTATTCTTTATTTTTAATCTTAAGTTTAAATACTGAGTTTCGAGTTAATTGGACTGCGCGTTAAAATTCTTCCATACAAACTTTGACACTTCCAATCCCCCTTTAGGGGGTAGTTTAGAATAACAAAAAATGATAAACTTCATAATTTACTAAGATAGGAATTCGTGCCAAGTTTCAAGTTTATTAACTCAAAGAATAAGATTTTTCATAAAAAACATAGTCCACCTTTTCACCCCCTTAAAGGTCGAATTTGCAGAAACCCCTTCATCCCCCCCCCCCTACATTAAAAAAAAAACCCGTGCGCAAAATTTCCTATTTGTGGACCCAGCAGTTTAGGCTCTGCGTTGATGAATCAGTCGGTCAGTCAGGACAAGTAATTATAGATGTATATAGAAGAAAGTATAGGTCAAAAGAAACCATTTACTTTCCTGTCCACTCACTACCCCATGTTTTATTTGTGCCATTCAACACAGCAACAACAACCAAAAGAAAGCACTGTAATCGAAACCAAAGTATTAAAGTGAATAACAGACCTAACCTCATTTTTATAACCAGTAAACTCCAAAATATAACACTACTCTTACATTTTATGAAGCAAAGTTACATAACATGTGTTTACAGCGAAATAAAAATGTGTCCTATCTAGCACTGGTGTATTTTGTTCCGGCTCATAAAGCGCACGCAGCGCTTTATTTTCACTTGTGACGTCAAGCGCAGATGCTAATTGTCCCCGTCCTCGGGTCCGGGCGAATTACTAAACCAAATGAAGATTGTGATGCGCTGAAATGTCGAGAGGGATTAACTTGTACGCTCCATTGAAATATTAAAACATTTATCACACATTCCGTTTACAAAACAAATATTTAGAAAGTCTTCAACAACCATGTCACACGGCGGGAGCACTGGTTCAGGTTTTATACATTCTCGCGGCACACGATTCTCGGGTCCAGTTCAATTGACACTCCATTGTGCGACCGTGGGCCAACACGGATGTCACTGACAATATTTACAGAGATTTTAATCTACCGTGAGGAGGTTTGGTTCAACTTGAAACCCACTTGTTAGGTCTCACATATATGTGCAAACCACATTTCTGACGTTGAGAAACGTCACTTCACACAATAACATTCTGTGCTCCATATTTGTATGTTTAAGAGATGAAACTTACATAATAATTTGTACCATCTGTTGTTTTAGCGTCTACGTAAAGTTTTGTCCTACACTAATAATTGATTTATCGTTAAGAAGAAAAATAGGTGTGTTGTCAACTGTTAATCTTCGCGTAACTAAGTACCAAGTTTGTAATAAGACTGATGATGAAGTAGCGACAAATAGGTTATTATCGTAAAAGTTTAAGCGGTATCGACATACCTTTTATGGGTAATAGGTAGGAATTTTGTGTTCCTTCAGGCAGAAAAGCGTAAACATAGTATTAGCTAATGACAACCCTCTACTAACCGACCTCCATCGTGGATTTACGTGGTACCACAACAAAAGATTCTAACAAGGTAATCTCATACTCGATTCGCTTGGCAAACAGAAGACGATCGCTATATGATGCTACTCAGGTACGTCATAACATCTTCCATTTACGAGGCATCATAGAAAGTTGAAATAATATTTGAGGGAGTGAATGCACCCAAGAATATAAAAAAAAAAAAATAATAATAATTCCTTTATTTTCAGGCTACTAGGGCCCATAGATAAAATACACAAATGATTGGTACAAAATTATAAACTAATACATGTAAAAACATTTAACAAACTTAAAAACTACTGCACACGAAGTGACGGCGTCGTGTTACGCTGCGTTAAATAACGAAGTACCTACAGGGGACACTGATTTTGGCCTCAACGTGCCCTTCTGTTTTATCGAATGTTAAATAGTTCCTAAACAATGAGTTAAATTGTGTAAGAGTCAACAGCACTTAAGAATTTACTTTACCTGCCTACTTCAGCATTTACTTTTTCTTCTACAATATTATCTGGTCTTGGAGTCTGAACTTGATCTATGTGTTCTTCACTTGAACCAATCTTCAAGCCCCAAAATGGTCAACCTATCACTTGTATCATCATTCCCCCCAAACAACCCAACTTTGTTACAACCGTAATTGTAAACTACTCGGAATAGTTTCAGTTTGATTAAGGTTATCCAGATCTATTAATGTTGTAGCTATTAAGGTCCCGTTCCCACTTCTAAAGTGTTTGCCAAGTGATTTATTAGACGTTTTAAGTTTTACACGACAGTTCTCGCACGATGTTCAACCGTTTGAATTAATTAGGTACTACAAACCTAGGTACAGTACAACGCAACTTAGATGTAGCATCGGCAAAATTCGTAAAACCGATCACGATCCGAAGTGAGTGTGCCTTCAACATCACCAATCTTTATTACTGCTTTAGGCGAAAAAGATCTTTACGCATAAGCAATAACTATAAAGTCATATCAACTAAAATGAATGATTAATTTATAAAGTTTCTTAATTAGAAACTTTGTAAGTGCAATTACCTAATATATTAAAAATATTAAATTGCAGGTAATTCAAAATTAAATTATACATATAAATGGCTGAATCAAAATAATTTCGATAATATTTAGAATTTTCTACTGCTTTAGGCGAAAAAGATCTTTACGCATAAGCAATAACTATAAAGTCATATAACCAAATACATTCGTAAAACTGAAATGAATGATTAATTTATAAAGTTTCTAAATTAGAAACTTTGTAAGTGCAATTACCTAATATATTAAAAATATTAAATTGCAGGTTATTCAAAATTAAATTATATAAATGGCTGAATCAAAATAATTTCTATAATATTTAGAATTTTTTTTGAACTTATAGGTATTATAGTATTTGTAAATTCAAATTTGTTTATTCGTTGAAGTTTGCATGCTTTAATTTTAAGCAAAACATGGATGAACTCATATGCTATAATAACACCTATGTATATCATGTTTTACGCAAATAAAAATTATCTTATCTAAATGTAAATTTTTTGAATGTAATTAAATTAAATGAAAAAAAAAGAAAAAAAAATGAAAAATGAAAAAATTAATTTAAAAAAATTAAATGTAATTTTTTTTTAATGTAAATTTTCAAATCTATGCTACATCTAAGTTGTGTCGTACTGTACTGGTACGTAGCTTTATTACTGCGTTTAATTAGAATGCATAACACTGACTACATGGTTCACATTTATTAATAGTTATACAGGGCGTCATTTTAATCATCTTTATCCTCTTAAGTGGTCATTCTACTCATTATTATGAACAACTTTTAGTAGAGACCAAACCTTAAATCACGAAGAAAATATCTAATGTGTTCCACAATTAGGTAGCTGTACATTTTGAAGAGTTATGCCGTATGCGAACATAAATGTAGGGAACAACAGATTTTGTTTTTCTCGATTTCAGGTTTGTCCCATAGTAAAAGTTGATCATAATGATGAGTACAATGACCCCTTAAGAAGACAAAGATGATTAAAATTACACCCTGTATATATATAGTGTTCCTATTCCGCTTTGCAGGCGTTTGACGCCCATTTAAATAATCAATAGGGTAACGTATGTATACAGTCGATTTCAATTATGCAAGAACCACCCACTCAGTTGCAAACTGGATGCATCACAGACCGAAACTATAAGTCAAATGTATTTCAATTCGTCATTATTTTTTTATATTAAATATGTTTGGGCATATCTTCTTTGTTTATAAACCGATTTTAATATTTTTTTTATTTGGAAGCTTGTGTAATTTTTGAGTTAACTTCAATAATACGTATTTAATCCACTTACTGTATATTTATTATGTTAAAAAACTTCCTGTTTGGGTTTGGGGTAGGTACCGCAACTAAAAAACAACCGACTTCCAAAAAAAAACACTATAAAGTGAAAAATAACTTTAATTTCGGAAGCCGGTGGCAAAAAACAAAAATACAGAATCAAAGACAAAAAAAAGCAGGTTTGTATTCTGTAATGCAATAAGGAGTAGCACAAATATTGTATGTCTTCGGTCTATGATGAGAAGTGGGTAGTTCTCATTAGAAGTCTTTATGTCTTACAGTAGGTCGCGTAATGAAAACAAGCTGACATGCAAGTGGACATAGCCTTCATGCTTTTAATGAAATGTAGCCTACGCTATGAAATGTCATTCTTGTATGGCAGCTTTATTATATATTGTAGGTCACAGTTTTCAATACTTAGGTACTCAGAATAAAAACTTTTTTATAAAAAAATACAACCGACTTCCAAAAACAACACTACAAAGTGAAAAATAACTTTAATTTCGGAAGTCGGTATCTAGTTAAATGTATTTTCGTTTTTTGCCACCGACTTCCGAAATTAAAGTTATTTTTCACTTTGTAGTGTTGTTTTTGGAAGTCGGTTGTATATTTTTGTAAAAAAGTTTTTATTTTTCACTTTTTAGTTGTGTACCTACCCCACACAAATTCTAATACCACTACCTGCAAAGCAAACTAGAACATCGTCCATATAAAAGTGGGGAAAAAATACGTATTATTGAAGCTAACTCAAAAACTAACGAAGCAAAGTTAATCAATTTTATATGGAACTAACTGTGATTTTTTTTTGTTTTACCCTATCGAATAAAACAAAAAAAATCTAAATCGGTCCAGCCATCTTCGAGTAATCAGGGAACATACAAAAAAAAAAAGTCGGTTAAAAATAAAGTTAAAGTAAGTTATACCGTTATAAGGGCGGTTTCGACCAAACAGGAATAAATTTTATTCTCGGAATAAAGGGCGCCTTACTCGAGAGTAAACTAATTTCACGTTTAACCAACTACAATTCGAGGAATAGTGAGTTTATTCGGGAATAGTCACTATACCGCCGACAAGCATGGAATACGGACCTTTTCCAAGAATAACAAAAGGGCGTCCTATTGTTTTTTTGCTGCTGTCATTTCAACTCAACACAACACAACGAATTTGTTTCCAATACTTAAAATGCAACGTTTAAACGATTTGATCCAAGATAGTGATAGTGATGAGGAAGTTATACCTAGACGTGCAAGGTGGCTAAAAGAGAGAGTAGATTTATTTGAATTGTATGATGATCGAGATTTCGCGATAAGGTTTCGTTTGAGCAAAGAAGCAACTTTGTTTTTGCTGACGAGAATTGAACATAAATTAATAATAATAATAATAATAAAAATATTTTATTGACATAAAAAAAAAAAAAATGGAGACATTTTCAATTGAAGCCCTAACTCCTGTGCTAGGTGGTACCTGTGTTACAGGAGTCAGTGTCTTCACCCGATTTTGAAACATTAACAAATTATGCAACAAAAATTAAAATATATCATAAAACGTACATGCATGCTCTTGAGTGGTATGTATGTGTGAGTGTTTGTTGTGTTTTGTGTGTATGTTTAATGTGTTGTATTATGCGTGTGTGACGTGGTGTGTGTGTGTGTGTGTGTGTGTGTGTGTGTGTGTGTGTGTATGTGTATGAGTGGTTGTGCTTCGTGACTGGACTTTGGGTTAGATATCTGATTTTGATTGCCTACATTATTATTTAATTAATTTAATTATCACGTGTATTGTTCTCTAAGTAAGTTTTCCGTCTGTTGGTAATCTAGCGTTTGAAGCCATGTGTTTAGTTTTATCTTAGTTTTATTTTTTGTTAGTGGGTTGAAGTTGAGGATTCTGTTAACTTTATTATAAATATAAGTAGCTAGGTATAGGCGTTGACGTCGAGCGGATGCGGTATTACATTTGACAGCGCGACAAACATTCATTACAGTTCTCTTATGTTTGGTTGCGTGATTTACTGGAGTGATTTCATGCTGTTTTATTATGAGATTGATAAGGTATAGTTGTCTCACTGTAAGCACTTGACAGCTTTCGTAGGGGTTGGAATACATTTCCGACCGGTAAGTGTGGATTAGTACCTAACTCCTACTATACCTACCTATCTACTTATCTAGGTACCTACCTACCTAATTAGCCTGCATGTGTTCCTACCTAAGTTATTTTACGTGGCTATTATAGGTAGGTACCTGCTGTCTAGCAGCAATATTCTATAGATGATGATGGTTGTCTTGCTGTCTTTAGAATATCTGCTTACCTAATTAATTTATTATTTTTCAGTAACTTGTCCATCTCACCGATAAACCAGTTGCTGGGACCCACCTTGAGATTTTATGCAACAAATTCCACTCAAATGCTTATTGGTGACATCTGTGGTTGGAGTACTCCTACTGCCAATAAAATAATCAACAGAGTCAGTGCCGCTATTGCTGCTATTTTGGCGCGCTATAATACGACAAATGAGAGTTGAGATGAGTTAATTAAGCTTCTACACCGTCCCATTTGTAGAACAACATTTTTTGCCGGGTATTACATTCGTTCATATTTCACTCTGCTACTCGCGCATAGCTAATCCAAGTATAGATACGTTAGATTGCATGGAAAAACGACTGTTGGTTTACTCGAGAATAAAATCATGGAATAGATTATTCCTGGTATAGTTATTCGAGTATAAATTCGAGTTTGGTCGAATCCGCACTAAGTCTTAATAACTCCGAAACTTTAAATGAAAGACTTTAACAACAGAGACGAAATAAAATTATGTAAGAAAATTAAATGTTTTATTACGAGTAATTTACGTTCTTCCTGATTCTTAATGTGTAGCTGTAAACCTACTTTCCAAGTTAGTTTAAATTCCTTTAGTCAATCTACAGAGTGTGTCAGAAAGATGTGGTCAAATTTAAGCCCCATCAACCTGAACAACTTTCTCCATAGGAACAACATCGTAATCGAGAAAAAATAATCAGGTGTTTCATAGGTCGAGTATGTATTGAAGTCTTGTAGGGATAGCTGATATTTTTTTCTCGATTACAATGTTGGTCCTATGGAGAAAGTTGTTCAGTTTGATGGCTGTACCACACTCTTAAAGACCAGACCTTTCCCACTCTCTAAACATACAATTACAAGATACATATAATTAAAAAAACCAACTTACTGGCGAGGACTCCTCTCACTAGAGCCCTGCGTGTGGTGAACGAAGTTCACGAGAGGGTTGATGTATTGTGGTGCGGTTTGAGTGAATTCGCAAAAGCTGCATTATATGTTATTTAGATGTAGGTTAAGATTTAGGATATAAGTAGTATGTAATTTTATAGGATGTAGATTAAGGATTTAGCATTTAAGGATGTTGCATGTCGGCCACTCTATCGCATTGGATCACAGATCGGTGTTGGTTAGATTTAAGTAAATAAATAAATAAATCGTAGCGAAGTCAGAACTGTGCATTGAATGTATTTTTTTGTAAGTCATTTTTGCGAGGTCTGGGAATGATTATAATGCCGAAAATATAAATTTTATCTGTTTGTCTGAATGCATGTGTCAGCATCATGCAAAAACTACCGGATAGATTTTGTTAAAATTTTGCATCGATATTACCTATAAGTCTGGTCAGTCTGTAGGCTATAAATTATCACGCTATTTGATATGGCGGATGAGCAATATTGCATTCGTCTATAGTTTACCGTAAATTGTAAAAAGATGAGCCAAAAGGTTAGAATATTACAGATAGTTACAGATTTAATCTTAAAAATGATTATCATCACATTATACCTATAAGGAGCTAAGCAGTCAATCATGACATATACAGGTTGGATTTTTGAGATGGGGCAATAAGGGCAGGTACCTTTTAATCGTTGTCGTTACAAGAAAAGGGTCTTACGAGACTGTTCTTAACTTTTTGAAACATTCACAAATCAACATTCACAAATTTAGAAAAATTCTATTCAGCAAGAAAATGGGCCATTTTCACAAAAACATTTTTTGATGCCAATCGACCCTGTTTTTATAAGTACGGATCAAAAAACTCTAATGGACTAATTGAGGTTTGAGTAGGTACTAGAAAAGTCTGAAATCGCAAAAAATTCCCATTAATTTCATAGGAAATAAGACTGAGATGAGAGAGAATACAATATACCAGTGAACGACAGTTGAATTATTTCATTACTTCACTGGCTGAATAGGGAACGAGTATAGCAGATAGTTAGAGATAACCTTTTAAATGATTTTCATCCCGCTATACCTTTAAGGAGCTATGCAGTCAATCATGACATAATTATGTTGTATAAGTACAAAAGGTTCAATAGTTGTACAAAAGTTCGATTCCCAAATTGTAATTTTTTGTGATTCTATTTGGGACTAAACCTGAAATTGCAAAAAAAAATCAAATGTTTACATTTTTTTACATAACTCGTTAAAATGTAGGGAATAGTTGTTTTTTTTTCGCGATTTCTGGTTTGGTCCCGTAATAAAAGTTGTTCATAATGATGAGTACAATGACCCCTTAAAAGTATAACGGTGATTAAAATTACACCCTGTATAATAGAAAGAGAAAGAGAGATAGAGAGAGAAAGTGTGAATTTGGTTAAAATGTTAATACAAGATGGCGACTGCGAAAATTTTCAAATTTCTCATCATGGGTATCGATTTCATGGTTTTCGAGGGTGCTAAATCCGATAGTACAGTAAAAATGAATATCCAAGACGGCGGCGGCGGTGGCTGCGAAAATTTTAAAATTTTTCGTCATCGGTGTCGTTTTGATAGTAAATCCAAGATGGCGGCTGCGAAATTTTTTTTGTTCTAAATCGTCGCATGTGAGAAGAAACTTCGTTCCTGATGGGAGTCCCCCGACCGCACATTTTTTTTTATTTTATTAACCTACATGATAGTTCATAGAACGTACACGAAAAACAAGAAGTTTAGGTCTGTTCTGTCATCTATGGTTTACTGTGAGAAATCCCGTGTGTATACAATCTACTGTTTAATTATTTTAGTGATAAGTTCGTCAGGAATAACATGTAAGAATGCATCAATCAGTGTATCAGTGTTGTGCTATTAGGTAGTAATATGCAAGAACGCAGGAGTTCATTTATTCACTAAAAACGAAAAACTTCGCAAGCAATATTTTGCATGCAATTGATACAATTGACTGTATAGCTAAACATGAGGACATTATATAGGTCTTTACCTATGAAATTGCCGTTCTGCAGTACTGGCCATTTCAAATCAAAATAATTTTTGTTTGGCTAAGAATTCTAATTTCAAATTAATTTTATTTTAAAAACATGGATTTTTTTTTCCAAAAGTAGTCATTTGTTTATTGATTAGTGTTACATTTTCATCGCATTTCAATCTTTTTCGTCATCATGGATACGTTAAAAATTCGTGTAATTATGGAATATGAGTACCGTCGTGGCAGCAACGCGACACAAGCGGCACGCAACATCAACGACGTTTACGGAGCTAACACTACAAACCAACGCACCACTTGTTATTGGTTTGCTCGCTTCCGTTCTGGAAATTTCGACCTGAAAAATGAACCTCGCGGTCGTCCGAAGACTTTGGTCGACAATGACGAATTAAAGGCGATTGTGGAAGCTGATGATACACAATCTACGGCTGAATTAGCAGCAGCTTTCGACGTTAGCGTCAAAACAATATTGGTCCATTTGCGTCAAATTGGCAAGGTAAAAAAGCTTGACAAATGGGTGCCCCACGAACTCAATGATCGCCAGCGCGAAGTACTCGTCGAGACGTGCCTTGCACTGCTCAACATACACACAAATGAAGGAATTTTGAACCGCATTGTTACCTGCGATGAAAAATGGATTCTGTTTGATAACCGCAAGCGCTCAGCAAGTTGGTTGGATCCTGGTTCAGCACCTAAACAATGCCCTAAACGAAAACTTACCCCTAGAAAAGTGATGGTCACTGTTTGGTGGTCTAGCGCCGGTGTGATTCATCACAGCTTCTTACCAAACGGGGTGAGCATTATTTCAGATGTGTACTGTGAAGAACTGAACACAATGATGGAGAAGCTGGCACATCTCCAACCAGCATTGGTCAATCGCTCGTCTCCGCTGCTCCTGCACGACAACGCGCGACCTCATACTGCACAGCAGACGGTCTCCAAGTTGCAAGAACTGGGGTTGGAAGCTCTCCGTCATCCGCCCTACTCACCAGACCTTGCGCCTACAGACTACTACTTTTTCCAGAATTTGGATAACTTCTTGGCGGGAAAAAAATTCAATACCCGAGAGGCAGTATAAAATGCCTTTGTAGAATTGTTGCCTCCCGTCCAGCTGATTTCTTTAAGAAGGGCATCAATAAACTGCCACTGCGTTGGCAAAGATGCATTGATTGCATGGGTGATTACTTCGATTAATACAAATAAAAAAAGCATGAAAAAAATTCGTTTAAATTTTTTCATACAAAACGGCAATTTCATAGGTAAAGACCTATTATCTAAACCACTGTAACAACTTTATACCATGTTTAAGGCAAATAAAGACTTCTAAAGAGATCTTATCTTATCTTAATCGGAAATTGCTACTGAAGGCTGCGGGGTGTCGACCTCAGGACGAGCTGCTTCTCACACGGACAACTGTACGTCGCTTGCTCCCGTATCACCAGTCCTAACTCTCCGTATATTTTGGCTGCTTAGACCAAAACTAAAAACGTAGCTTAAAGAGAAGTTTAAAAAAATGTGGCTGTGATTTTAGTATAGTGTGGTGTCTTACGACTTCCACGCGAAGGAAGCTAGTACAAAATAAATCACGAACAAAAATAATGTTTTATTGAACGACAATATCCTCGGGTCGCGCTCCTAAAGAAACATAGAACTCTATCATTTAATTTTAGACGTTAGTCGGGTAAAAAAAAGGTTGTACCTAATTATACAATACACCTGCTAACTAAAAATCGTGCTTATAAATTAATTTTAATTTAGCAAATGCGTGCACAGACGGTTCCTAGGAAAATAACAGAAAAAAAAGTCAACGACCAAAGACTGAAATATTTGTTTGATTCATTTCAAATAAAAAACACATCAAAACTTTTTAATTTGGGCGATCAAATTAAAATAAAAGCAATACCTCCAGGTATGAAAGTTGGAAGAGGCGGGCTCATAAATCTTGAAGTTCGACCAAAAATCCCGATTGAAGTCTCATTTCATATTCCCTTGGTTTTTATCGTTTATCAAATCATTCACATTTTTATAGGAGAGGCCTTTTAAGCAAATACTGAGATAAATGTGTGGTAGATTTCAGGGCAAAAATGTAAAGTCAACTAGCCTTGTGATTCAAAAAAACGAGGTCTATTCTGGCCTCTTTTGATTCGGATACTAGTCTAACAATCTACATAAAACACTCCTAGTCCTCCACAAATATTATTATTATTCTTAGAAGAATGCATCAGTAGAAGGTACCTAACATAACATCACGCCTGTATTCCTCGAAAGGTTAGGCAGAGGTGTACCTATAATAGGTACACCCACATTTCGCCAGTTATCTTTAAGTCCTGAATGATAGGGGGCAAGCCTATTGCCATCAACCGCGCACAAATCTAGACTCCGATTGCTACTAAGAAATTCCTGATGGAAAAACGCCCGACCCGGGAATCGAACCCAGGACCTCATGCTCAGCAGTAGCGCTTGCCACCACTAGACCGCCACACAGTCCCACAACAAGATAGATTACTTACCTACATGGTTTCTCAAGCCGGGAGGGGACGCCCTAGGAAGACATATAGGTACCTTATTGGTGTTGTTCTTCAGAAAGGTCAGGTGCGTAGTACTCGCGACCGGCGTGCGTGTATGACTAGATATATGAACGTAAACGAGGCAAAAGGAGTATGTAAGGATCGTAGCAGGTGGCGTTCTGTAGTTTCTGCCTACCCCCATGGGAAGAAGGCGTGAGTGAAATGTCAAAAATGGCCTAAATCTGTATAAGGTACAGTCAGCCTTCAAAAGATGTAAACATCGACAAGGATTCATTTATTTGTGTCAACAATCTTTGTTCCATAATATTGTATCAATGTGTACCCACAAAACATATTACACATTGACACGTACAGTTCCTATTATGAAACGCAAATTGTAGACAATCAAATGAATTCTTGTCGATGTATATGTTACCGGCCAAACCCGATTTCAGACCAAACTAATTTGTCCTAAGCCAAACCGGTTTATAACTAAGCCGGGGCACCCCGACCAAATAGGTTAGGTTAGGTTAGAACCATAGATATAAGATAGAAGTTTTTATATTTATATGGTTAAGACTGTGACAAACCGCGTGCGAGCCGAGCGAGCAAAACGAGCGATGTCGCGGCAGCGGCTGGTGAGCGCTACTTCCAAAGGCTAGGCTGTTTACTAAACGGCTAATTAAGGTAGTTGACTGCGACATATCACTCGTAGTATAAAGTGGTTTGACCTAGGACGAACTAGTTTGGCGTGAAATCGGATTTGGCCGGTAACATATTTTAGATACATATTTTTGAGACTGTCTGCATTGAAGTGAAGATCTACTTGTATTGAAATGTTAATCGAACCTATCTGATACAGGTAAGAGAAGAAAACATTGTAATATCGTATTTCTTTAATAAGGACAGTTTATGCGTAGTCATGCGAAAAAGTACCTATAAGTAGATACTTCGTTATATTGAATTCCAAGAGAGCGTTTACCTGTGAAGCAGATGATTGAGTAATCCTACTCAGTGAGTTATCGATTTAAACGAAGAATATTTTATATGTGGCGTTCTAGTTCTAGTTAGAGGGTATGGTTTCCGCACTTAGTCCTTCATGTGGACCATTGTGCGTGGGCCATAGCGGCCATATTAGGATGAATAAAAAATGAAATGCGATGAAAATGTAACACTAATCAATAAACAAATGACTACTTTTGGAAAAAAAAATCCATGTTTTTTAAATAAAATTAATTTGAAATTAGAATTCTTAGCCAAACAAAAATTATTTTGATTTGAAATGGCCAGTACTGCAGAACGGCAATTTCATAGGTAAAGACCTATGTGGCGTTTATTGTAGTACTATTACTCGTGTAGTGAATTTACTTGGTAGGTAGGTTAGGTAGGTATCATCAAATCATGTTCAAAAAAAACCGGCCAAGTGCGTCACGCACAATGAAAGGTTCCGTAATTGGGATGAATTTATCCCAGGAACAAACTTAACATTATAGTTGACATACATGTTCTCCCATACATTCCTACTGTAAATGTAAGTTTGTACTAACAATATTGAGAGTTTTACGATGTTATCTTAAGACCACAGACTTCTCATAGGTTTTCCTGTAATCTACAGGTAAATAACTATTTTCTGTATTTTTTTTTTCAAAATTTTAGGCTCAGTTAGTCAGTTAGTTTCGGATATAAGGGGGGAATGGTCAATTTTCGTCTATTTTCTTGAATAACTTTAAAACAATTTATTGTAAAATTATAAAAAATATATATTTGAGACCCTCATAGTAAGCCCATTCATTTGTTTGATATGCCACACGGTAGTTTTTTCAAACCTTTATTTTTTAACTTCTTATTTGCCCCCCAAAAGTGACACCCATATTCACAATTCATTTATTTACTTTACCCGTCTGTTTGGGTCACAGAAATTCATATGTGTAGCAAATTGCAACTTAATCGGTCTATTAGATTCGGAGCAAATTGGCTATGACAGACGGACAGACACACGAGTGATCCTATAAGGGTTCCAATTTTTCCTTTTGAGGTACGGAACCCTAAAAAGGAGGTTATTATGTTCGTTTGTACACATTTTTTTTTATATTCATCTATATTTTCATCAATGGTGGACCGATTTAGAAAATGAAGTTATAGTTTTTATTAAATAGTATACACATCATTTACATTTAACTGTAAACATAACCTAAAAATAACAAAATTCTATACTAACATAACTAAAACTATTAAAAAACTAAAATATGGCGCCGAAAAATTCCTCCGCATCGCTGTCGACTGGTAAAGTACCCAAGAGACTGGCGGCATTGCCACTTTGTATGGCAATGCTAAGCCGCTGGCTAAGGTAAAAGCCAGCCCTTGGGTCACGGGAAGTATCAACCAGCCGTTTGAAGATTTCGTTGAAAATTTAGAAAATTCATTTTTCATTTGGTAGAGGAAGCTTGCGCGGTGGTTCCATATAAATTTTATTAACTTTTCTTGAGTAGTTTTTGAGTTAGCTACGATAATACTTATTTAATCCACTTTATGTATCTTGATGATGTTATAATATTCCCTGTCACTGTTGTTTACATAGCAAGTAAATCAATCTGCCTAGCCTTTTCCCAACTATGTTGGGTTCGGCTTCCAGTCTAACCGGATGCAGCTGAATACCAGTATTTTACATGAAGCGACTGCCTATCTGACCTCCACAACCCAGTAACTAACTGGGTAATACGATACCTCTTGGTATGACTGGTTGTCAGAATTTCGGGCTTCTGACGACCCGTAACGACTGTCAAAGATCCCTGAATAACAGCCGAGACCAACGGATTAACGTACTTCCCGAGGCAAGGAGGAGTCTGTGCATGTAAAGATGGTCACCCATCCACGGACCAACCCCGGCAAGTGTAGCTTAACCTGATGGATCGATCCTTGCGGTTGTTATTACTTAGCCACGAGCTCCTCCTGTTTACATAGCAAGTAGTGGTATACGAATTGGTGTGGGTTGGGTACTGTAAAGGTTTTATGCAAAGGGCAACCTTATGCGATGCTGGCTTGCATTCGATTATTCTACCCGGCGGGGCGCCGCGGCGCCTCCACCACTTGTGAAGATCTGAATTGCCTTCACTTCCTTAGCACCGTTAAATATTACTCGTTTATGGAATAACTTTGATGATTATATGGAATGGATTCTACGTTTTTACAATCATATTTTGTTCTAGCTTACCGGCCGGCCGCCGCCAATCTGACCCTTTTCTTCAAAACAAAAATACAACCGGCTTCCAAAAACAACATTACAAAGTGAAAAATAACTTTAATTTCGGAAGTCGGTGTCTAGTTAAATGTATTTTCGGTTTTTGCCACCGACTTCCGAAATTAAAGTTATTTTTCACTTCGTAGTGTTGTTTTTGGAAGTCGGTTGTATTTTTTTGTGAAAAAGTTTTTATTTTTCACTTTTTAGTGGGTCTGTTTATAATTTGTATAAGTTTCAATAGTTAAATGTCAATTGCTCATCACATGTTACAAAATATTGCTTTTCCCGATGCTGGGACGTTAATTGTTGAGGAGTTCTGCTGGTAAGAACCAGGAGAACTCCTGAACAACCACTCACCACACGCATTGTGTGACGAGCGGAAATTGCTTAGCTTATCGAATCGCAACCCGTGAAATATTTATCATTGAGTAGTTCCGGTAGCCATCTGTGGTCTTCATCATCAGTTCCACTTCACCAAGTGGTGCTTTCCGAGAGCAAATGCACGAGCTACTATAAAAAATACCCAAATCGCTATAGGTGTGCCTATAATATTTGAAGAGTTCCTTCGATTTCTCCAGGATCCTTTCATCAGAACTGGATTTTGACAAAAATGGGAACATTTGGGAAGTATACCCTTTCCAACAAAAAAATATTTTTTCAAATCGGTTGGCAAGCGACGGAGTTATGCGCGAACAAACATAAAAAAAAAAAAAATACAAACATCCGAATTGAGAACCTCCTCCTTTTTTAGAAGTCGGTTAAAAACGCTAACACTTCAGATTCAAATGTAGTTCGACAGCTGCTTGAATAATCAAATGCCAGCCTGTACCTAGCTAGTCTATTCCCTAACATGTTGGGGTCAGCTTCCGTCTAACCAGATGCAGCTGAATACCAGTATTAAACGTGGAGCAACTGCCTATCTGACCTCTGTAAGTACTGGTACTTAACTGGGTAATACGATACCCCTTGGTAAGACTGGTTGTCAGACTTTCGGGCTTCTGACGACCCGTGACGACTGTCTAAGGTCCACGAATGACAGCCGGCACTAACGGCTGAACGTGCTTTCCGAGGCACGGAGGAGTTTCTGTATGTAACAATAGTTACCTATCCACGGACCAACCCCGGCAAGCGACCCGTGTGGCTGTTATTACTTAGCCAAAATATGATACTAAGTATAAATATAAAAACCGGCCAAGTGCGTGCCGGCCCACGCAAAATGAAGGGTTCCATAGTTGCGATGAATTATTTATCCCAAAAACAAACTTAACTAATTGAAAAACATGTTCCCCCATACCTCGGTATACGTCACGGTCAATTCTCCAACTGTACCTAGATGTTTGTAATCCATTTTTTTTAAGTCATAAAGCTACAAATGATAGTTTTTCAGACTTTTTCCTTTACTTATGCTGTGACACCTTGCTTCTTGCCAAATTTCGTGATTCTAGATCGACGGGAAGTCAAAATATGTCGCATTAACGGTCTTATTTCTTTATTAAGTTTACTTAGAAGCTTGATTTTTTTAGAGCTTCAAGGGTCTGTATAGCTACGTATTTCATATTAATTTCAACTTGATACCTCTACGCGTTCCTGATAAAAAGAGTCTTGACAGACTGACAGATAGACGAACAACGAAGTGATCCTATAAGGGTTCCGTTTCTTCCTTTTGAGGTATGGAATCCTAAAAATGCATAGCTTTATGATGAAATAGGCTTATCCATTGTAAAAACCATAACATTCAGTGTTTGTATTGGGTCCACCTGTGAGCTGAAGAAGTCCATGAAAAATGAAAGCATCTCTATCGTTTTATACTCTGCGGTCTAAAGACAATGGTTTGACACAGTTCTAAAGGTCATGGGTAAAAGCCTGTTATGAGTTGCAATTCAGTGTATCCATTTCAGCTTTATTTTCACTATAACTTATAGCTACAAGTTACGGCTGTACAAATTACAGTTCATCATTACATGAAGTATCTTAGAACAGAGTAAGTTGGAACTAATTAGTTAGAATAATAAATAATAAAAAAAAATAAAAAAATCAGTTAACTTTACAAACTTCTACAATGTATAATCTTGCATAGAGGCCTCCTTTTAAGTATAATAAATACCTGTACTAGGAGACCCCGCTCTTCTAAAACTAGAAACAATAATAATGTAGGAGTGTACATACAAAAGAAATTTAACTTAAATCTAGGAGGGTATGTGTGTGTGGGTGTGTGTGTGAGTGTGTAAGGGTGCGGGGGTGCGTGCGCGCGTGTGTGTGTGTGTGTATGTCGCTTTCGTTAAGTTATCACATGATACTTTGTAAGAGAGTTTCAATGTCGTCATAACTCTTACATTTTAGCCAGTCTTTTAAACATTTCTTACATTCTCGATAACTCATAGCATAAATATTTAAAAGTTTATTTATTTTGATATAATTAGTGATAAGATAGTGAACCGCTCAATTATGTTTGGCACTTAATTGAGCAGCAAGTAGTTCTCGGCAATAACACTTAATTAAGCACTTTGATTGTAATTAGTTACTAACTAACATTGGGTAAAATGTGCAACATTATCTAAACATAGGTATCTAATACATAAAAATCTACGTTTGATTATTCTTATCATATGCGACAAAACTTTGTCAATTTATTACGCATAAGAAAGCGCTTATTAGCGCTTAGTGCTTATTATAAGCATAAAAAATAAATTTAAAAAATTTAATTTCACGCTGACGAAGTCGTGGGCTGAAGCTAGTACTAAATATTATAATGAGATAATTATACGAGTATGTAATCTTCGGAACTACTCATCCGATTCCGAAAATTCTTTCACTAATGGGAAGCTACAGCCGGTCTATTCTGTAAAAATCTCACCGTGAAAACTTAGGTGAAGTTATCATAAAGTGAACTGTCAATACTGTCAACCCCTAGCATCAGGTGGAATGACGGCTCACTTCACGCTCACTTCACCTAAGTTATCACGGTGAGATGTTTACAGAATATTGCACTACAGTATTGCCGAGTGTCATAAGATAATTTCACGCAGACGAAGTCACGGGTAGAAGCTAGTAATATTATAAAGAGGTTTGAGGCTGTTTGTTTGTACAAGAGGTAATTTCTGGAAGTACACAAAAATTATAAAGCGCCACTATTGTCGAATACCATAGGATGTATTTTATGGTAGCTATAGGTACTTAGTTGACTTCCACGCGGTCGGGAAGCTAGTCAACAATCTACAAGGTGAATCAGAAAGAGGGTGTGGTACAGACCATCAAACTGAACAACTTTCTCTATGGGAACAACATCGTAATCGCGAAAAAATAATCAGACGTCCCATACATTTGAGTCGAGTAGGTATTGTTTTGTAGCATTTCCTTAAAGACCACACCTTTCTAATACACCATGTAAAGGTGATACGAACAGCTCACTGAGTTTAATAAACGTTATATAAACGGACGTCCGTTTGCTAAAGTGCTGGAAGTTTGTAACTAGTCAACTGTTCTATTAGCCGGCTGCAACACATCTAAACATACACACGTAGAGTTACTCCTCCAACTAACTGCTATTACAAACTAATAGCTTCATGGAAGGGGAGTCTATCCATCTCTGCTCATGTTTATTATTATTTAAGTAAAGTGCTAGAACTTTATCATCAACTAAGCCTTGTACTGGGACGTGACAAAATCGAACCCAATCGGCTTACTGAAAATGGCTAAGTAGTTAGTTGACCCGAAAAGACAAAGAAACAACTTATACGTGTAAGTACTTACCGGAAAAAGTTGTTCAATTTGATGGCCTGTACCACATTCTTAATTTTGACCACTCCTTTTCTATAATGCTGTATATGCTTTAATTTTTACACTGAAGATGCTAATTCAGATTTAATTAAAGGATTTTCTCGTGACCTCAGCGACAGCCCATGAAAAGAAACTCGTCAACGTCGGAAATGAGTCAGCCAATCCCAAAAATGCACTTAAGTAAGGATTAGATCGTAACAGACTCAATTATCAAACACACACATATAAAAATCTATACGAAAATTAATACCACTGCAGCATTTAACAGTAACATCAAACAAATTGCAGAAAACTAACATTTAATTTAAAAGCAACGGTAATTAGCCGTTCATTGAGGTATTACAACGATGCCTGAACGGAACTGTTTCCCTTTGCGAAGTGGATGCGAGTTTATTTCTGAATTCAATTAGCGACGAGAATATCTTAAGGGGCAAACCGGCAAGTTTTAAAAAGCTCTTCACTTTTGATTAATGTTGTGTTCCGTTCTGTTCAACGGTTATCAGAAAATGTTGGTGGAAATTATGAGCTACATTAATCGTTATTAGAAACGATCTCAATAAACCAACAAGAAATGTGTTCTAGAAGAAAATAAGACTCTCTTCTTTTGAATGAAATGAAGCAGAAAATAGCAAAATGATACAGAGAACAGAAAGAACAAAAGAAAGAAAAACTGTTTATTCACGTCAAAGAGACGCAGATAAGTAAAAAAAAAAAATAGGGATGATGATTAAACATTTTTGTTTGTCCGTCATATACATTTTTGAAAAATATGGGACATGTATTTTTTCTTTTTTGCTTAATCAAAAGATTACGGTGACACATTGAGTTCACATGTTTGCTAGATTTTATACTTGGCTTGATAAGGTCGTGACGTAGCGAGCCCCCACTCCCCAACTTGAATGCGTTTTATCTAAGTAATTTTTTATTAATATGATGTGGCAAAAAATACGTGTCTAATATTTTTTTTTATAACTGACTAACGGACTAAATAGAATTTCTTTTTTTTTTTTTACCCAGGCATCGTCCCTATTCTGACATTATGCGGTGTCATTTAAAATAATTACTATGCTAAAACTAGGCCTCAGTTATCAATTTTCATTGAAAACTCTCATAATTTGAAAGGAAAAAGAAAATGTTGATCAAATTCATTCAACGACGACTTAATTTAATTCAGAAATTAGGAGTTGGCCTCTGTTCATAATATAAAATGAAAGTTAACTCAGTTATAATCTGTCGACCTCAATTATCTATCCCAGTGTTACCACAGGAATTTATGTGTTATATGTGGTAGGGTAGTAACCTATCGATATAATGAACCAATGAGGTTTTATAGCCAATAAAGTAGCAGCAGTATTAATGCATTGTGTTACCGAAGCTTTTAATAACGCGAAAGGCAAAATGCTCGTATAATTAATTAATATTATCACATCACTGGATCACTAAACAAAAGCCACATAAAGTGAACGGTGAAGTCGGAATAAAAGCTTTTATCTACACTCATATCGTAAAGTTCTGATTATGAATTCAAAAATAGTACCCTAATGACCGACTTTATGCATGAAATAAAATTTAAAAGTTTTATAATGACTGATTTCTTAAACAAGATAATGCTATAAAATAACTTCAAATCGACCAAGGATTTTTCAATTCGATTTTTATGTATATGGGGACTGCGCTAGCTCCGTAGCCATAGTAACGTAATCCACGCCACGATGGTTTTCTTACCCTTTTTCGAATCTCTATATAGTCTGTGATAGTTTCGGAGCCATTATTGTGTTTGTTTACTTTTTGCTAACTTTGGTTTTTTATTTATAAATAGGTAAATATCTATTGCATGAGTGTACATAAAGTAGGAAACTGCACTAGTGTGATACTATCCAACTCGTATTGTAATATCCCTCATTATGTAACAGTATCATAAACTAATCCTGGTTTTTTTTTGTCCTGCAAATTTTGCAAGTTAAATTTGACTCACTTCCCGGTGTTAGATTGAACTGAAATTTGGCGGTGACAATGCAATATTATGGTACCATCGAGCTGATCTGATGATGAAGCTGGAGGGTAGCCACAGGAACTCAGTAGTAAAACGACGCAACCCTTTAGAGTTTGGGCTCTTTTGATTCGTCTTGACAAGGACTCTGGTCCTAAACGATATCCTAGACTAATATTTTTTTTTTTTAATAATGCACGTGTTTAATCACTGATAGATAAGATAGATTAGATAGATTAGATAGGTAGTCGCTCCATGTAAATACTGGTATTCAGCTGCATCCAGATAGACTGGAAGCCAACCCCAACATAGTTGGGAATAGGCTAGGTAGAATGATGACATGTTTAATCACTGCCCTTCTAAAAATAGATGGGCAACGTGATTTAATGTCTAGAATCAATTTAACTGTCAAACCGAGGTTCCGACAGCACTGTCTAATTGAAGTCTTTGTTGAGGCTAAAGATTTATTTCTAGAGGGAACTTGAGGGAAGTTATACTCCCACTCGTTCCGAACACTTCTTACACATCGATAAAAGTCTCAATACCGCTGAAAAAGTGGGATCTACATGCCTGCTTTCATCGCGGCTCGTACGTATACATATAATACATATGAAATATACACCCTTTCACATTCAAACCGGTATACAAATAAGAAAAACCGGAGATTTTCACCGCCGACAGCGAGTCGTAATCTAGTATATTGATGTTATATAAAGCCCATAGATTTTACAAGGGATGATCCCTGGCGCGTAACAGAAATACACTAGTTTACATACTGCAGTATGTAAAATGATAGAAACATGGCTGGGAACAATAAGACGGGTTGGATTATGACAAGCTCTGTGAGGATTTGAAGACATGACGAGGGTACAGTTAGGTAGTCGGATTTAATATTTAAACAATAATAAAAAATTGTTTAATATTTTCCTGGCGTTCGGACGAAAGGAAGATGCAAACTGTGTGAATTGAACAACCAGTGAACAACTTCTAATGTGGGCTTTTATAATTTCTAACGTGACGATATTATCGTGGACGTCCACCTCCTCGTCACGGCATCACTAAAAGGAAGGAAATAAAATGTATATTAAAATAAAATAAAAATGTTTATTTCATCAACTTATGTAAATTACATTGTTAAGTTTGGAGTCACCTTTTAAGCAAAGATTTAAATTAATTACATTAACTACATAATTGAGAGAAATCAATCAATCTGCTTAGCCTTTTCCCAACTATGTTGGGGTCGGCTTCCAGTCTAACCGGATGCAGCTGAATACCATTATTTTACATGGAGCGACTGCCTATCTGACCTCCACAACCCATTAATTGGGTAATACGATACCCCTGGGTAATACGATACACCCTGGTAAGACTGGTTGTCAAACTTTCGGGCTTGTGACGACCCGTAACGACTGTCAAAGATCCACGAATGACAGCCGGGACCAACGACTTAACGTGCTTTCCGAGGCACGGAGGAATTTCGATATGTAAAGATGTTCACTCATCCACGGACCAAACCCGGCAAGCGTAGCTTAACCTGATGGATCGACCCGTGCGGCTGTTATTAGTTATTACTTAGCCACGAGCTCCTCGAGATATACTAAAATAAATATAAATAATTTTGAAACCATGGCAAAGGTAAACAATACATAATGTATGGAAACATTTTGAAGACGCTTTAAAATTTCCGTCCACGATAACGTTATAACGTGTACGTATTTCCATACATTTTATGGACACAATCTGTGTCCACGTCTGTGTGACACAGACGTGGCCGTCCACGATAATATCGTCACGTAGAAATTTTTATTATAAAAGCGCACAATGGTATAAAAAAGAACAATGTTATAACACCAACATAAATCATACCAAGATTGATGTTGGTGTACGAGTATAAATAAATAAATAAATAAATAAATAAATATGTTTGGACATATCACACAACGCCATCTAGCCCCAAGCTAAGCAACCTAATGCTTGTGTTATGGTAACGAGATGGCTGATAAACTACTTATATACATTTTTTTTTTTTGTAAATACATACATATTATAGATAGAAAAACACCCAGACTCGGAACAAATACTTGTAGGTCGTACAAATATTTGTTCCGTGCGGGAATCGAACCCGCGACATGCTGCGCAGCAGTCAATCGCTCAACCACTGCGCCAACCGTGTCGTCAAACATAACATAGTATAACATTGTTCTACGTCAATATCAATACAACGTGGAAAAATATTGTCAAAAATTATAAGGTCACGCTCTTGCGAACAGATTATACAAATTCCTGTCTACAGGTACAGGCTGCCTTCGATATTTTGTTCTCAATAATGTCCGCGGAAATCGAAAAAGAACACGACATTTCTTTCGAGCATTCGACTACGAGAGTTTCCTGGATCGAGGAGTTATGCAAGCTAGAAAATAATATTTGCCCATTCATTATTATAGAAATATTTATTGCATTAAGATACAGAGCTTGTTTTATTTTTTTTAATAAATGGATTCGAGCTTTCGATTAACTTGAAGCTATTAGAATCAAGTTATCAATGACAGATTCCAACTAACTTGTGATTTCGAATTAAGCTTAGTGTATTTTTTTTAAAGTATGAGTTTCAAGCACAATAAAACTCGAAAACATTGAGAGCAATTTTTATAGTATGATATAATTAACAAAAGCACTCGAGCTAACTAATTCAACACAGCCTTAAAATTATAATTACTTAGCCAACCCATCCTAAATCAATACCTACCCTAATCTTTAGATAGGGTGTGCTAATAGTATGAAATTCAATTTCAAAAGCTCTTTTAATATGCATGGAGTTAAATGTTACACGTCGTGATAGGACCAAATTCCATGTAAATGAGGCTCGAAACTTCGCTTCGACACCACAGTAGGCTTCCTAAAGATACTTTCACTCACAGTTCTGTATGTACTTAAGGGCTTGTGGAATACTAATTATTAAATTCTAATGTTTTGTTGACAAGGGTGTTAGAAGATGAATAAATATTTATATTATATTATTTATTATTTACTATAACTTTATGCACAAGTAAAAAAAAAATACCGTACTAAGGCGGACTGAGGCATATTAGTAGTTTTATGGTAGGCAGGGTATCAATGTATTGTGCATAGCATAGCCACCTAGTTGTAATATTATAACATTGTTTTAGTTAGTACCTACCTACTTTGGCTTTTTCATCAATAAACATTATTTTTATTAGTTTTTTTTTTAGTTTATTATATTTCTAGTTATTTTTATTATTCCAAATAATGTGTTGGCTTGTTCTTGCAGTAACTCAGAGCACAGTATTCACTCTGAACGGTCTCGGCCCTCGGAATCCCCAAAAATAAAATTTAAAAAAAGATGAAAAACATTGACATTTGGGCAGACGGTTCCGAAAAATAAATGACAAGTTTGTACTGCATATTTCAATGCAGAACACAATAACAGGTAGACCTCGCAGAGGGTAAACCGCACGTCGATGGTAAACTGACCTTGATCTGGCCTAGCGTAATACGGAGTTTCAATAGAATGCGAGACCCGTTTTTAAACCCCGAAGGAAACAGAGGAGTGTTATAAGTTTAACGTGTGTATCTGTGTATCTGTCTGCGCCATCGTAGCTCCCAAACGGCTGGGCCGATTTAGATTTTTTTTTTGTTTTGTTTGAGAGGTGACTTAATCGAGAATGTTCTTAGCTATTATTCAAGAAGACCTGTTCAGCCATCTGACGATTATCAGCTCTTTTCTAGTGTTACCACTGACAAATGTCCTACTGTACCAAAAAAATGCCTTGATTCGTTTGAATAATGGTGATATTATACCACCATCCCAGTTCTGATAATATTAGCATTCTTGATTAGCCCGCTAAGCGAAGTCGTTATTGCAATACTTCCTAGAACAATTTGTTACAACGGTCTCTAGAGGTACCTATACTTAGTCTGCAGAATAAACGTAGACGATATTAATATTCTGTCTTTATAACATCTTATTAAGTCAAATAAAACGCCTACGAGGAGAGAATTTCTTTTTTTTTTTTTCTATGCTGACCTTTTCAACGCGTGTAGGTTGAACATAATTGACACAGTTAGGTACGTAATCACCACAATTTTTCATTCATATCCAACCATTTTCAATCAAGAACAACCATTTTCCTTTTGTAGTAGTTTACGCTAAACTCGGTTATTATTTGATTTAGGAAACTACATTTGAAGCCTGGAGCTAGCAAAGAAATTTTGACTTCATAATAGACTTTCGAAAAAAAATCGGCATGAAAATTGTCTTTCATGCCGAGGGGCTTGTGGCTGAGTGACAGCTGCACGGGTCGATCGACTGCCGCGGTTGGTCCGTGGATAGGTGGCCATCTTCATACCAAGACCCCTCCGTGCCTCGGAAAGCATATTAAGCTGTTGGTCGGCTTTGACGGTCGTCACGGGTCGTCAGAAACCCGAAAGTCTGACAACCAGTCTTACCAAGGGGTATGGTATTACCCATTAACTGGGTTATGGAGGCCAAATAGGCAGTCGCTCCATGTAAAATACTGGTATTCAGCTGCATCCAGTTATACTGGAAGCCGACCCCAATATACTTGGGAAAAGGCTAGGCAGATGAATCGACTTTCATGCCATAAGAGGGGAAGCCGTCTTACCAGATGTGTGGTGTGTGGGTGGAACAAAGCTGCCAGTGATGATTACGATGAAATGAATATAACACACTCGCACAAAAGTTAGTTTTGTATTAGTTTAGTATGGGTATGTGAAGGAATGAGGAAAATGTCGTGAGGAAAGTTTTGAGTATGCATGTCGATGGATATAAGAGTAGGGGAAGACCAAAGAAATGATGGATGGACTGTGTGAAAGATGATATGGCTAGAAAGGGGGTGACTACCGAGATGACAACTAATAGAGAAATATGGAAAATAGGGAAATATTGCGCCAACCCCATATACTCGTAAATTGGGATAAGGGCAGGAGATATTCTGCCTATAATGTTCCCACTGCTGGGATACAGGCCTCCCGCTTCGAGAGTAGGCTATAATCTACCACGCGGGCCCAGATTATTGACAGTGGTAGTTTTATCTCAAAATTAAAATTGCCATTCATGAAACTCAATCTGCCTTTTCCCAACTATATTGGGGACGGTTCCAGTCCAAACGGATGCAGCTGAATACCAGTATTTTACATGGAGTGACTGCCTGTCTGACCTCCACAACCCAGTTACTGGGTAATACGATACACCCTGGTAAGACTGGTTGTCAACCCGTAACGACAGTCAAACATCCACGAATGACAACCGGGACCAATGGCTTAACGTGCTTTCCGAGGCACGGAGGGATCTTGGTATGTAAAGATGGTGACCCAGCGATGGACCAACCACGGCAAGCGTACATACCTGATCGATCGACCCATGCGGCTGTTATTACTTAGCCATTCATGAAACTCTTGTACGCAAAAAACCTTTCTCAATGTCGAGAATACAGACCTACACACACAAGTACTGGGCATGCTATTATCGACGTATTAAACAGAATTTGAAGAGGCTCTTATGTACCTACCAAGTCACTAGAACCCAATGCCGAATTTGTAAAAATATACCACAGTGACGTAACCGCGTAGGCGGACAATCCAATACTTACGTTTGTTTTTGTTGAAACTGTTCGATACAAAATATGAAAGCTCTCTGTACGAATCAACTGTCTTCACTAACAGCCAGTTGCAGAAATTAACTATAATTTAATGGAGACTTGATGTCATGCCATCCCTTATATCATGTATCAAAAAGAAAGTGACAGCTTCAATTTGAATTTTCCATTAAGGACGCTGTTACAAATGGGTAGTCAAATCATTACTTTTTTACACAAAAGTATGTTTATTAAATAAAATGCTTTGCATTCTTAACATGTTTTTTAGCCGAATTGTTGATAGATGTGCATGGTACGATTCAAAACTATAAATGTAATTTTAGATAGGTACAGTTTCGTTTTTTAAAAGGTACCAAAATGAAAATTTTTACTTCGGTAACCATTTGTAACAGCGTCCTTAAACTAATGTTGTTTTGTGCAACTCACCGTTTGTATTTTGTTTTAATTGCATAATTAAATATTATGTATAAAATGATTCACAAACGGGTGAAGACACTGACTCCTGTGACATAAGTTGATACACAACTCAGGAGTCAGGTTTAAATGATTATGTAACATGTCTAATATTAAGTCAATAAAAAATTTATTGTATTTTATTTTTTTACTCCGAAATACGAATCAACAGTTTCTGCAACTACTTGTAAAATTGCCTAGCGTATTCCAAAGTCATTAGTAAATTTTAATAGCTGTTTTTTTCGTCCTATAGTTTTCTTGGTCAATGTACACTTGGCCAAATCTTACTGTTCACTCATTAGCTAACTTAAAAAATCTGGCCAAGGGCGTGTCAGACCACGCACAATGAAGGGTTCCGTAGTTGAAATGAATTTATCTCAAAAACGAACGTAGCGTATAGTTGAAAAACACATTTTCCCAAACATTGATATACGTCACCGTCAACTCTCCAATTGCGAATTTAAGTAGATATGTAATCCCAAAAAAAAATTTTTAAGTGATAAAATTTCAAATTAACCATTTTCGGACTTTTTCCTTTACTTGTGCTGTGAGGCCTTGCTTCCTGCCAAATTTCAAGATTCTAAATCAACGGGACGGGGGTTCCCTATAGCGAGCATCAAAATATTTGGCCTAAATGGCCATATTTTTTAATAGCGTAGACTTAAAAGCTTGATTTCAATAAAGCAACAAGGGAATATAGACCTACGTATTTGATATTAATTTCAACTTGACACCTCCACGCGTTCTTGAGAAAAACTGTCTTGACAGACAGACAGACCGACAACGAAGTGATCTATTAAGGGTTCCGTTTTTTCTTTTTGAGATACGAAACTCTAAAAAGTAAAAAAACTGTCGTTAAAGAGAATTAAATAATGTTAACAGTTTCTAAAGTCGTATCTTTGATTTCTCTTTATATGTTTTTGAGCTCCATAGACAGTACCATCACAGACCACGATTGCAGCATTCGCGGGTAATTTGCTATCATCGTATTAAACTGAAAACGTAAGGTAGGATGTCCTCCGGCTAGGTGGAGCGACGATCTTCGCAGGGTGGCTGGATGAGAGTTGCCGAAAATCGAGTTGAATGGCGTGCAAAAGGAGAGGCCTTTATCCAGCAGTGGACGGATATTAGGCTGATGAAGATGAAATAACTGGTCAGACCAGACTGTATTTACATACAATTTTATTTTTTCTTCTAGCTCAATTCTGATAGGACCTCCTTTTTGAAGAGGTAGCTTGGCAGACCTCCTTTTTGAAAAGGCAACGTCTAGTGTTGGTTCTACTTTTACCGACAATAGATAACAAAGTATGTTCGCAATAAAAGCAAATTGCCCATATCCACCACAAAAAGGACTATCACTCATATCCAATTGTAGGCGAACGTCTCTTGAGCGTTCATCGAGAACATGGCCTCGCCCAACCTCAAACGCGCAAATTGAACCAACAATTTGTAGGCCAAATGGTCAATTTCTTTGTTTCTGAATACCTACAAGAACGTAAACGTCTATCAATGAACTTCGTCTACGTTTTTGAAGTGAAAACTTTGTTAGGCGGGTTGGCCGATTTTCGGTAGGGAGAAATATTACGGGTTTGCGTCACTGCATCACCGCAACATGCTATGCATAGTTTTACGTTTAAGTTTTCACTTTTGTCGGCACTCCTGCCTGCCAATTTTTTTTTTAATAATTTTACTAGAATTTCGCAAAAAGTCGCGTCACACCAAACACTGATAAAATTACCAAAAACCGCCTAAGATGATATGGACACATTAAAAGACGCAATGAAGATCATGCATGCATGCATGGTCAGCCTATAATGTTCCCACTGCTGGAACACAGATCTCCTCTCGGTGAGAGAGAGATCATGTGGTACAAATTGCACTAAGCCTGCCGGAACAAAAGAGAGGCAGAGGCCGCCCGCCATTAACCTAGTGGTCAAAATATAAAAAGAGACCTCAAGAAAGCCCAACTGCCAGGACCGACAACCCCAGCAGAAAAGTGAGGAAACCCGACCCCAAATCCCAGTCAAGCCCAAATCAATCAATCAAATCCCGGGAAAATCAGTCACTCAAAAAAAAATCAATCTCAATCAATCAATCAACCCGGTCCAATCTCCCAATTCAATCTGCTCCCGTAGGACCAGGGGACGGAAGAAGAAGAAGTTAGAGAATTTTGCAAAGCTAACCAAAGTGAGCAAAGATTGATAATTGCTAACTCTATCGTTACCTACACGTCGTAAACCACAAAACTTCTGACTGTATTCAAAGAATACAGCGATGTTAAAAATCTTCATGAGCCAAGGGTGTTAATAAAAGCTTTATATGTGAGACGAACTACAATTTAACATAGTTTTACCCGGCTTGAGGATTAAGTAAAATAAAACTACAATGTCTCATCTGCTTAATCCCACATTATATCGTAAAAAAATCCTAAAATAAAGGTAGTACAGTAAGGTAGTAACCAGAACAAACTTTACTACCAAATAACTTACAGAAGACGGTATTTTTTCTACATTCTCGCTTCATATGTATTTATGTACGGTAGGCTTATCTATAGGCTATAGGGGATCAAAAGCGTATTATTTATGTATGGTATTAATTACATGGTCTATGTTTTTTATAGGTAGGTGGGCTTAAATAAATAATTAGTTACTCGTACATGCTTTAAAAAAAAAAACGCTGGTATACAAAATAGTTTGTATGATAGTTTGTCAAAGTAAACCTCAGTGGCATAAAGGCATATAGGCAATTCCCTATGCAATAGTTTTCTTTCTACACTTATCCATAGTTTTTTAAATTAAATCAAACTCACCTTTTATTAAAAACGTTGCAACAACGCATTTCAAGTAGTGAACAAACAACGGAGGCATCGTGTTGCTTACAGAGCTTAAACTTTATAATACAAAACTCAACTTGGCACACTTATTTCATTATAGAACCTTTGTTATAGACGCATCATTTTCTTTCAGTAATTTTGAAGTAACTAAAACTTTAAACAAACAGCTAAATATACTTGTTGACTATAAAAAAGTTATTGTCTGTTATTTTTCTATTTTAGATAAAAAGATAACTTGATTTAAGTAATAAAGTATTTACAACGTTCATAAAAATATGATGATTAACGACGCGAGCTAAAGTTGCGTATGATTGGCGGTTGCTACGGCATCACGTAGCGGCGGCGGGCGCGGCGTTCGTAGCACTGAAACTTGCTACGGAGCTACGCGGGCCGCACTACGACGCTACGGTGGGGAGATGAGCTTACCACCGATGAGTTTTATCGATAAATAAACAGTTTTGTAAAACAAACATTCTTATGTCTGTTTAATAAGCACCATTGTTTAGATTTTGTTGTTGATTTTAGACAAAGGATGTGATGTTGTGTTGAAAGATTTTAAGGGCTCAAATAATATTAATTTATTATTGAGCTGCGTAGGTATAAGACAAAGGGAAATAAAATTCCATTGATCATTCTGTGTTTATTTTATTCAGCCTATTTTAATTGTCTTCTGGAATTGAGGCCTGCTAGCTGGAAGAAAGTTATTGCTTACAGGGACAGACATGCTGAGTAGACAGAATAGTCTGATTGGAATAGAGGATAATGTTATAAATTCCCTTGACGTGTTACTTAATCCCTTTAACAGGCTCCAGTAAGTAAGATATCTGTTCTTTGCCTTAAACCTATAGGGTCTTACCACAAAAAATGAGACACTTGTTCACCGCGTGTCTTATGTCAGTCCTACGTCAAACTCAATATAATATATAAATGTCGTGTTAAACAGTTGATTAGCCTAAGCAACTAATAAACACAGTTTTGTGGTAATACGGACAGTATCTTTGTTTTGAAGTTTTAAAAGAATTAAATAAATCAGATTTAATTATATTTCGCCCTCTTCCTAACTTACTTTACCATAGCACTTTAAAAATGCTTTCACACAAATGAAAAAGTTAAAGTCTCAGTATTCTCAAGTCACTATCGAGTTATTTAGTTTTTCAATTTTCTGTTCTTCTTGTACTTGCAGCAATAAATCCAAGTTTGTAGAGATTACTTCATACTGTACTCGTTTAATGATCAGATATCTCGAGTTCAACAGTTTTTAATGCACTTTCTGCCAACAAAAGTTTTGCTCGAGTAATAAACAGACAATTATTATTGCTGTAACAACAATTGTTGTGTTGTTTTAATATAATTGTTGTAGATATGGTTGATATGATTGTCTTTGATTTTTAATTGTTTTTTCACACTGAGTGTTAACACTGTTAGCAAGATAGTCGTAAGGTATTTGGTGTCGTAGCTTAAAGGTCGTTGTTATAGGTAAAATAATTGTGGAAGGTCTATTATATTTTTTTACTTGACAATGACAAGGTCGTCTCTATCATTGTGTGACCTAAACCGAAATTAGTTAGCAGTTCTGGATAGACAGCTAGAGCTTTTGTGCTCGCTGGACCAAAATATTTTTACAAACTATGGGAAAAACAGCTTGATATTAAATCTAAACATTTATCTTGAGTACCTATGAATACGAAGAAAAGAAATACCAGTTTAAAAATAGACTGCTTCAACATTAATTTTATTATGCTATTTTAAAGCTCAACTCTTGGAAAGAAATTTATGATGTATGTAGCATGTTTCACTCAGACCGTGTTCAGTAAAATGTTATTTTAGTATCTTAGACATTCAATCAAAAACGTGCTTTATTTGCTTGGTTTACTAACAAATATCGCACCGTTTTTTCCCACATTTAGTTTTCACGGAACAGAAGACAAAGCGCATGTGATATTCGATAGTCTTTTTTACGTTGAATTTTTACGTATACAATGCTCATATATTGTTATTCATCGGAAATGTGTATGTTACATTTTATCGCGGCATCTTTGGATTATATTTTACAACTAAAACTATAAAAACATAACTAGCACTTTTATCCAACTGCGCCATTTTTTGAAAAATCTCAAAGAAAATGAAACCGCTTAGCTTCAGTGTAGTGAGCGTCTAATAGCGAGGTCTAGAACTCCAGAAAGCTAGAAACCAATTAACGCGGGTCGCGTTGCCGAAGCGGCAAACCCGTCCACTTACCGATTTGCCGGTTAGCGCACTCCTATACCACTTTTAATCGCTGAGCTGATACGGGTAATTATAACGCTGAGAGCTAGGAAGCTGGTTACAAGATTGGATAAAATAAAACCAAACCAATATATTTCTTCTTTTTAAGGCGTAAGAGGGGCCGAAGCCACCTCACAGAAGCCCGTTTTTAATCAAATGAGGCACTAACCGACGATTACCCCGTATGCACTAAGCAAGTGCACCCAAGTACAACCCCTCTTTAGTGCAGGACTATTGCAGGATATAGAAACAAAGATATTGGGCTATGGGTTTGGGTGGTTAAAATGGACTGGTTACCTAAAACTATGGAAGGACTATGGCTCCTGCCTGACCAATATTTTATTATACACAGATAAAATGGCACGGGGTGACTTGCACACTCAATAATGGGCCCCCGGAAACGGGCAACATAATAATCCTGATGTGCTTGAGGAGTGGAGAGGTATTCCCCGGCTATCAGGACAATCCCGGAAGTATGGTATACCCGCATCTTAATGGAAACTGGAATACTTCTTTCCTCCGAGCACGTTTGCTGTTGTGAATCTTCACTTTAGCCGGCTAATAAAGTCAAGAATGAGGTGGAAGCTATGAAGGCCAATTCTCGTACCTAAAAACGTTCAAATTCAAGTCGCAATCTCATGCCAGTGACAATCAAATGTCAAAAATGTAGGTAAACTCTGTATAATTTTTGACAGATTAAAACTGAGATGAGATTGCGAACGTTGTTAAAAATACGAGAACTACCCCTCTGCATCACCTTACTATTGCCTCACTTCTTGAATTATAATAAACTTTAAGGCCGATTTACACCACAAATCACTAGCATAGCGCGACACGAATTTAAAACGTCGTTCTATTTCTGTTAATCGTTTGAAGATGACAAAGACAGAATGATGTGATATATACTTTTAGCGTTAAATGCATTTAGTGATTTGTGGTGTAAGTGGGCCTCAAAGTGTTCATCGTATTAGCTATTTCATCATCATCATCTCAGCCGAAAGACATCCACTGCTTGACATTCGCGGCCCCCAAACATCGCCATAATGACAATCTCACGCATCCCCCATCGAGCAGATTCCGTGACCTTCACCAGGTCGTCGGTCTGCCTTGTGGAGGCCTATACCTACACTACGCTTTCCGGTACGCGGTCGCCACTCCAGAACTTTTTAGGCCACTCAACCTCATCGGCGGGTTTTTACTGAAATGCTATATTTAACTTAGCGAACCGAAGGACCAAAATTAAACTCTCAAATTAGAAACAGAGTTGTGAGATGCCACCTGACTTCCATGAAGCTCGCTGGTCACATTTTATCGCGTGTGGTCACATTTTATCGCATGTGGTCACACTTTTTCGAGTAACCAACGGACTCTTGTACCAAACATGCGATACCTACATACTCGTAAGTGTGAAAAATATAATATAAATTTTCACCCTGTTTTTGACGACTAACCAAGCAAGAATCCTTATGAGAAACTGGTTCTTTTAAGAAATAAGATGTTTGTATTATAATAATATTTGTATATAATAATATTTATAAGACACTGTTGCCCGATCACTATACAGCTGTGGCATACTTTTTATTATGTAGGTAGGTTTTAGGTGGGAAGGTACATATCATTACCTACGTAAAAACAACTAGGTATTTGGGAGATTCGTGAACTTTGAAGATTCTTGGTATAATTAATGTAGCTGTCGTCCCTTCAACTAAGATAAATACGGTTGCATGAGTAGCTTTACCAAAATAGTTCCAGACGTGAAATTGTAGGCCCAAAATATTTGAACACACGACCTTTCGTAGGACTGGAGAACTAATATCAGAATTGTAAATATACACATTTGCTAGAATTAATAGCTTTTAAAAACTTATTCTGAATTCACATCACAAAACGGTGAAATACATACATTATTTTTTTTTTACATATTATCATTAAAAAGAATAATTCAAAACGAATGTTTCTGATTACTGCGAGAATAATAAACAGAATGTTTTAAAGATGCCAAAAAATACGAACCTAATATTTTTACATTACGCAGTTACATTATTAATTTAAATATGTACAAAGTTTTGTGCAAAATTGTTAACTTTGTTTTAGGATAACAAAAAAAAAATGAGAAGACAAGACATTGCAATGACAACTTAAGGTTAATAAATAAATGGACAAAAGGCCCTTTTATATTTATTTATAATAGAATAACATATTTATGTATGTAAGTAGGTACTGTATCACCTAGCAATTCCATTAACGGTAACCGAACCCTTTTTCTATTTATTTTGCGAAGTAGGTAATATAAAATTGGACGTAAAATTCAATTTCATTTGAAGCCTTTTTGGGCAATTTTTTTATCAACGATCTTTTGATATTTACTGAATAGAGTTCGTTTAAACTTTATTTTGATGAAAATCAAGTGGGACATTCGTATTATACGTTTTAGCAAAGTATTTATGTTATATATACAAAATATTATATATACTGAATGTTATATAATACATGTTATATAAAGTACATATTATATAATACAAAAAAATATATATAAAATACTCGTAGGTAGTTGTTAATTGGTAGCTTGTACGGGCATAAAAAGACCCACCACATAGCCTTATCTACGCATTTTGAGCATGAATTAACTATGCATTTTGAGCGTGAAACTAAGTACCATTGTACACAAAAAATGGCTGGATTTTTTTTTCTTTTGATGTGATAAATCGCTGTCCGCTACGGTAGCGCGCAATATAACACAGGGAACCTTGCGTTTATTGGTGCAATCGTACAGAGATCGTGGGGTTATTTAAAGTTAATTTATAACAAAAACTTGTTTTTATTAAAAAAATAAAACTTAATTATCTCCGTAGCCAGAAGGTTCCCAGCTGTATGGTCTAGCTAGTACAAGTGACGCTCGGTGCACCCGTTATATTGATGGTTGCTGGTTTGTTGTTATTCAACTTCAACTTTTTGCATTTTAAGTAATTCAACTCGTAGGTATTCGTTTGTACTCTAACAAGCCGAAGTATTTTTTTCGTTGTCCGAATTGACTCGATATTGAATGTTTTTTTTATCATTCAACTTGTAACTAAACATTTTTTAAATAACTATCACACTATACTTAGGTACGGTCAGCAACATAAGTCGATTAACACTGCTTCTTTTACACATCATGTAAATTAATACAAAATGATTTGATTATCTCCTTTTTTCCTAAAATACCTAAGAGTCTTCTAGTAGATCTTTAAATTTTACTTCTGTTCCGATTTCAATTAAATATCTTGCTCAGTAATTAAGATTTAAAAAACTGAAATATTAATCGACTTTTGTTGCTGACTGTACTAACTCATACTAACCCCGTAAGAAGATCCCGTTGGTACCCTAAGTCAGAAATTACACATTTTCGCTCAATTCATATTTTATTACATATATCACTTTAGGAGTCAGTTTTCGTGGTAAACGCCATACATCCTCGTTATCTTGAAGGTCAACTTGTGGTAATGAATGGCACATATCGTCTTTCTCCGGCCATTACCCGTGAAAATATTTGCTTTGTATCTAGCTGATTTAATAAGTTAAGTTAAGTTATTTTTGCTTGGGATTCTGTCAATTGATGATTAATTACTGTAGGTATTTTACTCTACCAAAGCCTAGTTATATAGTGAGATACATATTCAGTATAAATCACCTCCGTTTTTCGCTTCGTCGGGCACGTTTATTTCTGACTATTATTTTCATTCCAGGCAACCAACCACATTGGATTTTGTATACCGCCCTGAGACCATGTGCCGATACTAATATAGGTACGCTAGTGCCGACGTAGCTTCACTTAAGACATTCGAATAAAAGGACGAGCCAACCCAAACCCGACAAATGTTGTCCTATCAAAATTCCTATAGAAAATGTACTTTCAGTTTTCCCGAATTTTCCATTTTGCCGGCAACTTTTCAAACATTTTCTTTCATAGAAACCTTGGCCTGACAATTACAAGCACAACAAAAAAAAGAATTAGTCAAATAAGTGCAATCGTTCTGAAGTGATGCGCGAACGATGAACATTCGGCAATTGAGTTTTATTTATATAGATTAAAAAAGAAACAGTCTCCTAATTATTTATAACTTCTTCTTATCGCCTCCAATGAGTTTCCTACATCAACGTGGTTCTAAGCATAGGTTCACCAGCAGAGTGCCTGTGAAATCGGTGGAACCCGTGGGAGAAACTGCCAATTGCTTGATAGGATTTAATGAAAAAAAAAATAAAGAAACTGATATAACTTAATTTTGAGTAAGTATTTTTTATTTATTAATATATTTACATAACATAACATCACGCCTTAATTCCCCAAAGCTTTTGGCAGGAGTGTACTATAGTACACCCACATTTCGCCAGTAATGTTTAAGTCGCATTTAATAGGGGGCGAGCTTTTTGCCATCCACCGGACACACATCCAGACTCCGGGCTGCTACTGAGAAATTCTAGATGGAAAAACGCAATAACACTTTGCCCGACCTAGCACTTGTGACCACTAGACCAACGAGGCACTCGTTATTTATTTATAGAAAGAGCTGCAAGAGATTTAAAGAGTAGGTGAAGTGAAATGGAACGTTTTCTTTAGTTATAAACGACCATAAATTAAACAATCAACACAAAAAAGTTATAATCCAACAAATAGAATTGGTGCGTTCAAGAACAGGAAACATAACTCACTTGTTTTATAAAATTAGTTTCAGTATTTCATGCGAGAGCAAACGTAACAAAAATCTCTGTACTTATTTATCAGTTAGGCCCCGACCCCACATTCACGCAGCGAATAAATATGTGCGTAACACCAATAAAGTAAAATAAATCCGTCTACCAGACCATCAAATATACCTAAGATGGAAAAAGAAATCCTACGCAACAGCCGTTCCCGTAATAAAAATATAATGGATTTACGAACCCAACGTGTAGTGTAGCGAAATTCTGAGTTAACCAATAACATTTTAAAGCAAGCATCGGATTGTAAGTCGTAAATGTACCTAAAGATATACCTCCGTACAATAAGACCAGATTATGTAAATGTTGGTTATAAAACATCTGCCACACTTACGTTCGGAGGATGTATCAATATTTATAAATGTCACATCATATAATTATGTAGGTACCAGAGGAATGTGCCGTGATAAATGGGTTACATTTTATAAAAACGTTATGACATATAGTCTCTTTTAAAGGCTCGCTCATCGTCCCTCTGGTGTCGTTAGAATCTCTGAGTGTTTTTTATAAAAAGATGGCCACGGGAACATTGCTTGCATTTTTTTATTTACTGTGAAATACAACAGTGACTCCACACTAATATAAAGCATAAAAAAGACGGTTTCTGAAATCCAATTGAATATTACATCTCATCTCTTTGGTATACATGTTTATGAGTGATTGTTATTTCGATCTTATCAGACCAGGTAACTACGATTATGAGATTTGATAGTGGATTAACTCACTCAACCTTCCAGGGGTCAAGCTTCTGCCAGACCCAGTATGATGACAATAAGTGAGTTTTCAAGATCAAGTTCGTCTACACACAGCAGGTATAAATCATTATCCAATATTTTGGTTCATTTAAGGATGACGAACAGTGGTAGCCCACGAAATTCAAATTTTCTTGCATTTTATGCAATTTGCAGGTCCGTGGCAGGTTGTTTTTGTTGTTGTAAAATATGATAAGCGGCAATAAAACATATGTATTTACATAATTTTAATCATAAAAATCATCAATACATCTCTCTAAGTTAGATTTCGTGCAGTCGTTAGATTTCGTTCGTTCGACGAATCTGCACGAAAAGAGTTGTATTGATTACTTTAATGATTATAATTCTGTAAATACATACTTGTTACGGTCGCGAATCATATTTTGATCAACATACAACTTAATACTGACTTGCAAATTGCAAAAAAACGTAAGAAAATTTTAATTTCGCGGGCTACCCTGGCGCTTTCGCCGTTCCGGTCGTCACACCGAAATACGTATAAAAAAAACTGTCCGTCCGTACACTTGCTAACGAGCTTTCATCCGTCCAGTTCCGAATCAAAGCCATCGTGAATAACTAGGTACTTCGAAAACGATACAAATCATGTAGATTAAAAGAAGACCTTGTATTTGCCAGCAATTTGTCATAACTTTGTTCTAGTGTTTATTGAATACTTTGGCACAGTTACAAAATAAATAATACATAATAGAAGATAAACTAGAATACCATTTATAAAAAAACTATTTTATTCTCATTTATCTCATTATTATTCTCAGACTAGCTGTTGACCGCGATTTCGTCTGCGTGCATTTTATATTTCATACAAATATCCAGAATAAAAAGTTAGCTGTCCTTCTCAAGGTTCCAGGCTCTGATCTGCCAACAAACATAACGATCGGTTCAGTGGTTCAGGCGTTAAAGTTAACAGACAGACAGACAGAATGACTTTCGCATCTACAATATTAGTATGGATTATAGCTTCGAAACCAATAATATTATAAGTAAAATATCATTGTTCGAAACCGAATACACGTACTAAACACAATTTCGAAACAAAATCCATACAACGTTTTGCTTGTTCACTGTCGTGAAAAGAGCCGCTAATGCAACGAGTGGCAATGCCGTGTTCCGTGTACCGTGCCGGCTATTCTAGTGGAAAACCGATCAATTAACAAAGGCCTGACCACGAAGGTATTTTACTCTTTGACTGAAGGGTTCCGTAGTTGAAAAGAATTTATCCCAAAAACAAACAATCAACAATCAGCCTAGCCTTTTCCCAACTATGTTGGGGTCGGCTTCCAGTCTAACCGGATGCAGCTGAATACCATATTTTACATGGAGCGACTGCCTATGTGACCTCCACAACCCATTAACTGGGTAATACGATACCCCTTGGTAAGACTGATTGTCAGACTTTCGGGCTTCTGACGACCCGTAACGACTGTCAAAGAAAAAATTACAGCCGGGACCAATGGCTTAACGTGCTTTCCGAGGCACGGAGGAGTCTCGGTATGTAAAGATGGTCACCCATCCATGGACCAACCCCGGCAAGCGTAGCTTAACCTGATGGATAGACCCTTGCGGCTGTTAGTACTTAGCCACGAGCTCCTCTTTTGCTAAATAATAGTCTACAATTAAAGGGTCAGTAGAGTGATTGTAGTGCTCGTGGGCGGGTAGTTAATATACAACGTGTCTTGAATCCTCGTCAAATTTCAGGGTGTGATACAGAACATCAAACCGAACAATTTTCTCCATGGGACCAACATCATAATCGCGAAAAAATTTTCAACTGTCCCATAGAAAACTTCAATACTTACTCGACGCAAATGTGTGGGACGGCTGATTATTTTTTCGCGATTTCGATGTTGGTGCCATAGAAAAAGTTGTTCGGTTTGATGTTCTATAGTATAAACCATCAAACCGAACAAGTGTTGTATAGGCTCTATACCAGTGTGGTATAGACGCACCCTTAAATTTGACGAGGTTGCAAAACGACACGTTGTATATTATGCACCAACAGGTTTCTTATTACTGTCAATTCTTACATAGCCAAAGCATGTGAACGAAGCTATAATGTAGTGTAAAAGAGTCATAGAAACATAATGGGTTGTTTTTAGCGCCAGAGAATGTTGGTACCGATCGTACGGAGGCATGTCACTATCATAAAAAATATTTGATTGTCAAAAATGTCACTTAGGAAACGCCTTGCTCTCATAAAACATACGAACTTGCTATAATACCACGAGCTAAAACAAATAAAAATTAAAAAATCAAAAAAATCTAAATGGCGTTCAAAGGATGCAAAAGGCGCGCAATTACACAGATGAAAGAGTTTCTAGGAGATATTTACGTTAATAATATTCTTTGCACAATTTATTTAGATGAAACCTTTATCATAAATTAATAAGAACGCTTTGAAAATGCAATTTCTGCTCCATCAGGCGGAAACACTTTAATTAATCCCTTTGAAGGAAAATGCGAAATGTTCTAGGAATTGTTGTTGACGAATAGTTCATTCAATGTTCAATTCAAACTGTTCCTTCTTGAGTCGTATTGCTAGTATAGTGTGAATAAATCTGCTATTATAATATGAATAATTCCGGTAATGATTAATACGTAGAAATCTTAACTATATAATTACCATTTGTTGTTTAATTAGTTGTGAGGAAGCCAGAATTATATCAAGCGTATTTTTAAGGATTTACAAAAACTCGTTCACGTACTACGACGTAGCAGCTTATGATCTCTTTGATGCTCGCAAGCTAACAAAGGAGCTTATTATGGTCCCTACTGACATTCGCAAGTTACGACGTAGCAGTTTAAGATCTACTAATATTCGCAAGTTACGACGTACCAGTTTAGGATCTACTAATATGCGCAAGCTACCACGTAGCAGTTTATAATCTACTGATTTTTGTAAGCTACGGCGTAGCAGCTTAGCATCTACTGATATTTGCAAGCTACGACGTAGCAGTTTATGATCTACTGATTTTTGCAAGCTACGACGTTGCAGCTTATGATCTACTGATTTTTGCAAGCTACGACGTAGCAGCTTATGATCTACTGATTTTTGCAAGCTACGACGTAGCAGTTTATGATCTACTGATATTTGCAAGCTACGACGTAGCAGTTTATGATCTACTGATTTTTGCAAGCTACGATGTTGCAGCTTATGATCTACTGATTTTTGCAAGCTACGACGTAGCAGCTTATGATCTACTGATTTTTTCAAGCTACGACGTAGCTGTTTATGATCTACTGATTTTTGCAAGCTACGACTTAGCAGCATATGATATCTAATGTACTGATTCTCGTGTTCTGTTCGTGTTGTGTTGTGTTCTGTTTCTCGTGTGATTTTTACGGATGTTCGCAAGCTATACGCAGCATGGTCCCTAGGTACTGATCCTCTCATGCTACTGGTTAGCAGCTTATAATCTACTGATTTTTGAAATCTACGACTTAAATAAGCAACATTAGAAGCCAAAAAATACAACCCTACCCTACCCTACGCTATAAATGTTTGTACCGTCATCAAGAAACCCATTAAATTAAGTAATGGCCGTAACAATATTTGAGAAACGTAATCTTCAATTAGAGCAATGGTGACGGGGCCTCAAGTTAGATCCGAGCGACTTAAAAATACATTCACTTAGATCGGGTCACTTGTTATCTCCTCCCTTAAGTTGAGGATTACGGACGGATTTGCAGACGCAATTTATCTTAGTTTTAAAAAGAATTTTCCAATACACCTTTGGAAGTTAAGGACAAACAAGCGAAAGATTGGTGTGCAAATGTGGTTTTAATTTGTGTTCATGCATGAGGTAAAAAAGTGGTTTTACTAAAAGGTGTTTTAGTATTTTTAACTAAGTTAGAGGGAATAACAGTTATATTTAAAAACTAGCTGTGCCCGCGACTTCGTCCGCGTGGAATATTGACTTTTCGGGCAGCATATTTTGAATCACGATCAGCAGTGAGACGTATTTCTCGTTCTTCCTGTGTTTCCTGAGACCGAGCATTTGCTGTCCAAACCCTCTGAGAACTCAGACGAATTTCCCTATCAGTGAAAGTCTCAGACTCACGCGAAAGTGCATGAGCTTCACGATCGGCAGTGAGACGTATTTCTCGTTCTTCCTGTGTTTCCTGAGACCGAGCATTTGTTGTCCGAACCCTCTGAGAACTCAGACGAATTTCCCTATCAGTGAAAGTCTCAGACTCACGCGATAGTGCATGAGCTTCAAGATCGGCAGTGAGACTTATTTCTCGTTCTTCCTGTGTTTCCTGAGACCGAGCATTTGCTGTCCGAACCCTCTGAGGACTCAGACGAATTTCCCTATCAGTGAAAGTCTCAGACTCACGCGATAGTGCATGAGCTTCACGAACGGCAGTGAGACGTATTTCTCGTACTTCCTGTGTTTCCTGAGACCGAGCATTTGCTGTCCAAACCCTCTGAGAACTCAGACGAATTTCCCTATCAGTGAAAGTCTCAGACTCACGCGATAGTGCATGAGCTTCACGATCGGCAGTGAGACGTATTTCTCGTTCTTCCTGTGTTTCCTGAGACCGAGCATTTGCTGTCCGAACCCTCTGAGAACTCAGACGAATTTCCCTATCAGTGAAAGTCTGAGACTCACGCGATAGTGCATGAGCTTCACGATCGGCAGTGAGACGTATTTCCCGTTCGTCCTGTGTCTCCTGGGATCGAGCATTTGTTGTCCGTACTCTCTGGGAGCTCAGGCGGGTTTCCCTGTCAGCATTAGTCTCAGACTCACGCGATAGCGCGTGAGCTTTGCGATCGACAGATAAACGTGCCTGTCGTTGTTCCCCGTTTTCCCTATTTCGAGTTGTCATCATTCGAGAACGATTTGAACTCAGTCGAGACTCTCGCTGAGTCGAAGTTTCTGCAGCACGAAACCTAGCCTGATGTTCCCGAGTTGCAGAGAGCCTTGCCTCAAAACCTTCCTCAGATTCCTGTGATCGAACTAATCTCATCCTTTTAGCATTTCTGCTACATTGGGAGAGGTTGGATCTTCTTCGAGGCATTCTTACAATAAAATAGTACTTACTACTAAACACTCAGTTATTTAGTAAACACGTACTATCGTAAACAATTAAATTTTAAATACTTACACATTATTACACAGTCTAAAATTATCACAGTTTAAGTAATAAGTGTTAAGACGTGTAAACCAAACGTACTAACTTTATAAAACAAAAGAATTGCTAGAAAAATTTATTACTAACCTGAGCTAATGATCTTATACTTAATAAAGAAAACCAAGAAAAGAAATGCCTAACCCAAATACTTATAATATTTATATACAAACCCTAAATACAAATTAAGATAAGTATACCAAAATCAAGGAAAGAAATGCCTAACCTGTAACAAACACTTACAATATTTATTTACAAAATTTTAAAGAAAATTAAGAAAAGGAACCTAACCTACAAACCCTAAAATAAAAATAAATGAAATATGCAAATCGAATGCAACTATTCACCTATACTCTCCAGAATACGTGCGTTCGCTACGAATAACTGAATCCATATGGCAGCGGTGCGGTTTTTTGTTTTTTTTTGGAATGGCATCTCGTAGTGTGACCATGAGAGGTCTCGACTACTTAACCGGTCTTTCCTGTGGGTGCCTTTAAGCGAGCTCAAAAGCCTCCAGCCAGGGGCATAATATACTAACTAAACTTATAAACTAAACGACTGCGCACTAAGGGCACCCCCTGTGGGGTACGGACCTCGGCTTAGGGAGTCGTTGTCATTGACAATAGATAAACAAAGTAATAGGCTAGATCAAGTTAGGGGAATTATTATCATCAGGGGAGTTTAAAGCTACAAGCTCAGCTACGCCACCAGCTGGCTCGATTAAACCGATCAAGAGACATGAATTTACATTTACATTTACGTTAGATGGTCTTAAACGCGGTGGGCCTCGGCGGCGAGGCCGGAATGTAGATTTGTGTTTGTGTTTATAGACGGTGCTAGTTTCCCTACTACTTTCCTGGAGGAGGGTGATAGGGTTATCGGGTTCAGTGAGGGCATGTCGCAGACGGCGGATACCACTGATTCTACTGGGGACATAGCTAGCGGACTCGACAACCAAGGGGTTGCGATGTTTCACGGCGGAATCAAAGAAACGCTTGCAAAGGCGTTTCAAGTACTGACGGATGGTCGGGACTTTAAGATCTAAGTGAAGGGCAGCGGCGCGGCTCTCAGCGCGCTTTATATAGCCACGGACGCGCCGGCGCGAGGCGTGTACGTACTCTGATAGAATACCTTAACAAATGTTCGCCGTGATTCTTTAAATTGACATAACTTTTTTATTTATGAACCGATTGACATGAAATAAACACTAAATGTTAAGTGAAGCTTACTACAATATATTAATGAAAACCGCATCTAAATCGAATAAGCCGTTTCTGATATTAGCGAGCACAAACACACAGACAAACACACAAACCGACAAACATAAACAGACAAAAAAAAATTAATTACAATCTCGGGTTCGGCATCGATATAATAACAACCCCTGCTACTTTTTTTTATATATTTCCATTGTACAGACACCACTTTTCTACAATTTTATTATACAGTATGGGGACCGCTTATATGCAATAATTTCTAGGACACACTTGGTATCGCCTTTTCTGACGATATACAAAAAATGAACGAAATCGGTCCAGTAATTAGGTCAAAAAGTAGAGTTTTCATTTTGAACAAATTTAAACACTCTGTAGAATTGTATCACTAGGTCAATGATTCAATGAACCCTTTAAAATGCGACGTTGCCACTCTGCAAACTATCACGACGCTGTTACGTACCTATTCTACTTATTTGCCGAAATGTAAAATCGGTACACCTGCACGACAGGCTGGAATTTAATGTAAAAAAAAATTATTCAACGTTTGAGTGCGTGCGCAAAACTAAGCGTGTACGGGAGACGCAGCCGCGGACCGCGCCGCCCGACGACACCCACATTCGATTAATACTGTGACGGTACGGCCCACTACCTCTCACACTTCTCACAGACACAAGACCACTACAGACTGACTATGAAATTTAATGTTAATGTGGTTTTTTTTCGGTATACTAGTACTTGGAATTTCCTATTGAACAACTTCCTTGGCCTGCCATGGTCGAAACTTTGTTTTGTTTTCACAAACATAATCCATCACTGGGACGCGCCAACATTTCCTGCGGGTGTACATCGGCAGCGGTGTCTTTTGGCGGCTTCTTTACACAGAGCGGCACAAGCCACGCGGCTTTCTTCAAAGGCGATTCCGCGAAATAATATTGCGGGGGGCGCGCGGGTGCGGGGTGCGCTCGCGCCACGTAGGGAAGCACACCCGTTATCGACTATTAGCTTCTGTTAAAAGGAATTAAGATAGATAATCATAAAAGCTGTTTAGCTTTAAATACTTAGGTGGTGCTATGGTGTTTTAAGAATTATTGTCATAATACTAAAAACCACTATGCCCTGAGTATTTAAAGCTAAACAGCATTTTTGTTTATGTGTGTTCTTATTAAATATTATTAAGTAGATTTAGAGATAAAATGCATAAAGTAAACAACAACAATTTATGAATTGTTTTCGCATGTTACATAGTTAGTTACAGACCGGCTCCCGGTGGATCGACAGACCCGATTGATACTCAGGATTACTCAGGAAGTCACCAACTTAACGGTAGTTTCGTAAACTGTTCAATCGTATTTTTAATGTCCAATTAATATTTTTAATTGTTAAAAATAAATATTTGAATTACACAAAGATACTTGTTTTCTAATGCCTTGTTTCGGTAGAAAGTAATTATGTGTAAAAAGTTATCGATAAGCGTTAATTACGATAATTGCACCATGTGCCCTACATTATAATATTTTTTCGCCATCTTGGAAGTTGCGTTCCGCTTTGTCAGTTCACCGATAGTCTTCCGGGATAGTGTGTGTTTCGCAGAGATTTCGTCTACTTTCGCGCATTGCTTCAAAACGTGATTAGCAAATACCAGTAAATTTAGTGCTTAGTTAGTTTAATTTTTTATCAGTGGAATGGACACTTATTAGTTTATTAGTTATTTGACTCTGTATGTGTGTAAATTGTGTTTTTAAGTTTTTTGTATACATTTTTTAAGGTGAAATTGACACTTGACTTTTGTGTTCGCGTGTGTCTTTTTAACAAAATGCCAAGACAACAGCATTTTTCACGCAACTCGCGTCTGCCCTACTAGTGTCCGGACAATCCTGGGAGCTGTCCAAAGATCAGGGAAAATCAGCACATGAAGGAGTTGCTCCGCGTCACGTTCCATCCTCTTTTGAACACCGAGTCTTAGAACATTTCGAGCAGAACCCTTTGACAAATTAAAAACCATGGCTCTGGATCCTGAACGAAATTTGCTGAGCAGGCTTCGGGATAACATTGTGCGGCGATGTACCTAACTTGTGCATTCAAAAACGTGTTCACTTTGGTGGACACTTTGAAAATGAGAAAATTTAAGTTTATTCTTTTTGGAACTAATGTGTAATATTGAAGTATTTAGTTCAGTTCAGTTATCGCGAAATAAACACGTGGCGGTACAAATGAACTTAGTGGATTTTATTTTCATCGCACATTGTCAAACGAATCAAAGTGCCGGCGCCGACAAAAAAGCCGCCATGCCGCCCGCGTGCACCGTTGCCACTCTTCGCTCCTGGGGTCAAGGTACGTTGTCTAAACAGAGTGTTTACTTTAAGTGACTTTATTTTGATATTTATTTTGTTTGAAAATTTAACTTTTTTAATTTTCGGTTTTTTATTTATTATTTAATTTTTCTATACTTCTATGGAGTAATATTACTTGAGCTTTCAATGATTGCCAAGATGTCAATTCCATACTGTATGTATAGATAATGTTTAGTCGACCGCACGACGGTGGTAACACTTTGACCTTGAGGTGACCTTGCGTCGTACTACGCAAGGTCAACTTAATGGTTTTAATAGAATGAGAGGCCAGCTTATACTGGTATTTTTACCACTGACTTACGGATTACTGTACAATCCAATGAGCGACAGTAATATTGTATAATATCTATGTATTTATTCTTATATTTTATAGTTATTTTCTTGTTATCTATCCTTTATGTTGCACCTGCCATGTCTTCTCTCTGTACCACCCTAAGGTTGACTGGTAGAAAATGCCTCAGGCATTAAGTCCGCCTTTGTACGGTATTTTTTTTACTTGTGCATAAAGTTTTAATAAATAAATAAATATTGCTTCTCGATCTTTTAGAATTTGGCTATACAATTCCCTAGGCCAATAATACCCAAAGTGGTCTATGTCGACCGCCAGGGGTCGACGAAGACCTATACGGGGTCCATGAGAGTGAAAAAATAATTGGGGGTCCACGATAGTGGATCTCATATAAGAAATCGAGTCGTGACTTTCATTTTGTCTTTCCATCAATAAAACAAGCCACATACAAAGAATATGATTTTTTTTTAATTTTTACCAGAAAACGTAATAAACAGTCCGACGGGCGACGACGATACTATTGAAGGTACTGTCGTAGGTTTTGTAAATAAACAAATTTTCGCAATATTGTAAAGTAGCGAATTAGTAGTACACCATAGTAAATTGTGTAAGTTAGTAGGATATTATTCGCTTTGTGGTCGCAATACACTTTGAACTAGTAGAAACTTGTACATAATTAATTAATGTACAACGACCAGTTTATATTCTTTTACAAATTAAAGTGAATCAATGTAAGTTTCTTACTAAAAAGCATGTATTTTTTTCTTAGTGATTTTATGTATTAGGTACACAACAACACACAACATTCAACAACATTCTATACAATATTTTATTTTTGTTGTTTTATTTGAATTTCATTAATAAATGTATAAAACTTAATGTGTGTATTTTTTTCGCTCTACACCTCACTAAAATTAGAAAAGTCAAACACATATTTGAAGTTGATGTTTTGCAAAAATGTTTGTGTGTCATTTGGGGGTTTGCCATAATCACCGCGACTGCCATAATTACTGTTGAACGAAGTTATTTTCAAGACTACATTTGTAAACATTTTTAATACACTTTCTCGAATACTGGTTCATATCGCTCTACGATTAGGTTTTCATTTTCCAACACGTGTGCGAGAATAAAAATTGCCACAGATAACTTATACCTATACTTAGTCCAAATTGGTTCAATGCCTCTATTCACACCGTCTCTATTCGGAGGTGAATGTTTTTTTTTAATCTCGGCAAAGAGATTCTTTACGGCGTTAATATTTTTTGAATATTTAAATAATGTTTATAAATAGAATGTCATCAAAGACCATGATTATTACAATAAAAAAAAAACGTTTATGAACAAATTAACATTTGTTTGTGTTCTAAACTCAAAAATATTAGAATTTTCTATTTTTCATATTAGGCTGTTTATCGGCTTTATACCTTTGCTTCTCCTTCAACCTGGCGAAAGTAAAGCGCGGAAAAAAAAAGAAAATTTAAATCTTAGTTTCATAATAATTCATGACAAAAATATGTTTCGTTATTTTATTTTATTTCTTCAAAAGTGTATTGAAAAACGTCGTTTGATACACGTGGACATTTGTTATTGCAGTTCTCGGCTCAAAAACAACCTCGCCTACGGCTCGGGTATTCCGCCTCGAATGTAATAACAAAAATTCTCCACTTGTATCAAAATCAAATTCCTAGTCTTAAATTGGAACAGATTACGTTTCTCCTTTTCTTTATTTTAGTGACGTTTAAATGCTAAATAACATTACATCACATTATAATGTTACATTCTATAACATCACAATGTTTTGGAAAATTATGAAGACTAAAACTACAAAATTAATTCTACAATGTTACTCCGACATTCACCTTTAGTTAACAATTGGTACCACCTGGGCCTCCGCACAATATAATACCTAATCTAAACGATGCTATAAACTTATGAAATCATGTGCCAGTTGTTAGTATACCCACAGAATAATAATGTTACAGTAGTTTATCTTCCTAGAAAGCTTCCGAAACGACGCGCTTCGCAATCTCAGTATATACCAGCACGCGTAGCATGACCACCACATAAAGGGATTTTGTCGACGGAAGAATAGACAAAAATTACGTTTCCGAGTAGAGAGTAAGACGGCAACAAAGTAGAAAGAGTCAACTGCACTTTTTACATAATTCGACTCTTATTTCGATTCTTTGTTTTATGATTGTTGTTTTGTTTTATGAGATTTTATTATATGATTTTTTTTCTGTTTAGTTCTCAATTTTTACTAAATAAGTAAATAATTTTTACTAAGTCACGTATTTATAGACAACTACACAAATTTTTCACAAAGTGACGAACATCCGTACTTACTTACCGTACCGAAATAAACTATATTGCAGTAAAGTTGGCCTTAACCATTTCCTTGGTAATGCTCTAATAACTAAGGGCTGATTGTTCAATAGTCAGATAATTTTTATCTTAGGAATAAATACGGCGGTTTGACAGCTTTTGTATAGAAAATATGTCAAACTGTCACATTTATTCTACAAATAAAAGTTATTTACCTATTGAAAATCAGCCCAAATGATAAAAAATAGAAGAAGATATCTTTGTTCTTCTATTAATCATTACAGTTTTGCGTTCAAAACGCACTCCGGTAAAATCATGATTTTGTAGATAACCATAAATACTTTGCGGCCGTCGAGTAGAAAGTTTTCTACTGTCTTTAGCATGGCGATAACAAAGTCAAATTGTCTACCCTAGACAATTGTCAGTTGTCAGTGTGATTTTGACAGTTTGAATAGAAAACTTTCTTCCGAAATAGCCTACGTAAAAAAGGAAAGACAAAAGCACAGATTGTGGAAGGATTTCTACGGTGCGATGTCAAAAATGAAGAAACGAAATGTCACTTTGTATAGAAACCGATGTGTCTATTCTTTGTCGTTGATTCGTGGCCATAATATGCTACGCGTGCAGTACGCAACAGTTCGAGTGCGCAGCAGTTACGCACGGACGGACGCTTATTTAAGTAGCTACCGTGCGGCCGTAGGTAATTAATTCAAGGTCACTGCCCAAATAAACTACTGTAGCTTTATTATTCTGTGGTATACCTTTATCTATAGGCTGAAATACTTAGGTAGGTACGCTAGTTTAACAGACGTCCGAAAAGGTTTCGTTGCTGATTGACCATTATTTTTCTTTAGCCGACTCAAACTACGTACTTTCCTTAGATCATTTTTGATAGAGGGGCTCGTGGAGCCGTGGCTAAGTGATAACTGCAGCATGGATCGATCAAAGGTTAAGCTACGCTAGCCGCGGTCGATTCGTGGATGGGTGACCATCCATGACATATCGAAACCCTTCGTGCTTCATAAAGCACGTTAAGCCGTTGGCCCCGGGCGTCATTCGTAGATTTTTGACAGCCGTTACTGGTAATTAGAAGCCCATAACTCCGACCACAAGTCTCACCAAGGGATATCGTGTTAATCAGAACTGGGTTGCGGAGATCAGATAGGCATTCGCTCCATGTAAAAATACTGGTATTCAGCTGCATCCGGTTAGACTGGAAGCTGACCTCAACATAGTTGGGAAAAGCCTAGTCAGATTGATTGGTAATTTTAAGTAAATAGCGTTTTGGTACATTCCTATTTGCAGTCACCAGTTTAGGACTTCTCTGGAGGACTCTCGCAATTGTATGATGTGCCATGTGACTGACGAGTATTGTCACTTATTATTTTAGCCCTTACCAACCGACTCTGGCAGTTTTAGCAGTAGTTAGCCGGCTAACTAGAAATAACAGAACACCATTCGCCCTTATCCCAATTTACTTGGGGTCGGCGCAACTTGTTTTTCTTCCATACTTCTCTAATAGTCGTCATCTCAGTAGTCAATCACTTTCTCCATCCATCGTTTCTTTGGTCATCCCCTTCTCGTATAGTCTTCCACTCAAAACTTTCCTGACGATATTTTACTCATTCCAGAACAGAACATTATATCGCAGAATATTTCAAGTATACATATTATTTATTTATTTATTTATTTATTTATTTATTTATTTATGTCAGACACAATGATCCATAGTTATGTTAGTACAGGTACCTACTTAAAAATTATGTTAGTAACAACAGAATAAAATACACGCCACATTAATACTATTATAACTAAAATTGAATTACTTATAATCAAATTGTAAAATAATCTTAATAAAATCACAAAAAATATTTAAAACACATACGTACATTACACATTTAAAATAATATCAATTTAATCAAGAAATTCATAATATTAAAAATAAAAATAATAATTAAATGGAAATATAATTAAACAATAATCATTTAATAAATGGTGACGAACTGGCATGCAGGTGCATCCACCTCTCCAACAGCACCGAGTCCCACCGCTCGGACAATACACTCAGGATACTGTTAGTGCTGCATCAGAAGCGACTTAGCAGCGAGGCGCTCCGTTTCCTAATGATAGCATAAAAGCCATCAGTTTGCGCCTGCGCGAACATTGTTGAAGCGCTGCAAAACCACGGCAGCCCTAGCAGCACCCTAAACGCAATGTTGTACTGTACGCGTAAGGCACTGTATACTCGCTGCACATAGTTGGCCCATAGGCTGCACGTATAAAAAGACTGACAATAGGCTTTAAATAAGGCCACCTTTACTTGCTCAGTACAGCGTGCAAACCTACGTGCCAACATGTTACAGCGAACCGACAGCGCCCCACGTTCCCGCTCGATGTCCTCATTGTCAGACAAGTTATCTGGGACCCAGTGGCCCAGGTACTTAAAATGGTTAACCCTATTCAGACTGGCACCGCAAAGGGTGATCGGAGGTATAAAAGAGTAACATTTGGTACCAGCTTTGAAAATCATGTACTCACTCTTTTTAGGGTTGTACCTGAGCCCATGAGCCCCAGCGTATGTCTCACAAATGCGCAGGAGTTTTCGTCATATTATGTCATCTGATGAAAATTTAAAGAGTCAATCGTACTTTTTATCGTTTCATCATAAATATTTTGTGTGACATTTTATACACAGCCAAAAAAATATGAAAATACTGGAGTTTTTATCCTTGAAATATCTCAAAATAAACGACTAGGAGACTTAAGTGAGATATATTGCTACCATTAGTTGATCAAATATTTCGAGAAACATAAATCCATGCGTTTTACGTGATATGATTTAAGTATCGGCAAATAAATTTAAATTGGTATTCCACTTGGATGGTCTTCATTACTCGTACCTATGTATGTTTGTTATGTAAAAATTTTCAGCAAAAATTTTTCTTTTTGTAAATAAAATTGTTAATTATATTTTGAAGGAAAAAGGTTTTGGGGTGCCGATGCCGTAATTATAAGTAAATACCTAATTAAATAAACATTTTGATTCTAAAAAAAATATTTTATTCCGCTGGCCTTGGTAGGTATAGTCAGCAACAAAAGTCGATTAACACTTGCAGTTTTTTAATCTTACCTATTAAGCGAAATATTTAATTAAAATCGGAACAGAAGTACTTAAAATTTTAAGAACATTAACTCTAACAGTAAAACCAAAAAAAGCAGTTTATCGAATCAAAATTTTGTATTAATTTAGATGACGTCAAAAAGTAGCAGTGTTAACCGACTTCTATTGCTGACCGTACCTCAAGTCAGAGAAGGCTTTTAACAAAAATCCGGTTCAGCTCACATTCCCTAGCCCGGTTACAGGAATCTACCAATGGCTACCAATCTAACAGTTAAGACGCGAACGTCTACGAAAAGTAATAAATTCCAAAATAACATTCTATTTTAAGATAATCGCTGCGAAATTGTTAAAGTAAAATTAGGTCAAGGCATTGTTCTACCACTGCCAAAGAAGCGAGAACTTTGCGGTACGGGTATCAGACAAATCTTTTAGGAATCGCAAGGGTTAAACCGGTTAAGGTCTTTAGAGGTTTCAACTTAAATAGAATTGAACCTATTGTGAATTTATTCATCCTTATAATTGATTTGTTGAAAACTCCAATTAACCTTTGAAGTCCAATTTTGCCTCTTTGTAAATCCTGTGCCTTAGCAATATTTGAAGGTCCGTGTTACATGTATTTGAGTTCCTTTACATTTGCCTTCTAGGAAGAGAACTAAATGTCAGGATAAGACAGCAACCCAAAAAAAACATAAAATTCTTTCAAAGAATTCCGACTGATCTTGTCTATAAATAATATAGGTAAGTACCTACTAAGATATAATAAATTATGCCCGGGTGATACCTGTTTTTTTTTCGATAACACTGTATTAAATTACTTTTACTTCTCGTCATCAATCACTCTCGATATCTTGGCAGGAACCATGAGGTTTTTTTTTTAATGCCTAACGGTGGCTTAGGTAAACATATCGAATTTTAAGCTTTTAGACACGTTTTTAGCGTGTAGTATAAATTACAACGTAAACAACGTATATCTGTACTGTATTCGGGAAAATTCAAACCTCGTTATTTCACCGGCGCTAAAGCTATGGTTTACTTGAAGAGCGGTGGCCGTTTTATTATAACGGCCAACAGTATTTGGTCAGCCTTTATTGTATGACTGTTCACGAAACTAAAGTTTCAGGGCACGCTAGTCGCTCATTCTTCCATACAAACATACATACAACATTCGTTACGTTAGCAAACATATATTCGTCTGTTTGATGGTGTACGTTCAAAACTAAAAATTATTTCAATTTGTCTCTTCATTATTACAGGGCTAGGCTGTATGGAAGCAGAATCGGAAAAAAAATATTGGCTTGGAAGATATGAGCGTCGAAACTTCCATATCTTAACACTAATTTTAACGCATTTTTTGGTGTAAATAAATAGCTCCCGGAGTATGAAAATGGCAAAATTGTTTCTGTACAGGGATATATCATTTATTCGAGAATTGACACGGATATCGAATAACTTCATTTTGAATAAATACATCTCGTAGTTTTTTTATGATATCTATACGCCCAAAGGTCTGTTCATGAAATTTTGCGCGCTCGTTTTCGTTATAAATCATCGTCTATTTCATTAAATACATAAAACTAAATAAATAAATACTAAATAAATTAAACTAAATAAAGTAACTAAATAGCATGCACATTAGCCACCCCACCAACGAGTTCGAGCCGCCGACTAGTGGCTCCTAGCCCGCGAACTTCGAATTTTTTTACGATTTTTGCAATTTGTAGCTCGGTATCTAGATGTACGAGTATGTTAATTAAAGTGTGATTAGTGACCATAACAAATACGTATTTACAGATTTATAATCGTTAGAATCAGGAATACAACTCCATAAGTTAGTCAATCAATCCGCCTAGCCTTTTCCCAACTATGTTGGGGTCGATTTCCAGTCTAACCGGATGCAGCTGAATACCAGTATTTTACATGGAGCGACTGCCCATCTGACCTCCACAACCCAGTAACTGGGTAATACAATACCTCTTGGTAAGACTGGTTGTCAGACTTTCGGGCTTCTGACGACCCGTAACGACTGTTAAAGATCCACGAATGACAGCCGGCGGGACCAACGGCTTAACGTACTTTCCGAAGCACGGAGGAGTCTCGGTATGTAAAGATGGTCACCCAACCACGGACCAACCCCGGCAAGCGTAGCTTAACCTGATGGATCGAACCGTGCGGCTGTTATTACTTAGCCACGAGCTCCTCAACTCCTTAAGTTAGTATAATCCCCAAATGTCAAGATTTCATGAAATAGTCATTCATTAGGATTAAGTGAACTTAAAGAGTTGACTGATTGATGATTTTAGTGATTATAATTCTATAAATACAGATCGGTTACGGTCGCGAATCATATTCAAATCAACAAACAACCTGATACTGACCTGCAACTTGCAAAAAAACGTAACAAAATTTGAATTTCGCGGGCTACCCTGGCGCTTTCGCCTTAAGCAATAATACCAACAACCATAGGTACCAAAGGTATAAGTAGTTGGCCGGACTTTGTGTCGATGATAATACTATGAAGCAGGCCTAGTGTAGTATGGAGTGGCAACAGAATGAGATGCCAGCTTATACTGGTTGGTTGTGTTACCACTGAACGTGCGGGCTACTGTACATTCTTAGGTACTTACGTAGGTAGGTCTCTGAAGCAATTCATGACGATCCATTTGCTAAGCGCTCTTATTACAGCTAGGATTGGTCTAACGACAGTTTCCTCGTATTCAAGTTTTCTATCAGACCCGTCTACTTTCAGAAACGATCAGACACGAACTAGTATCATGAAAATTCAAGTCACGTGTTTTTTCTTTAGGGATTAACTGCGTTCCAAACAGTTTTAACCTCTACAAAGTTGGCAATCTCTGGTTGCGTGTTGGGTTTAAAAGTTGGCTGGGTAAAGGCTTTCGCAATGGTCTGGAAACAACACAATTTTATTTCTACAGTCAGGTATTCTATATCCTATTCTATACTATTAAATGAGCAATATTTGTATACAACATTATTTTTAGTATATGCGAAACCTGAATATAGTTTGTTCAGAATAAATAACTGAATCGATTCCAATCATTTTTATACCGTGTTATATTTTGTCCCAAAAATCTTTAAAAAAGGTTACAATATGGACATCGCGCGACGAACACATGTCACTGCAGGTCATAGCGGCATTAAGCACGGGCGCACAGCGGGCGTCGCGTGGTGATCATGTTTTTGTACGGACAACCAAGTAACATAACAAGCTTATAACTTTGTGATTTTTCATGATACTGTTTTGAAATTTTGTACATAGATTACTTACATAAAACTACTAGACACGTGTTTCGGGTTTCGCATATACTAAATCTGATGTTGTATATATACTCGTATATATTTGTAATCACGGCTCTAACGATTTCGATGAAACTTTCAATGTAGGCGTTTACGGTTTTACGGTGGCGAAAAATCGATCTAGCTTAGTCTTATGTCTGGGAAAATTAAAAAAAATATATAATATAGTTTTCTCTATTTTCATGCGAGCAGGGCTCGGATAACTAGGTACTATCGATAATATACTCGTAGTAAGTAAGTAGGTAGGTAGTCAAGGTCAAACATTTTGCCAACGTTATTAAATTGAAAAGGTGTACTTAATTTAAAGTGTTTTCATTTATCCAAAAAATCTTCTCGTTTAGTTTCGAAACATTGATAATGTGATTTAAATATTAAGTCAAGCTGGTAAGTTTAACTAGTTAAGTACCTACCTACAAAGTAAATCAGTCCCTCAACGTTTCAACAATAATATTTGCTTTCGTTTTAAAATCCACTAAAACGTTTAAAGAGTTTGTTAGACTTTCGTACCTATTGCCTAATTAAAATATTAGAAGATTTAAGTGGCTTTTAAAACTTAACTTGATTAAATTATAAAACTTGTCAGTGTTTCGAAGTAAAATTAATTAGAACTAACTTCGTTCTAAAGTATAACTTTCAGTTTAAAGTCAACTTCATAATATGCAACAAAACTTAATTTGAAAATTAATTTACCCTTTTCTCACAAAGTACATAAATAAATAATAAACCTACCTTTGCTCATGTAGGAGGTGGATAGGTATACCTAATTGCCTCCCTGAAACCCCAATCACTCGTGACTTGATTAGAAAATTAATTAGTTGAGCACACTAATTAATGCACTAAACACACTGCGGTCATAACAAAACATTGGCTATAAACTAAACAGGCCTCTAACCTCATCAGTCTTGCTGCAGTACAAAAATACCTTCACTCTGTGTTTATGTATCCATACCATTAATATTGATAATTTCCTCCAACTTTCACTGAAGCTTTGAAGTGGGTAGTTTGGCTATAAGTTATCTACCTATCGGCTGAACTTGCAGACTCTCACGATCTTGCAGAGTTGTAGCCACCATTTCATTTCGCTAGGCTGATCTCAATAACTTAGTCCAACTACTTGGTCGTAGTTCGCCTCTAAATCATTCTCTGATTACATGTACCTAGTACCTAATCTATAACGTTGATAGATCTATTAGGACATAAGACTGTATCTAGAATCAAAGCCCGGCTTTCAATGTATGTATACGACTATCCATCTTTTGTAATGTATTAGATGTGGCTGTAATGGCCATTTTGGGTCGAATAGGTTGGTTTGGAAGTAAGATTGATTCACAGTTTTAGAGATTTAGATATTGGCACAGTATACTAAAGTAAACAATATTACATCTTCATACAAAACGGCCGAAACGACGCGACGCGCTTCGATATCTCAGAATATACCAGTAAGCAAAAGTTCGAGCGCGCGGCAGTTACGCGACGCATGTTTATCTACCGAGCGGCCGTAGGTAATTAATTCAAGGTCATTGCCCAGAGACTACTGTAGCTCTATTATTCTGTGATAACGGCAAGACAAGACATGACATTTTGCTGAAGAATTTGCCACGTGCTTTGATGACGATAAAAACCTAATCAAGAATTTCATTAAACATAGAATGACCAGTAAGAGGAGCTCGTGGCTAAGTAATAACAGCCGCACGGGTCGATCCATCAGGTTAAGCTACGCTTGCCGGGGTTAGTCCGTGGATGGGTGACCATCTTTACATACCGAGACTCCTCCGTGCCTCGGAAAGCACGTTAAGCCGTTGGTCCCTGCTGTCATTCGTGGATCTTTGACAGTCGTTACGGGTCGTCAGAAGCCCGAAAGTCTGACAATCAGTCTTACCAAGGGGTATCGTATTACCCCATAGATATAAATATTTCTATGTATTACCCAGTTAATGGATTGTAGAGGTCAGACAGGCAGTCGCTCCATGTAAAAAATAATGGTATTCAGCTGCATCCGGTTAGACTGGAAGCCGACCCCAACATAGTTGGGAAAAGGCTAGGCAGATTGATTGATAGAATGACTAGTAATTGATTACCAATAACCGTTTAATTTACCAGGTTTTTTTTTGTCTACGACCCTAATATCAAGCGAAATCATTTGTTATTCAACCAGCTATATTAATATTAAGACTCGTCGAAGTGAATGCCTCCGTCTCGTATGAATCCTCCGTTCAATTGATTGTTACAACTTCAGCGGAATTACAAGCAGCTGGCACGCTATTCATAACCAGAACACAATATGGAGATAGTTAATAAAAGATACCTACATCAGAATTTATTTTACTATAGAAAGATTTGATTTATTGTTTGTGAACGTTAATACGTGCCAAAAGCGAATATTGACCCAGCTAGTGGTTGGTAGATCAAATATTGTAATTCGTTCACGCAATCACACAAAAAGTCGGGCCGGCACGGATTCTATTAATTCCTAATACGTTAGGTATTATCGTGTATGCAGAGTCCTTTCCTCAACAATAGTTATTGACCCGTTGGTATACCCATTTTCTTTTATTCCTTAAGAATTCTATGGGGTATAAACCGTACACCTAAGTACCTACATATTTTTAATATTAGCCTTCCTTGTATTGTGTCAACGTCCTTCATTATTAAACATTTCTTACTTAAATAGGTACCTACGTACATATTTAATTAATAGGTATATAGAGCCATAGAGGACTCGGAAATTTTATAGGTCACATGAGTGATCATTTTAATTATCGTGTACAAGAAATGTTAGTAAGAATTACTTCCCACTTTTAATTTGTAGCAATTATTTTAAACCCAACTTTACCTACAGCAATTTTATTCATTTGTGCAGATGAACAGTTGTACGTGAACCCGTGTTGTCGCCTGCTAAGCTACTTGTACACACTCGACTCGTCCAACATTAAATTGTAACATTGTAACAGTTTAATGTTGAAATTCATCAAATGTTCAAATCAAATTACATTACGTAATATACTAGTAAAAGATACAATGAAAGCTCTAGCTTTCATTGTATCTTTTACGTGTAATGTAATTTATTTACGCATTCAGCACATGGCACGTCTGCCCTATAAAGTAGTGATAAAATAATTGTGTAGACATGGGTAGACATATTCAACAAACCCAATTTTCCATTCTAAACCAAAAAAACCAACACAAAATTCTGTCCACCCTGACAATAAGGTGAAAGATTCTATTTAAAAAAAAACCGGTCATTTGCGTGTCGGAACACGCAAAATGAAGGGTTCCGTAGTTGAAAAGAATTTATCCCAAAAACAAACAATCAACAATCTGCCTAGTCTTTTCCCAACTATGTTGGGGTCGGCTTCCAGTCTAACCGGATGCAGCTGAATACCAGTATTTTACATAGAGCGACTGCCTATCTGACCTCCACAACCCAGTAACTGGGTAACACGATACCCCTTGGTAAGACTGGTTGTCAGACTTTCGGGCTTCTGACAACCCGTAACGACTGTCAAAGATACACGAATGACAGCCGGGACCAACGGCTTAACGTGCTTTCCGAGGCACGGAGGAGTCTCGTTATGTAAAGATGGTCACCCATCCACGGACCAACCCCGGCAAGCGTAGCTTAACTGTTCTCCCATACAATAATATACGTCACGGTCAGTTTTCCAAATGCAAATTTAAGTTTGTAATCACAAAAAAAATATGTGATCAAAATAATTACTTAACCATTTCCGGAATTTTTCCTTTACTTGTGCTGTGAGACCTTGCTTCTAAATTGCTTACTTGCTGAATTTCATGATTCTAAGTTAACGGTAAGTAGCTACCCCATAATTAGGTTTTGATTTACTTGCAAGAGCTTGCGAGTATCAAAATATGTCGTCTAAATGGCCGTATGTTTTTATTGCGTTGACTTAGAAGCTTGATTTTTTAAAGCTCCAAGGGACTACGTGTTTGATATTAATTTCAACTTGATACCTCTATGCGTTCCTGAGAAAAAGGTCTTAACAGACTGACAGACAAACGGACAACGAAGTGATCCTATAGGTAAGGGTTTCGTTTTTTCCTTTTGAGGTTAACCCTAAAAATGTTATATACCTACAAGGGTGAATCAAAAAGTTTTTTGAAATCACTAAAATATTATTACTTATAAGAAAACTAAAACGCTTTTTTTAACTTTTCTCCATTGACTGTTTCTTCTTCCATATGTTTAGTATACCTACAACTGGGCAATTAAAAAAAAAATTGCACCCCTGGTTTTTGCCTTGTCCCTCGACTTTGTTCATTTATTGCTTTGTGATGAATGACTTCGTGTTCTTAAATCCATACTAATATTATAAATTCGAAAGTAACTCTGTTTGTCTGTCTGTTACCTTTTCACGCCTAAACCACTGAACCGATTTCGATAAAATTTGGCAAGGCCATAAGTAGATGGCATCCTGGAGAAGGAAATAGGCTACTTTTTGTCTCAAAACTAATCCTACAATAATCCTGATGTAGGGGATGAAAGTTTGTATGGGACACCCAGCATTTTTTAAGTTAGGGACATGAAAATTCAAATTTATGCTTTTGGTAGGAAACAAAGAAATGTGCTACAGCGTTTTTGAAAAATCACTCCCTAAGGGGCTAAAATAGAGGTTGATTTCAAAATTCACAAATAATATTAAAATTTTTGTGGATCTACCTATTTTTAAGTGACTACAGCTTTTGCTCGCGGCTTCGCTCGCGTTGATATCGGAAAATATCCCACGAGAACGTACTACCGGGAAATCCTTCCTTATTCCTTATCTACATTATAAAGGGAACTCTGTGCATAATTTCAGCTTTTTATATCCAAGGGTTTGGGCTGGGCGTTGATGAGTCAGTCAGTCAGTCAGGACTTCTCTTTTTATTTAGGTATCTAGATTTATGGGTTAGAAATGTTGTAATAGTTCGTATCTTGTAGTAAGTATAATTATTTTAGAAATTATTACAATTAACAACTTTTGACTGAGTGAAGTCCTGGCTGACCTGACTGACTCATCAACGCCCAGCCTAAACCCTTGAACCTAGAACGCTGAAATTTTGCACAGAGGTTCCCTTTACACCTAATGTAGACAAGGAATAAAAAAGGATTTCTCGGTAGCACGTTCACGTGGGATATTTTCCGACATCCACGCGGGCAAAGCCGCGGGCAAAAGCTAGTGTATATATAAATTGTCGTTTTGTTGTTACTTTACTAAATATAAAACTTACGAAGATTTTAAAATAATAAACACCATCGAATTTACCTGTCCTCTTCCCAACTGGCGTCAGAAAATCTTTGATTTCCAAAAATTTTCGTATACCTAATATGCGAGTGCTCTATTTATTTATTTATCTATTTATTTATTTTATTTGTTAAAAAAAAATAAAATACAGATCTTATGTTTGATTAACAGAGCGCTATGTTATGCCAGGAGGCGTACAAATATGGTTTGCAAATCTAGCATAATATTATAAATTAAAATCTATTAAAAATAATTGAAAAAAAAAGAAACATGCATAATTATGGTATTAAATTAGAAAAGTGTGGTTAAGTTAAGTGTGGTTGTGGAAAAGTGTGGTTAAAGTAGTGGTTTAGTAAATATAATTTGAATTCTTAAAAGTCCAATGCAGTTATAAGTAACAATATTTTTTTTTACATAGTACTCGTTAAACTGACGTCATGGTACGAAATGAAGACCAGCACCCTAATTGCGTAACACACTATCGATCGGAATTTGAATCATTTTGAAACAAATTGCTAATCCGTTGCTTCATATGTACGAAAAATGTATCTGCTTGACAACGTAAACAACGCAATGAATGTTGTTGAACTGTCAAAATAAAACCAACTCCGATTGATATTGTGTTACGCAATTAGGGTACTGTTCAGTTTAGGTCCTAAAATGGATCGCGTTAAGAGCTTGTGGTAGGCCTGCTGCTAATACATAATTGCCAAATGGTCAACGATTATCTACGGTTTATAAAATTGATTATTTAGTTGGTAACTATAATTCAATTCAATTCAATTTATTCAAGGTTTTAAAATTTCATGATAATAACAATGAATACATAATCCTAATATGTCAATAAAATACATGTGCCTGAACTAGGTAATCCTGTGTTTCAGACAATATGGGCAAGCTTAAACTATGTAAAATAATCACGAATGAATAGTTACAATTATAATTAACAGTAATGTATAGTCCGCAAACACAAAAAGTCATAATAAAAAACGGGATGAGTGGAACATTTTAATCGAAAGGGGCAAGATCCAAGGGGCGAGCGAAACCCACACCATAAATTGCAAACTAATTAGTTAATTAATACCTAATTAATAATAGGTCTTTACCTATGAAATTGCCGTTTTGTATGAAAAAATTTAAACGAATTTTTTTCATGCATTTTTTATTTGTATTAATCGAAGTAATCACTCATGCAATCAATGCATCTTTGCCAACGCAGTGGCAGTTTATTGATGCCCTTCTTAAAGAAATCAGCTGGACGGGAGGCAACAAATTCTTCAAAGGCATTTTGTACTGCCTCTCGGGTATTGAATTTTTTTCCCGCCAAGAAGTTATCCAAATTCTGGAAAAAGTAGTAGTCTGTAGGCGCAAGGTCTGGTGAGTAGGGCGGATGACGGAGAGCTTCCGACCCCAGTTCTTGCAACTTGGAGACCGTCTGCTATGCAGTATGAGGTCGCGCGTTGTCGTGCAGGAGCAGCGGAGACGAGCGATTGACCAATGCTTGTTGGAGATGTGCCAGCTTCTCCATCATTGTGTTCAGTTCTTCACAGTACACATCTGAAGTAATGCTCACCCCGTTTGGTAAGAAGCTGTGATGAATCACACCGGCGCTAGACCACCAAACAGTGACCATCACTTTTCTAGGGGTAAGTTTTCGTTTAGGGCATTGTTTAGGTGCTGAACCAGGATCCAACCAACTTGCTGAGCGCTTGCGGTTATCAAACAGAATCCATTTTTCATCGCAGGTAACAATGCGGTTCAAAATTCCTTCATTTGTATGTCTGTTGAGCAGTGCAAGGCACGTCTCGACGCGTACTTCGCGCTGGCGATCATTGAGTTCGTGGGGCACCCATTTGTCAAGCTTTTTTACCTTGCCAATTTGACGCAAATGGACCAATATTGTTTTGACGCTAACGTCGAAAGCTGCTGCTAATTCAGCCGTAGATTGTGTATCATCAGCTTCCACAATCGCCTTTAATTCGTCATTGTCGACCAAAGTCTTCGGACGACCGCGAGGTTCATTTTTCAGGTCGAAATTTCCAGAACGGAAGCGAGCAAACCAATAACAAGTGGTGCGTTGGTTTGTAGTGTTAGCTCCGTAAACGTCGTTGATGTTGCGTGCCGCTTGTGCCGCGTTGCTGCCACGACGGTACTCATATTCCATAATTACTCGAATTTTTAACGTATCCATGATGACGAAAAAGATTGAAATGCGATGAAAATGTAACACTAATCAATAAACAAATGACTACTTTTGGAAAAAAAAATCCATGTTTTTAAAATAAAATTAATTTGAAAATAGAATTCTTAGCCAAACAAAAATTATTTTGATTTGAAATGACCAGTACTGCAGAACGGCAATTTCATAGGTAAAGACCTAATATAATTATGAAACAGTAATTATTTCACTACAGTTAATCTTTTTTCTGTAACTTCGTACGTCAGATTTTGGAGAGTCTCCTGGAGAGTTTTTTTTACAATTCCTGTAATATTGAGGATAGATGTTCGCTGCTGCATTTATTCTATTGTAGATTAGCGGACCAAGGAAAACATATTCGAGTACAAACTTTAACTTTCCGTCTTTTGTTACTACATTCAGTGCTACATGGAAGGGATGCGTGATGTTTTAATACTAAATTCAATACAAACAATTGGCGGACTGTTAGTACTTTACAAGCATTATAGAGAAGGTTAGTGGGAAAAAGTAAAGGGCGGAAAGTGGATACTTTGAGAACTGCTCTCTGTGCTCTTTCGGTGGTGAGTAATAATGTTGTTTTTCCCGCTCCACCCCAAGAAGTGATACAGTAATTTAATATTGACTGACAAAGAGCAAGGTAAACTTGTCTAATTGTTTTCGGCTCTGATTCGCAATATTGTAATATTGCGAATCTTTTTGAAAACCAATATTAACTTCGAATCCTGTTATTTAAGGCCTCAATATGATATTTAAATGAGAGAGTTTCATCTGTTATGATCCCTAAGTATTTCATTTTGCTTGTGATTTTAATTTCGGGACATGTACATCGGACATTAGAGGGGTCTCTACAATGATGAGCGTGCAGTTTTGAGTGAGATAGAGCTGCTTGTGGTGTGCGTATCGAAAAGTTAATATTAGGTCTTTACCTATGAAATTGCCGTTCTGCAGTACTGGCCATTTCAAATCAAAATAATTTTTGTTTGGCTAAGAATTCTAATTTCAAATTAATTTTATTTTAAAAACATGGATTTTTTTTCCAAAAGTAGTCGTTTGTTTATTGATTAGTGTTACATTTTCATCGCATTTCAATCTTTTTCGTCATCATGGATACGTTAAAAATTCGAGTAATTATGGAATATGAGTACCGTCGTGGCAGCAACGCGGCACAAGCGGCACGCAACATCAACGACGTTTACGGAGCTAACACTACAAACCAACGCACCACTTGTTATTGCTTTGCTCGCTTCCGTTCTGGAAATTTCGACCTAAAAAATGAACCTCGCGGTCGTCCGAAGTCTTTGGTCGACAATGACGAATTAAAGGCGATTGTGGAAGCTGATGATACACAATCTACGGCTGAATTAGCAGCAGCTTTCGACGTTAGCGTCAAAACAATATTGGTTCATTTGCGTCAAATTGGCAAGGTAAAAAAGCTTGACAAATGGGTGCCCCACGAACTCAATGATCGCCAGCGCGAAGTACGCGTCGAGACGTGCCTTGCACTGCTCAACAGACACACAAATGAAGGAATTTTGAACCGCATTGTTACCTGCGATGAAAAATGGATTCTGTTTGATAACCGCAAGCGCTCAGCAAGTTGGTTGGATCCTGGTTCAGCACCTAAACAATGCCCTAAACGAGAACTTACCCCTAGAAAAGTGATGGTCACTGTTTGGTGGTCTAGCGCCGGTGTGATTCATCACAGCTTCTTACCAAACGGGGTGAGCATTACTTCAGATGTGTACTGTGAAGAACTGAACACAATGATGGAGAAGCTGGCACATCTCCAACCAGCATTGGTCAATCGCTCGTCTCCGCTGCTCCTGCACGACAACGCGCGACCTCATACTGCACAGCAGACGGTCTCCAAGTTGCAAGAGCTGGGGTTGGAAGCTCTCCGTCAGCCGCCCTACTCACCAGACCTTGCGCCTACAGACTACTACTTTTTCCAGAATTTGGATAACTTCTTGGCGGGAAAAAAATTCAATACCCGAGAGGCAGTACAAAATGCCTTTGAAGAATTTGTTGCCTCCCGTCCAGCTGATTTCTTTAAGAAGGGCATCAATAAACTGCCACTGCGTTGGCAAAGATGCATTGATTGCATGGGTGATTACTTCGATTAATACAAATAAAAATGCATGAAAAAAATTCGTTTAATTTTTTTCATACAAAACGGCAATTTCATTGGTAAAGACCTATTATAATTAGTCTTGTCTGCATTTTATGTTACTAGGTTTTGCTGAAGCCATTTCTTTACAACATTGAAACCGTATTGCGCGCAATTGTATACTTCGTTTTCTGAATTAGCAGAGAAAAGGAGGGCAGTGTCGTCAGCGTATCATATGAGTATGCCATTATCTATCTTAAGATTACATAAGTCATTTATGTAGATCAAAAATAGAGTAGAGGCTAAAATGCTTCCTTGTGGTACACCGAAAAAAAGTATTTTGCAGATCATCGCTGACAACATTTCCAATCTTTACGCACTGCGTACGTTCCTCTAGGTAGCTCGTGAGTGGGGATCGTGCGATCCATGGCCCTGTACGGAGCCCCGGTGTGGGCTTCTGACCTGACGGCTGGCAGCATCGCAATACTGCGAAAACCGCAGAGGGCGATGGCCGTCAGAGCTATCAGGGGGTATCGCACGATCTCCTACGAGGCGGCTTGCGCACTGGCCGGATCCCCGCCCTGGGACCTGGAGGCGAGAGCCCTCGCGTCACTGTACCGATGGCGTGAGGAGGCGCGGGCGCGGGGCGGTGAACCGATGCAGCGCGAGGTCGAGCATCGTCGGTCACAGCTCCGCGAGGTCCTGTTGACGGAATGGCGCGATAGGCTTCTGCGCCCTACTGCCGGCCTCGCCACCGTCGAGGCGATCCGACCAGTGCTCGGCGAATGGGTCGGAAGGAGGCACGGCTCCCTGTCGTTTCGAGCGACCCAGGTGCTCTCGGGGCATGGTTGCTTCGGGAAGTACCTGTGTCGCATAAACAGGGAGCCGGACGCTCGGTGCCATCACTGCGTCCACTGTCAGGAGGACACGGCGTGGCATACAGTGGCAGAGTGTGCCGCATGGGAGGGGCCGCGCCGTGCCCTCGTAGCAGAGGTCGGAGCCGACCTGTCGCTGCCGGCCGTCGCTCGTTCGATGGTCGGGAGCGCCGAGTCGTGGGATGCGGTGATCTCCTTCTGTGAAACCGTCATTTCGCGGAAGGAGGCTGCGGAAAGGGAGAGGGAGATCGAGACGACTCTCCCGACCCGCAGAAGGCGGCCCGGGCGTCGGCGGAGGGCGGACAACGCCCTCTTCCAGCCCCCGTAAACAGGTCCGGAGGGACGGTGGACTCGGGGACGTCCGCCGGCCCCCATCCAGCTGGACCCGAGGCGGCGGCGCGTAGTGTTCCGCGCGCGCCCCTATTGGACGTTGCGGGGGGAGTCCTGCACCTCACTCCCCTCGCAGACCTGAAGAGGCCCGCAAATGCGGGCCGGCACTAGCCGGGGATCGTGGAAGGCTCCCAAGTTCCCATGATCCCCGGTCCAGGTGTGGGAAGGGAACACCGGGGTGGTTTTTAGTCAGTAAGAGTCTGACAGACCCCTCCGCTCACCCCAGGGCGGGGGACATCCATGAGGATTTTCCACCCCGGCAACAAAAAAAAAAAAAAAAAGGTAGCTCGTGAGTGCCTCTTATGCCAATATTTTCATGTTTCCGCAATAGAATAGGAATGCAGACTGTATCAAAAGATTTCGCGAGGTCCAAAAATATTCCCACTGTGTACTTACGTAGTCTGTTAAATGATGTACGGCGTCAGCTGTTGATAAGTTCCGTCTGAATCCAAACTGTGTCTTGGACAAGGTAGACTTTTCATCCAGGAATTTAACTAACCGTTTGCTTATAATTTTTTCTAATATTTTAGACAAAGAGGGCAATGTGGAAACGGGTCTGTAGTTTGTTATTTGAAATTTACTACCAGACTTTTACACAGGAACAACAATAGCTTTTTTAAGACACTTGGGAAAGGCTCCTGTAGATAAACATATTTGGAAAATATAAGTGAGAGGAGGTATTAAGATGTGTTTGAATTGCTTGATGATTTTACTTGATATATTGTCTCACCCAACTGTAGAGTCGTCTTTAAGGCTCATGATTATTGTGTCTACCTCGTGTTCATCGATATTTAGTAGTACAAAGGATGATGAAGTGTTGCTAAGTGCATTCATGGGGATGTGGTTGGCTCTGAAGTTTCTCTGTCTGTACTTCTCGCACAATTGGCGGAGTGCAAAAGTGGTGTCCATTGTTCCTCGTCGTGGCATAAACCCAAACTGGTTCGGGGTAATTTCAATCTCCTCTCGCAGTCTTTTCTCTATTACTTTCTCCCATACTATGTGACATGAGCTTTATTCCTCGATAGCACCAAATGAAACGTTGTCATACAAAAATTTGCTAATCGTTAGTTGTCAAAGTGAAACATCGGCAAAACGTTGGTTGGCAAGTGATAATCTGCCAAACAATTTTCGGCGAAAAGGCAGGATACCTAAACAAAGATTTATGATTATGATTCACTGAAAGGACAACACACAGCCTAAACCGCTGGGTCAGTAGTTTAGGCTACGCATGAAATGTTGTAAGTACCTACCTACAAGAGTTCGTTACATACAGGATGTTTGGAAGCTTAGTGCAAAGCCCTAAGGGGGTGATAGTTGATACCATTTAGTTGACAGCATTTTAATAAGCCACACACATGTATTAATAATAATGAGAGATACGTGAACCCGCAGGGCAGCATGTGGCGAGCTGTTGGGCAGTAGCGACCCCACGGACCCTATTTCCCGGGAGAAGTCTTGTTCTTCACCTCTGGCTTGCCTTTATTGGCCGGCTGGAGTGAACACTGACGGGAACAGAGCTCCCACCTCATTCTTGCCTTTATTGGCCGGCTTGACTGGAGATTCGCAAGAGCAAACGTGCTCGGAGGAAGGAAGTATTCCAGTAAGTGCTTGTAGGGATCTTGACCATCTTCCGGGCTCTGGGATTGTTCTGAGAGCCGTGGAATACTCTCCACTCCTCAAGCACCTCAGGACATGTTGCCCCTTGTCGCTACGTCACTATGTGCTAGCGACCGTTTCCGGGGCCCCATTATTAAGTGTGCAAGTCACCCCCTGCCAATTTATCTGTGTATATTATATAACATTGGTCAGGCAGGGGACATAGTTCTTCCATAGTTCAAGGTACCCAATCCATGTAGCCACCCAAACCCATAGGCCCAATGTGTTTTGTTTCCATTTTCTGCAATAGTCCTGCACCAACCGGGGGTTGTCCTTGGGTGCACTTGCATAGTGCATACAGGGATAATCGTCGGCTGGTGCCTCCTCGTCATTTGAAATTGTCTAAGGGGCCTCTGCGAGTTGGCTTCGGCCCCTCGTACGCCTTCCAAAGGTCCGGGACCCCAGGGTCCCGAGATAAGCCAAACACAAAAAAGAATAATAATAATAATAATTTATTTGCATCAAGTTTAACATTTAACATTAGAATGTTAATACATACAATTTAAGGAAAATTAAACAATATTGTGGCGACACCAACACCCTTGCTAAGTTGTCAAGACAACTTAGCTTAGATGCTGGGCCCGACCCTTCAGTGGATGTTTCTTAATTGTAATTAGTTACATACATGCCATTTACAAAATATATGACTAGTCCATTATGCAGCATAAGTAAACGGGCAAATAAACTATTTAGAAAAGAAATAGAACGAAAACAAAAGTATTATATGGTATGAGCAGAGTAGTGTAGTGTGTGTGTGTGTGTGCGTACGTGTTTGTGTGTGTGTGCGTGCGTGTGTGTATGTGTGTGTGTGTGTGTGTATGAGCATAGGATAGTTTAACGGGAACTATATTGAGTCAACAATAGATTTTCTGTATTGTTGTAGTTAAGTGTTAGTAGCCAATCACTTAGTTTCTTTTTGAGTGACATTTTAGGCAGTGAGTAGAAGTCTAGTACTTTGTTAAGGCTATTATAGAGATGAGGACCTTGGAAACAAGGAAATCTTCTTGTTAAAGAGAATTTACAGGGGAAGGGTTGACATACCTTGTATTTGCGTCTTGTGGTGATTACTTCATAGGAGGTTCTTTGGTGCTGATATAGTACCATGTGTGAGACAAATAATTGCCTCACTGTAAAGACTTTACAGTTCCTATATAATTCCTCAGTTGGAAAAAGGATGGACCTAAAGGTGCTAGTGTTTAGCACGGCTCTCTGAGCTCGTTTTAGTTTCAAAAGAGTAGTTTTTGGTCCACCACACCAAGCGCTTATACAGTACGTTAAGAGAGACTGACAAAGAGCAAAATATGTAGGTACACCTAATAATTTGGGGTCCTGCTATGTGGCGAAGAGTACCTACTAAAGACAAAGATTAGCTTTCTAATTCTTTTCGTCAGTAACTCTATATGTGGTGCAAAGCTCAGGCTGTCGTCGAGAGTCACACCGAGATATTTAATGGTTCTACAGCGTTCCAGTTCGGGACATGTACATGTCGCAGTGCCAGGCAGTACGCAAGAGTGCGCTACCAAAGCGTACGAATTTGGTGGTTGACTCGAATTTCTTAAACTGTATGTAAGAATTTTAGTTTTATCGGTGTATTAGACGAAATATGTTTTTTTTTTTATTTTTTGCCCCAGTTAAAGTTGGCAGGTATGTTATTTTTTACTAAAGTTTGCAGTTAGAAATAAAAAAAAACATACTTCGTATAAGACATGTAGGTACCTATGGCTCAAAATGTTCTAAATTGTCAACTATCACCCCCGTAAGGCTTGCACCCAGCTTCCAAACATCCTGTTTATCGAAAGTAGCTAAGCACTAAGGTGGGATTCTTGAAAATTCATCCCCTCTATGGGATGAAAGTTTGTTATATGCGCCGATGCAAATCTTTGTATCATTTATATATCCGCTTCTAAGAACTTTTTGATTCAGCCTTGAAAATAAATAATATTGTTCATGAATTTGAATAAAGGTGAGCTGAGAAGAAATACAATTTATTTCGCGTGTTCGCGCTGGCCGCTATTGATAGGTAAAAAAGTAAGTATACAGAATCAGTCATGATCTGTCAATATGTCCTAAATTATCAGTTTGTTTCTAAAATAGTATTTTTGTCATGAACAAATAACCCTACACACTCATATACAATATTATACATATTTTGTACATTTGTATTATGTATTCAATCGTTTTTATAAGAAAATCATAAATATGAATGACTTTGTGCATTTGGAAAAAACTATTGTCCGTGAACTGTCGTGCCGTTTGTGTCTGTGCACGGATGTGGTCAAACTGAAGCCGCTGAGTGCTGAGGTAAAGCGGAAGATCAGGAGACTCTTTGATATTCTGGTAAAGATTTAAATAATATGCTCAGAATACTTAGATACCAATTAATGGCCCCATAACTGGCAAAATGATGATGTAGGGCTATAACTTTGTTATTTCATGGTGTATATACATAACATCACAATCACGCCTACGCCTTCATGGTGTAGGTTTATCATATTCCATGTCAATGGTTTCCAAGACTGGCAGAGTTCGCCATAATGTAACTCTAAGCTTGCCTACTGACGCTAGCCATTGTAAAACGGCAATATCAAACTGCCTGCTCTTTGATACATCTTTCATAAGTAAGTAGGTACCTATGTAGGTAGGTAATTTAATTACTTACTCGCTTTACTCCGACTTGCCTTATTCCAGGTTCGCACAGATGATACCTTGCCCAAGGCTATTTGCCACGACTGTTTGCAGCAAGTGTCAGCACTGCATCTATATGCTGTCAAAGTAGAGAAAACACAAAAGTTTCTGGAATTCCATAGAATGAAACTACAGGAGGAGAAGCGGGAAGTAGCAGCAGTTGATAAATTATTACATCCGATAGCTGCACTGTCGAACCAAAATATTCCTGAGACACAGAAAAAGCCTCCCAATACACAAAATCCAAAATTGCCTCAAACAGAACTTCAGCAAGGAGATACAAAACTAGCGAAGCTTAAAGTGCCTAAAAAAAAGACAGCTGCGGAAATGAAATACATGGAAGCGATGACGTTGGAAGAATTCGCTCACAGTGAGAACCTAGACAAAAGTCTTTTAAGCACTCCAGGCCCAAGAATACCCAGTCCGTCGCGGAAGAATAATTCACAGAAAGACCACTTTAAAAAAGCCGACCCGGACTTGACGATGGCTACTGACTGCCTCGATCCCATGGTGTTGCTGGACGGCAAACCAGCCAAACAAGGCGCTGCTTTAGATCGACAAATAACACTATTTTACAAAATGGAATGCTGCATTTGCCACGAATCTGGATTCCACTTTAGGTTGCTTATGAAACATTACAAAGAGAGGCACGGCGTGCCCGGCTATGTGTCTTGTTGCGACAAAAAGTTTCACTACTTCTATCCGAAGAAAATTATCGAACACATGGCGTTTCACCTTCAACCCAATATATTTATGTAAGAGAATTTTAACCCTACGTTTATGAATTCTTGATCAAGTTAATCTACTGTAAAATAGAATTAGTTGTTGCCATTGATAACAACCAGGTTATTTTAATTTAACCAAAGAACCAATTATAATCAGATTTTCAGTTGTGTGCTCATACTTCAGCCCACAAACGTTAGCCGTGTTTCCAATAAACAATCGACAACTTATTCCACAGGTGCCAGAGTTGCCACCAAAACTTTCAAACTTCTCAGGAGTTGTACGAACATCAAAACAACGGCGGTCGTTCAGAAGGCAAAATATTATGTCCACGATGTTCGGAACGCTACCCGACTTACCACGAGTTGGGCATGCACATCATAGCTCACCGCGGCGAGAAACTTCAGTGTGACTACTGCGGGAAACTGTAAGTTTGTTTTGGATCCACCAATTAAGGCGAATATTTTGCTTTCTGTTCACACTGTCTTTTACGGTCCAGATATAAGAAGTGAACTTAATTTTCTTTTATATTCAAAACTAGCTGACCCGCCAGACGTTGTCCTTGTCCTGTCAAACTTTATTTTTTTTTTCCTATTTTTTTTTTTCTTTTAAACCACCCCAGTAAAGAGGAGAATAAAACAAAAAAAAAATATTCAAATCGGTCAAGCCGTTCTCAAGTTATGGAGCGACCAAGTGGCAAAAAACGAAAATACAAAACCAGACACCGACTTCCGAAATTAAAGTTTATTTTTCACTTTGTAATATTTTTTTTTGGAAGTCCCGTTTTTTTTTTGTTAAAAGTTTTTTATATAAGTATACAGGTTGGTTAGGTTAAACGTGGGACGTACTTTAACGGAGTGTAGTACTCATGACAATAAACAACTTTTACCATGGAACTAACCCTGAAAAGTTCCATGGTAAAAGTTGCTTATGCATGAAAAAAAAATCCGCTGTCTCGTACATTTTGACCGCGTAGGTTTTACACTTTGTGAGAACAGGTGATTTTCTTTTTCATATTTCAGGGTTAGTTCCATGTTAACAGTTGTTCATTTTCATGAGTACTACACTCCGTTAAAGTATGTCCCTCATTTAACCTAACACCCTGTCTATAGATGAATGAGTAGACTCGTTCTACGTCGAATGTAATAAATCCGTCGACTCTATTTGAGCTAAATCGGAAACATAGATAAAGGTCGAAAACCACCGCTTACACAGGGCGTAAGACGACCAAAAAAAATTGCATTGCGTTAAAACGCATCACACTCTTACGCAACTATCGCACAATATTTTGCCCTCAGATTAAAACACCACCACCGAAAAAAGACCGTGAATCACATGGAAGACGTAATCCTTTGTTCCCAGTGTATGAGAACCTTGAAAGCAACAGAAAAATCAGAAAAAGAAATTGTGAGTACTTCATCTCCAAGTAATGTGCGAACTCATAATGCAAAGATTTTGCATTCGTTGTATGGTATGTGACTTTAGTGACGACGTGTACAAGTTCACAAATTCAAGAGTATTTTTATTTACGTGCGTTTATTCCAGAGAGAGAAAGTAAAAGCTAAGATCAACGACACTGTCATCAACCAAAAGTATCAGGAGAAATTCAAACAAGCCATGGGACTCTCGGGTGACGAAGACGCATCGACAGATTGACAGTAAATTGATTTAAAAAAAAATAGTAATCCTAGTAAAGTTTTAGACAAAAATATTAAAAAAAATATGTGTTTAATTAATTTAAAATAAACTTTTTTTTCATATTTGGACGCAGTTTATTAGTAATCTTAATTAGCTTATAATAGTTATAATAATATGACTTCGTCATCATCATCATCATCGTCATCTTTTAGGCGTCAATCGAGCCTTCGTTTCTTGACCAGAGACCCCAGGAGGTCAGAAATAGCCGGCAGGTTATTGGTTTGGTCGTTAGCGCCCGTGTTCAAGTTTGACAGAGGAATGTTCAACTGATTCGAAGAGCTCTTTTGTTGACCTTTCATGTTTCTGTGCTGAGGGAAGCTGGGCATTAGCTTCGGGTCGCAAGCTGCAAAATAAACAAATTATACTAAATTATACAAAAAATCATATTAAATTAAGATCTTTTAAATAAATAAGTCTTTCCCAAGGGCCCTTATCCCAATTTATTTGGGGTCAGCGCAACATGTCTTTTTCTTCCATACTTCTCTATTAGTCGTCATCTCGTCACTCTGTTTTTAGCCATATCATCTTTCACTCAGTCCATCCATAGTTTCTTTGGACTACGCCTACTCGTATAGCCATCCACGTTCATACTCATCTGAATCTCTCGATCATGTTGCAAAGTTCAAACATAATATTTTAAAAGCACTTACGAAGCGGCTGCTCCTTGAAGTATGAACTCTGTAAGCACTCTTCGGCCGTAGCGCGCTTGTTGGGGTCGTACATGAACAAGAAGTTGAGCAGGCGCAGCCCCGCGGCTGATAGCCACGGGAATCTCTGCTTCAGATTGTTGTAGGGCTGCTGCTTTAGTGTAAAGTTCTGCAGGGCTGGCAAAGCACTGAAGTCTGGCCAGATTGCGTCTGATGGTGTACCTGGGAATTTCAATTGCCTCGTAATTATTCGACCTTTAAATACGTGTTCGGTCAACTCGATAGTTCCTTATGTCTTTGGGGGTGCTGAGCTTGAATACTCTGAGGAATCAAATTAACAATGACACACACACACACACACAATGATCTTAAAAAGGGCAGATTTTGTTCTCAAATCTATGTTCAACTGTTCAGAACCAGAGCAAAGCAGCAAAAGTAATCGACTTTGATTAGCTTTTTTTCAAGAGGTTTGTCTATCTTAGCTCAAATTATAGAGACAAGAGAATAATCCCCCTAGGGTTTATATAAGCCCTAGGCCCGCCCTAGGCCTAGGCTCGGTATATACCGAGCCGAACGAATAATACGTGTCTGTTTATACGAGCGTATGTCACCTTGACAAATAATTTATAATAACAGACACAGAGCGATAACTCATTGCCACGAGGTACATTAACAATTGAGTCGAGTGACAAATTACCGAGCAAATCCACAATAAGTTCCAGCTGTTCAATCTCAGTCCTTCCCGGCAGTAAAGGTTTGTTCGCCAATAGTTCTCCGAGTATACAACCCGCTGCCCACATATCGAGTGCTGGAGTCTGGCGAGGCGACTGCAGTAGTAGTTCGGGAGCTCGGTACCAAAGGGTGACGACACGCGGAGTTGCGCTGCGAGCTGGCGCACCCAGCCAGCGTGCGAGACCGAAGTCGGCTGTAATTTGAACAAACAAGTTACTTGTCTTGTGTTGTCTTGGTAATTTCAAGAGTAATTTTTTGGTCAAGCTACAGTCGTGCGAATACGCCATTAAGCGATCGTTTACCTGAACCCCGCTTCCTAACCAAAATGATCGGTCGCGTAATCGCGTTCTTAAGTCACCTTTTGTTTGGAAAACCGGAAGGCACCATCTGTCAGAGCAACCACGCGTAGGGGTTCGCCGAAAAAAGTGAACGTCGCCATTTTGCGCGATCATCGCGTCGTATAGTGATGTAAATACGCGACTTGATTCGACGCGCTAGTATGTTATACAAAGTTAATCCAAACAAATATTATAAATGCGAAAGTGAGTTTGTTTGTTTCGCTTTCACGCTAAAACGACTGAACTGATTTGGATGAAATTTGGCACATGGGTAGATCATGACCTGGAGAAAAACATACGCTACATTTCATCTTGGATCGCAGACGAAGTCGCGGGCAAAAGCTAGTATAGTACAAAAGAGCGCGACAATCTCTTTCGGTTAGGACTCGGCCTTAGAATGCAATTTATTGAACATCCTATTTAGTTGTAAAATCAAAGGAATCTCTTTGATTATTTTCATACTGATGAAATGCTTACCTATTTTCACACATCCCTTATCAGTCAGTAGCAGATTGGAGACCTTCAAATCTCTATGCACTATGAAGTTGGAGTGCAGGTACTTCAGACCTTTCAGCACTTGAAGCATCAAGCATTTCACTTGAGACTCTGTGAATGGTGATGTCATGTTGTCCAGTAGTGAAGCCAAGTCCTGTTCACAGTACTCCATTGATAGGAAGATGCTGCTGAGGAAAGTTGTGTCTTAGTGGCAAAAAAATTTTTGAACATAAATATACCAAACTAGAAATTCAAAAACAATATTTTAAGACGCAAGGGACAGAAAGTAACATTATTGTGAAATATTTGGTATTTTTTTACTCTCCATCCACTGTTATCATTTTTCCAAATAAAAGAAAACCAATTGCATAATGAAATGTTACAATAGTCATCACCATTTAGGTCTTTAAATAATTGGAATGCCACAAGGGTCTAATCTGGGACTTTGTTTCCAAATGAACAAAATAATGACAGAAATAAAACACACCAGAATGCGTATCTATGAAACATACCTCTCAAGAGACCGCCCAACCAGAACCTCTTTGAGTTGCACAATGTTCTCATGCCTGCACGCCATTAGAACCTGAATCTCACGGAGACCACTGAGTGGCAAGCCATCTTTTTCAACATCCATCCTCACCTTTTTCAAAGCCACAATGCTGCCATTTAGCTTATCTTTCGCCCTGTCTGTAAACAGTAATGAATTCAATGTATTAGATAAATTAATCATATTGTCACGGAAATGTCTTCTTGTAAAGTTCCTACAGATTTCCATCAATATACTAAACAATTTTGCCGTCAATGAAAAAATATGTCCTTGGTGACTATAATATAATTTTATTGATTTGATTTATAAAAAATAAAAAACTACGCCCAAAACTTACATACTATACCATAGGTGCCTTCGCCAATTCTGTTAATTTTTTCAAATTCACCAACAAATCTGCATCTCCCAAGCTGGAATCAGGAACAACACACAACTAAGTACGTAAGTAGTAAGTAGTTATTTGGCAAAATGTGATTTAGTACACAATTTTCCGAGGTAGTAGGTGGTGAATGGCCCATAAGAAACAAGTTAAAACTTAGAGGGCTAAAAATTAGATGTGCAAGACCTGATGCAAAACTGCCAATTATTTTGGTAAGATCAGATGAAGACATAGGTTATAGCTTGTAGCTGAATAAATGGTGAATGTATATTAATAAATGATAAATAAATTGTAAAACCAAAACAATGCTCCTGCAAATTATTAACTGGAGCTTTTAAGGTTATGTTTACATACTATATCTTTTTCAGGTATTTCCATAGTTTTGCCCGTTCTAAAAGATATAAGGACCCCTTTTCTTGCAGCAGGACCTGTTGGATCCACAACATCTTGGCTAGAAGGAGGTTTTTCTGAGTCTGCAATAAAATCAATAACAGTTTCATGAACACATAATTTTTATTAGACTAAGAATAAATAATTTATCAAACAAACTTTTTTTACTTACTCTGCGACATGGTTTATTTCAGAAAGATTATACTGTGTAGGAACTACACTTATTTAGTTATTTATTTGCAAAATTTGATAACGTTCTCGGTTTCTAGAAATATAAACAACCCAAAAACAATCGGTAGCGACAAAAAAAAAACTACTCTACTCTACTTCTACTTTTAGTGACGTGCCCTGCCCAGCCAGTGACGGACGTAGTTTATGGATGGTTGATTAGTATTTATCTCTATCCAATAGCCCTGAGGAGCTCGTGGCTAAGTAATAACAGCCGCACGGGTCGATCCATCAGGTTAATGTGGAATGTGGATGGGTGACCGTCTTTACATATCGAGACTCCTCCGTGCCTCGGAAAGCACGTTAAGCCGTTGGTCCCGGCTGTCATTCGTGGATCTTTGACAGTCGTTACGGGTCGTCAGAAGCCCGAAAGTCTAACAACCAGTCTTACCAAGATGTATCGTATTACCCAGTGGTTGTGGAGGTCAGATAGGCAGTCGCTCCATGTAAAATACTGGTATTCAGCTGCATCGGGTCAGACTGGAAGCCGACCCCAACATAGTTGGGAAAAGGCTAGGCAGATTAAATAGCCCTGCATTGTGGGACTGACACTGGCATGGCCACCATCAGGGAGTTTAATTTAAATACCTAACACAAAAAATCTGTCGCTAATTAGTCGAAATTTGCCGCCAAATATCAGAATTTGTCGATCACTGGTTCAAAAGGGTTCATAGGTGGCCAATCTGGAGAGCATCTCCCCAGCTTGGCCACATTTTTATCCATAGAGTAAAGCAATATATCTTTTATCTCAAAAACTAAGCCACCTAACAAAGATCTGTTTTCTGCCAAATTTAGTCGCTAATTAGTCGCAACTTTTCGCCAAGTCACAGATTTAATCGGGTCTTATTATAGAAGATATAATGAGTTCAATTTTAAAGTATAGTCCAAGAGCTAGATCGAAGAGTTTACGATAAAATATTTAATAAAAAAAAATGTTAAAATGTTTGTGTAATTAAAGAGATGAGCATTGCTGATGACATTCGCAGCACTACAGCTGTCAAAGCCGCTCATATGACAGTGACAGCTCTGGGATCCCCCCCCCCATGTCCTAATCCTAACCTAATTTTTCCATTTCAAAAATTCAAAATAGTGAAATCACTTAACTTTTATTGATATATTTTATCTTTTATGAATTAAATTCATAATATTATTGTGTAGATTGCTATTATTATCAGTTTCTTATTGATACAATGCAGTCATTTGGTCGATTTTGGAGAGCGAATGTGTAAGATCAGATGTGTTATTTTAATAGTGTTTTTGTTGATTTCCTATCGATTTTCCCATTTAATCATTCATTTCATCATGCTAAACCATTATCCCGTTGCACTAATTTTGTATTAAATAATTGATTCCTTTTTTATTTAAGTTGCACCTCAGTTTAACGCCTAACCTCTTCATTGAGATCGCGAACATAAATAAATAGAACTCCGCCCCTAAGACGACCCACTGACCATAAATAGTTAAAAAATCCATAAGACATGAGAGTACCTAGAGCCTGCAACCCGAGGATTCAGAAGCGGATATTGTAAGTTGGTCTCAGTACTAATTAATATATGAGGATATTATCACAATTTATGTTGTCTTAGTTTGTAATTAATTTCATATGCATGTGCACTCATATTATTTTCCTGTGCTTGTTTGGCTATTTCTGTGTTATGCGTGAGGCATTAGAATGGTATTTACTCTAGCAGTCGATGCTCTGCAGATAAGTTGCTAGACACTGTTAAAATGCCATTATCTTAAGGAGAAGTTACATAACTTTTTATAATATTTTAGAAAACGCTTTGGAGTTTACAGCAAAGTGTACCCAGAAGATACTACACCTAGTAGAATAGTACCGGAACACATTGAGACACCAAATTACATATCTTTGATAGACACATTAGTAGTGCCAAGTATACCTGAAATCAAAAATGTTGACCAGATAAGAGGCATGCAGATAAGTTGCAAGCTAGCAGCAAATATATTACAGAAATTAGGACAATTTATACAGGTATTGTATAACTTTTGAAACTAATAAGAATAACAGTTACGAAATAAAGTAAAAACCAAGAGTAATAATAGTGTGTCAATAAAATTAAAACCTGTTGAACACCCTCTTCTGGACAAGGCTCATCATCTATTGCCAAGTTTGCCTACAACAGCAGATTTTTTTTTAAAATTTTTATTACTAAGCCCTATAGTGCCAACATAATTTTCAATATGTAAATAATCTTACAATATAATTTTTTTTTATAATACACGATAAATATATTTGTACTATCTAATTAATTGTTTAACAATCCTGTTGTTTTTTTTTTTTTTTAATAGTAATTTAATAATTAATAAACATAACCTAAAAATAACAAAATTATATTGGTAACTAAAACTATTCACAAATTAAAACATGGCATCGAAAAATTCATCCGCATCGCTATCGACAGGTAATGTACCCAAGAGACTGGCGGCATTGCCACGTTGTATGGCAATGCTTAGCCTCTGGCCAAGGTAAAAGCCAGCCCTTGGGTCACGGGAAGTGTCAACCAGCCGTTTCGAGATATCCTTAAAGAGACCATGAGCACTCGGACCCCACGGCCCGAGGGTTTCAACCCTCAAGTTTCAAGTTGTATAGTTATATTGTTAGTTGGCGTGTCTTTGTGACAGGAAGGCCTTCTCCAGGCTCTTTCCACTCTACTCTTGTTTGAGTTGTTCTGTGCCATAGTGGATCCGCAATCTTTTTGATTTCATCAGACCAACATTTTCTTTGTCTTCCTCTTTGTTTAGAATCTAGGGGTCCATTCTGGTATATGTTTTATCCATTTATTACTATTCTCTCATCATGTGGCCTACCCACTCCCATTTGAGTTTTTTGGTGTTGACCAATGATATTATATCTACGGCTGTTTCCCTGTTTCTTTTTGTGTAACCCAGACATTAGCTGCTAATGAGCCCTTATGTTACAAAAATTTTGGAATTAAGAAAAGTAATTCCAAAATTTTTGTAAGGTCTACCTCCAGTTGTGGCACAGCATAGCAGGGGATCGTTCAGCATCACTATATGCAAGCGCATACCGACGGCAACGATGCCTCAGTATCCTTGGGCATTCCAAAACATCCTTTTTCAATTTTATTGTAATACTATTAAGTTATACCTATTCCTATTTGTCATATAAAAATCCCATGCAGTGCCGTGCCGCCAGTAGGTGCAGGCCCTAACTGCAAAATTACTGTGAGTTAATTTAAACATTAATGTTTTATTAATAATTAACTTTTTACTATCAGCCAGGAGTCACAACAGATGCTATTGATGAAGTAGCCCACAATTTGTCTATAGAAGCAGGGGCCTATCCATCACCATTACACTATAATGGCTTCCCAAAGAGTGTGTGCACATCTGTCAACAATGTTGTTGTCCATGGTATACCTGATTTGAGGCCATTAGAAGATGGTGATATTGTTAATGTGGATATAACGGTCAGTATCTAACTATTATCTTGATTAAACTAAGCACATTTAAGTTAAAAAAAAAATAGGAGCTTGCATGTGCACTGTGCCTAATAATGATCTGTTCTTGAATCACACAATACTTGGTCCACTGCTTTTTCACATTTTGTACATTATAAAATTAAATGTAACAACTTTTTTCAGGTATTCTACAAAGGCTTCCATGGAGATTGTTCAAAAACATTTCTTGTAGGTGATGCTGTGGATGATAGAGGCTTACAACTTGTGTGTGTAACTGAGGAGTGTTTAGATGTCGTAAGTACTTTAACAAAATATTTACTGGTATTATTTGGCTGTATACTGGTACCCTAGAGCTTCGAGCTTCAGTTGGAGCTGTCTTTGCTGCCTGTATTATACGAGGTGCAATTAAAACTCCTTATGAGAAAAGTTGTTCATAATGATGACATTATGGACAACTTACTACAGGAGCAACCCTAAAATTGCGAAAAAAAGGCCTTTGGTTAGTCCATGTTCGCATAACTCCAAAAACTGTAAAGAACAGCATATATTTTTATCTCGATTTCAGGTTTGGTCTTGTACTAAATCATAATGATGTTGAGGTTTTCAGTTTTTTCAATTACACCTTGTTTAATAACAAAAATATTTGATTACATAATTTTCAGGCTATCAAAGGGTGTGGTCCAGGAGTTCCATTTTCAGAAATTGGCTCTAAAATATTTATACATGCAAAAAGGCACGGCCTGACAGTCATTCCTTCTGTGTTGGGACATGGTATTGGGGAGTATTTTCATGGGCCTCCTGAGATTCATCATACAAGTAAGTTATCTTAAAAATCATTCAAAATCCATGCAGATTGCACAGCATTGCATCGTAACCAGATATCGCCCGTTTTAATAAAGGCCATTGTGCTTTGAAGAGTGAATGACATGTCACTAGATTGCTTCCTTGTAATAAAATAAAAAATGATATATCATTTATCAGTAATCAGAAAGGTTGCTTGCAGTTTTCCCTTAATGTAAACTGAAATAGGGGCTTATGTGATTTATTATCACCCACACCCATGTTTGATAGACTAGCTTGGTTTAACAATGACTGCAAACTAGGTATATTCAACAAATATTTACTAAACATAATATTCTTTCCTAGTGAACAAATACCCTGGAGAAATGAAGCCTGGCATGACGTTTACGATAGAGCCAGCCATAACTCACGGCAGTGAGTTCACTGTGTTACTAGAGGATGGCTGGACGTTATTGACGGAGGATGGTTCCAGGTGCGCCCAGGCAGAACATACTGTGTTAATCACTGAAGATGGAGCCGAAATACTGACTAAATATTAATACGAAGCATTATTAATATTAAGCGGTTGGTGTACCATTATAAATTAATAACTAAATACCCACGGACTAGAAAAAAAAGGACTCCGCGACATGCATATCGAAAGTGAAGCACAGTAAGTATGCCGGGACCGTTTGTACAAACATGCGCCTCACGCACACATTTAAGTATATCATAGTATGCCGACCGGCTAGGCGGCCGGTCATTGCATGACATGTCTTTGTCAAATCACGCACACATAGTAAGGTGCTTCACTTTCGATACGCGTGGCGCGGAGTCTTTCTTTTTTCTAGTCCCGTGTAAATACCATACCTACCTGATCCTATGTTGTAATTATGTGATACCTCATGCAGACAAGTATTAGATACTTACAAATTATATTATATGTAATTAACTGTGATAAATCTCTTTTGTTGTGTATGTGTGTTATACCACTGAGTTGAACAAATATTAAATTATTATAATTTTAGTTGACTTGTTACCTGTTTACTTATATAGCATAATTTTAATGTTGACATGGTTGTATTGTAGTTATCGGATGTTGATTTAATAAATGAAATAAAATACCAAATAGCGTGTAAGTTTCTTTTATTTTGCTTGATAAATCTTAAATGAAAAACATGTAACTTGGTACATTAAAAGCACAAGCACAATAATTTATCACTCGTATGTCAGTCAATAGATAAAACTTTAAAGGCGTAGAAGGAAGGTATCGATTGAGTCGGTAACATGTGGATAATGTAATAGGACAAAGGCGTAACCAATGGGACGTAAACACACTCCCAGGGATTAATATTCGCTCTACGCTCCGGGTTCCACCGCATCCAGTCGAAAGAGTTTGGTCCCATAGAATATCCAGCTACGCCTCGACTAACTACTAATGTGGCAAGTGATTAACTGTTAGGAAGAAGAATAATTAATAATTATGACTAGGTCTTAATTTCACTATAAGTAATTTTTTATATACTAGGTAGCAGCTTCAAAGAAGATTTAAGGGACTTGGAAGAATGTCGTAAAACCTTAAAAAATAATTAACATTGGACTAGTAAACTGTAAAAGTTACGAACACAGATCACAAACCCTGCAGAAAGTATGTAGGTAGGTAGTTATAAGTTAATAAATACAAGTTTTTCATGAACAGTAAAATTATTCACAAACCTAGTAAACTCTTTTCATCTGATCTGTGCTATTGTAGTATCCCTAATCTTATTCAATAAGTATATAATTGTATTATATAAGTAATTAATATATAATTTACTCATAATAGAGAAAATGTAAAATATTTAGGTACAATTTTATAGTGTAAATATATTTAGGTAAAATAAACTTTTAAAGATTTAGAACAATAGTTAAGATTTCTTAAATTTACATAAGTAATTAAATTAATACATAAATAGGTGGAAGTGGAAGGACGTAAACAAACTGACTAATATCTCCTTAGAAATGAATCATACAATACTCATACATTGGATTAACTCTTACCGTAAGCGAATATTCTTAAATATATTTTTGGTATTTTTATCAATTTTCTAAGGGTGCTAGGGAAGAATAAAAAGAGTGTATAAAAGTTGTTACAAAATTATTAAATAGTTCAACAACATACAAAAGCTACTTGCGACCATATACACTACTATAAAATTACTTAAATGTTAATTTATCACTCAAGGTAACATACAATCCGTAAACAAGGATTACCTCAGTCAAAATGAGAATAAATACTATCTACATAATAATATTATACTCTTTCACAATAACGACAAATAGAAAGAAAATTCAGAACATCCAAAACACTAGGTACTCACTCATTAACTCATATAAAATTGAAACTCTAAGCACTAGCCTCTCGATTAAATTCCTTATGCTTAATATTTTACTATCTAATTATATCAAAATCAGCTAATCTTTATGGGGAATAGAAGTGCCCTGAATTATTATATAATTTGCTATATTCAATTTGTAGGTATTATTTTTAGTGATGCAACAAATACTTCACTTTTACGAATACCGATTATACTATTCGCCGAATACGAATACCTGATTCTATTATAGCTGCACGCAATTATTTTTCTAAGGTGAAAGGAAATTAAATACGCCAAGCAATATAAATATACTTAGTACATGTAATTTAATAATGAAAATCAACTATAGGTAAATTATTATTTAAAAAACATGACAGTTGCCAGTTTTTTGGCGACAAAAGATTCCTTTTTTCTGTCTGTACCTATATTTCCTGCTGTTGAAAATAGGTTAGCTAAATATAGTCTGCGCGCGAGCTCCGAGGAATCATAAGGAATGTTGACGTAATGAGCTAGAGTGAGTGAGAGAGCGACACGTTCGGCCGCGGCCGCAGCCGCAGGCACGGGCGGGTGTGCTTCCTCAAAAAAAAGCTACAAACAAAAAGTAAAAGGACGCCACAATTGCTGACCATCTATGGATGTAGGTAAACAAAAGATAAGAAAGTTTTATCCTAACTAATATTATAAATGCGAAAGTGAGTATGATTAACTAATATTATAAATGCGAAAGTGAGTTTGATTGTTTGTTATGCTTTCACGCTAAAACACATCATCACATTTGGTACATGGGTAGACACCCATGTGCCAAAACCATTACCTGGGTTAGGACATAGGCTACTTTTTGTCCTGGATCGCAGACGAAGTCGCGGGCAACAGCTAGTGATTTTATTTTATAAATGAATCTTTGTGTCTTCATCTCGGTCGCAACCTCGCAACGCATCTATATGGGATTTCTAAGTAGTCACTAATTACCTACCTACGAATGTCATGAACGTTTTCGGCGATTACGAATAGTCGGTAATTTGATGCTATTCGGCGAATACGAATATTCGTATTCGTTGCATCACTTTATTCAATATTATTTTCAAAGTACGTAGGTATATAATTTTCTTGGATATTCTTATGTAGGTTTATGATTATATTTAATGTAACTGCATATTTTTAATATTTAATTGTAAGAACTACTAATAATGTATAATCTCAATATTTGTTCAGTTAAACCTACATAAAAATATATTTTTATTGAAGCTTAATACATATTGGTTAATTCCATTTAAGGTAACAATTTGTGCATAATCATTTCTTTGCGTTTGTGGGAAGATTTTGTTAATTTATTGTGCTTTCAAATTTTAAAGGTCACTCGAATAATAATAAGTATTGGACTTGAGAACAATAAAAATTAATTGGAATAAATTACTATTTCTCTTTAGATGTTCATACTATATAAGGGAAAGTTCGATTGGTAAATACATTTTTTTTAAACTAGGTAGTATAAGTTTTAATCAGCAGTATGGCACAATGGTTCCAGAATTTTTAACTGTGTTGGGACATTTGAAGGTAAAGTACAAACGAGGATTATTAAAACATAATCAATAGAAAACACAAACCATAATTATAGGATCATGGAACTAATCTAAAACAATATTTGACTATCTATCAGTACAATATTTTTGTACTACTTGTTAATTTTGTAGAACCGCTGTACGAAATCTGTTAAGTTAAATACCTGACCGGGGCCAACTCCAAAGTCCATGTTGATGTATTCATCTAAGTTATGAGTGGAAGCTGGAAAAAAGGGGTATAAGTAATTATAATATAACGTAAATTGTAATGTGAACGTTTGACAGAAACATTGAAAGACAAAACATGTCAAGTAATTGTTTTTCTGTTCTGTTGTGTTAAAATAATAGCAATGCAATTTTTTATTTAGCTAGAATGTACAACACGTCAAATATATGTTAAAAGAAAGTATTATTGGAAAAGGTTGAGGTGATTGATGAAACTTAAAACATTTGTGAGCACACATAATAAATTGTCAGAATGTTATTTTCACGATAATACGAAAATTTTGTTTAAAAAGAGTAAAAACCAACTTCAAAACCTAAAACAATATATTTTCACAAAAAACTTAACAGCTTCTGAAGTCGGTGCCAATCACCTTATGCATTGAAGAATTGAAGACACAAACTTCAGAAGCTGTTAAGTTTTATATGGTTATGGAAGTTATTTTATTCGTTTTAGGTTTTGAAGTAGGAAGTTGGTTTTACTTTTTTAAAGTAAATTTATTTTTCCATTTTTAGTTGAATATACAATTATTACATAAGCCCAAGACGAACGAAAAAGAGAATCATCAAAATCCGTTTAGAAATGCCGGAGATATAGTACATTTATGCATATAACTACGTACATAAGAATAATTAATTTACTAAAACCTTCCTGAAAGTTCACGTTAGTGAAAGAATCATCAAAATTGGTTCATAAGTTTTTGAGAAAATCGCGGACATACAAACATACATACGGGTCGAATACAGAACCTCCTTTTTTAAGTTGGTTAAAAAAGCTGTTTTGTTTTGTAATACTTTAATTAAAAAGAAAGTTATAATCATTCTGTCCTGAAATATTTAGTAATAAAGACAGTCTATGGCACAATAGTGACCTATTTCCTAACTTCTAGCTACACTTTGTCCAGCAAGAACAATGAAAAAAAAACAAAAGTACATTTTATACTTTGCATGCTCTATGAATGCTACATTTGATAAATGTTCCACATTAGTTAAGTGAGTGGATTAAGCTGGCTCTATGCCAGAGATAGGAGCCAGAAAATATTAAAAAGGAAAAATACATGGATGCTAATAAGATCTGAAATCTGACTTAATTTCACTTAAATAAAGACATTACCTACTCCATATTTTTTTTATTACATTATTTTGAATAAAGTATAATCCTTACTTGACGTGCATATTGCTGGGTATGGTGGTGGTGGTTTAATCCATGACCCGTCCGGTCTCTTCATGTGACGTCGGTCTGACGCAAAGTTCTGCAAGAACTGCTTTGCAGGTACTACACGGAAGAATCTGAAAATTGTTTGTTGTTGTAATATTTGCACCTTGTATGCTTATAAATATTGTTATCCTAATTTCCTTTATTTCATTTATGTACATATATTTCACATTTTTAAATATTTTTTATAAAAACATGAAATAAAAAAAAAAAAACATTTAAAAATATAAAAAATAGTAGCCCACCGGTATCAGGAACAGGGTCCAAGCTACCGGCGGTCAGGACTCCAGAGAGAGGAACCTCCTAACAACGCGGGCCGTGTTCAGAAATACTGCTTTCTGAATCAGGCCCTTAATCCAGCTGCCCAACGAGAGCCTCCTTAGATGTTGATCGAGGCTCTTGGCAATTAAGCCATTGGTTGATACGACTATCGGCACAATGATTGCTGAGTCCACATCCCACATGTCGACAACCTCGCGAGCCAAGTCAAGATACTTGATTTGTTTATCTTTCTCGGCTTTCACGAGGTTCCCGTCATGTGGTATGTTATGTCAATAATCATTGTGCGCCACTCTATTCGATCCACCACCACTATATCAGGCTTATTGGCAACAATAGTCATGTCAGTGATGATGGATCGATCCCAGTACAATGTGATATTTCCATTTTCGAGAACTGGGTCGGGCACATACTTATAGTACGGCACTTCCGATTCCGCAAGGTTGTAGTTCAGTGCAAGTTGCTGATGGATAATCCTGGCTACAAGGTTGTGTCTATGCAAGTACCCTTCGTTTGCAAGACGAGAACACCCGGAGATAATGTGTCGGATTGATTCTCCCGGACGGTGGCATGCCCGACAGATGTCAACCGTGCCGTCTTTCACAATATATTTCCGGTAGTTGTTCGTCATCATAACGTCGTCCATAATTGCACAGACAAAACCTTCGGTTTCCCCAAAGAGGTCACCGGAACGTAGCCAGGCTACAGACGCTAACAAATCTACATCGGGTCCATATAGGGCCCGGAAAAGGCGTCCGTGAAGCTCTTTACTCTGCCATACCTCCCTGCGATCGTTAGTGTCAAGCACTACAGGTTTGCGCCAGTTCTCTTTAGCCAAGGAGAGCGGAGTGAGGCCCTTGTCCACCACGACCACATCTCGATGCATCCCCACGTCGGCTTCTAGGAAATATTCCCTGAGACGGCATATCTCGCGGTTGTGGAGTCTTAGCACTTAAAAAGCCTCAGCCTCCACACTTGCGCGTGATATACAGTCTCATTACCGATGACCGTGGGTGATGCATTCAATATGCAGTCAACGATAAAAAATACGATAATATACGCTATATTATCGTATTTTTATTATTATTCTTTCTTATTATTGTTTTTCATTCATCCCTTTCAGAATGTTGGGCCACAAAAGGGATGAATGAAAAGCAATTGTATGAGATGGGAATGCTAAGAGGGATGTGTGGTGCTACACAAATGGATGGAATAAGAAATGAGTACATAAGAGGAAGTTTGAAAGTGGCACCGGTGACTGAAAAGTTGTGCAGAAATCAGAGGGGCAATTCCCGTATTTTTATAACAACGTTCGCAATCTCATCTCAGTCTCAATCTGTCAAAATTGTATAGAGTTTGCCTACATTTTTGACATTTGATTGTCGCTGGCTGACATTGCGACTTGGAATTTGAACGTTTTTAATTACGAGAATTGGCCCTCTGTTGTCATGTTATAGGCATGTGATGGGGAGGAATGAGGAAAATGTCATGAGGAAAGTTTTGAGTATGAATATTGATGGCTATAAGAGTAGGGGAAGACCAAAGAAACAATGGATGGCCAGTGTGAAAGATGACATGGCTAGAAAGGGACATGACTACCAAGATGACAACTAATGAGAAGTATAGAAAAAAGGGACATGTTGCGCCAACCCCAAATAGAAAGGGCAGGGCAGGGGTAGGGCAGGGATATTTTTTTTATAAATGTAAAGGGAATATTTATAATAAAATATGATACTTATAAATATTCTCAATAATCAATATGCTTGGCCAATAAATACATAACTACAGTGAATCTGTTCATCATGGTGTATAAATCATAGTTTTATAATTACCTGTGAAAATCTGACTTGAGCACTTGATCTGTACGAAATGTTTCAGTAACATATTTGTGGAAAAATGTTGGGAATGGCAACTCAGAATCCAGATCATAAACAAGGCAAGTTTTGCTGTCCCATGAATACAGAAATATCACATGATAATCCTGAAATAAAATTGATACATTATCAATCTCATTCATACATAATTTTAATACTTATGCATTTATATTAATGCTAATAGTTCCACTCTTACTGTCTTATTACGGGAGTTTTATACTTAGCTTTGAGTGGTATACTCATTAAAGTTAAGGTTTAACAGAACCTAATTGTTTAGACATAACATTTTGGTCAGTGGGTCGTCTTAAGGTTTATCAGTAATATTGATAAAATTTAAGAGTATGGAAACAATTACTATCATACATTACTGTTTAGGTAATACAATCCTGAGAGAGTGAAAGAGAGGATGGGCAAAAATCATAATTATGTCAATAATTGCAAGAAATTCACGTTCTCTAAACAACAAAGCTTAATAAGTACATAATAGCGTGACATAATTTCGGCACACACCCATATGACGAGCCGATCCTCCTCACGCCCAGCCCTTTGTTTCCACAAAGGCACCGTACGGCAAGGATTGGATATAAAAACGATGTAGCATCTATCCAATTCCTCAGGAATTCTTAATGATACATCTTGACATAGTTTCCAAACGTTTTCCTCGCTGCAGAAAAGAACACAACAAAGGTACGTTAATTGAATATTTTTATTGTTTTAACGAATTGAGGGGTTACGAAAAAAAACTTGCCAATAACAAGACACATGTGAGCACTCATCTCGTTTAGGAAACAACTGTTTCAGTGTCTTATCACTCTTTTTATTATTTTCGTTGCTACTCAAATGAACTTGTGCATTGACCGACATTTTGACACTTTGACAGTTGCTTTTTTTTTTTATTGATGGAGTACAGAAGCTGAAGCACACAGCCACAGATTAGAGTATGGAAAGTAGAGACTCATTACAGAGCTGAAGAAACCTGTGTTGCCAATTGAATACTGGGGTTTATCGGTTTAGCTATGGTTTAGCTACAGAGCTTATAGAGTCTTATAGACTCAGCTCAGTACGCACGGCTACAGATCAAGCTATACCATTCCAGTGTAATCAGAGGGCCAATTCTCGTAATTAAAAACGTTCAAATTCCAAGTCGCAATGTCAGCCAGCGACAATCAAATGTCAAAAATGTAGGCAAACTCTATACAATTTTGACAGATTGAGACTGAGATGAGATTGCGAACGTTGTTATAAAAATACGGGAATTGCCCCTCTGATCTCGCAATGTATCGCACTGAGAAGTCAGTGTAAACTGGAAATGTATAGCTTGATGTGTAGCCGTGTGTACAATACAATAAATGGGGAGAGGCACTAGCAATCTATCCCGCTAGGTATCACATCGTCGCTGGTGTTGTTTACTTGTCAAACATCATATTTTTTTTACGTATTCTTTAAATAATCATTTAACTCTTAAAATGTCGATTGCACACCATGTGTACAGATAACAATAGAATTTCAATTGTGTCTGCTAATTAGCGCGCGACGGGTTAATTAGTAGTAGTCAAGGTAGTGCATTGAATAAGTTAAATAGCGCAGTCTTTTACTTTTAATTAATTGAACTGTAATAAAAAAAGGCGTACACGGTTTTCCTACAGATAAGGAAAGAAGAAAACTGGGTCTTTTCCTAAAAATTGGAAACCAAGTTCAGCGGCAAGGTTATGTAGTGAGCGTGCTCGCGCAAGCTTAGTAATAAGTTTGTTTTGACATCGACGTTGGCCGAGCTTCAGCGTTTAGTGAGAAGAAATGAAGTAGCTAATCCAAGAGCTATGTCGCCGCCACGTCATCCGCGGTACCAGAACGCACGAGCTGGCCAGCCTCGTCGTCCCGGTCCAGATCCAGACAACGTAGCGACGAGATTTTATATATATTTATTTTGTGGTTGTTTGTAGACTTATTTGTACCTGAGTTTTATTCCGAGAAGAATCTTCAATATTTTGGGAGGTTTGCTTCGCATAAATTGACTTTTAGTTCTTACTGGTTCGCCCCATGGTTCAGCTCGCCATCTGTAGTTAAAATTAAATTGATTCCCACCGTTCTATACATGATATATACATAAACGTTTCTGGTGTCTTAGGTGTGAAGTCATAGCACAGAAGTGTTACACACATTCTGCTATAGTTGATTCAGTTACATGCTCTACGAATAATCGTAGTTTGCCGGGTATTTAGGATAACCGCACGTCTGCCAATTAACCTCTTGCCATTTGCTATGTTCAACACAGAACTTTAACTCTTATTAGGTATACCTCAGTTGTATGTACTTAATACCCTCTTAGTACATACAACATTTGTCTTAGGGAGACTTCGTATTGCAGCACCGAAGTTCTCCCACTTTAACACGGACTGATCACGGCCTTCCGCCTAGTCCAACTCTCACGAGGTTTCCGCATTGCCGTATCGAAAGACCTCTTAATGTAACTGACTTCTAAGAGCATCAGAAACTTCTTATTATTGCGTACTTAGATTGTGTACTAAACTGCTCTTTATAAAGCTAGGAAATTATTATTAGGCTGGGAATCACTACACTATTGTCTAGTGCTACCACTTAGCTTATATTTTCTCTCAGATGTACTGCCATTAACTGGACGCCTCTTTCAAACACCAATCACTTTTACTTTGCACTGATATTGAATCAAATATATTAAAATTGTATTCAAATGTGACGCCGAAACGTAGTGCCAAAAAACAAACTATACTCTTTGTCTATGGTGATCTCTCTATGAGTACGGTGTTACCAGCCAGTAGATCACCTTATGCTATTAAGACTCATTTGTTACACGTTTCGTACTACTAATATTAATTTGACTCGATTACCTTTATACTTCGCGACCTACACGTCGCGACAAGCTAGATCAAAGATTTTATCGTAAACTCTTCGATCTAGCTCTTGCACTATACTTAAAAATTGAACTTACTATATCTTCTAAACTAAATCTGTGACTTGGCGAAAAGTTGCGCTAATTACCTACTAAATGGAGAAAACAAATCTTCGACAGATGGCCTAGTTTTTGAGTTATAAATGTGGCCAAGCTGTGCTCCCCAGATCGGCCACCTATGAACCCTTATAACTTTTGAACCAGTGTTCTGACAAATTCTGATATTTGGCGGCAAATTTCGACTATTTAGCGACAAATTTTTCGTGTTATCAAAATCCCTGATGGTGGCCATGCCTATTCCAGTGTCAGTCCACTAACTGCTCAACACGATTAAATTTTAGCTTAAAAGATGTTGTATCAAAGTTGAAAAAAAATGTATTAAAAAATAAATAGCGTCATTGACATTTAGTTTGTGGTTGTGGCCAGCTGGCTGAGGCGTTTTGTTAGGAGCCAGCGTTATCTTTTAGTTGTTTTCAAAGTTTATTTCTTATTGGTAAGGAGGGCGGTGCGTTGTCCTAGGTTTCGGCCGGGCTAGCGTATCGTCCGGTCTTCCATACCGCTAAAACAACTAATAATTAGGTAATTGCGACTTTCGACAAGTCCAACCTTGGTGGCGTTGAGTAATTAATTATTCGAGATGACCCGTAAGTACAGTGACACACAATAAATAATCATGTTTACAAATTCTAAGTTATCACAGTGCATCAAGGTATACCCTTCAATCAGTCTTATTCAGAATGGTCCTGGAAGGACGAATTCCATCGAACATTCTAGAGATTACACACCACGTTCAACGGCGTTGAACGTGGTGTGTAATCTCTTGAATCAACGCTAATATCCATGACACGAGTCGTATTTGGGTGACGCTTTGCTTTGTATCATGAAAATTGATTCTATCCGCTCTAGTGAACCATTATCACATGTTTAAATTACTTATCGCGTGTTATTTAGAATTATAGCATGCTATTGTTGTGAATTGACATAACATGGCATTTCTACATAATATGTAGACAGTCTGAGTGAGTGTTAATTTTGTTACAGGTGGAAACCAGAGAGATTTGGCTCGCGCCAAAAATCAAAAGAAGCAGCAAGAACAGCAAAAGAAAAAGAATGCCAATGAAAAGACTGGTATGTCTTTACAAGAAAGGAAACATAGGTACATACTTGTTTTTATAACCTCTGAACCTGAAACTCCATTCAAACTACATCTTTAAGATCTGGTATTGATTCAGAATGATACACAAACAAAGAGTATTGGAAGCTCTATGATTATATAGTTTGTGATAGCATTGCCAGTTTAGCGGTATTGGATGACACATGCTGAAATAACCCTCTTATTATAAAATATCCCGTGTCAGGTAATTGATCAATGTAAAAAGTATTTTTATCATTTGCTGACTAAGATTTTTAACTGCTTCCACACACTAGTCTCATTTCTATGAGTTCTTGAATTTCTGGAAACTGTTGTTAGTGATCTATGAATGATAAGAATGAGATAATCTAATGACAATATCACATTTTTAAATTATTTGCTTGTCTTTGTTGCAGGGATGCTGAATTAATGAGAGAAAAGCAACGAAAAAAAGAAGAAGAACAAGCAGCAAAAATGAATAACCAAAAACAAACTGCTAATTAATTAATAAAATTATATTAACTAAAATATGAAGGTTTCTCGACTGCTCCGTATTATGTATAGTCACATAAAGTTTTGAGCTTGTCAGTGGAGAGCTGAAATTGTTTATGTGATATAAGCAATCCTATGAACTAGAATAACATTGAAATTTTGTGTTAAACAGCCTAATTTAATTATAAATCATATTTTATTATGTTAAAGTTGGATTGGGTGTCTAGGATTTGAGCAAGCATGATCTGAAGAGTTATTAGCTCAACAATCACAGTTCCAATGACAAATTGGGAACAGATTTGTCACAATAGGTCTTAGCATTTATGCAAATCTTAATGTTAATTTCGACTGAATAGGTTTGTATGTATACTTGACTACCCATTTTTTGTACAATAAAATCTTAAAAGTACAAACTGTGTTATGTTTTGTCATTGGAAAAATGCCTGTGATTCATTTGATTACCTATCATAACAATAGATGTGTTGTGCAAATGAAATCTCGTCATCGCTTCAATTATAATTGTTGGAATTGTCTTCAGTCAACTACGCTTTAGGAGACGTGTATTACATGCATCTTATAGTGCATCAATCTCGTTTACGGTACACGTGAAAATTCCCGTTTCCTGGACAACTCGATTCTTGTCGCCGTCGAGAGAAGTCTCATGCTATAGGTACAATACTGTTCTTGCAAGCAACTTGAATTATATAGCTACAGACAAAACATGTCTTAAACTTGTGTTGTTTGAGTCGGGGGTTAGTGAAATGAATATTGTATCTAATGTATTTCTGCTTTTGTTGTAAGTACCATAGTTATAAATAAATATATTTCAATATTAATACGAATGTCTTTGTTCCAATTTGATAACAAAATTAGATTTCAAATTAGGAAGGTTTTGTAAAGGACACACTTAAATAAAAAAAAAAAAACGCAAATCTTATAAAAGGTGTAATTTTAAAGTAGGCTGCGGGAACAATATTTTGAATTATTATGTATATATTGAGAGATTATTAGATAAAAACTACTTATCACACTTGCACGACATGGCACACTAATCAACATAATAAAAGGTGTCGCAAGTGTCAGAAGAGAAAAGCGAAAAATGACGTTAAGCCTTCACTACATAATTCGCGAAGTTGCTTCGACGAAGTACTGGTCGAAGTTGAAAGTGGTTAAAACGATTGAACGAAGCAAACCGAAGTGCTCTTCTACACTCGTATTCGCTTAACTTCAATCAACTTCACGAGTAGTGTAGTGCAGGTTTATGGATGCAGAAAGCTGAGATGAGCGTAGCGGACAGGAGACTTGCAGGAATCGACCAATTTGATGACATTGGTTGAAATCACATCGCGTCTACCGTTTGGTCTGTGATCTTGGTCGATTCCCGCACGTCTCCACTCCGCTTTCTCCGCCTCAGTGGAAATGCATCCATAAACATAGTTGACAACATCCAATTTTTTTTCAAGGTAATACTGTTGTGCTTTGCTTGTCATAATACCTACTTATGTAAGAATAAATACTAACTTTACTATTCATGGGAAAGATGGTTAAAACATCGAAACATTTTGTATCATTTAAGGTGATTGAGCAGTGGTAGCCCGCGAAATTATTTTTTTTGCGTTTTTTGTATTTGGCAGGTCAGTGTCAGGTTATATCTTGATCAAAATATGATTCGCCACAATAACAAATATACATAAGTATGACCATAAGCATCATCAATACATCTCTCTTAAGTTATATTTGCCCCGGATTAGACTGCTTTCCAAAATGAAAAGATACAACCTGACACGGACCTGCAAATTGCAAACAAAAATTAATTTCACGGGCTACCACTGCGCAATCACCTTAAATGATTTTATGTCATTTTAGTGACTAGTGGGAATGATATTTGGTAGCATTAACTTAGGTAATAATTACTGCTAGCTCATTAGAAATGGCTTACAAAATCGTACGTAATCAATACGTATATTTTTTCATTATAATACTCCACTAGGGAATCCAATCCCGTAAATTCGGGATCCCGCACTGTTTTTCGGGATCAGTAATGCGAGACTTCACATGTGGGATCCGCGGGATTTGTGGGACTGAAAAAAAAAAATGGGCGACCATATGCAGTCCTACACCGCGCGACTGTACTCTTGAGCGACAACTTGAGAAGTTTTGACTTTGTTGAGTATATGTACTCCATACTTTTGTTGCGATCGCGATACAGAGAATTCGCGTAGGTACTCGATATTTTTGTTTCGATGCTTTAATAAGCATCGAAACTTTTCACTTTACTGGATACACGAATTGGTATGTCTCTAATTCAGGGACTTCCGGTAAAATAAAAGAACTTTAGGGAAAAATTAAATGCACCAATATCTCGCGGTGAAGGCAGTTTCGTCACTATTCCAAAGCAATAATAGCGATTTGTGGAAGTACAGGTAACTACATATTCATAAAACACTTCATAAATTTACAACAAAAAGTATTATTTTATTTGCAGTCCCGCAAATCCGCGAGATCGGATTCCCTATACGCCACTAAACATCTTAAATAAAAAAAAACAATGTAAAATATATCATGTTAAACCACTTCTTTCTTTATCTTCGTTGTTAAAATAATAATATTATGTATGTACTTAAAATTATGCAATGGAATAAAAAATCACTTAACACATGTATTTAAGTATCAATATTTAGCTTTTAATTTACTAACACTGCATATTCGAATATTTATGAGTAAAAAAAAAAACAAGTAACGTAAAATTTACACACTTAAAAAATATAAACCTATTTCAAAAATTATATGTTTTTGTTTGAGATTACTAAGCAGTAGTAGAGTATGTTAATGAGTACTACTACTAAATTAGCATATCTCATAACAGGCTTCACTAAATCTCTTATAATAAATAACCAAACAAAAAATATTTTACACCTATTTGAATTGTCACCATAACAATATTATGGGCCAATTTCACGATGTCCGAATAGCCACTACTCACCGAATAAATTCAAAAATGGAACAGAATTTGTATGAAATTATTTGCCAAGTAAGTTAATAGGAACTTAATCGTAGGTGGTGAAACAGGCCCTTAAACGAATTAAATATGCACTGCAGCAGCCAGTAATGGTCGCGGGTGAATCATCAAAACCAAACAGCACTGATATATTATGCATTTTTTAAATAAATTATTATCGGGCCCTTTGGAAGGTGTACGATAGTGTGGGAATCTCGCAATGTAGGGGAATTTAAATCAAAATATAAATTTAAATCATTGATAATATGAGTCCTATAGAATCAAATCCGGCTAACTGACCGAACTGTGAATAAGGCAACATTCAAAATTTTAAATACTTTCTAACAAATTTTAATGTCCATATCAGAGATGGCTATCTTTCGTAGAAAATCCACTCAAAAGTCACAGATTACGATTAGTAACAAATCCGGCTTTCTGCAAAGATACAAAATCAAACATGAATCGCTTTTCTTTCATTACTACTATTTAGTCAAAATACAGATATCCGCTTTTGATTCCATATGACTCATATAGTTATAACATAATTATACCTAAGACCCCATTTGTCACAGCTACATATTAGAAATTCTTGTAGGTAGGTTAAAAAAAAAATATATGTTGAAGTGGGTAGATAATAATCGTTGTACCTTACAAAACGAACAACAACATTAAAGTGTCATCTTCACTTTCTCAGACGCGGCCGTAGCTAAATGGCTTTACAGAATTATAAACATTAGAATCGGCAATACAACTCCATAAGTTAGAATTGACTGATTGATTGAGTTTGAATTGATCGTTGATTGATTGATTGAGTTGATTGTTTGAGTCGAGTTGATTGTTGATCTAGCGATTTCATGAAATCATGAGGTTTGAGGTCAATTCTAACTTATGAAGTTGTATTGCTGATTCTAATGATTATAATTCTGTAAAGCCATATTAGTTACGGCCGCGTCTCATATTTTAATCAACATACAACCTGACACTGACCTGCAAATTGCAAAAAACGTAAGAAAATTTGAATTTCGCGGGCTACCTTAGCGCATCCTCCTTAAATTAAGCATTTTTTAGAGATGATTTGCAAAACAAAAGGTGTATAAAAAAAACCGGCCAAGTACGTGTCGGACCACGCACAATGAAGGGTTCTGTAGTTGAACTGATGTTAGTGGTAGTGGCTGCAGAAGTGCACAGTTTAATTTTGTTCCTTTCACTCTGTGCAATAAAATATAATACTAACTAGCTTAGCTAGGTAACAATGCTAGCATAACATTATAACAAACGAGTAGTATGGAAGAGAAAATTACTAATATTATGCATGGCCATTTGTTAGGCATTTCTTTTCAAACTCCTCTCTTTGTTTATAAAGTTCTGTTACCAAATCCTTAATGAATGGATGGTTGAACTTCCCTTCAGTAGCAGTGAAGAATTCTTGCAGCTTCTGTGGCGTATTTTCACGTTTTTCATATTCAAATGCCTGCAGTATCATGTCGTAGCGGTCCAAGTCTTTGGCGAATTTAGCTTCAGGTGAAGTTTGGTTCTCATATTCCTGGAAAACAAAAGATTGATTGTTAAATGACGCCTTTGGCCTCGGGCTATCAATGGATCAAGTCCTTGAATTATAATAGACTAGCGACCCGGCGCTGCTTCTCACGGTTTTTACGACTTGACAAAACATGAAGATTATTATTATTATATGTCGTGGATTCTGAACGGAACTTCAAATTGAACCGACTTGGGTGTGTTCGGAAATGGGGGTTGGCATCACTGTGCGAGCTGTCAATGTCATTTTGAGTTTGCGGGGGAAATAACGGGGACAGAGGACGGCTGACATTCAAGTTTCCAGTACTTTACGGGGACTTCACAGAGTACTTTATACTATACTGAAAGGGGACTTCGTGATTAGACACCGAACTGAACGGACGTGCTCTGCCAACCTCGCGCCGACCTCGCCTCGTTCCGATAGGAATCCATTTCCATCCGATTCGTGTGTGCTACTTTCTAACTGATTGTTTGTTAAATCGTAGTAAAGTTATTAATTTGGCTTTGCAGGAGGCGGTTGAAAAGGCAGAACAAAAATGGAAAGACCGTTGCCCAACAAAGGGAGTGGTTGAAAAAAACCGGTCAAGAGCTAGTCAGACTCGCGCACCGAGGGTTCCGTTCAGATTTCTGAAAAAATGTGCTATTAGAGACATCGTTTTATTTTTCCTGTAATCTTTACATAAAAAACGGCTATCACATAGAATAATTTCAGATTTTTCTCTATGCAAACTTCCTTCAACCAGTTAAGCAGGTGGCTACAGGAGTTCACCCATACACAAGCGGAGAGTTGGTGGTCCTCTACATCAGGTTGCAGGCAGTCCAGGGAGGCCATCCCGTCCCTGGATGGTACGCTTACCAGGCGATTATTACGTCTGGACAGGAACGGGCTGCGCCTGGTGACGGGGACTATCACTGGACACTGCTCATTAAACAAACACTTCCACACAATAGGAATAACGGACAGTCCTCTGTGCAGGGCCTGCATGGAGGCTGAGGAAACCGTTGCGCATGTGCTTTTTGAATGCACAGGCGTCACCCAGATTAGAACAGTAACTCTCGGAATATCCCGATCTTTCACAGATGTTCTTAACAAACCCGGAGATTTGATTAAATTAATTAAATTAATTGGGAGGTGGGCTGGTTGGAATAAACCCCCGACGGCCGCCATGGCCCACGCACAATGGTCCACATGAAGGACTAAGTGCGGAAACCAAATCCTTTAACATAGAACATAGAACTATGCAAACTTTGGAGATAGGTGGGGGGCGGTATTTTTTTGTCGAAAACTATGCGGTCTAAAAAAATGTTTGAGAATGTGCAAACAGAGCTCTTTCATATGATACCCCACATGCCCTAGTAGCCAGACTGAGTCGCACCGCACCTTATTTTTTACGATTTTGGTACGGAACCCTAAAAATCAGCCAAGTGCGTGTCAGACCACGCACAATGAAGGTTTCGTAGTTAGGATGAATTTATCCCAAAAACAAACTTAACATTGTAGTTGAAAAACATGTTTTCCCACACATCGATAAATATGTCACGGTCAATTCTCCAACTGCAAATTAACGATTTTCGGACTTTTTCCTTTACTTGTGCTGTGAGATCTTGCTTCTTGCTAAATTTCATGAATCTAGTTCAATCAACGGGAGTACCATATAGATATCTATTGATTTATTTGCGAGTATCAAAATATGTTGCATAAATGGCAGTGGTTTTTTTTATTGCGTTTACTTTTCTAACTAAACGCAATAAAATATATAATATATAGTTTATTCCTGTCAAACAACGATTTCCCATTCTGAAATTGACTAAAGTGACACAGCTATATTTTAGTTTGACAGCACTAATATTGTACAGAGATTAATTTAGTGAAAATGGCAATTTTGCTATTCTGAACTTCACTGTGTTCACCTAAAATTTTGATTGTGAAACTAAATCAGGCTATTTTTAATCGCGATTAAAAAGGTGTAGAATAAAATTAGTTATCATGAACTAGAATTCACACCAACACCTTGACTTTAAGTGCAAAAATTTTACTGTATTTTTTTTTCTCTTGCTTATATCTCAAAAAACGGTGTGTCCTATCGCAAAAATAATGAAAATTTGGCCCCCCTTTATAAAACTCTTAAACCCCTAAACCTCAACATATAGGTACCAAAAAAAAATTCCATAAAAAACACGTTGAGCTACCCCCTCCCAGCTCGTTGAACCAAATATGACAAGCCTTGTCACTTTTCATAGTGATTTCGTTAGTTCCAATTAAAGCCACCGGGTCATTTATACTACGGGCACTATACCACGGGCACTATACCACGCGGAGTCACGATTGTCAAACTCGATTATAGTTGTGTCAAAATTGTTTTTTAATTTAGAGGTTTTTTTTTGCAGAATAGCTCTAAGATTTTCATAGCCAAAACTAAGGAATTTTAGTGATAGTTTAGTTCGGTGTACAAGAGAATCGGCACCAATGGTTATCTTATCTTGTTTCAAGAAATTTCCTCATTGTAATAACTACTGCACTTGTTACAAAAATAGAATTCTCAATAATTTAAGATAGGTACAATATATTTTCCTTATAATGGTGGATATTGGCACCTACATGAGCATTTTTGTTTACAGTAGAAAACCCTGGTTCCCCGATACTCGTAAAAAACATTCACAAATAAATGGAGACTTGGCCTATTTCACGATGTCCGAGTAGCCACTACTTACCGAATAAATTATAAAATGGAACAGATTTTGTATGAAATTATCTGCCAAGTAAGTTAATAGTAACTTATTTGTAGGTGGTGAAACAGGCCCTTATATATTTTTGCTCATAGCTCTTCTAGACGGCTAAAGCCATTGGATGGAAAGAATCACTAAAGAAAGTATAAAAAGCAGTTTGCACTTATTTGCAGTGTATGTAAGTACTACTTACAAACAAGATAAAAATGAACAAAAATCATTTTATGAGCTATAATGATACTTACTTTGTACAAGTCATACATTCTATCACCAGCAATGCCGGTGAGTTCTGCAATTTTCTGCATAGCCTCATCCTCTCGTCGATGCTTCTCTTCTGGCGAGACTCCGCAGTGTGGCGTGAGGTCTCCAACTATACACTCTGCTAAGTCATGTACAAGAGCTGAAAGTATATAATACTGAGTTTAGAATAGAAAAAAAATACGGATCCCTTTTTTTGCATAATGTTTTTTTCCTAATAATAGGTCTTTACCTATGAAATTGCCGTTTTGTATGAAAAAATTTAAACGAATTTTTTTCATGCATTTTTTATTTGTATTAATCGAAGTAATCACCCATGCAATCAATGCATCTTTGCCAACGCAGTGGCAGTTTATTGATGCCCTTCTTAAAGAAATCAGCTGGACGGGAGGCAACAAACTTTTTTCCCGCCAAGAAGTTATCCAAATTCTGGAAAAAGTAGTAGTCTGTAGGCGCAAGGTCTGGTGAGTAGGGCGGATGACGGAGAGCTTCCAACCCCAGTTCTTGCAACTTGGAGACCGTCTGCTGTGCAGTATGAGGTCGCGCGTTGTCGTGCAGGAGCAGCGGAGACGAGCGATTGACCAATGCTGGTTGGAGATGTGCCAGCTTCTCCATCATTGTGTTCAGTTCTTCACAGTACACATCTAAAGTAATGCTTACCCCGTTTGGTAAGAAGCTGTGATGAATCACACCGGCGCTAGACCACCAAACAGTGACCATCACTTTTCTAGGGGTAAGTTTTCGTTTAGGGCATTGTTTAGGTGCTGAACCAGGATCCAACCAACTTGCTGAGCGCTTGCGGTTATCAAACAGAATCCATTTTTCATCGCAGGTAACAATGCGGTTCGAAATTCCTTCATTTGTGTGTCTGTTGAGCAGTGCAAGGCACGTCTCGACGCGTACTTCGCGCTGGCGATCATTGAGTTCGTGGGGCAACCATTTGTCAAGCTTTTTTACCTTGCCAATTTGACGCAAATGGACCAATATTGTTTTGAAGCTAACGTCGAAAGCTGCTGCTAATTCAGCCGTAGATTGTGTATCATCAGCTTCCACAATCGCCTTTAATTCGTCATTGTCGACCAAAGTCTTCGGACGACCGCGAGGTTCATTTTTCAGGTCGAAATTTCCAGAACGGAAGCGAGCAAACCAATAACAAGTGGTGCGTTGGTTTGTAGTGTTAGCTCCGTAAACGTCGTTGATGTTGCGTGCCGCTTGTGCCGCGTTGGTGCCACGACGGTACTCATATTCCATAATTACTCGAATTTTTAACGTATCCATGATGACGAAAAAGATTGAAATGCGATGAAAATGTAACACTAATCAATAAACAAATGACTACTTTTGGAAAAAAAAATCCATGTTTTTAAAATAAAATTAATTTGAAATTAGAATTCTTAGCCAAACAAAAATTATTTTGATTTGAAATGGCCAGTACTGCAGAACGGCAATTTCATAGGTAAAGACCTAATATTAGGTACCCCTAGGTTAGGTTTGGTTCCTTTAAAGCCTGCATATAGAAATAGGAGCCCCGCCCAGCGGGGCTCCGACGATCTAGGTACCGTTAAGTTTGTGGCGTCATCTACATCGCCACATGCGAACTAAGCATCACACTGACGTCACGAAAAATCCTGCATCGCGCAATCAGAGTTTACCGCGCGACTAACATATTTACAACGTCCCGAGTCCCGACATCAATCGTCGGGCAATTGCCCACCAGACACAACACCCGTCTATCTGGTCGGGGGATCCTCCCTTTTCTGTGGAGGATGAGTGCCTCGGAAAGCAAGTTAAGCCGTAGGTCCCGGCTGTCATTCGTGGATCTATGAGTCGTTACGGGTCGTCAGAAGCCCGAAAGTCTGACAACCAGTCTTACCAAGGGGTATCATCTCCCATTCACTGGGTTGTGGAGGTCAGATAGGCAGTCGCTCCATGTAAAATACTAGTATTCAGGTGCATCTGGTTAGACTGGAAGCCGACCCCAACATAGTTGGGAAAATGCTAGGCAGATTGATTGAGTGAACTTTACACCCTGTTCCTCATGCCTCCATACTGGTGACCCCGAGTATGAATGTCAGGGCAGCCTTCGTGCAACTGTGCAACTCCTTCAGTGTGACGTCATCAGCATCACTTCCTCATGCTTTCAAGCGGTGAGTCACATAGCCAGCCATCATCCACCGGTTCAACGGGTATGCGACCACAGTAGTTTCGGAGATAAGGGGGGGAGGGCAGTTTTCATCTATTTTCTTAAATAACTTTAAAACAATTCATTTTTAAATTATAAAAATATATATTTGAGACCCTTAAGCCTTTTCGTTTAATATGTCACACGGTACAGTTTGCAAAACATTTTTTTTTAATTTTCTTATTTGCCCCTCAAAAGTGAACCCCATAATTATTCAAAATTCATTCATTTACCTGTCCGTGTTTGGGTCACAGAAATTCATATGTGTACCAAATTGCAACTTAATTGGTCCACTAGATTCAGAGCAAATTAGCTGTGACAGACGGACAGACAGACACACAAGTGATCCTATACATAAGGGTTCCGTTTTTCCCTTTTGACGTACTGAACCCTAATTATGTTTTAATATCTTTATGCATAAATAAATTTATGCTTTAGAATGTTATGCTTAAACATTATTGTGGATAGAGAAGTTATAATAATATAATAATAAAACATTTATTTCGGAAACTTGCTCCATAGATCTTTGTTAGTAAAACCTACAGTTATATTAATTCATGTATTTTCCTGCAGTATCAGACCCGTAGCTATGCATATGGGACCAATACTCCAGGAAAACGCCGTCCAGCCGTTAAATAATAAATGCATAAGCTTTTATGCGTAAATATAATTAGAATAAACAATTGTACGCTATATTATATTATGTCTTATAATTTTATGTAAATGATTAGGGAACCAAAAAAATATACTTAAGTAACAAATTAGTTCAGTATGTTTGTATGAGAGATAGTGCATGATTGATGATCTGCTAATACAGATTATTGAAATCTTTCCTAATGTTCCCTCACCAGACTAGGCTCTCACAAACTTTGTCACATACGTTTTTAAGCTTGTTTTAAATAATTTATCATGTCATTATTTGTGAAGAGAAAATAAATTATTTTGAATTTGAATTTGAGCATTCGCCTGTAGTGTAATAATCCGAGATTCGATTTTGAGCATTACATTACAATACTGCCTGACTGACTGAAGAGCATTCGCCTATAGTGAACAATACAAGATTCAATAACATTTGCATTCATGTTCCAAATTGTATCACGGGTGCTCTCACTCACCACAGTTACATTACAAGCAAATGGTCCTGGTGAATGTGATTGTTACAAATTGTATCATTACAGGTTGCGCAGGTCGGTTCTCCTCAATCACTGATGTAATGTAATGCTTGAATCTGAACAGTTACATTATAGGCAAATGCTCCCGGTGAGGGAGCGCCTTTAGAAATAACAATAAAACAAGAAATGTTATTTCCAAACTGGAACATAAATTATGCTTCAAAAACAATTAGAAATAATTATAACAAAGCATAGCATTTACATACCTATTTGGAGACACCTAAACCTATCCAAATTGGTAGGGTTGTTCTCATCGGTGAGCAAGAAGGTCATCAGTCCCATGCGGTACATGTGGCCAGCAATAGATTCACACTCATTAATATCACATATCACCCAGCCAGTCCTCTTCACATGCTGCAAATTATGAGAAAATAATTATGTCACGAAAGGGAATAAGAATACCTACGCAATTTAATTAAGTTAATATTTAAGGGAAACAAAGGATCTTGGGATCTTGTATCTACATAAATGTTCTGTTAAAAATGATTTGATAAAACACTTATGAAATCATGTAGGTAAGTAGGTAGTGAGTTAAATCTTTGCTAGCTAAAATAAATCGATAAGCTTATGAGGAAAATAGCAATTGTTGAAATATGGAAACTCATAATTACCTTCAGACGACCGACGAGTTCCAAAAATTCCAAGATTTTTGTGCTTTCGACAGCTAATGCCATTGTGCGTATCTTCTAGGGTTAGCCTTGTAAGAAATACTAGCTGTGATGTCTAGTTAGTTTGATATTTTACAAATATTAATTGATTTTATTTTACGTACCTACGTTGTACACAATAACCTTAACCTACTATCACTATCGCACGTCAAACGTGAAAACGTCACTAACTACGGATGTACCTAACGGAAGTTCCGAAGTTGCAACTCGATTTTTTATCTTTATCTACCTCCTACACACACTACACCAGTTTTTTTTTGGATTATCGAGCAAGGCCATGCGTGGCCGTAAACGGAATATTTACTGACTGACTGCCCAGTATATCTAAGCAAGCGGCAAAGTTGGGAACCAAAACAAAATGTAGCGCTTTACGGCTGTACTGATGAACCATTATTTTACTGATGGTAGAAAATTTTGGAATAGGTACAAATATTTTGATTGAGCATAAACAAGTGTAGCTTTGTAAAGCCCACAAAAAAATAAATAATAATAATAAAGGATGTTGCCCACTTTGGAACGCCGTCAATAGCCTTGTGTATGTGTAGCCGTCGTTGGATAGTTCTATATAAATTGAATAGAAGTTCGCGCCTAATTCCAAACAAATCCTTGTCTGTTCGGAGCTTGTTCAGTGTACCGTCCAAACATGTCCGTCATTAGTGGCGTCAATGTTTCCGACTATTGTATCTTTCGACGTTAAACACGAATGCAGAGTGTAAAGTTACACACGTGCTTATACATGCTTACTCGAAAGCATACTTTGAAACACACAGTCATGATAATAAGTAGCAATTGCTCAATGTAAGCATGCTTTCATGCTACTAATGACCATGTGTGTCATGTCAGTAGCACAAGTTAGCATGCTTATAAGCCAGTGTGTCCACTTTTAGGGATTTCTCCCTTTTTTAACCGAGTTCAAAAAAGGAGGTTCTGTAATCGACCCGTATGTATGTATGTCCTCAATTTTCTCAAAAACTAATTAACCAATTTTGATGATTCTTGCACTACGTGATCTACATACTTCTAGGAAGGTTTTAGTATATAACACACTAGCTGCTGCCCGCGACTTCATCCGCGTGAAATTTCTTGTTCCCCCGACCCACCCCGTCGCGTCGCATTGCCTATCCGCGCTATTACTTCGTTTTCGCATAAAGTTATTTCTGCCTTTTTTTCTTTTAGCTCGCCACGTAATGGTCCTAGAGTGATGTTAAATATGCCTATAGACTTCCTTTAGATATGCGCTATAGCGCACTACGGACTTTAACAAACTACACGGACTATTACGGACTATTTCGGAATGCAGAAAGATTTGTTAAAGTCCGACTGGTAGTTCCAGAGATTAGCACGTTCGTTCACCGCATCCTCTTCCCGCTAACCTCTCCCTCCCTCTCTCACCCACTCTCACACCCCCTTCAGCACATCCCCTTCCCCCTCTCTCACTCACCACCCCTTCCCCATCCCCTTCCCCATCCCGTCACCTCCCCTTCACCTCCTCACCCCCCCCGTCCCCTTCACCTTTCCCTCCTCGCCTCCCCCTTTCCATGCTTCCCCCCCCCCTACCCGTTTTCCCTAACCTCGGGGGGAAAAACTATTAATGACAAACTTTATTACTTGCTTAGGCAAGTATTTGTGCCAAGTTTCAAGTTAATTAACCAAATGAATAAGATTTTTCATATAAACTGTATTCCCTGTTTTCATGCCCACAGGATTGGAATTGTAAAAAATCTTTTCGGATGTTTTCATAACTTGACTGAAAGATTATTTTTACCAAACGCAGTAAAATCCTCCCCTGAAAAATTTACTACCCCTTTTCACCCCCTTATGGGTAGATATTCGAAAAACCCTGATACAAGTCATTATTAATTTTTGGTCTCAATAATGAAAATATTGAGTTTGGAGTTAGTTGCGGCGCGGCAGCGCGTCGTCGAACGGAACGCGTATATGGCATTTTTATAATCGTGATAACTTAGAAATGTCCTACTCGAATTAATTAAAAAGTATTTTACTGCTACATAAATACCCTTGATGATAAAACTATTTATTTGAATAAGAATTAATAGTACGATACGAATGTACCTAACCAACTTTTGTTTCTACCGGCCATTTTATTAAATTTTAGAACACAAAAGCTGCTATTGTGACTTCACTATGATAGTTAGATATATTGCCTCTTGGACTTTTTTGAAGGTACTAATGAGTACTTTAATCATATAGTACATACCTACTTACTTTTTATGTATCATCAATTGTTTTCTCAGCGCACGCCAAATATTGAACTTTATAGGCAAAATTTTGCTACTTTGGGTTACATTATTGCAATTTTCTTAAGGATCTCTAAAATTTTTGAAAATAAATTATAGCCTATGTTACTTCCTGATAAATTAGCTTTCTACTGGTGAAAAAATGGTTACAATCGGTCCAGTAGATTCGGAGCCTATTCGGTACAAACAAACAAAAAACAAAAAAAAACCTTTCCTCTTTATAATATTAGTACCTTTGGATTATGTAATTATTCTTATATAATACATTATGTAATTATTATTATGTACAAAGTTATAGGCATAAATGCACTGTATCTCCGGAATTTCTAAGCGGATTTTTGATAATTCTTCTTTTTGTTCTACTTGGGCTTACCAACTTATGTAATTGTATATTCAACTAAAAATGGCAAAATAAATTTACTTTAAAAAAAAGTAAAAACCGACTTCAAAACCAAAAACGAATAAAATAACTTTCATAAAACACTTAACAGCTTTTGAAGTCGGTGTCTTCAATTCTTCAATGCACTTTATTGAAAAACTGGTACCCTAAATCTTCAGATAGGATGTTCGTGGGAGATGATTATAAGCTGTTTCTAAAACTTTTCACTCTTTGCCACACCACCGACGCTGGGGTGGATGGACTCAGAGAAGTACAAAACGATATCCAGCCTGCTCTTTTCTTTTTTCTATTTAATTTCCTGGACTTAGCCAATATCTTACTGAAGGCGAGAAGATTATCCAGGTTCATTTCAAGGTTAAAAGTCTCTTCCGCCTCATTCCTAGCTCTGACCATGGCAGTGCATTCCCTATCCCACCAAGGCGGAGAAGGGATTTTGCCTGTAGGTGATTTTTTAGAAGGGAAGCAGTCATCAGCTGTTGCGGATATAGTGTTGGAAAAAGACGCAAAACATTCTGGATCATTTTCAGCATTGATGGATGGAAGGGAGGAGCTACGTAAGTCTAAAATTTTTGAATAAAAATCCTAATCCACAGAGTTCAGCTGGTACTTCAGTAGAGGGGGGGAGGTTTTATCAGGAAGAGATTTAGGAGGAATCTCAACCGTGATGGGATAGTGGTCACTCCCATAGGTCATACTTAAACGACTCCAAATAAAAAGGCTAGCTATGCTGGATGACCAAAATGTTAAATCGACACAACTATTACTTTGTCCTAATCCGGACCTACGTGTGGCACTGCCATCATTAATAATACATAAGTCAAGATCGTCCAACATATCCACTAAGCCTACACCAGTACCATCACAGGAATCCGATCCCCAGCGGCAGTGATGACAATTAAAATCACCCATTACAAGTAGTGGGCCGTTTATGTTGCTTAGCAAATTTCTAATTAAAACAAGATCGTCAAAACGTCGGTAAGCAATATAAAAAGAAAAAAGATTTATACCCTCAACCTTAACGGCAACAACATTTATGTTGTCGCCAACGAAGGGTAGAGGGACCTGGGAGAATGATACTTTGATATTAATGAACAAAGCACATCCTCTATATCCATCTGATCTATCATGTCGGACACCACTGAAACACGGGATCCTGAAATTGCTTTCAGGACGAAGCCACGTCTCAGCGATGGCGCATACCGATGGCTTAAATTTATTAATCAAAAAGAGTAGGTCAGGTTTCCTGGGAGCAATACTCCTCACGTTCCATTGCAGGAATGTCAGGGGATGGAACATTATTAATATATTGGACAATTGAAGACAGTTTATTCGCAACGTGGTCAGGTAAAGATTGTGCGGGGTTAGCTAATACAGTTATTAGCATATTGGCTAGAATATTTAAAATAGTTTTGGGCTTATCAGGAGTACTAGCACCTTCCCTAGGGAAGGCACAACCGTTATGGGAAGGAGAGAAGGAGTAATCTTGAGTAAGGACTTGATGAGCCTGCCTGTCGTAGCTAGGTGAAAGAGGAGCATGAGATTTAGGTTTGAGAAAGACCGTTTTACGGTATGATTTTGGAGTTTGGGGAGCTGGGCTGGGGTATTGGTGTGAATTGGTTGTTGGTTTGGATTTTTGTGATATTTTTGACACTTCCGCATATGATCGTGTGACTGGAGGAAAAACCTGACTCGCTTCCGCATACGAAACAAATTTCTCGGCCATAAGGGCTTTTATGCCCTTCTGCCGACCCAATTCAGGACAAGCCTTATCATTGGCATAGTGGTTGCCAGAACAAGATACGCAAACGGCACAGTCAGTGGAAACTTGGCATCCGTCGCCTGGGTGGTCTTGGCCACATTTAAAACAGCGGGGCTGCGAGCGACATACTGTACGCGTGTGTCCGAATCGACAACAATTAAAACATTGGATAGTCGGGTACATATATCTCTCCACCGAGAGAGCAGAATAGAAACAATAAACTCGCTTAGGTAGGACTTGCCCATCAAACGTCAGAACTACTGTTTGAGTAGGTTTACATTCTGTAACGCCAAGAGAGGTCACCTTACGGTTCATTCTCCTTGCCTTTATAACAGGGCCACATCCAACAGGAATCTTGATATTGTTAACTACCTCATCTTCTGTCCATTCAGTTGGTATGTCTCTAACTAGACCCAAGCGCGTAATAATAAATTGTGGAATTGTTGCAACAAAGTTTTTTTGGACTAATGTTTGACTAATTAAGAAACTATTCGCATCCTGGTGAGACTGAAACTCGACTGACACCCGGTTCCTTCCTAGGCGTTTTACACTACCTAGGAAGGAGAATGTTGCTGTAATTATTTTTTGTTAAAAACATTCCAAATTTAACCGGGTGCAGAACGGTACCTGGGGTCTGTCCATCCTTTAAAGAAACGTGTACAATGTATGGCGGATTATCCCTTATTGTGTAAGACTGTCTTCCAGTTTCTTTTTTAGGTAACTTTTGAGGAATTGATACAGTATCCAATTAGCTAGTCTTTTCCTACTTGTAGATTCGGAATCCATTAAATCATTTTGCACATTGTCATTGGGGAGCGAAACCGTTAAAACCGGAGTATAATCAAAGGGATCAGGAGGATCAGAGGTTTTTTTTTTCTCCATGGTGGGTAGGAGGTAAAATTTTTAAAATATAAAAAGTTAGTGTATTAAAACTAGTTAAAACAAACCTTACGCCCAACACAAACACAAAGAATATGGTCGATTGAAGTTCACGCTTAAAGAATTCACTAAAATCGAAAAAATTCGTTACACAAACAGAAGCACGTGTTATACCTTCACCTTTTCGTTGGTAGTCAACGAAAGTCCGCGTTCGCATTGTCACCGCACGGTTTGTGCATTTAGCCAATGTCAAGTTTAGCTCACACAACTTGTTGACATTGTTGTTGACGCGAAATGTTTGACGTTTCATAAATCACTTGATATGTTTCACCCATAAAAAATAGAAATAGGTTCTCTAAGGTTTCACCATATGCTTTTACAAATCATTAGGCCGGGGCCGTACCACTAAGGCGACTGCGACGCGACGCACAATGGATCGAAACTGCTATATGAGGGACATTGGGATTTTTTTTTTACAAATTCCATTAACTCTTAAAATGTCGATGTGTGCAGATAATAATAAAATAATTTCTATTGTGTCTGCTAAATAACGCGCGACGAAAAAAAATACATATCTAAAGATCTGTCATTTTGATGAATAATTGATAAGAAACTTTTTTCTCTAAAACTTGTCTTTTAAAGTTTGCCTGGAAAAAAATATTTTCAATTTTTGTTCTATGGAATGAAACTGCTAAAATTTGGCCAGACTGGTTTTGCTTTAAAACTACTTTATCCTTATTCTTTGGCTTGTTGGCTATAATTCTACGCTATCTGCGCGCGCCCATAGTGGACCGTTCAAGAGTTATTCAGTAAAATTAAAAAAAAAAGTGAGTAAAAGGTACTTTTTATAATTATAGCATAGGTAAAATAATTGTGTCACATTAAAATACTTATAATTAATCATTTCAAAATATATATTTATCGAAAAAAGTACAAAAAAATATGTTTTAATAAATTTAAACAAAACTAAAAACAAATGAGTGCCTCTCCATCTCATTTATGTTTTAATTTTGTTTAAATTTATTATTTGCTTTAATTTTGAAAATAATTTTTTTCGCGCCCGACATAATTATTATGTCCGTGGCCACACTGCAGAAACGACAAGCGAAATTTATTTGTTCTTATTTCGCCGCCGGGCAGCGCCGCGTCGCTGTCGCCGACCAGTGTGGCCCTGGCCTTAGTAACGTCACGTTATTAGTCATCATTATTGATAGAAAAAAAAAATCGTTCCTTATGGCGCCTCTTCACAATAGGCAATCGTAGATCTCTGACTTATATATAGTTATCTGTGATCGTAGACGATTACCTGAAAGAATACTACTTCGTCTGTGCTGTGCCTGAAAGCTTAAGGTGATAATTATGTTGAAAAAAATGTGCTTTTTCTTTATCGTGTGCCTTATTAGGTTTATGAAATAGGAATTCAATATTTTGGTGTACCTATGTTTTTTGACTATATGACCTAGTATCCTAGAAAAGGAATACACGATACAATGAAATTTTCTCGATACAAAAATAATGCAAAGTTCTATCTACTTTTATGTTTTTTTTTAGTACCAAAGCGTAACGCTTATGAGTTATTCAGTGGAGTTTACTTTAAAACGTAGAGAGTAGTCGTATCAAGGTTTAAGGAAAACAGTTTTAGTTTTAATAATACTTTTTATTAAAAAAAGACGGCAATTCGATTTGGCACATACGTTGTTTTATTCCGAGCGCACACACATTATCGCCATCCCTTCTTTTGCCTATCAAAAGTAATGTCATCACTCTCGTTTATTCAAAGATCATGCCCGCACAGGATGTCCCACAGACTACTTCGATGCAATCATTCAATTTCGATCATTTTTTTGCAAATCGGTGCGATCTTTACGTGATTTAAATAATTGTTTACAGAAAAGTTAATAGTATAATAAGATAAAGTATTTTTTTTATTCAATTAGTGTTGAATAGGCATTTAGACTGTGTTTGTGCGTATTCTTGTGACTGTGAACGATATAACATTATTATTTTACTATTATTTCGTGGCGACATTTAAATGATAACAATGGGAAGAAATAAAAAACCAAAACTGAACAGTACCTACCTGCAACGTTTGGTATAAGCACAGAGCAATCAATGAACTAATTTTACAGGAATTCAATAGCATTATGAAGATGATAATGTGAGTCGAATTCACCACCTTCACTAAAGCATAACCAGCAACCATCTATTCTCGCCTTGCAAAGTAATATTGGGTAAGCATTCTATTTTCTAGAGAAGAACGTCTGTTTTTATCCCCATAACATAAAATAATCGTTTATTTAAAATATATGGTTATTTTTTAGGTTTGAAATATGACAACAATTACATCAATATGTCAAGTACTGTCACTACGAATGATGAGCACAAAAAAGAAATGGAGTAGCATGTAAATTGTGAAAAAAGGCGAGTGTTTACCCGACTACGGTAAAGTCAAAGGAGGGTTATGATTTTAACAGGCAATGTTCAGGGATGTTAATAAGCGTTCAAACCATAAGAAATCGCTTGCAAGCCTTCTGTTTTTCTTCGTCAAATAGTCTATAGCCTGTTGGGGCATAAGCCCCAACAGGCTATATACTATTTTTTTTTTTTTTAACTAGAGTCACCAACAAAATGGTCATGTTTGATTATCCAAACATGACCATTTTGTTGGTGACTCTAGTTTTTGTAAATGTCCAAGTTTCTTACTATATTCTTCAGAGCCAAATATCTCGATACTTCTAAGATCTGGTTGTTGCCCAGTCCATAATTCTATAGGTGTTCAGTTATTAAGTGTTTAAGCTGGTATTCTATTAATAAGATATGCAGCAGTTTTTGTAGCTTCTTTCCATAGATTGCTTTTTTCTTTTGATTCAAATAATAATGCTCTTACTTTTTCCAGAATTGTTCTATATAGTTTATTTTGGTTCTTAATTTTCACTGGTTGGATTTTAGATTTTATTATTTATGAGCGCTTTGGGCCCATAACCTGTTGGTTTTTATGTTTTTACTATGTATTTTAGGGGTTTTAATAGCAGAGGATATTATTTTAATAAAATAACTCTTACCATTTTTTGACACCAGAGAGAAGTGACGTTTTATTTTTATTACCACAGACAATCAACATGACAGAATCTTATCGATTAGATTACTGCTTTTTTAGTTGTAAGTGTTCTTTTCAATCTTTATTATTTAACACGACCAGCCTCTACCGTCCGCTCAGTTCCGATAGTAGCATGGTATCGGAACTGAGCGGGCGGATGAAATGATCGGGTAGTACCTACTTATGGGAGAACATTTTTTCAACTACTAAGTTAAGTTTGTTCTTGGGATAAATTAATTCATCCCAACTACGGAACCCTTCATAGTGCGTGGTCAGACACGCACTTGATCGGTTTTCCTTTAAGTATAGAAAATTAATTAACAATTTTTAATTTCATGTTGAACATACCTAATTAATAAATATTTTAGTTGTTAGTTAAATATTTTGTATTTTTTTTTTCTCCATAGTTCGCTATGTGCAAAAATTTCATAGACCGAGATAAATTGACGTTACTTAGCGCGCACTTTTTCTTAAATATGTTTCCGTCTTCATCTTGCATTTTTAGTTTGACAGTTGTGCGACAGTGACAAAAATAATGCTTAGCCAAAGCTCATGCTAAGTAAGTAACGTTTTTAAATTCCGTTCAGTGATTTCGTTAGTTCCAGTTTTGAGCACTGGTTCAGATAAGTTTGTGGCGGCGACCGACCGACCACGGAAGATGGAACTGCCGCTCCCCGCTTGCGGGGTAAATAAGCCACGCCCATTAAGCTACTAATAGGTCGTTACCTATGAAATTGCCGTTTTGTATGAAAAAATGTAAACGAATTTTTTTCATGCATTTTTTATTTGTATTAATCGAAGTAATCACCCATGCAATCAATGCATCTTTGCCAACGCAGTGGCAGTTTATTGATGCCCTTCTTACAGAAATCAGCTGGACGGGAGGCAACAAATTCTTCAAAGGCATTTTGTACTGCCTCTCGGGTATTGACTTTTTTTCCCGCCAAGAAGTTATCCAAATTCTGGAAAAAGTAGTAGTCTGTAGGCGCAAGGTCTGGCGAGTAGGGCGGATGACGGAGAGCTTCCAACCCCAGTTCTTGCAACTTGGAGACAGTCTGCTGTGCAGTATGAGGTCGCGCGTTGTCGTGCAGGAGCAGCGGAGACGAGCGATTGACCAATGCTGGTTGGAGATGTGTCAGCTTCTCCATCATTGTGTTCAGTTCTTCACAGTACACATCTGAAGTAATGCTCTCCCCGTTTGGTAAGAAGCTGTGATGAATCACACCGGCGCTAGACCACCAAACAGTGACCATCACTTTTCTAGGGGTAAGTTTTCGTTTAGGGCATTGTTTAGGTGCTGAACCAGGATCCAACCAACTTGCTGAGCGCTTGCGGTTATCAAACAGAATCCAATTTTCATCGCAGGAACAATGCGGTTCAAAATTTCTTCATTTGTGTGTCTGTTGAGCAGTGCAAGGCACGTCTCGACGCGTAATTCGCGCTGGCGATCATTGAGTTCGTGGGGCACCCATTTGTCAAGCTTTTTTACCTTGCCAATTTGACGCAAATGGACCAATATTGTTTTGACGCTAACGTCGAAAGCTGCTGCTAATTCAGCCGTAGATTGTGTATCATCAGCTTCCACAATCGCCTTTAATTCGTCATTGTCGACCAAAGTCTTCGGACGACCGCGAGGTTCATTTTTCAGGTCGAAATTTCCAGAACGGAAGCGAGCAAACCAATAACAAGTGGTGCGTTGGTTTGTAGTGTTAGCTCCGTAAACGTCGTTGATGTTGCGTGCCGCTTGTGCCGCGTTGGTGCCACGACGGTACTCATATTCCATAATTACTCGAATTTTTAACGTATCCATGATGACGAAAAAGATTGAAATGCGATGAAAATGTAACACTAATCAATAAACAAATGACTACCTACTTTTGGAAAAAAAATCCATGTTTTTAAAATAAAATTAATTTGAAAATAGAATTCTTAGCCAAACAAAAATTATTTTGATTTGAAATGGCCAGTACTACAGAACGGCAATTTCATAGGTATAGACCTAATATTTAATCAAAAATTACTTAGATGAAACCACAGTCTATACGTCATACAGTCGTCAGACGAAGCCCGAGCTGCATACAAAGTTCGGCGAACTTCGTAAGCAGCTCGGGCTCTCGTCGGACGACTGTGTGATTTATTGATTTATTTAAGATATACGTATACAACATAACAGATTTAAATAAATCTAAGGCGTTGTACAGCAAATTTTTTTTTTTTTTTAACAAATCTCAATAAAAATAAAACAATAGAACACGAGAAATTAATAGGAAACAATGTAGAGGTATAAATGCAATCAACAGAAAAGAAACAGAAAATTACTACGTACTTATTACTTATTTATCCTTCATTCACTAACTCACAGAATCTTAAACATTCACGACACACATCTATCCATCTCCCGGCAAATAAGTCACACTCCGGTGTTGATGTCAAAAGAGCATTAAGCATCGTAAGCGCCCGAACGTGGGGCGAGTTAGCTCGTGACACTGTGCGTGCTGAAGGTACGGCCAATAACGGGTGTCTTCGCGGGTATAGACTGTGGATGAAACATCACACACGCTCGCTACGTCACAACTATAACAAACTACGAATAAAATCTGGCAAGGAGTGACGTCATGCCACACTTTAACTCAATGTATCGCCGTAGGTAATCTTTTGATTACGTAAAAAAAGAAAATACGTGTCCAATTTTTTTAAATATTTGTCATGTCATCATCCCTATTAGTATTAATTAAACTGAATTACCTATTACTTAATCGACTTTCATCACTGACTGTTCCTTCATATTGACCAGTCTTCGAATTACCATTAAAATTTCCCTTTTAAAATTATTCATAGATGACTCAAGTTTCACAGTTTCTCCCGTCACCGTTTTACGAAGAATCCTCAGGATACCGTATGCAATGTTAATAAGGTCCAGTTTGATTAATATGATCGATGGACAGGCCAGCGGATCGTACTATGAATTGTAATGGTGCTCGATACCGCTACGTAAATTTAAATTCAATCTCTGTTTGAAGCGGGCAGTGAAAATGTGGGAGCCCTCGGTGTCGGTCCTTCAATTAGATTTAGCTTCAAAATGAGCGTTCTAGTCAGTTTAAAGTTCAGCAAAGTTTTGTTCGATGTGTGGAAAGTTGGTTGTGCTCTCAGTGAGTCTGGTGTTTGTAACCAGGAAGCGAAGTTGGAATGATTTCGTTGCTGTTTATTCTGTTTACAGGTTCGTGAGAAGTTTATACCATCGTTAAAAAATTCATGATCACCCATTAGTGAATTATTAACCCCCCATTTAAGATTTCTTTGCCCATTTTTCGCGAAATTTTAGTTCGCCAAAAACCATTGACACTTATTCAACTTTGGCTTTGATTCTCCTTTAGAACAATGGAGAAACCGGTTTAGGTTTACCGTAGAAAGTAATAATAGACTATACCAAGGGGATTGAACTCGGGACCTATTTTTAACCGACTTCAAAAAGGAGGAGGTTATCAATTCGTCGGAACCTTTTTTTTTTATTTTTTTTTTTTTTATTTTTTTTTTTTATGTATGTTCCCCGATTACTCGAAGATGGCTGGACCGATTTGGATTGTTTTTGTTTTATTCGAGAGGGTATACATCACAGTTGGTCCCATATAAAATTGATTAACTTTGCTTAGGTAGTTTTTGAGTTAGCTTCAATGATAAGTATTTTTTCCCCACTTTTATATGGATGATGTTCTACGAGTACTTTGTTTTGCAGGTAGTGGTATTAGAATTTGTGTGGGGTAGGTTCCACAACTAAAAAGTGAAAAATAAAAACTTTTTTACAAAAAAAATACAACCGACTTCCAAAAACAACTACAAAGTGAAAAATAACTTTAATTTCGGAAGTCGGTGGCAAAAAACGAAAATACATTTAACTAGACACCGACTTCCAAAATTAAAGTTATTTTTCACTTTGTAGTTGTTTTTGGAAGTCGGTTGTATTTTTTTTGTAAAAAAGTTTTTTGCTACATACTTTGAATGGCCTAACATGGGTATTCCATGACCTAAAACTAGTTTCGACACTGTTTTGTTTCATAGAAAAAATAGTTAGGTACATAAATATTGCAGCTTTAGCTTTTAAATGTGAAGTCCCGACAGAGGGTCCCTAGGGTTCCGTAGATTGGTAAAAGCAACAGAACGTTCCGTCTCTAAATCAAACAATGAATATTAATTGCTTGGAGCTATTGAACTTTCACAGTGTTTGTAGGTGAAGTAAATGTATGTATGTATCAAGCATTCATTGAATGCTAAAGTGAAGATAACAATCTTTATCCTCGAGACCAATAAGGCAAGGCTGACTGACTTATATTAAATTAACGAAGCAACTCAACACGCGTTTGAGTTATTGACTACAAGTTACGCAAATTGATATCATAGAAGATAGAGTGCCAAGGGGAAATTGTATGAAGTAGGTACTCAATAATTCTATGTGTTAATAACGTTAATGTATGTATAAGTATCAGCTTCTATTTATTAATTCATAGGTTGATAAATATTACGTAGGTACCTGCGTTAGTTAATTCCCAATACTCTGAACTTTTTGTCTGACGTTCAGACGTTTTAAGTGGAATCTTGTAATTAGCCTTAATTCTACTAAAACTGACCCATCTTTGTTATCAGTTGTAAGTTTTCCTAAAATAATAAAATCCATCCATTTTGACAGCATATCCTTCTATTTTTTTAAGGATTTATTTAGTTTCCCTAACGCAAAATAAAACTGTTTTCGATCAGCAATTTAAAGTTATGACTGAGTTTCAGATAATTGAGAATTAGTATTATTACCGCCTGGAGGAATCTGTCCTGATAAAATGAAAATCTGTTACAAATAAGTATAATAATTGCCCGAGATAAAAAGCTTTCGAGTTAGAAAAAAACCGGCCAAGTGCGTGTCGGACCACGCACAATGAAGGGTTCCGTAGTTGAAAAGAATTTATCCCAAAAAAAATTTGTTTATGAGATAAAATTACAAATTAACAATTTTCGGACATTTTTCTTTACTTGTGCTGTGAGACGTTGCTTCTTGCTAAATTTTACGATTCCAGGCCAACGGGAGATTTGTTTAGAGCTCCAAGGGATCATAAACCTACGTATTTGATATTAATTTCAACTTGATACCTCCACGTGTTCCTGAGAAAAAGGGTCTTAACAGACTGACAGACAGGCAGACGGACAACGAAGTGATAATATAAGGGTTCCTTTTTCCTTTTGAGATACGGAACCCTAAAAACAGATCGAGAGGGACACCTCAGCATTAATGACAGGCTCATGTGTTCAGTTCTTTTGTCACAAAACTACGGATAATTTAAAATAATGTACTTGAAAAACATGTTCTCCCATACATTGATATACGTCACGGTCAATTCTCCAACTGCAAATTTAAGTTTGTAATCCCAATTTTTTTTTTATGCGCTTTAATTACAAATTAACGATTTTCGGACTTTTTCCTTTACTTGTCCTGTGAGACCTTGCTTTTTTGCCAAATTTCATTATTCTAGGTCAACGGTAAGTAAGTATGTATAGCTTTTTATTTACTTGCGAGTATCAAAATATGTCGCATAAATGACCTTATTTTTTTACTGTGTTGACTTAGAAGCTTCATTTTTTCAAAGCTCCAAGGGACCATAGACCTACGTATTTGATATTAATTTCAACTTGATAACTCTACGCGTTCCTAAGAAAAAGGATTTTGACAGACTGACAGACAGATAGACAACGAATTGATCCTATAAGGGTTCCGATTTTTCCTTTTGGGATACGGAACCCTAAAAAATAGGTAAATAGGTACTTAGGCAGTTTCATTACGCTTGGAGTTTCCGATGGCAGAGAGAGGTATCCACGCGTATAGTAGGGATGCCCACGCCCACGCGTGGTTTTCTAAACACTAGGTAGGTATTGTCTCCAAGCATTTCTGCTTGTTATCTCAAAACAGGTCTCCTTTTATTACCAACCACAATGCCAGTGCTTTCTAAGCAAGATTGTTACTTGGGCGACTGCTACCTGACCTCCATAGCCGACAGCGAAAAGTTAGTTTCGACGTGGTATCGATAACTACTTAGAACCTAGTTTTTGCTATAACACTATAATATTGTAGTCAATGTATGTCGCTGAACGCGGATAAACTTTTAAATAAGTACCTACTTACTTAGTTAAAAAATTCTGAGTTCCTTAATGTTATTTAAATTTTGTCGATTGAAGCGATAACGCTACAAACTACAAAATTTAAAGCTAAATGAAACGGGAACAATTCGTGCTATGTAGACGATTTTGAAACTAAATCCTAACTATCCTAACTAATAGTATAAATGCGAAAGTGAGTTTTTTAACCGACGAAAAAAAAGGAGGAGGTTCTCAATTCGACACGTATATACATATATATATATATTTTTTATGTCGCTTATCTTTTTACAGAGTCGTCCGTTTTGAAAAAATATTGTTTTATTCGAGAGGGTAGGTATACATCGAAGTTGGTCCCATATAAAATTGATTAACTTTGCTTAGGTGTTAGGTAGTTTTTGAGTTAGCTTCGTTTATAATACGTATTTTTTCCCCACTTTTATATGGATGATGTTCTAGTTTGTTTTGCAGGTAGTGGTATTAGAATTTGTGTGGGGTAGGTACCACACTAAAAAGTAAAAAATAAAAACTTTTTTACAAAGAAATACAACCGACTTGCAAAAAAAACACTACAAAGTGAAAAATAACTTTAATTTCGGAAGTCGGTGGCAAAAAACGAAAATACATTTAACCAGACACCGACTTCCGAAATTAAAGTTATTTTTCACTTTGTTGTGTTTTTTTTGCAAGTCGGTTGTATTTTTTTGTAAAAAAGTTTTTTTTAACCTATATACACAAATAGCTCTTTACAGTCAATGTTTCTATCCAAGCAGTAGTGTCGGCGGTGAACTGGGATGCGCCGACGCCATATGACCCGGTATGGCTGGCCAGCGTGCAGATGTACCCGCCAGCTCCCACCGTCAACGAGACCCGCTTCTGGGGATTCGGCTGGGTGTACGAGTCCGACGTTGAATTTAGGCTGTTTACGAGGTGAGAGAAGTATAAACATATATAGTATATCATCACGCCGGTCGTCACCGAAGGGTTGGACAGAGGTGTACCTGTAGTGAGGCCTCTGCCTCGAATTTTGCGGGTAGCGGGGCGGCAGAATTTTATGCGTAAAAACAATTGGACCGGACCTCGAAAACAGCGGCGCGGAAGCGGGGCGGGACAATGCGAGACGCGCCGCCGCCGCTGCCGCCCCGCTGCCCGCAAAATTTGAGGCAGAGTCCTAACACTTATTTTGCCAATGCTATCAACCGGGCACAATTCAGAAAAAAGATTAGAAAAGCATAATACACAAGCAGCAAGCAAGCAGCATAAGCAATATACTGGAGACAATAAACGTTTATTCTATTCTATAATTAGCTGGTATTTATTCCCCTTACAACAGAACCTTACTACAAAAAGCCAACAGGAAAGAACCGTCAAAAAATCCTTGGAATTGATCAAAGAAAAGCGGAAAATGTTTTTGGGACATTGTTGGTTAATTTTCTAATGGACCTTTCTTTTTATTATATTCTTGAAGAACGAAGAAACGCCAGGTAATGGTTTTCCCTAGACTTCTTTGGTTACCTGGATTATTTTTAGAAGGCAATTGATCGATCACAGGACTGTCTAGTCTACTGACAGAGTTCTAAACAACTTCGTACTTCGGTCTGAGATTATATAAGTATAGGGGTAAATGATATGGCTAGAAAGGGAGCGACTACCGAGATGACGACTAATAGAGAAGTATGGAAGAAAAAAGACATGTTGCGCCGACCCCAAATAAGTCGGGATAAGGGCAGGAGAATGATGATTTTATACAGGGGTAAATTGAATTTATAGGCATACTCTTAAGGTGTCATTGTACTCATCATTATGAACAATTTTTACTATGGGACAAAACCTGAAATCGCGAAAATTAAATCAGCTGTTCCCTACATTTTGACGAGTTATGCGGACATAAATGTAAGGAACAAATGATTTTTTTAGCGATTTCAGGTTTGGTCCCATAGTAAAAATTGTTCATAATGATACAATGATCCCTTAAGAGGATGCCCATGAATTCAATTTCACCCTTTATCTATAGGTACTAATAGGAGGAGCTCGTGGCTAAGTAATAACAGTCGCATGGGTCGATCCATTAGGTTAAGCTACGCTTGCCGGGGTTGGTCCGTGGATGGGTGACCATCTTTACATACCGAGACTCCTCCGTGCCTCGGAAAGCACGTTAAGCCGTTGGTCCCGGCTGTCATTCGTGGATCTTTGACAGTCGTTACGGGTCGTCAGAAGCCCGAAAGTCTGACAATCAGTCTTACCAAGGGTATCGTATTACCCAGTTAATGGGTTGTGGAGGTCAGATAGGCAGTCGCTCCATGTAAAATAATGGTATTCAGCTGCATCCGGTTAGACTGGAAGCCGACCCCAACATAGTTGGGAAAAGGCTAGGCAGATTGATTGATCTATAGGTACTAATACCTAATAAAACTGAAGAGTTTGTTTTTATGTTTGTTTGAACGCGCTAATCTCTGGAACCACCAGTCGGTTTGAAAAATTATTTTTGCATTTCATAGCCCAGAGGAAGGCTATAGGTTATTAAACATCACGCTATGACCTTTAGGAGCCGAGCAAAAAGAATAAAAGTCAGAATGGACGCTAAGCGAAAACGATGTCATAACTTGGGCAGGTGATGTGTTGTGACGGGGTGGGTTGGGCGAACAAGTGACGCGGACGAAGTCGCGGGCAGAATCTAGTGTAATGTCTGACCACTTAGCTGAATCTTACTGCCTGGTATACTGTAGTTTGTCTTTGTACAGTTTATCCCGAAGAAAATTAAATGCACTTCCAATAAAACCATAGAAATCTGATGCGTTCGGATGCTAGAACTCAAAATTTGATTAAAGAAATAGAGAGAACAGAGTGTTTAACTTTATAGTTGCTTCTCTCAAGTTGTAAGTTGAAACTGATTGTTTCAACTACTCGGGCGTATAGCTAGGATGTGGTTTTCAGCGGTATCGACCGACCAGATATGGCAGCATGAAAAGTTTGGCTGAAACTTTAAATAAAGCTTGTAAAAAACTGTTCAGGAAATTCAGGACTAAAAATAGGTCCATGGGTCTTTCTAATGTGTAAACGGGCTTGTGGCTAAGTAATAACTGCCACATAGATCAGGTTAAGCTATACGCTTGCCGCGTTTGGTTTGGTTTGGTTTGGTTGTTTGGTTTGGGGTGACCATATTTACATACCAAGACCCCTCCGTGCCTCGGAAAGCACGTTAAGCCGTTAGTCCCGGCTGTCATTCGTCGATCTTTGACAGTCGTTACGGGTCATCAGAAGCCCGAAAGCTGACAACCAGTCTTACCAAGGGGTATCGTATTAACTGTGATGTGGAGGTCAGATAAGCAGTCGCTTCATGTAAAATACTGGTATTCAGCTGCATCCGGTTTGACTGGAAGCCGACCCCAACATAGTTGGGGAAAGGCTAGACAGATGATGGGGTCTTTGTAATTTCCTGGAGCGCTGTAGGTATTCGGTTATTTTTCGAGCTACCTTGATAGACCCTAGGTACTTGTGATCAACGATTCCGTACGTAGAAAAAAGTTTTAAAGTGCCAAAGGCTAGCAAATGTTGGGGCATTTGAAACGACCGTCCCCCAATTCACAAAAATAGATAGTTTACAAACTATCAAAGAACGGTTTAAATGTTTTCGAACTTGTGTTCTATTCCGCTATAAAGAAATATTCTCACCATAGAGGGAAATTGTAAAACATAATTAAAATTCGCAAAACGTTCTTTCCAACACATTTTGCTATCGTAGTGTATGACAAAAATTTTAACGCCATCGTTTTGGGCACTATTGTTTTCGTCGCGTATTTAATTTGTGGTAAGAGTCATAAGACTATAATTATATTGAAATGAGCTATTGTGTATGTATGTTGTGTGTCTATTCACATCGTGGTGAGCGAAATTTTGTTTGGTATCTAGAGCTTCAAAATTATTTGGACAACTCACTCGATGCTCGGCTTTTTTGAGGTCCAATTTTTCTAGCGCGGTTTTACCTTCCGTTATAGTTTTATCCGCATTTTGACGTTAGCCTGTTCTATATTTTACGTGACAAAATTATTTAATGTAGACCTAGCATTGCTTATATAATATAATGTGCGGGTTTAACCTGGATTTAAATACCTATTAGGAAGGTGGTGAACGTGAACATCGAATTACATAGCCAGAGATCAGTATCGTCCATAAAAAGGACAGATCCCAGGGCCGCCAGACCGTACTTATTTTCTGATTACAATTATTAACAAAATGTATGGGATAGAGAAGTGTTAGTATGTACTTTGAACGTACGCATACTTGCTAGCTTGGGCCGACGACGGCCTATTTTCAGGTATCAGGTACCAAAATTACGTAAAAAAATTACTCACTCCTCTTAAATTCTGACTGCTGATTTTTATGTATGTTTTACAGAATATTGTTAATAATTAATAATCAATACTGTCACATACATAAAAATCAGCAGTCATCAGACTTTATGAAAAGTGAGTAATATTTTTACGTAACTTTAGTACCTACTACCTGAAAATGGCCGTCGGCCCAAGGTAGCAGGAATGCGTACGTTCAAAGTACATACATACTAACACTAATCTATCCCATACATCTACGAGTAAGGTCTGGCGGCTCTGAGATCTTGGACTAATACTTATCATCGTATCGTGAAGTTGATGCCTTGTACTTCTCCCTCTGTACTTTTGCAACATTATGGCTTAACAGTAACTATATTTTTATCATTTCAGGAGGAATCCATTCGACTTTCAAGTTTTAAAAACCAACGATTCAGCGTCTCTACAAGAATCAAACTTCGATTTTAGCAAAAAAGTAAAGGTGCTAACTCATGGCTGGCTCAATCATGGGTACAGCCCTATGCCTGAATCAATCAAAGAAGGTAGGAAGCGATTAAAAGCTATACATTAACAAATATATATAATATATAAATGACGCCTGTAATCCTCGAAGGGTACCTATGGTACACCCACTTGATTTGTTTGGGGCAACGAAACACAAGAAGCTTTTTCGTTGAAAGTACAGAGATCATATTTTTTTCTGCATATAGTAGGTAGGTACTAGATGTCAATGTACTCCCGATATCAGGGAATGGGAACTGCAATGGTTGTAGGCGATTACTCCGCCTCTATCTGCATAATGAGATCTTGAAATCCATCACGTCGATGCCAGACTGAATTTCAAGCGAGGTCAATGTATCTCGATTCTCGAACACCCACATTGCCAGCGAAAAATGTGTGCTATTTGATGGAAAGAATCAGTGGAATAGACTGTGGAATCCTTCTTCTTTGTTCTATTGAATAAAAAGGCTTCAATATATTTCACTTTGTTCTGTTTTCGGTCACTTGCAAATAAAGGCTACCTTTGAGCGTGAGTTGTGACTCGTGACGTCAACCTGCCAGCCTCTCAATCTGGTCGAAATTGGTCCAAGTAACCGCTATTCCAAAATCTATATATTCCAACGTTTTTCTCCATGGATTCCCAAATATTATAAAAAGCTTGCCATTGTTCAGAACATCTACTCTGAGCTTAGACAGGCACGAAGTTTTGCTCACGTCACTAACCCGATCTCGCCAGAAAATAAAACTGTTAATGAATAATTTCTGACGCAACCTGTGTCCGACACCCTTGCGCCATCTCATGTTCCAAGCACGGCGTGCTGTGCTAGCACTGCTGCTACGGCTGCTAAGACCCTCAAGTGACGCAAATACTGTAACCTCATGGGTAACTATAGTTTTGAGCCGGGCCCGAGTGCACGTCTCCTTTTTAAGGAAGTTTCTCGCGGACTGGTCGACATTTTACGTGATCAGAGGACTGGCTCGTTCTTTGGCCAAAAAATTAGCATTTCCACTCAACGTAGTAATACTGCAAGTCTTCTGAGCCTGATTTCGGATGACAGCGATGTGGACGAGTACTTCGACGCCGAAATGATGTGAATGTTTTGTTTCTGTAGTTAGTCGTTTAATTTAGCACCTAGTCTAAATAGGTGTGTCTAAATAGGGTGTTATAAATGTTATGGTATTTAAAGCATTTTAATGTATATAAATAAAAAAAGATAATTTCTCGTAATTATTTCAGCATACCTCAACGTCAGCGATTTGAACATCATCGTTGTAGACTGGGGTGTCGCAGCCAACGTGAACTATATCTTAGCCAGTTACAACGTGGCTTCCGTGGGCCGTCTCCTCACAGAGTTCCTCAATTTCCTCATAGGAGAGGGAGTGTCTATGGATGATGTGCATCTCATTGGGCACAGCCTGGGAGCCCACGTAGTGGGTATAGCAGGAGCTTATGTTAAGAAAGGACCTATCGATACTATTACCGGTCAGTGTCTCAATCAATCAATCTGCCTAGCTTTTCCCAACTATATTGGGGTCGGCTTCCAGTCTAACCGAATACAGCTAAATATCAGTATTTTACATGGAGCGACTGCCTATCTGACCTCCACAATCCAGTTGTTACACGATACCCCTTGGTAAGACTGGTTGTCAGAGTTTTGGACTTCTGTCTACCCGTAACGAAGATCTTTGAATGACAGCCGGGACTAAAGGCTTATCGTGCTTTCCGAAGCACGGAGGAGACTCGATGTTTAATGGATGGTCACCCATCCAAGAACCGACCGCGGCAAGCGTAGCTTAACCTACGATCGACCCGTGCGGCCGTTATTATTTAGTCACGAGCCTCTTGTACTGGTGAGTGTCTAATTAAAAAAAATACATTATATATATACAATACGTAATAAATAATAAAAAAAAATACGTTATAAATAATACAATACGTAAGATTATGTTGGATGTAGCCTTCCATCATTCTGGTGTCTGATGGAAGGTTACATCCAACATACTCGAATCGTTATTCGGGAAAGATCGATGGCTTGTAGGTAATACTCTATTTGTGCCCTGAAATTCCTGAAAATGTTACAAGATGATTTATCTCTTTTTAATTTACCGGCAACACAATTTGATATAGCAATTTGTTTAACGATTTTATGTAACAGCGGCTTACATATTTAAATAGAAACAGTTACCGAGGGTTTAATATTAATTTTCATTTAAGACAACAACTAATGTGGTTGTCAGTCAAGTAAACGCTGCACGTTTGAAGCGTCAATCAACGTCAAGTTTAAGGAGCTACACTTCATATTCTGCAGTTTTGAGCACAATACCTTTTACCCTTGGGCCTCGTTCCGTGTTGGGGATACTTTCTCTTCTGCTTCATAAAGGGATACCAACTTAGCTTGTATTGTGACTAGGCTCAATCAAAATACGAATGAGGGTTTGACGTAATTTTTGCCTTTAGATAAGTTCTCACTGTTCAAGACAGGATAAATTTATAGTAACTTAGCTATCTTGTGTCCTTTTAACGACGCATCTTGTTAGACTGAAAGCCGACCTGAAAACAGGAAAAGGCAAGGCGGATATCTTAATCCGCTTAATCTTTCTGAGTGTACAGTAAGATTAACGATTATTACCCACGAATTTCATGCAGGATCAAGTATTTCGTTATCCCTCAGAAACCCGAATGCCCAAAACAGTATAGGTACCTTTCGCCCCAACCGGGCAACCCCTTCAAACCGAAACAACAGGCAGCAGGACATAATAAATCGAGTCTTAATTACGTGCTTATGGCAAATAATTTGGCAATTTTAACTCCCCATTCTGCGTTGAATGTCGAGGTGTTTACGCAACCGATTCTGTTAGCTTTTATAACAAAACCGCAGCAAATTAGCTCCTATTGTTAGTTAAACTCTGGCGGTTGTTGTCAAGACTCCTACTGTTTTGTTTACTAATTTTGCGTAAACCATATTATTATAGTTATTGTTTGGATAGTAATATGTAAGTAAAGTTTAGAGTTATAGGCGCAAGATAAATCTGACATTTCGCTTCTTGTTTTCATAGCTAGTGCCAGCAGACATATCATAGACATGAATGACCTAAAGCTCTTGATTGATTTGTTATTACGTTACGTTCTCTAGAAAACAACTTCTACTATTGCTAAGAAAGAAACCTAAATCCTAACTAATATTATAATTGTAAAAGTGTTTGTTTGTTATGCTTTCTCGCTAAAACGGCTGAACGGGTTTGGATAAAATTTGTATTGGACTAAGACATAGAATACTTTTTATCTCGGTAGTACGTTCCCGTGGGTTAATTTCCGACATCCACGCGGGCGAAGCCGCGGACAAAAGCTAGTAGAGAATAAATCCCAATTAACTAACTGAACGACCTCTATAGACATCCCATAAAATGAACGGATGAGTAAAGAAATTTTACTGAAGCTTTCGTATTATCGCCGATATTGATTTGGTTCTTAAACTTGGATTTCTTTTTTTAGGTTTAGACCCAGCCCTGCCTTTGTTTACGATTGGGAACAAGGACGCTAGGCTGGACAAGCATGATGCTCGTCATGTGGAGGTGATACACACTTGTGGAGGATACCTTGGCTTTGCGTCTCCATTGGGTCATATTGACTTCTACCCGAATGGAGGTACAAGACAGCCTGGGTGTGGATTTGATTACAGAGGTATGTATGTAAAGAGGTATGAGGAACAGGGTGTACCTATAGTTCACTCATCCTCCATGGAAAAGGAAGGATCCTCCAACCAGCCGGGTAATGTGTCTGGTGGGCAATTGCTCGACAGTTGATGTCGGGACGTTGTATATTATGCTAGTCGCGCGGTAAACTCTGCTTGCGCGATGCAGAATTTGTGTGATGTCAGGTCTTTGATGCGTAGTTCGCATGTGGCGTTGTAGATGCCGCCTTAACTATAGGTACGTCGAATTATTAGTTGTGTTCGTCATGAGGTTTGGAAGTCGACAGGGAAAAGTGCAATGAATGTCTGTGCTAGGTATTCCAGTAGCTTTGAGTTTGGCATGACATTTCTTTTAAACGTAGGTGTTGCCGCGTCTTTTAGTATAGTAGACATTGTATTTGCTTCTTCACCCTAAGGTCACTTGCACCTCATAAGACAACAAGGTCATCATCATCATCTGTCTAGCGTTTTCCCAACTGTATTGGGGTTGGCTTCCAGTCTAACCGGATGTAGCTGAATACCAGTATTTTGCATGAAGCGACTGTCTATAAAACAACAAGGTCTATATATGTGATAGGTACATAGTTTCAACCTGTGTCATAAGGCCCCCCCCCACACGTTTACAGCCCGCCGGCAATCAGCCGACAAGCGGTCCACTCATAAAAAAACCGGCCTAGGGACCACGCACAATGAAGGGTTCCTTTATTCCATAGTTGAAAAGAATTTATCCCAAAAACAAACTTAACATTGTAGTTGAAAAACATGTTCTCCCACACATTGACATACGTCACGGTTAATTCTTCAACTGCTGTAGGTTTGTAAACCCAAAAAGAAATTTTTTATGTGATAACATTGAAATTAACGAATTTCGGCCTTTTTCCTTTACCTGTGCTGCCTTGCTTCTTGCCTTTCATGATTCTAGGACAATGGGAAGTCCCTATAGGTTTTGATATACTTGCGAGTATCACAATTATGTCACCTAAATGGCCGTAACTTTTTATTGCGTTGACTTAGAAGCTTGATTTTTTTAGAGCGCTAAGGGACTATAGACATACGTATTTGATATTAATTTCAACTTGATACATCCGCGCATTCTTGAGAAAAAGGGTATTGACAGAATGACAGACAGAGAGACAGACGGACAACGAAGTGATTCTATAAGAGTTCCGTTTTTTTCCTTTTGAGGTACGGAACCCTAAAAATGGACCACCAGTTTTTATGAATGGACCGCTTACCCAGTCTATACATAGCCATAGTCTTAGTCGTCCGACGAAGCCGTCTAGACAGGGCAATCGTGCGGGGTGTGAGGGGCGAGACGCGGGAGGCGCGAGACCGAGCTGCATACTTCTACCGTGTTAGTAGCTCGGGACATAATTTTTAGGGCTATCGTGTAGATTTTATTATTGTTTTAATTTATTAATAGGTCTTTACCTATGAAATTGCCGTTTTGTATGAAAAAATTTAAACGAATTTTTTTCATGCATTTTTTTTTTGTATTAATCGAAGTAATCACCCATGCAATCAATGCATCATTGCCAACGCAGTGGCAGTTTATTGATGCCCTTCTTAAAGAAATCAGCTGGAAGGGAGGCACCAAATTCTTCAAAGGCATTTTGTACTGCCTCTCGGGTATTGAATTTTTTTCCCGCCAAGAAGTTATCCAAATTCTGGAAAAAGAAGTAGTCTGCAGGCGCAAGGTCTGGTGAGTAGGGCGGATGACGGAGAGCTTCCAACCCCAGTTCTTGCAACTTGGAGACCGTCTGCTGTGCAGTATGAGGTCGCGCGTTGTCGTGCAGGAGCAGCGGAGACGAGCGATTGACCAATGCTGGTTGGAGATGTGCCAGCTTCTCCATCACTGTGTTCAGTTCTTCACAGTACACATCTGAAGTAATGCTCACCCCGTTTGGTAAGAAGCTGTGATGAGTCACACCGGCGCTAGACCACCAAACAGTGACCATCAATTTTCTAGGGGTAAGTTTTCGTTTAGGGCATTGTTTAGGTGCTGAACCAGGATCCAACCAACTTGCTGAGCGCTTGCGGTTATCAAACAGAATCCATTTTTCATCGCAGGTAACAATGCGGTTCAAAATTCCTTCATTTGTGTGTCTGTTGAGCAGTGCAAGGCACGTCTCGACGCGTACTTCGCGCTGGCGATCATTGAGTTCGTGGGGCACCCATTTGTCAAGCTTTTTTACCTTGCCAATTTGACGCAAATGGACCAATATTGTTTTGACGCTAACGTCGAAAGCTGCTGCTAATTCAGCCGTAGATTATGTATCATCAGCTTCCACAATCGGCTTTAATTCGTCATTGTCGACCAAAGTCTTCGGACGACCGCGAGGTTCATTTTTCAGGTCGAAATTTCCAGAACGGAAGCGAGCAAACCAATAACAAGTGGTGCGTTGGTTTGTAGTGTTAGCTCCGTAAACGTCGTTGATGTTGCGTGCCGCTTGTGCCGCGTTGCTGCCACGACGGTACTCTTATTCCATAATTACTCGAATTTTTAACGTATCCATGATGACGAAAAAGATTGAAATGCGATGAAAATGTAACACTAATCAATAAACAAATGACTACTTTTGGAAAAAAAAAATCCATGTTTTTAAAATAAAATTAATTTGAAATTAGAATTCTTAGCCAAACAAAAATTATTTTGATTTGAAATGGCCAGTACTGCAGAACGGCAATTTCATAGGTAAAGACCTAATATTATTATTTAATTGCAAAAATGCAGAGATACGACATAGTAACATTTGAGGGTAGCAGGACACTTGCGCGAAAGAGATTTCCGCGAAAGACACTTGCGCGAACCCACTTGCGCGAAAAGACATTTCCGCGAATGAACTTTTGCGCGGGCGGACTTTTGCGCGAAAGACACTTGCGCGACAAGACATTTCCTCGATTGGACTTTTGCGTGAATGGACTTTTGCGCGCATGGACGTTTGCGCGCAAGACACTTGCGCGAAGGACACTTGTGCGAATCAGCTTGCGCGAAAGACACTTGCGCGAATCCACTTGCGCGTCAGGACAGTTGCGCGAAAAAGTTGCGGAAATGAGATTTCTTCATAACATCACGTCTGTATTCTTTCAAAGGGTTGGGCAGTGATGTACAGTACATTTTTATTTTTTTTTCTTATTTATGTATACAAAAAAATACATTTGAATGCCTACTTATTTTATTAAGTTTTTTTTTCTAATTATCTTATTTTTTTTAAAATTTTAGTTTATTTTTGTTTTTCGACATGGGTGTCATTTTTATGGTTCTTGAGGTCGCTGAAAACGATAATGAGGTCAAAATGAAAATCCAAGATGGCGGCTGCGAAAGTTTTCAAATTTTTCGTCATGGGTGTCATTTTCATGGTTTTTGAGGTCGCTGAAAACGATAGTGGGGTCAAAATGAAATAACAAGATGGTGGCTGCGAAAACTAACAAGTTTTTCATCATGGGTGTCATTTTCATGGTTCATGAGGTCGTTGAAAACGATAATGAGGTCAAAATGAAAATCCAAGATGGCGGCTGCGAAAATTTTAAAATGTTTCGTCATGGGTGTCGTTTCTATTGCTTTTGAGGACGCTAAAGCCGATGAGCTCAAAATCAAAATGGATTTTGACAAAAAAAAATTATGTTTCGCAGTCGCCATCTTGAATTTTGATTTTAACGCCGTTATAGTTATCAGCGACCTCAAAAACCATGAGAATGACATCCATGTCGAAAAAAAATTAATTAAACAGAAAAATAATAAAACAATTAGAAAAAAAAAAACTTAAGAAATAAGCAGGCACTCAAATGTCGTTTATAATAATAATAATGTTGATAACGATTTGATCTCAAATAAACAAATTAATTAATTAATATCGTTTTCTTGGGACAACCCTTGCTGTTGCGACAATGTCTAGACATTGTCGGCATTTACCACGAGATCAAAGGCGTCGTCCTACCGTATGTTTTTATACTGTGCCGGCCGGCGGACTATGTATATAATGTGGGGGCCCTTTACTGAGTTACCATTTTCTGGGAATTGTTCTCAAAATTGGTAAAGTAATTACGAGGTCGTCGACTATACATGGGACACTCTGGAACTCTGTCATTGGTGAAAAGGGAGAAAACCATAGAAGAGGTTTAATTAAGAACGTTAAGTAAAAACGATAGGTGTTATTCGTTATTTAGTCTCACAGTACCGATTATGATTGTGCAGGTTATAGCACAGAATAATAAAGCTACAGTAGTTTATCTGGGCAGTGACCTTGAATTAATTACCTACGGCCGCCCGGTAGATAAATACGCGTCTGTCCGGCGCGTACGTGCGTAACTGCTGCGCATTGGAACTGTTACGTACGAGTACTGGTATACACTTAGATTTCGAATCGCGTTGTTTCGGCCATTTTCTATGATGATAAACTACTGTAACATTATTATATTGTGGTTCTACTAGCACAAATTGTGGTGGGTGGCCTAATTTAAGCTTGCTAGACTAAGTACCTGAATATAGCGCTAAAATTTCTCCTCACGTAATTTTGAGCAGATAAAATATTAGGCGGGGTGAAGTTAACTTTAAGACTTAGCATAAAGCACACGTCAGAATAATTAAATTAGTGGCGCACTCTAGCCTTCAAAATTGTATTCAGATTTATATACTTAGCTGATTAGAATGAATCTACTTATCTAATCGAAACCGAGATAGGATTTAAATACGTTTTTAGGGTTTCGTACCTCAAAAGGAAAAACGGAACCCTTAAAGGATCACTCGTGTCTCTGTCTGTCTGTCCGTCCGTCTGTCACAGTCAATTTGCTCCAAATCTAAAGGACCGATTTAGTTGAAATTTGGTACACATATGAATTTCTGTGACCCAAACACGGATGTGTAACGTAAATAAATGAGTTTTGAATATCGGGGTCACTTTTGGGGGACAAATAAGAAAATTAAAAAATAAAGGCTTTGCAAACTGTACCGTGTGACATATCAAATGAAAAGACTTACTGTGAGGGTCTCAAATAGATTTTTTTTATAATTTTAAAATATATAGTTTTAAAGTTATTTAAGAAAATAGACGAACCCCCCTTTTCTCCGAAACTACAGAACCTGAGATTTTGAAAACATACAAAAAATAGTTTTATATTTATAGATTTGCGACATCCCATCTTCCTAGAACGGTGGGCTGTGCTGGGGCGGCTGCTGCGGGTGCGGAAAACCTCAAATGGCGCAAATACTCTAATCTTATTGGAACTTATATGTTTGAGCCGTTTGGGGTTGAAACACTAGGGCCATGGGGTCCGGTGCCCTTTTAGTTTTTCGGGACATCGCCAAGCGGTTGGTCGACTCTACACGTGACCAAAAGGCTGGCCTATTTTTTGGCCAAAGAATTAGCATTGCCATACAACGTAGCAATGCTGCCAGCCTTTTGGGCACTTTTCCTGTCGAAAGCGATGCGGACGAATTTTTTGATGCCCTATGATTATTTCCCCTCCTTTTTTATATACTTGTACATATTTTTTTGTTTTTATAGATTACAGGAAAATTTATGAAAAGTCTGTGGTCTTAAAATAACATGGTAAATCTCCTATAGCTGTTTTATCTCACGAAAGCGGGTGAGCCATACTTGTAGATGTAATGCGTATAGACACGCGTTCGACACGCGCTCTTGTGTGCGTCACTGCAGGTAGCGCGCTCCCAAGCTTCCGCACACAAAGTCAATGTGCATGTAACATTTACACATACAAGTATGGCTCGCCCGCTTTCGTGAGATAAAACAACTATAATATTGTGCCTAAAAACTTACGTTCGCAATTGGAATGTATGGGAGAGCATGTTTTTCAACTACAATGATAAGTTTGTTCTTGTGATAAATTCATCCCAACTACGGAACCCTTCATTGTGCTTAGTCCGACACGCACTTGGCCGGTATTTTTACATTTAGGTTTATTAAATTATTTATTTCAGTTTAAAATACACGTTATCAAGCTTTTATGTTTGCATTTGAAATTGAAGTTCAATCACGTTTAATACTAAATTAATTGATTCTAATAAATCTTAAATATATTTTAATGAATCTTTTTGGGAATATACGCCAAACTAGAAATGTACCTATTGAAAATTCTTTTCGTTTGTATTTTAGAGAACTTTTTCCAGAGCTGTCAAGGGATTAGTGGTGAGGAGAAGTTTTATGTGGTCATTATTAAACTCAAACTCCAACTCAATGCCAATTACAGGCACTTTTGAATTGTCAAATATTCGATCAGTTAGTGAGAAAGTTGAAGCTAGTTGTCCAATTCCAAAACGTAGATTTCTATGGAGAAGAACGGGCACGAAACTCTAAGGACATTTAATCAAGATATTACAAAGTCCTGGGTACATTATTCTTGTTGCTTCTATTATGTGAGAACAACGTAAACAAAAAAAAAAAAAAAAAAAAACAATTAGAAATTAAAAATAAGCCCTCGCAGTTAAGAGACCACCAGTCTCCACTGCGGCGCGGCGCTCGTTCACGAACATGACGCGTAGATCAGCACTCAGCACCATCCAGCTCAACCATTTTGTAAATAAATAATATTTTTTTCAATTTCAAAAAAGTGACAGCGTTGTTACAGATATGACGTCATTAATTTACAACATACAGAAGTGGTGTCTTAAACATAGGTCCCCCTGGCTCCCAAACAAGGTTTATACCTGTGGCTTAGGAGTCAGCATTCTTCCATTAAAGAAAAGTCATTAGGTATGTCGTATTTTGTATAGCGAACCGAACACGAAACTGGTTTGACAATGCTAGTTAGCTAAATAGCTACTGTCTTCAAGATGTGTGGCTATTCATAGAAACTATCCCTAACACTATCTATTACTGTCTATTCTTAGCAGAGGCTAAACAATTGATAAAGTTGGTGCACTTGATCCAAGAACAGTCCTTCTCAGAAACTTCGTTTTTCTCGACACCTACCCGGTGTGAAGAATATGCGATGAAGTGATGACGTCAAATGTAAGTTGGTGTAAGACATCGTTATTGGCACTTTTAAATACTTTGTCGATGTTGTTGGGGATCAAGCACATTTCACAGGTAAGGTAGTGATTGTAGCTTATCCTTCTGGAACCCGTTATACCTTTTGGAAGGGGCAACTAGAATCAATTCAATTTATAAAGACGTTTTTAAAGACGACTTCAAAAAAGGAGGAGGAGGGGGGATTTCATTCATATTTTCGTCAAATGTAGGCTGATTTTGTAAATTCTTTTTCCATTTGGTAGAAGAAATGAAGAAGTTTGCGCAGTGGTCCCTTTAATTTTATTAACTTTGCTTGGGTAGTGTTTGAGTTAGGTTCGACTATACGTATTTAATCCACTATGTTATAATACTTCCTGTCGCTGTTGTTTACAGAGCAAGTAATGATACTAAGTTGTCTGTGAAGTAATGGTAAACGAATTGGTGTGGGGTAGGTACAATAACTAAAAAAAAGTGAGAAATAAAAAAAAACATTTACAAAACAAAAAACAAAGGACTTCAAAAAAAAAAACTCTACAAAGTGAAAAATAACTTTAATTTCGGAAGTCTGTGGCAAAAAACTAAAATACAGATCCAAAGGTACCGACTTCCGAAATTAAAGTCGGTTGTTTTTTTTTTTTTTGTAAAAAGTTTTTTCTGTAAATTTTTACGTTCAAAAGTGCCTTTTAAAGGCCTACTTGAAATGAATGATTTGACTTTAACTTGACTTTGCCCCCATTGTTATGTGCTGCCCGTATCCTTCACTTTTCGCCATCCGCGTCAAATATTCGTCGTAACCTGCACCACGTGTCCATGTGTGATGTGTGCGTTAAAAAACAGATTTATTAAATCATTTTTCTTACCAGGTCTGTGTGCCCACAACCGTGCCCACATGTTCTTCGCTGAGTCCATCATATCTGATGTGCCATTCACGGCAGTCAGGTGTACGAGTTATAACGAGCTCTACTATACAGGGTCCTGTAGAGGCACTGGCGAGACCCTGATCATGGGGGGTTTTGACATACACTACGGGTGAGTTTGCAAAGATAGATAATTAATAAGTAGTGTTCTAGGAATTTTCTATTTCAAAAGGAACGATTGATGTTGGAGGCAACTGTCTTATTTACTTAAATCTAAAATAGGGGCTTTATTTTTTTGAACTAATAAGAAACGAATTTACTTCTGAGAATATTTGCTAAAATAAATACTCTTAATTAATCATCCCCAGACAGTAAAGCTTCAGAACATTTATAATTTGACTACCGAAAGTTAGTATTTGATATTTATGTTCCAATTAATTAACATTTAGTTATGATTCCCTCGTTCATTCCTTCTTTTAGAACATTCACTCCAGCGATTCAAACAACAAAAGAAGGTTATTTTAAGTATTCATGAACACGGTTTACTTTTCGTCGCTTCTATGTTTAATTAAACAAAGAACACTCGTTTGTTAAGCAGTAACAACATTAGCTTAAATCTTAGAGATCAACGTTCATTGTTTCGTTTCAGGAAGGATGGTATTTACTACCTAAGGACAAACGCCGAGAAGCCCTACGCACTGGGGGACGGTGACCCAACATGAATAACGATAAAATATTAATACCCCGCTTTGCCAACTTCGCCTATAAATTAAATTTTCAAAGAAATTATTACGGAGTGGTCCGTTTTTATTCGCGGCCGCTACCGTCCGGCCCGTTGTTAATTATTAACACGGCTTCGTTGGTGAAAACTTGCTTCATACGGCATCACTGTCATGGGCGCATTATTTATTTTATGTTCGTAAAGTAGATATAAGCATAGCTTCAATATAATTAGTTATTAAGTGATATAAACCATTTTCAGCTGACGTTGAGAGTTTTTTGAGTAGGTAGTAATTGAAAAGCTCTTTCACATCCACATCGCAAAAAATATCGTTATCTAGTCGAATCAATTAGTTTGTAACAAAATTAAATATCTGTGTATTAATTTGAACACGAAAAAATCTGCGTTACTACACAAAGCTACATATCAAGCTATACATTTCCTGTATATGTTGACCTCTCATTGCACGGTAATCCGATACAATGCGAGATCAGCTTATACTGGGAATGTATAGCTTGATATGTAACCGTGTATACATTCGTAATAAAAGAGGCCGTTCATCGACTACTACATTACTGCTATAATATGTTCCACATCTGACTTTTTTTTTTTTCAATGGTGACTCTTCTATATTCGCCTTAAATGTTTTATAAGTTCATTCGGGTGCTGATTTTTAGTTGATGCGTTAAAATGATTAAATGCCGCTAAATACGAGAGTTTCAATTTATATAGAAAGTTTTCAATTTATAGATTTGGTTGGCGAATCTCCAAAATTCGGGCAACAACAATTTGTTCTTTTTAAATGAGAATTAATTCGCGCCCGCTCGTTTATTTGTACCGAAATAAAGTGAACATTTTATTAAGCAAAGTGGTCAATGGAATTTAATCAAATGTTTCATTATTAAAAATATGTATTACAACATTAATATGCATAATATTTTTAAGTACTTACCTACTTGTGATTCCTATTTTATAAAGTTTAATATTTTATGTGTCAAAAATGTTATTGAAATAACAATAATTTTTTTGACATATCAAATTAATTTTAAACTCTAGTATCTTAACTAGCAGCATTGTACTTATACGTTTTCCAAATAAAGAAGAAAGAAATTAATCATGGGCCATTTACCTGGTATCCTAACATTTTACCGAAAATTATTTTGCTTCACTTGACAAACAACGATTGGCAATAACACGATTTGTCATTTCATCATTTTTTAACAACAAGTTTGGCAAATAAATCATTTAACAAACTTATTACCTGATAAAACTTTTGTGTGATAAAGTGTTATTTGAGAAACAATTTATTTGACAAACAATTCATTTATCAATCATGATATCTCATACATAAGGGAACACCCAAATAAAGAAAAGAAAAATTGTTTATTCTGTACAAATAAAACGCACATTAGAAAATATAAAAAAATACAAAATATTCTATATAGTAAAAACTCTGTATATAATATTCAGTTACTTCTGATTATTCCGAACCTGACCCGAAAATCCTAACACTAGATGGTCGACCCCCGAGGTTCGATTTGGTTAGGTTCCTGCAGACAGAAATAGGAGCCCTGCTGCGCGGGGCTCCGTCGACCTGCTGTCACTTTTATTGCTTGGTTGCTGGGAGAAGCATAAATGAAAAATGTATAAATGATAAAATATCATTTGTAAAGAGAAGCATTTGAGAAATAAATGTTTTTAAAGCGAGTGTTTGTAAAATGAAACATTTGCGGAATAAGTTGTTTGTGAAATCAATAGTATATGAAACGTTGGTTGTAAACTAAAATTTTGTCAAATGAGTTTTGACAAATTTTCCATAGCCTATGTCCTCCAGGTCATTGTATAGCCACGTTTAAAATTTCATAAAAATCCGTCCAGCCGTTTTAGCGTGAAAGCGTAACAAACAAACCAACTCACTTTCTCATTTGTAATATTTGTTAGGATTGAAATTTATTTATATTTACACAAATATAGGCAGGTAAATGGGGTTCACTAAAATGTTTTATCAAAACTCATTTGATAAATTTTGACAATTTGGATGTTTGAAATAATGATAGACAATGACCTGGAGGACATAGGCTGCTTTTCATCCTGGATTGCAGAAGAAGTCGCGGGCAACCGCTAGTATAATATTATAATCGTGAAATAATAATCGTGAAAGGTTGTATGTTTGGATGTTTGTTACTCAATCACATAAAAACGGCTGAACGCATTTGAGTGTTTGGCACCTTTTATTCCGGTAGTACGGCCTCGTGGGATAATTTCCGACCTCCACGCGAGCGAAGCCGCTGCCAAAACCTATTCACACTAATATTATAAAGGCGAAAGTTTGTGAGTGTGTGTTTGTGTATTTATACTTCTTCACGCTCAAACGGCTCGACCAATTTTGATAAATTTTGGTATGGATGTAGCTGACACTCTGAATTTACACATAGGCTAATTTTTATTCCGGTCTACGCGGGTGAAACCGCGGGGCGCAGCTAGTCGTTTATAAAGCTAACTTTACCTTGAACTGTTTCTGCTACGACATGGGAACAGTTCCATAAAGTATTGACTTCAAGATAAATCGTGTTTCCCTTGTAATATCATAAAAGGGACAGAGAAATTTCGAACTTTGTTCCATATTGTTGTTAGAAATATTTTTCATTTTGCCTTGAGTGTGTATCGGCGGGGTTATGGAGCCGCTAGAGAATTACTCGTGTAGGTAATAATCAAGTATTGATGTTAGTATCTATTAGTGCTATTTTGGTCGTAGGGCAGTTTGTTTTGTTACTGGTGAAGTGATTAAAACTGATTGTTAAGTTTATACCTACAGGGTGGTGATCACTTTAATATCACATCAAAAATAGTTAAAAAAATATGATAGAAAGAGATAGACTGAGAGAAAGTCGCATAAAGCTTTTCCTTACATGACGAATATAACAATTTACATTCTAGTTGCTAGGAGTTGATTGGTAGAAATCGTCACGTAAGGAAAAAGCGTTATGCCCCCTCAATGCTACTTTCTCTCTCTCTCTGCCTCTTTCTTTTACGAGTGTGTGTGCGTGCAGAGTATCGCGTAAGGAACTTTGTTCCTGATGGGGCGGGGGGGTCCCCCGACTGCACTTCGTATTTTTTTTCTGTTTTAATAGTCAACACATCATCTGACGAATACAAGTAGGTCAACGATAGTTCCAACATTGCCATTCCGAATTACTCAAATAACGTACCTAAGGCATAATTTTCTATGGACGATGTTGAAAGAAAAGAGACCGCGAGCGAGGATGTACTTATAGTAAAATTCTCTACGCAAAATGGGACGGGTTGACCCAAACCCAATGACACTTTGCCAGACTCGGGAATCGAAACCACGACTTTATGCTCAGCAGTACCGCTTGCGACCCGGAGCAGTTACGGGGCAACCCTAAGTATTTATTTAAGTTATGTGAACATTTTGATCAGTTTCTTGTATTGTTTGTGATAGGATTAGGTAGGAGTGATAGGATACGTTAATACGATATGATTATAGTTTTTTCTTAGTTAAGGGTGTGTCAGTTTGTGCAAAATTATACCCTTATATTTTATCTTATAAACATACAGGATGTTTTGAAGTTCGTGTAGAACAGATGCATTAAAATAAAACAGTCTTCAATACGTTTAAAATCCTTACCTATTTATCTACCCTACGGTACATACATGGACGACAAAATCGCTAATGCGCGTATTTCCTAAGTAAGTATTTATGTTAAGCAAAACTAAGTAACCGACAGTAAAATAGTAAACAATTAAGAATAATAATTCGTTTTAATTATGCGTACTATGGAGAACAGTAGTGGCCCATAACGGCTCCGACATATTAGTTGTCGGTCGTGGGTTCGAACCCAGGCAGGCGCTTTACTTTGTGTAAATAATTTCATCACCACTGTTCTCAAAACGGTGAAGGAAGACATTGTGAGGAAACGGCATGTCTTAGAAAAATAAAAAACTTTTTTTTATAAAAAAAAAACAACCGATTTCCAAAATAATAAAACGGAAAGTGAAAAATAACTTTAATTTCGGAAGTCAGTGGCAAAAAACTTAAATACAGATCCAAAGACACCGACTTCAGAAATTAAAGTTATTTTTCATTTTGCAGTTTTTATTTTTGGAAGTCAGTTGCTTTTTTTTTTTGTTCAAAGGTTTTTTGATATAACTGAAAATGTGTTTCTTTTCTTAAGACTGGTCTGATCTGTGGTAAACTTTCAGGAAAAACACCTCAGCTTTATACCTGCCAACACAGCTTCCAGAATTCGAGTCGCGTCGTGTTCGCTCATTAAGAAAGAGAACACGAGCGGAAAGACCTAGACATTTATGAAATACACTACCAAATACAAACCATTATGCTATTACCATAATAGGCATTGCTTCTGCTTCCACTACCTCCAAATTATATACGTACTAGTTTCGGCCCGCGACCCGCCGCGTGTCGCCCGCGCTATTACTTCGTTTTCGCTTATAGCGTTCTTTCTGACTTTTTTTTTTTGCTCGGATCCTAAGAGTTCTAGAGTGGTGTTAAGTAGCCTATCAAATGTAAAAATAATTTTTCAAATCCGACTGGTAGTTCCAGGGATTAGCGCATTCAAACAAACAAACAAACTCGTCATATTTATTATTAGTATAGCGTATAGATTTGAGTCGTTTGCCAAGCTCATAGTTAGTCTAGAAATGGTTGGCTAGAATATTTGTATTCGCCGTGAGGTTGTTCGCTAGACACCGTCGGAATATTAACCAGAGCACGAGAAATAATGTAGCATAAACCACCGCAGTGGGACGTGCATGAAGCGTGCGTCGTTGTTATGCACCCACCGTTGCTCACCTATATGTACAATTGGAAGAACTTGCGCCGTCTGGCGTAGAACGGCTGTTTGGCCAACATTGGTGACAGAAGCTATGATAGTAATGTTTGTTCAAATGTTTGGTCACATCAAAGATCGTATACACGGATGCCCGGATGTTGGTGTCGTCACGTTCTAGTAGGTTGTATGTACAGTCAACAAAAGAGATATATAGGCAGGGTATACTAACATATTTGTATGTGAATTGCTTCATGTTCAATTTCGTGAAAATATACAATTTTGTGTTGGTGTGTTACAAAGTAGGAGTATTGCAAAAACAAAGTAATATATATAAAATTGAACAGGAAGCAATTCACATACAAATATGTAAGTATATCCTGCCTAGATACCCCTTTTGTTGACTATACCCCCAGTAAATAATATTGGACGATATGGGAGAAACTGGTTTTCATTTTCAGGTCTTCATCTTGTCTTCATCTATGACCCATATGAAATTTGGTATGTAGATAGCTAGTACCCTGGATTAACAACATAGGATACTTTTTATCCCGGTCTACGCGGGTAGGATCGCGGGGCGCAGCTAGTTAAATATAAATTAGCCAACTGCAGCCGTTGAATATTAGCGGCCTGAATGATATTCAATTAATGGTTAGGTTGGAACTGTGACCAAACGCGAGTCGAATTGATCGCAGTAACTAAGCCAGGGCACCTCAACCAAATGGGTAAGGTTAGGTTAGAACTGTGATCAACCGCGTGATAGCTGAGCGAGCGAAGCGAGCGGTGCTGCGGCAGCGGCCGGCGGGCACTACTTCCAAAGGCTAGGCTGTTAACAGATGGCTGCGACATCGACATAAAGTTGCTTCTATAATATTCCGTGAGTATCCCTTTAGATCAAATCGGGTCAGGTATCTTAGGTAATAGGTAACTCCACGTCAATGCGCGTATTTTGCGTAAGGGTGGGAAAATCGATTATTTGATCTACCGCAGCTCCTCAAAGAAGGCCAGCAACGCCTTGGTGTTACTGACAATCTCACGTAGGGTACCTGGGTTACCAAACTACTTTGCCCTGTATGGCGACCACCGGGCAGTTTAGAAGCATATGAGCTGTTGTCTCGTCATCCACCATGCAGGCCCTGCACAGCGGACTGTCTGTGACTCCTATGACAAAGAGGTGTTTATTAAATGACCCATGGCCAGTTATAGCAGCTGTAACTGTACGCAGCTGTTGTTTGGTTAGTCGGAGAACCTGTTTCGTGAGGCGAACATCAATTGTAGGGTGCTTCCTTAGCCTGCCTACACTCACCTTGGTCCGACCATAGTTTGTGATGTTGGTCCCTGATGGTATATTTCCTTACCAGAGTGCGTAGTTACCTTATAAAGGCCGCGTAAATATTGAAAGTTGCTGTAATGGATAAGTGATTGGTCTCATGAGGAATACTTTCTTTTAGCTAAATAGTTACTGCTGGCACGTGTAACTTCATAAGAAAAATTAACTTCAGAAAAACCTTCTCTTATTTTTCTTTTTGGCGATTTTATTTTTTGAGTTGCTTTTTGGCCAGTAAGGAAGTATATTATTTCGTTCTACTCGTAGTGAACGTCAGTACGTCTTGCATTGTTCTCTCTGGAGACTCAGGTCTGCTTTATTGTTCTGAAGGCAGGCAACATGCTTCAATGTGCATTTTAAAATCATTTCTAATATTTTCAGTGTGTTCTCTGGGCTAGGTATTGGCTTCTAGATTTCAATTCGTGACGTAAGAGTTGATTTACAAAAACCTTACGTGGAAAATTAATGAAATAAAGGTATCGACTCACAAGCTACAAATAAAGAAGGAAACACATGTTGTAGTATTCAGTCGATCGTAATAAATTAACTGTGTATGTTCCTATAAGCAATGCCTGTCTGAAGCACATCAGTACACGATCCTTTTGGCGTGAATTCGAGCGCTGCTGGGTGCCAAGCCTTTGTCACAATGGCTGCTATTTGATTAATTACTCCTGATAGCTCCTTTACAAAATGTTATAATAACTGTATACAGTAATTTTGTTCGTCAGCACGAATTTAATAATATCAGTTTGAGATATAAATATTACTGAAAGAAAATGCTGCCATTGAAAAAAATATAAATATACCTATTCATCCTGCAAAATGTCTTATGTTTTGCTGCAGTGGATGTTAAGTTACCGGTAGTTTAGCATATTGTTACAATAATTTTTCACTGAGCCTATATTATGAGTCCGTCCAGTTAATGGGATTTGGAATTTCTGTCCGCACACCGGAATATACCAAGAATTTCCTGGAACACATACTTAAATGTTTTTATTGATATGTTTAAACGTATACCATAGAGAAAATGTATTTTATAAAGACTCAAAATTACGAAATAATATCACATAGAATATCCTTTCTTTGATCAACATTTTCTTTGTCAAAAATATTCCATCCTCATTTCATTTCTGTAACACAACATTTATACGTAAGTATTTCCTCGTACTCCTATCATTTATATGGAATTTGCACCTCTGCTATAAATCCGGTCGACTATTCTGAAATAGAAGCTCCATTGAAAAGCGTTAAATGCGAGGTAGAAAATATTTAAAGGTAGTGTTGGGCAGTGTGAACCACTCACATGTCGTGAAAATTGCGGGAAACAACTATCTAGTCCATTAAATAAATTGCTCTCGTTTTGAGAGCGTCCCACAAAAAGCATAATACGGCAAGATGTTTTCTCAGACGTGAAGTTATGGGGCGGACGAGAATTCTGATGTTTCATCTGCTTTTATACGTGCTGATTATTTTATTACCTGCTCTACGACCTTGTATTTTTCCTTTTTATCCTTTAGTTAAGCGGAAAGAAAATGACGTGTTTCAAGTATGTTATGTCTTAAAACGGAATGTTGATATAAAGACAAAGTAGAGCCCATCATTCTCATCGTTATACCTCAGATTTTGTGGGATCTCATTACTCATACGATCGAGAGAGATTAGTGCCCAGGCAATGCCAGCGGCAAATTATCTGTACGTCTTTGCCTACTCCTTCGGTTAATACAGGTGTGATATGATTTGATGTCATGTACTCAAAATAAGTGTCAAACAATATACCTAGCCTTTTCCCAACTATTTTGGGGTCGGCTTCCAGTCTAACCGGATGCAGTTGAATACCGTACTTTACATGGAACGATTGCTTAGCTGACCGTAACTGGGGTACACGATACCTCATGGTAAGACTGGTTGTCAGACTTTTGAGCTTCTGAATGACAGCCGAGACCAACAGCTTAACATGCTTTCCGAGGCACGAAGGAGTCTCGATATGTAATGTATGGTCACCCATCCACGAACCGACCGTGGTAAGCGTGAGTAAATCTTTGATTGACTCGTACGGCTGTTATCATTTAGTCACGAGTCCCTCTTCAAATAGGTGTAGGTATATTCACTAATTTACTACCTCTTGTGTCTGAATGATTAATCAATGATATCTTCACTAAATCATTATGTGTAGTTGCAGATAAACAGTCATCATTATAGGTAATTTGGCCGAAGTTATGCATAAGTGGGTTGGTAATAGATACAATTTGAGGCTTTTGGAATCCGTATCGATAATCAAGTGATACGTTCTAATAGCTGTATGTTGTATGTTCCGGCATGTTTGTAATTTGTGTGTCTAACGTAGTCACGTGTTAAGACTACCACATGAAGGCGCGATGTGACGGCGCGAGGCGACTCCAGTAGAAAAATTTCCATAAAGTTTTCATAGAAAGTGTTTCACCAGAGTCGTATTGCGCTGTCTGTGGAGCCTTTAGAGAATTTGGTGACTTATATAACAATGAAAGCATTAGGTAACAAAGTATGTCTGAAAAGTCCAGAAATCAAAAGATTTTACGATTTGTTATCTGAACATTTTATGATGACATGGTTATTATATGATACTAATATGTATGTAGTTACTTATAGTCATTCAGTATTATTTTACAGCTAACACAACAGAAACCCAAAGATGAATATTTCAAATTATAAGAATAAAGATAAAAACTTTAGAGTGCCATAGCGAAAAATAGGATTATACGAGTACGTACTTTGAGGACCAGCGTTGTATATGCCTAACTGGCGTATACAACGCTGGTCCTCAAAGTATTATTAGTATTCGATTTCAACCTTTGTGGACTTCGGTACTAACTGTACCGAAGTCCACAAAGGTTGAAATCGAATATTGTCGATGCGTTGTTTTGAACCAATATCGGATGAATAATGAAAAGCATCATAGCTTTTGCGCTGTTTCCAGTTTTGTTTCAACAATATACTAGGTACAGTGGGCTACATCAATTGGGTACCCCATTTTTATTAAAATTTTAACCTATACCACCTAAATACCTTTTTTTTTTTATTTTAACCTTACGGATCGATTCATCAGGTTAAGCTTCGCTTGCCGGAGTTGGTCCGTGGATGGGTGACTATTTTTACATATCGAGACTCCTCCGTGCCTCGGAAAGCACGTTTCGTGGATCTTTGACAGTCGTTGAGGTCGTCAGAAGCCCGAAAGTCTGACAACCAGTTTTACCAAGGGGTATCGTATTACCCAGTTACTGTGGGTAGTGGAGGTCAGATACGAGTAGGCAGTCGCTCCTTGTAAAGTTGGGAAAAGACTAGGCAGATTGGTTGTTGTTTATTACAGCTCTTGCTTGTTAATTAAGTAATCATCTCGATACAAACTTAATTAAGTTTTTTTAAATAGTGTTTGCTTTACAAAACATAAAATGACGGCTGTGTTCCCCGTAGGGTTCCCTCTATCTGGCAGAATCTTGATGCTACGAAATTTATTTGGCATAACACACTTGGCATAATCTTCTTTAAACGAATGTTTTTAAGGCATAAAAATTATTTAATATAATTATTGTTTGGCCGAATGTCTATATGTCCGAATTTACAATGGCATACTTTTAAAATGGCAGAATTTTATTTGGCATAATTACATAACGTTTATTTAGAGCGATGATTATTTGGTACAATTTCACTTGGAATAACTACGAAGATGGCAGAATTTCATTTGGAATAATTTTATTAGGCATATTGCCATTTCTATAAAATGGGATCCTGCCGTTTTGCCGAAAGATTTTGACAAAATTTCACTAGCCAAACAAGTTTTAGCAACCTTTTTTTATACCAATGCAATATTTGGAATGATTTTAGTACGCACATTTTCATTTGGTAAAATTTTTACTTGGAAGAATATTACCAAGGATTATGTCATTAAGGCATTTGGTCTTTAATCAAATGATTTATTACAGCAAACAATCTTTAGACAATAAACGTTTGGTCTTTTGGTCAAATGATTTGTTATGACAAAAAGTATATAGGTTAGGTTAGGTTAAAACTATGACCTTCTACGCACGAGCCGAGCGAGTGAAGCGAGCGGTGCCGCAGCAGCAGCTGGTGAGTGCCAGAAACGACTAGAAAAAAAAATATGGAAAAAAAATATTTCGCTTATTTTATTTTGCGTAAAATGTGTTATTCCAACTGAAATATCTGTTACAAATGGGTAGTCAAATCATTACTTTTTTACACAAAAGCATGTTTATTAAATAAAATGCTTTACATTCTTAAAATGTTAATGTGTTATTGTTAAATGTTGTTGTTGTAATGTTATGTTATGTTCTAAGTTGTTGTTATGTTATTAATGTTATGTTAATGTTGTTGGTTAATGTTAATGTTATTGTTAATATGTACCGGACTGAAAATGTTTACTTCGGTACATTTATTGAGAAAATGTGCCTATTTAAAATTATATTTATAGTTCAGAATCGTACCATGTAGATCTATCAACAATTTGGCCAAAAACCATTTTAAGAATGTAAAGCATTTTATTTAATAACCATGATATTGTGTAAAAAAGTAATGATTTGACTACCTATTTGTAACAGCGTCCTTAACATAAAAATTGGTAAAAAAGTACTAGTTGGTAAACAAGTTATTGTTTAAACGTTCACTTGCCAAACATTAGGTTTGCGTTACAATTATTTGTGAAGAGATTTTTTGGTAAGTAATAATTCGGAAAATGAAATTATGCGGAAAATTGTTTGGGAAGTGATAATTTGTCAATTTCTTTTCGATGAAACAAGCCAGCAAGGCGAAGCTGCAGTGGTGAGCGTTAAAACCATCTGCGATGATAAGCTCGCGAAGGGCCGCCTGAGCCCTGCAGCGCTGGAGCTGTGACAGAAACCATGTCTGCTGCATGCATGGTGTATGCTTGTTTGCATGCTGCATATTTGCTGTATGTGCGTGGCGAAAAGAAAGAAAGAAAGAAAGAAAATACGTTTATTTGCGGTAAACATGACGCAAAGGACAAAATAAAATAAACAATGTAAAAAGCAAGTTTTGGGGAAAATATGCGTCACATCTACGCAAAACGGCTACCGCTCAGCATAATGCCGCGACCCCATGCGAAACGGAGCCCCAGCGCTGGTTTTCAGCGATAGCCGGCGTTGACGCGATGACGTCGACCGGTGCAGCATATAATAAAAATTATGCAATTAAAAAATAAATAAAATATAAAGTTAATTCTATAGGTATAGATAAAATATACAGAAAATGACAATATTCCCGCATTCCGCTCCGCGACAGCACCGACTCCCACGCCGCAGAATGCGTTATCTGTGCGCGCAGCTGTCAGCGGCCGGAAACATTAGACATTACATAATATTTTAAACATGGCGTAGCAATTATGCAATTAACATTTTGATTTTGATGAAATTATGTAACAGAGAACAGAGTATGTATTGGGTGATTAAGTAGGCATTTCCTACGAAAAATGAATTTGTGTGAAAACAAATCAGTGTTCTAACTATGAATTTTCTGTAATGTGATAGATGAGTCTTTCAATTATTATGGATATGAAATATATGCCAAAAGATGATTCGAAGTGTAAACTTTCTGAGATATGATAGTTCTGCCTTTTAATGACTATCGATATGAAATGTATGCCAAAAGACGATTCTGACTGTTAATTTCTGCCATATGATGGTTCTACTTTTTAATATAATAGATATGAAATTTATGCCAAAAGATGATTCTGACTTACAAAATTATCAGTTTTGAATGAATGATAAATGAGTGTATGCCAAACGATTTTCTGCGAAATGAAGTTTATGCTATCGGCTGTTATGCAAAATAATATTATGACATAAAAAGTTCTGCTATAAAGGGTAGACTCGTTCCCCGAAGGGATAGGCAGAACTGCCGATCTATTCTGTAAAAAACTCACCGTGAAAACATAGGTGAAGTGAACTTAAAGTGAGCTGTCAATAGTGTCAATCCCAAGCATTAGGTGGAATGCCATCTCACTTCACCTAGGTTATCACGGTGAGATTTTTACAGAATAGACCGGCTGTACCCATAGTAGGACACCCACATTTCGCCAGTTATGTGTAAATCCCATGTAACGGAAGACGAGACTAATGCCGTCATCCGGGCACAAATCTAGACTCTGGGCTGGTACTGAGAAATTCCAGATAACACTTTGATCCGGGAACCGGCCCTTATTACCTATTAAACACTAGTTTCAAGTCGAAAACTAACCGCGCCGGACTAAAACTATCCCGAAATATATGTACACATTATAAGACCTTACAAAATAAACATGAATTGCTCATAAAGTTCCTACAATCTTTGTTCCTGTATGTAAATTATTCAAATCATCGCCATTTTGCATAGGACGAGTGTAATAAGAACGAGTGAGCTAACATGAAAGTTTCACACGGAAAATACCGCAGTTTGTGAACGCTTCAACATGTTAAAAGCCACTAACTTTATATTACCCTTTCTGTACGGATAATTACATGCGGTTTTGTTCTCTGATATGAACGTTCGTTAAATAATAAGTTTTGTGTTCAAAATGTATTTAGGCGAGTAAATAAGTCTGAAGATATGGAACATTTTGAAATTTCCTTTGATCACATTTTTAGTCAGATGAGGTAGACGGCCGTTTTTAGCATTTTCTATAACTTTGAACCTATGCCGTCTTATTACAAAACAAGGTTCATCTTCAAACGCAGGTTTAAACCATGGACCTGAAGAAGATTGGGAATATCCTCCTGGTGGTATGAGGACGAAATCAAACTCGTATAACTTTCAACAATGGTGGACTGTATTATGATATTCTTTAGGGAAAATAAGAACAAACGGTAAATTGATTGGCAATGGCGAGAGATTAACATAGGTATGTACGCGGTCGCTCAGTAGCACGGACGATGACGCAGTGGCGAGCCGGCCGGTGCGCGCCCGCTGCTCGAGGGCCCCTCCGCGACCGCAGCCTCCGCCCGCAGTCGCCCGGCTATTTTGAATTCCGAACTTTATTCCGACACATTATGATGTCAGTTTTACAAAACTGACAACTTACTCGTACTACCGGATTAAGTTGTCAGTTTTGTAAAACTGACATCTTAACGTGTCAGAATAAAGCTCGAAATTCAAAAAAGGGTCCATGGTTTAAACCTGGGTTTGAAGATGAACCTTGTTTTGTAATAAGACGGTAAAGGTTTAGTCTTGATATTTTTGATAAGTACGAAAAACTCTACCTCATCTGACTAAAAATGTGAGCAGAAATTTCAAAATGTTCCATATCTCCAGACTTTTTAATTTTTTCTCAATGGTGGCGCTGGTTAGCAGCCCTACTAGCCTTAAATGTAGATTTTAGACTCTGTGTTTGAGTAAATGAAAACACACTCTGTGGTAACGGGTATTTTTCTAGCATTGTTAGCTTGTATTTTTTGACGAACTAAAAATTAAATCCTTTGTTTGAGTTGAAGCCACAGTATTTTCATGTTAGTGTGGTTTAGAGCTATATATTTTTATTCATGAAACCAGAGTAGGTAAATAAAGTAGAATTTCGTTATGAATTTCCATCTGGTTATGACTTAATCTCCATTAATGAGTTCTAACAAAACCAGTTTGCACGACACAATAAAATTAGTCTTTACTAGTCTCCATATCAATAAAACTGCCATCATTTTGTAACATACCGCGAAACACTCGTAAAATAATATGAAAGAGTGCGAATCAAAGCAATCCGTTTCGCTACGGTTATAAAGAACACAATAAAAATGTTTCATGTTGATTACTGTTTCAGTAAGACCTGCAGGAAAATGATTTTTCTAATATGTATCTGAGAAAACATTGGCCCGTGTTATGATGGTTTGGTTGTAAAAAAGTAATATTGGAGGCGACTGAGCCCGATCGTAAAAAATATAGTACAAAGCAGGTACGTGGACATTACAAAAGTATTGCTATTATGAACTCTGAGGAAATGATCCTCGTGAAATATTTGTACCTTTTGAGGCAGTCGGTGTTATTGTTTGTAGTTGATGTTGTACTGAAATGTACATGGAAACGTGTGAGCAAAAGAGGGAATTCGAAAAAAAGTGAGGCTTATTATAAACACATTAATATTAAACCCTTCTAGATATTGTTATTATGCCAAAGTTCATACGACATAGAAAACATCCATTTTTAGGTTTCCGTACCTCAAAAGGAAAAAATGAAATTCATATAGGAACATTCGTGTGTCTTTCTGTCCGTCTGTCACAGTCAATTTGCTTCGAATCTAATGGACCTATTAAGTTGAAATTTATGGACGTGTAATGTAAATAAATGAATTTTGAAGGGGGTCACTTTTGGGGGGCAAATGAGATAATAAAAAATAATAAGTTTGCAAATTGTACCGTGTGACATATCAACTGAAAGGGCTAGATGTGAGGGTCTCAAATATATTTTGTTTATAATTTTAAAATAAATTGTTATAAAGTTATAGAAATTGACGAAAATAAACCCCCTTATCTCCGAAACTACTGAGCCTAAAATTAAAAAAAAAAAGTAAAAACCAACTTCAAAACCAAAACGAATAAAATAACCTTCTTATAACACTTAACAGCTTCTGAAGTCGGCTGTCAAGCTAAAGTGCATTGAAGAATTGAAGACACCGACTTCAGAAGCTGTTAAGTGTTTTATGAAAGTTATTTTTCGTTTTTGGTTTTGAAGTCGGTTTTTACTTTTTTTAAAGTAAATTTATTTTTACATTTTTAGTTGAATACATACATACATACATTACCTACATAGTAGGTTAGCCCAAGTCGAACTAAAAGAAGAATCATCAAAATACGCTTAGAAATGCCAGAGATACTCGTACAGTGCATTATACAATTAATTATATACTAAAACCTTCCTGAAAGTATGTAGAGCACGTTAGTGAAAGAATCATCAAAATACGGTTAGAAATGCCAGAGATCTCGTACAGTGCATTATACAATTAATTATATACTAAAACCTTCCTGAAAGTATGTAGAGCACGTTAGTGAAAGAATCATCAAAATACGGTTAGAAATGCCAGAGATCTCGTACAGTGCATTATACAATTAATTATATACTAAAACCTTCCTGAAAGTATGTAGAGCACGTTAGTGAAAGAATCATCAAAATTGGTTAATTCGCTTTTGAAATAACGCGGACAAACAAACATACACATACATACGGGTCGAATACAGAACCTCCTTTTTTGAAGTCGGTAAAAAAAAAAGAGACAATAGTTCTATACCATATATATTTACAGGAAAATTTATAAGAAGTCTGTGGTCTTAAAATAATATGGTAAATCTCTAAATATTATGCGTACAAACTTACACATGAACATGTTTTTTTTTTTTGTTTTTCAACGACAATATTAAGTTTTTTATTAGGATAAATTCATCTAAACTATGGAACCCTTCATTGTGCGTAGTCCGACACGCACTTAGCCGGTTTATTATTTTCCTGAAACCGCCTTATTTTTGAAGTCGACTGAATAAAGAGGAGACAGGTACTGGTGACAACCAACAGCTGCCACGGGTTCGCAGCAAGATATAAAATATTTAAAACAGATTTAAAGATACATAGTTTGAATACCTGCAAGTTAGGTGCCGTGTATCCATAGGAAAAACCACAACTCATTGTATATTTACCACGTTTGGGATTTCGTCGGGCTTTCAGTTTCCCTTTGGCGCATACCGCTTCCCGACTACCCTCACTTTTAAAACATGCATTATAAAGTTTCGCCGCCCCGTTAGATTTGTAACAGAAATTATGCGGGAGTCCGGTGTGTATCAAAGGTGTTACATCTCTGATGAAATTATCATTGTTTTATTTATGTTTACTTATTGTTATTTTCTCTACTTAGTTTTTCTAGTTTCTAGTTTTCTAGGTTCTGTATTCGACCCGTATGTATGTATGTATGTATGCATGCATGTATGTTTGTTTGTCCGCGATTTTCTCAAAAATGAATTAACCAATTTTGATAATTCTTGCACTATGTGATCTACATACTTTCAGGAAGGTTATAATATATAATACATTATGTAATTATTCTTATGTACAAAAGTTACATGCATAAATGTACTGTATCTCCGGCATTTCTAAGCCGATTTTATATACAACTAAAAATGGAAAAATAAATTTACTTTAAAAAAAGTAAAAACCGACTTCAAAACCAAAAACGAATAAAATAACTTTCATAATACACTTAAAAGCTTCTGAAGCCGGTGTCTTCAATTCTTCAATGCACTTTAGCAAAGTTATTTTATTCGTTTTTGGTTTTGAAATAGGTTTTTACTTTTTTTAAAGTAAATTTTAAAAGGAAACAAACACCATTTAGGTACGTTAGATCAAAAAATATTCCGATATTTTCAGAAAGCATTGATCTCGATCTCTCTTGAGTCTCTAAGATAATACACGATAACCAAATCGTAAAAATTCTATCAATCTGTACCCAGGAAACTAATACATTAGCAGTAGGTATATACCAAAAAGACAAAAGACACTCAAATACGATCCTCAAAGAATTCCTTTTCTTTTTCATTGAATTTCAAAGGTAGAATCTACCCTCTACTTCTAATGAACAATCAACTTAGTTAATTAACTGAATGGGCACTAAACAACAGTAAACACGTATAGTTGATCGGGAAGGCGATCGATGGGAGGAGGCGAGCTGACGGCAACTTTGATTCATTTGGACCTAATCCGGCCGCCCGCTCCACAACCTTCTCATTAAACGCTCAATTTGTTCTGGGATCATGCGAATACTTTAATCTTGCGGTTTGGCAACTTGTCGCAAGCCTTGATGTAAGGAATTATTGATAGTTGGGTAATCAATAAATGTAATTGTCCTCTATCTCTTAGTATTGACATGGTCTGGTAGAAGTTTAAGCAAAAACTGGACGGACGACATTTTCACTAAGTAGTTCATCTTAAAAACAATAAATGAAGGAAACACTATAAAATTACAGATACACTACAATTGAGAGCAGTGGCGGCCCAGTGGTAACGGCCCCGATTGTCGTGGGTTCGAACCCAGGTGGGCGCTTTACTTTATGTAAATAATTTCATCACTACTACTCTCAAAACGGTGAAGGAAAACATCGTGAGGAAATCGGCATGTCCTAGAACCACAAAATTCGAAGACATTGACATTAACCAACCAGCACTGGGCCTGCGTGGTGGATTTCGCTACAAAATTAAAGGGGTGACTGACCGCGACAAAAAGGACGGTCAAAATAACAAAGCAAAATATTCATCTTCAATTAATTATCCCTTTAATCCAAGCAAGCAAACAGTTTTCCCAGAAAAAAAAAAAGATTTAGCACTGAAGATAATGGCACGAATTCTTTAATCCGATCAGTAGGAGTATTATCTGTTTCTCTGAAAAACTGGAGGTAAGTACTAAAATCTCTCCTACTACTAAATCTCCGCTAAAATGTTAATGCTTTCTCATTAAAGTAATCACTTCATCCGAAAAGGGTACAGTCGAAATAGAGTCGAAATTAGAAATTAATAATGAACAAGAGTGCTCTAGAGTGACATTGAAGGCTCCTAAAGTTGAAGTAAGCTATCAGACGTACTTACCCAAGTAAGTATCTACGTTCTCACAATATCATTGAGTAGTTGTGTTGAGTAGTGGTTCATGAAACGTTATAGTTCGAAAGTAGAAACGTGTAGTAATGTGTATTGTCGTGAGCTTGCGAAGCTCACACAAAGTCGAGATGCTTCAAAAGAGTGAGGGCGACATAAAAGCATTGCTACAAAGGACTTTATATTTATGCGTGCACGTATTTGTAAGTGATATTAGCTACCTTTGTACCTTTAATATTTAGAAGCTTTGATTGTTCTATGAGTGTATTGCGAAGAAATTACTTTTGCGACACTTTGTAAAAATTGGTTGGGATTATTGGTTGGGGTTATAAAATAGCTATTGATTAGACAAAGTTATCTATTTCAGTGAATTCCTTCCTTCCTTGCTCGGTTTTTGAGGTTCTCAGATAAACCCTCCTTAGTAATTCACTCGACTTTTAAGCTAAATTCTTCCTTAACGAAGTGTTCAGAAAACCGATATCGAACCAATGAACACTATCGAATGGATAAACTCCGTTTAAAAACCTCAGAAACCGGGCATTAGTGTTGCTTGGTAATGCTAATATGCTTATATGAGTGCACTATTTCAAGAGACTTACCGACTCATTTATAAACAGCGTGCTGATTAGAATATCTGGCCGATAAGTTAAAAGTCAATCACTCTGCCTAGCCTTTTCCCAACTATGTTAGGATCAGCTTCCAGTCTAACCGGATATGCAGCTGAATACCAGAATTTAGCATGGAGCGACTGCCTATCTGACCTCCACAACCCACTTACTGGGTAACACGATACCCCTTGGTAAGACTGGTTGTCATACTTTAGGACTTCTGACGACCCGTAACGACTGTCAAAGATCCAAGAATGACAGCGGGGACCAACGGATTATGTAACGTGCTTTCTGAGGAACGGAGGGGTCTCGGTATGTAAAGATGGTCACCCATCCACGGACCGACCGCGACAAGCGTAGCTTAACTTCGACTGGACTCGAATCGACCTGTGCGGCTGTATTTACGATTACTTACTTATTCTCAGCTCAGACCAACATGACCTTTATTATACCTCTTAAAAGCAAAGTCTTAATGAATCTCTACCTTCACTTTAATGCACAAAGTCTCAACTTAGTTCGCTTAGCGTTGGATATTGCGGCCAGAGATCGCCAACCGTTTATGTGTCTTCGACATACTTCCGAAAGTACTTAAGGCACAGTCGCGGTTAACGTCATTAGGTGGTCATGATCCTACGTGATGCCAAAACTCTGTAAGCCTCTTAAATACTTTCAAGTGTGACGGAATTGGCGGGGACGGTGCACAAGGGAATTTTCACACATTATTTCGGTAGCTTGCAACATTTTGGATATTGTTATGGTTCCAAAATCCGGCTTTGAGTTCAAGTTTGAGGTTATTATCTAATTGGAAGCTAGAGATTTCTTCTAGATTATTTATCTATAAATCATTTATTTGGGAAACTTGGGGCTTAAGTTGGTTAAAATTAGAGATTAAGCTAATTTCGAACCTCAACACGATGTCTTAGCAATAAACTTAGAGGCATTATTACTTAATTCCTCTCTATCTATCATTCTTTATATGCAATTCCCTGCAACAGACTCTAAAACCGCGCGTAATAAAAGCGCAGCCGCAACTGAAATAGTTCCGGCTGCGCTTTTTATTACGCGCGGTAGAGAGCCAGCGAACTGCTAAAACTCATTTTCCGATAAGGCCAAGAGTAAACGTGTCACGCTTTAATAAGGCGAGAAATTAACCCGTCGGATCAATACGGCGGTGATGTTAATTTGCATGCAAAAGCTTAGGCCCTGAGAATTTTACCTGCCGGTGGGCACTGGGCAGGCGTCACAGGAATTAATTAAAACTGCAATTTGTCTCACTTAGCTGCATGGTAGCCTGGGAAACACTTTAGCAGGATGTCATGTGGAAACGGATGCTCGTTGGCGTTTATTACCTTCTTTTAAAGGGGTGGTTTTAATGAAAAATAATGGTTTTGAAACAAAATGCGATTTAAAAGTCTGTGATGCAAATACGCATACATAAAAATAAAACCTTGTCTTCTTCTTTATCTTCTCGTCGCCTATCCAGCATTGTTAAAAGACATAAGGTTTTTAACCAGTGCGTCCTACCCGATATGACATCATCATCAACATCATCTGCCTAGTCTTTTTTCAACTATGTTGGGGTCGCCTTCCAGTCTAACCGGATGCAGCTGAATACCAGTATTTTACACGGAGCAACTGCCTATCTGACCTCCACAACCCAGTTACCGAGTAATAAGATACCCCTTGGTAAGACTGGTTGTCAGACTTTCGGGCTTCTGACTATCCGTTATGGTGGCGAAACATGGACACTGACAGTCAGGCTGGTCCACAAATTCAAGGTCGCTCAGCGCGATATGTTCGGTGTTTCTTTGAAGGATAAAATCAGAAATGAAATTATCCGGAATTAGAGAATCAGAGTTACCGACATGTTTGTCGAAGGACCGATGGTCGGCGGAGCAGACGAATCCTGGAGTGGAGACCACGTATCGGTAAGCGTAGTGTGAGCCGCCCCCCAGCTAGATGGACCACGGCCTTAAGAAAGTGGCTGGGACTGTCTGGATGCAGAAATTGGAGGACAGGGTGTTGTGGCGTAGACTGGGAGAGGCCTATGTCCAGCTCAACTTTTGAATCTTGAAACTAAGATACCTCGTACTGCGGTTTTGACTCTCGCTCGAATCTATTCGGCAATCGATCATGCCATAGAAACAAGCCTACCTGGTCACCAAAGTTGGTAGCGGGGCTTACACCTCAAAGAAATGATGAAATCATAACAGAAAAATCTGATAACACTGCTTTTCTGGGGACACAACCCAGGACCATACTACCCGCGACCATAGAAGGTGAAGATCAATAAAGCGGTGAAATTTCTTCTTTGTGAAAAATAAATAGGATCATGGAGAGCACATATAGAACTTTATTTGTCCACCGCACAAACTGCGTACTAGTGAATAAGTAAAACCTCTGCAAATAAGGGCTCTGTGCAAATACAATCTTTATTTAACGTGGTTAAACTAAAGGAATAATGTGCTTCCGAACTGGTTTGGGATTTAACACGGGACGTGTGTTGATAAAAATTAATTTTATTGAGCAAACTCAGACGACCTAGAAGTACCAAGAGTGAGAACCCTGTACGGCAAGAAAACTATAGAGTATGAAGGGTTTCGGCTATACAATAAATTACCTAAAAACGTAAGAGAGTGTAAAAGCATACCAAAATTTAAAAAAGCCCTAAGGAATTATATATTAGACACATGAAAACTTATGTGTCTAATATATAATTCCTGGAACTAGCTTGAACTGTTTTGTATTTTATTTGATTTAGATTTAAGTACAGTATTAGTACAATATTTTGTAAAACGAATCTATGGTGTTCAGTTTCTTGGATGGCTTGAACGTCGTAATGCAAACTACAACCTATTGTTAATTTAGTTAAGTTTCTCTTTAAGTGAACTGTTATTTGTTCTTTGAGAAATAAATGTCTTTAAACCGAAACTTCAAAAAAGAAGGTTTAGTATTCGATAAGTAAGTATGTGTTTCTGCGTTTTTCTCAAAAAATATAAGTAGTTGATCTAGTACTTAGTTCTAGTTTTATTGTGTTGTTTTTTCATTGACATACACAATGTCTAGATATTTCATATTCATTTCCTAAATTAGTTTGATTGGCTATCCCTTGCTAAAATAACGGCTTCTCTTTACCTACTTTAATATATAATTTTGCACGTGGAGGTGTTTTTATGCTGGTTTCATAAAGTCGTAGAACAAAAATTGTTTGTTTGTAACGAATGTATTCGCCCCTGAAAGTTTTCCTAGCCACTAAAAATGCATGATGTGAGCTTTCGTCACCGGGAAAATATTCTGGTTCAATATCAATGGAGATAGTCATGTTTTTTCTTCGTGGAAGCTTTTAGGGACTTATGTGAAAATAATACATGAAAATACATTAAAATATGAAGATTTTTACTATGTTTGCCTACTTATAAACATTGGAATGTAAAGTAGATAATCAAACCGTTAAATTAGGAATTACCTATGGATTTGAATGCCAATTTTTTAATATTATTATTCTCATCTTCCTAAATCTTCTTTATTCAATAATTCGTAAGTAAAAGTAACATTATTCATTCGGACTGCAATTAAATATCAAAATCTATAAACATGAATTTAAACAGCCGCACCCAACTCGATATACTTATTCAAAATAATGTGTAAATAAAACATAAAAACTACTCGTTTACAATAATCATTAGTATAAATAACAACAACCACCAACAAAAAGATCAACTTCGCGTGTCATGCAAGGAGCGTATCAGCATCGGAAAAATATTACATAGATCTTTACCTATGAAATTAAGAAAAAAATCAAACAATTTTTTTAAAAAGCAACATTGTTGATGCACTTTTGCTATTTTAATGAAAGTTCGTTGTTGTCTCTGCTATAGAAATCCTGTGGACGGGAATCGAGCTAAGGCGTTTTTCGGCGCCTCATTGGTTTTGAAATTTTTCCCCGGGGCTCATTGTTGAGATCAAAATTTCCAGAACGGAAGCGATCAAACCAAAAACGCACCGTGCGTTCACGTTCGGTACCTTGTATCATCAGCGTCGTTACTATTGCGTGCTGTCTGTGCTACGTTAGTGCCACGACGGAACCCTTATTCGAAAATAGCGCGCTACTTCGATTTTTCCATGGTACAGAAACATCGATATCAAAGAAAAATCGAACGGCGGGAAAACAAATGAACAACTGATTTTTTTTAAACATCATGTGCTATATTATAAAATTAATTTGAATTTGGAATTCTAAATAGAATGAAAGATATCTTCACACTAGCCGGTATCAAAAATTGGCAATTTCATAGGTAAAGACCTATTGTTTTTTTTGAAGACAAGGTTTTATTGATACGAATCCCTAGAAGCAGGCAGCTTGGATTGAAATAATAAATTGAAATGGGGGCGTACAAGATATACCTTACTTACAGTAGGTGCCTATCTCTGCTTAATACGTATTAAGTACTCCATTAAATTTTACTACAAAGCTTCCGTCTGTTATCCCTAATTTAACTTCAGACTTTTATGTACGACCTTCCACATAAACGAAACGTTTACTAAGACAGCTTACATCAAGCTGAAAATACATTATGTTCCAACTTCGACGGAGCAATAATTCAGCGAACAAAAACACGTATGTTTTCTAGGGGAGAAGGCAATATTACTTGTGTTTCTACTCCCAAATGGCAGTGCTCCGTTAGAAACATGTTTCTTCTAAATAGAAAACTTTTAATTCGTTGTGGCGCGGCACGATACGCGACTACCTAACCTACACACTTATATCGTATAACTACATATACGGAGAACGTAGAATGAGAGTCAGGCGCCTGTTCCAAAGTTCTCGTTGTTTGGCAACACCACAACTTCGTACTTTGCTAAATAATAGTCTTATTGATACCATGATACCTCTATTGTGATGATACCAACCCCAGTTTGCTCGCTGGTTCCTCTAATCTAACATATTATACATTGTTAAAGATAATTTAGACCTTAAAACGAGGACTTAGCTTTTAATTAAACAAGTTGGAGTTTAGTTCTACCTGAGCCCAAGTTACTAACTCTGGCCAAACAAATAAAATGTAGGTGTGATGAAGTTAGCTTGTTTCGGCTAGATAAATTCTGTTTCGAGTTTAGCTAATACGTTTTCTGCGCTGTTCTAACATTTAATTTGTTTAATTGAAATTGTACGAAGCAGTAGGACCTACATTTAAAGCTAAAACCAGCTGTCATCTGGTATTTCTGTCACCGTATAATTGTAAACTTCGTTAGTTTATAATCTATCGGTATTTTTTCCGTTAGATTATTTAGTGTTGAAAAATTGTGAACTGCAACAAAACATTTACAATTTAACGCATTATTTTTCTACGCATGAGACAACGACAAATTGTGAACTGGTATCAAATTTGCTTGTGACGTATCACGTAGCGCACCTTGCGCTAATACTAAATAGCCTGCCTAGCTGCGAGCAACTTGGAAGCAGCGCTCGCCGCGAGACCGCTCGCTTCGCCCGCAATGAGACCGCTTGCTTCGCTTACTCAACTTGCGCCCGGTTGGTCACAGTTCTAAACATAGGTTTAACGTTTTTTTTTTGTCGGGGTGGAAATCCTCATTTATTTCCTCTGCCCTGGAGTGGGCAGAGGGGTCTATCAGACTCTTACTTACTAAAAGCACCCCGGTGTTCCGTCGTACACCTGCGTAGGGGGCTACGGGTGCGAATGCGACTTCCGCAGCCCCATCCTAAACCTAACCCATTTCACCCAGTCCGCTATTTTTCGACAGTTTATAATCTAACGGAGATAATACTTATAATAAACTAACGGTTCTCATAATCTTTCGGTGACATTGTTATCTATTGCACGTTACACAATTTGCACGAAATTTCTGGTGGTTCCAAACGTTTTAGCTTGAAGTCTAACGGATTTAGTCATGGTTACTGGCACCTATTCATTGTGAGCCAGTAAATCGTGTTCAATAAGCCCATTCTGTATGACTGGTTGAGTCCAATTCAATTTCGTATTCAGATCCAGAACGTGAAATTCAGTTGCCTCAAATAGGCTATAAAGTCACTATGACTAACTGGTCGTAAAAGGTTAATTAATGGTCCATAATTAAATGGCACTTCAATGTTATTGTTGCATGTTACAAGTGCAGACTATTTTTACTGCAGTTCAGTTTATAAATTCCGGATCAGCTGGTGGTGCAGTATTACAAGAAACTTCTCAAGACTAAAGGCGTTTTGCAGGGGAAGACTCAAGAGTTAGATACTCACGAAAAGTATTAACTTTTTAAAATTGGCCACTATCCAAAACCTATACTCTTATGTAAAGTTTAATGTTTTAACTTTCTTAAGAGACTTATATTTTGCGGTAGCCATTTTGTAGGTACGTAGATGGTTAGTTGATCGAAGCTATTTACTTGGGCCTAAAATAAATAGATGGCGAAACTTGCGGGATTCCTAAAAGCCGCACATTTAGTTTTGAAAGGGCAGGACGGACACTCCACTTGATGGCGTCTTAATGTTATTAAGAAAACGTTGTATGTAACAAGGACGCACCACATTACAGTTACGCTAGTGCGGCGTGGGCTCGAGCGCAACAGTCATAATTAAGTTTCAATGGAGCAGAAATGTGGTTTAGCGGCAAACACCGGGGGGCAAACTAGCTCGCCACGAGTCAGTCTCCAACTCCCTAAACCTGCGCCTGCAGCTCGCTTGATTTGATATGCAGAAGTTAAACCGACCGTCTTGGTGCACGTCCATTTTAAGGTGATTGCGCTGCGGTAGCCCGCGAAAATCAAATTCTCTTGTGTTTTTTTGCAATTTGCAGGTCAGTGTAAGTATCTTGATCAAAATATGACGCGACAATAAGAAATATGTATTTACATCATTTTAACCATAAAAATCATCAATACATCTCTCTTAGTTAGAATTCCTTTGGATTGGTCTGATTTCGGAAATTAGACAAATCAAGAAGAAAACTGATGTTTTTTATGGTTAAAATTATGTAAATACATATTCCTTATTTTCGCTAATCATATTTTGATCAAGATACAACCTGACTCTGACCAGCAAATTGCAAAAAAACCCAGAAAATATGAATTTCGCGGGCTACCTTAGCACATTCTTTAAAGTTCAGTGGAGAATTACTAAGTGGAAGAATTGATGCATTTTGTTGTGTTAAAAGGGGCGGAGGGGGGGGGGGGAGGGGACTACAATCCTTCATGGACGTTGAAGTGAAATAAAAGTACGATATATTTCAAAACGGCATTTATCCTCGCTCGCGTATTACATCGCGTAAAAGGATCGTTGAAGGCACTCGGTTCGTACGATCAGTGAGTTTACGCCCCATACACTCGGAATTGTGGGGCTAACGGCGCGGTGCCGCTGGCGGCGTGAGGCGAGGGGGCCACTTAGACATGCCGTCTTGACATGTTGCCAGGGCCTTTTTAAAATATTTATATTTTTTATCTCTAAGGAGACACGTAACAAATCATCGTAAAAACGTGCAAGAATTTAGTACGCTTCTTATCTCGTTTTACCGGCTAAGCGGAGTTTAAATAATGTTTAGTATTTCAAAAACTGCTCACATACATAGTTAGCTAACAGTGGATAGGTATATTTGTAATTAATTATTACGTCTATGTTTATAATATTGAATAATATATCATTCCCGTATGCCGCACACCGCAGCAGCCGCTAAAGTGAAGCTGAAATTAAAATAATAATTTCAAAATCTACCGCACGATGTTGCAGCTAATTTAATGGAATTTAAACCATATTCGGGCCATAGTGGTCAGGATGACCTTTGGTCACTACCACTGGAGTAAAATAAAATAGTTGGTACTTAGCTAGGGTCTGCATGCACGTAATTATTTGGTTAATTCTCTGCACAATAGCAGCACGAAACACTATAAGCAGCATAGTGATGTTCCAACAAGACGAGATTAAACTCTGGGACTGCTCGTATATTTTATTCATTGCAGTGGAGTTGGTCTCTAAAACTGTGGTAGGTGTGTGTGTGGTAGACTGGTAACGATATCATGTCTGTGTATTGCATGTACTGAGCAACAATTCTAGTGTAATGTCGCGAGACAACACTCGGAGCGCACCTGTAGTGCTGTGCCTCTGTATTGTGCTAAGATACAGCGGCACGCTATTCACTACTTTGTTACACAAATGAAATGAGAAGACGTTACTTTGATAACATTTATTGCTCGTGTTGTTGGAAAGAATAGAGGAATGTTTTTGCGCTGTGTGAGTAACGTTGGTTCGGTTCAGACGGTTTCCTAGACGAGCGGTGGTCGTCACATAGCATCTGCAATTTACCGACGAGTGACGTCACTAAAACGTTTTTTATGAAAGTAAGTTCTAATCTCGCTGCCATCATTTACATGACAGTCGTCGCTGCGACCGTTGTGACTTGTGAGTGGGACCAACTTTGAAATTATCACGAAAAAAAAACAGCTGTTTCATACAACAGTTCAATACCTACTCGACCAAAGTGTATGAAATAGCTGATTTTATTCGTGATTTCAAAGTTTGGTCCCATAGTGAAAGTTGTTCATATTCATGGGCAGAACACCCTGTGAGAAGGACAATGCCGATTTTAGTATGGAAGGTGGCATCGTTTTTTTTCGCGGCCATCAACCAAATCTTGTTTTTCTAATACAAGATAGTGTAACAAATGAAACTTATTTGACATGCATATCTCTAAACACAGTCCGAAACGAGATATAAGAGTTAGAAGTTTGTATGTAATGAATACATAGCTTTGTAAGTAATTTTTGACTCTTAGGTGAAAGGTTAGTGTTAAGTTACCACAAAATAGATAGCCGCTAAATGTTTTTAGACATTTGAATATTTGGTACCCCACTCCCGTGCATTTCGCGCGCCCCTAGCACATACTAATAACTAACCCTGTGCAGTTTTGTTTAGGTAGTCTGGTTCATCATGATTTCAGCCTGAAAGGCAATAAAAAGATAATTTTCTTTTTAATCTTGTCGGTCCTAGAGTAATTGTTACAATAATTATTTATGATAAACTTTTGATTTCAGAAATAACAGAACGCCAGTAAATATTTTAGTCTGAAAAGTCTGCTTGTGCCCAAAAAATATAAGGACATCAAAATTGTAATCAAAAGACTGTATTGTTTTAACATTTTATTATCTCCACGGTTCGTTCAATATTTAAATGTAGATTTCCAAGTGAGGTATCTACATAAAATACAGATATGAAAGCCACAACGCGGCAGAAATAAATCTTTGTGATCGTATAGAAAATGGTATAAAAACGCTGAAAAGAAGGCAGTAAGTAGTAGATCAAAGGCAGGATGCAAGAAATCCTATTAGCTACGAATAAACTCTTTGATGTTAGTATGTAGAGTCCATCACTATGAAAATATTATTGAAGCTGGGTTTCTATAAATTTCTGACTATTAATCATCTATAATTAGGTATCTATATCTATACTAATAATAAAGATAAAGAGTTTGTTTTTTGGTTTGTTTGTATGTTTGAAATGCGTTAATCTCTGGAACAACCAGTCGGATTTGAAAAAATATTTTTGCATTTGCTATTTAACATCACACTAAGACCCTAAGGAGCCGAGCAAAAAGAAAAAAAGTTAGAAAGAACGCTACGCGAAAACTAGCTGCGCTGTTATTTTTTAACCGATTTCAAAAAAGGAGGTTCTGTATTCGACTCGTATGTATTGTATGTTTGTATGTCCGCGATTTTCTCAAAAACCTATGAACCAATTTTGATGATTTTTTCAGTAAAGTGAACTACATACTTTCAGGAAGGTTTTAGTATATAATACATCAGGAAATTATTCTTATGTACGAAGTTATATAAGTACATAAATGTACTGCATCTTCGGCATTTCTAAGCAGATTTTGATGATTCTTCTTTCATTGGGCTTATGTCATTGTGTATTCAACTAAAAATGGAAAAAATAAATTTACTTTAAACAAAGTAAAAACCGACATTACAAATCTAAAACGAATAAAATAACTTAACTTAACAGCTCTGAAGTCGGTGCCTTCCTTTCTTCAATGCACCTTAGCTTGGCACCGAATTCAGAAGCTGTTAAGTTTTTTTGAAAATTATTTTGATCGTTTTAGGTTTTTGAAGTCGGTTTTTACTTTTTTTTAAAGTAAATTTTAGTATATTGTAGTATTTTCCGTATTCCACGCGAACGAAGTCGCGGGCAAAATCTAGTAAATAGTATTACTCGATATCCTATCCTTATAAGGGTATGCTAGTGGCTCATTCTTCCATACAAACACAGTTTGGTGATTAACCGCCTGTTTGACGGTGTACGTTCAAAACTAAAAATTATTTCAATTCGTCTTGTCTTTTCATCGTCTAGCCCTGTATGGAAGCAGAATAAAAAAAAAACAATATTGGTTGGTGGCAACTTCCATACTGAACTATGGAAGTTTTCACATTAATTTTAACGCATCTTTTGGCGTAAATAAATTTATAGTTCCAGGAGTATGAAAATGGCAAAATTGTTACGGTACAGGGATAGATAATTTACGCAAAAATTCAAATAACTTAATTTTGAATAAATACGTCCAGTATTTTTGTCATACCTTATTATAAATAAACGCCCAAAGGTCTGGTCATGGAATTTTACGCTCTCGTTTTCGTTATAAATTATCGACTATTACACTAAATACATACAAACTATATAATTATATAAATACTAAATAAATAAGTACTAAATAAAGAAAACTCAATAAGTAAATAAAGTAACTAACTAGCATTCATACTAGCGACGCCACCAACGAGTTCAAGCCGCCCCGCGCCGACGCTCTTTAATGAAGCATCCAACCTCTGTAAATGAACCAATAGATCTGCCAAATACGAGTTTTTAAAACATTAACTACTAACCATTCGTAGGTTCAACTAAGGATTCGTTGTATAAAGGAACCCAGCAGGAATCGATAGTTGATGAAATAACATTGCTGTACCTCATCATAAGTTGGTATAAGTTTAATTATAGTTACTAAACACGCTAACTAGTTTCGGCAACTCGTTTGTACATTCGAGACTTAATTAAAGTTGTGACAGTGAAGAATCTATCCAGTCTTGATGTGTACGTAATAAAAATAAAACTGTGACTATAATAATATCTGTTTTTTACATTTAGTGACTAATAGGGATGTTGGCAATTTTTTTTGGCTGTCATATAGATTATATAAAAATACTAGACACGTATTTTTTCTTTTTCACGTACTTAATCAAAAGGTTACGGCGATATATTGAGTTGAAATGTGGCATGACGTCACTTCTTGCTAGTTTTATACGTAGTTTGTTCATAATTATTATTATGACGTAGCGAGCCCCCACTTGCTAACTATTCCGCCCTTACTGTACATTATTTGACACAATCGGGGCGTGAACGATCCCGCTTGGGATTCGCCTCAGTTTCGCCAGAGCCCATGAAACATGAGGCTCCAGGGGCTAGAGTGAATCTTTGGGCTCATTCGAGTAATCGAGTTGACAAACCACGCTGGGGTCGGTGCATTTCATTTGTTCATTCATTCATTCACACATCGAGCTCCATATTCATAAGGATTAAATTAAATACTGTTAAGATCACATTTCTATAGGGAAAGCACAAAGGTTTACAATGCATACAATTGGTTTCAGGCCTTTCAGGTCGCTAGGTTACAGTATGATTAAGAAGGCTGTCGTGTATACATTCCAGCAATCAGTACTGTAAACAATAGCAGGAAACCTGATTAGGTATCCAATTATAATGTAGCGTGAGGTGCTTAACGAGGCAGTTACAAGCTTGAATACGACTTAAATAATTAATACATCGTAGTTAACATTAAATGTTTGGTAAGTACCATAAATTATTCATCACAGCTCTATAATGTGAGTCGAAATATTGTACGTCAACGAGAAAATAGATGACAGCGCCAATGTAGTGACAGTACATTTACTTACCGGCGGCATAGCGCCGTCATCTGTTTTTCTCGTTGACGTCCCGTTCCCGTTGCGGTGGACAGTGTTAGGGTAAACGCAGCTCACCTGCCACCCCCCCATCCCCCCGCAATGGCCCGCCGGGTCAGCTGGTTTAACGCATGTTTTAATCAATTAAATGTTTATTTCTGTAGGTAGATTTTCTAAGGCACATGTACAAGTCAATTTGGTAAAAAATCAGATGGCGCTGACATTTCCTAGCCGATTGATGCCTGTGGAGAAATCCCGAAACAAACTCAGAGGTCATGGTCTCTTATAATGTCCAATCATTATATTGTTAAGATGTGTGAGTGCACCAGTCATCATGTAGCTCAACCAGGGAGCTCAACGACCGGTCACATGACGCTACCAGATCTGCAGGTCCTTTGAGTAGGCCACATAAAAAGTACCAAAAACCGTCAGACATATCAAACTCAAATTCAAAGCATTTATTTCAAATAAACCAATTACAGCCACTTTTGAATTGTTATGGGGTCGGTCAGTCAGAAAGATGAAGCTAGTCGCCCATTCCAAAGCGTAGTAGGTCCCTATGGAGAAGAACGGGCAAGAAACTCCACGGGCACTCTTTTAAATCAAAATATTTTTATTTTTACAAAATATTTGGATACATTGTTCATGTTAAAAATATACATGTGAGAACAATGTAGAAAGACGTGCACGTTAAAAGCGTCCGTAATAAAAATATAAGAACTAAAAACAACTAAATTAAAAATAAGCCGTGGCTGCTGATACGAGTATATATATTAAGACGTCATCTAGCCCACATGTACATATGCCAGCACATCAAGCTAGTACAATCTGTCAAATTTCATTAATAGATTTTCATCTTTATCGCTTAAGCATTAGATTCAAGGTTGATTGGGAAAATTTGACAGTTTCGGGTAGCTTGACCTGCTGGCGTCTGTACTTACATTCACAGTCAGTTTTCCCTTTAAATGTCATGTTTAAGGCTTTCAATACAGACTTATGTTGAGATCGGCCATTTTTTATTGCAATTTATATATATCAGAAACTCAAACGAACCCAAGTATGAAATGATTTGTGCTTGAGAACTGCTGTAGGTAGTACCTTTAACAGAAGCAAGAGCTCCACCACTTCCTCAAGGAACCCTTAAAAACAAGCGTAAAAAGGTGTTATTCAGGTAAATGGATTGTCGCCTCATTTATTTAAATTGGTTCATTAGTTTGGTAGCTCTTAGATGAGGGGACATCTACATTTATGTGTATTCGGATACACGTAATCCCAATAAAATTCTTTAAGGGCAGGTGGGTAGGATATTATGTGAGCGAAGATATTTACTTATGTATCAGCAATACTGAGATGACTGGTGCTTGATGTGTCCACGTATAACATGATAGAGACACAGTCGTAACCTCTGTAACGGCTTGGCAGTAACCTAGCCGTTTCATTGCAGAGTCGTGACAGTGCAAAACGAGACACAAATTGTAAGTCTTCTATATACTTACTATACTGCAGTGCAATTCTGTAAAAATCTAACCGTGACAACTTAGGTGAAGCGAGCTGTCATTCCACCTCATGTTAGTGGCTGACACTATTGACAGTTCGCTTTAAGCTCACTTCACCTTAGTTATAAGGTGAAATTTTTACAGAATAGCTCTGTTTACAGAATTGTACTACAGTAGAGATGAACTATTCTAAAAATGAACGCCCCTCCACAAAACGTGGTATTTCAATATGTGAGAGGAAATATTTATTGCAACACTTGTGTGCATGCGGCGACTTTACTGTCAACATGGAATCGTCGCCGCACTTAGAGTTCAACTAATCGTGCGATCAGTCCAGGTAACAACATTGTACGGCAGGGAGCATGCGCTTTGTATGGAACTACGCGTTCGCTCTGTCGCGCGTTCGTGTCATTTATACACTAGTTGGCCGACAAATCCGGCTGTTTAACGTTTGGGCAAGTCGGGTAGGAACCGTTTGCATAAAAAACATCAGTGTTAGCCGGCGTTCGCACGGACGTAAAAATATCGCGGCGGGATTTTATCGAGCACTGGATTTTCAACTCTCTGTGTTGGGCCGAGCGAGAATCCAACCTAACAACAACATAATGCATCCCAGCGCGTCGAAAAAACACACTGTTGGATTTTCAACTCTCGGCGCTAAGCAGTGTGTTGAAAATTCAGTGCGCGAAAAAAAATCGCCGCTATATTTACACGTCCGTGCGAACATCGGCTTATTGCGTATATTTTTATGTATGTTAGTCTGTACGGTATTTATTTAGTTTTGTTGTTGACCGTTTACTCGCCGGTCACTGAGCCACCAATGACAAAGACCAAATGTGTATTGCGTCTATATACACTTCTTTGCATTCGCTGTGGAATTCGCGTTTCATTTCTATAATGGTTTATCTCTACCACTCGCTTTAAAACTCGAGACATTGAATATCACTTCGCTCCTGTTGATTCAACATTGAGGCTAAAACAACTCCAAATTCTAATTCAACTCGTTCTAGAATCTATTAACAGTGTAAACATTGATTTAAAATCTTACAAGGAGAACTTTATAAATATTTAATAATCGTAGGAGTCGTTAATTAAATTCTACTGTAATGAAAGTCTCTACAGAAGTGTTATCCAAACGCACGGAGACGCCAGAATAAGTTTGTTAATGATCTTGCCAATGTCTAAGTCAATTTTAATCAAATTAGAAAATTGTTCTAAATGAGGGAATCCAATTATTTTGTAAATGGGTTTCAAAGAGCCGATGCTAGTGAAGCTTGTCGAAATAATTTACGTTATAATTAATGGGGTTTCACAAAAATGTTTCCTTTGATGAGTACTTATCGGTTTTTTTTAGAAGTCGACTATTGGAATCTGTTTGGTATTTCAAATTGGTGAAACTATTTTAGAATAGAATAGAATAGAATATTTATTTGCCAGAAACATGGTATGTTCACATTCAAAGGTGTTCTTAACAGTTCATAGTACTGCATGTCTCACTGTTATAACGGTATGCAAAAACAATTTACAATTATATCTAATCAATTACAATAATTACATTAATTTTCAATTTACATTAATTTAAAAAAAAATGTTATTTCAATTATTTTAATATACCATCATTTCCATTTTTACCATTTTATTAAATAAAACAAAAAAATAACATATTATCACTTAAATTATTATTTATGCCTGTATTTTAATGCCAGATCAAGTGAATAAAATTTACAAGGACATTTTACAAAAAATTCGTGAATAGAGTAAAAACATTCCTGCAACAACCACTTCCGTAGTGCCGAACAAAATTTTTTGAAGGGTGGTTGAGTAATTGGCTTCAGCAAAGCATTATAAATTAGGGGAGCTATGTAGATACAACTCTTTCGGAAGAGTTGCAACTTAGGAACAGGTATCTCGAAATCTAAAAGTGCAGCTTTCCTTTTATTTGTATTATCCCTTCGTTCAAATAATGCAAGATTAGATCTCAGAAACTTGGCAACTTCAAAGATAAATATGCAGGGTACAGTCAAAAGGTTATGTGACTTGAAAATAGGCCTACACGAATCAGACCATTTCATATTAAAAACTGTGCGGATACATTTTTTTTGAGTAATGAAAATTCGATCTATTTCTGAGGAGTTTCCCCACACAACTATGCAGTAGCGAATAACTGAACAAACATAGGCATGATACACCATTATGGAGGTTTCTCGCGACGTTACATTGTTGACCTTTCTTAGCGCAAATACAAATTGGTTGATTTTCTTGCAGAGTATCTCGATAAGATTCTTCCATGTTAAGTGCTCATCAAGTGTTACCCCTAGAAACCTTGTGTTATGTACCTGCTTTACGCTAATATTATTATGTGCGACATGAAGATGGACAGGTTTACTTTTCCATGTTTTAAAGTGGAGTACGTTAGTTTTAGCAATATTTAATTTTAGTTTGTTAATATCTAACCATTTTATAATATCATTCAATATTTGATTAATTTCCTTGTCATAGTCTTGTTGATCTATGTAATAATAAATGTGGTGTCATCAGGAAATGGAACACACTGACGTTTTAGTTATCCTTTCTGCAATCCTTCTGATCAATTCAGCTATCAGCGATTTTTTATAGTGTCTTCTACTGCTAGTTTTTCAGGCTTTTCAGGATGATAAAAAAGTTACCTGCAAGAGATTTTTATGAACGCTGGAATACATAGACAAACATAAATTGTAACGTAAAAGCATGGACGTTTCAATATCACCCCACTTAAATTCAGTTAAGGAGTGTATCAAAGTACGACGTCGTTGTCCTTATACTTCGAGCTGCACCACCTATGCCTGCGCCCGCGTGATAAAGCCACATTAAACACAGCTTATTGAGTATTTCACTCACAATTTACATACCTAAGTCAACAAATAATGACACTTCTCGTATTATCCAAATAAGATTTTGAGTTAATATTTTCTTGCTTTGTACTTTCATAGAGTTGGGTGTTTCATTGAATATATTCCTATAATATCTATCTTCATAATGCTAGTAGGTACATGTTACATTATGTAGCGACATTGATAAGATAATACACGGGAACAGCATTTTTGTTGCACGAAAAATTATACATTTTCGGGTGCTGATTTTAGGTCTGAAGTCAGATTTTTTGTATCAGCTTTAGTTTTTGGGATATAATGAAAACGTGATTTTCAAGAAAAAAAAAATTAAGAAAACTACCGCTACAAATGAAAAAAAAAAAATTTATGAGATTTTCTTGCTTGAATTTGTTCATAAAGGCTGTTTTTAACGCTCCAACAGTAGTCCGCCATCATGTGGACATTCCAGTGACCCTGGTACCGCTCTCCATAGTCAGAATATCTTGATGGAACTGTTCTCCTTGTTCTTCACTCAGATCACCAAGATTTTCAGAGAAACAGTCCAAATGGCTGTGGTGTGTGCCTTGATGCTGCTGTATCTCAAAAACTAGAGCTGTTAGAGATAATTTGAGGATAGATTTGAAATCAGTAACCTCGAATTAGTAGGTAAACAACAGACATAACATTCCATGCAACAAAAAAAAACTAATTTTGTTCTTTGTGTAATATAAACCAACGGAATTGACAAATCGATTTCCCTGTAGTACCTATAGATGTACAACTCGATTCCCAGGGTTTATTTTATTGCGTAGAGATCATTTGCTTTCATAACAATAAAATGTAATGCTTTGTGATGGGACCGGTTTGATGTGACTATTTCCACGGACGAAAATCATCCGTGTGTATACCATTGGACCTATAGTTTGTTTCGAGCTGTATTGCTCGACAGTTCCAAGTTTTCGACTACGAGAACTTCCAGCAAATTGATTCGTACTATTTCGTACCACTACTGCTTGAACACACAATCAAACCAAAGACTGATGCAGAGGAATATGAAACACATGTTACACAACCCAACTAACGGGAAATGTACGTACATTTCCTGGTACATACATGCAGGGCTCAGAACTGCTCACGCGTCTGTACGTGGCGATACCCGCAGGAGCCTGTTGCTCAACTCAATTACCGACCAGTCGATGCCCGTCCGGTTTAATTAACATTGTTCAGCGTATTACCAACTGTAGTAAATATGCGATGTAACGTCCACACGTTATGAATTCTTTTGTGGAAATGAGCAGGGATGAGTTTGTGCGGATGGCAGGTGATTCTCAGTTTTATATTTTGTTTTTGTGCGTTCATTTGTTTCATGGTAAAATTACTGGCTTGATGCACTGACATACTAAATTGAAACGATTTGTTAAAATCGTTCATTATAGTTATGATTAAAGCAACTGCGCAGAATTTTGTTAAGACTTAAATTTTCCTCTCCTTTTTAAAGCTAAGTGAGTAGTTAATTTAACGTGACTTGTCTACCGATATATTCGGACACAATAACCTGTTTGAGTACCTACTACCTAACGAGTGTCCCATTTCCGCCATTATATTCGGTAGCCATAGCAACTAGTGATTGGTAACAAGAAACCAACACTCGAATGCACAGTATAATTATCTGTACCCTAAAGAAACATACTATAGCTGTTGCCTACGGCTTTGCTCACGCAGAATTCGGAAATTATCTAACCAGAACGTACCCAATACTAGATAAAGAGTATCCTATACCCTATCCCTGGACTAGTCTACTAAATGCTAAGTTTCATTGACATCCGTTCAGCTGTTAAGGCGTGAAAAGGTGCCAGACTGACACAGACAGACAGAGTTACTTTCGAATTTATAATAATAATGGATATTTCACTTTAACATAATTTTTCCTGCTTAATTTTTTCATATTTTTTTTTTTAAATTTTATTTTCTTGTTTTTGGTTGACTCTACAGACGTTGTCCGGTCCAAGTAGAAAAAGGACGATCAATTTTTCCCAAACTTGAAAATTTTCTGGGAAACTTTTCCAATTTTTATTTTCATAAAAACCTATTTTAAAACAAAACATACCCAAATCGTTCCAGCCGCTCTCCAGTGATACGTTCCAACGAACAGCATTTAATTTTATTTATATATATAGATTATTAGTGTATGGATCATCGGTCAGTGTGGAAAGATTTTATGTGCCTATAGTTTGTGACGAGTTGGGAGGTAATTTCCTATAACGCCCACAGACGAGAAAATCTGTCCCATTTAATAGACTCTTCCAACTTTTCGAATGATAGGAAGCTGATAATAACTATTGTGTTTTACTTTTATTCCCAGATCGGCAAGAAACTTGAGTGGAACGAGCACAATCGACATTTGTATGAGATATAAAATCTGACGATTCTTGACGTAATTCCAAGCCGAAATTGAATCGAGATCGTTTCTGATTTCACATGTCGGATTGGCTGCAAAGACAAACGGTTGGCTGGCAACACTGATTGTACCTAAGTCCATAGAACACTACACTACACACTACACACACACTATTGCAGCCAACAAAGCAAGAGGCGACGGCTTGTTGTACTTGAGTATCGGACGGTGCCGTGTTCCGTTAATTCATTTTGGGAGTCAGCACGGGCAATTTGTAATGTAGAGAGACGCAGTTCCAATCTATCGACAGCATTGTAGATTGCACGAATACCAGATGAACAGTCTGCGATTTATTGCCTGCTTACTAATGCTGCAGCACAAATGCAGCTGATTAACGTTTGACGGTGCGACAATGAGTGGAAAGTGCTAAGTTTCAGCATAACCTGCATCATGTTTTACTTATACCACAGTATAATCATGATACAATAGTTTATCTTCATAGAAAACGGCCGAAACGACGCGCTTCGAAATCTCAGTCAGTATCAGTTACGCAACAGTTCGAGCGCGCGGTAGTTACGCACGGACGGACATGTAACAGTACGGCCGATTTATCTTGGCAAGTTCGAACTTCACGCAGAAGGCTGCGCAGTAAGATTTTTTAGGAACCAAATGGTGACATGAGCGAGTGTGAGGGAAAGAACATGCGCAAAAGTTCTTAGTGCCTATGTTCAGACTTGCCAAAATATTTCGGCCGTAGTGTATTTATCTACCGAGCGTCCGTAGGTAATTATTTCAAGGTCACTGCCCAGCTAAACTAGTGTAACGTTATTATATGGTGCCTATATTTCCTTGATACAAAATACTATCAAGTCAAGCTCAAAAAGTTTTCAAAAGTACGATTCCTGAAGTCTTTTTATCGACTGCTGATTTCACATGAATATTGGTTTAATGCGATAAAAAGACTGCACCATAGATAAGATATAGATAAGAGACACAACTAATTATGTCGATAGCAACTAAATCGAGAAATATCCTCAAGCGTGAGTGACGTATACATACGGGCATCGAATACTTACCAGTAACATTTATGTACGTGGTACAAATTGAGAATGCTGGAGTAAATACGTACATAAAATTTCTTGGAAACGGTCAAATACTTTGGTAGTATGTGTGTAGTACCGTTGATGTGTCACTATATTTTATCTCGCTATATGTAACTACACAAAGTAGACCGATCTTTGAAAGCGGCACGGCTGGCGCTCGATTCTGCTTCTCTCTCGCCTTTGACATTTTTCCCCACGTGAACGAATTTAGTTGTCAAGTGAGCACAATCAAGCGCCTTTCCATCGAATACTGCAGATGTGCGAAGATACGTCTGAGGACGTATGGTATATCTAGAAGTAGTTTTCAACTACCTAGTTTATAAAAATCTAGGAATGTATTTGAAAAGGATTCTAAGGTTCTGTTTGCTATGGCCGGATTTATAGCGAAATAAAATCATAGTAATGTTTGATGGGGTGAACCTTTGTGAGCCTTCACCTAAAATTGACAGCCAGGTACGGCAGGCCACACGTCTGGTATCAACGCCAGAATAAGCTGGCGTATTATTCTATTGCAATTTCGTACCAGGTCAGATCAAGTTGAAAGTATTGCTGCTGATGTGCGGCCTATGACCTAAAAACACAGTGTGTGTATTTTGCAACTGTGAAGAAACAAATGGACCAATTTGAAAACCGTTTTTTATGATTTTACGAGGTTCAAAGTAAGAATGTTCATCATCTGCCTAGCCTTTTTCCAGCTATGTTGGGGTCGGTTCCAGTCTAACCGGAGGCAGCTGAATACCAGTATTTTACATGGAGCGACTGCATGTCTGACCTCCACAACCTAGTTAATACTGGGTAATACGATACCCCTTTGTAAGGCTGGTTGTCAGATTTTCGGGCATCTGACGATTGTCAAAGATCGAAGAATAACAGCCGGGACCAACGGCTTAACGTGAAAGATGGTCACCCATCCGCGGACCGACCGCGGCAAGCGTAGATTAACCTGAACGATCGACCCGTACGGCTGTCATTACTTAGCCATGAGCTCCTCCAAAGTAAGAATGTTATATGAAAAAACAACTGGCCAAGTACCTCTCGGACCACGCACAATGAAGGGTTCCGTAGTTGAAAAGAATTTACCCCAAAACCAAACCACGTAAAACTTAATTCTAAAAAAAATTTTTTTTGTGATAAAATTACTAATTAACAAATTTCGGACTTTTTCCTTTACTTGCGCTGTGAGACCTTGTTTCTTGACAAATTTCATGATTCTAGGTCAACGGTAAGTACCCTGTAGATTTAGATTTACTTGCGAGTATCAAAATACTGGCCATTTTTTTTTATCACGTTAACTTAGAAGCTTGATTTTTTTAGAACTTTAAGGGACCATAGACCTACGTATTTGATATTAATTTCAACTTGATACCTCTACCCTTTCCAGAGAAAAAGGGTCTTGATAGACTGACAGATAGACAGACAGACAGACAGACAGACAAACAGACATACAGATGGACAACGGAGTGATCCTCTAAGGTACCTACGGTACGGAATGTAAAAAAAACTATTTTATTTAGAGAATTTATTCCGAAAGGTTTATGTGTATAAATAGGAACATTGCACCCGTATGAAGCAAGGGTGGGTCACTAATATTAAAATAAAAACTGGTTTTGATAATGTCATACCTAAGCACTAACAATCACAACAATGTGAGAAAAGTCATTTCAAATGCTTGAAATAAACACTATTTTTGACTGTACAACTTTGAACTCCGTTTTCGCGTAAAAATATCGTATAAAGTACCATTTTTTTATGTTATTTTGAGAGTTAAGGAACCCATAAAGTTTTTAAAATTATTTACAGGTGATTCAGTCAGGTGCAAGTATTTTTTTTTTCATGTTGATATCAAGTGTAAATTTCTCTCAAACATAAATTTTAATCTCGTAATCACTTTCTGAGCTACTAGTTGTGAGAATTTGGATGTTGTGTGATTTACAATAGGTGAACACACAGTCTAGCCGAAATACTGACAAAAAAAAATCTGAAAGAAACACCGCTCAGAAAGTTAGATCTGAAACCGCCTATAATTTAAAAAAAAATCTGAAAATAAGCCAAAAAAGAAACATTTATCGAAAACTACGAAATATTGCGGAACATACATGGGGGTTCAATCGATGGGTATTACTGTCCCCTGACCATATAGCTTCGCTGGTACTGGTTTCCTGGGACACCCTGTATACCTACAGTAACTTTACTTGGGGATCTGAAATGGACTTCGTCCAAATTAAGTTTTTGTAATTCTAATTTGTTTAAACCAATCTCAGCAGCTAGATTCAGATAAAACAAACTAATCTATTTGGACAAAAGGGAAGCTAAAGAAGTTTGGAAAACGTTTGGGTAGCGACTTAGTCATTTGCGCGAGCTGCAATTTACTATTCCAAAGATTTTAAGAAACTAAAATTCTTTTAAGAAGGTAAAAAATACAAATCTTGTACGTTATTTACCACTTGATGTAAAATTTTATAACATAACATAACATCACGCCTTGTTTCCCCAAAGGGTTGCGCAGGGGTGTATCTATAGTACACCCACATTTTGCCAGTTATGTTTAAGTCAAGTAAGGGGCGAGAGATGTCAGCAGTGACGGGGTCAATTGGGCCGATGCTGCCGGGGTCGCGGGTAGTTCGAAAGAGATACCGTGGCCCTGGCACGGGCAACTGAAGGAACATGGGTGGGTTTTAGTCAGTAAAAGTCTGACACGCCCTCCCGCTCTGCCCAGAGCAGGAGAAGTCATTTGATGATTTCCCATCCGCAAAAAAAAAGACTCCAGATTGCAACTGAGAAATTCCACATAGAAAAACCAACACTTTAATAGGTAATTTATATTTCAAATGCAACCTTGAGGAAAACCAATGAAGCACTAAAATTATTATATACTAAGCTCAAGCACTCACAAAGGGAAACAAAATCTTTGATCTTTACTTCAATTGTTCAGTTGCAGATCCTATTATAAAATTAACGTCGAAAGTAAAAATTTAAACAATAACATACTTATAAGTAATTAAAAAATGAAATAAAAACAATGAAAATGATTTGTTCGCAGTAAATGGAGTTCCTTTGTGAGAAGGAGCGGACCCGCGAATGTTTGTTTGAATCAAACAATGAGTCTGCAATTTGCGGCCGCCGTCGCTCGCTTTGTTGATGCGAATCAAAACCTTAACAAAATAGAGCTTAGCGGAAACAAATTTAATTATTTCATCCTGAACACACAAAATTGTAAACCACTTTGAGGTTATTTTTCAAAGTAAGTCGCTTTCTTCTTCATATTTTTTCCTCTTTTCTTTAGAATTAAGTCTTACCTACTGTAATGAACGCGATGTATTTCAGTCCTGCATTAATAAAACTAGTAGTTCTACGAACAGTAGACCTCGCGAGCAAAATTTTTTTTGGAATACAGAGAAATCTAGCGGATTCTAGCGCTGCACAGTAGCGCCATCTAGTGATCTTATTGAAAAAATAGAGCTTCAATTTTATAGAATTATGATAATTATTTTCAGAATTCTTTAATTTTGTGATGAGAAAGTGGTATCAGGTGCTCCATTAATCCCTAAGGGCCGATTCCACTGGTAGAGCAATAAGTGAGCAATTTACTGCATTTTAAGGAGCTATTCTGCTCATCATGCCGAAGATCGTCATCAGATCTTCACCACATTTTTATGAGACAAACTTAAAGTTACTACCTTTTAAATAAAAAAACAACCATCGACATCAGATCTCATAAGGCGGAGATATCCAGTAGCCCCGTTTTTGGCCGTTTTTGGAGGATGTTCCTCTCCAATCAAAAATCCCCAAAAAATTGTTATAAAGTTGTAAAAACCTAGACCTAGTCTCGTCCAGATATACCGACCTGTTTAAGAGTAGCAACAAATTGACAGACGAAAGCAAATTTTGATAGACTTGGAGCAGAGACGCTTCGCTCGCTCGGTCAATAATAATGTTCAATGCAGCATTATTTCCGCATTGATATAGTGTAGGTATCTAAAATCAATCAATCTGCCTAGCCTTTTCCCAACTATGTTGGGGTCGGCTTCCAGTATAACCGGATGCAGCTGAATACCAGTATTTACATGGAGCGACTGCCTATCTGACCTCCACAACCCAGTGACTGGGTAATACGATACCCAGTATATGGTGTAGGTATGTAAAAGATTTATGTAATTTTACGTGTACCTAGCTAGGTGTGCACACACACGGTTATGAAAGCCTTAACGTTGAAACATTTTCAGTGCATCGAGGATGTTTGTGTAGGTAAATCCATATCCACTACATAAACATAGGTCCTGTGTTATATTTATTTTAAAATTATAGGTACGTAGTTAAATAATAATTATAAATCATGTAACTCATTAATATTTGAAAGATTTGATTTAGATGTCTCTAAATGTTATATTTTTAGTTTTTACGTATTTTCTGTTTTTTTTTGTCCTTTAAAAATGTATGAACTTTTCTCCAAATTTTATTTATTATTAATATTTTAACTTTGTTAGCTTAGTTGTTAACATTTTTGTGCATGCTGTAGTCTCCTATAAGTGGAGGAGTACACCTACTTAATACCTTATGTTCCCTTTATTTAAGTTTCTTGTATTGTGTACATCTGTTGTTGGAGATCCTAAATAAATAAATAAATATTTAATTCCAAGAAACATTTTAATTATTTAGTTGCCCGTTACAAAATTTTGTGCAAATGGCAACAAAACTACCGTAAAAGAACCCTCTTATGCAAAACGAGTGTATACATAATATTGAAAAGCCATTTCAATGACTGAATAAAATGTAGACGTGGACCGTTTTATACCTCGGAACAGTTCTGGGACTTATTTGTACGGATTCACAATCATTTTCACTTTATTTTGTAAAGAACAAAGACTTTTTTCTTTATCTTTATTGCTCACAGCAATGTCATTGTTTTTACATAAAATAATTTATTCCTTTTCCGTTTTTTCTCGACTCAAGCACTTATTAAAGTCATTAAGTTAATTAATTGCTTTAATAATCCTTTCTTTTAATTTAAATTCTACTTTGTACGATTTTAGACTAGGCGGTTCATTTTGTTAACAAAGGGTAAAAATATTCATAAATAAGAGGCAATTTTAGGTGAAATACCTACATTATATCATCTGATGGCATTTCTAAAAATGTACTGAAATTATATTTGATAAAAATTCTGCCTTTATGAGCGTTAAAGTAATCAAGCAACAAATAAAAGCCGTGGAAAAATATTTATTTTCTGAGAAAACATACTGATGGGGAAATTGCTATTATAGGCATCAGAAATTCAACAGATATTAAATAATGAGGAAAGAATCGACAACAGGCTGTCACGCACATAACTTTCTATATATTACATACTGGAAATTACGTCAAAGATAATGATGGTTGGGTTAAAAAAAAATACAATTCAAAACTCTGCACACTCAATTTTAAAACAGTAGATTACAGTACAGTTACAAGCAAAAATATTCAAAGCAGTAAAAGACCGAAACACACATATGCAAAGTTCAGAGCGGTAAAGATTGCACATTGGACCCGAAGTACCAACACAGAGTAAACCGACCGACAAGCTTCAATACCATAATCACGTTGACGACAATACCGACTACACCCGAAAGTATCCAAGTGGAAGCACCACACAAGTTGATATTTAATTTGTTACTAACATCCTGGCATCAGCTTCTGTCGTATTAGCGAAACTTTATACGATTTCCGGGAACTAGGGAACCCAATTAGCAATATCATCCGGCCTGAGAGTATAACGAGAGTGGAGTGGCAATAAGCGCCGGCGCTACAGTTAACATACTGCAAATTGCTGTTAAATTTACTTAAACTCCCCTTGTTACGTCTCGAATAGAAGATAAGCACTGATTCCGCAAATTGTATGAGTTCCTGTTTTGTTGAGCGTCGTGTCTACCCGTTTGGGACAGGTAAAAGGCGTAGGATTTAACCGAGGTAATTTTATTTCTGGTATTTGCAGGTGAATATGGAGGCGAAACAAAATATTAAACACATCGTAAAAGGAGGTCAGACTGCTTCAACGTAAAGAATAATGTCATATTTAAATACTTTACAGCATATTGTATTGATAGCCGCTTCGTGATATCTACCTATTGGGGATGCATTGACGATATTTTGCCCAAATTCTTTTCCACTAATTTACTTCAAGATCATTAGTAGGTAAATCTTTCTGTAACGAAGGTAGTTTAAGTTTCCAACCAAGACAGGTACGTCATGTTTACAACACGTGGGGACGAAATAGAATCTTTGCTAAGTTCGCAGTGTCCAGCCAAGCTGTGTCCCACACTAGTTCAGTAAGTGTGTGACGGCCAACTAAGTGTTCCGTTTCATAAGTAATTAAGTCCAACTGTTTGACCACTTAGTAGCGTAGACACGAATGATGTATGGGGAATGTAAGGCTACTGCGGCAGCACGATTTAAAGCACAGAGTTAGGTATCTGTGCATTTCTGTGGACGCGTTGTTAAGGCATTAATTAGCTTTTTTGTACTGATTGACACCCTGCACTCTTTGGTTTGCAGAGCATGGGATGGCTTGATGCCTAGATATTCCCAAGTGACGTTATTGTTTTCCTTCTGGAAATTCTCAGCAGGCTCGCCCCTATTACCTTAGACTTTGTCATCGAGCGACAGTTGAGAGGATAACAACTGGCGAGGATTACACTTTCTGCCTCGCCCTTCAAGGAATGCAATGCTTTGAAATGTATCACCATCTGCGCGGTACATGTGCTACAGCAGTTGCATAATATGGCCGTTTTTACAAAACCGTGTTCAAGCAATTTTAAAATATGGGTCTTGGAGTCCAAAATCTGAGCCCAAAACGATAAAAAAAGTTGCCCTAATGAGGATTGTCCTTGATAACGCTCTTCGAGAATGTCAATCAAGTTTAAAAGATTTTTTCACGAAGTTGCTCAGCTGTTTATTTATTCAGAGGCGCTCCGAGTCCGTTTCTCCGTCGTTCAAGGCAATCTCTGGCTTCTCCGCTTTGACCGATGTTGCTGTAAAAAAAATCCGGCGAAGTGCGTGTCGGACCACGCACAGTGGCTCCGTAATTGGAATTAATTTACGCATGCACAGTAAGTAGGTATTGATTTTATCGAGCGCAAAAATAAGTTTTTATTTCATAGTATTCTTCGAAATAACTATGAAAAACAAAGTTATTACTGCTGTTGTAACTGAAATCATCCCATATCTCAAAAACTAAAAGTCCAAAATAAGTTAATTAGAAACATCATAATTATTTTAATTATGGGGTCCAACGATATCGCACACAGTTAAGTGTATTGATTTTTTTTTCAGGCCTCGATTACATGCAAATTATTTTTTTCGTAATTTATTTATTTATTTATTAAAACTTTATGCACAAGTAAAAAAATACTGTACAAAGGCGGACTTAATGCCTGAGGCATTTTCTACACCATTACAATTTAACTACACCATTGCTTAGCGGTGTACCTTTTTCCAATTATCATTGACTAGCGTGGAGGTCGGAAATTATCCCACGGGAACGTACTACCGGGATAAAAAGTGTCATATGTCCTAATCCAGGTCATGGTCTACCCATGTGCCAAATTTCATTCAAATCCGTTCAGTTCAACAAACAAAATTTGTTTGTGAGTGAGTTTGTTTGTTTATTTAATAAACAAACAAAATCACTTTCGCATTTATAATATGAGTAGGATAGTTAGGATTAGGATACAATATAGTACAAATGGCCTCCGTATGAACCGGCTGTGTGACATCCAGACGGACGGACAGACGGATATGACGAAATTATAAGAGTTCCGTTTTAACCATTTAGCTACGGAACCCTAAAAATAGTACCTGAAAAGTGGGACGCTCGACTAGAATTCGAAACATCGTGAATTCAAATTGGCTTTGATCAGATTTATATGAACGTCAGTCAACTACAAAGCCCTACGAGGGCTTTATAGTTGACTGACGTCTGACGTTTGACACTGACTGACGAATCCAGCGCGCCATTAAAGATCGACGTGTTAAAAAGTCACCCGCGTGTGAATCTGGGCCTACTCTTTTGTCTAACACTTCTAAACAGAGAAGAGATTTTCGTTTCGTGGTTTTCCAGTTGGCTCTCTGTACAGCCGCAAATATCTAAAAAGCCTTTAGAAATCAAGTGATCATAAAATAAACGATTTATACCTAAATGTTTGTAAATGGACCAAATTCAACACTACTCCAAGATATAGACAATGTATAACTGAATTAATGCACATTATGTATCGATTTGTCATTTTAATTATAGGTAATTTTAACCCAAAAATGTGACCCAGAATATTGTGCTAGGTATTTTAAAATTTTAATACGGATAACTAATTTAATAAATAAACAGTGTTTCATACATAATTGTAAAAAGTCAGTGTTTGTATTAAGTTGTAATCACGGACTAGAAAAAAAAGAAGGACTCCGCGCCACACATACCGAAAGTGAAGCACAGTAAGTATGCTGGGACCGTTTGTACAGACACGCCTCACACACACATTTACATCATAGTATGCCGACCGGCCAGGCGGTCGCATTTACGTGGCGTGACATGACGGCGTCTTTGTCGAATCACGCACACATAAATCGGTACGGTGCACTATGAGCCAGAGCCGTGCGTACCGTCTCAAAAATAGGTTTTCGTAATGTTCTATATTGAATGTTTTGTCATTGCACATGTCTAACTGAATGTCCAATGCATAAATAGCAGTTAAAATATACTATTTCTCATTTTTACTATTAGACTAAGGCTTGCAAGTTGACGCTCAAAATTATGTCAATTATGTAGAACACAATTCCACCAGTTTACATGGTCATATTTTCATTATTTTCTCTGTAAATTTGTAAGTGTGATAATATGGTTAGAATGGTTATGAAGTACCCTATTTAAAAATAATTTATGTGGACCATTATGTGAAAACTGGGGAGGTATAGAATTTTTATTTCAGGACCATATTCTACCATATCATACCATACCATACCATATTCTATCCTTAGTAGAAACATCACATAGACTTTTGACAGATAGCAATGTCTGCCCATGTCGTAATTTTGATAGCATCGCATAAAAGAGCTAATATAAAAGTCAGGGCAAAAAAAAATTGCCCGAATCTGCCTCCCTTGAAATGAAACTAAAAATGCCTGATGGGGGAAAATACAAAATATACCAAAAATTATTTTAGTTGTGATTGATGAGATTTTTGGATATTTAGATTACTTTTGACCTTTTTTTCTTAAATAATATTATCTATTTACTTAATCTTTAGGTAAGGTGTGTATAATTTTTTTTTTATCGTTCGGTCAGAAGTGGTTAATGTTTTGTGTCACTGTGTGAATTACATGTTTCTTGTTTTTTGTTTTTTTTGTTTGTATACCATCTTCATAGGTAGTGTTTAGGAACGTCATAATGACACTACATAATAATTTTTTCACACGAAATTTCAATATAAAAGTTATTGATTTACCAGTACCATAGTGTGCTTTGACATAATATAGTCTTCACCAACCTCGGTAAAAAAGTAGTAGTTGGAAGTAAAAACAAAATGAGTGAACTCCGGAAGATAAAAAAAAGTAAAGAAGACAAGAACAAGCTTGTACAAAGTTTGTTTCGAAGCCGAATTGGATTGCGCGTTGATAAGCCCCGACAAGTGGAAACAGCAATGACGGCAATACAGCTTGGCGTTTTTTTGTGAACTACTATTGTGCTTCAGAAATTACAGGAGTTGACGAGGAACTTATTAAAAGGTTCTATGTTATTATTCAAACTTTGGCATCCGGTATTGCTGTAAATCCAGAAAAAAATGGTGAATATACTCGCGTAACCGCACAACTGCCTACGTAACAAAATATATGTGGTCATTGGTAATTTATCTGATGGGGATGAGGGATGCCCAAGAATCTCGTATAAAGATTACAAAGAATTCAGGTTGCATCACGCTAGAAAATGCTCTAGGTCCGCAACGAATCAAGACGTATTTCATGGTCTTCTATTTACGTCAGATCCTTATATATCAAGTATCAGAAAACCATCAGTCACTATAGGCAAGGAATTGTTAGACGAAGCTAAGAACCTCTTAGATATTTAAATAGAAGTAATTACGTACATTAATTGTAAAATATATTTTTGGAGTGGATTATTATATCATATTTGTCATTTATTTAAATGTAAGATTTATATGTAATATAAAATAACATAAAATAGGTTTAATATCATAAAACTGTAAAATTATAATTCAATAAGTTAAACAAACTATGGTTTAATATTAAAAAAATACGTTTTTATTTTTGCTTTATTTTTTTAAATATTATAAATTAAACATTTGACAGTAAATGTGTCATTATTGGATTGTATATACTCTGGAAATACTACGTGCCTAATTTCAGCTATTTACTGCAATCAACAAAAAAGTTACAGATTTTTGAGACGGCACGCACGGTTCTGTCCCATAGTGCGGTGCTTCACTTTCGATACGCGTGGCGCGGGGTCCTTCTTTTTTATCTAGTCCGTGGTTGTAATAATAATTATACAATAAATGCATTACGAACAATGCGTGCCACGAAAGATGAGACGACGAGCGTATATCGCGCCTCCCGCGCTCTTTCCGCGCCGCCCCGATGACGCCCGGTCCCTTCCCGTCTCAGACCTCATACCTCTAACTAAAAAGGCCTATAAATTAGAATAATCAGAATCAGAGAATTATAATTTATAATCTACTGCGCATGTCAAACTACGTGGTGTGTCAAGTCTCATGGTTCGTGGCACGCTTTGTACTACATTTTAATGTTAACTGAATAACTTACTGACATCCAACGTTTAATTGAACATCTTTTATTCAAGTACCTCTATTGTATGGAATAAAATGAAATACTTGAGTGGATTCTTTATTAGATCTGCATCAAAAGGCACTCTGGACTTGACTCAATCCTTTGGAACGGCATCGGCAGTGGATAATAATAACAACTGTCCTTATTTGCAATTAGTAATGGTCATAGAAGAAGATATTACAACTGCTTTTTAATTAAGATGGGTATTTTTGTAGTTAAAGTTATCAACTTTTTATGTGTATACCTAAGTTCCTAATTAAAGTTGGTAAGTAACTGAACTCTTAATGTCACTGAAAACCTGATGTTTTTTTAACACAAATACGTTGGCTGCATAATCACACTTCACACTAATATTATAAAGGCGAAAATTTGTGAACGTGTGTGTGTTTATATGTTTGTTACTTCTTCAAGTTCAAATGGCTGGACCGATTTGGATGAAGTTTGGTATGTATATAGCTTATACCCTGGATTAACACATATGCTACTTTTTATCCTGGTCTACGCGGGTGAAACCGCGGGGCGCAGCTAGAACATTAATAACTTCATCATCTGACGAGAGTGAAATCAGAAATAATTTCTTCTTAAGATGTTTGCTTTTTTCAATCGTTGCTAGAATTTGGTACGGCGCGGCGGGCGGCACGTCAGGAATAAACACCCTTGACGTTGCCATGGCGCCATCCAATGTCCTATTTTAATATCGAATACGGGATCAATAGAATGGAAGTCACGAAGACACACATAATAATAATTTCATGGTTTCATGGTATCGCAATAGGGATGATGAATAATGGTCTTTTTTGTCCATCATGTAGATTATTAAAAAACATTAGACACGTATTTTTTCTTATTTTACGTAATCAAAAGACTACGGCGATTCATTGAATTAAAATGTGGCATGACGTCACTACTTGCTAGATTTAGTTTGTTATAGTTGTGACGTAGCGAGCCCCCACTTTAATGCGTTTTTATCTAAGTATTTTTTTACTAATAATATGATAGAGCAAAAATTACGTGTCTGATATTTTTTTATTATTTGACTCACGGACTAAATAGAAATTCTTATCTTTTACCCAGGCATCTTCCCTATTCTCTTAGGGCTGTGAAGTAGCGAGCCCCCACTATAATTCGTTTTATCTAAGTTTTTTTTAAATTAATATGTTAAAGCAAAAATTATGTGTCTAATATTTTTTTATTATCTGACTGACGGACTAAATAAAATTTCTTATTTTTACCCAGGCATCATCCCTATTCTCCCTGCTACACCACAATTGCGGGTTCAATGACAATACGTGTACATCTGAAAAAGACTGTCAGCTCCAACTTGGTTGAGCTTGTTGATTGTGATATCATTTTACAAACCTGGTTCATATTCATCGTACAAAAAGATAACCTCTGCTGATTAGCACAAAAAAGCTAGAATTTAAAATATACAAGCAAGAGAAACATTTTCGATGAATGAACATAATATACACTTCTGGACACATCTATTGGCCCACCTTAGAGTTTAGGTTTCGATGGCCCCTATCGAAATATGATTGCTAGATTGAACAAAAACTGTTGATGCAGTTTTAAACCTGATACATTTTACCATCTTTTTCGATCGTATTGTTTTAAATTTGAATTCAGAATACCATACGACATGGAGCTACGCCTAACAAGTCGGATATGCGCCTTGTTAAAGGCAATTAATTTTTGAATAAAAAACATTTTTATCAAATAAAGGTTTAATTTAATAACGCGTGTTGCCTCCATGGGCATCTACCACAGCTCTCATACGATTAGGCATAGAGTTTATCAACCGCTCTATGAAATTTTGAGGGATCATCTCCCATTCCTCAATTCCCATGCCTCATGGCAGTTTTCAACTCCTGCATCGTCTGGGCAACTGGCTGACGAGCCCTAACACGTCTTTTTAGCTCGTCCCACATGTGCTCAATGGGGTTCATGTCTGGGCTTCTGGCTGACCAGTCCATAACTGTTATGTTCACATCCCGAAGATATTCCCTGACGATGCCGGCCGCATGGGCTCTTGCATTATCATGCATAAAAAGGAAATTTGGGCCCACATAGTCCGCGTATGGTATCACGTGAGGTTCTAAGCACTCACGAATGTACCTTTCAGCATTTATTGTTGGCAGCCGTGGTCCTGTAACAACCTCAAGTTGAGTTTTGCCGCTCGCGGATATACCGCCCCAGACAGTCCATGAGCCACCGCCATAAGCATCCCTCTCTTCAAAGCAGCATTGTGCGAAACGCTCTCCCTTACGTCGGTAGACCTTCTTCCTTCCATCATTGCCATGTAACACAATTTTAGACTCATCAGAAAAGAGTACACGGCTCCAATCTTGCTGTGTCCAATTTAAATGACTGCGTGCGAAATGAAGGCGCGCTGTTCGGTGGGCTCGCGTTAGTTTGGGGCCATTAGCTGGCTTGTGTGGTACCATATCGCGTTCTTTTAACCTTCTCCGAACAGTTCGAGCGCTCACAGATACTCCGTGGAAGTCGCAAAGTTGGTTTTGTATCTTAATGGAGGTAAGGTGACGATTTCTCAAGCTGGTCGTCACGATGAATCGATCCTGCCTTTCAGTTGTGACCCGAGATCGTGGCCTTCCTTGGCGACGAACAAAGCCGCCAGTCTCTAGGTACCTCCGATAAACATTTCGGACCGCAGATCGACTTAAATTAAGTTGAGCACTCACGTTTCTTTGGCTGTGTCCGGCCTGAATAAGTGCCACAGCTTGGGCGGCGACTTCAGGTGAAGTATCCATAGATTATTGATAGAACCTCACCTTAATGTTAAGAATAAGTAATGTTTGTTGCAAAACCAAAGATATCAATCACTTTTCCAAGAATTAAATCCAAGTAAACCAATAAAACCAAGTTTTCTTAGTATTCGATTGTTTGATATCAACAAACAGGCTCCAAATTGTCTTTTGTTTCTTTAAATTCTGTGTTCGAAATTCAAAAAAAGACTATTGAATGAAATTGTGAATGTGCCAGGTTCAAAACTGCATAAAAACTTTTTGCTCGACCTAATATAAAATTTTAGCTAGGACCAAACGAAACTGAAAATACAAGGTGGGCCAAAAGATGTGTCCAGAAGTGTATTATCAAAGAGGGTTCGCTACAACAGTTGTCAAAATCCCAGTCTTGGAATTGACCCAATCTGATTGCACTCTCGCAGAATTTTGAAAGCAGAGATAAGATAAACATGTTCATTTGTTGCTTATTTATGATTGCTTTGTGGAAAAAGTAAAACGGTCAGGTAACTAATCGGATGACGATAATTATCGGCTATCGTAAATCAAACGTGAATGGTTCCATTTTGTTTTCGTGCGTGCCGTTATTGTGAAAGGCCTCGGGCTTTGCTGCTAAATGAAGATTTGTAGCTGGTAATAAAATACTTGTGTTGCCCGCATCGTTGGTATTGCGCTACGGACAATGGCAGACAAACTGGGAATCGTATGAAAATCGGATCCAGCGTTCACAATGAGCTTTTCGAATAATTCGCATTACATTTTCCGCAAATACGTGTTTCGCAGTTCAATTTTATTTAATGATGTTAAAAATAAATGCATGATTTATTGACATACCCCTTAGTATTTTATTTTAATTATTAAATGGGTGTGTAATGAATAAGTGAAATTTTATTTTGGTTTTTCGGTTTTTCCTCGAATCGAATGTATTCAGTTGATGATGCAGTGTTCTGAGAAGTTGTTCAGTTCAAAGTTTAAGTTGAGCAGTGTATTTTACATGTAACGTAATTTGAATGACAAATTCGATCTGGAAAAGTTTATTTTCAACGGTCAGATTTCACTATTTAATGTTAATATTCCTTTTGGACACAAAGCGCCATATGCAGATTTCACTATTTAATGTTAATATTCCTTTTGGACACAAAGCGCCATATGCTAGCCACAACTGATTCTCTGAATGCAACATGTAAATTAATCCACGCTTTATACCACGCAATGAGTTCCATCTCATGCGTTGTCAACGGCAATATATTGCATCGCGAATTGACTTCGGTGGCGCTTTTAGGTCGGAAATGTTGGAATATCCGTGAAACAAACGAGGCATACACAATCAAAAAGCTGATGTCACCCTTTTATTAGCAAGGAGTGAGGGCTAAACTAGCATTCTGTCGCGTAGAACGCAATCTGCATGGTTGCTGTGCCGATATTGAAACTACGAACTGTTGACTTTCATCGCATGAATTGTGCGCAGAATACGTGCGAGTTTTCTCTGATGTTTTTGTTTACGCGAAAATTGGAACGTTGGCTGGTCTAGCGCGTAACGGCGTAAGTGACTGGAACGTATCTGGCGTTCAGATTTGGTTGAAAAGGCTTGTTAGACTTTAGACGATTGTAAGTGTCGATTGACAACATTTAAACAAAAAAACTTTAGTGCTTGCTTATTGCTTTTTAAATTTTCTTATAAAGTAGGTAAGTCTTCTCTTAACAATTAATTATTACGTCATCACCAGGTGCCGGTGATGACGGAATAATGACAGAACAGTCTTGAGAGAGCTAGCGAGTCTATTTAACTCCGTCATCCGAGAGGGTACAACGCTCGAGGCGTGGGGCGGAGGTGCGGTGGTTCTGTTCTTCAAAAAAGGTGATAAATCCTTGCTGACCCATCTCACTTCTGAGCCACGTATACAAGCTGTTCTCGAGGGTCGTCACGAACCGTCTCTCTAGGAGACTTGACGAGTTCCAGTCACCAGAAGAAGCCGGTTTTCGTAAAGGCTTCGTAAAGGCTTTCGTAAAGGTACCATAGACTAAATCCATAGTGTTCGATAAATTGTGCAGAAGACCGAGGACTACAACCAGCCACTGTGTATGGCATTTGTGGTTTCGAGAAAGCCATCCATACCACCATTCACCACTGAAACTCCATCGAAATAGGGGCAGTTCTGACCTCTTTACAATGTCGATGTCGATGAGGGATGTAATATACCCGAAACTGTTCACCAATGCGTTGGAGGACGTCTTCAAGACGCTGTACTGGACTGGAAAGGGTATCAACGTGAAAGGTGAGTACATTTCACACCTTCGTTTTGCCGATGACATCGTCATAATGGCAGAGACGCTGGAAAAGTTAGACCGGATGTGGCACAGCCTAAATAGAGCCTCTCGGCGGGTTGGCCTCGGCATGAATTTGGGCAATACAAAAGTCATGAACAATTCACACGTCTTGCCGTACCCAATCTACATCGAAGGGTCGCTTCTCGAAATTGTGAAGGAGTATGTCTACCTAGGGCAAGTGATCCAGCTCGGTAGACACAACTTTGAGAAAGAAGCCGACAGAAGGATCCAGTTGGGTTGGGCAGCGTTTGTAAAACGTCGTCAAGTCTTCTCGTCAATGTTTGAAGACTAAGGTTTTCAACCAGTACATCCTGCCCGTTATGACATGACACTGACAATCGTGCTGGTCCACAAATTCAAGGTTGCTCATCGGGCTTTGGAGCGGGCTATGCTCAGTGTCTTTAAAATCAGGAATGAAGTCATCCGGATAAGAACTGGAGTTACCGACATAGGTTGGTAAGCAAATTGAAGTGGCAGTGGGCTGGTCATGTTTGTCGAAGGACTGATGGCTGGTGGAGCAGACGAGCCCTGGAGTGGAGACCGCAAATCGGAAAATGTAGTGTGGGGCACCCCCCAGCTAGATGGACCAACGACCTTAAAAGGCGGAGGACAGGGTGTTGTGGTGCTACTTGGGTGAGACAACTATGTCCTGCAGTAGACTGCGATAGGCTGAGTGGATTGAAGTCTTCTTTGTATGAGGAAGTGTGTATCAAAAACTGCGGATTTCAGAAGCATCTGCCTTAACTTTCGTGTCTCCGCACAGAGATTTTCCAGAACCTGAATGCTCCAAAAGAAGAAAATCTCCAGCAAAGTTAAAGTTCGCATTTTCTATCGATAGTATCTATTTTCGTCGTCGCTTAGTATCAATTTGTGTTATAATGGCGTCACCACCTCGCCCGAGCTACGGTCCCGCTTCGATACAATTTCAGAAAAACTAAATTTAAATTGAAGCGGTATCGCCTGTCGCAGTGTGTCGTGTTATTGTTTTTCCTTTATGAATAGAAAGTTGGTATTATTTCGGAACGGGAGTGCATTCAGCCTAAGATACTATAACAGAGCTGCCACACTTTTTTTAATTTCGACTTTCAAGTAAAATATTCAATGACCAATTTTTTGCACCTACTTTAAATTTGCAACACGGTTTTGTTCTCAAGCACAATAATTGCTTTGCAGAAAATAGATAAAGTCCACCAGCAACATCAAAGGTAGCTTTGCAGAATATTTTACAAAATAGTATCAACGTTCGGATTTCTGCAGGTCCTGGATTTCGTCGAGACGCCATTATTCGAGTACCTTTTGTATTTAGGTACGTCTATGTATCTATTGTCTTTCATCGTTTCTTCTTTTGAGTTTTTGAACTCTTTTATGAAGAGTGCTAAACAAAAATTCTGTGTACACTGGTTTCTACGGCAATTGATAACCAACCATCAGTTGTGCAATTCACTCACAAACGCAAAAATGTAGGATTTTGGAGGATAAATCATAACTAATTAGCCACTGCTTCAAAAACCATAAAATCATCATCTGCCTAGCCTTTATTTTGGGGTCGGCTTTCAGTCTAACGGAATGCAGCTGAATACCAGTATACCCAGTTACTGGGTAATACGATAGGTACCCCTTGGTAAGACTGGTTGTTAGACTTTCGGGCCGCTGATAACTCGTAACGACTGTCAAAGATCCACGAAGCTGTGACCAACGGCTTAGCGTGCATTCTGAGGTACGGAGGGGTGTTTGTGAATGCAATGCATCGGCAAGCGTAACTTAACCTGAACGATCAACCCGTGCGGCTGTTATGACTTAGCCACAAGCTCGTCATGCCTGTATTCCCCAGAGGTTTAGGCAGAGCAGAGGTCTACTATAGTACACCCACATAATCGCCAGCTATGTCTGAAAAATTCGTCTGAACGCAATGAATATTTTTGAATTGTCTAAATGATAGGGCTTGTGATTGTGAGTGTGTTATTATAATAGGTTGGGGAAAAAGTTTCTTCGCATTTTTTATGAAAATTCAAAACATTTTTTAATATACATTATTCACATTTATCTAAAGTATATAGGTACCATTTTGTTCGATAACTTTTTGCCATCTTGTAGGTAGGGACATGATCCCATTGCTATAGAAATTTTGGGACTTCTGATCAAAATACCGCGACAAGTGGTTTTGGCAGTCCTCTCGTGATGTTAACTTGACACTGCCTAAAGAATTCTGAAGAGACCAAAACAGGTGGAAATCTGAAGGTGCAAGGTCAGGACTATACGGCGGATGCAATAACACCTCCCAGCCAAACTCTCTTAATTTTTGCTGAGTGGCTAAAGATGTGTGAGGTTTAGCGTTATCATGATGAAAAACCACACCCCTTCTGTTGATTAATGCCGGCCGATTTCTCTCAACTTCTTGCTTTAATCTCATCAGTTGTTCGCAGTAGAGTTCAGAATCGATGGCCCTGCCTGGTGGTAACCGCTCATAATGAATAATGCCCTTCCAATCCCACCACACACACAGCATCACCTTGTTGCGAGTTAACCCGGGTTTCGCCACAGTCTGTGAAGCCTGACCGGCCTTTGACCACGACCTTTTTCGCACGTTCTTGTCGTACGTGATCCACGTTTCATCACCAGTTATCAGCTTCTTCAAAAATGTTTCGGTTTCATTACGTAGTAATAAAGAATCACAAATGAGTACACAGTTCATTAGGTTTCTTTCAGTGAGCTCGTTAGGTACCCAAATATTGCGCTTTTTTGTGTACCCAGTTTTTTTCAAATGCGCCAAAACTATTTTGTGGTCAATTCCCAGTTCTTCAGCTTCGTCGTAACTACTGATATATATCTTGCTCCACTTTTTCAAAAATGGCATCCATTTTATCCGTAATAGGGCGACCAGAGCGACGTGCATCTTTGACATCAAAATTTCCGGATTGAAAACGCTTAAACCAAATTTGTGTTACTCTCACAGACACTGCACTGAGTCCATAAACATTGCAAATTTTTTTCGCGGCTTGCGTTGCATTTTTACCTTTTTTGTAGTAAAATTTTAAAATGTATCGAATTTCTTCATTAGATTCACTCATCTTGACAGTACGAAAAACAAATGAAAATCACACATTTTCCTAATTTGAATTTGGAATTATGTTCTTTAAAATTTAAACTTTCAATGATACCAAAACCAGCCAGATACAAATAGTATAGCCAAAGAGATTTTAGTTTAAGTTCATACAGACTATAATGCGAAAAGACTTTTTCCCCAACCTAATAGTATAGTTAAAATCTCTCTGCAGACTTGGTCATAAATCATAATCGGAGTAGGGATGTGCGCTAGTTGCGCGCGCTCAAGGCCATTATCGATAACAGAATCATTAAGGTTATCAGACGAAGAATTTTAATTTTCTATTTTTAGTTTTATATATACGTTCTTTTGTTTATATATTTAATATGCTTTGTAGTACATTTGGTAATAAAATAAAAAGAAATGTGTATTTATTTCTATCACCCATTTATAAATATATAAAACTATCGATATCACTCATCGACTGCAGTAATGCACAGGACTACGTGTGGGCGTGGCCTGCCCATAAGGCCCGTGAGTGGGAAAGAGAGCGAAACACTCGAATGATTTATGACCGAGTCTGCAGCGAGATTTTAACTATACTATAGGCTGCGGGGCTGCTTTTACGGATTATTCTCAACTCCATCCGTTTCCTTTTCGGTTGGAATTTTACCCGCTTTTTTCTATTTGGGATAAGCCCTTTTTCCTCTCATACCTATGCCTCTACTCTCTACCTATTTACAGCCTGCAGTCTACAATACGAGTATGTCCATATTGCAAATCTCCCTAACGTATCAAACAACCAAATTATCTTTTCACAATAAAATCGTAGGAGGATGTCAGTAAAAGTTTTAATTGGTGTTCACGTGGCTTCCTGAGCTGTTCTCCGTGATATATCGTGAATAATGTTCCGCAGTAGAAATGTATTATTCATCAACCTTTCGTTCAGCTATTACATGTTCTGCGGGCCATGGGTGACTGCCAATGTTCTGTGTTAATAAATTATTAAAAGGGAGAGTAATATACCACTGATAATGGTATTTTTATGTGTAGTGAAGTGTGCGGTAGGTAATGTTCGTCTTTGTTATATATAAATACCTAGCTTTTGCCCGCGATTTCGCCCGCGTGAAGATCGGAAATTATCCCACGGGAACCCGGGGTTAATTATAACCGGGATAAAAGGTTTCTATGTTCTATTCCAGGTCATGGTCTACCCATGTGCTAAATTTCACCGAGATGAAAAGTAGCCTATGTGTTAATCCAGGGTATAAGCTATCTACATACCAAATTTCATCCAAATCGGTCAAGCTGTTTGAGCGTGAAGAAGTAAGAAACATACAAACATATACACACACTCACAAACTTTCACCTTTAGTGTGATTAGTTAGGATAGGATTGACTGCACACAGAGGCATGCACTTACATACGATTTTATGTTTTCGATTTCTTGCTGGGATTAACTGGTGTGTTTTTGCATTAAAAACCATCGGGTGTTGATTTGCAACTTCCATATGAAAATACTTAGAGTTCAAAATAAAATGAGAAGTGAAAACAAATATAGTTACGCACAGTTTATTTATTTTCATGTTTCATTATTCTAAAACAGTTGTATACTTACAGATACTAAAATCGTAGCATTACAAGTTTCCAAACTGTATTCGTATCATAACCAAACGAGCCAAGTTCGATTCGGGAGGAAAACACAGCGATTCATACAAATACTCCCTATTTCTAGTAGGTCATCCTATTCGATATTAAGTTGGAATTGCCAAAAAGGTGCGGGTATTTTACATCGAACAAAAAACTCTGCAATAATCGGGTTCACGTATGTACAGAATTTTAACCACAACGATTATGAGCCACAATAAAAATGTAACGATGGCAACAAAATTTGTTTTACGAATAGAATCATTTTTATTAAGTATCTAATATTTCATAGGGTGTTATTGGCGGGAAGAGATATTTCCATCGACAATTTCCCGTTTGACATTTTTACTTTTATGATCCTGCCTGTCTAGACTTGTGTTAGGCCTTAGCTGGCAAATAGAATAGGAGACGAAGGAAATAGATTTACATCTTCATGTGATTTATGATTACTATACTAAAATAAATTCTGTAAATAGCTACAAGTGTCTATTTAGTAAACTTAGTGTCCAGAGTCAAGATAGACGATGGGTTATCGTGTATCAATAGCCTTTTCTTACTTATGTTTGAGATTTGGAGTCGGCTTTCAGTCTAACCAGATAGGCTGAATATCATTATTGACAGAGCGAGCAAAGCGTCACTACTTCAAGTCGGGCAAAATTTGCAGTCGTTTGTCAGTTTGTTACTAATCCACTACAGGTCGTATTTTACAACCAATCTGGACGAAACTTGGTATACAGATTTTACGACTTTATAGATTTTATTTTGTCGTCGAGGATTTTTGATTGGAGGGGTACCTACTTCCTCCAAAAAGGGGCAAAAAGGAGGCTACTGGATATCTTCTCTTGTACACTGAACGACTTTACTATAGTAACCTCTAGACTGCTATGTTATCCAGATCTGCCTGTGTATTGTTATAGTTAGTAACTATTAAGTACCTAGTTTTAATATTTTGTTCAGTTTTATTTTGTTATGTACCACTCTATCAATTTAGGTTAGCCTGTAAAGATAGGATGTGATGTTAAATAAATAAATAAAAATCTCCGCCTTATGAGATCCGATTTCGATTGTTCTTTTTTATTTGAATGGTAGTACTAGTAACTCATAAAAAATTCTTGAAGGTCTGGTGAAAAAAAGGTAAATATCCCGTTTTAAATAGCTTTAGTGTTACTTCTATTGATTGTTGCAAAAAAGTTTGCGCTCGTGAGAACTACTGGTTTTAGAGATTACCACTATGATGCAATTACTGGGCGTACGACTTTGATTTCCCTAAAATATAGGGTATACTTATCACCAATTATCTTGGAGATTTATCTCGGCGATTCTTGGGAGAGACATAAACCCAGCTGACTTTTTGGCTGAAATGTTGATAATGAGGCATCTCTTAATTTATTCGAATAAACCTTTCCAAAGCCAAATAATTCAATAACAATGTAACATTGGTAAAGGTCACTAATATAGAAAATTCCTTAGGGATCCTAAGTGTAGTTGTATCTACACAAGTGTGTGTACGAAAGTTGTAGCAGACGATTTGGTTGTGTTACAATGTCAATAAAAACTGTCTGGGACAGCTGTTGTCTTGTACAAAAACGTTTAAGTTTTTATTCTTTGCTTCGGGAACATTCCGTTATTGAGTAGATTTCTCTTACGAGTATTCGAGTCTGCAAGTTGACACTTTGTCTGCGAAACATGTTTTAGATAATAGATATTACAGAAATGAATCTTCTATTCGAAATCCGCAGAAGTTGCATGTAACACACGCACCATACGAAATATGAAATATAAATGAAACTTATCGTACTTGTATATTTATTTAAATGTTGCCTCGGTAAGACAACATATGTGGCAATCAATCTGCCTAGCCTGTTCCCAACTATGTTAGGATTGGCGTCCAGTCTAACCGGATCCAGCTGAATACCAGTATTTTACATGGAGCGACTGCCTGTCTGATCTCCACAACCCCAGTTACTGTGGGTAATACGATATCCCTTGGTAAGACTGGTTGTCAGACTTTCGACAGAACAACATAATGTGGCAACGGGACACTAAAAGCATAAAAGAAGATGCTCTACCAGACGAGGATGGTATGGTATAATATGACGACATCATAATCTGACATTTATCATGTTGCTTGAAGTTTTGGCTAAATTTTATAGTCGGCCGCCAGCCTGACACCAACCCTCCTTGGGATTGCGATTGTTGATGGTTTACCCGCCATCGCGCGGGTGACCCAAAGTGCTATATGGTATGCACTGGGTCTTGAGCGCCCTTAGTCAAATAGTCGCCTCTTACGACACCCACGGGACGAAATGGGGTGGTCCTATTCTTTCTCCGGGACCGACACAGATATGGAGTGACAAGAATGGATAAAGTGAGAAATGAGTATATAAGAGGAAGTTTGAAAGTGGCGCCAGTGACAGAAAAGTTGAAAGGAAATCGTTTGTCTTGGTATGGGCATGTAATGAGGAGAGACAAAACGCATGTGACTAAAAGAGTGATGAATATAGATGTTGATGGATGGAGAGGCAGAGGAAGGCCAAAGAAAAGATGGATGGATTGTGTGAGGAATGATATGAAAGAGAAGGGAGTGAATGATAGCGTGACGGTTGACAGGGGAGAATGGAAGAAGAAAACGTGTTGCGCCGACCCCAAGTAATATGGGATAAGGGCAGGAAGATGATGATGATAATCTGACATTTATTCCGATGACGATATATAAATCCGACGTCTGAATGTTTATCCTTAACATACAGACGCGGAAGCCATTAAGGGTTCGAGTACAATCAGCGGTTTCACAAAATTAATTTAATTTCTACAATATCAGTACAATTTAATTGAATTAGCTCCATTCATCTGAACACGGGAATAATTATTTTGCCCGGGGACAATAAACAAGGGTACGCCTATAAAAACTTGTTCGTCTAAATGGAGTTTAAACGAGGTGTAATTGAATCGAAGCCACTCAGGAGCCGCGGCTCTCTTAAATCAATTATGAACCGCATTCGCTGACGCTGTTACATGCTTTGACAGTTCCCTGATGGCAGGCGCTGTATGCCGGCTGCCGGGTCGTGTGTCGCCGTACAAGGCTACAAGCATTGACTCGTAGGTAATTCAATTTAGTCAAAGGTACCGCGTGGCTTTGTGCGCCTGCTACCTTTTCAATGTAGCTAAGTTAATTTCGGAAAAGGCACACTATGTAAATCGAGAGAATGAGATCGTCTTTTTTATCTTTGGTTTTGTTTTGGTTAGCCTTTTCCCCGTTTGATAATTTAATGTGTTTTCGTTGATCGAAGTTTACAAATTGTTTAGTTAGGTGTACATAACACACATAATCAGCCTATAACGTTCCCACTGCTGGGACACAGGCCTCCTCTCTGTGAGAGGGAGTGGGCCGTAATCCACCACGCGGGCCCAGTCAGTAGTTAGGTGTAATACGAGTATATACATACAACCTTTATTTTCAGACCACAAGGATTTATGCAGTGTTAGTGAAACAAAACCTGAGACTAATGTTTGTATCCTTATCATAATCGTATGCTAAATCCTGGAGTCGAACCTCACACTATCTACGTGTATGTGTACATACTTGTAGACGTATGAAGTCCGACCCAGTGACGCAGCATCGGACAATCCCACCTACCGCACAACGTGCTCAGGATGCTGTGGGAGCTGGCTGGTATAGGTACTTACTTACTTATTTGGGAAGAATGGGAAAGTTTCGGCTTTGGAAATAAACACCTAATTACTTATGTAAATAAGACAAACTACATTTCTCTAAAGCTTTCCTTGTAACCAATATACTCTGAAAACTAGATTCTCCAAAAGCGGCCATCAATAATTTTGAGCCCAACAAACCCACGCAGCGTACCGACTTGGGTATTCAATGGAACAATTCAAGAGGCATAATCGAATAGAATATATTCGTCATAAAGGCTGATAAATTGTAAGCATTCCGCGAGGAGCTGCCATAAAGTTCAGTGTTCAACCCTCAGGAAGGGCTCGCTTGAGGAAACTTGCCTCTACGAATTTGTTATCGCTATGAAGATAAGTATAACTACAAAGACGCGTAATATCCGTCTTCCGTGCAAACCGACTATCTTGTAAGTGTTATGTAATTGAATTGTATGGTTATAGTGTTATGCTTTGAGGATACTTTCAAAACCATAATTAGTTCGGTGTTTACAGAGGTAGGAGTACCTATGTGGTTGTCTGCAATTTTCCAAAGATTATACTGGCGTTTTTAGTTACCAGTAAAGTGGTTTCTGTTCTTCTATTACTATTATCGTAGTACTTATTGTGGTGCAAACTCTTCTTGATCGTATAATAGTTTCAACTTTCATCTCAGTAGGTTTTAAAACATCACTTAAAATTAACGTTGATGTGTGATTCAATTTGATAAGGTCCTTCTGTACAGTAGTGCTGATATATAACAATGTCTAGGAACAACACAAGTAGTGACAAGTTGCAAGTCTTGCAAGCTCATTGCTTACGAGGACTATGGCGACCTATTTCGCGCAGGAACTTTGTACAATTTGCGAGAAACCGCAAGAGCTGGGAAGGCAAAATGTTTCTATTTAAATAATGTTTATGGAAATCTTTGAGAACATTTTAATGCAAGGCAGCTTTTTAATGAGAATCAACAGTCTTATTTTTCCGGACACTTAAAATGAATGAAAATTTATTTTCAAAGTGAATAGGAGTATTTCCTTCTTCAGAACATTTACTATCTAACTAAAACTTGAGTTTTAGTGTAAAGTTTTTATGATTGTTAGATTTTAAATTAACTAAAACTTATTTGATATTCAGTTTCGGCAAAGGTAGATTTATAACAGTTGATTTTTTCTTTATTATTTCGATATATAAGTGGTGGTGGTGTAATATTTAATGGCTTTAAACCCTAACACGTTAAGTAAAACTAACGAGTCGTGTGAGCGACAGTGATAAAACTTTTTTACAAAAAAATACAACCGACTTCCAAAAACAACACTACAAAGTGAAAAATAACTTTAATTTCGGAAGTCGGTGTCTAGTTAAATGTATTTTCGTTTTTTGCCACCGACTTCCGAAATTAAAGTTATTTTCCACTTTGTAGTGTTGTTTTTGGAAGTCGGTTGTATTTTTTTGTAAAAAAGTTTTTATTTTTCACTTTTTAGTTGTGCTACCTACTCCACACAAATTCTAATACCACTACCTGCAAAACAAACTAGAACATCATCCATATAAAAGTGGGGAATAAATCGAGGGTGAACTGCGAAAACCTGCTAACCAACATTTTTGACAAAAATTAGATAAATGCATTAAAATTCTCATCTTGTTGAGCTTTTTATACGGGTAAAACCGGCTAAGCGCTACGTTAAACGGTTTAGAAGATACTTCATGGATTTACTAAAATTACAGTATTTTAATTAGTTATAGACTTTTAAAACGCAGTAACTCATAACTGACTTGACTGCACTTAGTTGGTTTTCGCAGTAAACCCTCGAAATACGTATTATTGAAACTAACTCAAAAACTACAAAAGCAAAGTTAATCAATTTTATATGGGACCAACTGTGATAAAACAAAAAAATCCAAATCTTCGAGTAATCGGGGAACATACATAAAAAAAAAATAATAAAAAAAAAGAAAGGTTTCGACGAATTGAGAACCTCCTCCTTTTTGAAGTCGGTTAAAAATGTGACAGTTCTTTTAACATAATCTTACAAAAGAACCAGCTAGTAATTTCAAAAAGCTACGAATAGTACCCAATCATAACGATCAGTCCTTCTTGTCCTCGGTCCTTGGAACCGTATATTTAATGCTCCACACCCTGATACTATAAAACGCAATACAGAGCAACCTCTTAATGGCACTGAAAAAATTTCCATCGCAGATATATATTCGTTTTATTGCGTTATCCGTGCAAACAATGCGTATATGGCGACTATAAGTCAAGACGTTCCGTCGAAATGAGCAATAAAGTCAGTATGGCCGTTTGATAGTTATATCTGTTGCGAGCCACCTGTTATGTTTGTTCTTATGATTACTCTGCTTATGGTTCGTTATTAGTTTCGAGAGGGGAGCAACACTAGTTTTCGGGACTTTGGTCGCGTGAAAAGTGGTCCTTAGGCCGGCCGCAGAAATATCCTTTTAATATTATTCTGTGACTGGGCGAGACGAGTGAACGATAAATTCATAATGTTTATACTGGTTGAAATTGAATTCACGGGCATCCTCTTAAGGGGTCATTGTACTCATAATTATGAACAACTTTTACTATGGGACCAAATTGAAATCGCGAAAAAAAATCTGCTGTTGCTATTATGTACGTCAAAATGTAGGGAACAGCTAATTTTTTTATCGTGAATTCTGGTTTGGTCCCATAGTAAAAGTTGTTTATAATAATGAGTACAATACAATGACCCCTTAAGAGGTTGCCGATGAATTCAATTTCTCCCTGTAAAACGTAGATATTAGGTACTAGAAATAGCTGTTTGCCTATTTAAAAATTAGAGTTATATCCTTTTAATGATACAACGCGAATGCTTTTCTAACCGCTCCAGCCACAATCCGCACGCTTTTGGAGGGAACGCCTTCCGTACCCAAGCTTCTAGTAGATTCTAGAAGCTTCCATTAAAACAAATGACGCGCAGTCTTGTGGTTGACTTTTGTGAGTTCTCTGTCAACCGGCAACTGTGCACATTTTGGACATTTTTACAAAACTTTATCTTGGCCCCGAACCAGAATTGTTTATTAAAGCACTTACTTATTTCAATCCAACAAACGATCTGTTTGCGGATGAATGGATGAAGATATTATTGGCATGTCAGAAGTAATGTGAGAGGGATGCATGAAAGTACCTATTGCTAATTTTTATTGTTTTATAATTTTATATTTTCTTTTATGTGTATATGTCTCTGCCTTTAATTATTGTAATTGGTTTTTAACCGTGTTAATTAAAGTTAAATAAATAAATAAATTACTTATGATAATGTGTTTATATTAAAATGATAATTATGTTTTTACCGTCAACCGTAGGTAGGTATTATTTTTGAGGAAGTTTATTTATTCTTCACGTGAATGCCGAAAAATCGCGTCGGATCGCTTTATTAATTTACCTGAATGAGAATAGAATTTCGTAGCGCAAAAATTGAAGCGTAGGAATTTTTTCGAAAATAATTAATTTATTATTCTTCTATAGAATTTACTGAATAAGATCCATAGATTCATTCTACTCGTTCAATAATATAAATATTATGATGTCAAAGTACTACCGTTCATACTTTCAACTCGCCAAGTTTCAAGTTTCTTACTCATTAATACGCTTTTATTAAGATAAGATAGGATAACTTTATCTTAATAGCTTCATATCTCTGTTATTTGAACTAAAATGAGTTCGTTACAATATCCTTTAATTGGAAATTTTAATAAGAGCTCGGTAAGAACTTCATGTAAATAATGATGTTAGTCCATCTCTGACTTAGTAACATTTTGTTTTTTGTGTTCAGCAGCAACCCAATGGCAGGAAACCATTTATTACGATTGTTTATTCAACACCGATGCTCTTTATGTATAGATTGTTTTCCTTTCTTCCCCGTTAATTAATTAATTTATTTAAACTTTTCGCACTAAAAATATACAAAGGCGGACTTAATGCCAAAGGCATTCATGCATTAGGCATTAATTCAGTTTACTTATAACTGGCTGTGCTTACACGTGGCTAATCTATATAAAAAAAACCGGTCAAGTGCGTGTCGGACCACGCACAATGAAGGATTCCGTAGTTGAAAAGAATTTATTCTAAAAACAAACTTTTACCTTGACAAGAGGCAATTTAATTAATGTTTTATTTTGCAAGCATTGCCATACAACGTGGCAATACCGCCAGTCTCTTGGGTACATTACCAGTCGACAGCGATGCCGATGAATTTTTCGACGCCATATTTTATTAAACGATTATGTCTAATGTGAAATTTCTTTCTTGAAAACTTACTCAATTTTGGGCATCTTATATTAATTAGTAACACTGAATCGACGGTGCCGTCCTCTTTCAGTTCACAGATACGTTGGTAGGGTAACGAATTGAAAATATCTAGATAGATAGCTATATAGAATACTCTTTATTATGCACACTTTAAAAAACCCACCTACTAGTTTCAAATTGTACGTATGAACTTAGTTTTGTACATTAATCTTTACGGTACTCCGACGTGGTGACGCTCATCATCAAAATATTAATAGGTACCTACTTTTAAATTTTTAATGAAGTTAAAAGGCCAAGAGAGAAATTTTATTTTTTTTACTTTTTTTTGTATCGGGGGTTACCTACTTAAAAATGTTCTTTTTTTTATTTGATTCTTTTTAAATTACTCGCAAACACTAATACTACTTATGCACGTAAAATACATTTTCACCTCAGAACCTCTGAAAGATTCTGTTTATCATTCGAAATCTGAGTGCAAAAGTACATTTGATCCGCTAACGTGGAAAGAGTTTTTAAAATTCGAACCTTTCTACTTATTCAATAATCTTCTGTACCGCCAGTCCATTGAAAATGCATTAATATTTCATGTTAGTGCACCAACCTCATTTTTAGAATAATCGCACTGGCCAGCACGACGACTGCATAAAAAAAAACCTAATTCTATTTAAATAAAAATCTATGGGGTTGGCCGCTTAAAACTTTTGACAGATGGCGCTAGCATAGCTTTCCCCTGTCACATTTGTTTTTCAATTTGTGGGTTTGGTTTTGTGATTTTTTTTATCAAAATACCAAGATGGATACTACGAAAAACGTGTACTCAACATGGCGAATAAGCGAGCTAAAGGCTGAACTGAAAAAACGAGGTGCTTCTTTACAAGGAAGAAAAGCAGACCTTATTGATAGATAGACCTTAAAATTGTACATCAAGTGTTTTATTTATGAAATAGTTTTGTTTGTAAGGAGTACACATTTCGCAATACTTTTCGCCAACTATACATTACCACAAAAAGCCAAATTGGACATACAATTTTTTATGGAACACATAACAGCGAGTTCTATGATCATGATCTATTTCCTGTAATTTGTTTACAGATTGGAGCTTTACGAACAAAATTTCAATTTTGAAAACACTGGTGCTCAAAAAGATGATGGCACGATAATGCAGGTTCCTCATTCGAACACTTATTGGGATATTAACAGCAGTACTAAATTACCACCGCTTAACAAAATTCGTGAAGATAAATTAGGTCTCTATAGAGCTTTTAATCACTTTTTAGGGTTCCGTACCAAAATGGTAAAAGGGAACCCTTATGGTGCGACTTAGTCTGTCTGTCTGTCTGTCACAGCTGGATATCTCAAGAACTACTAATGCTATCAACTTGAAATTTGGAACAGTTTCAGATGACGTTTGCTCAACTATTTTGCAAATAAGAAAGAAATATATATATTTTTTTGCAACAGGGGCTGAAAGGGAGTCTTAAAAATTTCAAGTGGGGTATTATATGAAAGAGCGCTGTTTGCACATTCTCAAGCATTTTTTATTTTTTTTAGGCCGCATAGTTTTCGAATTTTGATGAATAAAGTAAAAAAAAAAATACCCTTCCTCCCCCTTATCTCCGAACTTTGCATAGAGAAAAATCTGAAATTATTCTATGTGGTAGAAGTTTATGTAAGGATTACAGGAAAAATAAAACAATGTCTCTAAATAGCACACTTTTTCCGAAATCGGAACGGAACCCACGGTGCGTGAGTCCGACTCGCTCTTGACTGGTTTTTCTTACTTCTACAACTATCGGAAATTGGTGTGCACCTATTTCTTTGCAATCTTCATATTTCTAAGGAATTTTATAAAATCATAAATAAACTAATACTTCATTCAAATGAAAATAGTTTTGGTTAAAGCTGTGCTAGCGCCACTTTGACAGTTGCCAACCCCATTGCCGAATGATGTAGGTACGCGCATCAATTCAGAACGGTTGCACCTGTTTGGCTAATTCTCTTTGGTTGTGTTTATAATTGTCAAGACAAGATTTGTATGAAAAGTTATCGGAAAAATGGAAAATTCGGGAAAACCGAAAGTGCATTTTGTATGAATTATTGAAATTTTGACAGGACGTTTGTCGGGTCAGCTAGTTTAATATATTATTTAAGCTGTTTTTCTTGCACTTATCATTTTTCTCGCTGTAGTGAGGTGAAAAGTTGTGTGTTTCGCTCGGCAGCAGTAATTCTGCATCTCGTACTTTGAAACCCTCGCTACGCTCAGGATTCTATATTTGAAGCAGACTCCTTCGCTTGCTCACAAGTACTCGCGCCAAAAAACAACTTTGCAGCCTTGCGTAACAAATAACTACTTCTTAAATGTAGAAGATTTTTGTAGTGCAACAAAGCACGTTTTGAGTTTCAATCTGAATTCATTTATTGTTCAGACTTGGAATATAAGATTTTTTTGTTGCCGGTAAAAGTTGCCGGTAAAATTAGAAAATTCTGGAAACTTAAAAGTGCATCTATAGGAATTTTGTAACAATTATTTTAATTTGGCCAGGACAACGTCTGTAGGTCAGCTAGTTAATTATAATAATTTACTATAAAATTTAAACGAAAAGTTTATCATACAGTAGGCCATAAAATGTGGTTTACAATTTTCACGACAACGACGAGGTGAATATCTTGTCTACAGTATTTTTGAGCCATAGAACCGGATAAATTACCGGTAAGCGTTGACTTATATATTACTGCGTAAGTCTAAAGTTTAAAAGTTCAAAAATAAAAGATCTCGATACAATGTCTCTCATATCCAGGGACCATTTTGGTTACCCATTGGTTTTCGATAGGGTTTTTCCAGCAGTTAAACAAAAACCCATACGACACCCTTCAAAACCCCACGTTTTGAAGGGTTTCACTTCAACTCTCTTAAAAACGATAACAGCGTAACATTCCGACTCGGAGCAATGTAATATCATCTCTCGATGATGGACATACGTTGCAAATAGCTAATATGGTAACCCGAACAAAACCCTTATATTATATGGTTATCTTAATGAAGGGGTAACCCTTTCACTGGGTTTCAAGTATAGAACCTGTTATGTCTCGCTTTTAGGCACAGGTGGTTTAGAATAAAACACTGAAATCAATCACTTGGTGCGTGCGCGGCAACCTCTTCGCCCGACGTCTGTCAACGTAATGGCGGGGAGTGGGTGTCGCAGGCGCACATGTTTAATTATAATATCTATACATCACATCTCTCCCTTTCAATAAATTTAAATGGAATCACATTGGCCGCTTTAACACTAATCATAAGTTATATTAAACAGTAATTGTTACAAGAGTAATTGTTACTTAGTCTTTAAACAAACTATACTGACTAATATTGACTACATAACTTCACAATATAATATCATTATTAATCTTCCTATAATGACCTTAATAAATAAATTTTAATCTTCATCAGTGTTTATTTGTACCTCATTATCATGTCCATTTTCCTTTTCATTATGGATTCTCCATTGTCCCTCTATTCTCTTGAGGTGAATTACATTTCTTCTTATTTCTTGACCTGTTTCATCATTTTTTACCATAATATCACCTCCTTTAGCGCTAATAACTGTGTGTGGAGTAGCGTTGAAATCAGGCGTCAATTTGTTTTCTTTAATCATATTTTTAACATAAACCTTTTCTCCTACACTAATTCCATTATTTACAGCTTTTCTCTTTCTGTCTTCAATTATTTTACTCTTTTCTTTTGTTTTTTTGTCCTTATCGTACACTTCTGAATCAGTGCGCCTGGTTTCAACATCTACAACTGAAGGTATCTTGTCTCTGAATTGCCTGTTGAAAAATAATTCTGAGGGTGACTTTCCAGTTGTGTTATGTGGAGTGCTATTATACATCATGAGATAGCGCAGGAGATCGTCCTTCCAATCGGACTTTTGGCACTGGCTAATTTTTAAGCGTTTTATTATGTCGCGATTTTGTCTTTCGACCTCCCCATTTTGCTGCGGCCAATACGGTATAGAATTATATAGCCTGATGCCGAATTCCGAACAGAAGGACTTGAACTCCTCGCTTATAAATTGCCGCCCATTATCTGATGTGATACTGACTGGAATACCTAACCTAGAAAAGATTTCTTTTAATATGCTAATGGTTTCCTGAGAAGTTATGGATTTCATTATTTTAATTTCCTTATAGCGGCTATAATAATCGATAACTACTAATAAATTATGCCCACTGGGTAGTGGACCAAGGAAGTCCATAGCTATATCAGTCCAAGGCTGCAATGGTAATTCACGCCTCTTCATTGGCACCGGAGGGTTAGGTCCTGAAACTAAAGTACAACTTTTACAGCTTTTCACCATATTTTCAGCGTCTTTATCAATTTTAGGCCACCACACTTTAGTCCGTAGTCTATTCTTCATGGCAACGATACCCGGATGCCCTTCGTGTGCCGATGCAAGTACTTGTTTGCGTAATTCCGTGGGAATGATTATTTTGTTTCCACGTAGTAGGATATCGTCATGCATCCAGAGCTCTTGCTCAAAAAGCTTGTAATTGTTGACTTTAGGGTCCCAATTCTTCCCAGAAAGTGCCATTTTTACTAACCGAATGTCGTCATCAGCTTGTGATTTATTAATAATTTCCTCCATAGATAAAGCCATAGGCCTTGCATACTCTACGATCGCATTAATGTGATGCTCATCCTCATGAGGACGTGAATTTGGTTGATTCGGGCATAACCGAGACAGGGAATCAGCTATATTATTTTTACCCGACCAATACACCACTTTGTAGTTGTACGCCTGTAACCTTAATACCCATCGTTCAATCCGTGCACAAGGCTTCGATCGCGGGCCGAATATTACCTCGAGAGGTTTGTGATCCGTGATCAGATCAAACTCTTTTAGGCCGTATAAATACATGTTAAAATGTTCGGTGGCCCAAACTAAAGCAAGTGCCTCTTTCTCTGTCTGGCAGTACCGTTTTTCGACATCTGTTAAACTTTTATGGCCAAAAGCTATGATCCGAGGTCCTTGTGTATCATGTTGAATGAGAACTGCTCCCAGCCCTACAGGACTGGCATCGGCTATTACTTGTGTTTTATCGAGAGGATCATAAAACCCTAGAGTACGAAGGTTACTTAAACTTCCTTTTAACTCTGCGAAAGCGGCAGATTGTTCTTTACCCCAGTATTTGACAATGTCGGCGTGTTTGGATAACTTGTGCCTTAAAATGTCTCGAATTGGATCAGTCATAGTAGCTAACCTTGGAATCCACTTCCCTATATAGTTAACAAGACCCAAAAAACTTTGTACCTCATCAACTGTTTTAGGTTCTCTGAATGATTCTATAGTTTTAACGTACTTGTCTAGAGGTTTGATACCTCGTGGAGACAATTCATGACCCAAAAAATCTATTTTTGATGCGTTAAAAATGCACTTTTTATTGTTTAGAAGCACGTTGTTTTGTTTTAAAACCTTTAATACATGTTTTAATCTATCGTTATGTTGAGTAATGCTGCTTCCAAACACCACGACATCATCAATAAAATTAACGACACCGTCACAAGGTAGAAGCATCCTCTCCATGATTTTTTGAAAATGTTCAGGCGCACATGATATCCCGAACATCAGACGTTTATATCGAAATAGACCTTTATTTGTTATGAACGTTGTTATGTCCCTACAATCTTCTTTTATCTCTACCTGGTGAAAAGCATCTTTTATATCAAGTTTAGAGAAGATACAAGATTTTCTAAGCTTAGGTAAAAGTTGAGTCATTGTTGGTAGAGGGTGATTCTCTCTTATAATGGCTTTATTAGCACATCTCATGTCAACACAGAGTCTTAAAGAGCCATCATTCTTAACAATGGGCACGACTGGAGAAACCCAGGACGTGGCTTGGTCTATCGGTTCGATAATATCCCTTTTGACTAACTCGTCGATTTTATCATTGATTTTATTTTCAAGTGGAATGGGAACTCTTCTATATGGCTGGCAGATTGGGGTAACAGATGGATTTATGGCAATATTTAACTGAATATCTTTAAATTTTGGAAATGATTCCGTATCTACTAAATTAATACGTACCCCTAGTTTCAGTACGTTGAGACGCGTAGCTGTGTCCTTGCCAAGCAAATTACGTGTTCCGTTTTTAATGACATAAAATTTGCGGTATTTGATTCTGGTCCAATCGCTATTGAAGCCTCAAATGAGCCAAGTACATTGAGAGGATTATTCGAGCCATATGCCATGAAAATTTGATCTGATCCTTGTTGTTGATTAGACACAACGACAGCGTTTGATTTTAGGTATTCCCACGTTTTATCATTTATTATATTATTTTTGCTACCAGAGTCAATGAGCATATTCATTTCGACGCCACCTACTTGGCAAGCTATTTCGGCATCATCATCAATATGGAATATATAGTTCACATTACTGACGGGTGATTTAGTTGGTTTTGCATTTGTTTTGAATTTTTTCCTGTCGTCTTTTTGTTTGTCCGTAATAGTTGATGCTTTGCGCTTGTGCTTTCTTGTGCGACATTGACTATGGAAATGACCTTTATAGCCACATTTGTCGCATACTTTGTCTTTGGCGGGACAGTGCGTATCGTCACTATTGTGATTTTCACTCCCACATCTAAAGCATCGTTTTTTATTTGTGTGGGTAACCCCAGTTTGGGTTTTGTATGGTATCGTTCCGATCCTGTTAACCTGTTCAGTTTGCTTCCCCTGAAATTCCTTTAATTGTCTCTCCACTGTCTCAATTGTGTTAGCTTCTAAGATAACCTTTTCTATTGTAACCGAATCTCCTAACTGTAGTATTTTTTTCCGAAGATCCGATGAAGTACATTTTTCTACAATTTGGTCTATTAGATCATTGTCTTTATTGGCGAAGTCACACTTGGAACTCTGATTGCGTAACCTGATTAGAAATTTTTCAAATTTTTCCTCTGGTTCCTGTTTCATGAGCCGGAATACATGGCGCTCATAAAGGAAGCTCTGCTTCGGGGAAAAGTACTCGTCTAATTTTTTTATGGCTGTTTCAAACACATCGGAGGAGTCTTCCTCTTCGACATGTGCGCCAGGGAGGTTATAATATATGTCTTGCAATCCTAATCCCCCCGTATGCAAAAGCGTTGCACGTTTCATTAAGGGTTGATTTATAGCCAAGGCTAGAAGGTAAATTTCCAGAGCTCGTTTCCATCTTTGCCAACGATGCCCTAATGAATTTGGGTCTGTTTCGCAATCGAGAGGTTCTATTGCCGGTAACTGAGACATGTTGGGACAATCTGTAAATAAGTAGGTATATCGAAAATTTGTTGTAAAATGTCACTATTGTACCTACCTACTAACTGTTTAATATATTTACATTTTACACGTTGTTAGTTAATATTGAAGATGTAAATATAATTATGTAGGTACTTGTATGTATTTACGCATTACAAGTAGGTAAGTAACTCTGTATCTAAAGCAACTGAACTTATAGGACCGGAACTAACCATGATTTATTTTGTTAAATTGCATACACTGGTTGGTTATACCAATGTATGAACTTGATGAGTTTTCACTCATTGGGAATACTGTTAAAATAATAATTATTATTATTGCATACCTAGTATAGTTTTATACCAATGTATGAACTTGATGAGTTTTCACTCATTGGAAATACTGTTAAAATAATAATTATTATTATTGCATACCTAGTATAGTTTTATACCAATGTATGAGCTTGATGAGTTTTCACTCATTGGAAATACTGTTAAAATATTAATTATTATTATTGCATAACTAGTATAGTTTTATACCAGTGTATGAGCTTGATGGGTGTTTACCCATTGGAATTCTTCCCGACTTAGCTAACGCTTACAGACACTATTTTTTGTTGTTGTGTGGTTGGTAATTCACATTATAATAACAGAAAGCCACAGAAAAATCTAATCAAACTTAAGTCAAATCGCAATGATAAATTTAAAGAAGCATAAGTACATACTTACTAAGAAATTATTTTACATACCTACACAGTAGTTGGTATTTAGCAATTACTCACAAAATGTTTATATCTCAATCCATCAACTTGTTTACGATCGCTTACTGTGAGTGTGCGGTATTAGTAGAATATAATTATGTAGGTATTTTTATTACAATCGACCAAAGACTACTCGACCAAACACAACAATGGAATGTTTATATTGGTAAGCATTAACTGGCACTGTTTTTAGAGACTAATCTGACCGAAGGTATCAGCATGTTTATACGGAATATAGCAAATATTATAACATTGTTTTTGTTTTAGGAACAATAATTACTCGTTTGTTATTGATCTTGAGGAGGTTGTAAGTCACGTCTCCCCTTTATACCGAATAAGAAAGCTTAATTTTGAAATGTAACAGTTACGAAATTATAATACCTAATGCGTTTTTATGATTTTTCCAACTGATAGTCTCGGTCAACTTTATAGTCTCATTATACATATATTGCTTATTTTACTCACGTTCTTTATCCTCGTCGCCAATGTTATGTCTCGCTTTTAGGCACAGGTGGTTTAGAATAAAACACTGAAATCAATCACTTGGTGCGTGCGCGGCAACCTCTTCGCCCGACGTCTGTCAACGTAATGGCGGGGAGTGGGTGTCGCAGGCGCACATGTTTAATTATAATATCTATACATCACAGAACCCATAAAAGGAGTTACACATGATAAAAGTAACCTTATGAGTAACCTCATAAACGGCTTACCCCTTCGAAAGACTCAACTCTTAACCGGGGTTGTACGGTTTGTTGTACTGATACAGAGATATGAGTCATATCTACAACAAACCTTCCATTATCTGAGTGTGGAGTATCCACGAGAAGTTGACGACAATGTTACTAATACTAAGGTATATTTTACGAGGTTCATTTAGAATTTTATGTCATCCCAGGGTACGTGAGCCCGAAGAACCGAGGTCATCTAACTTAACTCATAAACAAGTTCGCTATTCGCCGTGATGCACTCCAAATTATTGTTGCAAATGAATTTTAGTACATTGTTGTTGCTTGCTGTATGTTGAATTTGTAGGAATGATTTTTCTTTGCTTATAAGTTGTTTTGTTTGTGATTGTACTTTGTTTGGTTTATAATAAGTAGATTTCCCTTTTGATATTTTTGATCTTAGACAAATTATATAGGTAGGGAAAAGAAATACGCATTCTCTTGTAACCAAAGTGTCAGTCAATTTTGAAAGTGTCTGTCAGGGTAATTTTTCCTTTTAATACCTACCTAATTACCTAAAGTAGGAGGAGTCACATTTAGGTGATGATTTCAAAGTTACTTCTATTTACGAATAAGTTCTCCTTAATAATATTTCACAGCCTTACATGTAACCACACATTCAACATTATCAGAAACGTTTAATGAAGATACTAGGCGCCTTCATTTGTCACGGCGAGCATACAAACGTAAGTTAGATACATCGAGGGCCCAACGCATCCATTCTAATAAATACCCCTGTTGCAATGAATGTGTGAACTGGGGTTATTAATGTCTGTGTGCTAAAGTATTAATTGAGTTCTTAAGGGGCAGCCGGCGGCGGCGGTGCAGTTAGAGGGGTCATGCGGAAACGCGAGTTTTCGTTGTTTCTGGTCCATTTTCCACCATGTTGAAATGAGTTGCTCGGAAACTTTAAATGGCAGAATTTGTATTTGGAACACTTAGTTCTTTTTGGTGTAACAGTGACGGGCTTGCTTTCCTGTTTCCTAGTAAAACATCGCCTGTTTGTAGTTTTTTGTTTATTGCAATCCCGGGACCTATCTAGCTAAAATCATTAATAACTACACATTACAGGTGTCTTACGCGAAGCACATAGTTAAGCGCGAAGCACTTATTATTTGCACCAAAGACAGCCCCCATTTCATATCCAGGCAAATCACTGTCCATTCTAAGGTTGCCTGGAAGAAATTGCAGAAAGCGATAAGGCCGTCCATTGTATATTTTGTAGTGTTTGATTATGTCTTTTTTTGTTATGTATTTTTGTGGTGTACAATAAAGTATATATAAATAAATAAATAAATAGTTGACACAAATTAGAAATGGCCCTACCCAATGTAATAGTAGTTTGACAATTCAAATAGCAGATTAAGTTCCCCGATGTAGTCAGACAACATTGTAAATATGCTAAGCAGTCACACTTTTATACGTCAACATAATTACGAGTCCAATGAGTTTTCGTTCATTCGCTAACTAGTACAAGTGGCGAGGTTTTATCCAAGTCGTTCGTTAGCTACTGAGAGCCCTTCTGCACTAGTCGAGAGCATGCCCTTTGATGTTTGCTGTTGAAGTCAACCGTGGCGCGCCCTTGGCCTCATTAGATGAAGTTGACATGTTAACCCCAATCAATGGCGCCGTCATTTGGAGTTACTGTAATTTCAATAATGTTTCGGTTGTTTGGATGAAATGAAGGAAACCTATTTATGGTCGCGTTGCTGCTCTCGCTACTGCGTGTACGCCTACTCCAAAATACAATTCAAAACAAAGGGATAATAAAAAATACCTATTTTTATTACCCCTTTGTTTTGAAGTGATTTTTTCTATTGGCAGTAAACAGTGGTAAATTTTTGTTTCTTCTCATTCTGTGTGGGTCAGAATAACGGCATTATTGCAGAAATTAATATGTTATACTTGAATGTACTTTTAATGAAATAAAATAATTTGGAAAAAGAGGTTTGTGAAATTAGACTACTAGGGCGAACTATTCTAATTCGGTGACATTTCTATTTTTAATTTTTTTATGGATAAGGTATTGGAGCCCAAAGGGTGCTAACGGGTATCTACTGACGTGGTCTAAGGGGTCTAAGCCACACCGTCTAGTTGTCTATTATTAGGCTGCATCATTAGAACCGTAGGTATAAAGAAATAGCAAGCCATTTGAAATGTTTCAGTAGGCTAAATATTTTACCTATGCATAGTTGAGAGAAGGCTAGGTAAAAAATGAAGACTTGGATCTACTGAATTTATATGCTGTGGTTACATAGGCTAAGTTTTTGACAGGCGATTAGGCAGAAACCAAAATTATGAATGTAGTTTATCTCGAAAATTGTGCACTTCAATACTTTCTATATTTTTCACAGTTTCAGATTTTGGGAGCTCGAAAAGCAAGTAGGTAGTCGGTACGGAAATAGATCAGATTCGTAAAGTTCTAATATTCATATTTACTAGCTTGTGCCCACGACTTCGTCCGCGTGAAATTTCGGCCTCCGACAAACCTCGTCGCGTCGCATCGCCCGCACTATTACTTAGTTTTTGCTGAGCGTTCTTTCTGACTTTTTTTCTTTATGCTCGGCTTCTAAGGGTCGTAGCGAGATATTAAATAGCCTATAACCTTTCTCAAGAATTGGGCTCTCAAATTCATAATGATTTTTTCAAATCCGACTTCAGTTCCAGACTTCCGAATCAGTTCCAGAGATTAGCGCGTTCAAACAAACAGACTCTTCAGCTTTATTATTACTTAGTGCCTATAGATTATTCACCCGCATCATGTTTATAATTACTATCTTTAGCTACTAACATAGGAACACACTAGTGTTGCCCAAATGCAAGAACAAGACGAGACTTAGCCAGTCTTGGTCTTGGTCTTGCGCCAATACAACTGGTCTTGGTCTTGGTCTTGGTCTTGCGCTCCCAGTCTTGGTCTTGGTCTTGGTCTTGCAGCAAGAGTCTTGCAAGTCTTGCAATTACCTATTAGTCTATTACTATTTATTAAAGTTTACTTTAAATCTTAGAAAAACGTATTAGAATTGGAACATTGTGAGCTTGAATTAACATAGCCATAGTAAAGATCAAGCAGATTAATAAATAACTGAAGATTTGATAAGAAATTCGAAAAATCAACTGACCTATATGTCGTTTTCCATGGAAGTAACTGTTTCTTAATAAACATTTATGATTTATAAGCTTACATTTGCTAAAACATGTAAAAAAACAAATTAATTACAATAACTTGACTGTATTTTAAAGAACAATACTTATCTGTCTAGAAAGAGATTGAACCCTCAACTTATAAGAAATTTAATAAAAGAGTTTTACGATTTATCATTTATTTACGTGCCGGCTCTATGAAAAGGATGCCGCCGCAAATCAAACAATGCCGCGTGCGGCGTACAAACACACACTAAATATTACCTACTTGTACAGACACGACGCGTGAATAAAATAGAATTAGTGCCAATCACTATTCTTTACATATAAGTGAATGTTTTGGCGTACATCTATACTAATATTATAAAGCTGAAGAGTTCGTTTGTATGTTTGATGACAGAAGTTTTAAAATAAATAAATAAGTCCTGAACGTCACTATACCTCCAAAGTTACTATTCCTCGTGGACGAAGTCGCGGGCACAGCTAGTAAATACTTACTCTCATCATCTCTCTCAGAGATATTCGGGCTGGTAAGTAATACAAAACTCTTATTGCAGGCTTTTTATTTTATTAGTAGGTAAGTACCTACGCTTTTTATATTATTTTATTAGTTTTGTAGATTTTTTTTACACGTTTCAAGTATATTTAAAAGTGGCTACAATATTTATTAAACGGGTGATATTTGAACACTTTTTTGCTATTTTTTCTTGTAAAAACTTAAGAAATATAATGACTAAATGTACAATAATAGTACCTAAGTAATTAGTTTAAAACCATATAAGTAATCAATATTATAATATATACTTACTAGAATGAATTAATATGACATCTACTACCTATCCTTACCATTTTATCCTAATCATAATACTACTTGCGTGATCAGTATAATGTATTCATTTTCATTCTAAGCACTCTGAAACTTATTTATTCTTTGGAACACCTGTAGGTACTCTACTAGGAAATTATTTTGCATGAGTATACATACGCCCTATGGCGGCAATCAAATAGTGTCAAATGTTATGATTTCGGCGTAGCGGCAACGATTGTTTTAGATTTCAAAAGAAGCCGCCGGCGCGTGTATCATAACCATGTACTTCCGAAAAGCGGCAAATTTCTTTGAGAAGTAAGTACAAAACCTTTGATGCCGCATTATCAAAGTGCCGATGGTTAAAACATAACTATGCATGCACTCAGTTTGATTTTAATAGATATTTTTTTATTCGCTATGTTTATGGTATTAGTCGTAATGCGCATAGGTCCAGTTTTTCATATTCTTTGATACAGTTTTTTGCGTCTCATAGAATTCCTAAGCGTACCTACCTATACACCGAACTGTTACACCCAACTACTCAGTGAAATAGCGCTAAGTCCTAGCTGCAAGACGCAAGAGTCTTGCAGGCTATGTCTTGTTCTTGCTCAAGTCTTGCACGGTCAGTCTTGGTCTTGGTCTTGCTAAAAATACGCGGTCTTGTTCTTGGTCTTGGTCTTGCAAAAACGCAAGAACAAGACCAAGACTGCAAGACCAAGACTGAATTTGGGCAACACTAGAACACACCTATAATTACGTATATACCCCATCGAATAAATGATATTACAGATGACATTAACTGAATAGGTACAAATTAACTTCGCAACTTGTTTATGGGCCCAAATAACTTCGGTAATCAGACCAAAAGATAAATTGGACCAAGTCGGTTAAGTTATTTATTGTTCTAAATAAACAGTTGAGAGTTAAGTGAAAACTCCGTTTATCGCAATCGATATTTATTATAATCTTAAATAATATTTAAATTAAAAAATTCACAATCGATATTTTTTATGGATCATCGGTTGGGATGGGTTTACTATGTGTCTGTTTACAGTGTGGCGAAAATTAAGGGTGTGGTATAGACCATCAAACTGAACAATTTTCTCCCGGGGACCAACATCGTAATCGCGAAAAAATTATCAGTCATCCCAATCATTTGGTCAAGTAGGTATTGAAGTTTTGTATGGGACGACTGATTTTTTTTCACGATTAAGATGTAATTTAATTTTCGCCACACCGTATACAAACACACTGTATATTGGCAATAAATAACGATAGTTTAGAGTTTGTTCTTAAGCACCACGTCCTCGATTTTATAGTTATGAAAAACGGCATTCGAAGATTCCAGAAGATAACCATTCTCATGCTCCATCACTTTGTAGTACATTTCGCGCCACGAAAAGCCGTGTACGCACGAACAAACAAAACATGGTGAACACGAACATCGAACACGGAACATTTGATTCGTACGTGTGGACTTAAATTAGCAAAGCCAACACGAACACCATATGAGAACAGTTCGACTTGAGTTCGCGTTCAACAGCCCCGCTCTCTTTAGTAGCCATGTGATAGCAATGGATTCGCCGTTGGAAGTGGTCGCGCGCTCATCCCTCGAGTTCGGTTCGATTGTATGAACAATGTTGCATCAAATTTTTCCGAACAGCGTCCACACAGTACAATGAAATTGGATCGCCACGAACATTTTTGACGAACAGAGCGTTTGATGTTCGTTAGTGGTACGCACATGCGAACAAAGTGTTCGATGTTTCGTGTTTACCATGTTCTTGTTCGTTCGTGCGTACACGCCTAAAGCCGGATCCGGATGTGTGTAACGCGTAATGTAATGTATCGTGAAATGTAACGCGAATTCTGTGCGTGGACAGCATTACATGTAATGCTCTGCTGCGCCTGGATCCGGCTTAAAGATGAGACTTGCCCGCGCCTCCCGCGCTCTTGCCGCCGCCCCGATGACACCCGGTCCCGTCCCGCGCTCAGACCTCACACAGCCAAAGAGACCTAAAATCGTCTACTGCGCAAGTCAAACCATGTGGTGTGTCAAGTCTCATCTTTAGTGGCACGCACTGTACTTATTACAAAGTGATGTAACATAAGAATGTAGAAGTAAATAGCGAAATCTATCGGTTTCTGATTTGACTAACCTGACCCATCTTAACGGATCACCCTGAACCATGTAGGTAACATTTGTGTTGATATTACGTCTTTACCTATGAAATTGCCGTTCTGCAGTACTGGCCATTTCAAATCAAAATAATTTTTGTTTGGCTAAGAATTCTAATTTCAAATTAATTTTATTTTAAAAACATGGATTTTTTTTTCCAAAAGTAGTCATTTGTTTATTGATTAGTGTTACATTTTCATCGCATTTCAATCTTTTTCGTCATCATGGATACGTTAAAAATTCGAGTAATTATGGAATATGAGTACCGTCGTGGCAGCAACGCGGCACAAGCGGCACGCAACATCAACGACGTTTACGGAGCTAACACTACAAACCAACGCACCACTTGTTATTGGTTTGCTCGCTTCCGTTCTGGAAATTTCGACCTGAAAAATGAACCTCGCGGTTGTCCGAAGACTTTGGTCGACAATGACGAATTAAAGGCGATTGTGGAAGCTGATGATACACAATCTACGGCTGAATTAGCAGCAGCTTTCGACGTTAGCGTCAAAACAATATTGGTCCATTTGCGTCAAATTGGCAAGGTAAAAAAGCTTGACAAATGGGTGCCCCACGAACTTAATGATCGCCAGCGCGAAGTACGCGTCGAGACGTGCCTTGCACTGCTCAACAGACACACAAATGAAGGAATTTTGAACCGCGTTGTTTCCTGCGATGAAAAATGGATTCTGTTTGATAACCGCAAGCGCTCAGCAAGTTGGTTGGATCCTGGTTCAGCACCTAAACAATGCCCTAAACGAAAACTTACCCCTAGAAAAGTGATGGTCACTGTTTGGTGGTCTAGCGCCGGTGTGATTCATCACAGCTTCTTACCAAACGGGGTGAGCATTACTGCAGATGTGTACTGTGAAGAACTGAACACAATGATGGAGAAGCTGGCACATCTCCAACCAGCATTGGTCAATCGATCGTCTCCGCTGCTTCTGCACGACAACGCGCGACCTCATACTGCACAGCAGACGGTCTCCAAGTTGCAAGAACTGGGGTTGGAAGCTCTCCGTCATCCGCCCTACTCACCAGACCTTGCGCCTACAGACTACTACTTTTTCCAGAATTTGGATAACTTCTTGGCGGGGAAAAAATTCAATACCCGAGAGGCAGTACAAAATGCCTTTGAAGAATTTGTTGCCTCCCGTCCAGCTGATTTCTTTAAGAAGGGCATCAATAAACTGCCACTGCGTTGGCAAAGATGCATTGATTGCATGGGTGATTACTTCGATTAATACAAATAAAAAATGCATGAAAAAAATTCGTTTAAATTTTTTCATACAAAACGGCAATTTCATAGGTAAAGACCTATTATATTATACATAATTGTATTTTGAAAACGAAATACGGTAGGATTCTACATAGTTACGAATTTCCCCAGTTATGTTTCTAAATAGAAAAAAAGCTCCCAACTAATGCCTGGCTGCATTTCTACCGGTACATGTACCATTCAAAGAATTGCGTAGTATACGTTTCTACTCCTAGATAATCGTATTTGATTTTAACGATGCATACATTGAATTTGTATGCGTTATACCTAACCATGTCACCATAAGGTGAATATGCCTTTATGTGCACACAGTTAGGTGTTTTATCTCCCACTTTGGTCGAATTGATGGAACCCTGAAATGATCGAATGATTAATTATTGTTATTTTCACCATTGGCCTAGCAGTTTTTCAAAACTGGTTCACATGTTACTGATAAGAGTTTTACTTAAGCCATTTTGTTAATTATAAACTTAATTTGCGTTTTAAAAACCAGTACTGACGTAAATAGATTGATAACGTAGCATCCCTATTTTTGTCAAGTGAAAGTAAACTATATACGTAGGTACCTATTATAAGATTTTTATTTATTTAGTTATTATTGGACCTAGAATTGAGCCTTGTGGAACTGCCATAATAACGGAGGTGATTGACAAGGAACCATTATTCAAGCGTATTTTAAAACATGCTAATGACGGTTGCTGGATCAGTGTGTTGTTTAGTGATAAAGTCAAGCCAACATCAGGAGAAAATAAGAAAGAATAATAAAAAAATCACTTACCTACTTACTACATTTATTAAAATTGATACAATAGACGAATTCATTGCAAACTTATGCACGGTCTTACTTATATCTGCGAGGAATGGGCGACAACGTCTGCGATGTATCACATCTGTTTACCTCAAATGTTGGTTCAAATGAAACAGTGTGCCAAATCAGGGTCTCCCTTGTTTGACCCAAAGGAATTTGACAAATTTTCACTTCCCAAAAAATTTTTCGCATAATTTCATTTGCCAAATTATTACTTAGCAAAAAATCTATTCACAAAAAGTTGTAACGCAAACCTAATGTTTGGCAAATGAACGTTTAAACTATAACTTGTTTACCAACTAGTACTTCTAACATTTTTTATTTAGTCAAATATTTCATTTGGAATAACAGTTTTTATGCAAAATCAAATAAGCCAAATACTTATTTAGTATCGTCAGTTTTCAATTCACCCTTTCCTATTCAGTCAAACTTCAATGGCAAAAATGTGAACTACTAAGTGGGTAGGAGGTAAATCATAAATGGCGCTCAATGTGTGCTCTTTTTTTTCTATATAATGTAGTCGTTCCTGGCACAGTAGGTAGTAGGTCACAGTTTTAACCTAACCTAACCTAACCATTTTTTTAAAATAAGTAATTAACCTAATCTAAATAATTCAGTTCCGGGTAACCTACTAAAAACAATCTCTTTTTTTCTATTAATGCAAGTCGTTTCTGGCACTCGCCGGCCGCTGCCGCGGCACCGCTCGCTTCGCTCGCTCGGCTCGTGCGTAGGAGGTCACAGTTTTAACCTAACCTAACCTACCCATTTTTTTTTTAAAGAAGAAATTAACCTAATCTAAATTGTTGAGTTCCGGATAACCTACGAAAAACAATATATTTTTTTCTATTAATGCAAGTCGTTTCTGGCACTCGCCGGCCGCTGCCGCGGGACCGCTCGCTTCGCTCGCTCGGCTCGTGCATAGGAGGTCACAGTTTTAACCTAACCTAACCATTTTTTTTAAAATAATTAACCTACTCTAACTACTTCCATAAATAAATTAATATCAAGTAACCATAAATTTGACTTGTTTCAGACAAATTCAAGCACAAAAACTTACAAAGAAGTACGCAAAAGACATCAAATTTAACCAGCAAGTCAAATGTCTAAAAATCTTATTTTTGCCTTAATATTTTTTGTCTTAACAAATCATTTCACCAAACGTTTATTGTCTGAAGATTGTTTGCTGTAATAAATCATTTGATTAAAAACCAAATTCCATAATGACATTATACTTAGTAATATTTTGCCAAGTAAAAATTTGACCAAATGAAAATATGCGTACTAAAATCATTCGAAATATTGCAATGGTATAAAAAAAGGTTGCTAAAATTTGTTTGGGTAATGAAATTTTGTCAAAATCTTTTTGGCAAAACGGCAGGCACCCGCCAAATCATTATTTTAGAGTAGGTACGTAGTTACATTCTTTTGTTGATCTGTTGGTAGGTATTATGAAACAACATCACATATTCCCAGAATTCGCCGCAGAGTTCGGCAGATGTGTAATGTGTATTTCGTCAGTATGTAATAAAGGACGATCCTGATGCCTACCAGGCACAAAGTCAAACTCAGGGCTGTTACTGAGAAATTCCTGGAAAAAGCAAATAACAGTTTGCCCGGCTTGAAAATAAAGCCGTTTAGCCTGTGTGGTCCTACGAATTCTCTTCGGCAAGGTTTGTTGCTAAAGATATCCCTTTGATTCACTAACGCTTTTATTATTTTTTGCTATGAAAGGGCCATACCGTAATCATTTGCAGGACAGATGTGTAGGACAGATCAAGCTGTCAATGAATAGTTGAATCACATAAGGTACAAAATCTCATGACAGTTCGCATGACCTGCTGTTTTAAATGGTTATTGGTAAAACACTAACAAACTCTTAAGGGGTCATTTTACTCATCATTATGAACAACTTTTGCTATGGGACTAAACCAGAAATCGCAAAAAAATCAGCTGTTCCCTACATTTTGACGAATTGTTCCCTTTTACGTCGATTCCCTCTACGTCGTTGCCTGCAACAATACTGATATTTACGCTTTCTATTTATTCCCTAATTCCCTTTACATCGAGTTTGGAAAGGTAGTCAAAAAAACAGATATAATAAAAACCGGCCTAGTGCGTGTCGGGACACGTGCTTCACAGACGTGATGGGTGTCGATATCTAAACACGATACATCTGCTGAGTAGCTGTGATGTCCAAGCACCCTTGCGATGTAGTCCATTGCCTGTATATTAAAAAAGAAATTAAAGTTGCATCTTGAAAGGAAAGCATACTATAGTATATTACGATTTCTTAAGGATAAAATTTAATACTATTTAAGTAGCTGGCTGACAAAATTATCAATGCATCTTTAGCATAATTAGCAGTGTAAAAATGACAATTAATAGGCACCTTTACATTTTACTGTTTAGTTTTATTTTTTGTTTGACATAATTTTTTTTTTAGAAGCTTATATTTGACATTTTTATACATATAGGTAATTTAATTTATTTTTTATTTTTCCTCAAATTGACATGTTATCAACTTATTATTCAGTTTTAATTTAGTAATTTATTCAAATGCACACATGTTATACACGTATTTTCTATTGTAAGACATTTAATAGTGAATAATTTCATTGACATTTTCATTTTTTTTTTTTTTTGTATTCCACAAAGGCCAAACATGAATGCTAAAAATTTTATATTGTAATTGAACAACTTGCATGCTCTTTATGTATACTCATGTTATGACAAATAAATAATCTTGAATCTTGAATCCACGATGCTGTGTGGATCCACCTTTACATAAATGGAAAATAGGTATGGAAGTTCAAAAAATGTATGATACAGCTTTTGCAAGGTTCTGTGTGTTAACTATAAATTAATTATTATTTGATAAGACGCTGTCATTATTGCTTATTGAGTCAGCTAATAAATCAAGCCTAGGTATTTGGTTCGACATGTAACATGTGCCTAATTAATTTTGCTTCTACTTACGAGCTAAATATTTATACCTTTTTTGTTAGCCTATTTTGTGTCCCACAGCTGGGCAAAGGTTTTCCTTCCATACCTTTCTGTCTTGTGCGATCTCTGGTCATGTTGGCCTTGCAAAGATGATCTGGTCATCACACCACCTTCGGCGCGATCTACCTCGACGGCGATGACCTCCCTGAGGCGTCCAGTGGGTGACGATGTTTGCCTATCTCTCCAGGTGCATTCGTGCGATGTGGCCAGCCCACTCCCGCTTCAGCCTGGTGGGTTTTTCTCCAACATCCGCTGTTTGAGTTATGGAGCGCAGAGTGGTGTTTCTAACGCGATCTGTACGCTTGACACCTATTATGCTGCGCTCCATTGTCTGTTGGCAAATCTTGAGTTTGGACTATTGTTCAGTAAGAGACAATCTATACCTATACAAGATTTATTTTAATCAAGTTCTTGGAGAAGTATCGATCAATATTTGATCGTGTGTTACCAGCTTTTGCTATTATTACAGTTTGTATACAAGTTTCGTAAGACAAACAATATAATTCACTTTCGTTGTACTTATTGATTGTTTGTTGAAGACGGCAACACTGCTACGTTTGTGTTGAGTTGCTAACTTGGCGGGTTTGTGGTGCTTACTTTGATAGCTAAGTTGATGTATGTATTTAAGATAATCAAGTGAGTATGCTGCTAAACAATAATAAGTAAGCAGGTGGGTATCATGAAGGTAGGTACGTCTATTTTCGTAATATAAGTCAACTAAAATGTTGTTAAGGCGTAAGGCGTCACCTCTGATGCCACTCAGTTGCAGTTGTGGGTTCAAATCCGAGCAAGTACCAATGTGACTTTTTCAATTCAATGTACTTTCTGAGTTTATCTTGGACATTACTGACATCGGTGATAGAAAACATGGTGTGGAGACCATAGTTAATATAAGTCTATAATCGCCAATTCGTCTTGAGCAAGCGTGGTGATCAATGCTCATGCCTTCTCGTAACAGAAGTGGCCTTTGCCGACCTGCCCCCTAATTGCGTAACACATTATCGATCGGTGTTGGTTTCATTTTGAAACAAATTGCTAATCCATTGCTTCATATGTTCGAAAAATTTGTCTGTTCGACAACGTAAATAACGCAATGAATGTTATTGAACTGTCAAAATGAAACTAACTCCGATTGATAATGTGTTACGCAATTAGGGTGCTGGAGTGGGACTGTAATAGGCTGGTTATTAATATTATGACGTTTATTTATTTTATTTCTTATCTATTTACATTTTTAAATATTTCTTAAAAAATGGATATAAAAAAAACATTTAAAAATATAAAAAATAGAGGTCCGCCGGTGTCGGGAGCAGGGTCCAAGCTACCGGTGGTTAGGGCTGTAGAGACAGGAACCTTCTCACAATGCGAGCCGTATCAAGGAGTACTGCCTTCTGAATTAGGCCCTTGATCCAACCGCCTAATGATAGCCTCGAGAGATATTGGTCGAGGCTTTCGGCCATCAGGCCATTGGCCGTTACGACAATCGGCACAATGACAGCCGAGCTCATATTCCACATGTCAACAACCTCGTGAGCTAAGTCGAGATATTTTATTTGTTTCTCTTTCTCAGCTTTCACGAGGTTCTCGTCATGTGGAATGGTAACATCGACTATCATTGCGTGGCGCGCTAACCAATCTATCACCACTATATCAGGCTTATTGGCGACAATAGTCCTGTCAGTAATGATAGACCGATCCCAGTAAAAAGTGACATGGTCATTTTCGAGAACTGAGTCGGGCTCATACTTGTAGTACGGTACCTCAGAATCGTCAAGTTTATATTTCAAAGCAAGTTGCTGGTGGATAATCCTAGCTACTTGGTTATGCCTGTGAAAGTACTCGCCGTTAGCCAGACGAGAACAACCAGAGATAATATGTCTGATGGACTCACCCGGACGGTGGCATGCCCGACACACGTCAACTGTCCCGTCCTTCATAATATGTCTCCGATAGTTATTCGTCAAGATAACTTCGTCCATAATTGCATAGACGAAACCTTCAGTTTTCCCGATAAGGTCGCCGAAACGTAGCCAGAATACGGACGCTAAGAAATCTACACCGGGCTCATGAAGAGCCCGATAGAATCGCCCGTGGAGCTCCTTGCTCTGCCATACCTTCTTGCGGTAATCGGTAGTAAGTACTACAGGTTTGCGCCAGTTCTCTTTGGCCATGGATAGCGGGGTGAGCCCCTTGTCTACTGCAACCCCATCACGGTGCATACCCACTTCGACTTTAAAAAAATATTCTCTGAGACTGCACACCTCGCGGTTGTGGAGGGTCTTCGCATTTAAAAAGCCTCGACCCCCGCAGTTCCGCGGGATGTACAGTCTCGTCACCGATGATCGTGGGTGATGCATCCGGTTTGCAGTCAGCAGTGTACGCACCCTCCTATCCAGGGCGCCGAGTTCAGTCTGAGTCCATTTGAGTATGCCGAAAGAGTACATCAAAACCGGCAAGACCCAACCGTTGAACTGTTGTTTCCGCCTGAGAGAAGACTGGTTAATACGTTCTTCAGGCGACCAAAGAAGCGCTCCTTCAACGATTGCTTCATGTCAGCAACGTTGATGCCTAACGCTTCCGACATACCCAAATACTTATAGATTTCGGATGTGGATAGGGATCTAAGATGTATGGAATCCGAAAGTTGAATTCCATCGGATTCCATAACCTCACCTCGCTTTACATGCATGATTACACATTTGTCCACGCCAAATTCCATCCTGATGGCGCTACTGAAAGTTTCAGTTACCTTAAGTAGCTCCATCAGCCGCAATTTGTTGGGGGCAAAGAGTTTCAAATCATCCATGTAGAAGAGGTGAGATATCACCTGACCATCTCTCTTCAATTGATAACCTAGACCTGAATCCTCCAACAGTGTGCTTAGAGGATTCAGGGCTCAGCAGAACCAAAGTGGACTCAAACTAATCCATATAGGATCATCATTCCCTTGGATCTGTCGACATCCAGGATCATAATTTTTTATCCGAAAATTAACTCGATGAACAATTATTACTTACTGGCCAGCAAAATATGGATTAAATTACAGATTGTTCAAGTTTACACTTTTATACCTAAAGTTAAAAATACAACGTTCCTGATGGTTTAACTGTATTGTATTGTAATTGTATGATTGTTTTGATTGATTGTATTATACTGTATGATTGATAGGATTTATTTAATACAAGAATATTATAATAAAACCTTAATTAATCATTATCATTCTCTTGCCTTATATCCCAACTTGTTGGGATTCTGCGCAGCACGTCTTTTTAAACATACATTCTGTATTGGTTATCATCTTAAAATTCACTTCTTTCCTAATCCAACGTTCTCACCATCATCAGCTTCATCTATTTAAGAAAATTAATTGTTTATTATTTTTTTGCTTTAGAGAACCCGTGTATAATGTTTGTAATTTGCGTTTCATTTGTGGAAAATAAATTAGTTTTATTTATTTATTTTCTCTATATCTATGTTTATTTGAGCTGTGTTTTTAAATTACTTTGAAAGTGAAAGTGTCTTTGTTCTTTTTACAACCAATTCTAGAAATGTATACAATATACATTGAAATGAAACGCACACTACAGTAAAATCCTACTCTCGAGCATTCTAAAAAACATTCAAGTGTAACAGCATTCCAAGAAACTAAAGAACAAAAAGGCTTTGTTTACAACGTGTGGCGCGCGGCGCTCGCGTAATCAAGTGCGGCGCTCGATGGCTTTTTAATTATTATTTTTCGTGTACTGACTTGGGTGTGTTCGGAAATGGGGTTGACATCACTGTGCGAGCTGTAAATGTCATTTTGAGTTTGCGAGGGAAAATAACAGTGACAGATGACGGCTGTCATTCAAGGTTCCTGTACCTGACGAGGACTTCGTGATTAGACACCGAAATGAACGGACGTGCGCTACCAACCTCGCCCCGACCTCGCCGCGTTCCGATAGTAATCCAGTTTCATCCGTTTCATGTGTGCTACTTTCTAACCGATTGTTTGTTAAATCGATCTAATTAAAACTGTACAGTGCATATTGAGTCTTATTTCGGCCACAACAATGGATGACGAGCAGTCAGGCAACGAACGCTGACATTTTCCTCCGACATATATATATTTTTTATTTTTTTTATTTTATAATAATATTTAGGGTAATAATGTATATAACTGTTATCTAACCACTAATAATTCAGCAAACAGTAGACCTCGCGAGTACAAACTTTTTTTGCAACAATTACTATACTTACCACTTAAGTAGGTATATAGCCTCGTTTTAGAGAATTCTGCTGCGGCCGCGGCAGCAGCCGGCGAGCGCTACTTCTAAGTTAGATTTCTTACCGACTAATTCCGATTTGTTAACTTACTACCGTAACAAATCTACTAACCTAATGAAATAAAAGGGGAATAGACACGTAAACAAAATATAATTTAGGAAAGTAAAATAAAAAAATACAAATTTTATTAAAAAAACACCTCCCTACCTAACACACACTCTCAGATTTTTAGTAACACATAACCCTCCTGTTGGGCTTCGCTGCAGTCGGTTAAAAAGGAAACTTTAAAGTACGGCACCAGGACGGGCCAGATGTCAGGCCTCGTCAGCTCTGAGGCCTGATAATTCCAAAAACACGGGTCGGTATCGTCAGCACAGAGACGCCGACTCAATCAGTAGGTATAGTTTGACTTCTTGACGCAGAGATGTTTCCCTCCTCGTTCTTTTTAGAGTTTTTCCAGTTTTTTTCAGAGCTGAAGGCTTTCTTTCAAAAATGCCACTTGTCAGTAATCGAAACGGCCAGAAATATCAGTATTCATTCAAGAACCTCTTCGATGAATTCTGAGAGCGTGTCAATTATTTTTATAAATCTAATTTAAGATACAGTTATTCAGTAAACAATCATAATTATCTATAAAATACAATATTTGAGCTAACATATTGATAAAAATATTTTAGATTATATAAATCAAAAGTAATCTTCATAGACTAAGCTAGTAAGAAACTCTATGAGAGAAAATTTAGAAGAAAAAGTAATGATAGCTTGACAGCCTGACATAAGTGTCATAACATTATAAATTAAGGAAATTAAAGAAAACAAATCGTTTTAGACCGATTCGCAAAAATACTAATGCAAAATCAATAACGGAGTATGATATATACATATAATAATGAATGTAAAGTGTAAGTATATGATGTAAAATGTCTGTAGTACGTAGATACTATACTACACTAACACATAGATAGATAGATAGAATACTCTTTATTATGCACACCATAAAAATTACAGATATACTTGTTTTTATTTAGTTTACACCTCGGTTTTTACTGCCGAACTTAATATGGGGATACACCGATAATTTTATGATTTTTTAAATTCCTATAAAACCAAATTTATATGGTTAAATAATTTGGTTTTTCCATAACTGTTATTTGCCTATATTGTCTACTGCTGTACTAAAACCGAAACATGCATTACTTGAAATTTTTTCGATAGAAAAAATTCCAAAGTAGCTCCGTTTATTTTCTGTTTTAAGTTGAGCGTCCACTGGTGCGCGCCGGCCGCAACGCACGCACGGCACGCAACGGATTTTGGTTGGCTCTGTATGAAATCATATAGCACTGCATCCACTATCGGTACCACCCGCATTTTCATTTCCTCATACAAACACACCAAAATCCGGTGCTTGCCATGCTTGCGTTGCGGCCAGCGTGGACCAGTGGACGCTCACCTTTATACGATTATACGTAAAAAGTTCCTTATTGTGCAGTAAAATTTGCTTTAAATCGAAGGTATTTAAATATGTTAAGAACTTACTATGCTAAAAATTGATTTAAGTATAGCATTTTGTCATAAATCTACACTTAAAGGAAGCGCGTTTAAATTCCGGTGCACGTGAGAGTCTCTACCTTGCGCGTCAAATTAGACAGCCATAACGCCATTTCACTTACACGCCGTGCTAAACCACGCTTCGATAACATGTATTATGTAATTTTTAATTTACCAAAACTACTATAAACAACTGCCGTTTCAGATCAGTGCCTTTGATTAATATTTTTGTGTAGGCCACGAGGGCCTATGTCCAGCTGAGGACTGGTGTAGGCTGATGATGTGTGTGCGAAGTGATCTATTTCTATGTGTATAAAACTAAGAAAAATAGAAATATAAATCCCAGTTAATACCTTCTTGCATTTCTACCGGTACAAACCACTCATAGTAATACGCATAATAAATTAATCCTAGATAATTGACTACGACTGTTATAACGCAGACAGTGAATTTGTATGCGTTATACCTAACCATGTCGCCATGGGGGGAGGTTGCCTTTATGTACACGCAGTTTGGTACTGTTTCCTTGGTTGTGTTGAGGTGACCCTGAAATGAGTAAATAACATGTTAAATCTACTTATAATATTTTGGAAACGCTAGGAGAGACGTCCTAGCTAGGAGGCCATATACGCTATTGGTGATGTTCCAACCGGTAAATGAAGCAAAGGGGGTATGTAATGATCGTAGCAAGGGGCGTTTTGAGGTTTCTGCCTAACCCCTGTTGGAAGAAGGCGTGAGTTTATGGATGGTATGTATAATATTTTAATTATTTAATTTAATTAAATTTAATGATTTTTATCTCGGAACAAATAATCCATAGAGTGTGAGTAACATAATATTAATTAAAAACAAGTTATTATCTAGTGTTTGTCAAAATGCTTTACAATTGGAGAGCTGAAGCTCTCCGCCACAGTTTTCCGCTACAATTATATTATTTTATATTATTTTACACATTTCACATATCTCGTGACCCTGGGGTCCCGGATCTTTGGCAGGCGTACGAGGGGCTGAAGCCAACTCGCAGAGGCCCCTTAGACCATTTTAAATGACGAGGAGGCACCAGCTGACGATTATCCCTGTATGCACTATGCAAGTGCACCCAAAGACAAGCCCCGTTGGTACAGAACTATTGCTCAGCAAGAAAACAAAACATATTGGGCTATGGGTTTGGGTGGCTATAGTGGATTGGGTACCTTGAACTATGGAAGAACTACGTCCTCTGCCTGACCAAAAATATATACATAGATAAATTGGCAGGGGGTGACTTGCACACTCCATAATGGGACCCCGGAAACGGTCGCTAGCACATAGTGACGTAGTGACAAGGGGGCAACATGTCCTGATGTGCTTGAGGAGTGGAGAGACATTTCACGGCTATCAGGACAATACCGAAAGTACGGTCAAGATCCCTACCAGCATCTTACTGGAATACTTCCGTCCTCCAAGCACTTTTGCTCTAGCGAATCTCCACTCAAGCTAGCCAATAAAGGCAAGAAAGAAGTGGGAGCATTGTTCCTCGTCATTGTTCACTCCAGCCGGACAATAAAGGCAAGAAAGAAGTGGGAGCATTGTTCCTCGTCATTGTTCACTCCAGCCGGCCAATAAAGGCAAGCCAGAATTGAAGAACAAGACTTCTCCCGGGAGATAGGGTCCGTGGAATCGCTACTGCCGAACAGCTCGCCACATGCTGCCCTGCGGGTTATGATTATTACAATCTTTTTTGCTTCTGATATACAGGGTAAAAAAAAATATCAGCTGTCCCGTACATAACATCAATACCTACGCGTCCCAATTGTATAGGAGGGTGATAATTGTTTCTTGATTACGATGTTGATCCCATGGAGAAAGTTGTTCAGTTTGATGGTCTGTACCACACCCTTAAGTTTCACCACACCTTTCTGATACATCCTGTAAATCATCGCGGCTGAAAATAAGCATTGTGCACAACAGAGATAAACAGTTTTTCAATTAGATTTTGATATCTTTGACTATGAAACCTGTTTTATGCGATTGCGTGGATCAAACTTTTTTTAAAGAGTGATAATTTTGGACATATAACTAGCTGCTGCCACTACTTGGTGCGCGTAAAATGTTTTGTTCCCCCGACCCACCCCGTCGCATCGCATCACCTGCCCGCGCTATTACCTCGTTTTCGCTTAGCGTTCTTTCTGCCTTTTTTTACTTTTCTCAGCTGCTAAAGGTCATAACGTGATGATAAATAGCCTGTAGCTTTCCTCAAGAACTGGGCTATTTACCTTAGGACCGGGAGAAACTGTCCACTGCTCACATGGCAGTATGCGAACGTATCCAGTGGCGCAGCAGTGGAGAGTCTCACCTGTCCGCGAACACGCTTAATATTCTGTTGGACTTAACATGACTCAGCAGCGATGCCCACTGCTTCCTTATACGAGTAAGAGCATGAAACCCATTAGTGTGTGCTTCTGCGAACATAGTCAAAGCACTGCAGAATCGTCCAGCAGCACCCTTACCACGTTGTTGTATTAAACACGTAGGGCGTTATATGACCCAAGCGTGTAGTTAACCCTAGGCTGCACGTGTCAAGTGTTTGGCAGTAAGACTTAAAAAGAGTCACTTTCACTTGATTACTGCTACGCGCGTACCTGCGGGCCAACATATTACACCGAACAACCAACGCCCTACGTGCCCTTTCCTCATCCGCGTTATTCTTTAGGTTCTCGGAAACCCAGTGGCCCAGCGACTCTGTTTCAGGGGGTACCAGTTATGGTGGCTGTAGGTACAGTCACGTAATTTTTGCCCCGCCCCTTAAATACTAGGAGTTCACTTTTTGTTGCGTTGTACTGAGCCCATGGGCCTCCGCATAGGACTCACAAATCCATACCAGCTTACGCAGGCCCACGATCGATGGGCTCAGCAGCACCATATCATCTGCGTAACTAATATTGTTGAGACAAACGCCGTTTAGGTTGCACCCGACACTGGCACTGCTGAGTTCACCGACAAGTTGGTTAATGTACAGGTTGAAGAGCTTCGGTGAAGTCAGCCCGCACTGCAACCTGCAGACATCCGAGAAAGAGCCTGCCCATCTGACACTATTTTTCTGGTAATTGTACCATAACCTAAAAATAGATGTAACTTCCGGACTGCAATCTGTCTCACCTTCGAGCTTGCGCCATAGTTTGTCATATGACACCAGGTCGAAAGCTTTTGAGAGTTCTAGAAAGCATGCAAAAACGGGTGTTTTCCGATCACTATAATATTGAACAGTCTGCTTAAGACATATGATAGTACTTTCCGTTGACAAACCAGATCGATATCCAAATTGTGCGTCATGAAGCTTATATGCACGCCCAGTTGGTGGTCAAGCAGACTGTCCAGTACTTTCGCAATAACCGTGGCTAATGGAATCGGTCTATATTTTAATAAATCCGAAGAATTGGTAGAACAACACTGTACATCAGTTTATCAGGTAGATACGAATGGCTGACGCACCGATTATAAATAAAACATCGCTAACACCGTTGGCAAGTGAACTCCTGCATTTTGCAGATTTTCATTGCTGAGGCCGTCGGGACTAGAAAATATACAGGTATATTTTCAGCCATTATTAGTAATATGAGAAGAGGTCTCTTCTCATATTCCTAATAATGCCTACCACATCCTTCGCTGAAAACCTGATTTTAAGATCTGCGACGGCTGACTCGACATCAAGCATCTGCGGTGCCGCATTCAAAAGCGAATCAAGTTTAATGTGCGTTGGAAACGATTGGCAATTGCCAGTGGTTCATGCACACCAGCCACAGATACAGGGTGACCAGGCTTCTGATTTAACTGATTTGTCTTTTTCCAAAACCCCTTAAAATCCTTCTTGCAGTGGTGGTCTGCAATTATGTCCATTTTAATTTTTTGCTCGTTTTCCTGACCCTACTTCAACTGGGACTTAAAAAGCTTCTTGGATTCAGACATGTTTTCGTAAACATATCCGACAGAGGGTTTTCCATTCAGCACCCACATTTGAAAGCAAAGCCTGGCCCTCATATGAGCATCCCTGACGTATATGTTCCACGCGGTTATGCTGGTTAATGATTGTAATTGTATAAATACAGATTTGTTACAGTCGCTAATCATTCATTTAGACTAACATACAACCTGATACTGACCTGCAAATGGCAAAAAAAAAATGTAATTTACATTTTTTTGCAATTTTTAATAAAAATTTGAATTTCACGGGCTACCTGGAGCTTTCGCCAAATACAAAGACTTTCTACGGTTGGAAAATATCAAATGTTCTGTAAGGCATAGGAATCCAGCATATATAGAACATAACATAACATCTTTGGAAAATGTAGCGGGTAGTATATTAGTTAAGTTAAATGTTATTTCCGTTTATTTTTAACTACTGTTTGTTTTCCCATAAGATATAAAATAAAAATAAAATAATAATATTCACCCGAATTATGAGTGATCCTTTAACCTGTTTGTATACAAAACGATCGTGTAGAATCAATGTTTTTTCTCCTGTTGCACATTTACCGAAGTAATATTCACTATGAACATCATCTGAAAAAGTATGACACTTGTTGAGTATATTTTTAAGATGCCTATCTTTTTTCTCTTTCTTCTCTTATTCCTTACCTTTACAGGGTGGCCCATGAAAAGGCATCCAGATGAAAATGTTATAGTCCAAGATCCCGGAGCCGACAGGCCTTACTTATTTTCTGATTAACAAAATATATGGAATGGAGTAGTGTTCGTGTGTTCGTGTGTGCAGGTATGCGTACGTTCAAAAACGTACGCATACCTGCTAGCTCGGGCCAATGCGACGGCCAATTTTCAGGTACTAAAGTTACGTAGAAATATTACTCACTTCTTCAAAGTCTGACTGCTGATTTGTATGTATGATTTACAGAATATTGTTAATAACTAATACTCAATACCTAATGAGAGACACGTCCCGTAACGGTTCTATCCGCCAGACGCTTTAAAGCTCGCAAAAAATTACGTCACCTTACTTAAATTCTGGGTCTTAATTTTTATATAATAATACGCTACGATTAAAGTAAGCTCGCTACGAAAAAATAAGTCGCTCCATGTAAAATACAATATTCAGCTGCATCCGGTCAGACTGGAAGCTGTCTCCAACATAGCTGGGAAAAGGCTAGGCAGATTAAATACGCTACGATTGATCTGGCTGCTTACAAATAGTATTGAAATAGTTCCCTGAGTATCTGAGTATATACAAATTAAGACTCAAAATATAAGTCAGATGAAGTCATTTTTTGGAAGCTGTAAAGAAAGAAAGAAAGAAAGAAAAACGTTTATTTGAACACAGTTCGTGAAACACAAAAAACAAAAGAAAAAAGAAATTAAGATAAAGTAAATAAACTGATAAGCGTGTGGCAGAAAAAATAAATGTATACCTACACTCAATCCTACACTACTATTTTTTAATTAGTACAAAAAAAATGGGGCTCTATCCGTACCCGTTACTGATCATATTTGTGTAGTCAAAAGTCAAAAAAATTAAATCCCAAAATTGTCGACGAAAATTGTCATAATTGGTAAATTCATAATTGAATCAATCATTCGGACCATTGCTACTAGAAAATACTACGCACAGTGCTTTTCCATATTAATGAATACTACTATGTAGCCTGTACAATATTTCCATACACTGAGTGACATTTTGGGATAATAGACAAACGCTAATAACTTTGCTGTTTATGAATATTATTTACTGAGACTTTACATATATAATAACAAGACCTTCTCTAATAAGCCCTTTAAGTATTTGTACTAATTAAAAATTAGTGGTGTATAATTGAGGCTTTCGATCGGTACAGTAAAATTACAGATTTTTTTGGGTGATAATTAATGCAGCTTCTTTAAAATGTCATTCTCGTCTTCAAATATATTTAGTTATCTAATGATTTAATAGGTCAGCGACGAACTTTTAGCGTCTAATAAATGCTTTTCAAGCGACCGTATATTGTAAAACAAGCCACTGTTAATATGACGCAGCATGGTGATAATATTTGTGATATGTCTACGCATTGCCAGCTTCTAATAAGTGTATCAACTGCATCTATAAAATAATTTCAATGTACTCTAATTTCACATAATCACCTATATTTTTATACGTTAGCATAAGTACCTAATTGATGAGTGATTCTACTATAATTGAACAAAAAATTACCTTATTATTATTATCATCAAATAATGGTCAATCAAAGCTCTAATTTTATGTAGTCACCTGTGTATTTATAATGTTACTATAAGTAATTGGTGACTTGACTATTATACCTACTCAATGAAGCATACAAAAATTATTGTCATCAAAAACAAACATCTGCAACTCTGTTTGTATTTTGACATGTCGCAAGTTTATGATAAAATCATGTTTTTGATCAAAAACCTAGACTTTTGATCAAGAACCGGTCGACTGTTTGCAGGGTTTAAAGGAACCTAACCTAACCAAACCTTAGGGTGCCCCTGACGTCGACCGTCTTCTTCTAGTTTTTGATCAAAAGCCTAAGTATTGTATCAAAAACCTGATTTTGTCATAAACCTGCGACATGTCCAAATACAGATAAACATAGACTAGCAGATGTTTGTTTTTGATGACAATAATTTTTGCGAGCGTTAGGTAAACTCCCGCGTTTGTATTGCTAGTTTCATGAAAAAAGAATAATTGATTTATTACTTTAGTTGTTGAATAAAAAGGTTTGATGGCTAATTTTGAGGCTGGAATTTTATTTAATTAGCAGATAGATGTTGAATCTCTAAAATATATAAAGTAGCCCACTTACAACATTAGTCGCTGAGTTATCAATTCAAAAGTAAATATATTTATCGGTAGTTCGTTCGTAAATTGACGCTGGTTTTTTTGATATTCTGTTGGAATAGTAAAAATGATGCATTAATGTAATAGAAGCTGTTCTATTATCTCATTGCCTATATACAAAAAAGACGTTAGGTTGCAGGTGCGAAGATAAATTTGTTGCTGTAGGTACCTACTCATAATTTCCCGTTTTTCACATTTAGTGGGTTCGATTCCCGGATCAGACAGGCAATTATTTAAAATTCTTTGAATGCAGTTCGTATTGCCTTTAAAATAAAAATGAAGTCTTCATTCAGTAAATTTTTCTATCTACAGTATTTAAGGTACTAGCTTTCCCTCCATGTGGCAGTCGCAGTCGTGGTGACGGCCTGTATAGTATTCTCACTTTGGATTTTTTTTATTTTTCTCATCATTTTTTTAATATTCTTTTTTTTGATAATAAATCCATAACATAGGTCAACGATCGATAAAAATACTGTCTGTCCTATCACCACCCAAAGTTATTCAAACTGAATAGAAAGGGAAAATTTACAAAGAAACAATACAAATGAAATGTAGGTACCTACTTCACGGGACATTATTATTTGTTGCAATCGGGGTTCGAACATGACAGGTAAGGCGTAAAACACAATATTTACATACATGGTAGTAGGCATTAGAGTATCATAAATGCGTTTCCAGTTGGAGTAAAACATACCTCTTTCTTCATGCATATTCGAGAAGACTATACTGTTGAGCGCTGAGTAAATTCTCTTACTGGAGATCTCCACCACTGCAAGAAATAAATCTATACTTGCATTTAATAAATAGTAATGAAATCAAAACTGTAACTTGAATATTTTTGAAAAAAAGTAATTGAAACGAGGTGTGGGAACGAGTCTGTTACCGAAAACATAGTTTTAAAATTTTTTGTCTGTTTATCTGTTAGTCTTTAATTCGCGTATATTTGGTAAACCAATGACTTTATTTTGTTTAAAATCTTTGTGTTGAATTAAAAGTATGTCATCTTAAGCACAACTCCGCTACCATCTGGAAAACGAGAAATCCAAAAATTTACGTTAGGTTACGATAAAATGGAATATCGATTAAATTATAATCGAATTACGTAGAGTTCAAACTATTTAAACGTAACTAAACGTTACGTTACGTTACGTTACGTTACGTTTTAAATGTAACTACTGTAAGTTATTGTAATAAACATTTTTTTTTTTTTTAAATGCTTTTACCACATGAATAATTCAATTACCATAATTAAATCTATTAGAATTAACGTGTTAACAGTTTAAAAAAAATAAAATATCTATTTAATACGATAAATCTTAATATCAATTCACGTTTACTAATCAATTATTGTATATTTTTTAGCCTGTGCCTTGGTATGATAATATTGTTTTAAAAACCATGATCTGTGCTGAAGTGACATGACCCTGACAGTGACAGCTCTCGACCTTCACTCTATCTCTATTAGTTAAAGGTTTGTCCAAACAGAGAATCTGTTATTTTAAAATATTATAAAAGCCAATTATTTTTAAAAGAGTAACCATGGAGTTTCTTGCCGGCTCTTATCCATAGGAAACGACCGAACCGTGCACCTAGCTTCTGACGTTTTATAATTGCCCATGTAGATTTTTTGTGAAATAAAATATTTTGAAATTTTTTAGAGCGCGGAAGGTGCGCGGCAGCAACACACGGCATTCGCAGAACACAATTTTATTTTTGTTCATCATCCACATCGTTTCAACCCAATGACGTCCACTGCTGGACATAGATGTTCCCCAAGCACCGCCACTTCAACCGGTTCTGTGCTTCTCGCATCCAGCGGCTTCCTACAGTCTTCACAAGGTCATCGGTCCACCATGTAGGAGGCCTTCCGAGTGACTTTCAGCCTTCTAATGAGGCCCATGAGAGCGATGTAATGGTGGTGCAATTGTAACTGTAGCCACCACGTTTTGACACTCCGTAAAGAAACAGTGAAAACAACAGTTCTGAAAAGAACTTGTAGCCACCACTGACCAGCACCTTTTGACACTCCGTAAAGAAACACTGAAGCAAACAGTCCTGAGAAGAACTTTTGGGTCTGCTAGAGAAATAGTACAGCGGTACGGGAACCGCGACGCCACACGCCGCCGTCGGACAACGCGCACACGACCTTTCTGGACGCCGCCTCGATTAATACTGGTGCACAAACGTGTGCAAACCAACATATCAATCGATCGACTGAAACCTGCCTATATCATCACGGAACATACCAGTACCTTACCGACAACCAAGATTACCGTACCAAGCAAAACCGTTACCTTTACCGAGCAAACCAAGAGTACCTCCAAAGTACCAACCATTACCAAGCAGCGAGCGCAAGCACCACCGACCAACGTGTCGTCACAGCCCGCCGCCATCAGGACAACACGCTCGGGACGTGTCATCAAGCCGGTACGCTTCGCTTGAAGGGGAGTACTGTAGCCACCACGTTTTGACACTCCGTAAAGAAACAGTGAAAACAACAGTTCTGAAAAGAACTTGTAGCCACCACTGACCACCAACCAACCACCGACCAACGTGTCGTCACAGCCCGCCGCCATCAGGACAACACGCTCGGGACGTGTCATCAAGCCGGTACGCTTCGCTTGAAGGGGAGTACTGTAGCCACCACGTTTTGACACTCCGTAAAGAAACAGTGAAAACAACAGTTCTGAAAAGAACTTGTAGCCACCACTGACCAGCACCTTTTGACACTCCGTAAAGAAACACTGAAGCAAACAGTCCTGAGAAGAACTTTTGGGTCTGCTAGAGAAATAGTACAGCGGTACGGGAACCGCGACGCCACACGCCGCCGCCGCCGTCGGACAACGCGCACACGACCTTTCTGGACGCCGCCTCGATTAATACTGGTGCACAAATTTTTTTTTTTTTTTTTTTTGAAATGGCATCTCGTAGTGTGACCATGAGAGGTCCCGACTACTTAACCGGACTTTCCTGTTGGTGCCTTTAAGCGAGCTCAAAAGCCTCCAGCCAGGGGCATAAATACTAACTAAATTATAAACTAAACGACTGCGCACTAAGGGCACCCCCTGTGGGGTACGGACCTCGGCTTAGGGAGTCGTTGTCATTGACCAATGATATACAAGGCAAAGCAATAGGCTGGATCAAGTTAGGGGAATTATTATTATCAGGGGAGTTTAAAGCTACAGGCTCAGCTACGCCACCAGCTGGCTCGATTAAACCGATCAAGGGACATGAGTTTACATTTACGTTAGATGGTCTTAAACGCGGTGGGCCTCGGCGGCGAGGCCGGAATGTAGATCTGTGTTTGTGTTGGACTGTGCTAGTGTCCCTACTACTTTCCTGGAGGAGGGTGATAGGGTCATCGGGTTCAGTGAGGGCATGTCGCGGACGGCGGATACTGCTGATTCTACTGGGGACATAGCTAGCGGCTTCGACAACCAAGGGGTTGCGATGTTTCACGGCGGAATCAAAGAAACGCTTGGAAAGGCGTTTCAAGTACTGACGGATGGTCGGGACTTTAAGGTCAAGGTGGAGGTCCGCGTTCCGAACGAACCAGGGGGCTCCCGTTACCTTTCGGAGGAGACGGTTCTGAAGGGTCTGCATCCTATGGATGAGGTGGGGCTTTGCATGCGCAAAGACTGGGCCCGCATAGGTCATGATAGGTCGAATGCACGCTGTGTAAATACGCAACTTGCACTTAAGGGACAACTTGCTGCGTGCATTCAGAACGGAGTGTAAACGGCCGAGAGCAAAGTAGGCCCGCGAACGAACCTGCTTTATGTGCTCTGAAAATGTTAAATGACTATCGAGCGTCACACCTAAATATTTGGCTCGCTTTTCCCAAGGGATCTGCTTGCCAAACATGGTGATCGGCCGAGGAGGGGCGGTGAGCCGACTACGCCGTCTCGTAAAGAGAATGGCTTGGCTTTTATCGGGATTGACTTCGATTCTCCACTTTCGAAACCACTTGCCGAGGGCATCGACTGCGGTTTGGAGGGTGCGAGCGATCGAGTCAGGGCGAATTCCCTTGGAGAAAATGGCCGTATCGTCTGCGAACAGCGCCAACTGTGCCTTTTTACTCTTCGGGATATCGCTGGCGAAGAGGATGAAAATGAGGGGGGAAAGCACAGAGCCCTGAGGGACTCCTGCGCGAATAGGGTGGGGGGAGGAAAGTGCTCCTTCAATGCGATAGCGAAAGGTGCGGTTTGACAAAAAGTCTCGTAGGATGAGCACGAGACGATCCGGCACACCGAGTTGGTACAGCTTATATAATAAGCCGTTGTGCCAGACTTTGTCAAAGGCCTTCGCTATATCAAAGAAGACAGCACCAGTCATCGCACCGCGTTGGAACCCAACGCTGATGTGCTCGACAATACGGTGGACCTGCTGCACGCAATAGTGCTGGGTTCGAAAACCGAATTGCTCGTCGGGAATGAGACCCTTTGTCTCGGCATAATCTCTGAGACGCTTATAAATAAGCCTCTCATAGATTTTGCCGAAGACGTTGAGCAGACTGATAGGCCGGTAGCTAGAGGGCTCGCTCTTAGGCTTGCCGGGCTTAGGGATACCGATAACGGTAGCCTGTTTCCAGGCGTGAGGAAAGATATTATTACCCATGGCACCATTGAAGATGATGGTCATGAGCATAATCAAACGGGCAGGGAAAAGTTGGAACACCCTATTGGTGATTCCATCTGAGCCGGGGGCTTTACGGTGTTTTAGACCCTTGATTATCTCGTGCACCTCGTCAGGAGTGACGGGAGGCAGGGGACAATCAGGGTCCTCAACGGGGGGGAGGGAGGCTCTACGTTCGACTTCAGCGTCAACCTCAGAGAGGTGGGCTTCGTCTACTGGTTGAGAGCTGGGTGAGCACTGGGCCTCAAGACTATCGGCAAGGCATTCGGCCTTGTCGATATCATCGAAAGCGATGGTATTGTCTGGGCGTACTAAGGGGGGCATAGAAGCTGTCTCTGAGGACCTGAGTTTCCTCTGTAGGTGCCAGAAGGCCTGATGAGTTGGCTCGAGCTCACTCAACATCTTGTCCCAACGCGTGGAACGCAGTTCCTCTATGCGTTTCTTTACAGATTTCTGCAAATAGCGCATATGGACTTTGTTCAAGCGGCAGGGAAAGCTGCTGTAGGCACGGACAGCCGCGTTCTTCTCATTCATCAGGGCACGCACATCGTCCGGCAGCTTCCAGCGATGGTCATCCACCGCTGGAACCTCCCTTGAACAATCGTTCAGGACTGATTGTACGTGCTCCGTGAATGAGTCGATCGCAGCTGTCGTGTCCGCGAGAGAGTCAAACTGATCAGGAATAGAGTCTAAGTGGGGAGATGAGGAGGATTTCAGACATTCGCTTACTTTCCTCCAGTCCGTCACCAACCGGGTGGGGAGAGGTTGAGAGGGATCGCGGAGACCTATGCGGGGGGCCAGATTTAAGATCACGGGACGATGATCAGACGTTAGTTCATGTATCGCTTCTATAGAGTCCAACCGAAGGTTGACATTCTTTAGAAGCGCCACATCAAGTACGTCGGGGGAATGAGCGGGGTCATGGGGATAGTGAGTGGGAGTCATTGGGGCAATGACATCGAAACCCAAAATGGGACAGAGGTCGAACAAGTGTCTTCCTCTAGAAGTGGTGGTGGAACTATTCCAGGAGGTATGTTTGGCGTTGAGATCGCCCGCTATGATAACGGAGTCACTCAAGCCGAACAGAATGGTCAGATCGTCAGAGAGGGATTGGAAATCCTCTGAAGTGCGGGGGCCACGGGGGGGGAGGTAGACCGATACAAGAGTGATCGGCTGGTGACTTGTCATGCCTAAGCGGCAGACAGACACTTCTAATCGCGAGAGAGGGGGAGGGTCCATAGGGATGCAGTATAGGGACGATTTATAATAAATCATAGTACCGCCCTTGTGACACCGAGACCTGTCATTGCGAACTATGCGATAGTTGGCAATCGACGGACTTCGGTGATGGGGCTTCAAGAACGTTTCCTGTAAGAGGAAAACGTCGATATGGTGGTCGCGGAGAAAAGTGGCGATCTCATCGCGTTGGCCTGCAAAGCCATTCGCGTTGAAAAAGCCTAAGTTTAATGATCGGGGTTTGAACCTAGCTATGATTCCTTTATCCATTATTTATTTGAGTTGTTGGAAAAGGAATTCAGAGCTTGCGTAATCTCGGGATACGCATTGAATATATTGATGATCCTGGGCAAATCGCCGACATTTCTGGCGGCGGTTAGCTCAAGAGCCATCTGTCTAGCGCGGGGGGTATAAAAAGCCATAAAAGTGCCAGCAATAATGCTGAACGAGTCAACATTTTGGCTGAGCACTGGCATGGTTGGGGGTACGGTAGGGGGGGGGGGAGCCAAAGCGGCGGGAGGGGAGGCTTTAGGAGCGGGCGCGGACGCGGGTTTAGGGGGCTGAGAGAGAACGGCTGGAGGAGCGCGGGTTCTCGGATCCCTAGGAGCGAGCGGGGGAGGAGGAGGGGGTTGGGAGTACGCCAATGCAGGGAAAGCCTGCTGGTGGTGTAGGGGAAACCACGGGTTAGGTCGCTGCGGACTTAGCCGGGTCGGCATCTGGGAAGATGGGATGGGGAGTAGCGGAGGGCGTTCTCTCTGCTGACGAGCGTCTGCACGCTTGTTCAGCTTTGAGGAGGAGAAGGACTTTGGGGCCTTGGGACAGCCACGGTAATTGGCTGGGTGCCCAGATTCGCCGCATAGCACACAGCTAGGCGGGTCGGTGCACAAAGTACGATCCTTCGAACGCAAACAGTCCGAAGTGCCGTGGTCCCCCAGGCACTTGACGCACCTGGGTTTCGCGTGGCAGTTCCTCTGCGAGTGGCCATACAATTGGCAGCGGTGACACTGACCAATGATGCCACTCTTCCAGGGTTTCTCGATTTCGAAACCCGTGAGGTTACAGATCGATCTGACCTGGAAAATAGGGTGGTACCCCTCGAAATGGGGACAGATAACGAGGACCATGTCGTATGCTTCTCCTGCCCTGGAGCGGTGCATACGATGGACCTCATCCACCGGGATGGATTGCGACAAAAGGTCGTCTTTGATTTCAATGACGGAGAGCTCCTTCGGGATCCTGCGGATCACCACTCTAGTCTGGCGCTCCTCAGGGAGAGTATACGTGTGGAAAGACACGTTCCTCGACCTAAGGAGTTTCGTGAGCTCCCTAAAGTCATGAGACGTAGGGATGCTCACTTTGATACCCTGCTGGGTAGATCGTGCGGCGGTGTAATTGATCCTAAGATCGGTACACCAACGCGAGACGTCTGTCCACTTCCCCTTGTCCTGGATGTACACAGGAGGGGGGGAAGGTGCCTTCTTGGGGACAGAAGACGAAGCGGGGGGGGTGGCGGTGGGGGCAACTGAGGCCGTGGGATCCGCGGTCGGAGGGGGGGGAGGGATAGCGGTGGAAGCCGCAGAGGGAGGAGTGAGGGAATCACCCACTTTCCTTCCCTTCCTAATCTGGGCAGAAGAATCAACGCGATTCTTCTTCCTCTTCCTCTTACCTTGGACGGTGGCGAAACCATCGTCCTCAGCGGAGGAAGGGGAAGAGGGAGGGCACGAGGAGGCTGACTGATCCTGAGCAGGTTCAGAGTCGGATGCCTCAGAAATGTAAGAGTAGGGAGAGGTGGGTCTCCCGGACACCGGGGAGGTGTCCATAGAGTCACCTGAATCCTCACAAGGAGGGACGGGAGTGGGCTCTAGGGCATCGCTGAAATCAGCGATGCCTGAGACAGAAGGGGAGGGGGAGGGGGGGGTGGGGCCGGACCGCTGAAAAGCGGCTAGACGCGCCTTGAGGCTCTCGTTCCCCAAGACTGCGTCCAGGAACACATCGGGCTCCTTTAGGAGGAGCTCCTTAAGAAAATCGAAAAGGTGCTCTCTATCGAGCGACATGGTCACGACGCGACAACCCTATATCTAACTCCCCGGGTGGGTTGGCCCGGGGATGTGTAAGTCTCCCTGCCGGGTGCAGGCAGGGAGGTGTGTACCTACGGTACTGGTGCACAAACGTGTGCCACCTATATTTATAAACTTCGGCGTTCCGAGCGGCGAGATGCGCTAGCGCGCGCCTGCAGCGACACATTGCGGAACAAACAGACAACAGGGTGCTGTGATCTGATTGGTCAATACTTGTACATAGGCAGTAGTTATCCTAGTTTGTAAATAGATGTAAATAGTATTTAAGCTGACACAAACCAAAATAAATACATTCGTTCCACATCTTGACTGGAGTATCATTCTGCCTACCTACTTCAAGACCTGCAAATAACGATCCCGACTTACGAGTTGTGGGTCGTGGGTTCGAACCCAGGCAGGTACGTTACTTTGTGTAAATAATTTCATCACCACTGCTCTCAAAACGGTGAAGGAAAACAACTTGAGGAAACCACCAATAATTCGAAGACATGTGACATCTCCCAACCTGCTGGGCCCTCGTGGTGGATTTACAGCCCACTCCCTCTCACCGAGAGGAGACTTGTGTCCCAGCAGTGGGAACATTATAGGTTGATTATGAATGAGGCCCATTGTGTTGTGAGCGAGCACGTTTCAGTGCCAGACGGCATCACTGGTATGTGAGACGAGAAGATATTACGTAGCTTCCCGAAAGCTACCTAGCCGAGTCGGATTCGATGATTGACCTCTTTCTCAAAATTGGCTCTACCTAACTGGAAGTTCTTTTGTTTAGTTTAATGTCTCCCTGTCTCACCCCTCGCTGCAGAAAAATAGGTTTCGAAGATTATTTTGATGAGAATCCCACAAATACTTAAAGGATCCATACATTTCCAATAAGCAAAGATATAGTTCGTTATCCATTTCAAGATTACGTCTAGACTCCAGACATAAACAATGATGAATGCTGACTGCGAATGCCGCGTGCTCAACACCACCGCGCGCAGCCGCCACGCTCAAATGCCGCTCTGTATTTGGACATACGTTTATATAGTGCATATATGCCTCACTCGTTTCGTATCGTTTCTATCGTTGACGTTTAATGCGTGCGTGTTTTGAGTGTGTTTCCCATAATTTTATTGATATTTTTCTCGACCCCTGCTTTCTTTCTACGGATTTCTAATCTTGCTTCTTGTACGACCCTTGGTACCACACCGGACACGGTACGGAGAACCCCGCATAAACGTTGGAGTTGGACTTGTCATTTTGGATTCTACGACCGGCCTACCGATTGCATATTGGTTTGGCACCATGGATCGTTGTGTAAATTGTGGCAAACCGACTAGAGGCTGTAGTCAAGCTTCAAACTTCAAAAATCAGTTGTTAAGTATAGATTGTTACGTAACCTCACTTTTACTAAATCTCTTTTAGCTCGGCTCTCAGACCGCCAAAATCCGCAAAATGTTCAGTGATGGTTTGATAATATAGTAGCTATCAATTGACACCAATTTCAACTTTTTACAACCCAGGCACAACACTGGCCCATGGTTCTATGGCAAAGTATCAGTGCCCTTTGTGCTGGGGGTTTTTAAATTTTAAATTTAGCTTTTAACTTGTCTATGAGATTAACGGTGAGTTGCACGAAGGCAACATTAGTTTAACGGATACTTTAAATTGATGCTGTCACTTTCTTTTTGATACAAAATGTAAGGAATGGCATGAATTTAACGTCTCCGTTAAACTAATGTTCGTTTCGTGCAACTCAACGTAATACCCGAAAAGTTTAAGTGAGACTTATTTAGTGACTGGAAATAATTTTTTGCTATTAACCTTTCCAACTATTTATTTTAATTTAGCGTCCATGAAGTATTGCATTTTTTTATTAAGACCATCTTTACATACCGAGACTCCTCCGTGCGTGTATTAAGCCGTTGGTCCCGGCTGTCATTCGTGGATCTTTGACAGTCGTTACGGGTCATCAGAAGCCCGAAAGTCTGATAACCAGTCTTACCAAGAGGTTTCGTATTACCCAGTTCCTGGGTTGTGGAGGTCAGTAGAAGCTTTATTGCTATAATGTCTATATGCGTTTAGTATCCCACAGTGTTTATAGGTGGCGAGCTTGTTGCCATCAACCGGGCACAAATCTAGACTCCGTGCTGCTACTTAGAATTCCTAATGAAAAAACCCAATTACAATTTGCCAGACCTGCGAATCGAACTCAGAACCACATGATCAGCAGTAGCATCATCCCGTCGGGCGTCGCATGATACACCAATGGTTCGTAAGGAAAAACTATGTGTATAAACGTATATCGTATAATACCATCATCCAATAGCGATCGCGGGCTTATAGTGTTATGAACCTATGGGGTTCGGTTGACATTCGAGCACTTATTGACAATGGGGCATCACCCGACACTCAACTGGAAATAAAACAATATTTAAGAAATCACTTACCAGCCACACTCAATAAAACTGACACGGATACAGCAATAGAATTCATTATTAACCCTCAATCAGTCGATGTATATGTATATAGCTTATTAAAAGCTTTAATTAAAAATAAACGGCTGAAACTGGCTAAAGGCTGACTGTACGTGAGAAATCGCACTAGCAAAGGAGAAGGTAAACTAGTGCACAGTTGAAAGTTGATTATATTACTGACCAACTGAATTATAACAGTGTCGAATAGTCGACCGGAGAATGCTAATTACATGACCGGAGAATGCTGTTTACATGAAAGATTTCACCGGCACAATTAAAATAATAATATAACTGAAGTGTCATGATGTTTCCTTCCTTTGTGGTGTAGCTACATTTCTTTGTTGAACTGTATTCATTATTATAATAAAAGAGGGAGAGGCAGGAGGGGGTGTTAATGGGGATATTCCATCAGGAATTTCTCAGTAGCATCCCGGAGTCGGGATTTATGCCCTGTTGATGGCAAAAGACTCGCCCCCTATAACATATGTAACTGGCGAAATCTGGGTGTACTTTAGGCACACCTACGGGGATTACACACGTGACCAATTGAAACCGTGTACCTAGCTTCTGACGTTTCATAAGTGTCCATGTAGGTTTATGTTCACATAAACACACATAACAACAATAACAATAACTTAACATCAAATCAAATCAAAATATTATATTTCAATATAATATTTTGATTTGATTTGATGTTAAGTTATTATAAAAGGTACTTATAAATAAAAATGTGACTTCATGACAAACTAGCTTAAATATCACTTCTGGCACAGAATACATAATAATACAAGTACAGAACATTCACTCCGCAAAATCATTTAAATTAAAAGCGACTCTTGCTACGATACAATAAAATGCAATTTAGATCGCACAGCGTTAATTACCTACAGTTATATTCACCTAGAAGTTGCCTCTCTTTCTAACGCGTAACTCTACCTTCTGACTCGTTAGGGTCGACTTCGGCAGCCCACACTGAGTTAGCCCGACAAGTCGAGCCCGGGACGTACTTGTAGCTTCATACCTAAAATGCGGAGTGCGCCTGGCCTGCTTCCAGTGAAGTAGCTAAATCTATTACGGGAACGAACCTAAGTTCGTTTAGCTTCGCTCATGTAACTACCGCGTGTTTGCATACTTCGGTTCACACCGCGAACTATGAACAATGTAGGTATGAAAAGTTCCCAGTGTGGCTTGTGCTTTACACAGTATAAATTTCATCAGTGATATTTTCAGCGATGGGCCAAAAATATCTCAAACAATTTTTTTTAATACTTAAGATTTGTAAAATATCTACAGAAGCGAACCAGAGTGGCATCGTATTTTTGTGAAAACAGTCGTAACTACAGTTAAGTTCTCTAAAAAAATACGTTTACAAACGTATTGAGGGCCAAATGGAGACGAGGACAAAGCCTCAAATGGTTCTCGACAAAGATTAGTCAACCTCTTGATAATGCTTCAGATTCGGCAATGGAGATAAAATTACTATCTCATGATATAATAATATACTTAGTTTCTGTCTCTTCGTCCAAGCTTACGACACCTTTGGGAATTATCGGAATGTTATTTATTCATAGCTGAAACCACAGGGAATATAAATCTGTAATTCCTATCTGATTTGGCATACAGTAAATAATTTTGATGAGGTTATTTTGTGGGTTTATATGATAATATAGAGCATGTACTACAGGCATTGATTGGTTGCCATTCCTCAGAGAATACAAACTAGCATTTTGGTTTAAAATGATCCACAATTTTTATAGAACTATTTTTTTTAATAATAAGAATTAATGTTACGCAAGGTTATAGACCTCTAGCATAACATAACTGGTGAAGTTGGGTGTACTATAGGTACACCTCTGCTCCACCATTCGGGGATTACAGGTGTGATGTTATGTTATATGTTAAAATCAGCGTTGTATGAACATAAAATGTAGGGAACAGCAGATTTTTTTTCGCGATTTCAGGTTTGGTCCCATAGTAAAAGTTGGAGTAGAGTGACCTCTTAAGAGGTTGGTAGTGTTTTAAATTGTGAAGTTCTTGTTTTCCACAAGGTGTGATTGTATATTATGTTCTTGTATATACCTAGTTTCTGTACAGTTTTATATACATACATATACAGGATATGAGGATACTTTTGATCTTGCTTCTGATGATCCCTTTCTATACTCTTCTCTCTGTATGTATAATTATTATGGGATTTCAGCAAACACCGATCACCTAAAGAAGCATGCAGGTTACATAGGCTGCATGCACTGAACACGGCATCAAACGGCGAAGATGCTGGCATAAAAAACAAAGGTTTATTCTCCTATTTCCAATGTAAAAATTATCACTGTGTATTGATCGCATGGAGTCCTGATCCATTCCCGCCCATGTATCAGCAGCGTGCACTGTGGGAGACAGTTTCAAAATAACTTTTGTAGACAAACAATGTAATTCACTTTCACGGGATTTATCGTTTAGTGTAGTGGAAAGCGTCCAATGTCTGTGTTAGGTGCGTCGAAATGTTTGGCGCCTATGGGTTATTTATGTCGACGTAGATATTTAGGTATTGTGTTTATTTTATCACGGTTACATGGTAGGTAATATTTTTATTATAATTATTAACTACAATAATATTACTACATGTACACGTCTGCCTAACGCTTCGTGGATTATAGGTGTAATATATTATTAGGTCTTTACCTATGAAATTGCCGTTCTGCAGTACTGGCCATTTCAAATCAAAATAATTTTTGTTTGGCTAAGAATTCTAATTTCAAATTAATTTTATTTTAAAAACATGGTTTTTTTTTTCCAAAAGTTCCATTTGTTTATTGATTAGTGTTACATTTTCATCGCATTTCAATCTTATTCGTCATCATGGATACGTTAAAAATTCGAGTAATTATGGAATATGAGTGCCGTCGTGGCAGCAACGCGGCACAAGCGGCACGCAACATCAACGACGTTTAATTGCATAGCACGTGTGAGCACTATGTAGCTACTATTAAGCTACCTTTTACTGGGTACGTCTTTCACTGACTTGAGTGTGCCCTGGCGGTTGAGAGTATGTCATGCTCACTCAAATGTCTCGCTGATGGTGGCGTGTGTGTTGGATCATTAAGTTCCCTTCAAAATGGTTGAGCTAAATGGTGCTGATCCATGCGTCATGTTTGTGAACGGGCGCCGTCAGTTGGGACTGGTCGTCTCTTAGCTGCCATGGCTTATTTTTAATTTTAATATTTAATTTAGTTGTTTTAGTTATTATCTTTTTATTACGGACGCTTTTTAACGTGCACGTCTTTCTACATTGTTCTCACATGTATATTTTCAACTTGAACGATGTAACCAATATTTTGTAAAAATATTATGATTTAAAAGAGTGTCCGTGGAGTTTCTTGCCCGTTCTTCTCCATAGGGATCTACTACGCTTTGGAATGGGCAACTAGCTTCATCTTTCTGACTGACCGACCCATTGACAATTCAAAAGTGCCTGTAATTGGTTTATTTGAAATAAATGCTTTGAGTTTGAGATTGAGTTTGAGTTTTACGGAGCTAGCACTACAAACCAACGCACCACTTGTTATTGATTTGCTCGCTTCCGTTCTGGAAATTTCGACCTGAAAAATGAACCTCGCGGTCGTCCGAAGACTTTGGTCGACAATGACGAATTAAAGGTGATTGTGGAAGCTGATGATACACAATCTACGGCTGAATTAGCAGCAGCTTTCGACGTTAGCGTCAAAACAATATTGGTCCATTTGCGTCAAATTGGCAAGGTAAAAAAGCTTGACAAATGGGTGCCCCACGAACTCAATGATCGCCAGCGCGAAGTACGCGTCGAGACGTGCCTTGCACTGCTCAACAGACACACAAATGAAGGAATTTTGAACCGCATTGTTACCTGCGATGAAAAATGGATTCTGTTTGATAACCGCAAGCGCTCAGCAAGTTGGTTGGATCCTGGTTCAGCACCTAAACAATGCCCTAAACGAAAACTTACCCCTAGAAAAGTGATGGTCACTGTTTGGTGGTCTAGAGCCGGTGTGATTCATCACAGCTTCTTACCAAACGGGGTGAGCATTACTTCAGGTGTGTACTGTGAAGAACTGAACACAATGATGGAGAAGCTGGCACATCTCCAACCAGCATTGGTCAATCGCTCGTCTCCGCTGCTCCTGCACGACAACGCGCGACCTCATACTGCACAGCAGACGGTCTCCAAGTTGCAAGAACTGGGTTTGGAAGCTCTCCGTCATCCGCCCTACTCACCAGACCTTGCGCCTACAGACTACTACTTTTTCCAGAATTTGGATAACTTCTTGGCGGGAAAAAAATTCAATACCCGAGAGGCAGTACAAAAAGCCTTTGAAGAATTTGTTGCCTCCCGTCCAGCTGATTTCTTTAAGAAGGGCATCAATAAACTGCCACTGCGTTGGCAAAGATGCACTGATTGCATGGGTGATTACTTCGATTAATACAAATAAAAAATGCATGAAAAAAATTCATTTAAATTTTTTCATACAAAACGGCAATTTCATAGGTAAAGACCTATTATTATGTTTGTTTTAATAATAATATTTAGACTTTGATTGTGGTTTACTAGCTGCTAGCAGGAGGGGCTCGTGGCTAAGTAATAAAAGTCGCACGGTCAATCGGTCAGGTTAAGCTACGCTTGCCGCGGTCGGTCCGTGGATGGATGACCATGTTTAAGAGGAACGCTAATCTTGCCGACAAACTAACTCGCAGTTTGGCAGGTTTACTTAATTTATAAAGTGTTTGGTCCAGACACTTAAATGATTTATTTATACCGAGACCCTCCCGTGCCTCAGAGGTGTTGGTCCCGGCTGTCATTCTTCGATCTTTGACAGTCGTTACGGGTCAACATAAGCCCGAAAATCTGACAACCAGTTTTACCAAGGGTATCGTATTACCCAATAACTGGGTTGTGGAGGTCAGATAGGCAGTCGTTCCATGTAAAATACTGGTATTCAGCTGCATCTGGTTAGAGTGGAAGCCGACCCCAACATAGTTGGGACAAGGCTAGGCAGATGATGATGTGGTTTACTAGCAGACACAGGTACCCCTGAAAATTGAGTATTTATGAAAGTTGGTGACGACGGTACGCCTTTTCTTATGATAAAATAATAAATAATAATAATAAATATGTTTTGGACATATCACACAACGCCATCTAGCCCCAAGCTAAGCAACCTTATGCTTGTGTTATGGTAACGAGATGGCTGATAAACTACTTATATACATTTTTTTTTTTGTAAATACATACATATTATAGATAGAAAAACACCCAGACTTCCGAGTCTACCTACAAGTATTTGTTCCGACAAATACTTGTAGGTCGTACAAATATTTGTTCCGTGCGGGAATCGAACCCGCGACATGCTGCGCAGCAGTCAATCGCTCAACCACTGCGCCAACCGTGTCGTCATGTCAATGATAAAGCTTTTTCTTATGGACCGCCGCTGTAGGTACGAAATAAAATTGTCATTGGTGCCGATTCTGTTGTCACAAATGCCTATAAACTTTTCTTCTTTCTTCCTGTTTCTTCCTGTCAAACGACGGTATTACATTCTGAAATTGACTAAAGTAACACATCTCAACTATATTTTAGTTTTAACTACATCACTAAGGGCTGATTTTTCAATAGGCAGATAAGTTTTATTTGAAGAATAAATGTGACAGTTTGACATATTTTTAATACAAAAGCTGTCAAACCGCCATATTTATTCTTCAAATAAAAATTATCTGACTATTGAACAATCAGCTCTAAGATAGCACTGAATTATTAATTTACTGAAAAAGCCAATTTTGCTATTCTGATTTTGAATTTTTGATTGTCGAACTAAATCAGACATTTTTAATCGCAATTAAAAAGGTGGAATAAAATTAGTTATCATGAACCATCACACCAACACCTTGACTTCAGGTGTAAAAAAAGTATTGTCTTTTTTTTCTTTTGCTTTCTCGAAAACGGTGTGTCCTATCGCAATAATAATGATTTTTTTTTCCCCCTTTCATAAAACACCTATAGGTACCCCTAAAACTCAACATTATTCAATAATAGGTACATACAAGAGAATCGGCACTGTGTCCCAAAATCCCAATTGATACCGTATAGGATAGTTATTGGTAACTTCTTTTTTCTTCTTTTCTTTCCTTTTTCTTTAATTGGTAAATGAATAAATAAATAATTTCTTGTACCAACGACCCACCCCGCCCCCGTCGCATCGCATCGCCTGCCCGCGCTATTAATTCGCTGTTGCTTAGCGTTCTTTCGGACTTTTTTTTTCATTTTGCTTGTCTCCCATGCAATAGGAGGCGGTGCTTTAGCCTATTGCTTTATTTATTTAGTCCACGAAATTGATCGTAATTACCTACGTTTATTGAAAATGTTCACAAGCCCACTAAGTACTAAAAAAGGCACGACGGAACATAATATCCAATAACGTAGTACGTACTAAGTAGTGGTAGATATTTGCAAGCAGGCGAAGTTAACAATTTTATTTTTATAGGTGAACAGCCCGGGATATTGCAGACGCTTCTAATTTCCGCCGGGCCCGCTATAGAGTTATTACCCGGCTACTCTGCACTGAATATTTTCCTCGAGCTTACCTTTAAGTCTTGTTATATAAAGCGGATATCGTTTTACAACCTTCAATATTAAGGGCAAAGACATCGGGGCATAAAATGTATTATTTTAAATATATTAAAGGATAGATTTTTCTAGGTTGAGGATTTGTGAGGTCTTACATCATCATTAGGTACCATCGCATACATTTGCGGTGAACCACTTTTAGACCTTATTACTATGGCAGTAAGGGTCAAAAGTGATTCACCGCAAATGTCCGTGACGATACCTATGGGTAAAAGGAAACCTATTTGTTTGAATCGTGAAGAAATCAGATGTTCCATGTAATTTTCTTAACAATTCATTCACAGGAGGACGTTTGTACTATAGAAATATTAATAGACATAATATCTAATATGACCTCCGAAATGACCTACGCGACCAAATATATCTCTACGACAATAATTTTGAGTTTGTTCAAGAGTCCCAGATAAATCACAACGACACTATAAAGGCCACGTAGAAAATCTAACCCTGTGATTTCTTACATAAATAAAAACCGCTCGACTCACTTCCTTACATTCATATTTACGTCATAATTTAATAAACGATATTATACGAATCTACTTGAAATAAAGTAACAAAATTCACAATTACTCAGGCGCGAGGTAATTTAAAAAGCCACGGACGCAATCACGCAGCACAACGTTGCTGGGTGCTAAAAATTAAAAAAAAAAGTTTTTCCATTGCGAACCTATAAAGAAATATGTATCAATAAATTAAATATGAATATTGCAAAAGTGAAAATAGCAAAAATGGCGGGGTTTCAGCAATTTCATTACGAAATGGAATTATTCAATGGGACGCGCCTCACGCTTCACCCGGATTATGGCAGTGATATAAAAAAAATCAATCAGGAGTTTTTAAAATTGCTATGAATTCGCAATTAGCTTTGGCGAAATGCAGTGTTTTCGAGTTTGTTCGCATTTTCACTTTGAAGCGATGCACTGTAAATTCTCGGAGAACTTTCACAGTGTAGATAAAATCTACACTGATGTAGCTTTCTTCTCTTGAAGATCGTAATAAGGGAATGAAAGGATGATCTTTGAGCCAGTGGCATATTAACATTCTCTGTTAATGGGTGATTCTTCGGGGCCCCGATTTTCGATGTCGGAGGGCTTATTTCAATGAACTATTTAGTTTAGAAGTTTGTTTTTATCTTAGAGGTAGCTTAATATTCCTATTTAACTGGGATCTATATCGGTTTTTGTATAACTGTTTTTAATTATTTACAAAAAAATAATGAAGCCCATGATTCTTACTACTCTGTCGTGTCCGTTCTCCATTTTCATGAAAACATTATGATATTAATGTGAAAAACTCTATTAATATGTTGAGTGACCACATCAAAAGAGAATTTTACCTACAATATTATTCTTATTGCTGAGGAAATAAGATGTGTCCGCCATAAAATTCTTATTACCTACTCTGGAGCGCGCTTCAATCAGTTGTATCATAATAAAACATAAGGAACTGGCGATAAACTCTCACGCGGGTAACCACCCGCGTGGGATTAGTCGCATTCCGAGCATGTCAGGTAGTGGGCGTGTCAGCTGGTGCAATTCGCTCCGAAGTTACGAAGGTGAATTCAGAGAAATCAAAATTTGATTTCTCTGTCCTTGGTTTAGGTAACTTTCATTATTACTCTGTCAGGTTTTTAACGCTTCTATAGCCTTTAAATTTTTAAAATTATCTTTAAGTTTTATAAAGCTCTAAAAATTATGGAGAACGTAACATATATTTTCTTAATTTTTTATATATACTTTAGATATTTTGACTCCTCTGGGCACAAAAACTAAAACGTTATTAATTATTTTCTGAATGAGTTTATAAAAATCAGTGCCAAAACAATATTTAGATATGTTTCTGAACAAATCTACTTTCATGGGAGCATACATTTTTTGTCAAATAAGTGAAAAAAATCGCGACCTCGAAGAATCACCCTAATCAAACATTCTGGAGCCATCACTCTTACATTCTGGAGCCATGGCTCTTAGCCAGCGCACACTTGTAATTTTTAATCGGGCGATAGTTTGATCGTTCTGGGAATCAGTAAGAAGTTATCTATATAAATAAAAAGAGAAGTCCTGACTGACTGATAGTTAATCAGTCAGTCAGGACATCTCTTTTTATTTGACTAACAGACTGACTGACTCATCAATGCCCAGACCAAACCCTTTAACATAGAAAGCTGAAATTTTGCACAGAGGTTCCCTTTATAATGCAGACAAGGAATAAGGAAGGATTTCCCGGGAGTACATTCCCGTGGGATATTTTCCGACAACTATGCGAGCGAAGCCGCAGGCAAAAGCTAGTATTAAACAATTAAATACTAAACTTTCGGTCGACTAAAAATGACAAGTACGCGCTGGCGGTAAGACTCCACGCAGACTACAAATTTTTAGGCGGGAGGAAACGCCCGGGTGTCACCATTGTGTGGATTGCCCGGAGGACACGGTGGAGCATATAGCGGAGGTCTGCCCGGCTTGGGCGAAGCACCGCCGTGTTCTCACGGAGGCGATCGGCGGCGGCGATCTCTCGCGTCCAAACCTGGTCCAGGTCATGGTGCGGAGCGAGAGTGAATGGGAGGCCGTCACCTCCTTCTGCGAGGCAGTAATGCTTGCGAAGGAGGAAGCGGAACGCGTGTGGGAGAGGCCCTCGCGCCCGTAGCCGCCGTAGGAGACGCCCTGGGCGGCGGGAATCGATCGCAGATTCCCGGCCACCGTAGGCGCGGGCTTGCGGACGACGAGTAATGGGCAGCTCGCCGTCCGGTAAGGATCAGGCCCGGGTCGACGGCGCGTTGTGTTCCACGCGCGCTTCAAAGAGATGTCAGCAGTGACGGGGTCAATTGGGCCGATGCCGCCGGGGTCGCGGGTAGTTCGAAAGAGATACCGTGGCCCTGGCACGGGCAACTGAAGGAACATGGGTGGGTTTTAGTCAGTAAAAGTCTGACACACCCTCCAGCTCTGCCCAGAGCGGGAGAAGTAATTTGATGATTTCCATATCCATTTCATTATCCACAAAAAAAAAAAAAGACTACAAATTTTCTAACGTCCGATAGTTGGGCGGTTTCATAATCAGTATGAAGTTGTATACAAGTTCAATCGTTTTAATGTGCGCTCTGGCAAACTAACCAAACTGATAGAAAAATAGAAAGCTGCTAGGCTGAAAGAAAGTCTGCAGTCTGCGGGGGCTCTAAACCTACACAAAGAGGGAATTTTGTTTAGTTCCGATCGAAAACCTGTTTAAATAAGCTTTGGTATATAAAACGGAAATTAAAAACACGTTATTAATAGCATTGTTTAAATGTTCTTCATTGAGGAGGCTTACAGAACTTAAGTGAATGTTAGTACTTACGTTCCAACAATACAGTTATTCGAACATTCGCAAACATTTAAGTTGGTGTAACAACTTGTGAGCAGCTTAAGCTTGCTAAGTTTCACATTGATATGTCGCCGCCATCAAAGTGAGCATTGACGTATATGGCAGTATGTTAGCATGAATAAAGGAGAAAATATAGGTAACTAGCATACTAACATAGGTACATAACATAACATTCACGCCTTGATTCCCCGAAAGGTTGCGCAGAGGTGTACCTACCTATAGTACACCCACATTTTGCCAGTAGGTAATGTTTAAGTCCCATGTAAGCGAGTCTATTGTCAAAAATAAAAATAAACTATCTATCTTGCTATTGAGAAAATAAAATGTTAATAAATAGTAAATATACATCGTTTCGTAACTACGAATTGTCGTTGTACATCATCGATATTTCCATTGTTAGTGTGAATTCCATTTCATATCGTTTAAATGAGCTTATGACGTAGTTGAGTCACCTTACTAAACTCATATGACTATTGACAAAACGGACGCCTTTACACTTTAGAGTTGCTTTTTGTATACACTGATTCATTAAAGAAACCCTGCCCCTATGGTCCTTTGTTCTCGTCACCCATAGAAAGTCGGAACGACACTAAACATTTGCAAGCAATATTGTTTCAAAATTGGAAAGACCTGGCTTTTGTCGATGGTACTTACCTAGGTTAGGTACCAAATTATCTAGGAAAGCACTTTCTACTTGTAAGTTTTCCATCAAATTCAATTGATATAGAAGCTTCGTCAGCTAACTTTCTGACTAACTGATAGACATCTTGACGATTCCAAAAGTTCCTGGAAAAGATATAATTGAAATTAATGACTTTAAAATTCATCTGAATTGAAAACAATATAAAATTACGTTAAAATTGGTTTAGGTTAGATTAGCTAGCTGTTAATTGGCCTTCAGTATCTCAAAAAAATAATAATAAGATTCCTTCAAATCAATAGAATAAAAAATTAAAAAAAAAAAAACATTTATTTCGAAACCAGTCAATATTATCCACGCATGTGAAATTTAAAAATAAATAACATTAAGAATTCATTAATTAAAATATTACAATTAGACAAACAGAAGATCTATTATCACATCTCTTATTTTAGCAATCGCAAAGATAACTTTGTATTTCATAATGATACTGTGAATTAAAAAGTGTAAATTGAAACACTAGGTACTGGATGTCAAACGTCCCAAGTTCTATTTGGCCTTCAGTTTCTAAATATAGAAAGAAACAAAACTTCCTTGTGTGATAAGTTTGCTAGATTGCATGCACGCATTCTAGCCATTACAGACCGTGTCAGTCATACTTCATTTTAGAAATTCCAACTTGGTAAGGCATAGAGCAGTGGTGGGCCAGTGGTTACGACTCCGACTTACGAGTTGGGTCGTGTGTTCGAATTACTTTGTGTAAATATTTTCATTACCACTGCTCTCTAAATGGTGAAGGAAAACATCGTGAGGAAACCGGCATGTCTTAGAACCAAAAATTGAAGACATGTGACATCTACCAACCCGCACTGGGCCAGCGTGGTGGATTACGGCCCACTCCCTCTCACAGAGAGGAGGCCTGTGTCCCAGCAGTGGGAACGTTATAGGCTGATTATGATAAAGAGCACACAAACGTAATTTATATTTTTACCCGCGACGGTCACGGAGTTGGTCCATGGATGGGTGACCATCTTTATATACCGAGACTCCTCCGTGCCTCGGAAAGCACGTTAAGCCGTTGGTCCCGGCAGTCATTCGTGGATCTTTGACAGTCGTTACGGGTCGTCAGAAGCCCGAAAGTCTGACAACCAGTCTTACCAAGGGGTATCGTACTACCCAGTTACTGGGTTGTGGAGGTCAGATAGGCAGTCGCTCCATGTAAAATACTGGTATTCAGCTGCATCCGGTTAGACTGGAAGCCGACCCCAACATAGTTGGGAAAAGGCTAGGCAGATGATGGTCACGGAGACGCTATATGCGTTTGGGGTAAGAGGTGTTTGCGTGCGTGTTTGTGTGTGAATAGAATAGAATAGATTAGACATTTATTTGTGTTTTGTTTATTTTTTTGCGTGTGTCCGTTACCATTTTTCTCGGAAACGGATAGGCTGATTTTGAAACAGTTTCTTGGTCTGTATAAGTCTAATTCCTGAGCATATTCTTAGGTAAGTTTTATAATGTTATACATGTTTCTCCAAAATGGTTATGTTTTTTGCTACTCAAGTAAAAATAACGCAGTTTAATATTTAAATAAATTTATTGCATTTACTATTAAATAAAAAAAAAACACACAAATAAAACAAATAAAAATTAAAAAAACCCACGATGGAAAATTGTGGCACAAAAAACTTCATATAAAAAAAACTAAAACCCACGACATTAAAGCATAATACTCGTATGATTAATAAAAAGTGCACTACAATAACTATTATATAATAGTATAGAAATACCTGGTCTACCGAGCTCTGCTCGGCTGAAAATAGAGAAAACGAATTTTCCCAGATATGAAACCTAGCTAAATCGATTTTCCACCACCGTAAACCCCCCTATATTGCAACTTTCATCGAAATCGTTAGAGTCGTTTTCGAGAACGTTATTACTAATATTTAAATATAGGTATATGATATATACAAATATTGCTCATTTAATGGTATTGTAATAGGTATATCGTGGCTTATATATAATAGTTATTGTGGTGCACTCTTTACTATTTCAATATTCTGTCGTGAGTTGTTAAAATTTATGAATTATATTTTTAACTAAATAAACGTAAAGTTTGCCCGTTTTTACCTAAATTATTGTTCGCCTGACTATCTCATACTTTTCTACCGTCTGGATACCAACAACATTATAAAATTATGTAAAAGATGGAAAATCTAGTGACTAATTAAATGATCAAAGAGTTCTTCAACATTGCAACGATATTGGAATCCTGATTCTAATTTCTGACAGTTGGTAATCTTGCATACAGTATACATAAAAAAACTTTTTTACAAAAAAATACAACCGACTTCCAAAAACAACACTACAAAGTGAAAAATAACTTTAATTTCGGAAGTCGGTGTCTAGTTAAATTTATTTTCGTTTTTTGCCACCGACTTCCGAAATTAAAGTTATTTTTTACTTTGTAGTGTTGTTTTTGGAAGTTGGTTGTATTTTTTTGTAAAAAAGTTTTTATTTTTCACTTTTTTACCACTACCTGCAAAACAAACTAGAACATCATCCATATAAAAGTGGGGAAAAAATACGTATTATTGAAGCTAACTTAAAAACTAGCCAAGCAAAGTTAATAAATTTTATATGGGACCAACTTTGATGTATATCCTCTCGAATAAAACAATTTTTATTTAAATTGGACGACTCTGTAAAAAGTTATGCGTGGTCATACATAAAAAAAAAAACACGTGTCGAATTGAGAACCTCCTCCTTTTTTTTCGTCGGTTAAAAAGCTGTCAAACCGCCAAATTTATTCCATAAATAAAAGTTATCTGACGATTGAAAAATAAGCCTTAAATCTAATTAAAAAATGTCGGCTGTACCTATACTGTTCATATTGCTCCTGTAATTTATAATAATGAGTATCGCGTAGGAATTTTTATTATATTTGATTAATCAGTCGAGATTAAGTGAAACCTTGATTGCGGCTGAAAATTTAATGAAAACGGAAGCAATGTGCGCTTATTACACGCAAAGCGTGCGTTTTATTACCTATTATATTTATATTACATTATATTATTTATATTATTTGTTTGTTATAGGCATGGTGGGATACAATAAATTGGAAACAAGGAGGGACATAGCTCTTGCTACCTATATTTTTAAATTATTGCGTGGCAAGACTTCAAACCCAGGTATATTAAAAGAAATAAACCTGTGTGTGCCCGACAATTATGTATTGCGAAGACGACGGCCACGTCTATTGGCGGTGCCCAGTAGTAGAACTAATCTACTGAGTAAAGCCCCTATAACGCGTACCTTGCGTGTACTTAATGACGTAGCAGATAGCATAGATCTCTTTACCTGTTCTCTGAGTGAGTTCACAAAATCCGCAATGTACAGAATATGTTATGGTAAATACCAATAATAAAACTGTAATTATGGCCACACTATTGAATTAGGAATATCCTGTAATGATAGTGATGATGAGTTAATAAATAAATAAATAAATTAATAATGATGTATTTTTATAATTTTCTTTACAAAGAAACGATACGGTAGCTGCTTTATTTACTCGTTACAGTTTTTTTTCCTTGTGAATTAATTTTGGTAGGTTCCTTTTTTTTATTTTTTTTTTATGCAAATATTGAATTTATCAAAAAAAATATTTTTATTCTTAAAGTCATCTTCGGCCCTTTACTTCAACAGTTTCCGTTTCTCTCCAAAACTGCGAATATTTCGAATTATAATGTAGTAGATAGCCAGAACACAAAAAGTAGTGAGACTTATATTTTGCTTACCGGTAGACACAGGTATTATTGCATCGACAGGGACCCTATATCTTTCTTTTTTTTCTTTTGATTCTTTGCTCAATAGCCGTGGCTTGGTCCCCACGGTGAAGCAAAGAGAAACCCGAGGAGGGGCCGCTCGTCAGGGCTTTTCCCGGTAAGCCAACGACGTAGCGGCCAACACGTAGTTGCGGTGCTTGGGCGACATCGCAACTGAGGAGGGCTGCGATGTCGTATGGGAGGCATTGCGGCTGAGGGTTGGAGGCCGCGGCGGGAGAGGAATGCCGGTATTACGGAGCGCTGCTCTCCCTACCTTCCGCGGCCTTGACGAGGTTGCCACCGTCTGATGGCGGACGCGATGGGACTGCAGGGCACAAGGAGTGTCAGTATGACGTTGGCCGCTCTCCCTGTCCTGTGTGGCTGAAAATTGGCAGGCGGCGGGGCCAAAGACCTGACCCATCGCAGGGGGACCAAGGGTACCCAGACATGGGGTCGTCTGGCGCCCATATGCTGGTTTGGTCCCTGGGGTGGTCACGGCATGCAATGTGTTCTGGTGCACCGGTGATGGGGAGTACTCCCCAGAGGAGGGTCCGGTGACGGTCAGCGCGGCGGGTTCACAGATGAGTGCTAACGCGTGCCCGTGTTCCCGCTATAAGCGGCAGAGGAGGACACCGTGGAATTTTAGTGGGTTAGAGTCCCACATAACTGCACGATCTCCCCGTGGTAGTGCAGTATGCATAAGCATTTCTCCACGATAAAAAAGGGACCCTATTTTTTGCAAAAGGTTTTTATGAAGTGTGCATCTACGCCTATTATGTTACAACCCTACTTTCAGACATAATAATAATCGTCGTCAGCCCGAGAACCCATCTTCCCAGAGACAGTGGGATGAGCCGCTCTGCAGGTTGGTACGAAATAAACTTATTAATACGTCCACCAATACTGCTGAGCGTACCCGCCTGCTGGCTGGGGGTGAATGGGAATCGGGCCTCTGGCTTCAGGCGCTACCGTCACCCAACACAGGCACTATGCTGGGCGACACCATATTCCGGCTCACTACATGTTGCATCTAGGTGCTCCTTGCGGGGCTCCACATCGCTGTCAATGCGGTGAAGGAGTCGATTGCCTCGGACACCATGGCCTATCCTGCAGCAAAAGTGCTGGTCGGATGGCACGGCACGGCAGCATTAACGACATCATCCGTCGGGCTCTTGTCATCGCCGGGGTGCCAGCTATTTTAGAACCCAATGGCTTGGCACGCGACGATGGGAAGAGACAGAATGACCGTAATGCCTTGGATGTTGGGTAGGTCTTTGGTGTGGGATGCAACCTGTGCGACACCCTCGCGCTATCCCATCTTTCTAGTACGGCGGGCTGTGCCGGGGCAGCTGCGGCAGGAGCAGAACACCTCAAATATAACAACCTTTTTGGGAACTATATGTTTGAGCCGTTTGGGGTTGTTTGCTCATCGAGTTTTTCGGTACATCGCCAAGCGGTTGGTCGACTCTACACGGGACCAGAGGGCTGGCCTATTTTTAGCCCAAAGAATTAGCATTGCTATCCAACGTGGCAATGCTGCCAGCCTTTTGGGCACTTTTCCCATTGACAGCGATGTGGACGAATTGATGCCCTATGAGCTCTTCCCCTTTTTATTTTTTATTATATACTTGTACATAACACTTGTACTTTATATTATTATTTATATATATATATATATATATATATATATATATATATATATATATACACATTTAAAGACAAACAATGTTAAACAATGATAGCTGCAAAAGTTAAAACTGTGGCACAGCTACTAACGCCCGACTCCTATTGAGAGGGTAGGTTGTTCCTAGACTAATATATAACAAGAAATGACGTAGAAAAGTTGTAAAACAGGGCCCTAATTCACCATCACGTCAACGTCACGTCGTCGTCTTCGTCAATAACTTGAGCTAATCAGGACATATAACGTACTCTCTAATGACACAATGAACGAAACTGCCTATAACGTAAATAAGTGGGAAATCGAACAGAATTGGGGCCCAGTACTGCTTACTTTTTACACGGGCAATTTAATTGCCTGTGGCATACCATAAGATGAACTAACACGTGCATGACAAGTTACTAAAGATTTTAAGCCTAACCGTATACATTAAAAACATCATTACACTCCTACCAACTTATCTGTGAAATGGCGAAAATTGGAATTACGGACGTCATGTTGAAATGTCTTCGATTGCGCCGACGCATGTCATTCGATTGTGTCGCCGCATCGACGGTGGCGTCCTCTTTCAGTTCATAGATAAGTTGGTAGGACTGTATGTCTCTCTGTCATCTTCAAATGATTGACAGAAATAGAAATGTTTTCAATTCAATTAGGGCTTAAATGCATTTAGTGATTTGTGGTGCAAGTGGGCCTTGAAGTTGCACCGTTCAATTTTATGGTATGCCACATGTATGAATGTAAATGGGACTTTAGAGCTACTTATATAGCCTGGTTGCCCGTTACGCTGTTGTGTTTATCTCTATCAGTAATTAAGAAAACGAGAATCAGCCTATCATACTAAAATGTAATTGAAAAAGTACGAATAGATGTCAAACGTCCCATTTTCCGTGGTCTCACCCTTAATATTATGAGTTACAGACATATTCCTAAACTTAGTCTCTGGATAGGCGACGCCGACGGGAACAGGCGACGTAACCGGACCAATTGAGAGGACGGGACGACGCTCTGCATCTGTCCACAATGTCACGTCCCTACAGAAAATACGAATAAGTGTGAACTTACATACTGTCTGCATATTTGAACGCAAGCGAGTCTGAAAGTGGATGTCATTTGTACTTTGAACCAGGTAAATGTTAGTTTACGTTATTTTTAGAGGATAGATTAAGAAGAAAAATAAGACAAACAGGACAGGATAGGTTAATTTAAGACGTTAGAATAAAATCGAATACTCTTTATTTACTCTTTGTAGGGTTCCGTACCTCAAAAGGAAAAACGGAACCCTTATAGGTTCACTTCGTTGTCCGTCTGTCTGTCTGTCAATCCGTCAAGACCCATTTTCTCAGGAACGCGTGGAAGTAACAAATTGAAATTAATATCAAATACGTAGGTCTATGGTCCCTTAGAATTCTAAAAAAATCAAGCTTCTAAGTTAACGCAATAATAAAATACGGCCATTTATGCGACCTAATTTGATACTCGCAAGTAAATCAATCACTATAGGGTAGGTACTTCCCGATGACCTAGAATCATGAATATGTCAAGAAGCAAGGTCGCACAGCACTAGTAAATGAAAAAGTTCATAAATGATTAATTTGTAATTTTATCACATAAAAGAATATTTTTTGGGATACATTCTTTTAAACTACGGAACCTTTAATTGTGCGTGGTCCTACACGCACTTGGCCGGTTTTTTTTTTCTATAAGTACGTTGTTTTGGTCTCTAATACCGTTCGCAAAATACGCGCTTGAACTTGGAGTTGTGGGCACCAGCCAGTTTTACAATTCAATACCATTGTTCTCTAATATCGATGGCATATAAAGTCCTATTATATTATAATCACTAGCTTCTACCCGCGACTTCGTTCGCGTGGAAGTTGTAAGACACCACATGTACTAAAATAACAGACTCATTTTATAAAACTTCCCTATACACTAAGTTTGTAGTTTTGTTCTCAGCAGCCAAAATAAACAGATAGTTAGGTGGTGACGCTGGAGCAGCCGACGTAGAGTTGTCCGTGTGAGAAGCAGCTCGTATTATAATCATCATAGCTATTTTCATAGACTCATAAATAATCATTTTGAATTGTAAGTGACCGTGCTGTTGGTGTGCTTATTATAAATAAATAAATAACGGTTCAGAAAAGATATCATCATCTTCCTGCCCTAATCTCATATTACTTGCGGTCGGCGCAACACGTTTTCTTCTTCCATTCTCCCCTGTCAACCGTCACGCTATCATTCACTGCCTTCTCTTTCATATCATTCCTCATACAATCCATCCATCTTTTCTTTGGCTTTCCTCTGTCTCTCCATCCATCAACATGTATATTCATCACTCTTTTAGTCACATGCGTTTCGTCTCTCCTCATACCAAGACAAACGATTCCTTTCAGAAAAGATATAATTTACAAAAATTTTTACATTCTAGAATTATTTCACTATTACTCTACATTAAAAAATACTTGGGCTTAAAACTAAGAGACTTATGGCTAAGTATAACAACAGCCACACGGATCGTCCGATTAAGTTAAGCTACGCTTGCCGCAGTTGATCCGTGGATGGGTGACCATCTTTACATGCCAAGACCACCATGCCTCGGAAAGCACGTTAAGCCCGCTGCCATTCTTGGATCTTTGACATTCGTTACTGACAACCAGTCTTCGCTAGGGGTATCGTATTACCCAGTAACGGTGTTTTGAAGGTCAGATAGGCACACGCTCCATGTAAAATACTGGTATTCAGCTGCATCCGGTTAGACTGAAAGCTGACCCCAATATGTAGTTGAGAAAAGGCTAGGCAAAAGATGATGCAGTTGATGACTTCATAAAAAAATACTTATAAACAAACGAAGCCGAGCACAGCAGCTGCTAAAAGAAGATTGAATTCTAATCTCCGCCGCGTAACCACAGTATAATAATGACACAGTAGTTGATCTTCATAGAAAACGGCCAAACGACGCGCTTCAAAATCTCAGTCAGTCTCAGTTAAGCAACAGTTTGAGCGTGCGGCAGTTACGCACGGACGGACACGTATTTATCTACCGAGCGGCCGTAGGTTATTAATTCAAGGTCACTGCCCGGATAAACCACTGTAGCTTTATTACTCTGTGGCGTAACGTAGCACAAATAATTTAATTTGTTTCTATTAACGATCTTAATTGTGTTGCCCGGAGTAGCAATTATAAGTTAATGGATTCTCTAGCACTGTAATTTTCACTAACATATGATCATGGTGGAGAATTTTCTTTGTGCTTCCATTTTTAATTTCATACTCATATTTTATACCTAATTGGGAATTTGTATTTTTAATTGTGGGCAAGATTTATTTTTTTAAAAATTATATTAATTTTATTTTATTTATTTTTATTTTAAAGCTGATATTATTTGCTGTGGCTTTTCGTTTTGGGTTGATTTTTATGACGTATATGACCGTTTAGTGTCCTTGAAAGCGATAAATTGACTCTATTACATAACTGCTGAAGTTCTGCGTTTCAACCCAACTCAACTTAATTAAAGTACCTAATTACTTCATTTCTCCATCCTGCTACCCATATTTCACATTCACACGATCTCTTCCAAGTTGCATTACACTCTAACGCGTTTTAATTTTCTAAAAGCGGTTCTAATTTTTTTAATTATTTCCAGTTTCACACTTTTCTTGTGTATCCGACCAACGATTTCGCTATAAAAATGAGTAGATCGCTTACGTTTATCACGCTATTCAAAGAGCAATCAATTTTTCTAAACCATTCTGTCAATCACTGTTCATGCTGTAGCAGACGTGACTAGTCTGCTATTTTTAATACTCTTTGACATGTGAAACCTAACCACAGTTTTCTAGAAGTTACAAAGCGAGACATGTCATCTCAAGCGCTCAACAACTCCAGTTAAATAATATATTCTAAACATGCGTGTATGTACGAGTGCGGTGTCGCCACCTGTCGTGTCACCCGCGAACTAGCGCCGTTGATAGCTCCAGTTTCAAACATTTATCACTCTGATTGTTACATGAGTTGCGGTAACATTAGATGGATAGATGCGGTTTAACCCCTAACTTTTGATAATGATATGCTTACCTACTTAAAACATTGGAATTTGATAGTTTTCAGGGTTTGGATGAATTAATAGAAATGTAGGTGGGTAGAACGAGAAAATCTAATGTCTTGAAGACACATGAAACGAAGTTGGCATAAAAAAACAGCCGTAGCTATTGCTATTCTCGGCACAATTTTTTTGCTCATTGCTTTTCTTTTGATGCAAGCTTTCATCGATTGGGCCGGCCGATATGAGAAGACATCTGACATTATTTTGCTATTGTCAAATTCATATTTATTTTTAACCCTATTTCGGGCAAAATTTCTGTTATATCTATTTAGGTCCTGGTCCTATTTAGGTCCTGTTATATCTATTTAGGCCTAGGACAAGCTTTATGACACACTGGATAATCCAGCAGGCCAAAAACATCTATACCGGCTTGCTAGAGCTAGAGAGAGGAAGACGAGGGATGTCTGTCAGATAAAGTGTATAAGGGATGAAACTGGAACAGTTCTTTCGGATGATGAGAAAATTAAGGATAGGTGGAAGGGCTATTTTGAAAGACTGATGAATGAGGAGAATGACTGGAGTGGTGTGCTTGAGAGAATAAACCAGTAAATGAGGGGTTAGTGAGAATTATTGGTATGGATGACGTGAGAATAGCAGTTAATGGGATGAAAAATGGTAAAGCAATAGGTCCGGATGGAATACCAGTCGAAGTATGGAAGTTATTACGGGTGGATGGATGGACGTGGTTAGCTTTATTCTTCAATAAGTTGTTGCTGGAAGAAGCCATACCTGACAAATGGTGCAACAGTTCGCTGGTGTCCATCTTTAAAAACAAAGGTGATGTGCTGGAGTACAACAACTATAGAGGAATAAAGCTAATGTCACATAGTATGAAGGCTTGGGAGAAAGTTATTGAAAGGTGTCTAGGAGAAGAGAGTTAAATTTCGCAAAACCAATTCGGTTTTATGCCTGGTCGAGGAACAGCAGATGCCATCTTTGCTATCCGCCAGCTGAGCGAGAAGTACAGAGGTGCGCATAAAAACTTGCACATGGTATTTGTTGACCTCGAAAAGGCATACGACCGAGTGCCTCGTGAAGTTTTGTGGTGGGCACTTAAGGAAAAATGTGTATCAAGGAAGTATATTCAGTTGATTCGCGCGATGTACAGTCGATGCAGTACCCAAGTCCGGTCTACAGTGGGCACTACTGGCAGCTTCGATGTGGCTGTCGGTTTGCACCAGGGGTCTGCACTAAGCCCTTACCTCTTTGTGCTGATAATGGATGCTCTTTCTTCGGATATCCAGGAAGAGGCTCACTGGTGTATGCTGTTCGCCGATGACATTGTGCTGGTTGCCGAGAGTGGCTTAGAGGTCCAGAGCAGATTGGAGATGTGGTGGAAAAGATTGGAGACCGTTGGCCTGAGAGTAAGTCGGACCAAAACAGAGTATTTGTTTTGTGATTTTGGCGGTCTCTCCGGTCCTGTGCCCATATCTCTTGCCGGAACGCCCTTACCGATCTGATCCGACTTTCGGTACCTCGGGTCGCTTGTCCAAGGGGATGGCGAAGTAGACCGAGACATAACGCACCGGATCAACTCAGGATGGATGAAATGGCGACAGGTTACAGGAACAACTTGCGACCCACGGATGCCCCTCAAGTTGAAGGGGAAAATTTACAAGTCCGTGATAAGGCCTGTCGTACTTTATGGATCGGAATGCTGGGCAGTGAAGAAGACGGATGAAAAAAAAAATTGCATGCAGCGGAGATGAGAATGTTGAGATGGATGTGTGGAGTGACGAGAATGGATAAAGTGAGAAATGAGTATATAAGAGGAAGTTTGAAAGTGGCGCCAGTGACAGAAAAGTTGAAAGGAAATCGTTTGTCTTGGTATGGGCATGTAATGAGGAGAGACGAAACTCATGTGACTAAAAGAGTGATGAATATGCATATTGATGGATGGAGAGGCAGAGGAAGGCCAAAGAAAAGATGAATGGATTGTGTGAGGAATGATATGAAAGAGAAGGGAGTGAATGATAGCGTGACGGTTGACAGGGGAGAATGGAAGAAGAAAACGTGTTGCGCCGACCCCAAGTAATATGGAATAAAGGCAGGAAGATGATGATCTATTTAGGTCCTGCAGTGCTATTCTGTACAAATCTCACCGTGAAAACTTAGGTGAAGTGAGCGTGGAGTGAGCTGTCAATAGTGTCAATCCAATCTAGCATTGTAGAATGACAACTCACTTCACCTAAGTTTTCACGGTGAGATTTGTACAGAATAGCACTGCTGGTAGTGCTTTGTCAATCCTTGACAAAAATACAAGAATAACTAATCTAGATAAACACGTTTTTACGCTAAACGAATTGATATTTCGACACAGAGAAAAGTCGCGCGCCTGCGCGTGCACTTGCAGTGTGACATCATAGCCAAATTGTATCCTGCCATAAAATAGTTATAAATATGACCTACTTTATTAAATCAATCATTACTCTAGCATTTATAGTCTCGTAGTTATTAGCTGTTGAAATCTTACATGTTTTTGTCTGTCAGAAATGTTGAACTTACCACCGGTACACCGAGCGAAAGGACGTTTTCACGTCATAAAAAATCTGTTGGAAACGGCCCTCAAGTGCCTTCCACTGATTTCAGTAGTCCAACAATGAATAAATACATTCACCTCGAAACTTTGAATATCAATTCTATGACTTCATTTGATTCATTTAACCTTGATTCAAGAAGTTCAGATCCTAGGAAAAACTGTAGCTAACGTCTGCAACATTCGATTGAGGGAGGCTACAAAGCACAGGGAACCAAAAACAATACGAATCTAATGACACCTCATTCGCCCTAATCGGCGTTTAGGCTGAACGTATAAAACAGACCCACTTTATTGACGTGCGAATAACATTGATCTTCTTATAAGTTCGCTACTGGGCAGTAAAAGTAATAATGTCAAGAAATGATGCGTTGTATTACTTCTCTTTCACTTTTCACTTTTGCGTACTTTTTGCACAGTTTCGTATACTTATGTCATCTATTGCGTTGGTATTTTTTCATCTACGATTCCTTAGCGATGATGGAAAAGTCATAAATGTTTGAGACTGACATAAGCCACCAAGATGGATAGATGATAATACTGTTGAAAGTCGTTGTTGAAATACGCAACGATTTGAAAGCGATCGCTACTTGTCTAGGCTACAGGTAGGTATTTTTATTGTAAGTAAGTCGACGTTCGCACGGACGTAAAAATATCGCGGCGAGATTTTATCTCGCACTGGATTTTCAAGTCTCGGTGTTGAGCCGATCTTAGAGAATCCCACCTACAACAACAGAGTGCATCACAGCGCGTCGAAAAAACACACTGTTGGAATAGCAACTCTCGGCACTAAGCAGAGCGTTGAAAATCCAGTGCGCGAAAAAAAATCCCGCCGCGATATTTTTACGTCCGTGCGTACGTCGACTTAAACTGCTCAGCCCCCCTAGACGAAATCCCTTCGGAAAGATCAAATTGTATGCAGTTGACATTATCTTCAGAGATGTCACGTGACTGCAGCTGCTGTCAACGCCATACAATTCGATCTTTCCGTTGGCGTTAACGCCTACAGAAAGGGAATTTGTCTAGGCCCCCAGATCAACAAAAAGAGGAAGGTGAAGCGCTGCGAACATCAAAATTGAAGCCACAAAACAGAATATGAATTATGTCACCCTGTGTAGTGAAAACTTGTAAAAACAATAGCCAGTCATAGAAAGTCTCACGGAATCACTTTTTACAAGAAACACTTCGAGTACTTGGAAATAACATCGTTTTTTATTCATTATACTATGAGTTAAGTTCCTTGTTGTGGAGGTCAGATAGGCAGTCGCTCCATGTAAAATACTGGTATTCAGCTGCATCCGGTTAGACTGGAAGCCGACCCCACCATAGTTAAAAAAATACATTTTTTAAAAAAGCTTTTATTTAAATGCTCTAAAAAGAAAAAAAAATTCTTTTAAAATTTTGACTATCAACTTATAACCTTATTATACACAATTTATATGATCATAAAAGCTTGTCGCGCGATTTACTTGTGTAACTAAACTAGTACTTATTTAATTGAGTAACTTAATATGCTAAGTTTAATTTTTTTATAAATTTCTGTTTAATTAAATACTTATAGGTACTTACGCAAACATCGCGACAAGCTTTTATCATATAAATTGTGTATAATTATAAGTTGATACTAAAAATTTTAAAAGAAAATTTTATTTTCTTCTTTTTAGAGCATTTAAATAAAAGCTTTTTTTTAAAAAAGGTTTTTTTTTTGCTTTTCATTTATTTTTTACTTTTTAGTAATCGCTGGCTTCGATCAATAATTATTGATCGAAGATCGCTGGCTAGGTTTCCGAGTCTGTCCATCTCATTCAACGCATCATTGTTGCAAGGTCGTTTGCCGGTTACTATAGGAAAGCATAAAAAAAACTTCAAAAGTCCGCCATATTGGATTAAGAGTGATGTCAGAATATTTTTCGAATTATTCTCGGCAAGCCCTTTCATTTGATACCCATATTGTAGAAGTGCATAAAAAATAACTATTCCGCCATCTTGGATGTTCCGCCATATTGGATTTAGAATGACGCACATTATTTTTCGAGTGACTCTCAACAAGCCCTTTCATTTGATACCCATATTGTAGAAGTGCATAAAAAATAACTACTCCGCCATCTTGGATGTTCCGCCATATTGAATTTAAAATGACGTCATATTATTTTTCGAGTTACTCTCAATAAGCCCTTTCATTTGATACACATATTGTAGAAATGCATTAAAAATAACTATTTCGCCATCTTGGATGGTCCGCCATATTAGATTTAGAATGACGTCACACAGCTTATCGTGTATTGGCATCCAAACTAAACGTGTATACAAAATTTCAGCTCAATCGGTTGAAGATATCTCCTTCAAAATTGAGTAGCAAGATTCCACCCGAACAAACATACATACATTGCAAGTTAAATAAAAGCTTTTAAAAAGGCTAGGCAGATGATGATAATGAGTTAGGGTACTTGGAACAAAAAACCTTTACGAACAAACGCAGTGAGATAGAGGCGAGGATTGCAACAATACTATTTAAAATTTCCCTATTCGATTAAATAAATTTAAATATGATATCTTCCCATACAATATTATTCCCTAAGTTAGATCTTCAGAGGATCTTTTTAATTTTTATTATGTCGTGTTTAGATATCGATACTTACCCATCAGGTCTGCGGTCTTTTACTAGCTAATTTAATTTGACCCTGTATACCTATAATATAATTATTAGGACATAAAAGTCAAAGAAGGCCTTCCACTAGCCATTTATAAGTGCTAGTTTATGCTTGACCAATTTATTTAAACAGCTACTCAGAAAGTGGTCAGCTTCTGAAATGTTAGTAGAACTTATAAGCCAGTGCGATCACTGAAACCCACACATTACAGTTCTGTGTGGCTTCTAGTAGCTTCCAGTGGCGCCACCCACAAACTGTGAACTACTAAGCGCACTCATTAATTGGGTTTCCACATCCAAATGGAAATCTGGTACAACCGATCCCTGTGTGTGGATCTAATCTGTTTTCAGTCCCTTTTTAAAGCTTTATTTTGTTAATTTAGACTTAAATCGGTTTAGTTACTTTGAATTGTGTGAAAGATCGTCGTAATAGGACACGGATACGAGTAGTATGTGACACAGGGTGTATTGTAGGCTCAAAAGTAGGCTAGCTTAGGCTAGTACCTACCTACTCCTAACTAATATTATAAAATATGTGAATGTGAGTTTGTTTGTTACGGTTTCACGCTAAAACAGCTGAACGGATTTGTATGAAATTTGGCATATGGGTAGACCATGACCGGAAAAAGGACATAAAATACTAATTTTCATCCTGGATTGCAGACGAAATTGAAGGCAACAGCTAGTAATCTTACTAATATTATAAATCTGAAAGTTTGTATGTTTGGATGTTTGTTACTCAATCACGCAAAAACGGCTGTACGGATTTGGATTAAATTTGGTATACAGATAGTTTATAACCTGGATTAAGACATAGGGTACTGTTCATCCCGGTAGAAGGTTCCCGTGGGATAATTTCCTACATACACGCGGGCGAAGCCACTGGTAAAAGCTAGTATATAATAAATGCTAACGATCCTGTCAATACAATTGAAAAATTGATTTGAATTACATTCAATTCACAAAACTTAAGTAGGACGTAATTTTTTTCCGCAAAACGTAAGACTTTTCAGCGAAAACTAAATCCACAGGAGACCAGAAGTTTTCTAAAGAGCGATAAGGAAGGTAAGTTAACCAAAATTTCAGGGAACTGGCGACGACGTACTGTGCACCTTTGTACGTCATTTACTTCCATTTAACTTTCAGCTAAGCTTGAAAATACATGAAAAGTTTATATTCCACGAAATTTAACCATAGTTTAAGCTTGTATATTTGGGATTTCTAGGTAATTGCTAACATTGAATTGTAATTTTGACGTACTCCTTTCAGGGGGCCAACCACCACTTCTTAAAGCAGTATTATTTTAATGTTACTTCAGTGTGAGAAAGAGATGGAGCTATACAGGACGTCTAGCTCCATCTCTTTCTCACACTGAAGTAACATTAAAATAATTCTGCTTTAAGAGGTGGTGGTCTAGCTCCTGGACGTGATAGTCTGACCCATTTGCAACAATTAAGCACCCCATAAAGCAGCGAAAACTCATGGGATTGGGACCAAACCTGAAATCATGAAAAAAAAATCAGCCGTTGTTTCTTCTAAACTAAGCAACGGATTTTGTTGCGGTTTTCACCATCATTTAGAAAATTAGGAAAATGTCGTAAGGAAAGTTTTGGGTATGAATGTCGATGGCTATAAGGGTAGGGGAAGACCAAAGAAACGATGGATGGATTGTGTGAAAGATGACATGGCTAGAAAGGGGGTGACTACCGAGATGACGAATAATAGAGAAGTATGGAAAAAAAGGACATGTTGCGCCGACCCCAAATATCTTTGGGATAAGGGCAGGAGAATGATGAGAATGATGATATCGGAAGGGTCCACGTCTATAACTCAGACCAAATAAAACCCATTTTGTATTTGGTCCGAGGTCTAATAACATGTTCATATTAAACTTACCTATATAATATAATAAGGAAGTCTGGATGTTTTGTCAAGTCATCAAATCGTGCGAAGCAGCGGGTCTTCAGTAGTTTTAAAATTAAGTCCTAAATGAAAAACAAGGGTATACTTAGGTACTTTAAATTCCATTGGATAAACTCAAAGCGGCAAAAATTAATTCCCTTACATTTGCTGATATTTATTATTCACTATTAAAGTACTATGCTGTAATATTCCTGTAATATTTATTATTTATACCGTCCAATGTTAGTAAATTACTAACATATTCCGGCAACCTTGTGAAAGTGTTTCATTGGTGCAAAAGCACAGGCTTAATATTTTTGTAGAGAAGCCCAAAAACAGAGTGGGCTAATTAGGTGCCTACAGGAGCTCGTGGCTAAGCAATACCAACCGCACGCGTCGATCCATCAGTTTAAGCTACGTTTTCCAGGGTTGGTCCGAGGATGGGTGACCATTTTTTCATACCGATACTCCTCCTTGCCTCAGAAAGCACGTAAACCCGTTGGTCCTAGCTGTCATTCATGGATCTTGGAAGTCATTACGGGTCGTCAGAAGCCCGAAAGTCTGACAACCAGTCTAACCAAGCGGTATTGTATTACCCAGTTACTGGGTTGTGGAGGTTAGATAGACAGTCGCTCCATTTAAAATATTGGTACTCAGCTGCATCCGGTTAGACAGAAAGCCGACCCCAACATAGTTGGGAAAAGGCTAGGTAGATTGAATGGTGTACCTTGGAATTTTTAATTAGTAATAAAAAAAATGTTGTATAAACTATATAGCCTGTTCAAATTTAAAGTGATTTAAAAGCGGTGTAGACAATATTTACAGAAAGATGTAGATAGTGATGTAGATTCTAGTCGAAATACCGGGATACAAGATTTAGAAAATCACGCGTCACAGCTTGACACCTGGTTAAACGCCTGGATCTAGTGTTTGTATGATCCATAGATGGATAGTCATTCAAAGAGACCAGGCGAAGTGATAATTTTGCTGTCTTCTAAAAACAAACTCTGCAGGCATTAGAATAAAGTAGAACACCAATAAACTTACCCACACTCGTGCTCAAGTGTTTATGTTTGTGAGGAGGTATAAAGCGACCGCAATCCAGGAGACATTGAGATATCCAACTGCAAGGCATCAAAAAGAAATAAAAATCCCCAACTATGTGTACGCAGAACTATTGACACTCCCGAATTCGTACAGCCACCGAGCTAGCGGAGGTCAAACTGTCCAAGGTTTGTGGCAGAGTCTGGTTTGCTGGTATTTGCTCAGGGCAGGTCAACATCGCTGCGACGAAGGTCTATAATTGAATTTGTGAGGGTCGCGATAAGCGCCAGGTGGAGACAGTTAACATCACGAAGAACGCCATAGTCGAAGGACCTTAATCCGCAATTAGGGTAATTTGATCACGCCCTTATTAGCTTATGACCGACGTAAATAATATTTTATGAGATTTGCATATTGTGAATTATGTTTTAATTATCCTATACGGGGATAACTGGCTGGAATTTTTTTTGCTATGCATAAAAATAGAAAAAAAGTACGCGTAATTAAAAATCGTGCTGTTGTAAATTTTTCACGAAAGATTCTGTTTGTAAATAACAAATATAATAAAATTGACACTATCGGTTGATATATTTAAAGTCACCTACTCATATTATTTTCATAGTCAGAAACTTATTACCTTCCTATTTTAATAATGATTTATTTTTTTTAATTTTATTATATAAGAACACAGTAAATTATGAAGATAAACGACATAATTATAATTTTAAGTACAAAGGTACCCTACTGCTTATTCTTCTAGCAGAACCGCGAAGTGTGTGCGCGTGTGTTAGTCCTATAAAAATATGTAGATAATAGCGCTTACCGGCTCTAAGAAAAAGGCTTCCTATTCTGCTTTTATGACAAAAATCTCACGAGTTTTTAATATTTTGCATGTTCCAGAAATTTTTAAATATATCCGTTTTACTATATTTTTTTCGTTATTTTTGAACACTACTGTACTTATCTAAAGTGGTGTGTGTGTGGATAATTCCAGTGACCGTAATACCTACATAATATCTTACTGTAAACTGTTCATAAACAATATAAAAGCAATGATTCAGGTTTTTATTTAACAAAAAATGTAATCAGTTATAAATTAAATGAGTGTCATTTAATGGAAGGTATATTTATGAAATACTTTTCTACATAGGTGGCAGACGCTTTCCAGCATCATGAACAGGAAATATCTTATTAAACTTCGCGTCTGGCGGAGCTGAAGCGTATGAATTCGTAGAAATTCTCTCAATAATTAGGTTTACATGCAAAATGAAAAAAAATTGGATTGAGAAACTCGATTTTCTTTCGTTTTTACGTCAGTAATATTGTATGTTCTCATTTCTATTTACTTATCTATTTGTTTATTATTATTTTTTTTTACCTAACTATAGTTACAATTTGTTAGTTACGTACATGTTCTCTTTGTTTTCCTAAAACGAAAAAACTGTCGATAATATAATTGCCTCATATAATAACAAAAAATAAAAAAAACAATTGAAAATACAATGTTATTTTCAGATGAAATAGAAAGTTCGCAAACAAAAGTTTTTACTTTTAGCCGATTGTTGTTCTTACCATCGCCATCGTTTTTTAGTTTCGTCTTGTCTTTCAACAAATCAGAACTTTTCTATTTAGAAGAAGCAAACTTCAACCAAACTGTTGGTGTACTTTCAATATTGAAAAGTAGAAAATTTAATCAAAATTTTTTATCGAGACTTTTAACATTTATTTGCGGTTGAATAAAAGGTCTCGAATTCTCTGTGACACGTCCCACTTAATCGTGTAAATATTTATAGAACATATTTTGGGGAAAATTTATTACGTTTTTCGATATTTTTGTCCTGTACAAATCTTCTAAAAGTATTTGCTCAGTGATCCTACAAGATTATGCTATGGAAATACTTGCGCTTGCATAAATGTATTCGGAATTATTCATTCGGTCCAATTCGTTCACTTTGTGTGGAGTGGCCGGAGATTTATGTCGTTGGAACTTCAACTTAGTAGCGTACGGTCGCCGCGACCGACCGCTCTGCCTGAATAAATCAAATTCTACCATCTATCGACGTGTATTCTCACGTCTCTATCCACGATGTTTGGCAACATATCTGAGAAAATCAATAAATCGAATGTAATGCGCGTCGTAAGTAGTTACCACATAAATTGACCAGCGTTACAAAAATTTAATCTTTCTGATTTAATTTCACTACCTTTTTTTTGTACAATGAATACCTAATCTAAAACTAATAGAAATAAAAGTATTTTTATTAGCGATCGAAAGGCCAGAGATTATCAAGCAAAAAGAATAGAATAGAATACTCTTTATTATGCAGAAGCAGCTCTTTATTATGAAGAGGCTTGTGGCTAAGTAATAACAGCCGCACGGGTCGATCCATTAGGTTAAGCTACGCTTACCGGGGTCGGTTCGTGGATGGGTGACCATCTTTACAAACCAAGACCTCTCCGTGCCTCAGAAAGCATGCTAAGCCGTTAGTCCCGGCTGTCATTCATGGAACTTTGAGAGTCGTTACGGGTCGTCAGAAAGTCTGACAACCAGTTTTGCCACGGGGTATCGTGTTACCCAGTAACTGAGTTGTGAAGGTCAGATAGAAAGTCGCTCCATGTCAAATACTGGTATTCAGCTGCATCCGGTTAGACTGGAAGCCGCAACATAGTTGGGAAAAGGCTACGCAGATGACTCTTTATTACACTTCTGGACACATCTTTTGGCCCACCTTGTATTTTCAGTTTCGTTTGGTCCTAGCTAAAATTTTATATTAGGTCGAGCAAAAAGTTTTTATGCAGTTTTGAACCTGGCACATTCACAATTTCATTCAATAGTCTTTTTTTTAATTTCGAACACAGAATTTAAAGAAACAAAAGACAATTTGGAGCCTGTTTGTTGATATCAAACAATCGAATACTAAGAAAACTTGGTTTTATTGGTTTACTTGGATTTAATTCTTGAAAAAGTGATTGATATCTTTGGTTTTGCAACAAACATTACTTATTCTTAACATTAAGGTGAGGTTCTATCAATAATCTATGGATACTTCACCTGAAGTCGCCGCCCAAGCTGTGGCAGTTATTCAGGCCGGACACAGCCAAAGAAACGTGAGTGCTCAACTTAATTTAAGTCGATCTGCGGTCCGAAATGTTTATCGGAGGTACCTAGAGACTGGCGGCTTTGTTCGTCGCCAAGGAAGGCCACGATCTCGGGTCACAACTGAAAGGCAGGATCGATTCATCGTGACGACCAGCTTGAGAAATCGTCACCTTACCTCCATTGAGATACAAAACCAACTTCGTGACTTCCACGGAGTATCTGTGAGCGCTCGAACTGTTCGAAGAAGGTTAAAAGAACGCGATATGGTACCACACAAGCCAGCTAATGGCCCCACACTAACGCGAGCCCACCGAACAGCGCGCCTTCATTTCGCACGCAGTCATTTAAATTGGACACAGCAAGATTGGAGCCGTGTACTCTTTTCTGATGAGTCTAAAATTGTGTTACATGGCAATGATGGAAGGAAGAATGTCTACCGACGTAAGGGAGAGCGTTTCGCACAATGCTGCTTTGAAGAGAGGGTTGCTTATGGCGGTGGCTCATGGACTGTCTGGGGCGGTATATCCGCGAGCGGCAAAACTCAACTTGAGGTTGTTACAGGACCACGGCTGCCAACATTAAATGCTGAAAGGTACATTCGTGAGTGCTTAGAACCTCACGTGATACCATACGCGGACTATGTGGGCCCAAATTTCCTTTTTATGCATGATAATGCAAGAGCCCATGCGGCCGGCATCGTCAGGGAATATCTTCGGGATGTGAACATCACAGTTATGGACTGGCCAGCCAGAAGCCCAGACATGAACCCCATTGAGCACATGTGGGACGAGCTAAAAAGACGTGTTAGGGCTCGTCAGCCAGTTGCCCAGACGATGCAGGAGTTGAAAACTGCCATAGAAGAGGAATGGGAGATGATCCCTCAAAATTTCATAGAGCGGTTGATAAACTCTATGCCTAATCGTATGAGAGCTGTGGTAGATGCCCATGGAGGCAACACGCGTTATTAAATTAAACCTTTATTTGATAAAACATGTTTTTTATTCAAAAATCAATTGCCTTTAACAAGGCGCATATCCGACTTGTTAGGCGTAGCTCCATGTCGTATGGTATTCTGAATTCAAATTTAAAACAATACGATCGAAAAAGATGGTAAAATGTATCAGGTTTAAAACTGCATCAACAGTTTTTGTTCAATCTAGCAATCATATTTCGGTAGGGGCCATCGAAACCTAAACTCTAAGGTGGGCCAATAGATGTGTCCAGAAGTGTATGTAGGAATTTCATCAGGTGACACTAAGGGCGACAAAATTCAACTTTAAATCCCCTAGTCAACGGTCTAAAAATCGTGGGTCGTTTATACTTATAGATAGTATAAAAAGGCACATAACGTACAATTCTACACGGAAATAATGAAGCTAATGAAGATTGGTAGCTAGGTAAAGGTCGTACTTCCCCGAGTCATTATTTCTCGTGGAAATCGTAATTAAAATGAATCTCTTCAGGACAAAGCTTTCGGACACGAAAAGTTAAAAAGGAGAGAAAGCTTTAAGATTTTTTTTGGCCTCACGTCTAATCAATTTATTTTGCAATGGAAGCGATTTCCGTCCTCACTAAATGTAGGTTACGTCTCCGTAAATTGTTTGCTTAAATAAAGTCTGTTCGAAGTTAAATGAAGTCTAATTAAAACGAAAGATAAATGAAAGATGATGATGATGTTTGTTTTTGTTAACCGTAAATGTGTTTTTTCTGAAATAAAAAAATGTATTATTTTATTATCATTTATTAAAGTTTAGTTAATGGCACATTACCTACGTGTTTATTTGCATCATTTTATAGCTTTGCGACTTTGTATAATACTAGAACTTCACGCGCGGCTTCGTCCGCGTGGATGTCGGAAAATATCTCACCTGATCAGAAATCCTTCCTTATTTCTTGTCAACATTACTCATAGGCTCTCCGATTGTGCAGCAGTTTGTGAGGAGGCTGATTTTTACTAACACTAGGCAATAAGTTATTTTTGTATGTTACTAACACTATATGGATATTGTGTGTCCGAAATAAAATGTTTTTATTCTATTCTATTCTATTCTATTCTATTATAAAGGGAACCTCTGTGTCCATATTTCAGCTTTCTAGTTCCAATGGTTTGGGCTGGGCGTCGATGAGTCAGTCAGTCAGTCAGGACTTCTCTTTTTATTTATATAGATAGATACTATATGAATGACATTCTTTGTGATTTAAGTCAGCGGTGGCCAAGGAAGGAACTGAAAAATAAAACTTGAGTTGTTTCAAAGCGCATTACACCGCCGGAGCCATTTATAACATAACACAAGGGCAACTCCAGGTAATATTATGTTAGGATACTTTGACAAAGAGAAGTGTATCATTTACAACAGTTTGGAGAGTAAAGGATGAAATACATATCGCAGTGGGTCGCGTTCATTTTCTAGGGAAATCAAAGCCTTGACATTTTGATGGCGATATACGGAACAATGTATAATAATGCATCTGTAGAATAATTTTTGTACCTCAAAAAAAAAACCTCGCACGGGTCAAATACTGTTATCTTATTGGGACTTATAATATGTTTGGGCCGTTTGGGGTTGAAACACTAGGGCCATGGGGTCCAAGTGCCCACTTAGTTTTTCGAGAAATCGCCGAGCGGTCGGTTGACTCTACACATGGCTAGAGGGCTGGCCTATTTTTTGGCCAAAGAATTAGCATTGCCATACAACGTGGTAATGCTGCCAGCCTTTTGGGCACATATGATATGTGCCCTAATAGTCTTAAAAGACTGTTAGCTTTTAAATTATGTAAAAAAAATTGTACCTGAATTTCCCTCTTCTATTTATTAGAAATCTTAGTTAAGCTATTACATATTTAAATGAGAATAGTTTGAAACTAATTTAAATGAAAAATCATTTCGCTACGATTTAATTAATTAATAATATTCCTACTAACCCCGTTGCTATAATAAGTCTAGACGATCACTATTCGCAATCAATCCATGACATAATTAAATCCACTTATGTTATCTGCTAACCTATAGTGTTCCTTTCATCTTGTCACGAAACATTTTGATTTGAGTTCGGTTTGAAGGAATTTACAATTTGCGCTCCATTCACTCATTCATTCACTCGTGTAATGACAGCTTGTTAATACGATCATTAACTTTAACAAGCTGTAGCTTGTATCAATCGTGTTTAATCGAAGATACTGTGTGACTCTTCGTGTAGAACATTGCCTTGACACAGATTTTCCTTTATTTTATTGCGAGTCCAGTCCATTGGCTGTATTTTCTTTTTATGCGGATCAAAGCTAAACGGAATATGGATTATTTGTATTGGAGAATTTCTTTATTTGTGAAAAGGCGGAACACAAGGTTGTTTTTATGTAGTTGCCAAGTTAAATATACTTTAGTGTTTCGGTGTGTAATTAATTTATAATATCTACTGAACTGAAACAGGAATGAATAAAGCTAACTTTTTTACATTCGTGCTTACACCACACAGCGTGTTACTTTGTTAGAGCTTTCCTTACTCGGCAATCGTAAAAACATTGAACGATGCACTCAGGCGTACATACTCGTACACACACACAAACACTATTGTTATGTCGACACTAACTTGTTTTCTCAACACCTAGCTTTCCAGAGGTGCTGAGACTACATTTTTATCTCCAACGTATAAAAAGTTGTGTCATTCTTACGTAGAGTCAGCAAAACTGTAAGTAACGAAGTTATTTTTTTATTGTGTCCGTGCTAACTTTAACTCAAGACTCAGAGCAATGTATATGAACGCACGAGTCATAGGTAGGTACATTAAGTACTCGGCAGTAATATATATGTGTCGGAACGTAAGGATTTACTCAGTTAGATTTAGACAGACATGTGGGCAGAAGATGGGTTTCGTGCAATGAAAACACACTGGGTGCGATACACGGTATTTAATATCACAATCTAACACAATCACTAAGCACAAAGAATCGAATACAGTTCCGTGGCGTAGTAACCCCGATGCGATCCGACACTAGACTGTCCTCCTCACCATGAGGTTAAAACATCACGACTCTGTAGAAGCGCGCTGTAGGCGTAGGTACCTCACGTGATATCGCCTGTGGCGCTTGCGATTCGTTACGCGTCCGTACTATTGACCGGATCCGATATATGTATATTTGTTTATTGGTCTACCTACAATTGTTACACTAGCTAACATAGATAAGCGATAGACACGCATGCAAAAACATTATAACATAAAAAAAAAACAAAGAAATGACACATAAGTTTAACAATTTTGACAAGACAGTAATTTACAATAGTTAGGGTAATTTCGTTACCACAGTAATTATAAAAGTTACTTTTATTTACATATTTTGGTGGACTTCGCGCTTGAATTTATGAAGTGCTGTTATATACAGGGTGTCCCACAAATCCAATAACTGAATTTTATTTTAAACTTGCACCTAAAAAAAAAATTACTTGATAACCCGTGGTACCCTTTGGCCAAGGTGGCGTCTCTATCTATTTCACTCTCATTGTTGAAATGGCGTGCACTTGTAAGTTGTGGACTCTAAAAATACCTTGGCTGCATTACCAACATTTTAACTCGTTAAACAGAATTGGAATAAAATACGGTAACAATTTTTTTTTTTCCTCAATTGAGAAGTAATCTAGAAAGTATCATGCCATTTTGGAATCCAGACTAAACGCGCCATCTTATATAGTCACTTGCCAAAATAGCGTAGTACATTTTTTTACGGTATAGTCTGTTAAATTTGGGTGATGTAATTATTTTGAATTCTATGTTGGGCAAAAATCTAACATTTTATTTTAAATTGAGGCAGTTGTATGTTTTAATTTTAAACTGTAATTTACAGACGGGCTATTCATACTTACAATACAGAAAAAAAATCGAAGAAAACTTTATATTTGTGGTCATAGGACTTGACAGAAATGATATTAATTATTTGAAAAGTACATGACCAAGATTTTTTTTAAATATTTTTCTGATAGTTGTCACGACTTGGCTAATCACCCGATTTCGGATGGACACCCTGTATAGGGCGACTGGTAATTAGTGACACATGATTGTACGTCATGATAACAAACAACTTTTATTATGAGACCACATCTGAAATCGCAAAAAAACTTTTTTGTAAAAAAATACAACCGACTTCCAAAAACAACACTACAAAGTGAAAAATAACTTTGATTTCGGAAGTCGGTGTCTGGTTAAATGTAGTTTCGTTTTTTGCCACCGACTTCCGAAATTAAAGTTATTTTTCACTTTGTAGTGTTGTTTTTGGAAGTCGGTTGTATTTTTTTGTAAAAAAGTTTTTATTTTTCACTTTTTAGTTGTGGTGCCTACCTTCAAATTCTAATACTACTACCTGCAAAACAAACTAGAACATCATCCATATAATAGTGGGGAAAAAATACGTATTATTGAAGCTAACTCAAAAACTACCAAAGCAAAGTTAATAAATTTTATATGGGACCAACTGTGATGTATACCCTCTCGAATAAAATAAAAAAAATCCAAATCGGTCAAGCCATCTTCGAGTAATCGGGGAACATACATAAAAAAAAAAAAAAAAAAAGGTCCCGACGAATTGAGAACCTCCTCCTTTTTGAAGTCGGTTAAAAATAAAAATCAACTGTTCCCTACATTTTGACGAGTTTTGCGAACATAAATGTAGAGAAGAATTGATTTTTTTTGTCCCAGTACTGTATTTGTATTTAATAATCTCTTTTGTTCACTGTACCTATATAGAAGAAGAAGTAGTACAGACAACTGTAAACCTCAAATGATCCTGAAACCTTTAGTACCCTGTGTTACTACCATGACATTATTATCTGTATAGTTTTATTCCCATATTGTTGTTGCCAAATCCATGCTCAAGGTAAATTGTATTAAGAAATCGATATGGGCTCATTGCAATAACAGATTTATGTCTATGACCAGATTTGGAACGAACATTTTTCTACTTTTTTTTCAGGTTAAACTGTAACCTATCTAGGAGAACAATACGACAGCCACTAACTAGATTTAGTAACTATGCTTGTGCTTTATACATTACTTACTTTGCCATGTTATCTAGTCCTTGTTGAACAATAAACATAATATTGTTATTACTTGATATTACAGCTGTTTCAGGACAAGTATCCTAGTTTGAAAAACAAGGTGATCGTATTCTCATAGGTTAATAAAACAATAGTGTCGGGAAGTCTATGATTGGTTCCTTTCGAGTAGAATCGTAATTTTCTTTACTGGCTGGACATATATAATTTTGTTTGAGGTTGGTGGCTAAGGTGATCTTATTCTTTACATGTGGTTTTTTGAAGCTATAAAAACAAATCTACTTATCTCAACCAATACTTAATCAACCTGTCTGACCCTGTGTCTGTTACTGATACCAATCAAAAACTTGGATAATTAATAATACCTATATACACTACTATTTTTTAATTAGTACAAAAAAAATGGGGCTCTATCCGTACCAGTTACTGATCATTTTTGTGTTGGTAAAAGTCAAAAAAATTAAATCCCAAAATTGTCCACGAAAATTTGTCTTAATTGGTAAATTCATAATTGAATCAATCATTCATAACAATTGATACTAGAAAATACTACGCGCAGTGCATTTCCATGATTAATGAATACTACTATGTAGCCTGTACAATACGAGTATTTCCATAAACTGAGTGACATATTGTGATATAAACAAACGCTAATAACTTTGCTGTTTATGAATATTATTTATTGAGACTTAACATATATAATAACAAGACCTTCTCTAATAAGCCCTTTAAGTATTTGTACTAATTAAAAATTAGTGGTGTATAAACTACTAGCTTTTGTCAGCGGCTTCGTCCGTGTGGATGTCGGAAATCATCCCACGAGAACCGTACATTTTTCCGGGATAAAAAGAAGCTTATGTGCTATTCCAGACTATATAGTCTATCTCTGTACCAAATTTCATCCAGATCGGTTCAGCCGTTCTGGCGTGATTGAGTAACAAAGAGCCATCCATCCATCTAAAATTTCGCATTTATAATATATAATAGGTTGGGGAAAAAGTTTCTTCGCATTTTTTAAGAAAATTTAAAACATTTTTTATATGCATTATTTACATTTATCTGAAGTATGTAGGTACCATTTTGTTCGATAACTTTTTGCCATCTTGTAGGTAGGGACATGATCCCATTGCTATATAAATTTCGGGACTTCTGATCAAAATACCGCGACAAGTGGTTTTGGCAGTCCTCTCGTGATGTTAACCTGACACTGCCTAAAGAATTCTGTAGAGACCGAAACAGGTGGAAATCTGAAGGTGCAAGGTCAGGACTATACGGCGGATGCATTAACACCTCCCAGCCAAACTCTCTTAATTTTTGCTGAGTGGCTAAAGATGTGTGAGGTCTAGCATTATCATGATGAAAAACCACACTCCTTCTGTTGATTGATTCCGGCCGCTTTCTCTCAACTTCTTGCTTTAATCTCATCAGTTGTTCGCAGTAGAGTTCAGAATTGATGGTCCTGCCTGGTGGTAACAGCTCATAATGAATAATGCCCTTCCAATCCCACCACATACACAGAATCACCTTGTTGCGAGTTAACCCGGGTTTCGCCACAGTCTGTGATGCCTGACCGGCCTTTGACCACGACCTTTTTCGCACGTTCATGTCGTACGTGATCCACTTTTCATCACCAGATATCAGCTTCTTCAAAAATGGTTCGGTTTCATTACGTCGTAATAAAGAATCACAAATGAGTACACGATTCATTAGGTTTCTTTCAGTGAGCTCGTGAGGTACCCAAATATCGAGCTTTTTTGTGTACCCAGTTTTTTTCAAATGCGCCAAAACTGTTTTTTGGTCAATTCCCAGTTCCTCAGCTACGTCGTAACTACTGATATGCCGATCTTGCTCCACTTTTTCAAAAATGGCATCCATTTTATCCGTAATAGGGAGACCAGAGCGACGTGCATCTTTGACATCAAAATTTCAGGATTGAAAACGCTTAAACCAAATTTGTGCTACTCTCACAGACATTGCACTGGGTCCATAAATATCGCAAATTTTTTTCGCGGCTTGCGTTGCATTTTTACCTTTTTGTAGTAAAATTTTAAAATGTATCGAATTTCTTCATTAGATTCACTCATCTTGACAGTACGAAAAACAAATGAAAATCACACATTTTCCTAATTTGAATTTGGAATTATGTTCTTTAAAATTTAAACTTTCAATGATACCAAAACCAGCCAGATACAAATAGTATAGCCAAAGAGATTTTATTTTAAGTTCTATTGGAGGTCGCATATATAAATGCACTGGCATGTGTGAATAATCTTTTACACATGTCTGTCACCAAATTTTAAATAAGCGTAGTTACGGACTTGTTTATGTTTTTACTTGTCACTTGCTTGTAAAGTAATCACCACGAATATATTTAGTACTATCAGACCACTGCTGCTCTTATTATTACCCCGTAATTTTTCAATAGGTTATGGTCTTATTCATGCTCTGATAGTGCTAGAGCATAATTAATAAGTGGAGTGGTTAATTGTGAAACTTACGAAACCTCAATTATGTCAGCTGAAGTTGGCATAAGTGGTATTAAGAAGCTGAAAGGATCGTCCGACTACCCAAATTGGAAATTCTTGGTGCGAAATTACTTGGAAAATAAAAACTGGTGGGGAGTAATTTCTACAAATGTAGTAAATGCTGACGTAGACCGGCAGGCACGAACGACAATATGCTTGTTGTTAGAACCAGAGTGCTTTACCCACGTCTACAATGCGAAGACTGCGAAAGAAGCCTGGAACAGCTTACAGAAAGCGTATGAAGACAAAGGTTGGGGACGACGTATACATATTCAGCGAGAGCTTTTCAACTGTAACTTAGAGAATTTTGATTCTATGGAAAGCTTCATATCCAAAATTACATTCCTGACACAACAATTGTCCGATATTGATGCTCAAATTCCTGATGATTGGATAATATCGATTTTGCTGGGTGGATTGTCCGCTGAGTACAGCCCTCTCATCATGGCTGTAGATAATAGTGGACAAGAGATCACGTTAGAGCAAATTATAATGAAATTGTTACAAGAAGGAAGTAGACAGAGTAAGTTGAACACCGAGAACGAACAAGCCTTAGTTACACGTAAAGTACAGAACGATGCGAGATCTAATATTAAAACTAACGATCGTAAGCAGAAGTTCGTCTACAAGTGTTTTAAGTGCCACAAGCAAGGACACAAGGCGTCCGAGTGCAAGGAGCGGATCAAAACCGCGAATATCTGCCTGAATACGAAGGAGGCGATAAACAAAGATAAGTGGTATTTAGACAGTGGGTGCTCAAATCATATGACTCACGATAAAAGCAAATTGTTGTCTTATACACCTGTAAAGGGCAACATGAAGATCGCAGTAGCAAACGGCGAGAAGTTATTGGTGAAAGGAAGAGGAAATGCTGAGCCACAAGTCAGCGAAAACGAAAATTTTATTTTAGAAAACGTTTTACATGTTCCTGATTTATCCATGAACCTAATTTCGGTGAGCGATTTGACCAAGAAGAATTATTGCATGAATTTTGGCAAAGGAGGTTGCATGATTCAAAATAAGAATCGAATTGTTGCAAGATGTCATGAAGTCGACGGAATTTATGAATTGACAGAAAATAAAAATAACGTCGTGAATGTGACACTGTCAAAACAAGATGGAAATATTTCGAACATTTGGCATAAAAGATTAGCTCATTTATCGCGTAATTATATGAATAAAATGAAAGTTTTAGTAAGCGGTATGGAATTTAAGAGTACCGATTTATGCGAGCCGTGTATTCCATGTATCGAAGGAAAGACATGCAAAAGTCCCTATAAAAACCAAGGTACGAGAGCGAACGAGGTCTTACAGTTGGTTTTTAGCGATGTTTGTGGACCTATCGAGGAGCCGTCGTTCGGTGGTTCGAGGTATGTTCTTCTATTTATCGACGATTATTCTCGGAAGACTCATGTGTATTTTTTGAAGAACAAAAGTGAAACTTTTGATAAGTTCCGTGAATACAAGGCGGAAGTTGAGAATGAGACGAGTAAATCTATTAAATGTCTAAGATCTGACAACGGCACAGAGTACTGTAATGGTAAATTTAAATCATTTTTAAAGTCTGCAGGTATAAAACACCAGACGACTGTACCGTATACGCCAGAACAAAATTCTGTCGCAGAAAGAGCGAATCGGACTATAATAGAAAAGGCAAGAACATTACTGTCAGAATCAAACCTGAGCAAGAAGTATTGGGCCGAGGCTGTAAATACTGTTGTATACCTAAAGAACAGAAGCCCCACGAAAGCATTGAGGAATGCAGTACCAGAGAAGATTTGGACTGGAAAAGATGTGGATGTTAGTCATCTGAAAATCTTTGGTTGTTTGTCGTATAGGTTGATACCAAAACAAAAGAGACGCAAACTGGACATGAAGACGGAACCGATGATTTTTATTGGATATCCAGATAATCAGAAGGGTTATCGTCTGATGAATCCTAAGACAGGTGAAGTGACAACTGCAAGAGATGTCAAATTTCTGGAAAACGTTTTTCTTCAAAAAGAAAACGTGGAAAAGTCGGAAGTGATAATAAATTTGAATACAGATGCTATTCCTTCCAGTTTATCCAACGGATCTACAAGCAGATCTAAACCCTTGGAGGCTCACGAAGATGTGTACCGTGATGCTGTAGACGAGAATGTGGAAGTATCGGAGGAGATTGGACCTGAACCTGCAGTACCAGAGCAAGTATCTGTATTGACTGATGAGGAAGTTACAATACCTGAATCAGAAAGAAGGTATCCTGTAAGAGAACGCAGACAAGTCGATCGGTACGGATGCAATGTTATGTATGCCAAGGAGAGCAATCTTGATGGTGATCCATTAACTATTAATGAAGCGTTGGCGAGATCCGATGGTGACTTATGGCAAAAAGCGATAGACGATGAACTTATGTCACTAAAGGAGAACCAGACTTGGACGTTGGTGGATCTTCCAGCTGATAAGAAGCCTATCCAGTGCAAATGGGTGTTCAAAATCAAGAGAGATAGCGAAGGCAAGGTAACGAAGTACAAGGCTAGACTAGTAGCAAAAGGCTTCACACAGGTATGTGGTGTAGACTACACTGAGACATATTCTCCTGTAGTTAGAAGCTCTACTCTACGACTGTTGTTCTCGCTAGCTGTGGAATACGGTTGGTTTATTGACCAGTGGGACGTTACGACCGCCTTTTTGTATGGTAAAATTAAAGAGGATATTTACATGTTCCAACCAAAAGGAGCAGTAGTCAAAGGTCATGAAACCAGGGTATGTAAGCTGCAGCGTTCTTTGTATGGATTGAAACAAGCTTCGAATGCTTGGTTCAAGGAATTGGACAAAGAGATGTTGAATTTAGGTTTTGTGCAATCAAAAATAGAACCGTGTTTGTATCAAAAGCAACTTAAAAATAATAAGAAGTTAATTGTCGTTATTTATGTAGATGATCTTTTTATTTTTGGAAATTGTGAACAAGAAAAGCAAAAATTAAAAACCGGTTTGCTTGACAAGTTTAAAGTGAAAGATTTAGGTGCGGCTAGGCATGTTTTAGGCATGAGGCTGAGAAGAGATAAAGATGTTATTTGTCTAGATCAGGAACAGTTCATTTCGGACATATTGAATGACTTTAACATGACAGACGCTAAGCCAGTTTCAACTCCAATGGAAGTCGGAATGAAATTAGAAAGATCGACAAATTCCCATAGCGATCTGCCATATCAAAGCTTAATAGGGTGTCTAAACTATTTGGCATGTAATACGCGACCAGATATAGCACATGCGGTGAGTGTACTTTCACAATTTAATTCGTGTTATGATGAAATACACTTTAAATGTGCCAAACGGGTCTTAAGGTATTTGAAGGGCACGTCTAACCTTTGTCTCACTTTTAGGAAGTCGGGGGATTTAGATTTACGAGGCTATGTTGATGCAGATTGGGGAGGGGCACTAGATAGAAAGTCTTTCACAGGGTTAATTTTCAAGATTGGTAAAAATATAGTATCATGGGAGAGTAGGAAGCAAGCGACGGTATCCTTGTCCTCCACAGAGGCAGAGTACGTAGGATTGAGTCAAGCTTCGAAGGAAGCTCTTTATTTACGTAGTTTACTGAACAGTTTGACAGCTGTGGATAGTAAAGCGGTAGTAATTCATAATGACAATCAGTCGGCGCATAAAATTGCAGCTAACAAAATGATGCATAATAGAACAAAGCACATAGATATCAAGTATCATTTTATTCGGGAGTGTGTACTGGCTAACAAAGTTGAAATAAAGTACATGTCAACTGATAAGATGGTAGCGGACATCTTAACTAAAAGTGTTCACAGTCCGAAACTTAGAGAATTTTTAAAGGATTTATCCCTGTCAAATTATTCTATTAAGGGGGTGGATGAGTAGTTGATGTTTTGATGTTTTATGTTTTCTATAAGTGTTTTGTGTAATAGATAATTTTCTAAATTTAGTTTCGTTATGCATGCTTTATTTTGTTGGATTTCTTCTGTTTTTGTACTCTACTTTTGGGTACAGCGTAGTACAGTCGGACATAGAAGTGTTAGTGATTTATTTAGTTTTATGTACCGAGTACTGACAAGTACAGAAGTAATCATACGCATATGTAATAGATTAAGGGGGCGTATTGGAGGTCGCATATATAAATGCACTGGCATGTGTGAATAATCTTTTACACATGTCTGTCACCAAATTTTAAATAAGCGTAGTTACGGACTTGTTTATGTTTTTACTTGTCACTTGCTTGTAAAGTAATCACCACGAATATATTTAGTACTATCAGACCACTGCTGCTCTTATTATTACCCCGTAATTTTTCAATAAGTTCATACATACTATAATGCGAAAAGACTTTTTCCCCAACCTAATATATATAGTAAGATTTCTATTAACAACTTCTTCGCTTCCTTGCATTAGCATTATCCTTCGCCAATTCCCGTAGGCACCATGCTGGGCCACTATATAAACGGGCTCACGGAAAATAGTAATAAAATAAAGAGGACACCGGACAGCTGCGTAGTTGGTTTACGACTAGCAAGCGCATTATTTTTCCCTCTCACGCTTTTTGAGGCTTAAAACTCGACTAAAACCCCACCAAAAGCAACAGTTTTAATTTAAAAATATATCTTTTACTCAGGGAGTGTTTTATCATTTTTAAAAACAGTGTTTATTTATTTATTAAAGAACACCAACATCATATACATTCAACATTGCTTCACAAGAGTATTTAGGAAAGTAATACCTTTCCTAATTACTCTGCTAATGTTGAAACTGCTGAAGATTAAGATGAGAGAAAACTTTATTTGCATTGTTTAGATTCAATCTCTTAGTATTATATAATTGCATAGCACATGTGTGAGCACTATGTAGCTACATTAAGCTACCTTTTACTGGGTACGTCTTTCACTGACTTGAGTGTGCCCTGGCGGTTGAGAGTATGTCATGCTCACTCAAATGTCTCGCTGGTGGTGGCATGTGTGTTGGATCATTAAGTTCCCTTCAAAATGGTTGAGCTAATTGGTGCTGATCCATGCGTCATGTTCGTGAACGGGCGCCGTCAGTTGGGACGGTCGTCTCTTAGCTGCCATGGCTTATTTTTTAATTTTAATATTTAATTTAGTTGTTTTAGTTTTTATATTTTTATTACGGACGCTTTTTAACGTGCACGTTTTTCTACATTGTTCTCACATGTATATTTTCAACATGAACGATGTAACCAATATTTTGTAAAAATATTATGATTTAAAAGAGTGTCCGTGGAGTTTCTTGCCCGTTATTCTCCATAGGGATCTACTACGCTTTGGAATGGGCAACTAGCTTCATCTTTCTGACTGACCGACCCATTGACAATTCAAAAGTGCCTGTAATTGGTTTATTTGAAATAAATGCTTTGAGTTTGAGTTTGAATGTATACACAAAATATAGAAATACATAACATTTAAAGAAAAAAAAAATACATTGGACAGAAGCTGCTTATAAACTAAAAGTATTGTAGGTGCTATATAGATACATATACAACGTGTCGTTTTGCATCCTCATCAAATTTCAGGGAGTGGTATAGACCATCAAACCGAACAACTTTTCCATGGCACCAACATCGTAATCGCGAAAAAATAATCAGCCGTCCGATACATTTGCGTCGAGTAGGTATTGAAGTTTTATATGCGACAGTTGAAAATTTGTTCGCGAATAGGATGTTGGTCCCATGGACAAAGTTATTCGGTTTGATATTCTGTACCACACCCTGAAATTTGACGAGGATGCAAAACTTCACGTTATAGAAACTAAAACTAAAAGTACAGTGCTGAAGAAAAGTGGGTATTTATTGGAAGACCGCGGGCGCTGGGTGTATTTGGATGACCAACGTATAGTTTATAGGTACGTATATTATCATGCAGTTTGTGAGGCAGCACTTGTATTTAATGCTAGGTCTTATATTTGTTTGTAAAGTCAATAATAAGGCACCTACATAACCCTGAAACACAAAATAGAGGCAGAATTTGATCTCTTATGGTTAAAGACTAAATTGTCTTACCCATCACGCTTACAAAGATAATAGGTGTTCTCTCTTAGTAAATTACAAGTCGACACCAGGCTTTTAAAGAAATTAAGACCCACGGGCAGAAAAGAGATGCCTTATTCACACCAAGACATTGAATATTCAAGTTCTTACATGTCATTATTATCAGCAACGTGTTTCCCCTTGAAGCGATTTCTCGGGCACGCGGGTGTAATGACCACCTCCTCCGGATTTATATGGGGGGCCATAAAACCTACATTCTTATTCATGTTCATGTTTATGGTCATTGATATGGGCCCATATAAATGGAGATGTCTTTGAATGGGACATAAAATGTCTATAGGCAACTGGACAAACCTAGCTCTGTTAAATTCCCTCGTAAACTAGTCTATTTTTAGAATTACCTAAAGGTTGGTATTAAAATTCATGACAAAATACCTACCATCACTATTGAGAGAAAATACTTTGGCTATAAATAATGGCAATGGAGGAAAAATCCGTCTAATGGGAGACTGTCCCTCCTGCACATTATTTCTATGTGAATGAGTTTATAGAAAGTCGTTAAATGTTCTACTTACCCTGTATTTATCTATCTATCCCTTACACCCAACTAGAAAACTTACCAGGCTCATATAAAATAGAAAGTATTTTACATGGAGCGACTGCCTATCTGACCTAAACAACCCAGTTACTGGGTAATACGATATCGCTTGGCAAGAATGGTTGTAAGACTATCGGACTTCTGACGACCCGTAATGACTGTGTGTGTGTGTGTGTGTGTGTGTGTGTATGTGTTTCGTGGAACTTTGAAGTTCCACGAATGACAGGCGGGCATCAGGCGGGACCAACGGCTTAAAGTGCTTTCCGAGGCACGGAGGGGTCTAGAAATGTAAAGATCAACGGACCAACAAGCAAGCATAGCTTAACCTGACCGATCAACCCGTGCTGCTGTTATTACTTAGCCACAAACTCCTCCCTCCCTTCCTACCAAGACATCTTCCACCATATATACCGCTTTTAGTTTCTAATATTTCCACAGGTCTTGCCTAGTCACGAATTAAAATTCCATACTATTCCGGCTATGCATTTAAAACGTTGTTCGTTCTATTCAAAATACGAGACTACATTTGTCATTTGAATGCATTACACGGAAAATAATTTAAAATTTTATAATACAGTATACACGGTGGCTAAATGCAAATGTTTGTACGTATTTAATAAAAGATGACTTGTTCGCCGCCTGGGTGAGCGCGGCCCGCTTCTACGCAGCGTAAACTAACAAATTGCTGTGTCTGCCTTCGAACCTCCTCAGTATTCTCAAGTAAATGTCTTGAAAAGGAGCTTGAAAATTTCCCCAACAGTCGTCAAACTTTGTCCACTATATTTATAAACGATATTTCTCGGCGGGACCGTCAATTATCGTCGGGAAATTTTCATCTACTACTTTTGCGAATGAATGCAAAAATATTTTTCGTGCTCTCTTATAGGTTTTTGCGTACCTTTTAATAAATGATTTGAAGTTGGAGAGGCGCTTATTAAATTATTTCGATTTGAACTATAGATATACATCATTTTCATATAATTGGGTACCCATGGAAATGTTTAATTTATTTTACCGTGTCAAGTCTTCTAATTATTGACACCATGTCGTTTATTGTCGAAGCTGTATTGTTTTCCAAGTGAAATTAATTTATAGTACTACGAGCTCAATCAAAGTCTTTCAAAACGTTCTTTGATTAAATTCCCCACAGCGATTACTTAGTTCAGATCTTTTGTGTAACCATAGAACATTGAAATCAGTTCCTAAATCAGAGAAAATACCTGCAGCCCGTTTTTTTTCCCGGAATATTGTAGAGGAATGCTTAGGTATGTACGCAACCTGCGTGAAATCGTACCTTTATTTGTACGGGGTCTCTTGAGTTGGAGTAATCAGAGGGTTAATATTACTCCTCATAATATGCGCAGATAGCGCAGGAGTATTTAATTTGTCTTTTTATAAATGAGGAGTGACTTTCATGTCAATGATAAAAATATTAAACATCACCGGTAATGTCAGAATCCTGTCAAATGTCAGTCAATAATGTTTTAAATTTTTTGTTCCACGAATTATTGTTCTGTCGTTATTTATTTTATAAGTTTTTCTCGCTGATCAGAATAATTCGGAGTTAATAACGGTGCATAATGGCAAACAAAAAATTTAGAATCCCATTTCAGCACAAAACAGAACAGTATTTCCAAGAGTGCCGAAACAATGAGGCTTATTTCTAAGGAGGGCGGAAACAAAACGTCCTATTTCTTAAAGTTTGCAACAAAATGGCTTATTTATTTAAATATTATGATAAAAAGTCGTAATAATAAGGTTTTTAAAAAAAAACTGCTAAACAATTTACTAACCTAGCTAGATTATGTACACATAAAAGTTGCATAGTTAAAATGTTAATATTATGATAAATATTCCTATTTTTCTTAATAATGGTATTCAGCTGCATCCGGTTAGACTGGAAGCCGACCCCAACATAGTTGGGAAAAGGCTAGGCAGATTGTTTGATTCCTATTTTTCTTGTTACTGAAAAAAATTATCAATTCAATTCAATTTCAATTCAATTTAATTCAATAACAATTTACATTGTGTTTGAAATCATAAAATACAAATAAAATAAAAATAAAAAAGAACATTCATTAAAATTATAAAACTAACACATACTTAAATCAAAAAGTAGAAAATTCAATATCATTACAAATTAAATACAAATAAAAATTCTATAAAATTACAAATTAATAAATTCAATACAATAAAAAAATCAATAATTCTTTAAAACGTGGATATGTCATCATCTATCGAGTAAAGACATTTCTCCAATAGGAACGCTTTGATCCTCGACTTAAATGAACTCGTGTAAATTACAGTTTTCAACTCCAATGGCAACCTGTTAAAAAGCCGCACTGCTTGATATTGAGGACTATGTTGAACAATATTAAGTTGAGGTATTATGTTGCTTTTAAAATCTTTCCTGCGCGTACTTTCCCTCAACTGTCTCTCCTCATCTGTTTCATAGTTATGCAGGTATTTTTTAAAATTCACCAACAATACTAAAACGTAGAGGCTGGGCACAGTAAGAATTTTTAAATTTTTAAAGTGTGGCCGACAGCTCTCTATTTGTGCTATCCGGACCATGGTTCGTATGGCTCTCTTTTGGAGTACAAAGGCTCTCTGACAGTTATATTTAAAACTATTCCCCCAAAACTGAACACTATATCTCAACCTTGATTCTACTAAAGCATAGTATACCATTTTAAGGTGTTTTATGTCTATTTCATCCCTAAGACTGCGCAAAGCATATATCATACAGAAATAAGCCGTTTTGAAAAGTCACTCCTCAAATAGCATAAGTATCTAAAGCTATACCAGAATGTGAAGCGCGCTTAATTAAGTTTATTTAAAGAAGATAATAATAAATAAATACGTACCTACCTACAATACAAGAGTGTATTTATCAAGAAGTCGGTTAAAAATAGACAGACCAAAGGATAGTCTTGTTTATTATAGTACTGAAGAAAGATTATTACTCCCCCCATAACTTCATTAAAGACTTCGTGTGAGCAATGAACGTAGGAAGGATCAACAAAATAAATTTGAAATTTAAAAAACCTCCGATACAAACATACCCTCATTTTTTTTGCTACTCCATCATCAGACCCTGATTGCCACCTATCTATAACCTATTTTCATTGAGACCATTGCAATAAGACCAAACATTTATACCTCTGCTATAAGTTGGTGAGGAAGTTGGGTATCCTGCAAATGGTGATGCTGCAGCATCAGTTCAAGGTTACTATGTTATTCTAATATCATTTCGACTCGATCAGACCCGTGGAAGATGCTCACATCCATTCATCAACTAGAAAATTTTCTTAAATCATAGCTAAGAACACTCTCGACCAAGTCACCTTTCAAACAAAACAAAAAAAATCTAAATCGGTTCAGTCGTTTGGGAGCTACGATGCCACAGACAAATACAAACATATAACATCCCTCAATTTCCATCGGGGATAACCCCCGATGGAAATTGAGGGATGTTACAACACAACTCTTATTGAGAGGCGTTTAACACATAAATGTTAACAATTAAATATTCCTGTAATAATTTATCTGCAATGTTTTACATTCAATATTTAACTCTTACGGGCGTTCATAAATGGCATCTATTCATGTATTTATGTTTTACGTGACAGCTCATAAATATTTTTTTATTGTATAATATGTCATATATAAGCACGAGTGCTTGAACTTTATTTTTTATGTGATAGTAAATAAAGTAGCAAACATTACTGAGTACAATATTTAGAATCAATTATGGACCATCTTCAGTATCCTGTGCTTTTACGTGCAATTATTACTGATGTGTCTGGCTGTCACAGTCGCATTTGTCTGAAACTATTTTCAACAAAGCATTGACAATCAAGCTGTAAAAATATTGACCAGACAGAAAAACTTTTCACCTGGTTGTTTTTAATACAAAAAGATCTGTCGTAGATCGATACCTCATTTTAATCAAAAAAATATTATGATTGATCTCCACAAGTATTTTGATGTGATTCAATATTATTATTCGTGTTTATTAAGCTCAGCAATTTGGTAGCTGTAATTAAATAAACAATCGGAAAGATAACAGAGACGGAACGCAGAAGTTTAATTAATAAGCACCCCAGCCAGTTTATTTTGTTGTGGAATTCATTATTTAGCATGAAAATCTCGTTCTTAGTATAGGGAGTGGTTGAAATGAATGAAAGGTGGTGTGAGTATTGATTTTTTTCCATCATCTTCGATGAATAACTGCTTTATTAAGTGGTTTCTTTTTTATTGGGTTTTGCCATCTGGAATTTGTCAGTAGCCCGGAGTGTGGATTTGTGCCCGGTCGTCGTCATCGCGCCAACGCCGGCTATCGCTGAAAACCAGCGCTGGGGCACCGTTTCGCATGGGGTCGCGGCATTATGCTGAGCGGTAGCCGTTTTGCGTAGATGTGACGCATATTTTCCCCAAAACTTGTTTTATAAATTATTATTTTATTTTGTTGTCCTTTGCGTCATGTTTACCGCAAATAAACGTATTTTCTTTCTTTCTTTCATTTTTTCTTTCAATAGGCTCGGCCCTATTACATGGGGCATAGACATAACTGGTGAAATGTGGGTGTACGCCTCCGCCTAACCCTTCGAATAATATAGGCGTGATGCTATTTTATGGTTATTAAGTTGACTTGTATTTAAGGTATTATTTTTTTATTTATTAGGTAGGTACCTACTGTGAGACCTTAGCTTTCACAGGGGGTGTACCTACACTACAATTAAAGAGGGTCCAAGCATATGACTCAGTTATTTATGTATATTAAATTCATAATCTTTTCTATATATAACACTTCGACCCGTGGCCGCCTGACTCGTATCTGTCACTTCTTTTAAAATCTCAACTTGACTCACAAACTATTTAAATATTCGCGGAGGTTGCACGCTCAAACGCATAAGGTTGCAAAGCTTCTACATCAGTTACGCCCCTACTGGATAAAATAGAGCTTCGCATAGTCCAGTTTTATCCATTTGAGACAAACTTTGATCATACCCATTCCTAAGATAAAATTTACCTAACGACATGAAATAATGTGACAAACCGGGGTCACGCTCTTCAATGAACAGGCTTAGCTCAGGATGAACGAATCGCGAAAACCTGACACTATAATGCTAAGTGTCAATCAAGTTAAACATTAAGACGTGCCAATGTGCGCTCATAAATATCGCATTCGTTCTGTCTAAACCTCGTCAACCAAAAACTGGCGGAAAAGGTTGATGAACTTCAAATAATATGATGTGAAAATTCACATCAGCCCAGAAGGGGTTGAATAAATAAATTAATCAATAATGGCTTAAACTTCATCAAACTTTATGGAGAGCTAGAAAAAGAGGATGTCAAAACTGTAAAAGATTGATCGATCCTAACATATGAACTTACTTACTCCAAAGGTAAAAATCTCAAAAATTCATCATATAATGTCAACATTACACTGACCAAATTGTCGGTCTTCAATCCGAAACTGAGCCAATTATGTCAACCTGACACACTTTGCAATGGCTATGCCCCGTTGGCAAAACTGGTCAGCTTGGGCTGATTACAGACCCGAATACTTCAATATTTCCTGGTCTTTCATCTTAAACATCTCATCTGTCTGAACATCATTCTTGGTCACCATAGGGCTGCTCTCTGCGCAGCTGAGCTAGACAGTGACCTCAACATCATCTTCAACACTGCCTGCTTGGTAGCTTTTCTCGATAACTAACTGGACCTTCTCTTGTTCACTAGAAATTGAGTCAATATTATTATCTACACATATCGCATTTTCCTGTCCGCCTTCTTCAGACAGTTCTTGTGCAATTATCTCTTGTTGCACACTGCTAGCAACCTTTCCTTTGTGGCATTTACGAGCACATGGAAACTCTGCCGATAATGCCTTACAAATTTCTTGAAGCACATGCCCTCATAGTAGGTGTAGTTCTAGAAAGACTTTGCAGCACTATATAGGAACGCAACCAAAATTAGAGACCAGTAACTGTCACGCCATCCGTTGCTGGTGGCTATACGCCTAAAATCGGCCATAATCTCTTCAAGGCATAGGGCGTCGATGCCTGTAAAGTAATATGGTGACATTTTAACCACATTACTGTCGCACTAATAAAATATATAAAACCTGTCTATTATAATATGGTAAAGTCTGTTTATTATAATATGGGGGTACTCCACAGCTTCTCAATCAGTCTCTCGTCTGGCATGCGAGAGTGAAACGTCTGGCGGTACTTACCGCTTCCTCGCCCAACGTATTTTATTATCTGAAACAGATTTCAAAATCGCCGTATCGGCGCTACGATGCACTCCAATAATTTATTGTGAGGGACGGCGGGCACCCTCGCCATATGTGAGACCTTAGATCTCACAGGGGGTGTAGCCACACTACAATTAAAGAGGGTCCACGCTTATGACTCAGTTATTTATTATATTCAAGATTCATAATCTTTTCCATCTAACATATAATCTCAGTTTGTCTCATAAACTATTTTAACATCCGCGGAGATTGCATGCTTAAACGCATAAGGTTGCAAAGCCTTCATAGTACTCTAATGTTTTTGACAGATATGTGGGTATACTTATGCTTATGAAGTTATCAATATGAAAGTTTTGTTGTAATAAAACAAGTGAAAAGTATCATAATGTTATGTCTGCACTAGTTACGTACGCTCCACTTATGGTACGCTCTCAGGTTCTGTATGTGTGTATAGTAATATAATTTCGTCTGTTAAAGAAATAAAAAGGTTTATGGTAAGATCAACATGTGCATTTACCATAAACCTTTTTATTTCTTTAACATTTTTTTTGGTGAGTGGTAGAAACCAATATGTAACATTTAAAGCTTATATAGATAGAGGAAGCATGTAGGATTTAACGATCCCTGCTTAGAGTATATTTGCATTTATAGTGACAGGTAGGATTGTAGTAAGCCAGTACCTTTCTCACAGTTAGAATAGTTGCAACTAAACAAATAAAGACTGAAGTCATAAACAAGTTGTAACTTAAATAACGTGCAACCTCTTAAGGGGTCATTATACTCATCATTATGAACAACTTTTACTATGGTACCAAACCTGAAATTGCGACAAAAAGTCTGCTGTTCCCTACATTTATATTCGCATACCTCGTCAAAATGTAGTCCAAGATTTCAGAGCCGCCAGACCTTACCTACTTATTTTCTGATTAACAAAATGTATGAAATAGATTAGTGTTAATATGTACTTTGAACGTACGCATACCTGCTAGCTTTTTAGCGGTCAAACTGACAGCAACAACACAGCTGATTCGTTTTTGCAATTTCAGGTTTGGTCACATAGTTAAAGTTGTTCATAATGATGAGTGGGTCTTACCTCATAAAAGGTTGTGCGTTATTTATGTTCCAAGTCATGTGTAAAAGTCTTGTTTGGTAATGAAAAGTAAGTAATTCGCACCATTAGGATAAACACTATTATCTACGTCTCCAGAAAAATTTATTGTGACATCTGGAAGTTTCTTGCAAGATTTGTGTATGTCAGTAGTCTTACAAATCAAACTAACAAAATAGATTTTCAGAATATTTCAGGAAATCTTTGTAGCTTTATTTCTGAATAATGCGTTTGCAATGGCAGACAATAGACTTCAATCGACAGTCAATATCAATAAATGAACAGCACTTGTTGGCTACACAATACATCAACCGTATACCAAAGGCCATTACTATTAGACATTACTGACAAGTGACAGATCTACTTTGAGAAGTCTACATAAGACAAACATACACTGTCAATCTGTACGTTAGCAGCAAACAATGAACCTGAACCGAGAGCTAACATCACTGACTGAAAAAGTGTATTTTGCTGTATCTAGTTGAACCTTGTAGTGTAGTAAGCTAAAATCCATGCCGTCTGGCCACAGTGCCCACTGACCGCAAACTGTTAACTATTACTAAGTTACCACGATCGAATCTAACGCATGGTAGTATCCCTTAGCCATCGATTCCCGAACGCATCTGGTATAAAATTCATAAAACCGGTGCTTTGATTTGTGTTAGCTCTACAGTGGGTTTGTAGAAATATATTTGCTATCAATGAATTGTAGTTGGTATTTAATGTGTTTAACCACTTGAATGTCGCATTACACCGCACAGGTTCATAAGAAAAAGGGCTCGAAGTCAACAGAAAATATAAAATACTAGCGGACCCGACAGACGTTGTCCTGTCTGAACGATCCTAGAACCCGACTTCAGCGCCACCAACCGGGTCCAATTGTGTATTCAAACCATCCAGGAACACATTGAAATTAACACACAAAATTTCATCTAAATCGGTCCAGTCGTTTAGGAGGAGTTAGGTGACAAACATACGTACAGAAGATTTATATATATTAAGACTAGCTGACCCGCCATACGTTGTTTTGATAAAATTTCAATTTCTTTTTTTTCCTATTTTTTTTTCTTTTCAACCGCCCCAGTAAAGAGGAGAATAAAATAATAATAAAAAAAAATCAAATAGGCCCAGCCGTTCTCGAGATTTAGCGAGACAAACGAACAGCAATAGATTTTTATAATTAGTAAAATACCATAGTCCAATGTCGACCGCGGGCTTACAGTAGTTGTGAACCTATGAGGTTCGGTTGACATTCGAGCACACATTGATATGAACCTTAACATGCGACATTCAAAAATGAAATCAAATATTAGTCACTAGTAATCATATATTCAAACAGCGTTATGAAAAATTAGCTTCCAACTTCGGCTTTTCCAAATTTTCCGTAACTTCGTTTAACATTTTCAAATATAGTATATTCCCGTGAAAATTTATTAAATTATAATAATTAATTAATTTATAAGTTATTAATTTAGTAGCATACAAATTAAATTTAGGTACTGTACGAAAAGATAAACAACATATCACAAAGTACCTACATTGTACCGAATATTTATTACGAAGAGAACTTCAATGTGTTGTTGTAGAAGCAACAAACAACGGATTACAACGTATAACAACGTTTGACGTAGAACACAAACATCCCTGGTATTTAGTTTGTTTTGTAAGACGAACAGTTTTCATTGGGACCGGGAGCGCTCCCCGGTTTAAGATCGAGCTCACGGCCATTAAACTAGCGTTTTGATGAGGATACATTTTATTTTGATGACGCAAACGTACGGGTAGCGGGTAAGGACATCCTGTTTTCACTAATGGGTCTACGGAAAGAGTCCACTATTAAGTTACGGTCGAAATAAGCTTTGGTAGATTAACATTGTCGCTGGCTAGAAAGTATAATTTATTGGTATGGTACAATAATAATTCCCGGTTCTTGGCAATAAAATATCCATTTTAAGCAGGTACAGCAATTTGCCTCAACATCTAAAATCAGAATGCTTTTTTGCACATTATGCACTTTTTAACACGCTTTTATTAACTTCACCTGTATGTATGTTTGTATGTAACGGAATCTTTGAACTCAATTTTTACCCACTTTATATGGTCAGATTAATTCGAAATTTTGCAGACATAACAGGGTCCGATGACAATACAATAATTTAAAACTTTTGTCCCATTATTCTGATCAGGATCATCAGGATTAACGATTTATCTCTAAAAAAATTAAAAATAAATTATAGTTTAAAAAACTAAAAAATACGCTTTAATACCATTAAACTAAACTAAAAAGTATTTTTTTTTTTTTTTAATATAAGAATAAAATGAGTAGCGAGAAAATTAATGTCATTGTAAAAAAAGCGTGGGATGCTTTAATTCTGTAATTCGTAAGCACCCCACGATTTTTTTTACAATGACATTAATTTTCTCGTTAATCACTTCATTCTTATATTGAAAAAAATATTTTTTATTTTTTAGTTCAGTTTAATGGTATTAAAGCGTGTTTTTTAGTTTTTTAAACTATTTTTTTCGTACTTTAAAAAGTCTATGGTTAGACCGGATAATTCTTTAAAATAATGATGTAACAATTTTGTCGATTTTCTAAATTATTTTTGTATGTGCACTTTAAAAATACTATTGCATGCTCTGCAGTCATAGCAATGCTAGAAAAATTGTGAATTGTCAGTGGTTTAGTCTTTTGTCCTGTGATATTGTATTTTATTAAATCGTGGCACTAACTGTAGTAACCTCGTTTCGAACAATGCTCACGAAATACTGAACGGAGGCATGAAAGGCTTCCGTGTTTGTGTGCTTTGCTCCATTAGGTACTTACACTCTATTGTTGTTATATAAATTGAATACAAACTTTATCGAAGTACATTAGGAGTGTATGGTTGTATCTCGTTCGCTGCTCTTACCAGTAAACTTCATGGCCTTAAACTCACAATAGTTGATTGAACCTATGTTCTTCCTCTTCATTGACTCTTGAAATTAAAACTCGTTCATTCAATATTTTGTTTGGTAAACGTTTTTGGATAGACGAAGCTCAGCGTTTGATTAAGCTCGCCAGAGTGCGGAATCAGCATTTTTGTTCAGTTTCAGTGTAAGCGAAAATACTCATTGTCACTGTGAAACGTTTCAATTATGAGGGTTTTAAAACTGGCGTATTTGTGTCACTGGAAAAGGAAATTGTTTTAACATGATTGTTTTCCATTGAAATAATTTCATAGACCAACACTGGCAAAGATATTAATTAAATGGTGTAGTAGTTCGTGCTTCATATAATAACAGGCGAGATTAGCTACACTATTTATCGAATCGATATCCAATCGAGTTTTGTGTCGGACAGTCAGTGCCGGGGCTCGGAGCTCGGAGGCAGGGAGGCAGCACGATGGCGTGAAATCCGTCGCCTTGCGAGCTCTCCAACCGCTCCCTGGGGCCGAGTCGATCTGTTACAACAAATAATACGCCAGACGGCGGCGATCCGTTAAACCACTTTTCAATTTTCCAATAATTGTTTTAAATCGTCTCTATAAACATTGTTGACATTGCGTTATTAACCGTCGTTTCAAGGAATACGATTTCAAATACACCACGACACCACAAGGTGTCGTGGTGTATTTGAAATCGTATTCCTTTATTGACCACCGTATTGAATCGTATTGACACCATGACTTAGCGCAATACGTCGCCAGCCCAACATAGTAAATAGATTTTGTAGTGGTGTTTTTATTTTGTAAGATTAGTTTGTGTATTTTATCTACGGGCCTTATAATATAATATAATAATACCAGCCTATTACTATCCCACTGCAGGGCAAAGGCCTCTTCTCATACAGAGAAGGCACGAGCATTGATCACCACGCTTGCTCAAGCTAGTGCCTACTATGGGCTAAAATTTGCTTGGTATGAAAGTCATACCACGTACAATCTACTTCTACTGGTATGGAATCCATACCAGGCTCGCGTGAGTGATTATTTACAAACACAAAATATAAAAAGATGAGTAAGATTCCACTCAAACGATTTCTTACCTGAGAGACATTTTGAAACAAAAATACGTATTTTCAATGAAAATAAAACATCACGACAATTCTAAGAGATACTCAATTACACGGTAAGTGCCTTGAAATACATACAAATGCACTCATGTTAAACAAATCAACCGAATCTTGTACCTATATCGCTCATGAATGTATGAAAATTGTCCAGCAATGAGGTTTCTCTTGCCGGTATTAAATCAGTAGCAGGCTTGTGTCAGCTTTGAATTATATAACTGGTCTCATACGAACCTTGGATATTGAAAAGAAGCACTGCAACTTCCTCAGAGGAAAGTATTTCAGTAGTTTGCTAATATTATATCATAACGTGTATGTGATATTAAGTAAAGGAAAAATTTCAATCGGGAAAGGAGGTTCCCTTAGTACCTTGGGTATGAAAGGAATATAGGTACCCTATACAGGGTCAAATTAAATTAGCGAAACTGCGCAGACGTGATGGGTATCAATATCTAAACATGATAAAAGAAAAAGAAAATGGGTGACCATCTTTACATACCGAGACTCCTCCGTGCCTCGGAAAGCACGTTAAGCCGTTGGTCCCGGCTGTCATTCGTGGATCTTTGACAGTCGTTACGGGTCGTCAGAAGCCCGAAAGTCTGACAATCAGTCTTACCAAGGGGTATCGTATTACCCAGTTAATGGGTTGTGGCGGTCAGATAGGCAGTCGCTCCATGTAAAATAATGGTATTCAGCTGCATCCGGTTAGACTGGAAGCCGACCCCAACATAGTTGGGAAAAGGCTAGGCAGATTGATTGATAAAAGAAAAAGAAATTAATTTGATGATGTTTTTTTTGGTGTCATCAACTGCCGCGCCGATAGTGTAGTTACTTAAAATATAATTTTAAAGATCTGTTTTTTTTTATTTACTTCACAGACGTGATCGGTAGCGATAACACAACACGATAAAATAGATTTCTCAACTGAAACTTCAAGTAACAACACTAGCAGCGGTCATTAACCCCAAAAAAAATCATCAAATCTTTTTTTTTATCGTGTTTAGATGTCGATGCCTTCACGTCTGCAGAGTTTCGCTAGCTAATTTAATTTGATTCTGTATAAGAATTACAACAAGATTGAAAAAATGTAGCCATTTTAATTCAGAATATTCAGGCAGGTGGTATTTAGTAGGTAGGTGCACAATAAGGCTCAGATATGGTGCAACTTGGAACATGCTTTATTCAGCAGTTGACTGCAAAAGACTTGATCGATAAATGACGCTGATTGATAGGTACATTATATTAAGAGTCAAGAAAAGAGATAGCTAGTCACAATGTTCCTGACATAATGTACAAACAAAATTGTCCCTCGCACGGTAGCTTAGATCTTCCAGATAAAAAAGTCGAGAGGTGTCGTGGGACACCCGGTTGGAACGAAGTTTCTTTCCTTATATTATGTATTAATACACAGCCATCTTGTATAAGTTTTAGAAGCTAAAAACTTCGCACGTCTTTTCATACTTCGGTTCCATAGTTCGCGGTGTGAACCGAAATATGCAAACACGCGGTAGCTCCATGAGCGAAGCTAAACGAACTTAGGTTCGTTTTCGAAGTGTGGCTTGCGCTTAAGAGCGTTGATCGCGGGCTGGCAACGTAACATTTCTAGAGATTTTTCGTGATTATTTCATTAAATTTAAATTAAAGGACAATTTCCTCTGACAAATTCTTAGATCGTTGGTATTTGTAAGTATGTATGCTATTTTTTGACAGTTATTTTGGAATTTACTCTTTAAAAATGACATATTGTCAATGATTTTCTATTTTCTAAGAGCAATTACCAAAATAACTATCAAAAAATAGCATACATACTTATAAATACCAACGATCGAATTTGTCAGAGGAAATTGTACTTTGATTTAAAAATGAAATAATCACGAAAAACCTCTAAAATGCGACGTTGCCAGCCCACGAGCGATCAACGCTCTTTACGTGATGATTTCTACCAGTCAATTCTTACTGCAAGCTGCGTTAAAAAACTTCGTTCCAATAATAACATAAGTACAAAACAACATTAATCAAAAGGTATTGAAGTCGCCGCTCCTCAATAAGGAATAGTCGTCTCTGCAATTGGCATTTCATTTGTCAACAAATATCTTTAGTAGAGCGCTCAGTGGGGGTAGCTCTAATAATGGGTAATATGGGTATTCTTGAAATAGTTCCGCTTATATAAATTCCTTCATGATCTTATTATGGTTATTACGGTCTGAGCTAGGCTTAATAAGGTCGTGTGCTTGACTTATACGTTGTACACAAATTGTTGGTTATACGTGATTTGGGTTTTATATTACGTGACAATATTCTCATAAAAGAATTTAGGAATAATAATGCTTTCATTTCTAATTATAATTGATTATTATAATAATTGATGCTTCACCAAAATATTTTTAATTTTAATGTACAGGTTTATGTACCTATGTGTCGTAGCCAGATCTAGAATTGATAATTTAATTAAGTGTTCGACTATTTCACAAAGTGGTTATATTTTAGGAAATAGAACATTGACAGCTGGTCACAAGTCTAATATAACCCAACCCATTTGGCCGGGGTGCCATAGAGGCGTGAAATGCAACTACTTTGCGATATGCCCGTTGCCCAGTGGTCAATGGTCAGCAGGTTGCTTTTGTCACATTATGGCCATTTCTATGATGATCATTTCATGAAATGGTTGTTTCATGATAATAACATGGCCAAACGTCGACTGACATGGCCATTTCATGAAACACAAGCAATTCATGAAATGACCGAACACTTCATGAAATCATCAATTCTAAGATCTGGCCACGATTTCAGAGGCCGTACACGAAATTTTGCCGATTTACGTGATTTTATAGACGTGATTTTACACTTATAATACAGTATTTCTATAAGTTTTATAATGCACAACATGTAATATCATTTCAATTATGATATAATGTATGAGCAACTATTTTATTATTTAATTTTGAATAATCGATCTAAACCGCCGACTAATTTGTGAATTTTTGCTGTAAAATGTTTAGAATATCACATATGTACGAATAGTTTTGACGTTTAAAGGATATGGAAAAATTACAAGTTATTTTTGTGAAAGTTGTCTATGATGAATCACTTTTTACCACTTTCATATAAAATTTTTGAGTAAAAATATATTCAACTTAGACAAATTTTTGAGAAAATTGGCAAAGAATTGCTGTTGATTTCGGCTACTTAGACTCTCGTTCATAAAATTACAACGACAGAAATAAACTTCAATTCAAAAGCAATACATTTCCTGCAAAAAAAAAATGCAAAAAATTTTACTATGTAATAATGAACCCGGTGTAATACATGACATTTTGAGTGCCCGAAATCCCAAATCTGTTTAGCGTTTACAGAGATATAAACTATGTATTTTTCCTTAACCCAAGTTAAGTTTCCTTATGTGCGTAACACGCCTATTGTTACAATTAATTGGATGGAACAAGGGAATGTAAAGACCGCTGCCGCTGTGTACAATTATATTCTGGACGCAAAGTCAATAACATTAGGTGCTTCTATAGCTAGTGGAGTGAATGGACGTAGAGTGGGTCACTTTCATATTCATTGATGCTTAACTATTCAAAAGGATTTCTTGTACGTGGTAGTGTGAAATGTTAAAACCATAATTCTATACTTATGTATTTGGTGGTGCGAATGAATGTTTGTGTTCCAGTAAGTCAGTTTAAATAGATTGTTTACCTTTAAAAAAATGCACATATGCATATAAACTACAAACAGCACCCTTATTATCGATCGGAATCTGAATAATTTTGAAGCAAATTGCTAATCCTTTGCTTCATGTGTTTGAATTTGTCTTCTCAACACCGTAAATAACGCAATTAATGTTGTTGGACTGTCAAAATAAACCCGATTCCGATTGATAGTATGTTACGCAATTAGGGTGCAGATTAGATAGAGGACGACATTCGAATAAATCCACAATGTAAAGTTTTACAAACAAAAGTAAGCGAGGGACACTATTTGCAGACACTGGTACGATTTAGTACGCACCATGTGCTACCATTTACTAACGTGTTTGTTTAGCCTGTACCGTTCTATAGAATATGGATGGAGCTACAAGTAAATGGTGAATCAGAAGTGGATTCTACAGTATTCCCAGCGAAAATTCCCAAACGAGATAGGAATATCAATTGCTTTCCTGCCCAATTTCCCTGCAAATTGCCACGGAATATTGTGCCGCGAAATATCTAATATTTGCATAACGCCACGTGCGTGTAAAAAAAGCAAAGTGAAAGTGAACCTAGTAACAGGTGTCATTTATATTGTTTGTTCTGTTTTACAAGTGTTTGCTGTGTTCGGTTATTGCGAATATGATGGAATGTTCTCGGAATTTGTTGTTTGTTCCTAAATATTGAATAAATAATAAATAAATCTATGAGACAAACACGGAATGTAAACGCTGTGCTATTCATGTTACATTTTGCGATTGTGATTTTATGCCGATAAATAATATTTGTTTATGTATATCAATAGTTTCATTGTTATTGCTCTCAACTGTATCCTAAATGTATGGGTATCTACTCGTATGTATGTCCGTTCCACTGTGACCTCCTGTAGCCTAAACGGCTTGATGGATAAAACATATAATGCGTCGTTATAATCGCCTTATTATTGTGGGAGTGACATTGGCTATATATATATTGGTTTGACTATGGCGCACAAACCTGTGGCGCAGACCAAGAAGGGGGATAAGAAGAGCTGCTGTGAACCTGCTGACAGAGGTTCGAAACAGCTAGGCCCAGCTACGAGCACGTCTGACAAGGATGGCTTCGTGAAAGTGGAGAGGAAGAATAGGAAGAAGCCTCCTAGTCGGAACCAGTGCGGGACCGCGCTGGCAGGACCCAATATGCTGCGTCCGGCTATACCTACGACGCAGCTCTATGTGTCCCGATTACATTACACCACGAAGGTTGAGGAGATTGTGGAGTATGTTCGAGCGAAGACCAGCTGGATCTTAAGGGCCGAGAAGTTGGCGTCGCGCCACAACACGAATTTCACGTCGTTCGTGGTGCGAGTTCCGACTCAATATATTGAGACCGTCCTCAAGGAAGAGTTTTGGCCGAAGGGTGTCGTGTATCGGCGATTCCGCGGAAGGTTACGCGACACCACGCAGCGCAATACGGCGCCGTCACTTCGTATACAATAGTTTTAATATTTTGTGGTTTTAATAAACATGTATGATAGTCTGTAAAGTATTTATGTTATGGGTCATTGTTACCCGAAATAAATGATATATTATTATTATTTCTTGTCTTTGGCTTATCTCGGGACCCTGGGGTCCCGGACCTTTGGAAGGCGTACGAGGGGCCGAAGCCAACTCGCAGAGGCCCCTTAGACAATTTCAAATGACGAGGAGGCACCAGCCGACGATTATCCCTGTATGCACTATGCAAGTGCACCCAAGGACAACCCCCGGTTGGTGCAGGACTATTGCAGAACATGGAAACAAAACACATTGGGCTAATGGGTTTGGGTGGCTATTATAATTTTTTTTTTTTTTTTTTTTTATACTCTGGGGTTCCGGACCTTTGGAAGGCGTACGAGTGGGGTCGCTACTGCCCAACAGCTCGCCACATGCTGCCCTGCGGGTTTCTGTATCTCTCTTGGTCTGGCTCCTCACCCTAGACCTGTTTCGGCAAAGTAAACTCTACCGGCACATACCCAGAGCTCGGAGCGCGCAAGCCCCACCACGACGTCAACGTGGAGATACAGCGGTGGGGTTATTATTATTATTCTTTTTTGTCTTTGGCTTATCTCGGGACCCTGGGGCCCCGGACCTTTGGAAGGCGTACGAGGGGCCGAAGCCAACTCGCAGAGGCCCCTTAGACAATTTTAAATGACGAGGAGGCACCAGCCGACGATTATCCCTGTATGCACTATGCAAGTGCACCCAAGGACGGACAACCCCCGGTTGGTGCAGGACTATTGCAGAACATGGAAACAACACACATTGGGCCTATGGGTTTGGGTGGCTACATGGATTGGGTACCTTGAACTATGGAAGAACTATGTCCCCTGCCTGACCAATGTTATATAATATACACAGATAAATTGGCAGGGGGTGACATGCACACTCAATAATGGGCCCCCAGAAACGGTCGCTAGCACATAGTGACGTAGCGACAAGGGGCAACATGTCCTGAGGTGCTTGAGGAGTGGAGAGGTATTCCACGGCTCTCAGAACAATCCCAGAGCCCGGAAGATGGTCAAGATCCCTACAAGCACTTACTGGAATACTTCCTTCCTCCGAGCACGTTTGCTCTTGCGAATCTCCACTCAAGCCGGCCAATAAAGGCAAGAATGAGGTGGGAGCTCTGTTCCCATCAGTGTTCACTCCAGCCGGCCAATAAAGGCAAGAATGAGGTGGGAGCTCTGTTCCCGTCAGTGTTCACTCCAGCCGGCCAATAAAGGCAAGCCAGAGGTGAAGAACAAGACTTCTCCCGGGAAATAGGGTCCGTGGGGTCGCTACTGCCCAACAGCTCGCCACATGCTGCCCTGCGGGTTCACTTATCTCTCTTGGTCTGGCTCCTCACCCTAGACCTGTTTCGGCAAAGTAAATTCCATCACCGGCACAGACCCAGAGCTCGGAGCGCGCAAGCCCCACCACGACGTCAACGTAGAGATACGGCGGTGGGGTTATTATTATTATTATTATATAATATTTGTATATTGCACCTGAAACACAAAAAAGAGGGGGGGAGGTTTTTAAAATAAATTTCAACAATATTAATATGAGTCAATTCCAAATATGTAGGTATATTATGTTACTGGCAATCTATATAATCCGGTATTCTATACAATACCTAGGCAATGTATACGTAAACGTGTGTACGTGTAAATGTTCTAGGTATTCACCTAAAACGGTAGGTAATGTTTGAAATATTATTTATTTTATACATTGCCTAGGTATTCTACACAACACCGAATGCGCAGCCGGTAATGTGTGTAAAATACTAGGTATATGCTCGCAATATACTAGCTGTAGTTTTGTAAAAACAGATGACGAACTTTACCAACTCGGAACAAATTCCCAGCCTGCCGCTAGCAAAGCAAGTTGAGAATCGCGTCTTCTCCGATGCTACGGAAAGTGCAGCCTCTTCGCCCTTACGTAATAAGGCGCAAGCACCTATGCTCGCCTCCACACGGCTCGCATGGTGCGTGCGCCTTGTTACAGCAGGCAGAGGCTGTACTTACTGCGTGCCTCCGGCTCTAAAAATCACTCTCGGGACAAACAAATACCACGTGGAGTCGGGGTTGGGTAACTCAGTTCTGTGACAGTTTTTGAACCTAATCTATCCTAACTAAAACAGCTGGTTGGATAAAAGAAGCACCTAATATTGACAAAAATACGGACCAAAATCAATTTACTTTACACATTGCTGGTGGACCAGCAGGTACTCTATACAATCCTTGGAAATTTTATGTATAATTCGTTACATACTTGCCTAGGTAATGAATACATTACCCAGGCAAGTATATAACGGACAATAATATTCACAATATTTCATACACCGCCTGAACGTTCTATGTATCGTATACAGTGCCATTGTATAGAATACCTGTGTTATACAGATTGCCGGTAACATATTATGTTGCGCGATTTTTTGTAGTTTTCGAGTCATTTTTGATTTTTGTTAATTACTCGTAAGTACAAGAAGTTTAGTTTTCTGCCGGTGGAGCTTCAAAAATTCATAAGTATCTTTTTTTGTAGTGTGTATTTTTCAGATATTTTACTGTGACATGAAAGTAACATTCAAAACGACAATGTCTCAAAAAAATCTGAAAAATAGCCACTACAAAAAATTCATATAATAATCAATTACAAAAACAAAAATAACTCGAAAATAAAAAAAAATCGCGGAACATATATGGGGTATTTTCGAATACCCCTGGGTATGAGGAATTCAGATTTTTCTTTCTGAAGTCACTATTTGGACCAACCTGTATATTAATAAAAACTAAAAAGCTTGAAATAAATCAAATTATTAAAAAAAAAAAAACAAAAACTCGACTACAAAAACACATAACTGAAAAGTGACAAACAAACATTATAATCTATGGAATTTTGGTATCGCAGGGGGGGACAAATAAAAGTTACACCATATTTCAATTTATTGATTTACCCCCGCCTGTGATACTAATGCTTGTTTGTCTCTTGTCAGTCGGTTTTTTTTTATTCAGTAAAACTTCACTCGTACGTTTATCAAAAATGAAATCAAGTTGATTTTATATGGCGCTGAGCAGATGATGGACAATTGCACCGCGGTTATTGGTAATCTATGCAATAATGCATACGTAGGACAATAGACTCCCAGGATTTCCATATAATTCTAAATTGGCCGCCGACAAATTATCCATTTCAGTTGAAAATTTGGCAAAACATTTTAAGAGGTTTAGCAATTAGCATACATATAAGTATGTACGCAACACGAGGGCAACGCGGTACTTGTGTGTCCTCATAAAGTAATTAAGGATGACCTCAAATACTACCTACTCTCGTATTCTATGGGTGCTGCATGTTGCCGTGTTTCCACTTAGGTGTGATAAGGGGCTCGGGTCGAATTTAATTCAAGGAAAAACGCAAGTCATGATGATCGTCCGACGCCTGACATTTTAATGAATACCGGACGATGAAAATTTTTTGGAACCCAAATTGTTTACGTTAGATAATCGACACGAAAAATGTAGGTCTATGATAAAAACAAATTATTTAAATAGAGATCGGACAATCGAATGCATATTTACCTAAAGTTGAGGTCTTGGCTAATATGGATTGCATTCTTGTATCAAAAAAATCCCGGGATTCCGGGATCGACAAATTTAGAGTTCTGATTATAGAATCGAATGTATATTTACTTACGTTCGAGTGCTGGATATTATGGAATGCACTTTTGCATTGATCGTAAAAATGTCGCGATTCCGAAATTGATCATTTTCGTACTTTTTGACCATAGAATCGAATGCTAGCTAATGTTGTTGAGTAGGTAGCCAAACTGGCATAGCAAACATCAGGATATCACACTATCACACTAATATTATAAAGGCGAAAGTTTGTGTGTGTGTGTATGTTTGTTACTTCTTCACGCTCAAACGGCTGGACCGATTTGGATGAAATTCGGTATGTAGACAGCTTATACCCTGGATTAACACATAGGCTACTTTTTATCCCGAAAAAATGTAGTGCTCCCGTGGGATGAGCAAGAAATTCAAATATATTTGTTACTCTTTCAAACTCAAACGCCTCGACCGATTTTGATGAAATTTGGTGTGGAAGTAGCTGACCCTCTGGATAAACACATAAGCTACTTTTTATCTCGAAAAATAGAGAAAGAACGAAAGAAAGGAAAAGTATTTATTGTGACTAGCATAGGAAGATCACCAACTTAACTAAAATCACAATAATAAAACTTTGAAAACAAAAAAAAAACAAAAATAAATAATCACACTATCACATCACACTATAATCACACTAATATTATAAAGGCGAAAGTTTGTGAGTGTGTGTGTGTGTGTATGTTTGTTACTTCTTCACGCTCAAACGGCTAGACCGATTTAGATGAAATTTGGTATGTTGACAGCTTATACCCTGGATTATCACATAGGCTACTTTTTATCCCGAAAAAATGTAGTACTCCCGTGGGATGAGCAAAAAATTCAAATATATTTGTTACTCTCTCAAACTCAAACGCCTCGACCGATTTTGATGAAATTTGGTGTGGAAATAGCTGACCCTCTGGATAAACACATAAGCTACTTTTTATCTCGAAAAATAGAGAAAGAACGAAAGAAAGGAAAAGTATTTATTGTGACTAGCACAGGAAGATCACCATTTTAACTAAAATCACAATAATAAAACTTTGAAAACAAAAAAAAAAAACAAAAATAAATAATCACACTATCACACTAATATTATAAAGGCGAAAGTTTGTGAGTGTGTGTGTGTATGTTTGTTACTTCTTCACGCTCAAACGGCTGCACCGATTTCGATGAAATTCGGTATGTAGACAGCTTATACCCTGAATTAACACATAGGCCACTTTTTATTCAGAAAAATGTAGTGCTCCCGTGGGATGAGCAAGGAATTCAAATATATTTGTTACTCTTTCAGACTCAAACGGCTCGACCGATTTTGATAATATTTGGTGTGGAAGTAGCAGACATCCTGTATACACATAGCACACATAGGCTACTTTACATCGTGAAAAAATGTAGTGTTCCCGTGGGATGAGCAATTTTTTTGTGAATACTTTTCTCACCGATTAAATAATACACGTTTTAGTGTATCTCATAAACCGCGGGTAACACCGCGGGGCGCAGCTAGTTAGTAGCTAAAAATGAATTTCAAGTAAACAAGCATATGAATAGTTATGTAATCCCGGTAAGTATCCCGGTATTAAATAAATAAAACAACATAATATTTAAGAAGTAATTTCCATACCATGTATCCGATTACTTGTGCATTCCCGGATTATATAGAATCCCGGGATTTATATTAAGAAAGAAAAATTAAGACGCTGTTTCCGTTATTTCTTAGCCAAAAATGAAATTTAGGTAAATATGCATCCGATTATCCGATCTCTAATATAAACCAGCGATTTCAAAAACATTTTTACTGCGCACTAAAGTTAAATAAAACGCATGATTTATCTGCATTTCAATACGACAGCGTATAATTAAGATGGCGGCATATAAATTAAGTTCCGTCTATCCTGTGAGGGGTGACGGTGAAATGAACTAGAACATTGAACTGAGAGCCGCGGGCAGAAAACCGTCGCCTGGTAATTGTAGATCGTGGACTATTGACCTACTGTCTACGAACTTTTATTTGCTTTGTTATGTAGGTACTCGTATTTCTTGCTATGATGACCTTTTTTAGGCCACCGTACCTTGTGGGTTCCATAACCGCAAGCTTGTCTGCATGTCACTTATATGGGCTACTAGCTTTTGCCCGCGGCTTCGTCTGCGTGGAGGTCAGAAATTATCACACAGGAACTTACTACCGGGATAAAAAGAATCCAGGTCAAGGTCAACCTGTGTGCTACAGGTACAGTCAACCAAAGAGATATCTAGGCAGGGTATACTAACATATTTGTATGTGAATTGCTTTATGTTCAATTTTATAAATATATTACTTTGTTTTTGCAATACTCCTACGTTGTAACACACCAACACAAAATTGTATTTTTTCACGAATTTGAACATGAAGCAATTCACATACATACAATATATACATACATACAATATATAACCTGCATAGCTATCTCTTTTGTTGACTGTACATCGAAATCCGTTCAAGGTAACATACAGACAGAGTTACTTTCGCATTAAGAATATTAGTATAGGTACGAACCTATGGATGGATTTAAAGAGCAGATGTAGAGGACAGTGAGTTCATGGGTGACTTAAATAAAATTAGATGGTATGGAATTCCATGCGGACGCGTAGGCTACACGGATGTGACGGCTGTGTGACGTAGATGTATTACCTATTTTCATCATGCTATTATTTTCGCCAATTCGCTGCTGTAGTTCGGGCCAGCCCATTAGCCCTTTTGCAACGTTTTGTTAAAAACAAACAACACAACACAACAAAAACAAAACAAATCAAAATATAAAAAAAAAACAAAAACATGACAAAACAAACAAAACAAAACAAACACAACAAAAACAACACAACAACAAAACAAAAGAAAAAATACAAACAACAAAATACACCAAAACAATACACAAACAACACAAAAAAAAAATATGACAAAAAGACACGACACCCGTCTGGTCGGAGGATTCTCCCTTTTCTATGGAGGGTGAGTGAAATTTATGCCCTGTTCCTCATCACCTCTATAGTTTCAAATCTTGGTATTTATGTGTGTGTGTGTGTGCAATTTGGGCATATGCACCCACACAAGAGTCATAAAATTAGCACTTAACAACCAATATCTTAATAACTTAGGGTTCTTGGAAATTCTTCATAAATTGCTTCAGAATAAAATAATGTACTGATAACATGTCTCGTAAAGATCTTATAAATACCATGTGTATGTTTTTGTATCGTGAACTGAAAATAATGATTAAATGTACCTACACAATGTTAAATAATTATTATTAAAGGGCTTCATTATTGAAGACATAATATGTATATTCGTGGTTTCTCGTATCCTACGAGTACACAAAATAATATCATGTTTTTGTTAATGTTATTATTTGAGGAAAATTCGTCGAGCATACATAATATAATTATACCGTCTCTGAACATTGAAGCATGAACCAGTAAAGAACCTTTCAAAGTTACAGTTTAATTAATTAGTGCTTATCACTTACTTAAGTTAAAATTAAAGTAAAACTGAGGAGCTCGTGGCTAAATAATAACAGCTGTACAGGTCGATCCACCATGTTAAGCTGCACTTGCCGGGGTTGGTCCATAGGTGACCATCTTTACATACCGAGACTCCTCCGTGCCTCGGAAAGCACGTTAAGCCGTTGGTCCCGGCTGTTATTCGTGGATCTTTGACAGTCGTTACGGGTCGTCAGAAACCCGAAAGTCTGACAACCAAGTATTACCCAGTAATTGGGTTGTGGAGGTCAGATAGGCAGTCGCTCCATATAAAATACTGGTATTCAGCTGCATCCGGTTAGACTGGAAGCCAACCCGAAAAGGCGAGGCAGATTGATTTACTCTTCCTCGTACTCTGTTAGGGTAAAATTAATTTGGTTCGATTTCTTATATTTTATCATTGTAGCGTGACTCCTCGTACTTTCTACCCAGCAGTGCACTTTGGTTGAAATAATCGACCAAATCGAAACTGGAAAATAATACTAACTATAATACGTTTCAGTGAACTGACTTTAATTTTCTCGTGTCAAACATCGATGATCGAAATAACCTAATTTCAACCTTGAATCACGTGATTGCTATATCATCTTCTTCTTCATCTTTAAACATAGGTATCTATGTTATGCTGAAGTCCCATGGCCCCTTTCTCATAGGCCAGATCACACCAGGCCAGACCGACAGGCCGTGAGAACCGTCGATCCGATGAGGCCTATGGTGGGAATGCTTGGCACGAGCCGCGACAGACCTCGTCAGGCGTAACAACGCCTGGGGCGGCTTGTCAGTTAACCGACCGCGGCTTTAGTCAAAATGTGAGCAATTTCTGACAATACGTCAATTAGGTGTAGGTTGTAATTACGGTAACGTTACTCGTGTGTTTTTCAGTTGAGTAGGGACACAATACGGAGAAATCCTATAGGTAATAAGTATAATTATTAAATCTTAACGACAGAACAGATCCAGATGTGAAAAAAATATGCTGTAACAACCTGCAGCTGCCCATCTTAACCCTTAAACTGTCAATAATTGGGTGAGGAAGCACTAAATTCAATAAGCACTGTTGTTGTAAAAAGATTCAATTTGCTTTGGTAAGGGTTAAGAAAACAAAAGAATAACATAGCTTTCCTACCCTTTTTAAGAAACCACACGACACGGTGATGTAAACATAATGTATGGAAAAATATACTTATATCCTTATATAAAGAAGCCATTTTTCCGGATTCTGAATAGACGAATACCAGTTTTCCCTCGAGAGTCGTAAATTGTATGAAGTGGATGGGAAGCAGCATTTTCTTGTACTCAGTTAATATCACACTGATATGAGGACATGAATGCACCTGTACTTTACTTTGTAACTTTTATGCTGTTCTCAACACAGTTTAAATCCTGCTACAGTCAGCTCTAGTCTCTCTTCAACTCTGTGATCAGAATCTTTAACATTTTTTTTTGCGGTTGGAAAATATTACTTGGTTATCATATTTTTTATTGGCCCTCATTGTAACTTATCTGTTGATACGGCACCGCTAACTTAGTGAAAAAGCTGTGACGTGTAGGAATATGAGCGAAGTGCTCATTTTTTATCTCGTAAATGTCTATCAAATTGTAGGTACACTTTTTGTTAGAGAGTCGTAACCTTACAGAGGTTACGACTCTCTAACAAAAAGTGTAGCAAAAAGATTTCAAGATTTTTATCATTAGACTAGCATTTGCCCGCTGCTTCGCCCGCGTGGATACCGGAAAATATCCCACGAGAACTACCGGGATTAAAAGTACCCTATGTGTTATCCGTTCAGCCGTTTTTGACAGCCGTTTGATCCAGACAAATAGACGAAAATTCGTTTTCTTTTTGTAGTTACCTACAGAATAGAATTTGCAATGTAATAAATAAATCAAAAGTTGAGTCTAAGTCAAATCATTAATTTCAATTAGGCATAAAGGCACGTGAAAATAGAACCGATTCTAGTTACCCCTTCCAAAAGCCATTTTGGTATAGACAGGCCAGGCGCACGCTGCATTTTAGGTATGAAGCTGCAAGCACGCGGCGGCCTCGCCTTGTCTGGCTAATTTTGTGTTCGCTGCCGCGCACCGGCCGGCTCACACGTTAGTTCGATACCTACTCACTCACGTGCCGCCTCGTAAAAGAAGACAACCCTAACGAGGCTAGAAGGCATAAGAGTTACGCAATAGAAAGAGAGAGTCAACTTCTAGGTGAATATGACTGTAGGTAATTAACGCTGTGCGACCTGAATTCCACTTTGTTGTGTCGTAGCAAGAGTCGCTATTTATTTAAATGATTTTGTGGAGTGAATCTTCTGTACTTGTACTATTATGTATTCTGTGGTATGGAGAAGAATGGGCGAGAAACTACATAGTTACTCTTTTAAAATGTTTTACAATATCTTCCAAAGTTTTAACGTCAATCCTACGTAGTAGTAGTAGTAGTTAGTTAGTACGGTCAGCAACAGATGTCGGTTAACACTGCTACTTTTTGACATCATCTAAATTAACACAAAATGATTCGATAAACTGTTTTTTTTTCGTTTAACTGTTAGGAGTTAATGTTCTTAAAATTTTAAGTACTTCTGTTCCGATTTCAATCAAATATTTCGCTAATTAAGATTAAAAAACTGCAAGTGTTAATCGACTTTTGTTGCTGACTGTACCTACGTCAACTCTGTGTCCATAATCAGTTGTGATTCACAGAGTAACAATAGTTGGCAAACGGGCAGCGCTACTCGACTGACTGCGAACAGGCGGGGCTGACGTGTCGAGTGTGTCCGAGTGTCCACTCTGCGGACGATACTAGTCAGTACGACAGTACTACAGCTAGCCTGCACTAGTCTTGTTTGAAAACGTGAGGTTTGAAATAGATGGCTTTTATTGGGGCTGTAGTTTTGATAACATACAATCTTATCTACCTAGAGAAGCTCGTGGCTAAGTAGTAACAGGCGCACGGGTCGATCTATCAGGTTAAGCTACGCTTGCCGGGGTCGGTCTGTGGATGGGTGACCATCTTTACATACCGAGACTCCTCCGTGCCTCGGAAAGCACGTTAAGCCGTTGGTCCCGGCTGTCATTCGTGGATATTTGACAGTCGTTACGGGTCGTCAGAAGCCCGAAAGTCTGGCAACCAGTCTTACCAAGGGATATCGTATTACCCAGTTACTGGGTTGTGGAGGTCAGATAAGCAGTCGCTCCGTGTAAAATATTGGTATTCACCTGCATCCGGTTAGACTGGAAGCCGACCCCAACCTAGTTGGGAAAAGGCTAGGCAGACAGACAATCTTATCTACCTTTGACAAGAAAGTGCACAGAGGCCCTAAAACGAACGCACCAAGTAACCGTGACATAAATTGAAACGATTTTTTCTATCTACTCTCATATCCTAAAATTCGAATTAGACATACGTTTAGAAACGTATTAGCGAAATTTAAAAATAGAATAATATTTTAACACTTTTTCTGACTTTTTCTCTGACAAAACTATTGCAATAAGATACAGGGAAAATCCAAAAGTTAATATCACCAAGGAGTTTCCATCAATTATTTTCTTCTAATTGAACTACAAAAAGTTTTGATTCCAATTTTGCTTGTTTGTCTATGTTAGCGCCCGCTTTAGCGCATGCACGGTGATATGCTGGATTTTAGCGCCATTCATACGTTTTGTTATACTGAATTTCGTGGGAAACTATTTCTTACTCTTATAACTTTGATCTTTTATTTAGTAGGTTTAATCCCACTAAACGAGAGTAGATAAAGTAGTGTATGAAGCTGCACATAACTAGGTATTAAAATACTCGTGTGATACTACATATTAAAAACCACTCTCGTATTTTAATATCCCTCATTATGCATAAACTACTATTATAGTTGAAAATACAATTGCTATTGTATAAAAATTAAAATTAAAAAAATTAAAAATTATTTATTGTCATAAAACAGATGGTACACCTGATATGGAATTCTCTGACTCCTGCACTAGTTAAAACTGTGTTGCAGGAGCCAGTGTCCTCCCGTAATAAAAAAGCACACAAGGTTTTATGATACATAATAACTATTCTAATTTCTAATTTTGCGCGAGGGTATATTTGTATGTTTGTGCGCGAGAGTATCTGAGTGTGTGTGCTGTGTGTGTGTGATGTGTGTGTGTGTGTTGTGTGTGTGTGCGTGTGTGTGTGATATGTGTGTGTTATATGTGTATGTGTGTGTGTGAGCTGTGTATGTATATATGTGAGTTGGCTTGCCTGAATTCCGTGACACTATAGGTAAATCAGATTAATTATGTTGTCGAGCAAACCATTATTTCGAACATAATGAAATAGCAGATTAGCAATTTGGTGCAAGACGAATCAAATTTGAATTTGTGTTACGCAATGGTGATGGTATTAATTATATATTATGTATGTATGTACAGCATTCTGGTTTAATCGCAAGTGGTAAGCACAGTTTGTATCACTCATAGATATTATGAATAGGGAAAACGAGCGTGTCCAATTATAATTATAAAATCGCACGTTCCTTCTAGGCCCACAGGTATTTTCTCGGCAACACATTGCCCTCTTTACTGCACGAATACGAATGCTCATAAAAGGGAGGAACGCGTAACCGTTTGTCAAAAAAAAACCGAATGTAGGTATGTAGGCGGCTAATTAGGGTATTACCTAATTTAAGGACTACGTACTCATTTGCTTTGCATTAAGCGCCTAGATACGCAAAGATATTACTAGGAACGCGGTGCCCTAATTACTACCTAATTACTTAGTTGACTATATTTCGTGGAAGGATTTCCCAGTAAAATATTAGTATAAACATTATATCAAAGCAAATGTCGTAATAATTACGTATCGTACAGGAATATAGAGATTAAAATATTAATAGGCTATTCAATTAGGATCAAAGGTCGTGTTCCGCGAACTGCATTTCGCGTTTTGATTGGCTCTGAATTTGGAGCGGTCGGTCGGTCACGCAATGCGTAGGACGCAGTCTATGTGTAACTGCTTTATTGGGGAGGTTAGAATGTTTATTATACGCTTTTCGTAAACTGGATTTGCAATTCTTGCGACCTTACTCACAGTGTTGTGAATGACATAGATACAATTTGCAACAAAAGCCGATTAATACTTTAGTTTTTTAAATTTGTAGTTTGAATTTAATTAAATAAAGGTTTTTACGACATAAAGAACACAATATATTATTTCACAGGATACAAAAATCAGAAAAATACTTAAAAGGTTAATTTGAGAGTGGCAATCGAAACAGTACAAATAATGGTGGCGTTTGCAAGCGTGATGCAGGCCGGACTGAAGGGCGCAGAGCAGGATGCGGGCGCCTAGATGCACTTTTCATTTTATGTACCTACTCTTCCTACAAATTTTAATTATTGAGCTAAATCTTTAATTAAAATGGGAACAGAATTAAAATTGTAAGAAAACTAGCTTTTGCCCGCGGATTCACCCGCGTGGATGTCGGAACTTATCCCTAGAAAACTTACTACCGGGATAAAAAGTATCCTGTCCTCCAGGTCATGGCAGATAGGTAGATTTGGATAAAATTTGGCACATGGGTAGACACCCATGTGCCAAATTTTATCCAAATCTGTTCAGCCGTTTTAGCGTGAAAGCGTAACAAACAAACAATAATTTCGTATTTATAATATTAGTTAGGATTAGGATTAACTCTTAGCTATTATATAAAATGCTTATAATGCTGAAATACAATGGATGGATTTTTTTTTGTCAATTTAGATGATGTGTAAAAGAAGCAGTGTTAATCGACTTTTGTCAAACATCATTTATTGAATAATGTAATACTTATAACCGGATATTAATGAATTTAATTTGTATGTTAGGTTCTACATCATTATTTCTTAATCAGTAAAAACAAAATAAGTGTCAATTTCCCGTCGAATCACCTATCGACGGCTTTCAGGGAAAAAATAGGCACCTATCCGTGAAAAGATATCGCTATTTTGTTTCTCATGTAAAGTTTTATGGCCTCGGGCGTACATAAAGTATGATGTCACTTTACGCCCAATATCTGTATTTTGTAGAGAAATAATGTTATTAGCAGACTGTTTTGTTTGTGCCTGTATGTATTGATACAGAGTTAGTGAAGTAAGTACTTACATACCAGTGGTGAAGTTACAAATTCCATGAAAGGGAACGCCGAAGAAAAAAATCTTCAGTTCTCATAATCTCAAGGTAACATTAAAATTTATTTCCTCAAACATTTTAGTCATACCTTTACTTTCTTATTTTAACACCATCAAGTAAAGTAGTAGTAGAGGAGCTCGTGGCTAAGTAATAACAGCCGCACGGGTCGATCCATCAGGTTAAGCTACGCTTGCCGGGGTTGGTCCGTGGATGGGTGACCATCTTTACATACCGAGACTCCTCCGTGCCTCGGAAAGCACGTTAAGCCGTTGGTCCCGGCTGTCATTCGTGGATCTTTGACAGTCGTTACGAGTCGTCAGAAGCCTGAAAGTCTGACAATCAGTCTTACCAAGGGGTATCGTATTACCCAGTTGATGGGTTGTGGAGGTCAGATAGGCAGTCGCTCCATGTAAAATAATGGTATTCAGCTGCATCCGGTTAGACTGGAAGCCGACCCCAACATAGTTGGGAAAAGGCTAGGCAGGCTATGGTCAAGTAGTAGAACCAAGGAGAAGCTATCACTACAAAAACAAAATTATCAATGCTTTACAGAATTAAAACTATAGTAGGTATATTATCGATTACTTATAACTAATTATAATCTACAAAAACAGACAAAACAAATAGATTTTAAGATTAATCGAATAAAATGCGATGTACGTCAGGCTGGCCCGGCCCCATGGAATTTAATAATGAGATTGTTATCAATCCAATGTACCCGGGTATACTAATATATGTAACACCTTCATTTTCAATGTAACTCTTTTTAAAAGAAATTACGTGCACTTCTTAGTGGCCGGGCCAGCCTGACGTTTTCAGCCCGGCCACCTTGTTTCCCACTAATCTACAAAAAATACTGGCAATATTGTGCTACAGATGAAATATACCCTATAATTTATGCATATGTAACACAAAATCGAATCCTAAAATGCAATAGCATACGAAATATTAGCGGTTGCAGGTGGCCGGGCTGAAATTATTTCGTTACTATAAAACAGTAAAACTGCAACACCTACCAAAAAATAATACCAGTACATAATGAGATATAGAGATATAGAATACATGTAACGCTTTCATTTTAAATTATAATACATATTTAGAAAGAATAATCACTTGAAATTATATTTCAGCCCGGCCACCTAAAAGCGGTAATATTCCCTAAAATCTTATGCTAATTTGTACAGTAAAACCTGATACAGCTATGAAATGAAAGTTACATTCGTTTTGTTTTAGTCGTATACCTTTAAGCCTTCTGTTTGACTAGATTATCAAAATCTGAGAAACTTTCCGAAGAGTGACTATCATTTATTAACTAATTTCAGGACATTTGGTTTGTTGAGTGAAACAAAATTGGTAATTGTCATATTTTTTTAATAATCATTTTTGAAATTAGTTAGACAACATTTGTACTTATATTAATTAGGTACTATAACAATTGTTAATTATAAATAATGTAAAAAAAGGTTACACATTGATAATAACACAGTTATCAAAAAATTATAGTAATATCAATATTACCTTAACATCGAACATTCATTCATTCAGAATATTAGAAGATAATTTTTGGTTAAATACTTATTATACCTTGGTAAAAAATCACAGATTTTCATAATGATTTTTACATCAACTTTGAATTTAAAGTTTTGAAAACTTTCAATTAAAATTATGCTAATATAATTATTACAACAATTCTTAAATAAAGAGAGTAGTAGTAGTTCTTTCAGTGGCAGCTAATGGAAATATAGCTATGTAGTATATATAATTTAACATAATATTAAAATCACAGCTAAAAATCACAATGTTAACTTGTATAATTAAACGTATGCTAATATAATAATCATTGCTAGCCTATATCTGGCATTTGTACTATAAGTATTTTGACTAATTCAAATTTAAATATATTGCTTATTAAAATCGATAAAAACGTACTAATCACTTGATTATGTTATTTAATCAAGCTAAAATGTACGTCAAGGAATGTAAAAATATTAAATCCAAATTACTTTTTTTAACACTAGACTGTAAATCGTCATAACACATCCACAGATCTTGATTAAATAAATGGCATTTATAATGTCCTAGATTTTCCCCCAATACTACATATTCAATAGCACCTACAATCACATAAATATTAGTTCTAACTTTGATAGATAAAGGTATATCGTTCAATATTATTTGATCTGTTCCATTTAAATCAAAAGATATAATATTCTTTACATTATAGCTGGACAAAACAGTGCCCGGGCAATCGTGTTCACAATCCTTCGAAATAACGTCTATACAAATTGAGTCTTCTAGGGCTGATATTCCAAATGTTTTAATTACGTTCATATTAATGGGTAAAAATGGTACTGTTCTTTGAAGTTGAAATGCACATTTTTCTTCGGTACATATTTTTGTAAATAGAGCGCTATAAAATAATTCTAAAATCATTTGTTCAAACAAATTTGCGACATTGCATTCACAATTTATATCTATTGTATTTTTCGAGGATAGTTTGTAGTACTTTTTACATATGGTATTTCTTAGTTCGTATACTGCGGCTTCAGATATGTTTTTGTTACCTATAAATTGTATATAATTACATAACATATTATTATTATTTTCAGTCTGATCTATTTCTAATTTAAAGTTATTAAATGCAATATAACCATAAGCTATTAAATATGTAACAGCATCAAAACCACATGTATTTGTTAAAGTGGAACCAGTTACAATATTTCCATTTTTTATAAATTTTAACATTTTATAAATCGGTACGGTAACTGGCTCTTCAGCTTGTCCTTTCCAATTTTCTACAAAACTTGGCATATCACTGAAAATAGAATCTTGAGGAAATAACCGTTTTTGGTGTGTTCTTTTTTGACGATTCTTTTTGATTTTAATCTTTCGCTCTTGAAGGGGCGGTGCCTCATTATTTTGTAGTTCACTAGCAGCGATATTAAGCTCTCCATTTAAATGATTAATATGTATGTTTAGAAATTCGTCAATCCTGTATTTTCTTACTTTAGTTTTGAGTAATAAATGTTTTATTGTTTTAAAATAATCCTCTGATGCACTAGACGATGGATTTTTGTTTTTTGAATTGTATAATGGAGCCATAACGTTTGACCACATGGGCAATTTTCCCAATAAACGTTTTAGAGTAGATATTAGAGGCGGATAATATAATTTGTTGGGGCGTTCACAAGATTCCTCTTCTTGTTTATTTTTACAAGCAACAATATTATCAAACCATACCATAAAATTGCTTACATCTAAAACATTCTCCTCATTTAGGAATCTTTCTTCATCTACGTAATTGTGTGCGTTGTTAGAATCTTTTTTATCAATTGTAATACCTTGAATTCTTCTTTTCAAATTACAGTGGGCATCAAAGCAAATTTTTGAATAAAATTTAGTTAAAATAACAGTTAACATATTTTCAATTATCTCTCTTATGACTACGATACACTCTGCTGTTTTAATGTAAAGAATACAACGAACAAAGAAAAATTTTACATTTTCTGTTGTATTATTGAAGCACGAAAGATTATGAATAGTTTTGACAAAGTGACTTGTATCTATTCGCATATATACTACAGGCAAACTATTTGTATGTCCCTCCAATGCACTGTAAGAAGCTTCTAAGTAATCTTTTGTAGATTTATATGAAGTAAAGCATTGGATTGTAGCAGCAATCAAAGCTGAGGAATCGTCCGTGATTATTTCTGCAGGAGGGATAATTCCATTACTGGCCCATTTACCCAACCAATCCGCAATGCTATTTTTAGTGTGAGAATCACTAAGCATTTGTGAAATTGGAATAGATTTTAAAAAGCTATCAGCAGTTATTAATTTATCATATAAGAATAATCTTTTAGTAAATTTAGTCCCATTAGGTAACACAATTGGTTTAATTATAGAGCCTGTGGCATCTAATGATATGGTTGGTCGACCATACTCTTGAACATATTGTTTGTAATATTTTATTTGTTCTTCTAACCAGTAGTAAATATGAAAAGTTGGTTTCATTAAAATTTCCTGAATTACGGAAGAGTATGTTGAAGTATTTGCCATAATGACAACAGATAATATTTGATTGGTATGGTACCATTTCTGCTTCCTTGTTTCATGACGTATTTGGCGTAATGCTCCGACTGATGGCAATACAGGTGGTTCCTTATCTTGAAATATCATATCATGACTCGCTATTTGTTTTCTAACTATTGTTGCTGAATCAAATTTTAATTTCTTAGATAATGTTCGTCTTGAGTACGGAGTGAGTCGTATTTTTTTTAAAGGATTATGCTTAAAATTTGGTTGAAGTTGATCAATTTCACATAAAAAATCAATAATATGATCAGTCTTATCTTTATTTTGAATTTTCACTGTTGCTTGACACTGAGTGCAACGTCCGTAGAATGTAATGTTAGCGCCTTGAATAACATGTCTTTTAAATGCTACAGTACAAGGTAACTTATAAAACTCCCAGAGTTTTTTTCTTAAAAGACCGGACCACTTAAATTTGGGAATAGCTCTGTACGTCTGATATCTTGCACTAGGTTTATTTTTATCGTGTCGTTTATACGTATAACTTAAGGGTTCAATTTTCTTCCATTCATGAACATCAATTGGAAATTTAAAACTAATTTGATGAAGTAAGCTTGCTTGTTGAATAACTGGAGAAGACCCTGATGATGATGTTGACGAAATTATAATACTATTGGTATTATCTTCATTTCTTTTAATGAAGCACTCATCTTTTGCCCGAGGTGAGTTCTGGTTGTTTAAAAAGTTTCTTCTAAAGCTGAGATATAGTGCTTTTGGTGACATCACATAGTTTATATCTTTTGCTATGGTATTGTATATAATAGAACTATATCTTGTCGTGGTGATCAAGCGTTTATGTTTCTCAAATATTTGTTTTTGAGCCACAATATCTAACGCACTACGTTTTCCCATGGTGTAGGCACGCTCAACTGAAATAAAATATATTCATTTTAACTATGGTTTCGTAATAGGTATTCATGTAGGCTAAATAACTACATTAATATTTATTTAAATACAAATTCCCTAAAAAGATAAGTGTATGCAGTAACATTTGCATGCATTATCAAGTATATACATAAATCTATTAAAAAATATTTTAGCACCTAAGGAAAGAAAGAAAGAAAGAAAGCAAAGAATGTTCATAAGAATCAAATTTACTTTCACAAAACTTATAACTTTTGGGACATTAGAAATATATGTATAAGATAGAATAGAGATGGGGAGAGGGGCGCGTGTCGCGGGACGAGGAAAAGAATGCGGTGAGCGAGGGACGTGGATCGCTGTGGCAGGCCGTACAAGGGGGAGTTACAAGAAGCGCGGGTACAGACGAACACCGTCGACGGTTGCCTGATTACAATGAATAATTCACTAAAATCCAATATATAAATCTTACAGTAATTAATAAGAAACTGATTAATTATTGATTTCACGAAATAAATAAGTACACAATAATAATAAGTAAATACATAGGGTAGGTACACAACAATAAGATTCACAAAAACTAAACACTTACTGTTAGTAAATCACCAAAATTATTACCTGTTGACTATAAACGAAAGGATAAAATATATTTAGTTGATGGCATTGTATGGAGTTTTATTATTAAGTAAATGAGTGTTTAGATTTACTTTACTTTACCTGTATATTTTTTTAAATAATTACTTAGCTACCCATTAACATTGTTTGTCGATATATTTTAATTTATCAAAACTATGACTTACCTTAAAAACATCACATCACAAACAACTACACTGCAACAACTGATCAAATTTTACACTCACAGTAATATTAAAACGTAAAATATTATGTCAGAAGTGTTGATAACTACACGGCTCTTGCGCATCTATTCTGTCTACTCGGGGAAAATATCTTACGACTTAGGTTGGGACGCGACACAGGCGCCGTCTAAAAATCGGTGGTAGCGTCTGTGAACTATTATCTTTGTATGGTTATGTTGTGAAGCCAAAAACGGAGAAAATATATATAGGTTTAGGTATTATGTATCCAACAATTATTATGTGTGATTTATACTACTTAGTTTATTAATAAAAATATCATAGTAACGCATTTTGTTTCACTCAACAAACCAAATGTCCTGAAATTAGTTAATAAATGATAGTCACTCTTCTTTCGCTTTTAGGTGGCCGGGCTGAAATATAATTTCAAGTGATTATTCTTTCTAAATATGTATTATAATTTAAAATGAAAGCGTTACATGTATTCTATATCTCTATATCTCATTATGTACTGGTATTATTTTTTGGTAGGTGTTGCAGTTTTACTGTTTTATAGTAACGAAATAATTTCAGCCCGGCCACCTGCAACCGCTAATATTTCGTATGCTATTGCATTTTAGGATTCGATTTTGTGTTACATATGCATAAATTATAGGGTATATTTCATCTGTAGCACAATATTGCCAGTATTTTTTGTAGATTAGTGGGAAACAAGGTGGCCGGGCTGAAAACGTCAGGCTGGCCCGGCCACTAAGAAGTGCACGTAATTTCTTTTAAAAAGAGTTACATTGAAAATGAAGGTGTTACATATATTAGTATACCCGGGTACATTGGATTGATAACAATCTCATTATTAAATTCCATGGGGCCGGGCCAGCCTGACGTACATAAAATGCGAGGGAACTGGTGAAAACCAAATACACGTGAGTTTTTCTGTCAATAAAACAACACAACAAATCTATGAAATGGAACGTTACTAATTCTATCTAGCTCTCTAAACTCTATTCATATGAAAATTAACACAACTTGGTACATTACGCACTCAATCATACATACATAGGTATATCATCATCATCATCATCCACAGCCTGACTTCATCCATTGCTGGGCATAGGCCTCTCTTATCTTGTGCCAATCCCCACGCTCCTGTGCCAGTCTCATCGAGGTTTTGCCCGCGATGGCAACAATGTCGTCTGACTTTCTCGCTGCCGGACGACCGACATCTCGTCTTTCCATCTATACATACACGGCTATACATACATAACACACTAATAATTGCAGTCGGAAACTTAACAGCACCAATTTTGGAGTGGTAATAATACGCTTATAGTAAGCTTTTCGAATCACGAACATGGACGTCTATTCTTAACGAATAGAAATTCGTCCATGATCGTAGTTAATGTTCATGATTCGAAAACAATTCCATTCAATTCTGTATTAATTATCTTTCGTAAGGTGATTATTGCAATGCTTTTGGGTTTAATTGCATTAACTAATAACCGTGACCGACATAGGGTGACCGACAGGTCAATATCTCTATACAAAGTATAATTGAAATAACTAAAAACCTCTTATGAGGTCATTGTACTCACATTAAACAACTTTTACTCATTTGAAGGTATACCTTGTATACTTAAGCTTGTTTTTCTGTGGGAAAATCCTCACTTTATACTTCAACTACCTTAACTTCGAGCTGGTAATTTTCTCAAAAAGAAAAAAAGAAATGTAATGATAAATGCCCGGAGTCCCCGAGTGCTGACTAAGCGAGTTCTCACAATACCTGTTATTATGTTAAATTATATGATTTTAGGGTAAATCATTCTTTCTTTATAGTAGGTATCTTAGGAAAAAATTTCAGGCTGATTTCATTTGTTGCAACAAAAGTTAGCTATATACGAGTACCTATATGACGACTCGTAATTAGTGACCGATACTTAAACACATGATTGTACTCATGATATCAAACAACTTTTACTACGGGACCAAACATGAAATCGTGAAAAAAAATCAACTTGACGAGTTATGCGAACATAAAATGTAGGGAACAGCTGATTTTCTTTTCGCGATTTCAGGTTTGATCCCGTAGTAAAATTTTTTTGATAACATGAGTACAATCATGTATTTATGTATCGGTCACTAATTACCAGTCACCCTAAAAGTACTCGTATATATTGTTTTGCGACTTGGCGAATAAGAACGGAATCGGTAGATGGTAGGTAAGTATTACAATGTTTTCCGTCTTATCACTAATGTTAAAGGCGAAAGTTTGTGAGTGTGTGTGTGTACACAAACTTTTGTATATTTGTTACTTCTTCACGATATGGATGATACCCAGGATTGACACATGGGCTACTTTTTATCCCGGTCTACGCGGGTGAAACCGCGGGGCGCAGCTAGTAATTAATAATAATAATAACCATTTCATACGTAACTGTCAAAGAGTAACTGGCTGGATGAAGAGTAACAGGTTGGTAGTCTCAATCTCAGACCAAATAAAAAACCAAGACAGCGCTGTCAATAGTGACGTGAGGCCGATTTCGTAAACATGTGTGTGTAGAGTGTACTTTAGTTGTAGTTTGGTGTAAATGTACGCGTGTGAGCGTGTATGCACAGAGCGAGGTGTAGTTTTGCGCATGCTTCACTGTGTCGTTCGTAGCGCTATGTCCTAATTTTTTATTTGGTCCGAGGTCTCAATCTAAATAATTAATTTCCCTGAGTGTTCAACAAAAACATCAACAAGTGTATTATTAAAAAAAGTCTGGATGGATATCATCTAGAGCCAGAGTCCTTGTCAACACGAATCAAACGAGCCCAAACTCAATTAGGTTTGCGTCGTTTTATTACTGAGTTCCTGTGACCACCTTCCGGCTTCATCATCAGATCAGCTCCATGATACCAACATGTTGCATTGTCACCGATTTTACTTAAGTATGGCAAATTTCAGTTCAAGCAACCACCGGGAAATGGGTCAAATTTAACTTGAAAATTTTGAAAAGGACATCTTTCGTACGAACATTGCAAGTTAAATATAAAAGCTTGGAAAATGCACTGTTAAACAAATTGGTTTTATCTCCACTAAAACAGAAACAGAACCCTTTCCTATATTAGTATGATACCTCACACCTCACAGTAAGTAGGCTTAATAGAGTGTCAATGTGAGAGGATCCGTTTATCTGCGAGGTGACAGATGGCCTTATTTATCGCGCACCGCTCAAGGCACTGCACACGCCTAGAATTTGTTATTGACGCGTGGCTTTTTTCTCGATATTCTTTTGCAATTTCAAGCTAGTGATTATGCATGAGAGTTTAACGGCATTTTTCTCTATTTTCCAGCTTTTTTGTTTCCAGTTTAGTGAATGGCTTTTGTTTTGGTTTTGTCTGGAGGGTGAGTCGGGGGATTAGGTGAACATAAGTAAGTATTAATAACAATTTAATGAGATCATTAATTCTGGTTCAGTCAAAATGTGTAATATTTTTAATTATCTCGCAGTATTCATCATTGTCTCTCTGTGGTCAAAAATACCGACCCGTAACTAATTCAACAATCTGCCTAGCCTTTACCCAACTATGTTGGGGTCGGCTTCCAGTCTAACCGGATGCAGCTGAATACCAGTATTTTACATGGAGCGACTGCCTATCTGACCTCCACAACCCATTAACTGGGTAATACGATACCTCTTGGTAAGACTGGTTGTCAGACTTTCGGGCTTCTGACGACCTGTAACGACTGTCAAAGATCCACGAATGACAGCCGGGACCAACGGCTTAATGTGCTTTCCGAGGCACGGAGGAGTCTCGGTATGTAAAGATGGTCACCCATCCACGGACCAACCCCGGCAAGCGTAGCTTAACCTGATGGATCGACCCGTGCGGCTGTTATTACTTAGCCACGAGCTCCTCTACTACTACTTGACCATTAGATGGTGTTAAAATAAGAAAGTAAAGGTATGACTAAAATGTTTGAGGAAATAAATTTTAATGTTACCTTGAGATTATGAGAACTGATGATTTTTTTCTTCGGCGTTCCCTTTCATGGAATTTGTAACTTCACTACTGGTATGTAAGTACTTACTTTACTAACTCCGTATCAATACAAATACAGGCACAAAACAAAACAGTTTGCTAATAACATTATTTCTCTACAAAATACAGATATTGGACGTAAAGTGACATCATACTTTATGTACGCCCGAGGCCATAAAACTTTACATGAGAAACAAAATAGCGATATCTTTTCACGGATAGGTGCCTATTTTTAAATGCTCCAGTAAAAAATTGTAAATGCACGAAATTAACATGCCAAAACTATTCAAAGTGTTACGAAAGACGTTTACATTTTCGTAACATAGCTGATTTTAGCTCCGTCTTTTAAGAATGTGCCGTCAAAGCAGATATTTATGAAGGTACCTACACGACTACACGAGTCGCGAGAATACGATGCTTAGCACTACATACTTTACAGTCGCGGCGCCTCTGTGTATGATTTAATAACATTGTTGAGACAAGTAACTGTCTACCGTATACGGAACTTCGCCATTATTTCATACTTAATGCTTCCACTGAAACAAAAGAACTCCGAGATATTGTACTCTATTTACAATGAGACAATTAGTTATTCCGTTGATAACATTTACTTTAAAAATGATTTACTTGATTTATCTCTGCGGAGAAGCGTTGTTTTTGAGATAAAGGGTTTTTTATTCATTTGGGTCATTGTTCAATTCAGGCTAAAGAGTTGGAGTGGGGGCATTCTTTTTGATGAGGTTATTACTTCTCTCATTAAGTCATAATACAACAAAGAACGATGCTGAAATATTTATCTTTTATGGATCATTATAAGCGATGTACCGACGATGGCTATCGTGATTCGACAAGAAAGGTCGATTTTATGAAGGGCTCCTGACGCAGCGCTTTACGTGGCAGGGTGCCCGACCACCGAAAATAGTCATATATCACTTTGGAGCCGCTCCTGACATTTATTAAAAGTCTTTGGCGTTTTGATTATTGTTTTCAAATATTCGACGCGTCGATAAATTTTCAATAAAGACGTCGACGTAAATATTTTTACGAAACAGGCTTTCATAACAATATTAGTTAATATTTCTATTTTGATTAAGATTACAAACTCTTTTTCAAACAATGTCATCATCCGGGAAAAAACACATTCATTTACTTTAGCTCCAGGCAAAACACAACTTACGCCCCAATAAGTGATTCCCGTCTAAGAAACCTCTTCAACGTGTTTTCTATTAACATTCTTCATTTAAATAATTTAGACACACCTATTTATGAGTATATCTGTATCGTATAATCAGATTAGAACGATGTATAAAGCAAGGCAGAGTTGTTTTCTTGCAAATTTAATACGGCATTGTAAATATTTAACAAGCCATGGATGGTAATGTCTTGGGATTTAATCAGAAAGCCTCGCCTTCTGCGAATATAATTTCTTATTCCAAATTGCTGTTGACTGGTCCATTAATCGGAATGTACATATTTAGATGGGGAATGTATGCATTTATTACACACATAATTGCTTTTATACGTTCGGGATGTGACTTGTTTATATGTGTTTGCAGCCAAGACCCAGTTTTCACGGTATGCCATCATAAAGTCTGTGTAATGCCTAACAAAATGGCTTCCGTAATAAATAAGAAAACGGTATCGTTAGCTACTTTATTTGTAAGTTCTAAATCAGAGTCTTAATTACCAGAAAGGATTACAATATCACCCAACTTAGCACTTAATGGATATATCCCGCGGCCAAAAGCTTGCGAATTTTACGAGTGGCCCATAAAACGCTACCAAGAAATTATCTGTTCAAAAGACAATTTATGCCAGTGCAATTAAACGGTGCTAGGTCTTCTTAAATTGCTGGAACTGCGTAATTGTATTCCCTCCTTAATAAGGAGTACCGTCTTACCTCGTAAATATAAAGCGCCTTAATCCTGTTTAATTTTCTTATTTACAAAGTTGGGACTACTTTTTCCTATTAACTTGTGTTCTATGTAACTGAGGTCGAGTATCGATTACATTTCGTACAACCCTTTAAAGCGCCTGTTCATATGAATATTAATTTTACCTTGAGGGTAAGTACTTAATTGAAATGTTAATGTTGGTGAAAATTGTATTATCATTGCCTCTTTAGCCGAAACGTTGTAGTTTTACATTAAAACAGTAGCGTTGCAGAAGTATTACAAGCAAAGTTTGACATCCTGGAGATATTTTTACATTTTCTCATTAATTTAGTGTCCTCACTCTTTTGCACAACAGCTTATTAGCCATTTAGCATTTACGGTTCTTTTAAGGTTTATATATGCTCGCCTTTGGGAGGACGTGCGGTCGTGGAATCGCCCACACTTGATGATGGGGCCCGCTAGGCATGTCGGGCTGGTACCAATCGTGCGGCAAACGTACAAGTATCTCTCGGGCCCCAGACTCATGGTACTAGAAGGAACAGTGGGGTTTTAGTCGGTAGGAGTCTGACATTACCCTTCGTTCTTCCCAGATGGAGGGTATCCATGAAGATGTGGCGGCATCTACAACGCCACATGCAAACTACGCATCACACTGACCTCACGCAAAATCCTGCATCGTGCAATCAGAGTTTACCGCGCGACCAGCATAATACAACGTTCCGACATCAATCGTCGGGCAGTTGCCTACCAGACACGACACCCGTCTGGTCGGAGAATCTTCTCTTTTCTATGGAGGATGAAAGAAAAAAATAACCGGCCAAGTGCGTGTCGGACCACGCACAATGAAGGGTTCCGTAGTTGAGATGAATTTATGCCAAGAACAAACTTAACATTGTTGGTAGTTGAAAAAACATGTTCTCCCGTACATTCCAACAAAATGTAAGTTTGTACTCACAATATTGAGAGGTTTTCTTGTAATCTACAGGTAAAGGTCTATTTTCTGTATTTTTTTCAAAGTTTTAGGCTCAGTAGTTTCGGAGATAAGGGGGGGGGGGGGGGAATGGTCAATTTTCGTCTATTTTCTTCAATAAGTTTAAAACTATTACTACTATAGACCCCCATATTCAAAATTAATTTATTTAATTTACCCGTCCGTGGTTGGGTCACAGAAATTCATATGTGTACAAAATTTCAACTTAATCGGTCCATTTGATTCAGAGCAAATTGGCTGTTACAGACGGACACACGAGTGATTCTATAAGGGTTCCGTTTTTTCTTTTTGTGGTACGGAACCCTAATAAGGGTATATCTACAGGGTTACTGGTAACTCGACGTATTCCTTGCAGGACGTCATAGTAGGGTTAAAATGCAGCAAATTAGGCCACCAAATGTTCTACCGAAATTCAGTAGTTTTTGAGTTAATTCGATTTTTAGCTTTTCTATGAAAAATCCCAGATTAAATCATTTGGAGCCAATTTAAAAATGATTTACGGCGCGACTGTACTGAAATTTAAGTTAACATCATAGCTGACGCCGTAGCAGATCCTTGTTAATCATTCAAAGTTCAAAAATGCCAAAAACTTTGGCAAATATCACTAAAGAAACATTTAGTTTTTTTGTGAATTTTGCTATTACTTCATACAAAATGTTGTCTAGTGAAAAAAAAAATTACTACGTCTGATGTACAAATTACTAGGAAAATATCCTTGTCTTATCAGCTATTCAGAAAGGTATGAAAGTTAATACAAAGTTAAGGACTACATTATGTGCGTCTCACAAAAAGGTGATTATTCGGAAAATCAATAAAACTATTTCGTGAATATTAGCATTATTTTTAATAATAAAATATCAGTTTAAAAACTTTTACTACACTTTCACACGTCTTGTTCGATGTGCTGCCCTCGGTTTCTAATACACGTTCTTATTCGCTTCCTCACTTCAGTTTTTGTGATTCTTGATGTGATTGTTGCCCTCATCTGGTCCGCTGCATCTCTTATTCTCTCCCTTAGTTCTTCAATTGAATTTACTGGGGTCACATAAACTAGGTCTTTCATATGACCCCAGACGTAAAAGTCTAGTGGCGTAAGATCAGGGCTACGTGCAGGCCACGGAATTGGCCCACCGCGCCCTATCCATCGGTTTGGGTAGGTTTCATCCAGCAATTGTCGAATTGTGATTCGGAAGTGGGCTGGACATCCGTCATGTTGATACATCATGTTTGCTCTTCTGTCTTCCGGTACATCCGTGAGCAGTGGTGTTAAATGATTTCTTAGGAAATCTTCATAAAGTTCCCCATTTAATGTTTGGGGTAAAAAATGTGGGCCAATTAATTTGTCGTCGATAATACCCATCCAAACATTAAGCGAGAATCTACGCTGGGATGCGGTTGGTTTCAGTTTCTTAGGATTTGCTTCTGCCTTCGGTGCCCAGTAATGTAAGTTGTGGTAATTTGTGATACCATCACGGTCAAAACATGACTCATCGGTCCACAGAATGTTTTTTAAAAAGTTTTCGCTTTCGGCGTCGGCATTTAGCATAAAACGACAAAATTCAAGCCGTCTTGGCGGATCTCCCTCTTCTAATGACTGGACAGGTTGATAGTGGTATGGATGTCGGCCTGATAAGTGAACTCAGACCAGACTTTCCACTGTGACATAGCAAGCTCACGCGCTACGATGTTTGTCGATATGTTGGGGTCGTCAATAAAACGTTGAAGAATCAGCTCTTCGTCCTCAGCCGTGTATCTCCGAGAACGACCAGTGTCAATTTGCCTGCTTCTTTGGACGCTGCCAGTTTCAGATAATCGCCGATAAGTCGATCCAAAAACACTAACGTGTGGGAGTCGGCGGTTGGGAAAACGAAGTTGATATTCTCTCCGCGCCTGAGCAGCGTTACCGTCACTAAGTCCGTAACAGTACATTATGTCAGCGTATTCAAGGTTAGAATATGCAGCCATAGTCAGCACTTATGAAGGCACAGCACAGCACAAGAGCAAGATACGCAGTATCAGTTAAGGAAATAGCCAGATAACAAAACACGAGCTTGCGCGACGTAGAGTTGAAACTAACTGACTCTGACGACCAGATTTTGTAAAGTCGCACCCCGTGTCATGCCGGGAGAACAATAGTGACCAATCACAAAGCTTGCCGAGTGTTTGGGGTTCAAGCGCAGGTAAAAACTACGAATAATACGAATATGAAACAATAGGTTGACCGTCTCGCAATTTTACCTGCTCCTCATAAAACTCATTCTTTCCCTGTCACACATGCAAAAGTATTGACAATCATACCTTTCTGAATAGCTGATAAGACAAGGATATTTTCCTAGTAATTTGTACATCAGGCGTAGTAATTTTTATTTTCACTAGACAACATTTTGTATGAAGTAATAGCAAAATTCACAAAAAACTAAATGTTTCTTTAGTGATATTTGCCAAAGTTTTTGGCATTTTTGAACTTTGAATTATTAACAAGGATCTGCTACGGCGTCAGCTATGATGTTAACTTAAATTTCAGTACAGTCGCGCCGTAAATCATTTTTAAATTGGCTCCAAATGATTTAATCTGGGATTTTTCATAAAAAAGCTAAAAATCGAATTAACTCAAAAACTACTGAATTTCGGTAGAACATTTGGTGGCCTAATTTGCTACATTTTAACCCTACTATGACGTCCTGCAAGGAATACGTCGAGTTACCAGTAACCCTGTATATAGCCACATTTAGTATTTTACAGGAAGCTTTCATTGTCAACATCGACTCCGTAACTTGTAATAATCTAATAGGTTGCCGTTTTGTATGAAATTGCCGTTTTGTATGAAAAAATTTAAACGAATTTTTTTCATGCATTTTTTATTTGTATTAATCGTAGTAATCACCCATGCAATCAAAGCATCTTTGCCAACGCAGTGGCAGTTTATTGATGCCCTTCTTAAAGAAATCAGCTGGACGGGAGGCAACAAATTCTTCAAAGGCATTTTGTACTGCCTCTCGGGTATTGAATTTTTTTCCGGCCAAGAAGTTATCCAAATTCTGGAAAAAAGTAGTAGTCTGTAGGCGCAAGGTCTGGTGAGTAGGGCGGATGACGGAGAGCTTCCAACCCCAGTTCTTGCAACTTGGAGACCGTCTGCTGTGCAGTATGAGGTCGCTCGTTGTCGTGCAGGAGCAGCGGAGACGAGCGATTGACCAATGCTGGTTGGAGATGTGCCAGCTTCTCCATCATTGTGTTCAGTTCTTCACAGTACACATCTGAAGTAATGCTCACCCCGTTTGGTAAGAAGCTGTGATGAATCACACCGGCGCTAGACCACCAAACAGTGACCATCACTTTTCTAGGGGTAAGTTCTCGTTTAGGGCATTGTTTAGGTGCTGAACCAGGATTCAACCAACTTGCTGAGCGCTTGCGGTTATCAAACAGAATCCATTTTTCATCGCAGGTAACAATGCGGTTCAAAATTCCTTCATTTGTGTGTCTGTTGAGCAGTGCAAGGCACGTCTCGACGCGTACTTCGCGCTGGCGATCATTGAGTTCGTGGGGCACCCATTTGTCAAGCTTTTTTACCTTGCCAATTTGACGCAAATGGACCAATATTGTTTTGACGCTAACGTCGAAAGCTGCTGCTAATTCAGCCGTAGATTGTGTATCATCAGCTTCCACAATCGCCTTTAATTCGTCATTGTCGACCAAAGTCTTCGGACGACCGCGAGGTTCATTTTTCAGGTCGAAATTTCCAGAACGGAAGCGAGCAAACCAATAACAAGTGGTGCGTTGGTTTGTAGTGTTAGCTCCGTAAACGTCGTTGATGTTGCGTGCTGCTTGTGCCGCGTTGCTGCCACGACGGTACTCAAATTCCATAATTACTCGAATTTTTAACGTATCCATGATGACGAAAAAGATTGAAATACGATGAAAATGTAACACTAATCATTAAACAAATGACTACTTTTGGAAAAAAAAATCCATGTTTTTAAAATAAAATTAATTTGAAGTTAGAATTCTTAGCCAAACAAAAATTATTTTGATTTGAAATGGCCAGTACTGCAGAACGGCAATTTCATAGGTAAAGACCTAATATATTGACCTTCCCTTAGTAATTAATTGTGCAGGGGTACTTAAGTCCTTTCAGTTTCTTACCTACAATATTTAAACCTAAACATGAAAAAGGCATTATTTTATTTTCAAGATTTTTGTATAATTTTGTCAATCAGCATAACTTAAATCTTAAAAACATTTATGACCTCCCTATTTTAGCGTAACGTTAATCTAAATTTTATCCAGCCCAGAACTCTTCAAGTTTTGGATTTAAAAGATAAAAGATATAGATTATTAATTTGCCTAAAACATAAGTACCCAATGGCATGCAAGATTATAATTACAATAAAATAACATCACTCATGTTTTGTCTTAAAAATATAAATAGGTAGGTTATCTATACTTCTATACTATCTATACTTATCTATACTAATATTATAAAGAGGAAAGATTTTTAGTTTGTTTGTACCGAATAAGCTCCGAAACTACTAGACCTATTTTACACATTTCTTCACCAATAGAAAGCTAAATTATCATGAAGTAACATAGGCTATAATCTATTCTCAAAAAGATTAGAGATCCTTAAGAAAATTGCAATAATGTAACCCAAAGTAGCAAAATTTTGCCTATACATTTCATTATTTGGCGTGCGCTGAGAAAACTATTGATGATACATAAAAAGTATGTACTACATGATTAAAGTACTTATTATTACCTAAAAAAAAGTTCATAAGGAAATATATCTAACTATCATAGTTAAGTCACAATAGCAGCTTTTATGTCCTATAATTAGATCGCCGATAGAAACAAAAGTTGGCGGTTACATTGTATCGTAGTATTCATTCTTATTCAAATCAATAGTTTTATCATCAAGGGTATTTATGTAGCAGTAAAATACTGTTTAATTCAATCGAATCGGACATTTAATTTCGAAGTTATCACGAGAATAAAAATGCAATATGCGAACCGTTCGAAGCCGCGCCGCCGCCGCGCCGCGTCTTTCCCTACTTTACAGAGTGGGCGTTGCCGAGGTGCGGAAGGGGTTACGTCTACTAGTGAGGTACCCGCGCAGCTCAGACGGGTGGTCAGCACCTTACGTACTTACATAGCGGACGCGAACGATATTGCCTTGGAATTTTAACATTTTATTCGTTAAGATTTGAAATAAAGTTCTTTTAATGATTGTTTACTAAAGCTGAAGAGTTTGTTTGTTTGAACGCGCTAATCTTTGGAACTGCCAGTCGGATTTAAAAATTTCTATTTGCATTTGATGGCCCAATCCTTGAGAAAGGTAGGCTATTTAACATCTTGCTACAACCCTTAGGAGCCCAAAAACAAAAAGATCACAAAAAAACGCTATACGAAAACGAAGTAATAGCGCGGGCGGGCGGTGCGATGCGACAGGGTGGGACGGAGGAACAAGAAATTTTACGTCGACGAAGTCGCGGGCAGAATTTAGTTACATATAAGTACATCAAATAATTATAAATGTATCCATTATTCAAATAATTAACAATTCAAATTATAATTATTAAATTAAAATGTCCTACATTTTACTTGCGTTGTTATAATAGTAGCATCTATAAGTTTTTCGCAAGAGCAGTATATGATGATTATCGCTCTCATGTAGAGAGAAAGAGAGAGAGAAAATATAATCGAAATTTTCTTATTGTTAGGCAACTAACTTCGTAAGAACAAAAGCTTGTGATGAAACCGTAACATCAATTAAGATCTCCCAAAAGCCGGTTATTTAGCACCGCAATATCCTCAGTAACATGGCGTATGATTGGTGTGCGGAAGCAACAATATAAGTTGAACAATCTGTCTGTGGTTGCCGCGTCTTGCGACAATTCGTACAGTGCTAACGGAGCGCGAAGGACTAGTCATATATCAAGAGGCAGGGTTGCTAGGGACTAGGGACTACTTCCTTGGTATTTTTTTTGTCTGTATTTTTAATGTCAGGAACAAAATTATAAGGATTTTCCATAATATTTATATTGGGACAGCAATCGTCCATCGATTTTTTTTTTAAATCTTTTTGGGTATTAAGATAGAAATCATAATAAAAAACTAATCAAGAATGTCTTCATAATCTTAACATTACCTAACTACATAATTAATGTATGTACATCTAAATTAACAAGTAAATAAATCATTTTGTAACGATATTCGAAAGATACACTAATAAAATCTTGTTAAATAACATTCCTAAGTATTCATTCAATAGACTTGACACAATGATTGTAACCAAAATAATTAAGTAAATCTTTATCCCATTCAAAATTGAAATGGAAACGTAATGGAATCTCTGGTAGTAGTGTCCAAAAGTAAATTGAATTGAACAAATGCGGTTCTAATAATGAACGAATGAACGAATGGAGTTAGAAAACCGCTTCACGAATAACCATTCAATCAGTGCAACCGTAAAATCTAATTTTGTATTAATTTAAGTGTTCAAGCTTTATTTGGGATGTAATTAAAATGCTCCTAGAAAAAGTGGCTTGCACGTAGGTACTGTTTAGTTTTTGAGTTTGTGAAATAATAAAGGTAGATTTACCGTCTGAAAATTTAACTGAAAAAGGTTCACTCAACTCTAAATTGAATTGTTAATCGGTAAAATTTTTTGTTAATACATTCAATGCTACCTATAGCACATACCCACTAATATTTTTATAATATCAAAGAACACAGTTTCTAGTCAAACAATTTAGCAGTGCTATTGAAGATGTTAATGTTTTGAAGTTTTCAGTTCTGCAGAAAAACCTTTCAGATATGAAAATACACTTAAAAAATAAAAGTACATTTCTTATCGTTAAACTAGATGAATGTAGCAAAGATCGAGATGAAGTCTGTGGCATATGGTTTGACAAAAACGTTGCGCCTTGTGTCCATAAGTCATGGTAAATGGCGAGATGTCGCCCGACCACTTTACCAAGGCTAAGGCAGTTAGATTTATTGATGCTACGTGGAAACATATTTAATAAATTTGCCGTCTTCTTTACTCTTGACAATTCCAGAACTCTCAAGTGTAAACATTAGCCAAAGGCAACCACTCACTTTGCCAAAGTGTTAATTAATCTAATTGTATAGGGCAGCGGCGATCGAGGACGAGAATTTGTTACCCACACATGCCCAAAAACCGAATGGTCGTTACATAGGGTCGAACTTTGTCACCTTTCCGGGATACGAGTTTACGGGTCAAGGGATAATGTATGATGGATTTGATCGGCAATCAACCGTTAAGGAACAGGATGAAGCAACATCGACCCACACAACTATCTCTCAGAACCACTATAAATAAAGTACACAATGAAACGTTTCCCAAGCACGCAGCTTGAAATCATAAACGCTCGCTCTCTTTTATTTATTTTTGTAAAGCTGGTTTATCAAATAAAGAATTTGTTCCTCCAAGGATTAAACGAGAATACATGTGTACATTGTAGAAACCAGATAAAATCAGAATGTTCGTAATTGCCCGTATTCTCTAGAGATTTAAAGCTTCGTTCCATATCCCGTCACAGTAATACGGGAGGAAACTGAGTGAACAATTTTTTGCTCATTCTGGGTGTCAGACAAAAGGGAAGAAGGATCAGAGTCCTTTGTCGTTTAGCGAGCTGATGAGACTGGCGAGCCCCAACTATGTTCTGATCTCATCCTAATCTGAGATGTCTGGATTTGTTTCAGTACTTATTTACTTCAAGCTTTAATTTATTATCTTGTTGCTTGAAGTGACAATTCTAGCTGTCAAGAAGATTAAACTTAGGTAGTTGTTTAAAAAATCAAATCTACGAAAGCATGTTCGAGTTGCAGAAAAAACTAAAAAGTGCCTTACTGCTAGTTTATTTATTCGCTCAGTTCGCATTTCAACCTTTCAGATCCCTTGGCATTTCAGCGAACATTTAATTCATGGCGGGGCCTCGATGTTATCTAAAATGACGCGCGACGTGTGGTAGGGGAGTTGAACTGGAGATATTGCCAACTGTCTCGAAGCGCGTTTGTCCTCTACGTATCGATGCAATCATGTGTCTGGTCCTTTGCACTGGTAATTGGATTGCACGTACATACTTTAATAATGCTATCTATAAATGTCACAATTTTATCTTTTCTGAGTATCTTTGTCAAAGATAATCCTTTTAATTAATTACTATTCGAGCCAATGGTCGGTAAAAGGAAAGGATTGATTGATCATTAGTCTTGAAATTCATATTTCAGTGAAAAGATAAAAGATAAGCATAGCAAAGTCGAAAAATTAATGAACTTCCATCAAGCTACAGTTTTCAACCTATGAAATAAATGTACTGGGTTTTGTGTAATAAAAATCACAGATACGGAATTGCAATTGGATCCGATCAAGCGTGATAAGTTCACCCCTATCACATTAGGGGCCTTTTACTGACATCGACGCACTGCGCGCACCCATTGGAAATAAATACACTACATTACTTTTAGTATTATTGGACTATGATATTTACATATAAATGTGTTATTATGATAGCTTATTTTGGTACTAAAAAAATTTAGAAGACAATAATTTCCTTGAGCTGGGTGATGTGTTTAGAACGAAGGTGGTCGCGTGTTCTGTAATTTTATACTGTATCGATACCTCGTCTTCTTCTTCGCTTCGCTCTTGACAGAGCCGTCGTGGTCACGATGAACTGTACCCAGTCGCAGGTGTAGTCGTTGCCCGCCCCTTAATCCCTCTCGATCTGGTTCTATTATCGATAGATACCTACTACACTCAAAAATACTTGCAGATACTCATTTGTTTAGCATTTCTGTTGCCAGTTGGGTTGATAAGTTTCAATAAAGGTAAAAATAAACGATATTATATCTAACACAAATTTAAAGCGCTGCAGCCTCTAGAATTTAAAATAGAGCCAGCGTCAATCTAATCGAATTGAGTTAACAAAAATGGCATGAAACTTAACCGTTCGGGATTATGGTGGCGGAGTGAAACCGAGGCCCGCACTACTCCCCATTAGTTGGACAATTTGTTTGGCTACAGGCGCGTAAGCCTTTAATCTCTCACAGCACTCGGCCTGAAGTGACTGGCAGATCGGAGATCGTCCATGCGTTCTATTTCAACTATTATGTTTAGAGTTTTAAAGAGAGATTACATTGGAAATCGACTACCGTTAAATTGGTTCCAAAAATTCAAATTTAGATTTTAAATCATGTGTGGAGGAGCTCGTGGCTAAGTAACATCAGCCGCACGGGTCGGTCCATCAGGTTAAGCTACGCCTGCCGGGGTTGGTCAGTGGATGGGTGGCCATTTTTACATATCGAGACTCCTCCGTACCTCGGAAAGCACGTTAAGTCGTTGGTCCCGGCTGTCATTTGTGGATCTTTGACAGTCGTTACGGGTCGTCAGAAGCCCGAAAGTCTGACAACCAGTCTTACCAAGGGGTATCGTATGGAGGTCAGATAGGCAGTCGCTCCATGTAAAATACTAGTATAACCGTAGTAAAAGGCTAGGCAGATTGATTGCGTGGAAAGAATTTTATATTTTTTTTTGAATTTGATGGAATTGAGTTGGTTGTTGATGTTAAATCATTTGGTACTCGTTTTATATTGCGATTCACAATCGTTGTATTTGTTTTATGTTGTTTGTGAATATCGCATTAATTTTATTAATCGCAAATATTGAAAATTCAAAATAGTGAGTGTAATATCTATTCGTATTACCCCGATATACTCTTTTTATTATGTGTACGTTCTTCTATTATGTGTTCGTTTTCTATTGTGTTCGTTCGTTCCACTGCTTGCGTATGCGCCTCTTCGCGGCGATCATCGCTTTCAGATGTGACGGCAGGGGCGGCAATAGCCCTCTCCCCTGCGGTTGCGTTGTAATCGTCGCCGCTTTTAAGGCGCCCTGTATACAAGCAGTGACTTCGTCCGTCAGTAGATCTACGTCCGCGGCGGTGGCAATAGGCCGAGTTGGCGTAGTGGTCTCTACTTTATCTGTGTAGGCTTTCCAGTCCGTTGATCGACGTGGCGCCAGAGGCTTCAAACGGGTCGGCAACCCCGATAGGACGACGAGTACAGGATGGTGGTCCGACTGCAACTCGTCGTCTATAACTTGCTGCGTGATCTGACGGTGTAGCCCTCGGTGGACTACGACGTCCAGCACGTCCGGCATCTGTAAAGTTTCCTCGGGATAGTGGGTGGGCGTATCCGGGCCGGACACCGTGTACCCGAAGGCCTCCGCGTCCGCGAAGAGCCGCCTCCCCCCGGTATTCATATTGCTGCTATTCCACGCTGGGTGTTTACAATTAAGGTCCCCGGCGAGGATGGTGTCACGTGATGTGAGGCTCATCAAGGCCCTCAACTCTGACAGATTCAGAGGAGTCGAGGGCGGCTTGTAGCAGGCGTACAAGTTTATATCCTCGCCGGCTATGTGCAGCTGAACACCCAGCGCGCTAAAGGTGTTGAGTGACGGCGGGGGGAGCTCCTGATGTACGACTCTTCGCTTCACAAGTACCGCCAGACCACGGTACCTCCTATGCGTTGCCGACTGCTCATCTTTACGATAAGCGAGATATCCCGGGAACCTGATCCTGTCCTCAGGTCCCAGGAACGTCTCACTTATGAGCGCCACGTCGATGTTTTGTTCCCTCAGGAGATGACGGAGGAGTGCGACCTTTCCCCGAAGGCCGCGGGCATTCCAATGGATCACCCTCAATGAGCTAGCCATGATACAGCGTAAGCAGTGTAGCCAGGCCATCGAGGATGACCGTCTCCACATCCTGTCCCTGCCTAATGGCCTTTATTAAGTCCATCAACAATTGTATGGCGCAGGCTGTGAAATCCTTCTTCTGTAGCGGCTGCCTACCAGTGGCGCCACCCGTCGGTTTGGGGAACTTCTGTAGTTCCCCCAGTTGCCGCTGCACCGAAGTGGCGCTGGCGTCGATCGCGCCGCCACTCTTGTGTGTGGCGGCCTCCCTTCCCTTCCGCTGCGCATTGGTGGCGCTAGTGGTAGCTTCACTTGCTTGCGGCTGTTTCACAGCCCGCGCCCCCGCTGAGGCAGGGACGGCGGCCTCGGGGAGTGTTCCCTGTGTCGCCGCGGGGGGTTCGGGCTTCTTCCCTCTTCCTTTCCCCCCGCGCCTCTTCTTCCTCCGCCTCGAGGAGGTAGCTTCCGATCTGGCTATGGGCCCGTTGGCTGCCGCCATCAGCGACGCGCCTTGAGCCTCCTCTGCTGCTTCCCCCTACCTTTCGGTGGCCTCACGTGGCCGGCGTGTGGAGGCAGTGATGGCGATAGTCCCCGCTCGCTTATTCCGGATCTCCGTCTGGAATACGGGGCACTTTATGTTGCACGCGGGGTGCGCGCCACCGCAGTTTGCGCAGGTGGCTGGCTCCTCCCGCGGGCGCGGGTAGTCCCGTGCTGCGTGCCCCTCTCCGCATCGCACACAAGCGAGCGGACGGTGGCACTGGTGCGAACTGTGCCTAAAACGTTGGCACCGGTGGCACTGAGCGGGCCCACGTTTACCTCGCCAGGCTTCGATCTTGACACCCCGCATATATAAAAACACGGTGGTGTCAAAGATCGCCCGGACGTCGGGGGTCTTCTTCAAGATGGCGTGAAAAACACAGCCGGGTCGTCCTTGTGCGCCCTTAATATGGCGCACGTACTCCGGCTGGTAACCCAACGCCCGGAGTTCCTCCTCGATCTCCTGGGGGGCGTATCCGCCGGCAATCCCTTGATGGCGACCTTGAAGCTTCTGTCCGCTGGTAGGGAGTAGGCAAACCAGGAGACTCCCTCCTCTTTTTCCAGGCTGGTCAGGTATTGCTGAACCAGCCTGTATTCTTCCTCGGTGTCGGGGGTGAACTTCACCCCCGTCCCAAAGGGCCTGGCACTTGGTGGCCGGCCTGGCACTTGGTGGCCGGCCCAGCTTCTCCCTAAGGGCCCTAAAATGGGAGGCCCAGTTCGGCAGCCTCTCCACTACCAACGGCGGGTACCTAGGTTTCTTCCCCGGCTTCGCTGCCGTCGACGTCGTCGCCGTCGCTGCGGCGCCGGGGGTGGCCGTAGTAGGGGGGGCACATCAAATGCAATGGGGGCGGGGGGTAAATTAGCCACACTAGAACTTACCCCTGGCGGCGGAGTACGCGCCATGTCCGCGAAGGTGGGCGATTCTGGACCTCCGAGGTCCTGTCGCTTCGCCTCCTGCGTTGCTCCGATGGAGTCTCTCCCGCGCCGCTTCCGCTGGGATCTGGGTTCGGCGAGCTCGAACTCAAACTCGAACCCCAGCGGCGTTTCTGCATCTCCCACGATGGGCCGCGGCCCGGATCGCGGCGTCGTATCCACGGACACGTCGCCGCGACTGGACCCGGCCGAGCCCACCGATGCTAGCGACATGCTCGATCCCGCGCGAGATGAGCACGCCGACAGCACGGCGGGTGAGTCGTATGCAGAAGAGCGAGGGGGTGCCGGTGAGTCGGGCACCCTTGTCATCAGCTTCACCTTCACATCACTCACTTTCACTGGCACTGGCACTAACTCGGGCCGCTCACGCTCAGTAGCCATCGCCGATCCCGCCAGCGAGAGACGGGGATCGGGTGCGCCGGAGCGCACAGTGGCTGGAGCGGGCGGCGACGCGAAACGCGGCGGCGGCGCGACGGAGCGCGCGGAGGCACGCGTGTGCCCGGCTGGCGATACAGTTTGTGTGCGTGGCGCGGCGGCACGCGTAGCGGACGACGCGGGCGCCGGGACGCGCACGGGCGCAGCCCCGCGCACTGCAGGCACTGAGGCGCGCGCTGGTGGCGCACGGCTTGGGTTCGACGCGGGACCCGAAGGTGCGATGGGCACTGGGCGAAACGCGGCGGGGCGGATCGGCACCGCCTGTTGACGGCTTGACGACGGCGTCGGCGCAACGCGCGCAGGCGCCGATGTCGTCGGCGGGCCGGCAGCTGCAGCGGCGTCCTCACCACTCCCCTTTCTCCCCGCTTCGCTCGTCCTCTTCTTCCCGCTGTGCTGGGATGGTCCGGCCGTCGGCGGACCGGACGACGCGTCGCCGATATTCGGCATCGACGTCGCCCGGTCCAACGGGCCCGTTCAGGCGACCCGGCAACGGGGCCCAGCGAGTCGCGCTTGCCGGGTTTCGGCATCTTCACTGGGCGTGGCCCCCACGACCGCGGCGGTGAGCAAGCTCACCGGGCAGCCCGGTGGCTCCCCCCTGTGCTCACGCAGATGCCGGTTAAGTTACCTGCGCGAACACAGAGAGAAACAGTTGAAAATAGCGGTCCGCACGAGTAGGCAACTGGGCGTGAACTGTGACCAGTTGCGTTCGGCCACGGGCTAATCCTAAAAAAAAAATATTTTGTTCTAGTCCTTATACGATATTCGCGGAGACTCTTAACTCCGCGATTCAGCGATGCACCCAAATGGTACAACGCCATCTAAGAATGAAGAATGAAGGAAGCTCGCGATCGAACAACCATCTTTTATTTTATCACTAGCTGCGCCCTGCGGTTTCACCCGCGTACACCGGGATAAAAAGTAGTATATGTGTTAATCCAGAATATAAGCTATCTACATACCAAATTTCATCCAAATCGGTCCAGCCGTTTGAGCGTGAAGAAGTAATAAACATACAAACACACACACACAGAGACTCGCAAACTTTCGCCTTTATATTAGTGTGAAGTATGATACAAGGAACATCCTACACACAGCAGCTACAAGACATTATACGTATACATCTTAGTATCTATTCGAGACAAAAAAAAGTCTGAATTCCCGCATGTACCCGACCACATCAGCAGCCACATGTGCCACAGACACGTCGGCGATAACAAATAGTAAACTATTCTTCTCTCATTGTGGATCATCAATATCAAGCCTTTTTGGCAACGAGCTGTTTAATACTTTTGCACTTCGTAAAACATCGCCGCCATATACGTTTCGATCTATCAGGTATGGCGTAAGATTGATCGCAGGAATATTTCTCTCATGTGTAGTATTTTCCCATGGGTAGGATGGTGAGAATCTAAAGGATGGAAACGAGTGATGGTCCAAAAAATTGCCATTTATAATCTATCTGTCATAATAAGGTCCAATAAGTATGGTATAGCTGTATGTGCAGTCAGCGTCAATAATATCGGGCTGAACAGACTTCAAAATGATTTAAACAACTATGAAAATGAAATATTAACGCAATAACTCAAGGAATGATTCAGAATGAAGACAGTACACGACAACTGCCATTCTGACAAGAACTTTATCCAATTGAGATAAAGTTTAATTTTCTTAGTTGTTGAGATCATTTTGAACAGTGTTTGTCGCGATATTTTTGACGCTGACTGTAACTCAGTTAGTCTAAAACTTGCCTGAATTAAGCAAGTACTTAATGCTGTTAAATATTCCTAAGGCTACCATGAAGTTCTAGGAGGTAAGAACAAATGAGTACAAGCCTTTATAAGTATCCAAGACATACTTTATTGTTACCAACAATTAAAAAGACAATTTCCTTGATATACACTGTAAATGTTAATGTTACATATTACTCTAATACTCGTACATAGTTTCTGTACTGACCCATCTGAATGAGTCATCCGGAATTTTCCTGTACATAATTATTTCCTCATGAGTTCCATCAAATAGGACGTTATTAACAGTGTCCAAATGACTGACCTTTGTCCTTTCAAATTATTCTTTTGTTTTGTTTTTCGTAAATTCATCGTCTGTTACTAAGCATTTTGGAATTTCTATAGCGTAATTATGTGACATTAGTATCTCTGCACTTATTGTTAAAGCTCTGAAGTGTAAAAGCAATTTCTGACTTATAGTAAATTTTACACAAATATTAAAAAGAGTAACTGGTTTTGCTGACGTTGTTTAGTTGCAAGATTAAGTTACACATAGATTAACACACACACACACACACACACACACACCCTCACACACACACATAACATCACGCCTTGTTTCACCGTAGGGTTGGGCAGAGCCATAGACCTTTAGCCCTTTAGTACACTCACATTTGGCCAGTTATGTTTAAGTCCCATGTAATAGGGGGCGAGCCGTCAACCGTGCACAAACCCAGACTCCGGGCTGCTGCTGAGAAATTCCAGATGGAAAAACCCAATAACACCTTACCCGACCTGGGAATCGAACCCAAGACCTCATGATCAGCTGTTGCGCTTGCGACCACTAGACCAACGAGGCAGTTGCCTCGTTGGTCTAGTCTACTGACACACAGATAACACACACACACACTCACACATAGATTAAGTATCGCATATTAAGAAATAGATATTACAAATCGACTTGCAAAGTTGTGATATTATGTACCTACTTATTTATTATTCATGTAGGTATGTGTGATTATATAATTTTATACAATGCCAAGCAAAACTACATTAATATGTTTAACGATAGAATTAAATCTGAAGCTTCAACGTGTCATCAAAACGAGATTAAGCACTATAAAAATAGCGTTAAAAATGAACCAAGTATTAAAGACAAAAAGTTATATTTCTTTCACATAAAGCTCGAAAACTTTGAACAAAAAGGCAAATGATAAATCGGTGTATCTAAGTTGAGGGAATTAATTGTGCTCCTAGGAACACAAGATTGGAATTGCTCTGGGGTTGGATACAAGTAAATTCTTTATTCCCCGGTGAGCCACCCATCACTTTCACGAACTTACGTTTATACAGAAATTTCGGCTTGTTTTTGCTTTGGGAGCCAGAAAATGTTATAAGTATATTTTTATGTTGTAAGTATGATAGATACTGAGTCTATTTATTAAGGTTATAAACAAAGTTTTTGAGTGAGCCTGTCTGTTATCGTTTATTGAGTTAATTTTGTTATTGTGTGTGTTTTCATGTGGAAATAGGGAGGTTAATAACGCGTACGCGTGATATAACTGGTTGATCAGATAAAATTAAATTGCTATTTTATACTTTTTTTTACACTTTAATAATTTTTTTTTTGCTGGAGTGAAATGCTAGCTGTAAAAAACTTTTCTATGCTATACTAGCTTTTGCTTCCCCCGCGTGAAGTCGAAAATTCACGCACGGAAACGTACTACCGGAATTAAAGTATTCTATGTGTTAATCTATGTTATAAATTATCCGTGTGCCAAATTTCATCGAAATCCTGTTAAAAGCATAATACTAATTATTCAAATATTATCGTTAATTCATGTAAAAATATCATCGGTAATTAGACCGTTTTTCCCCAGTGGTGTTTGGACAGTAAAATGTTACTTAATACTGACAAATGCAATCACGTACATTTTTCTAGGAAAAAAGGACCGTATTTTCGTAATTATAAAATTAATGATTCGTGATTTGGGTGTTTATATTGACAATAAGCTTCGGTTTTATATTCACGCTGATAAAATTGCTACTAAAAGGGTATAAGATGTTGAGTTTTATTCTGCATATAACGATGAAGATTTTAAGCGCGCCTCAACTAAAATTGCAGATCAGGCTTAGAATATTGCAGCATAGTTTGGACTCCATTCTACGAAATACAAACGTCTTTTAGAATCAGTGGAGAAAATATTTCTTTGACACTTGCCATATCACTGCAATATGGCCAGAAATCCAACTAGCTACAGCTCACGCTTGAAACATTTCAAAGTTATGAGTCTGGAAAATCGCCGTATGATCCTAGATCATCTGTTCCTATACAAAACAATAAACACTCATATTGATTGTCCGCGGTTACTGAGTCAAATAAATTTGAATGTGCCTTACAAACTTGCTTGTAAGTCTAGATATCAGTTGCTTCGCGCTAAGGGTTTTAAAACCAATCTGGGTATTTTTCCTTTTTCCACTATTGATAGAATGCAGATTCAATTCGCCTGTCACGCTCACCCAGCGTAGATATTGATATGTCTTACTCTTTACATAAAGTCAAGTCTGTCTTGCATAGGGCATTATCATAAAAGTGAAAAATTAAAATTGTAGTTTCTGTTGTCTTTTTCACTTACCTATATCGATCTAAATAAGTAAAATATGATTTGTAACTATAATCCCTACTCCTATGTTTAATGCATGCCGTGGTAACCTTTAATTAAGGCTACACTATAAAATGTAAAAATAATATGGGTATTTTGACATGTATTTTTGGTGTATGCTTTGTTGGTTTTCCTTAAATAAACACCTAAATAAATAATGCAAGCCTAGCCGGCATGAAAAAAATATTATCAATAATTCATGCAAGCCTAGCGGCTAGGCTATGTATATACATATAATATGTATATGTACAAATAGATAGTGTTCACGTACCTACAACTTTAATTTCTGATTGTTATTGCGGTTTTTTGTTACAGTTCGGAACTGACGGGGCATCCTGAAAACTTCACGTTGCAGTTCTTACATTCCAAGTAAGAAACTAAAAATAAACAATATTATTAGACTCAAACTCAAAGCATTTATTTCAATTAAACCAATTACAGGCACTTTTGAATTGTCAAGGGGTCGGTCAGTCAGAAAGATGAAGCTAGGCGCCCATTCCAAAGCATAGTAGGTACCTATGGAGAAGAACGGGCAAGAAACTCCACGGACACTCTTTTAAATCAAGATATGGTTACAAAATAATGGTTACATCATTCATTTTGAAATTTTACATGTGAGGACGATGCAGGACGTTAAAAGCGTCCTTAAAAAAAACAATTCAAATATTTAAATTAAATTAAAATAAGCCGTGGCCGCTAAGGTATGCCCAGCCTTCACTGACAGCGCTTGTTCACGAACCTGACGCATGAATAGAGACTACTTACAGTTGATTGCTGGTAGACTGGACTGGTGGCTGGAAAGATATGGATATCTTTGCAGTTCATACTGGCACTGCATCGTCTGCATCTGTTTAGAAACTTTAAATAAAAAGAGAAGTGCTGACTCACTGACTGACTCATCAACACCCAGCCCAGACCCTAGAAAGCTGAAAGCTTTCACAGAGCTTTCCTCTGTAATGTAGACGAGGAATTAGGAAGGATTTCCCGGGTAGTACGTTCCCGTGGGATTTTTTCTAAAGCTAGTTGACAAATAAAATGTCAACGAATGACTCTTCTTTCGTGAATTAATGGTTCATTAATTTCCACTTGTAGATAAAATACAAGAACCAGCATAAATAACAACTATCTACAAAAAAATTGCGAACGCAAAACAAATATATGAGATGATAATATTAATGGATCCTCTGAAGCGGTCATGTTAATCATTCGATGCGGGTTTAAATTTAATTTCCAATTAATCTTCTCATTGTACTTTATTTTTGTTTTAATAATTATTTTAGCAAGTATTAAGTTATTTACTGGTTAGTAGTAATGCCCATACATTGCAACATACATACATTATTATTATACTCGTACATTACATTACATTTTATTACATTTTTAAATTATTATTATTTTATTTGTGTTGGTCATGATCATCATTGTTGTGTATATTCGATAAAAATCAAAATATTTAATTTCACATACTGAAACCTGCATGAGCACTTATGAAACGTCAGAAGCTAGGTTCCAATTGTTCGTTACCTATGGAGAAGAGCCGACAAGAAACTCCACTCCTATTACTTTGCTTTGAAAAAGTACTTACTTATTAACACAGCACAGCATGCATCACACACAGCACGTACACACAGCACAGCAAACACAGCACACACACACGCACACACACACACACACACACACACACCCACACAGCACACGCAGCACAGTTCTTTGTATCAGAAAGGTGTAGTAATGTTTAAGGGTGAGGTACATACCATCTAACTGAACCATTTTCTCCATGGGACCCAACATCGTAATCGCGAAAATATTATCCTCTGTCCCATACAAAACTTCAATAGGTACCTACTCGAACCAAATGTATGGCACGGCTGATTATTTTTTCGGTATTACGATGTTGATCCCATAGAGAAAGTTGTTCAGCAGTTAGATGGTCTGTGCGACCCTTAAATATGACCACACCTTTCTGATACATGTTGTATACAAGGTGTAATTTAAATAATGCACAACTCCTTAAGGGGTCATTGAACATATCATTATGAACAACTTTTACTATGGGACAAATCTGAAATCGCGAAAAAAAAATCTGCTGTTCCTTACAATTATGTTCGCGTAACTCGTCAAAATACAGTATAGGCAACATAGAGGAGTTTAGGATTGGTCCCATATTAAAAGATGATGAGTACCATGACCCCTTAAGAGGTTGTGGATTATTTAAATTACACCTTGTAGTAGAGCGTCAGTATAACGAATTCTGACACCAAACAAAGTGTTTCAGATTGAAACGTTCACAGGTACAATAACTACAGGCCCTGAGGGTTTTCATCTTTCTCACTGCGGTTGGCAATGCAAAAGCTACCCTTTGACTATACAGAATCTTTCAAATGTGGTGGGATATCCATCAGGTGGTCCTAGAGACACACCTCATAAGTTCTTTTTAAGGAAATAATGTTTCTCAAAGCTATACAAAACCAAAACCTTATGTAACATACTATTTGTTAATATCTAATATTTCATACTTAAACCGTTTCCGGGGGGAGGGGAGCCCGGTACGTGTGTGTGTGAGTGTGACAGATTTTCCTAGTGCAGATACCAGTCTCCCTAAAAGGTTTTATCACATTATTTATATTTTTAAGGCATCTTTGTGGAAGAGAAATAAATGTTTATTTATTTATTATTTATTATTATACTTTCAATCACAACAACAAGGAAATTTGTAAATACATTGCTTCATAATATGTTTGAAAAATCCTTTAGCTCGACAACGTAAATAACGCAATGAATATTGTTCAATTATCAAAATGAATAGCGTTGGGATTGTGAATGATGTATTTATTACCCCGCTGTATTTATTACCCCCAATTACCCCGCTGATACCAATTAGTAGGTAGAAGATCAAGCAAGAAAATCCTACCTTTCATTTTACTGATTTCAATTATGTCAGACTTAATACCCGCCATGTTGGATTTCCATAATTAACACTAGCCAGCCAGTTACCGTTCCGCATACCTACTGATTGAAGCGCATCCCGTCAAATTAACCGTATAGGTGCTATCTAATGGCTATTGTACATAATTAATGACTAATTAAGAAGCTTCTTAGCATAATTACATAATTTACCTGGAAACATAGATTGATATGCTTTATTTAAATTAACTGTGGTTAGACACCACAATTACTGTAGTTTTCAAAAGTATTTCAATACTTGTAGGTATAAATAAAAAAATATGAAACTACTATTTCTATTCAAATCATAAGAAGTGTTCTGGTACGAGTATAAGAAGTTATTCACCAAATAAATTGTACAACAAATTACCATCTCGCCAAAGAATAATTTATTTCATCATCAGACAAAAAATATAATTACCTACCACATTCTCATTTAGGGATTTAATTATAATATATAGGTATTTCAGTAATAGGCTAGAATCTTGATTAAAACTGGGATGAGGGCTCATTGTTATTTAGAACCGTCTGAAGTTCAAAACTCACTTTAAGTTATATATACATGCGTTGAAGTACTCTTTAAAATGTAATATATAATAGTTACAGAATATGCTTGAGATATTATTATATCGTATCTTCATATCGTCGCTGTCAGTTTATTTTATTTTACAACAGTATTGAAATTCAAGAAAAATATCGAGAATATTCCCAACAGATATGCGAAATGGTATTTTTATAGCATATGGGTAGTGTCAGCGCTGTTTATATGACATTATATATCTAGGTATATAATATGTAATGATTGTGGGCAGGTGTGTCGCCCAAGGCTAGTTTTCTCTCGGGCCATTGCACGTCGAAATTGCTTCGATACCAAAGTAAACTAACCATGTTTGACACCGCACCGTGTTTTATTTTAACTTTTTATAAATAAACTTTAACTTGAATTAAACGAAATAAAAAACGTGTATAGTTTGCGTCACGTTAAAAGACCGCTGGCTAGCGGACTACTGTAACTTTGTATAGATCGTTTCACGTAATAAGAGCGCTGGCCAACTGCACAACCATATCATACAATTTTTACGTGACGTGAACTAATACAACGTATGGTTTTGCGGTTTGCCAGCGCACTTTTCAGGTGACACGATCTATACAATGTTACAGTTGTGCGGTTGGCCAGCAGCCTTTTTACGTGGCGCGAATTGTACTACTTGCTGACAAAACAAAGTATTTGTTTTGTCAGCACGTAGTAAATAACAGTGTTCTAATCTGATGGTAAAAATAACAGTGTTGTTTTCCAAACATTTCAAGAGTGTCGGTAGAACTATTTATAAAAGTTTATAATTGATTACCTTACTCCCTACTCTTCTTACTTACCTTTTGGTTTTGTTACTAAAAAGATAGGAAAGATATACACAATATATATAATATATATTCACAATTTTAACATTCATAGATACCACTGTCACACAAGTATTCATTATTGTGATATGTGACGACAGACAAAAAAAAGTGTGACGAGGGTTTAAAAAAATATCAATATCCAATGGGATTGATCGACCTCAAAAAAACAATGGCGACGGATACACGCATACAATGTTCGAAAAATAAACACAGTATGTAACAAAGCACGTACATTTTTGTTTACTCGGTGAAATTGATGTGTGCAGTCCGAATGGGTCTATCGGAAATTAACTGTGTGTTTAGGAACGTACAATAAGACGTGAAGTAAACGTGATAACAACTGAGCGAAATTATTAATGTATGTTAGCGATATTACCTTTTAATCTTTCTTTTTTATCCACGACGACGTATTACTAAAATGGGGTTCCTTGGCATACCTATAGGTAGGTATGAACCTATACAATATCCCCCTTATTTATATAAAAAAACTAAAATGTTCTACAAACCTATTTTATTTAAAATAGTGTTTTGTCAATTTCTTTCGAATTATGATTTGAGTTTGAAAGAAGAAGACAAATCACTATTTTAACTAGAATAGGTTTGTAGAGCTTTTTAGTTTTTCATGAACAAGGGGGTATATGTTTAACCACGCTGTAAAAAAAAAAAAAAAAAAAAATATTAACTTCAGTTGTACACTAACACTTATCTTAACACTATGCAACGTTATAATAATGGAATCGACTGACAACTGAAACACTGACTTTCCCATTTTTGAAATAACCAAACCTGACGAACCAAAATGCACGACTTTCCTGAGTTGCTACGATCATGGCGTAGACGTTCTACGAAATGCTACGGCGTAGCGGCGATCTCGTAGGCAAAGCGTAGCACCTAGACTAGACGGAACTTTTTTCGTGTTTGATTTTCAGTTTGTAAGTACGAGTAGTATTACGTACTCTAGGTCACCCTTAAATGTTTCTGAGCCAATGTTGTACGTTGTACGTACAATATTGGCTTCTTCTTAGCCGTGTTCCATGTTTAACTTTACCTGTTATCTGGTAGGTACCGTGGTAATATGAAACATAAAATCAACTTGTATTCTTGGAATTATATCCTCTCAAAAGCTCTTTTCTCCACTTATGACTGCATCAATAAACAATCCCGTAGGTGAGAGCTTGTTAGTTCATACGTGAGTTGAGTGTAGTGTGATCCAACTTCCAGGTAAAATTACAAAGTCGCTCTGTTGGTTCGCGTGGGAACTTGACGACACCGGGGGACTAAAACGAGATTTTTTATTCCATTACTTACAATAGTCCTCCAGTTTTAGGGAACCCTGTTGTGATTTTAGTAAATAGAAAAACCGGAGTGCAGCCGACGTGGTTCGACGAATCCCATTTTATTTTGACAGTTTTTTGAGCTATGTCAACCATCTGTGTTTTGAAATGCAAACTAGCACGACCTTTTAGAATGCAGTACATCGCTTTCTGATACTATAAACGGAATAGTCATGAAAATGGTGTGATAGATTTTATTTCTTTAACTATAAATCGTTCGTGAGAAGTGCTCTTTCAAACGTTTCCGATTATTGTTACTTGAAGATTCTTTATGCTATTAAAAGCTAAATGAACAATTACAGGTAAGATTGGATAGCCATTAAGTAATGAATGTGCTGTGCAAATGGGTCGTTAAATAGGGCTAAGTATTGTATGGCAGAATTCAACTTTGCCCCGTAACTAACTGACGCTACAGTTCACTGTGTGCCTTGAACCATTTAACATTATTTATTTTGTCAGCGCCGCTTAGTATTTATTAAAAAAAAAAATAAAAAAAAAAATTATAAAAAAAAAAAAAATAAAAAAAAAAATAATAATAATTTATTTAAATTTATTTATTTATTTATTTACTCTCCTGTACAGAAAATCAAAACAATTTGACAGATTATTCAGACTCATAATTCCCTGTATTGACTTAAAAACTTTGTTCTAAAGAGTGTTAAATTAATGGATCACGTAAAACTCAGTACAAAATCTCGTTCGTCACTGACAGATATACAAAGAAATAATTAATCAGTAAAATTAAGTTAGCGACACACTTGAGAGGTTCTTTGCTTCATTAGCAGTTCAAGATGAAGACGGACTCTAATTCTAACTCCAATTAACAAATGTGGAAGTTCTGCGTTGTCACGGAAGGTCAATTAAGAAATATCAAGCCATGGAAAGTACAGTAATTAGTCTAATTTAACTTCGTCTGTCAAATTAAGGAATATTTAAGTAGGCATAAATTATACGGATTACTTACCTACCCACTTTTACTGATGTTTTTGTTTGGGTTCATTGTAACAGAGTCCACTGTTCTGATTTTACTTTCAATAAATGTGTGGTATTTATTTATTGTTTTTTTTTTTAACTAATTATGTAGTTTTTTTTAAGTAGTTTATAATAGTTTAAGTTTAAGTACTTTTTAGTAGTTTTTTTTTAAACTAATTAGGTAGTATAATAAATAATTGAATAAAAATTCGGTACCATCTGTATTTTCAATAAATTGCACTGTGATAAACTGTAACTTTCACAGGCATGTCGTGGGCTCGTGGCGTGGGTTTTGATATCTAATGATGATAAAGCAAGTTAATTTAATTTGATCTTGTGCAAAAACGAAGAAGCTATTAACATTGAAATGAAACCGTTCAAATATTATATAGCATTCCAATCTTGCTTATGATGAGCGAACGCAGGTCGTTTGAAGGCTTTGAGTCCTCAAAATGAGTATTCAGTGTATGACAGACTAATCTGCCGGGGCCTAGCTCCTATTACCCAGATAAGCCTTTGAAGATGCTGGAATGAACCCCTTATTATTGTAAAACTAAGTAATCTGTGACATCTTCGTGATAACTGATGCTTGTAATTGATATTACAGTTTTCGAAAGTAAAGCAAAGATTTTTTTAAGAATTCTACTTCATGAACATTTTTAGATGCACGACATTTTTATTAAGTTTGCAATTTAATTCAGTTAGTTTTCAATTCCGGAACGAGCAAAGAACCAAAATTGTCGTTAGAGCTTACAGAATAAACAAGCTGAAGTGGCAGTGGGCAAACGTAAGGTTAACCTTACGTTTGCCGATTCGCAGACTCGAACACTCTAGAACATGTCTACCCCAACGGTCATCGGTTCTACGGATATTATGGCCGGGCCATTGCCACTTCAGGTTGTTTATTTTGTGAGCTCTAACGACAAATAAAACTAACTAACTCTAACCTAACCTAACTCAATTAAATTGCAAACTTAATAAAAATGTCGTGCATCTAAAAATGTATTAAAAATGGACGCCCTCAGGCTAAGTGGAGTGACGATCTTCGCGGGGTGCTTGGTAGCAGCTGGATGAGAGTTGCCATTTCGAGCCTCTTTTAATATTTAAGCCTTTAGTAAAACAGTCGACGGTTTAAATCGATTAATACTTAAAACAATCCGAATATTAAATCAAACCAAAAGCCATTTATTCAAACTAGGCTGAGAATCATCGCTTTTTGAACGTCAAAATTAAATAAGACAGTCCCACAAAACGCCCGCCCTTCACCACTTCCTAGTGCGTTAGCTGGGAAGAGGAAGTGGCGCAACTCCCCAGCAGCACAACTGTCTGTGCAGTTAGAAAACCTTGATTCTATACAATAGTAAGCAAAATAATTTACACTACGTAATATAATACATTGAATTGAATTATTTGCTATATGTCAGCTAGCACACCCCAATATACCAACAAATAATATCGAAAACTATACTCAAGTAGAAGTAAAAACTAAAAACGTAAATAGAACTTTATACATAACTAAAAGCCTTGAAATACCTAAATTAATTTAACACCATGCCATGAGCGTTAACCTTCTCACGAATCTCTGTGCTAAAACGTATCTCCCTGTTAATTTATCTTTGTTAAAAACTTAATTATGGCAGCAATGAGCGCCCGTGGACATGCCGAGGCGGCGGAGACAATGGCAGTCATTGTTATTGTTTACAAAGGAGCCGCCAGCTACTTTTACTGCAGCCTTTACTGTTGTTTAGATGACATAATATAATTTGATAACCAAAATAAACTAATTAGCGCGAATGATTGTTAAAAGTTTTATGGATTCTGGCCGGTTCAGTAATTGAGTTACTTTAGATTGATGTTTTATTCTAACCTAGCTTATTTTTAACCCTCCCTTTAGGAGGATCGCTTTACTTAATGAAAAATAAGCAATGTTTTTGGTCGTTTTTTATTCCATAAATTCTGTTTCGTAAAACGGTTCGTAAATCGTCTTGCAGTAGGTAAGTATCGGTACAGTAAATCATAAGATGTTATGTTGAAAGGTCACTTTTAGTACCAAGAATTTTGATTTAGGTACATAAAAAAACTTTGTTACAAAAAAATACAACCGACTTCCAAAAAAAACACTACAAAGTGAAAAATAACTTTAATTTCGGAAGTCGGTGTCTAGTTAAATGTATTTTCGTTTTTTGCCACCGACTTCCGAAATTAAAGTTATTTTTCACTTTGTAGTGTTGATTTTGAAAGTCGGTTGTATTTTTTTGTAAAAAAGTTTTTATTTTTCACTTTTTAGTTGTGTACCTACCCCATAAAAATTCTAATACCACTACCTGCAAAACAAACTAGAACATCATCCATATAAAAGTGGGGAAAAAATACGTATTATTGAAGCTAACTCAAAAACCACCAAAGCATAGTTAATCAATTTTATATGGGACCAACTGTGATGTATACCCTCTCGAATAAAACAAAAAAAAATCCAAATCGGTCCTCCTTTTTGAAGTCGGTTAATGAAACAGTTATGGAACTTTGATCCTTTTGTTCAGTCATGTAAATTCTGACTTGATTTATAAAATACTATACGACGACTAAAGCCTTTTCTATTGTTTGTTTTTTAGTCAAGTTAGTAAGCTGGGCTTGCAAATAAACAGCCATGCGAATACCTAAATATATACGCATGACTGTTTGTTGAGATATAAACATAGCCAACGTTTTCAAAATAACTCAGGTTTTGCACTAGACTCTCGGAGGATAACCAGTGACGTGGAAAATACAACACGTCTCCTAATCCTTTACAGCGTGCACCATTAGCGCTCCTCGTATTTATGGTCTCCCAGCCCCAATTATATAGTTTTAACGAACTGCACACAGTTCACCGCAACTTCAACTTCATTCCAATTTCTTTAATTGTTATTGTAGAAAGTCTAGAGTGGAGACATCTATGATATCCCCAGCCTTAAGGGGACTACAGGACCTAAACGCAAATAAACGCAAGTTTTATAATGCCTAAAGGTATATGATCTACTGCGGTAAACAAACTCAGAAAAATATATAATAATATTAAACTTCAGGATATACTAGTTAGATAGTGTGTTGAAAACATAATGCATCTGATTTGATACGATAGAAAAAAACCGGCCTAGTGCGTGTCGGACAACACAATGAAGGGTACCGTGATGTGTATTTGAAAATAATTTATCCCAAAAACCAACTTAACATTGTGGTTGAAAAACTAGAGATCCCATTATTTTTTTTTTCATGCGATAAAATTACATATTAACGGATTTCGGACTTTGCCCTTTACTTGTGCTGTGAGACCTTGCTTCATGCCAAATTTCATGAATCTAGACAACGGGAAGTTTTAATTTACTTGCGAGTATCGAAAATATAATCCAAATATGTCGCATAAATGGCCGTATTTTTTTTTACTGCGTTAACTTAGTAGCTTGATTTTTTAAGAGCTCCAAGGAACTAACCTACGTATTTGATATTAATTTCAACTTAATACCTACACGCGTTCCTGAGAAAAAGGGCTTTGACAGACTGGCTGACTGACTGACGGCCAACGATATCATCTTATAAGGGTTCCATTTATCATTTTGAGGTACGGAACCTTAAAAATCACGAAGATACCACAAAAAATTTCTTATAACGATTAAAAGCCTTGCTTAATATTTTGCAATAAATTACCAGGATTGTGTCATCGCGCTTCTCTTTCTATGCAGACCGACAGTGACCGCGCTTTAGGTCCTGTAGTCCCCTTAAATAAAACTTGCAAATTGTGGTCCGAAAGAGTTGGGGTTAAGGGATGAATATCTGGTGTGCCCGCATGTAGTTTAAATTGCGTTTCCTTTGAGTGAAGCACAAAGACGCCTGGATTCGAGGAACTAACGGAATTGGATCTAACGGAAGACTTTGCCAACGGCCTTTTTCAGGGTACACAACTTTACGATTAGCGCAGTGCTAGCGAATCAAAAGCTGCTAAGTTAGCAACCGACTGCGAATCCATCTTTTCTTCAACTTCATAACTCACTTCATATTAAACTTACTTTAGTTTAAGAACAAATCTTCGGGACTTGCGAATAATCTTCATGCAGCAGATCTTTTATGGCTTCTATTATTAAAATAAACCGTGTTTGCTAATAGTTTGGTGAATTAAATCTGTTGACGTTGTCTGCACAGCGAAACTAATAGGTAAGTAAGTAGATACTCTTGTTAGTTCTGTCAGTGTTAATCCGTAGCAAATAATTCGTGTATATAGATAAGGCTAGTTCAAAGAATCAGGTATCAGGTATTCTATTCTATTCTATCGCCCGGAGGACACGGTGGAGCATCCAGTGGAGGTCTGCCCGGCTTGGGCAGAGCACCGCCGTGTTCTCACGGAGGCGATCGGCGGCGGCGATCTCTCGCGTCCAAACCTGGTCCAGGCCATGGTGCGGAGCGAGAGTGCATGGGAGGCCGTCATCTCCTTCTGCGAAGCAGTAATACTTGCGAAGGAGGAGGCGGAACGCGTGAGGGAGAGGCAACAGCTGCGCCCTCGCGCCCCTAGCCGCCGCAGGACACGCCCTGGGCGGCGGGAATCTATCGTCGATTCCCGGCCACCGTAGGTGCGGGCTTGCGGACGACGAGTAATGAGCAGCTCGCCGTCCGGTAAGGAACAGGCCCGGGTCGACGGCGCGTTGTGTTCCACGCGTGCCTCAAAGAGATGTCAGCAGAGACGGGGTCCAATAGGGCCGATGCCGCCGGGGTCGCGGGTAGTTCGAAAGAGATACCGTGGCCCTGGCACGAGCAACTGAAGGAACAACCAAAGTAGCAAATTTTTGCCTATAAAATTCATTATTTGGCGTGAGCTGAGAAAACTATTGATGATACTCGTACATAAAAAATATGTACTACTTGATTAAAGTACTTATTATTACCTGCAAAAAATTTCGTGAGGGAATATATCATTTTTAAGTCACAATAGCAGATTTTGTGTTCAAAAATTTAATTAGATTGCCGATAGAAACAAAAGTTGGTGGTTACATTGTATCGTAGTATTAATTCTTATTCAAATAAATAAAATTATCATCAAGAGCATTTATGTAGAGCAGTAAAATACTTTTTAATTCATTTGAATCAGACATTTAATTTCGATGTTATCACGAGTATAATAATGCAATACGCGAACCGTTCGACGCCGCTACAACGTTCTCTACTCGGGCGTTGCCGAGGTGCGGGGACTTACCTACGTCTATGGGGAAAATCCCCGCGTGGCTGAGACGGGTGGTCGGCTCCTTACGTACTTACATAGCGGACGCGAGCAATATTGCCTTGGAATTTTAACATTTTATTCGTTAAGATTTGAAATAAATTTCTTTTAAGGATTTTTTTATAAAGCTGAAGAGTTTGTTTGTTTGAACGCGCTTATCTCTGGAACTGCCAGTCGGATTTAAAAATTTCTATTTGCATTTCATGGCCCAATCCTTGAGAAAGGATTATTATTTAAAGATGGCTATTTAAAGCGCGGGCGGGCGGTGCGACGACGACGGGGAGGAACGGGGAACAAGAAATTTAACGCGGACGAAGTCGCGGGCAAAAGGTGTTATTATATAAACCAAGAATAAATAAATAAATTAAGAAAGAATTCTAATTGACGGATTTGGAATTCTAAGTGTTTAGAAATACAAATTCAAATAAATATTATAATATAGCATGTTTTTTTTTTAAATCGGTTAATCATTTGCTTTCTATTTTTTTTTTATATCGATGTTTCTGAAACCATGGAAAAATCGAAATTGCGCGCTATTTTCGAATACGAGTTCCGTCGTGGCACCACGCACCGCAAGGGAACACACGTTTTTGGTTTGATTGCTTCTGTTCTGGAAATTTTGAACTTAACAATGAGTCCCGGGGAAAATTTAAAATCCAACGAGGCGGGGAAAAACGCCTGAAAAAAGAATTCCTCGATTCGCGTCCCCAGGATTTCTAAAGCAGAGGCATTAACAAACTTTCATTTCAATGGCAAACGAGGCGGTGAAAAACGCCTTTAAAGAATTCCTCGATTCGCGTCCCCAGGATTTCTAAAGCAGAGGCATCAACAAACTTTAATTTAAATGGCAAAAGTGCATCGATTATATTTCTTTACAAAAAAATTGTTTGATTTTTTATATGAAAAACGGCAATTTCATAGGTAAGGACCTAATATAAACAAATTGTTATGTACAATCATGAATGTATCTCACGAGTATGTTCATTACAAACACAATATTTTTCAAGAAAGATAAAAATACGAATAATATTTTCAGCCAGTAACTAACAAAACATTGTGCACGTAAACTCGAGCATTACAAAATCCTCGCACACACCAAAACACTAGCACCGTAATAGCGAGCAAAAGAAAAATAAAAGAAGGTACGGGTTCGGAACCTATCTTAAAAAGAAGTTTCCGTCTTAGAAACCTCAAAGGCAAGCGCGGAAGTTTAAAGAAAGGCAGAGGCGAGCATTTCAAATGGAAAGTCTAAACTGAAGCTCGATCGAACTGATAAAGCCTTCGATGTTTGCTCCTATAATTTCGTTAAGTCTAGTGGCTCGGATCAAACGTAAAAGATGGCGTGTAATCAGCTCTTGGCACAGCACTCTGCAGACTGTTACGTACAACGAAAACTAAATATAAGGCACCGTTACCTACTGCTTTTTAATTAAAACATCAATTAAAAAGCAGTAGTGATTTCTAGAAAAAGTGGTTTGTCATTTATTCTTTACGAAACCAGTTATGTAGATAAAAAATGTTATTTAGAAGTTTTAATAATCGTTTGAAATTGACTTTTGTCTTTGATTGGCTGCTTGACTTCATTTTAAGATTCGCGTTTAAATGGATTGTATACAAAAAACATCATATACGTTATACAAATGAATCATTGTTTATATCTTGTATATTAAACGAGCAATATTTGTAATCGTTTTCGAGAACGTGATTACAAATACATGTATAAATATTGCTCATTTAATAGGATAGGATTTGTAATCTCATTCTCCAAAACGGCTCAGAGCTAACGATTTCGATGAAAGTTGCAATATAGGTGTTTACGGGGGCGAAAAATTATTCTAGCTAGGTCTCATATCTGAGAAAATTCGTTTTGTCTCTGTTCACCCGAGCAGAGCTCGGTCGATCAGGTACATTATTATCTGGATAATGATAATATTAGGTCTTTACCTATGAAATTGCCGTTCTGCAGTACTGGCCATTTCAAATCAAAATAATTTTTGTTTGGCTAAGAATTCTATTTTCAAATTAATTTTATTTTAAAAACATGGATTCTTTTTTCCAAAAGTAGTCATTTGTTTATTGATTAGTGTTACATTTTCATCGCATGTCAATCTTTTTAGTCATCATGGATACGTTAAAAATTCGAGTAATTATGGAATATGAGTACCGTCGTGGCAGCAACGCGGCACAAGCGGCACGCAACATCAACGACGTTTACGGAGCTAACACTACAAACCAACGCACCACTTGTTATTGGTTTGCTCGCTTCCGTTCTGGAAATTTCGACCTGAAAAATGAACCTCGCGGTCGTCCGAAGACTTTGGTCGACAATGACGAATTAAAGGCGATTGTGGAAGCTGATGATACACAATCTACGGCTGAATTCTTCATCGACGGACTACTGTACGTGACGCACGCGCGGACGCTAAGCTAACTTATACGAATACCCTCAGCTTTAATAAAAATGTCTAAGTGCGATATTTGTAAAAAAAACATAACAAAAACTTTACCGGGGTTAGAGTGCAGTAAGTGTGAGCGGATAGTGCATCTGAACCCAAAATGCTCGGGATTAACCAACAAACAGATCGCTGCATTAAAAGCTGCACCCAGTCTGGAGTGGACTTGTCACGAATGCCACCAGGAATCCCCGAGACGTAACTCGTCCATCATTACACCCGAAGATGACGATGAAGAGGACGATTCGCCAGTTCAAATAAACGCAAAAACTTTACTAACCAACATCACTAGAGAGGTTGAAAAAGCTATTAAAAGCGAAATGGTGCAACTAAGCGAGTCCTTGCAGTTCCATAGCGACAAACTCGATGAAGCAATGGAGTCTATGGAAGCTTTCAAGCAGACTATCAAGGCTCTCGAACGTAAGAATGCGGAACTAATTAATAGAAATAATAACATGGAAACCCGTGTAGGTGTCTTAGAACAACGTCTGCATGAGATAGAACAAGAGAAGCTTGCAAAATATGTGGAAATCGCAAATGTACCATCTCAAAAGAATGAAGATGTCAAACTTCTAGTGGGTAACATTGCACTTAAACTGAATCAGCCGAAAGAAGAGATCAAAAGTGCACGAAGACTCCATGGATGGAAAGATCAGTCGGCCAACATACTAGTGGAGTTCAAAGACGAAGACGTCCAAGAAAACTGGATTACTGCAGCCAAAAGTGTCAAACCAACTGTTTCCGATATACTTCCTAGCGAAGAAAAGAACAAAAGCTTCGTATATGTGAGAGAAGCTATGACAAAACATCACAAGCAACTATTCTGGAATGCCAAGCAGGAACTGAAGGTCAATCACAACTTCAAGTACGTGTGGTTCAAAAAAGGTATGGTCAAAGCTCGCAAGGTAGACGGTGAAAAAGTTTGGATTCTACGCACCATGAGTGATATACACGGACTAGCTATCAACAAGGAGTAAGACAGTATGACATCGCAAGTAAATACAAAACAAAACGTTATACGAATGTAATTAATAGTCAGAAATGGCGAATTCTTTTTGTGATATTTATGAGATGGACGAGTGTCTAAATGTAAATGATTTCATAAAATGTACCACTAACAATCAACTTAACTTATTGTGCATGCATATCAATATTCGATCAATAATCAAAAACTTCTCCGCATTAGAACAAATGATGTCTATTTCAAAAAAAAGTATTGATGTCATTATTCTAACTGAAGCTAATATTTCGGAAAGCAATAGTGTTTTGTATCAAATAAGCGGGTACCGAATGTACACAGCCTTGCGAAAATATCGAAGGGGTGGAGGCATCATAGTATATGTGAATAATAAACATAAATGTAGCATCATTAATATAAAAACTATACATTTTGAAAGTGTATTCTGCACAGTCACCACCCATTCGAACTATACTGCGAACTTGTGTGCGGTATACCGACCACCAAGTTCTAGTAAAACTCTATTTATTGAAGAACTACAAACTACACTACAAAAATTCACTAAAATCACAGAACTATACTTATTGGGGGACACTAACATAGATTTAACAACGGATAATCCTGTAAGACATAAATACAATAACATGTTATGTGGCATGGGCCTTTTGTGCGGGATCACTGAACACACTAGAATAGCAACATGTAACGGAAAAATAAGTAAATCTTGTATTGATCACATTTATGCGCGATCCCGTACACAAGACCTATTTACGGCGGCACTCGGTACCACACTGGCTGACCATCGCGCAGTGATACTCGCATGTTCTGGCGTGCGAATACAGGATGTTCCAAAATACAAGACCTGCATTAATAACCATCAACTCGTTAAATGTTTCGATGAGATTCAGTGGGAAAAATCACAGGATATAAAATGCCCTATAATTCTATATAACTTTATACATACCCAGTTAAAGGATTGTTATAAAAAATCTGAATATAAAACCAAAGTCAAAGGTAGGGCATCACGTGGTAAAAATGGATGGATGAATAACAAAATAACTTACGCCTGTGAACATAGGGATAAATTATTCATGAAATGGATAAAAGACTCTAATAACCTAGTCTTAAAACAAAAATATAATAAATCAAGAAATTATGCAAATACTCTAATACATAAAACTAAAAACAATAACTTAAAGTCTGAAATTTTATCAAATAAGAACAATATTAGACAGCTATGGCAAATTCTTAATCGTATAACAGGTAGAATAAAAACTTCCATTGATGATGCTATTCAAAATTCATTTAATACTCGTAAATCTAATTTAACTTCTAAAGATATTGCTAATAATTTTGCACGTACTTTTGATAAAAGCGTGAAGCTAATTATTCCGAAATGCTCAAAACCACTTTTAAATAAAACAGAATATACAACTCCAGCTAACGTTACTATGCGTATAAAGCCTGCGGAACCTAGCTCAGTTAAAAAAATCATTACGTCTTTGAATAATAATAAAGCCCCAGGAATAGATGGAATTAGAGCCTTAGACATCAAATTGCTGTGTAATGACCTCAGTGATTTCTAGCTTAATTAATATATGCATACAAACATGCAAGTATCCATCTCCACTTAAAACAGGGATTGTCAGACCGATTCACAAAAAAGGAAGCAGGCTGGATTACAACAACTATAGACCTATTACTATATTGCCTACTATTGATAAAATTATAGAAAAATACATTTGTAAACAAATACACGAATTCTATGAAAAAAACAATATACTAACAGACAAACAATATGGCTTTCAACCAAAAAAGAATACCACACAGCTGCTATCAACGTTCACAGATAGTATTCATAAACATTTAGATGAAAAAAAGCACGTGCTAGTAGTATTTATAGACTACAGCAAGGCATTTGATACGCTCAGACATGACCGGCTACTGGAGTGTCTTCAAGACAGCGGAATTAGAGGCAAGCTACTTGATTGGTGTGGAAACTATCTAGATGACAGAAAATACATGGTCAAAGTTAGTGACGCAACTAGTGAACCGGTCATCGTAACGGAAGGAACGGCGCAAGGCTCGGTGCTTGGGCCACTGCACTACCTCACTTATGTCAATAGCCTTGTTAATGTGATAAAAATGTGTGAAATTTATCAATTCGCTGACGACACCTGCCTTGTGGCCGCTGGACAGAGTGTTAGCGATGCCCAAAAGAAATTGCAAGAGGACTTTGATTTGCTAACTAAATGGTCCCATGACGCTGGTTTGGTTTTAAATGCTAATAAGACCAAATTAATGTACATCAGTTCCAGTCAAAATAGAAGCCTTTCCTTGCCTAAACTGACAGCTCACTGCCATGAGTGTTTGCATGACAACTGCCCCAATAAAGTAGCCAAGCCTTGCAGCTGTGACTCCATAGATCTAGTTGATAGCCATACATACCTAGGACTTACCATTGATAGCCGACTTAATTGGAAGGAGCACATTAACGGAGTGTGTGATAAATTGAGATGTATATTAGCTAAATTCTCCATTATAAAATGCAAAATTCCATATCAAACACTGTTGATGCTTTACAAAGCTCTGGCCGAATCAACGATATCCTATGGTTTGTCTAGCTATGGTAGGACATTTAAGACTCACCTTGATCAAATTTACGCACTTCAGCTACGTATATTAAAAGCAATTGTCCCGCATAACATTAAAAAGCAGTACAAAAATGACTACCGTAAATTATTTGAATTCTGTAAAATAATACCTATCCATGAAAAAACTAAATTTACATTATTAAAAGAAGAATTTTTTAATGATAATCTTAGGAAAACAAAAATCATAAATAACAATGAAATTAATACTCGTAGTGTCATCAATGCTAAGTTGTTACTTCCAAAATACAGTAATTTACACGGTAAGAGGTCGTTACAGTATATAATACCTTACCTAATTAATCAACTATGCCGATGTCATTGAGGGACAAAATAACTTATAAAAACATAAAGTACAAACTAAAGCAACATTTCTTACAAAATATTAATATATCATATAATAATTGAATGAAAATAAATGTTATAACTGAATACAAAAAGTTAGATAGTAAAAAAAAAAAGAAACATAATACTTAAGTTAGTTACTTAAGTTAGTTTAGTTTAGTTACTTAAGTTATATTCCTATGTTTTGGTTTGTCAAGATATTGTTAACAATATCTTGACAAACCAAAATATAGGAAAATTAACTATTACTAAAAACATACTTTTAGGAACAACCTGTATCAATCGAAATCACATTCCTCCACCACTTTTTGTTTTAAAGACGGTCAGTTCGGTCACCGATGTTCGCTCGTTTGTTAGTATTAGATAAATGTTTCACTTAATACCCTCATTTTTATTTTAGTTGTTGTTTCATTTTAACTATGATTATAAGTTGGTTTTAGTTATCTAAATAATAATTGTATGGTCGATGATTTTGGTGCACGGTAAAACTCTAATGAGTTTATGTTTGCGCCAACATAAAGATGTATAAGATGTAAGTGTACTACTGAATAAATAAATAAATAAATAAAATAAATAAATAATTAGCAGCAGCTTTCGACGTTAGCGTCAAAACAATATTGGTCCATTTGCGTCAAATTGGCCAGGTAAAAAAGCTTGACAAATGGGTGCCCCACGAACTCAATGATCGCCAGCGCGAAGTACGCGTCGAGACGTGCCTTGCACTGCTCAACAGACACACAAATGAAGGAATTTTGAACCGCATTGTTACCTGCGATGAACAATGGATTCAGTTTGATAACCGCAAGCGCTCAGCAAGTTGGTTGGATCCTGGTTCAGCACCTAAACAATGCCCTAAACGAAAACTTACCCCTAGAAAAGTGATGGTCACTGTTTGGTGGTCTAGCGCCGGTGTGATTCATCACAGCTTCTTACCAAACGGGGTGAGCATTACTTCAGATGTGTACTGTGAAGAACTGAACACAATGATGGAGAAGCTGGCACATCTCCAACCAGCATTGGTCAATCGCTCGTCTCCGCTGCTCCTGCACGACAACGCGCGACCTCATACTGCACAGCAGACGGTCTCCAAGTTGCAAGAACTGGGGTTGGAAGCTCTCCGTCATCCGCCCTACTCACCAGACCTTGCGCCTACAGACTACTACTTTTTCCAGAATTCGGATAACTTCTTGGCGGGAAAAAAATTCAATACCCGAGAGGCAGTACAAAATGCCTTTGAAGAATTTGTTGCCTCCCGTCCAGCTGATTTCTTTAAGAAGGGCATCAATAAACTGCCACTGCGTTGGCAAAGATGCATTGATTGCATGGGTGATCACTTCGATTAATACAAATAAAAAATGCATGAAAAAAATTCGTTTAAATTTTTTCATACAAAACGGCAATTTCATAGGTAAAGACCTATTATTAAAATGACCGTACCTACTCCTTTATAATCTGAGTTTGATATTTCTACATTTATATACGTAGGGAAGGAGCTTTCTCAAGAGTAAATAATACACAAAATTGCTTTCATTTTATCTATTTCAGTGTAACAAACATTATTCATTATTTTATACGTAGAATCATCTACCTACCTATTTAAAGTTAGCTTTTCTTTCATGTAATCTAAAGAGGACAAAGTTTGGGTTATCAGCGAAGTTTTGCGAAGTCATTAGGGATAATGCCAACTTTGTCCGAACTATTTACATCTAAGCTAAATTATTATCTACTTACATAATTGATAATTTGAATATTACACAAATTCGCTATGGATCAACGTGAACTTATTTGAATACAATATGGTAAAGCTGGTACCATACAATAGCTTGCGAAGATAGAGTTTCAGCATTCGATATGGAATACCGTATAATTCAATGAATAAGAGAGTTGTATGGATATTTTGGAAGCGCAGTGGTGGCTTTGACCTAAAGCGCGCGGCACGCGGTTATTACAAACTTAATGAAATGGTATTTTTTAGAACAAAGCCGATTCCCATCCCAACTCCCAAAATAACTCAATGCGTAGTAACAAATATTCACGCGAATGTCAGAGTTCGTCGTGTACCTCAATATTCAGAGAGTGAAACAGTTCTCCGTTGGTATTCCATAGCTAATGCTTCACAACGCTCTATTACCATCTAAAATAAATAACAAATCGTGCAAAACATTTTTTATTCAGTTTTATTGTATTATTTTGTATTTCAACAAACCCCTAAAATCCATACGTGAGATTTCTGTATGTAGGTACTTACCGTTATATTTTTAAAATTCAATTCCTGTGAAGTGCTCGAAATCCATGACGAAACGATTAAATTTTATTATTTTTTGTTGCCTGAATTGCGTGTGATAGAAATTTAAATATTTTTTCGTGCATTTATAATTTTATACGAATTGATTTCCAACGATTCAATTGCTTTGCAGAGTTATTTTATTACACTAGGTGATTTCCATTTTATTGTTCGGCGAAACACCGTTAGGACATTAAATTGCCAGAATATGACGAAGTTAGTATTTAGATTATAATTGTGACTAAGATCAATTTACAATAGAAGCATAATTATTAACTTTGCAGACCAGCAATAAATAGCGAAGAATTTAGATAAAACAATTTCAGATTAAATTTAATAATAAAATAATAATAAAAATATTTTATTGACATAAAAAATGGAGACATTTTCAGTTGAAGCCCTAACTCCTGTGCTATATATATTTTCTACATACATATAATTGACAATAAGACAGTTACATAATAAACAGCCATTTATACCCACATTAATGCTACAATGATACAGTTAAATAAATAAAAAAAATACAGAACAGTATTTGAAAAAATATGTGCACAATTTATTGAAGCGACATTATCTTCCTACTTATCCAAAAAGTCTTTGGAGGTGTTATTCTATACTATTCTAGGGGATTCGTTTTAGCTTGTATATTCAATATTTACATAGTTTGTTCGTAGTTGTTCGCATGTAGTATACATTGCTATATTTAGGTTTTCAGTACCGTTACGCTCCCGATACGTTCGCGTAACGACCATGCACACTTTTATACCTGAAAATATTTCTGTATCAAATTGGAGTGGTGTTCATTACTCGTCGCCGCTCCATTGTTTTGGCTTTACAAATCTATCGATGATAAAGAAATTGATAATATAAAGTTTTTAGGCCTATAGTAATTATTCGCTCAGACAATCACGAATTCATCTTGAATGACAGCAGTCAACATCAAAGATGCATGTTAATTTGTTTTAAAACTTGCAATAAACGTTTTTCAGAAAAAAACATGATAAAGGTTTTTTTTTTTATTTTATGAAAGATCAATGATTCTTACCAAATTAACATCAAAATTCCAAAATTAACAACGAATTTTCCTAAACAAAAAAAAAACATAAAAAAGGGAAGTCCTTACTGACTGACTGACTGATTGACTGACTGACTCATCAACGCCCAGACCGTACCCTTTGGACTCAGATACCTGAAACTTTGCACAGAGGTTTCCTTTATAATGTAGACAAGGATTGAGGAAGGAATTCCCGGTAGTACGTTCCCGTGGGATATTTTCCGACATCCACGCGGGCGAAGCCGCTAGCAAAAGCTAGTATTTACAAGATAATATCAATTTCGAATATCAATCCAAATCATCATCTCAAGGTAATTTAGTCTAGCTAAAGCTCGGTTCTTCGGTTTCATATCGAGAGCGATGTATTCTTCGGGCCTAAAAGTGCTAAAATAATAAATAACTGGTCTCCGCACTACGGTTGGGTTAGAATATTTTCGACGTAGCGTTTGATTCATGTGCTTGTTTTCATGTAGCAGAGCGCTGCTCCCTGCAGTTAGATTTATACCCGAAGATAAATCAGCCAAATTGAAACTATACTCGTTTAGGGACTGAGTTTTAATCCACATTAATTAAGTAGGTAATTATTATTATAGAGATTAGCATGGCTTAAACTTAGTTTTGTGAGCTATGTCGTTATTGTTATTTCAGTTTTAGTTCAAAAATGAAACGACAAATTAATATTCTTTGTCCTTTTCCTGCCTTTGGCATACAAGAGTGTTGGTGATATACTCAATTTAATTTAGAATATTTACGACACCTTTTAAAGGGTCAACTATACAATTTCTATGATTTTCAGCGTTCACTCAAAAGTAGCACCTATTACTACTTAAATAATATCAAAAAACAATAACATTCTCACCTTGATTCCGTATTTTCTTTACTATTGTTCAAACTTTCATCTATGTTTCGTTACAAGCATCAATTCTTAAGTTCAATTACACATTACAATATTCAAATAGGACTTCGGGTAGCTACTGTATTATCGTAGACAAATTGTAAAGACAGCATGAAGTACCATTCAATAGATAAGAATCCGACGTACACTTCCATCTATGAATCACTGCAATCTTCGAAACTAAACATCAAACACTCCGTATCTCTAAACTAGTTTTCACTAAAGAGTCAATCTCGAAGTTTCATTTACAGTTCTTAGCAATAGCTTCCACATGAACGACCCGAATGACGGTGGTCACAAGCACTTTTCACGTAATTTTATCGAAAGTGACATTTAACTCGCACTTCTAAGGACCCCCAACATTAATTTTAAAGGTCAAGGTTTCTTACTCTAAACACTGACGCTAATTTCATCGTATTTCAAAGTCTTAGCACAGGTAGACCCAGCACGCAGTACACAAGGGCCCTGCTGACGCTGACGCCGGCGGCAGCGGCGGAGGCGGCGGGCGCGGGCGTGGGTGGGCCCAGCCGCGTGTTGGCGCGCACCACCTGCGACCTCCAGCGGATGGTGTAGAGCGGTTGTTGCCGTGATAATGCTACTAACCTATGGGGAAAGAAAGTGTTAGTAGGTATAGGTTTTTCATCTACAGGGTGCATCAGAAAGTTACGGTAAAATTTTAGGGTGTGGTAGAGACCATCAACCGATGTTGATCCCATGGAGAAAGTTGTTCAGTGGTGGTTGTGGAGGTGGTGGTGTGGTCTGTACCACACCCTTATAATTGACCACAACTTTCTATTCCACCCTCCTAACCTAACTAGGTCTGTTAACTAATAAATTGATTGCTTAGTCAAGTTAGTAAGTCAGTGATTTAACTTTTAGTCTTTCAAAACATTGCAATATAAAATTGGCTTCCAATATACCATACAGAATTGTGTGTAAAATTAAAAGAGCACCACGTATTTTATAGCCGCTACGTATCGTATAGGATGTACGAAAAGTTTTAGATTGCAGTGGCACGCTTTCCCTATTGGCCATTATCAAAAGCCCGAAGTGCACGCGTTGTAGTGGAAAAAAGTGTGGTCGAAAACCAAACTGGGAAACACGAAAGGTAGAGGGCGCTTAAAATTTTTATTTACAACCCCACCTGCGTCCACGTCACGAACGTTTTGCGTCGACCTCTCGATTCATCGACAAAGGTGTGTTTTCACACATCGTTATTCAGGATTTACGAGTGAAAATGTCATTTCGGAAACACGCCACGTACCCTCTTACGGCTTCCTCTAATATGCACAAAGAAAAAAGATCTTTGTACCGAGAAAGTAGCTAAATAAAAGCATGCGCTCTTACGTATTTGGCACGTCGGTTGGTGTATTAAAGCCGAGGCCATTCATAAATAATTTATCGTGGCGTTTTCTTTCTTTTGGAAATTGTTTAGATCGCGCTAAAAGCCCAGCGGAAGATTTCTTTTGACTTCTAAGCGAACTAGCAACACGCGCTGTTTACGCTTTCCGAATATGAATCGAGTAATATCCAGTATCTGCATCGGTTTAGTATCAAAAACACTTATTTCCACACCAAAAATAAAGCATGCATCATAGAGATTTACGGTGTGAATACACAATTTAGGTTTGCTGTTTTGATTAGCCGAACAATTGATCGCGTCAACGTTGGGGCCTGTGTGCCGTCATACGTGTTGAATTAATACATACCTAATGACAACAGTGTTGAGCCGCCAGGGCAGCGTGTAGGTGTGGTTCTTGTGTCGCGCACAGAACGTGTACAGCAGGTCGCCGGCGGCCGCCGCCAGCCCCGCGTCCCCCCCGCTCCCGCCCCCGCCGGGGCCCGCCCACTCGTGCAGCGTGATGTTCCACGAGCCGCATGACTTGTCCTACCGCAACATTTTTATGCAATACCACACATAGCGGAAGCCACAACAGCAAACAGTCGCACGAATTTACAGAGGGTTCTGATTTTCTGAAGCCACATATTCGTCATTGTTTTGTGTTACGTGTGTCATCAGTACTTTGTGTGGTATTTTGGGATTATAGAGATACGTCACTTCAACTAATTGAGATACAGTTAAGACAAGTGCAGTATAACTAACCTTTACGAAAACGTGAAAGAGCCTTTTCTGCTCTGTAAATAAAATACCTTTGTAAAATAAAATGAATTGAGTTTCCACCACTAGAAAATCCACAAGAATAAATTGAAGTCGAGAAGATGAGTAAAATAAAAATAAAAACTCAACAGCTTTTTATCGTGGCTCACCTGTTCAGACGTGATGTCAATGAACAACTGCCGCTCAACGTTGGAGTCTAATACCCAAGTGCATTGTTGATAAAAAAACTCGTTGAGACTGCCCGTAACCGACACGTTCCTCGAAGATATTTCACCTACAAAGAGAAAAACAAAATTAAGTCCTTGAAAAGAGAGAAACAATAAATTTGAAAGGCACTAGCGAGACATCTATCTACGTGGGTAATAAGCGACGTTAAAGCAGCGCGAGTCGCCGCAATAGCTACGTTGTAATTGGAACTTTACGATCTTGTTCAAGGTTTTTTCGATTCAGTGTTACCCTAGGCGGTGTGAAACTGGGTCGTGGCACGTAATCTTCTTGGACGCGCCCCGCCGCGCCTCCGAGAACAATATCCGACGCGTTTTTCCAAACGTCTGAGACGCGCCTCGAATGTCAAATAGAACTGTTTGTTTTTCGCTTTATGTGATTGGGGTCTATGGAGTTCATCGGAGATAAATTGCCGATTATTTGCCTCTTTCATTGAGATATCTTTATCGAATTATCCGGGGATCGTTTCAGCATAATATTTATAATAGCCGCAGTGGTTCCAGGTGAACGCGACTGATATCATGTCATGACGCTACGCTTACCGGAGTGAGTGGTGTATGTGCGCTGACCGCACATGGCGTCATCGTTGAAACTGTATGCGGCCGCGTAATCAAAACCACGGCTCGCGTATGTGTAATGCGCCACCGAATACTCCAACCGAACACTCGTCCAACTCCGCACCACGACCGGCAACCACGCCGCCTGTGACAAATAACAATTACGTAAATTAAAATTTACAATCACCGCAACAGCTGAAATGAGGAAAAGAAAAATACAGTTTACAGCAATAGAGATAAATCTTATCCCCACAATCTTTTATTTAGTAAAGTTATGACATTCACTGGTAGCCAGTAAAAAAGTAAATGTTTTCTTTAAATTCGTGGCAAAAACATAAAAACAGGGTTCTGATCAGATACGCACCGTCATCATAACTTTACGTACGTGTACAGCGTATTGACAAATTCAGCGTAGAGCGGTCTACGCTAACGCTACGCAATAGCCATACGTCGGCCGCTACTAAGTAATTGAATTTTCAGGAGCGAGTCTCTGAGCTGTCGCCCCGAGCCGCGTCGTCGGCTGCCCACTAATAACAGGGGCGGACGGATGACATGCCGCCAGTTAGCCCATGTTTTATGAGTACCGGGACATGGTCCGCTACGCCGCCACCCGTTTTAGATACGGCCCAGAGTCCATTTTGGAACAATGTGAGCTCGTAACAATTTGGCGCGGATGGCGTCAAGCCACGACGGGGGTAAAGCACTATTAATAATTAAATTAAGCGAGCGTTTCACGATATAAGATAACAAAGCAACGGATCATATCTCTTCGTTTTGTTACACGCTCCCGTCAGATGTAAATACATCAATATAAATTGAATATAAATATACCGGAAGCCAACCACCTTACTCTGTTGAATAACAATGTGGGATACATCTAAATAATTTTCATTCGGTTATTGCTTAAACAATTTGTTCTGAATAAATATTTTACGTGATACAGTATTTGATCGCTTCGACTTTGTTTACATTTTTGCCTACTAACTAGGTCTTTACCTATGAAATTGCCGTTCTGCAGTACTGGCCATTTCAAATCAAAATATTTTTTTTTGGCTAAGAATTCTAATTTCAAATTAATTTTATTTTAAAAACATGGATTTTTTTTCCAAAAGTAGTCACTTGTTTATTGATTAGTGTTACATTTTCATCGCATTTAAATCTTTTTCGTCATCACGGATACGTTAAAAATTCGAGTAATTATGGAATATGAGTACCGTCGTGGCAGCAACGCGGCACAAGCGGCACGCAACATCAACGACGTTTACGGAGCTAACACTACCAACCAACGCACCACTTGTTATTGGTTTGCTCGCTTCCGTTCTGGAAATTTCGACCTGAAAAATTAACCTCGCGGTCGTCCGAAGACTTTGGTCGACAATGACGAATTAAAGGCGATTGTGGAAGCTGATGATACATAATCTACGGCTGAATTAGCAGCAGCTTTCGACGTTAGCGTCAAAACAATATTGGTCCATTTGCGTCAAATTGGCAAGGTAAAAAAGCTTGACAAATGGGTACCCCACGAACTCAATGATCGTCAGCGCGAAGTACGCGTCGAGACGTGCCTTGCACTGCTCAACAGACACACAAATGAAGGAATTTTGAACCGCATTGTTACCTGCGATGAAAAATGGATTCTGTTTGATAACCGCAAGCGCTCAGCAAGTTGCTTGGATCCTGGTTCAGCACCTAAACAATGCCCTAAACGAAAACTTACCCCTAGAAAAGTGATGGTCACTGTTTGTTGGTCTAGCGCCGGTGTGATTCATCACAGCTTCTTACCAAACGGGGGGAGCATTACTTCAGATGTGTACTGTGATGAACTGAACACAATGTTGGAGAAGCTGGCACATCTCCAACCAGCATTGGTCAATCGCTCGTCTCCGCTGCTCCTGCACGACAACGTGCGACCTCATACTGCACAGTAGACGGTCTCCAAGTTGCAAGAACTGGGGTTGGAAGCTCTCCGTCATCCGCCCTACTCACCAGACCTTGCGCCTACAGACTACTACTTTTTCCAGAATTTGGATAACTTCTTGGCGGGAAAAAAATTCAATACCCGAGAGGCAGTACAAAATGCCTTTGAAGAATTTGTTGCCTCCCGTCCAGCTGATTTCTTTAAGAAGGGCATCAATAAACTGCCACTGCGTTGGCAAAGATGCATTGATTGCATGGGTGATTACTTCGATTAATACAAATAAAAAATGCATGAAAAAAATTAGTTTAAATTTTTGCATACAAAACGGCAATTTCATAGGTAAAGACCTATTATTAAAACGACCCTTATTAGTTTAGATTATGGAAGAATTCGAGACAGTAAATGCAACCTAAACTTATAACTAAGTATTAAAGCTCAGCCGTCATCTCAAAATAAAGTAAACTAATCTAACCCTGAAAGAGTACTAAACATGGTAACTAAATTATTAACGGCATATTTGCTGTTATGTAGGACTCCCTATACGCTCGGGTGGTCGTTCTACTCTTTATTGCTGTTACATACTTAATAGTAACCCTCTTACTTAATTATGCGGCTGGCACCGCAGCCGGGCGCGCGGCTTCGCGGCGAGAGGGTTGCTCGTCCTTGCCCGTGTTAGCATAAGGCCCCAGTAACACGATTAATTTATTTGTTGTCGTATATTCAGAGCTCGCAATAATTAGATCATGCATTTCCGTTCCTTTTTGCTAAAGAACTAGTGTTTATTCTACTTCAAATTGAAATGCTCAAAGTATAATCCACCAAACAATTGCAACCATTTGTTCAGTATTTCTGTAACGCTATTACACTGTATTATGTATCGGTCCTCTGATTTTTCCTGTCGATTACCCTCAATGTTTCCCTTTATATTTCAAGCAATTAACGTCAATTTTCTTGTCGATGGTTTCCGAATATTTCATTCGCTCAGATAGCTGTAATGAACTTCGATTCCAATGTCTGTCACGTCGAGTACTGTTATTTTTTGAATTGCAAATAAGGGGCGCTACGTCATAAAGTTATAGGTTCTTATTTAAAGCACCTCATCATGTATTCCAAGTGGGACAGGTATTGAGTTGAGTATTTCAGGCATTTTTAGTGTTCTTCACCTGGAAAATTGGAATACTTATGGGTGAACCGTGACTGCTTATCAAAGGCCCTGTGAGTGGAAATAGGAGTCCAAGGTTGCCTGGAAGAGATCGCAAAAAGCGATAAGGCCGGCCGTTGTATGTTTTTTAGTATTTTTTTTTTGCAATGTATTTTCTGGTGTACAATAAAGTATAAATAAATAAATGAGTGGTGCAGGTCACAGAAATTGGATCAATATCAAACTTAATTTTTTCATAAAAAAATACATGAATTATATTAATCGAACTAGTAATTTTAGCTAAATCAATCTCACCTGAAAGTCCCCACAGAGACAGGACAGGTGCGTGCCATCACCAGCTACCAGGGCGACATGGTCGTGGTAGTAGAGTGCAGTGTTCGACCTGCACTCGCACCCCGCGTCCCCACATGCAGTGCGACACCCCCCCGCGCCCGCTGTGCCCGTCGGCTCCGCGCTCCACATTCTTTCTAGACGCTGGATCTAAGAAGAATCATCACTATTGTAGATGAATCAACAAAAAAATTATATGATATGGATAAATGTGGGGTACATTAATCCAATTCCATGGTGTGCTTATAGATAATCTACTAATTGTGACTGATGCACTCTGGGCAGTGAGCTTCGTTAACGAACCGTGCTGACAGGTAAATTTTTTAATCAGGACCAGCAGGTCAATATCTTATTCTATTATCTATGGCCTGTGCTGACCTGAGAGAAGACGACGAGCAACGAAATGTTGGTATACGATGCTTCGACAATATAATACTCGTAAGTTACTATTAGGTACTATTCCTTCTACAACCTGAAATGAGGAGTGACGGGAGCTATTGAGAGGATTTTTTAAATCGGATTTTTTTTTGAAAAATGACATTTTAACCACAACAAACGTGGAATCAAAAACCTGTCACAAAATCTGCAGCAATAAAAAAGAAAACATATTTGTACAATTTATTGTGCAGTTGTCTTTTCCCTCAGGCACTTGCGGACGAAAAAATAGTATTTTGCTGCACAACAAATTGGACGAATTTAAAAAATTCTGTGACCTGAAATGGTCTACCTATCGGTACCTACATGAAATGCCGAAACAACAAAGTAACAATAGATGATCGATATAATACCTTTAGTCACGACAAAAAAGTTTCGTAGTAGCAGATTCATCGACGAAACGTATAACTGTGGACCAGGACCTATCAAAGTTATTCGCCATTTATCAATCCTACTGTTAATGGCATGCAACATTCGTCCCTGGTATAGGCTTGTAGTTCGTAGAAGTTTTACGAGATTAATGGATAAATACCAGTTATTAAGGTTGGTAGTGCTTGCGACTGTCCGGGTACACAGAACATACTTTCTAGCTCCTGAGATACAAGTATCTTTTTACTTAGTTCAGGAGCCAGCTGTTCAACCTGATTTTGAGTACCACTTGTACTACCATGTTTAGTTTATCTGTTATATGTGTATCTTCTTCTACTATAAACTTTTTATTTATTATTTATACTAAGTAAAGCATCGGTAAACTTAATTTGTTCAGTCAGATTAGTCAACCCACTTACTTCAATAGTCACGCTCTGGTTCGCAGCGGGTATGAACCGATGCGTGCAGAGCAGTCGCTCCTCGATGTTCCAGAAAATGTGATGGTGTGAGGGAGCTGACACTCCTCCATGGGCAGGAGATGACAGCCCGTAGTGTGTCGCTGCACATGTGGCATCCGGAGATGCAGTTCCTTCGTGTTGTTCTGCACCAAAAGTCATGCTCTTTTTACACGACTGCCCCAAAATAGGAGTGTAATGTTTTCAGGGTTCATATATGTATGTATGTATGTGAGTTTCTTTATTCCAACATAAAATTTAAATGCTTGAACAGATATGGATGTATGGGGGGGTATCGTTTGAATCCTTACATCATCCCGAGTAACACAGACTATTTCTTTTTTTAATTCAATATGGCGGCAGTATTGGTCCTTTTTCGGTCCTTTTTCAAATGTGAAAAAAAAACTTACATTGCTTGTTACAGTATGGGTAGCAAATTGAAGGAAGGAAGGAATGAATTTTAATCTGTTTAGTCAGGGAGTAAATGAGTGCCCTTTCGCTTTGTATATACAGATTAACTAATACAACTTGTTTCTTACTTTTTAGTTCGTTTTTTGCCAGGGAAGTCGTATTTTTTTAATTTTATTAATCTTTTTTTTGAACGTTTTCTGTGAAAATAAATAAATTTTTCTTTCTTTCTTTTTTTCTGTCTTTCATGACAAAATGTAGTTTTACCAGAATTGAAAGTACTTCCTTCTATTCTAACCAATTTCAACCAACTGAGACTTTACAGAATAAAAGTAAAGGATGTTTTGATATCACGTATCGAATCGCTTACAATTACATTATTTTTATTCAAGCAAGCGAAAGTAACGTGGCAATATATTTTCCATACGTCATGTTTTTTTCCTCACACCAGTCATTGTGTGTGTCATATACATAATATAGAAGACACTTCACATAAACATTCACATTACCCTTAGTAAGCACCAGTAGAATTTAGCCTCTGAATATTACTTTGTCTTGCCCTTTTCTTTTTCACTTTCCATAAGTCATCAAATATCATTGTTTATGTCTTGTTGTGAAAGCGAAAATATTATTTTCCTTTCATGTATTTCTTCTGATATTTTCTAATCGTATCTAGTGTTGTTTAAAGAAAGAAAGAAAATATATTTATTTAGTACAGACTAAAAAGGTTTTACTCACCGTCATGGAAGGCGAAGGCTCCGTCAACAAATTCTTCTTCGTCTGGAGTTTGTTGTGTCGCTCTTCGGACTAGGATTGTTAAGTTAGCACCTTTGGACGTCACTGCCTGACGTATTAGGAACCGGCCTGAGGGATCCCTGGCCTCCCTCACAGCTGGTCCACATACCCTGAGTAGAGCTCGATCACCACGTTCGGACCTGTCTCTTTCCCCTCTTCCGCCAAATTCGTGAAGACCTTCTGAGATCTCAATATGAGATCGACAGCTTTGTAACCTGATTTAGAAAAGCAACCCCAGCCATGAGTACTCGGAAAACATCGAATAAATTTATTAGGTACATTACTGGGGTTCGTCAAACAAGCAAGGGACAAGAAAATCCTAATTGGATGCATTTACGTAAGAGAAATGAATAAGGAAAACCCTCAACAAAAACATTTATTGAACATCCGAAATTAAATTCCTGAATCATAAATTTATGATTTCTTGGGGCGGGTATATCAATCAATTGCACCCTGGGGAGTAGCGGCCCAAACAGATAGTTACTACAGAATTGGGGCTCAAGACACATACTAGATCGCCATTCAGTTGTCTTGGAGAAAATACCTACTAAAGTGAACCAAACCTGATTCACAGTATGCACACAAATATAATATAGCATATACATAAGCTAGGTGCATTTTATACAGTGATGTAAATCGATGCAGGGAGCTCAGCATCTACGAAACGGAGACATGGTCTGACCCGGTGAACCGGAGAACATACTGTTGAACTACTGTCGAATGTTGAACTAAATGTTCCTTATATCCGTACCAAAATAGTAAAAAGGAACCCTTATGGTGCGACTCAGTCTGTCCGTCTGTCACAGCTGGATATCTCAAGAACTATTAATGCTATCAACTTGAAATTTGGAACAGTTTTAGATGACGTATGCCCAATTATTTTGCGAATAGGAAAGAAATATTTTTTTTTTGCAACAGTGACTGAATGGGGGTCTTGAAAATTAAATACTAGAGCTTGTGTGGTACCATATGAAAGAGCGCTGCTTACACATTCTCAAACATTTTGTTTATTTTTTTTTAGGCCGCATAGTTTTCGACTTTTGATGAAAAATGTAAAAAAAAATACCGTTCCCTCCCCCTTATCTCCGAAGTTTGCATAGAGAAAAAGCTGAAATTATTCTATGTGATAGAAGTTTAAATAAAGATTACAGGAATAATAAAACGATGTCTCTAAATAGCACACTTTTTCAGAAATCATCAACAAAAATTGGTACGGAACCCTCGGTGTGCGAGTCCAACTCGCTCTAGACCGGTTTGTTTTAGATTCTAACGCAACTCAATAACGTTTTAATTAAGGGACATGTGTGGGAGTGTGCTTATTTCAAATTCCGGTATTTTGAATCTCCTTTAATGTGTACCGAGCTGTCACAAGCAAGGAAGGTCGCAATACATTTACAAAATATATGGATAGCAATATAAATTCATCCAAATTCCTTCCGCTCTATTAAACTGATAGAGGGCCAACACCATTAGCATTAGAACTCGCCCTAACAGTAATAGGGGACATAAAGGAGGAGCGAACTCCTTAGTATGTCGAGCACTTACCTTAAATTATAATTAAATAGTGATACTTGGACGACATCGGTGGGTGCTCCGAGTAGGTGTATGACACACTGGGAGCGCCACGGGCCCGCCCGGGAGTCGAAGTGTCCGGAGCGGGCGCCACCCGGCCCGTAGCCCCGGACGGTGGCACCGCAGCCCACCCGCGCCCCGCTCCCCCCGGACACTTCATTTGTCATCCCGCTACTATCTACTGATATCCTATCCGCTAAGAACAAAATAAAAACATATTTATAGACATGTTTCGTAAGCCAATGTCTAGCTTAGTTTTTGTTCTGTTTCGTTATACAAAGGATAGTTTTCATTCTTCTATGGCAATGTAATTTATTGTCCAAACGAAAAACAGGGTAATACGAGAACATAAATAAAACATAAAAATGACGAACAGAATTTAAGTAGCCAGCACAATTGTTAGGACCAACGAATGGAAAAAGCTTATTGTGGCTTTTATAATGGACGACAAATGCATTTTTTTTAAATTCAGTGTTTTATTATTAATAACCCTTTCTTTCAGTTGGAATTTATGGACTTACTGCGGTGGTAACTTTTCATGGTACTTTTATAAGGAGCTACTCTATTGTTATACCACTTCTGCTAGTTTAATGGATGTTTAATGGTCTGCTAGTTTGATGGTGAATGTTTAGTTGAATGGTGTTGGTTGGATGGATGGATGGATGGATGGTTTACGTACCTGATAATTTATTGCAATTTCATTAAGACGGGTCTTGAGTCCATCCTCAAGTCCAACCGTGATTTTAACACATGAAAATAGGAAGATGCTAAGAAGTTCAAAGAGATATGTGCTTACTGCGAATCTTATTAGAGCTTAGACTTATTTTGATTGTCATAAGTGCTAAATTGCTTTATCGTTATCTCAGTATGCTAATGGTATTAATGGGAAAGAAAAGATACGTCACATTATTATTTTCTGCAATATACAGTTTGTGTGTGAACCATGTTGCAGTAAGTCGACGTTCGCACGGACGTAAAAATATCCCGGCGGGATTTTATCGCATACTGGATTTTCAACTCTCGTTGTTGAGCCGAGCGTTGAGAATCCAACTTAACAATTACAGAGTACATTCTAGCGCGTCGATAAAACACACTGTTGGATTTTGCACTCGCGGCGCTAAGCAGAGCGTTGAAATTCCAGTGCGCGAAAAAAAATCGCCGCGATATTTTTACGTCCACGTCAACTTATAATATTGCGCAACTTTGAGGCCTGTAGCACACCTCCGCTGCGAAACTATAGCAACGAAATCGCAAAAGCGGAACATCAGCTAAACATCAGCAGAACATCAGCGAAACATCATGCGGTTACGCTGTCGCGGTTTCGCGGCGGAGATGTGCTAAGGCCCCTAAAGGGTTTTTCTTACCATGTTGTATATGATGAGTCAGTGCAGCCAGGGGCGGTGAGGCAGGAACCACGGTGGGCGGCGAGCCACTGCTGTCGATCCCCTCAATAAACTCGAGCTTGGCTATAAATCCGTTGTAGTCGTACGGCGGTACTAATGGCCCGGAACTGAACACAGGTAGCGTCATGTTAGGAAAGCTTCGTATGTATTTACAAGGAATAAAGGAATAGTTGTGCTCTGTTGGATGTAAGGGCTGTTTGGAGTTTTATGGCTTTTTTTATACAGTCAGTGTTGTAAGTTATGACCTTCATCAATAAGGGAAAATCATAACAACCTTTTATTTTTTTGTAACATACCTAATGTAATCAGTCTCCTTCATGCTGATTCAAATAGGGTAATTTTATCGATCTCTGTGTAGTCAATTCAGTCTAATACAAGCTTTGCAAAATGGTTCTTAGATATATGTGTCTCAGCGCCTTCAATAACTCAATGTCGTAAGTGTAGGGACTTATGTAAGGTTTAATGTAATTTTGGCTGTCGAGCTTTTAATGTAAAATGTTTAACGCGAAACGAATTAGGGCTTAGATCTCGTATTGAGTTATAAATAAACAACTTTTGATAAACGTGACAAGGAAATTACTTTTGAGCCCAAAATAGGAATGAAAGAATGTGGTCTTTTGAAAACCAAATATAGGATGTTGTAACGGGATGTTTTGCATATTTCCTTATAAGGTCTTGAGTGATGAAAAGTGTAAGTTATGAAATTATATTTCCAATCGTTACTTTATAATGTACACTCTGGGAACTTGATAGTTGATTACGTCAATTTGGGGTGTTGTAGCCATTCTACACGACTGACAAAAAATAATTGTTTATCAATCAACCTGACTTCGCTAATATTGCTCTAGCAAAACACAAGCTTATTCTTCTCCAATACAAAATTAACTGCATATTATAAGTGTTATTCAAAGCTTACTTACTTGAATTCCAACAGGAGATTCGGTCCAGGATGTTCGAGCGTAGCCGTGCGCTCGGAGCATAGGGTGCCGAGCAGCGAGGCAGAGGGCGAGCTACCCGCCCGTAACGTCAGATAATCCGTGGTACAGTGACTGCGGAAACGATATTGTTTTACTATATAGCTTATGAATGGATTATACGGGCTCCGTTTTGAAGATTGTGTTTACGGATTTTCGACTTATTTCTCCGTTCTACGGATTTTCGGTAGGGAATGTGGTTCTGGTAATTCCGGATTTGTTGGTATACAAATAGTTATGTGTAGTTATAGTTCTTTTCGTTTTAATTAATGTGGAAACATCGTGTTTCTTAAGTAATGTACCTACCTAATGCTTTTGCAAACAAAAGGCACATCGTAATAATATGCATGTAATTTTTTTTTTCACTAAATCATTAAATGACAGTAACATGTACCTAAAAAAAGTATTAAAAGACAAATTCAATACTGCCTGTTGCTCAAAAAAATTATGAAACTCAACAATTTTCTACTACAGTTCAAACGTCCTTTTCTGTCGCGGTCATTATGTGACGTCATTTGGCTCGATAGTGCTTTGTTTACATCTCTTTTTTAGCCACAGATGATATATATTTTATTTAAATTATGTTTTTTCCTTTATTCAAGCAGAAATCGCGCTTACTACTTAGCTCAGAGAGAATTCAAACAGTTTGCTAAGAAAAGATTATCTATAGATTTATTCACATGCCTTTTGAAGTCACTTCCGGCATTTTCGAAGACAAAGCCTTTCGAGTTTGCGCTCCGTTCCACCAAAAAAACATAACATAAAATAATGAATTGTAAAATAAGTAATAATGCTTTAAAAAATGTAAAAAAATTGCAATTTGTTTCTTGACTTCTATGCATATATTTAATAATGAAAGAGTTTTGAATTACATGCATAATCCCTATTCTGTAAAATAATATCATTATGATCACAAATTCGTAGCCAAAGAGACGTTAGACACGAACAGCTAATCTTACATAATTCCTCAAAGACCGATACTTCCTCCTTAATGACCCCCTGAGAATGCAACCCTTTGATGATGAGTCGACATCATACTCGTAGATGAATCTTTGATCGTATTAGTAACTTCACTAAAGGGATGAATACGTGCTAACCTAACATAAATATGATTCCTCAAAGACTACAGTTACTACCAAACCAAGAAACGTTCAGGCCCCATAAAAAGTCCCCTAGCTCACTTCTGAGAATACGTCTCATTGACGCATAGGTAAACTAATGTGCCACCGGAGCTACATTTGTGTTTCTAAAGTAAACCGAAACAATCTTTGATATGAAAATTGAGCTTTTCATGGTATTTGTTCGGATTTGTTAGAATACGGAAAGCTAAGATATTTTGTTTGTGTACTGACAATGATTTGATGTAACATTCGGGTTCTATTTTTGTGTAGATTTTACAATAAACTAAATTGAACGTTACTTCGTGTTTACACCAAGATGTAAAACATGTTGTTTCCAGTAGTTTCGTTTACTGTTTACACCTAAAACAAGTTATTAAGACTAGTTGTACAGTGGGCAGTGGCAGTGGGTGGCAGTGGGGACATAAAACTTGTAGAAAACTGGTCAAAGAGGTAAAAACATAGTTGACAATCATTGACGTTGTTTCAGACGTGTACTGAAACAACATCAATGATTGTATGATATTTTATAGACGACATGTTTTTGACAATTTTTTTGTAAGACTTGTCGAAAACAAATAAGTATCACAACTTGTCTATGGTGGAAAACGTGGGAAGAAGTATCGGATTTCATAGAATGTACAACAGTGTCTGATTACAAAAATGTAACACTTGTTCGAATAAAAAGAATTAGAGAAAATAGTACGTTTGTAAGTAAGAAACGAACTAACATAGCTTGCGCTGAAAAAGCGTGGTTCTGCAAATGTTCTGAAACGAAACGATAACATCTTTACACTGAACTCGTGATTGCGAGATGTGCCATTACATTATTTTGTGGTGTTTTATTAGGTTCACAGAACAACATTATGTTGCATTTCATTTTTACAAGTGAAGTTTCATGATAGAATCTTAAAAAAAATATAGTTTAAATTAAAACCGTTTTATGTGAGATGCATTTCTATTTTTGTTATTTATAGTGTTACCTAACCTACTTTATACTACAGCAATCAGGCACATAGACATTTACATTGGAAAAGAAAAGCAAACGGAACTACCAAGTAAGTACCCATATCATGGCTGCAGATAGTCACATTGTTGGGTCACGTAATGAGTACCATTTCCTCCATAGGTTATAAGTAATGCTCTGCTCACTTAAGCAACGCGATATCCTTGAGAGTAGGCAAGAAAATACTATAAGGAAAAAGGTTTTTCTATCTGACCTTTGCAACAGAACTATACATTATATTTTGGGACTACACAAGCACACATTATTTACCTACTCTACTTATACCTATTGTTTTCGTGCCATCTCCAAAATATATTCGAAAAATAAAATCATTAGGTATATAATTTTCACAAATATTTTCCAATAAACGTTCTCACTACGATGAAGAAGAAAAATGTAAGATATTCATTCCTTCTTAGATTACATATTTCTTTCCCATTTATACCCCATAAAATACATGTAAGATTTGTATTAATAGAAGAATTTTCCCCAGAGGAAAAATCGTATTACATATTTCTATTTCTTGCAACATGTCATGAATTATGTTGCGATTTTGTTATCCTTAAAGCAGCTTACAAATTAATGAGTTTCTCTGATTGAATCCTGGCTTTCGCTGAATAAATAATTATGCAAATATCTAAAATCACTTTACACTTCCATGAGCAAATAGCTGTAAAAGTTGACATTCCAACGTGTATCATAACAAATTCGTTCTGAAAGAGATCATAAAGCGCAGCGTTTCTTTGCAAACTTTATAGCAAGTGTGTTTGCGTTAAATCTGGTAGCTAAAGTGCCTCGCTTCGTGTGAACATACTACCATTAGTATGTCGGAAAACGTATTGCACAAAGATAGCACTTTTATTTCTCCCTGGCACTCCTGTGGGATTTATTGTAGAAACAGTGTTAGTAAAACGAAAATGTATCAATGTGTGCATATTATCATGCCAAGCAAACTTTGCTGATGAACTTATGTTACGATAATTTTGCGTTGCAAATTTTGAAATTACTCTTTTTTTAAAGTATTATTTTTTCTATAACGGGCTCAAATCAATAATGATAAAATATTCTAAAAATAGATAATGCCTCTTACACTATAATCTGACCCCTTCGCTAAAAATCTCACTGATCTCCATCAATAAGCCCCGAAATCTCGAGCACCAGTTTTATATTATTGAAATCTTTAAAAAAATTCTTCCATTAAAAATTTCTAAATATTAGGTCTTTACCTATGAAATTGCCGTTCTGCAGTACTGGCCATTTCAAATCAAAATAATTTTTGTTTGGCTAAGAATTCTAATTTCAAATTAATTTTATTTTAAAAACATGGATTTTTTTTTCCAAAAGTAGTCATTTGTTTATTGATTAGTGTTACATTTTCATCGCATTTCAATCTTTTTCGTCATCATGAATACGTTAAAAATTCGAGTAATTATGGAATATGAGTACCGTCGTGGCAGCAACGCGGCACAAGCGGCACGCAACATCAACGACGTTTACGGAGCTAACACTACAAACCAACGCACCACTTGTTATTGGTTTGCTCGCTTCCGTTCTGGAAATTTCGACCTGAAAAATGAACCTCGCGGTCGTCCGAAGACTTTGGTCGACAATGACGAATTAAAGGCGATTGTGGAAGCTGATATACACAATCTACGGCTGAATTAGCAGCAGCTTTCGACGTTAGCGTCAAAACAATATTGGTCCATTTGCGTTAAATTGGCAAGGTAAAAAAGCTTGACAAATGGGTGCCCCACGAACTCAATGATCGCCAGCGCGAAGTACGCGTCGAGACGTGCCTTGCACTGCTCAACAGACACACAAATGAAGGAATTTTGAACCGCATTGTTACCTGCGATGAAAAATGGATTCTGTTTGATAACCGCAAGCGCTCAGCAAGTTGGTTGGATCCTGGTTCAGCACCTAAACAATGCCCTAAACGAAAACTTACCCCTAGAAAAGTGATGGTCACTGTTTGGTGGTCTAGCGCCGGTGTGATTCATCACAGCTTCTTACCAAACGGGGTGAGCATTACTTCAGATGTGTACTGTGAAGAACTGAACACAATGATTGAGAAGCTGGCACATCTCCAACCAGCATTGGTCAATCGCTCGTCTCCGCTGCTCCTGCACGACAACGCGCGACCTCATACTGCACAGCAGACGGTCTCCAAGTTGCAAGAACTGGGGTTGGAAGCTCTCCGTCATCCGCCCTACTCACCAGACCTTGCGCCTACAGACTACTACTTTTTCCAGAATTTGGATAACTTCTTGGCGGGAAAAAAATTCAATACCCGAGAGGCAGTACAAAATGCCTTTGAAGAGTTTGTTGCCTCCCGTCCAGTTGATTTCTTTAAGAAGGGCATCAATAAACTGCCACTGCGTTGGCAAAGATGCATTGATTGCATGGGTGATTACTTCGATTAATACAAATAAAAAATGCATGAAAAAAATTCGTTTAAATTTTTTCATACAAAACGGCAATTTCATAGGTAAAGACCTATATACGTACCTACAGCGAGCAATATTGGCAATGTAAAAATATTTAGAATTTCCCATCTGCCAGCAGAATCCCGATTTATTTGAGTCGCAACGTTTCAATAACAGCGCAGATAACTGGGAGGATATTTAATAAGGGTAAATAAAGCCTTTGCAAATAATTGTGTGTGAAAGTAAGTATTGACAAACATATTACTATGTAAGTGTACGAAGTGTTAATACGAAGAGAGTCAAGTGAGCGAGATTAAAGACGGTTGAGATCGCATTACACGGAGCCAGGATATAGCAATTACCCCTAAGCCGAGTACGCTACGCATGCTAATCAAGTTTATGCTTTGTCTGAAACTCCTAATTTAATGCCGTTTTAATACAAGTAGCCGTCCCTTGAATAAAGCTATATTATTTACATAATTATGTATGTGCCGCCATTAAGTTAAGAGGCCCAGGACTGAAGTATTACCGGTATTAACAATAATTAACATTAATGCTAATACTTTACCAAACTATTATCTAATTGAAATAAATGTTGTTAAATAAATCTGAATATTTTAGTAAAATAAATTATAGGTACTCTGTAAACCACCATCAATTTATATAGTAAAGATATTGTTACAGCATAAAATAAAGCTTTTATCTTCGTAATTGACATAATATTAGCCACTAAAAGAGATTATAAATTACTTACTTTCAAGTTCAAGCAGAATAATGTAGATTTTGCTTCAGATTTCACAACAGAATTAACTTGTTTAATGGATAAGTAGGTACTTTTATTTACTATATCAACATAATATTTTGATTTATAAATATATATTTATAAATCAAAATATTATGTTGAAAAAAACTACTGAAAATAGTTACCAAGTAAACCATATGGTTTACTTGGTAACTATTTTCAGTAGTTTTTGAAGTTTCAGATTTTAGCATAAGTACGTACTTTAATTTGCTCAAGTGTACTACACCATGAACATAACATGATATGAGACCAAGTAAAGCAAATCAATTAAAACCTAAGTTTATTGACCGCAAGCGAGCGTAGCGAGTGAAGCGTCTCTGCTTCACGTCTGGCAAAGTTTGTTTTCGTCTGTTTGTTTGTTTGTTGCTACTCCTCAACAACCGACTTTATAGAATGTTTTGTCGTCGGGGATTTTTGAGTAGAAGGCTACTTCCTCCAAAAAGGGGCAAAAAGGGGGCTACTGGATATCTCCACCTTATGAGATCCGATTACAAATCCGAGACATTAAGTTGGTCTCTTATTTTGGTGAAGATCTGATGAAAAAAAAAACATTGTAAATACCCCGTTATAAATAAATTTAGTGTTGCAAAAATGATTGTGCTAGCGAGGTCTACTGTTTCGCAGAACACTAGTCTTAGATGAAATAAAAAGTGCATATCACAACAACTGCTAAGTACCTACATATTACATTACTTATTTAAATTATCGTCCGATAATTCCACATCCACCCCACACACCCGTCACACAAACACTTTTAGTGAAAACCGTCGCGAAACCCACACGGCTGGAAGGGAGATACGGATGGCGATCCTTTTATATTTACTGAAAACGATTGTTCCCGGCTTTCAAAACGAGTGGATTTCATACGGGTTGATAAAAATACTTCCGAAAGAACACTGTAAACGTGAAGCCTTTGTCGCAAGCGTAACACACATAACTGCTTCATCAGCCTTGTATTCCAACGGTAATGGTAAAAGGAATCAATAAAAACTGAGAATATTATGAAAAGTAGAAGGAAGGACACGCTACAAGACGTTTTATGAGTAATAATTTTATGTTACGTCGGTGTAATAACTTCTTATACTTTAAAAGGTGAGCCGAGTTTGAATGTTGAAAAGCTTTGACTTTTATTACCTTACTAGCTGCGCCCCGCGGTTTCACCCACGTAGACCTGAATAAAAAGTAGCTTATGTGTTAATCCTGGGTGTCAGCTACCTCCATACCAAATTTAATCAAAATTGGCTTAGCCGTTTGAGCGTGAAGAAGTAACAAACATACACACACACTCACAAACTTTCGTCTTGTGATACTTGATGTGAGGTAGCTGAAATTACTATTGATCGGGTAAGTGGCTGACTGACGTATGCCATGAATTACCTCTGCCTAGATAGGTAGCTATACTTCGTAAATCACTTCTACAGAATTCTCCTTTCTTCTTTTTAAGGTTCCGTACCTCAAAAGGAAAAACGGAACCCTTACAGGATCACTTCGTTGTCCGTCTGTCTGTCAGTCTGTCAAGGCTCTGTTTCTCATGCGTGGAGGTGTCAAGTTGAAATTAATATCAAATACGTAGCTTATGGTCCCTTGGAGCTCTAGAAAAATCAAGCTTCCATTTATGCGACATATTTTGATACTCGCAGGTAAATCAAAACCTATAGTTTACTTCCCGTTGACCTAGAATCATCAAAAAGCAAGGTCTAATAGCACAAGTAAAGGAAAAAGTCCGAAAATGATTAATTTATAATTTTTGTCATAATTTTTTTTTTGGGGATTTCAAACTTAATTTTGCAGTTGTGGAATTGACAGTGACGTGTATCAATGTATGGGAGACCATGTTTTTAACTACAACGTTAAGTTTGTTTTTGTAAGTACGTTTCAACTACGGAACCCTTCATCGTGGTCCGACACGCACTTGACCGGTTTTTTCTTCTTTCTGTCATTAGTTTGCACACATCATCCTACATCAAAGCTACGAATTCTCATTTACCCCAGTAGTTCTAATATTGTGGTTTGTGTGATATGTGGTGTTACGCGAATGGATAGAATAAAAATTATAGCTAAAAGAGGAAGTCTGAAAGTGACGCCGGTAAATGAAAAGTTGCGTGGAAAACGGTTGTCATGGCATGGGCATGTGATTCGGAGAAATGAGGAAAATGACGTCAGGAAAGTTTTGAATATGAATGTGGATTGCTATACGAGTAGGGGACGATCAATGAAACGATTGATGGACTTTGTGAAAGTTGATATGGCGAGAAAAGGAGTGACTACTGAGATGACGACATAATAGAGAAGTACCTATGGAAGAAAAATACATGTTTCGCCGACCCCCAATAAATTGGCTTAAGGGCAGGAGAATGACGAGTTCTAATAATGTGGCTTAGCGACATAAATTATAGACAATTTTGACAGACTTTTTCAAAAAGAAAAGATTCCTCCGTTCACTTAGCTTCTAAATTACCAAGTAACCTTGGTGAAACGCTGCCCTAATTATGCGAAGCTTCAATACAGACTGCGTTACAATAGCAACTGAGTACCAACAGTCAAACGAGGTCACAGTTGTTAGTCTTTAGCTTTTAGGTTGCTGTTCTGTTACAATAAGTAATTTCATGTATAGGTATTCGTTTATACAATGTCTTCTGTACAAAGGTGTATTTATATATTTGGATAGAATAATATTAATGTTCACAAATGTAAATTCATAGTAATTACTGAGCCTGATTGCATTTAGTTGTAATTTTCAATGTTTAAGAGGAACTTTGGCTCCTGAGACACAAGTATCTTTTTACTTAGTTCAGGAGCCAGCTGTTCAACCTGATTTTGACTACCACTTGTACTTCCATATTTAGTGTATCTGCTAATTTGTATCTCTTTGTACAATAAACTTATTATTTATTTATTATTATATTATTTATTTTTAAAGGTAGAGTAGAAGTATAATCAAAAGCTCAAACCAGTTTCATTGAATCTAAACAATATAAAACTGTTGATACAAGATAACAATAAGAAACAAAATCAACTTTTCGAAAACTGAACTGCATTCGGTTCAAAGATCAATCTAATTTATTGAATCAAGGCATGATCACAAGACGAGTCTTCAAACAACGCTGTGTGTTTTGAAGGAAACATAACATACATCGTTTTCATTACAACAAAACAGATATATGTATAACAGCGTTCAGGGAGAAAAATGCTTTCCGGTGAGTTTTGAAGACTCCTGATAAGTGATAGTGACAGATGACAGTTCGCCGTAACGGTATAAGCGTGATGAACGACGGATAAACAATCAATACTCCACACGAAGCAGTTTAGCTGCAAGGTTATATTCTCTCCCACCTCACCCACTCTTGGCCAATTTCGAAACCTGCGCGAAGCTATTGTAAACTGAACAAAACTGCCGAATCGCTAGTAATTAAAACAAAATGTAAAACCATAATAGCCATTTGCATAATAGGTTTCACCTTTTGTGTTCGTATTATCGCCCTGGCCCTCGAATCATTAAGTCACAGTATAATAAAGTAAGCAGTATTACATCTTCGTAGGAAACGGCCGAAACGACGCGCTTCCAAATCTCAGTATATACCAGTACGCCACAGTTCGAGCGCGCGGCAGTTACCCACCGACGGACGCGTATTGATCTACCGAGCGGCCGTAGGTAATTAATTCAAGGTCACTGCCCAGATTAACTACTGTAGCTTTATTATTCTGTGGTTAAGTTTGTAATTATCGAGTTTCATTATCTGTGACACTGTTGTCTCCAGTATTGTTCAAACAGTTCATTGCATGGTATATACTATTTATTGTTTTCAATTGGCAATCCTTTAAAATCAATTGATGGTTCATCTACTGAGGGGCTCGTGGCTAAGTAATAACAACCGCACTGGTCGATCAATGTAATGTTAAACCAGGCTTGCCTAGGCCGATCCGTGGGTGGGTTAGCATCTTTACATCGGTACATAGAGACCCCTTCGTGCCTCGGAAAGCACGTTAAGACTTTGGTCCCGGTTGTCATTCGTGGATCTTTGACAGTTTTTCCGGGTCGTACGAAGCTCGAAAGTCTGGCAACCAGTCTTACCATTGGGTAACGTGTGACCATGTGACCTCCACAACCCAGTAACTGGGCTGGGGAGGTTAGTGGTCTTAGTGCGAGTTTTTATACTTACTCGATCGCGTTTAAGATAACGTTAACGTATGCCAATTTGTATGGAATAATTGTGGTCTTTATAGTCACCAGACGGCGCTTATTTAGTTTCAGTACAAATTGAAGTTAACGTTAAGGACGCTGTTACAAATGGGTAGTCAAATCATTACTTTTTTTACACAAAAGTATGTTTATTAAATAAAATGCTTTGCATTCTTAAAATGTTTTTTGACCAAATTGTTGATAGGTGTGCATGGTACGATTGTGAACTATAAATATCATTTTAGATAGATACAGTTTCTCAATAAATGTACCGGAGTGAAAATTCTTACTTCGGTACATTTATTGAGAAAACTTACCTATTTTAAATTATATTTTTAGTTCAGAATCGTACCATGCACATCTATCAACAATTTGGCCAAAAAACATTTTAAGAATGTAAAGCATTTTATTTAATAAACATACTTTTTTGTAAAAAAAGTAATGATTTGACTACCCATTTGTAACAGCGTCCTTAACGTGATCGAGTAAATGAGGAGTAAGTATAAAAACTCTCACTAAGGCCTCTGATAGGCATTTGCTCCACGTAAAATACTAGCAAGTGGTTAGACTGGCTGGCCGATATTGGTTGCCTAAATACCTACTTCATCTCCTCCACCAGTATTATTACTATAGTTTGGTACAGATTCTCAATTAAAGGCAGAATATGTGTATTAAGATACAACTCGTGGCTATGTAATAACAGCCACATGGGTCGATCCATCAGGTTAAGCTACGCTTGCCGGGGTCGGTCCGTGGATTGGTGACCATCTTTATATCGTCGTCGTTGGTCCCGACTGTCATTCGTGGATATTTGACAGTCTTTACAGGTCGTCAGAAGCCCGAAAGTCTAACAACCAGTCTTACCAAGGTGTATCGTATTACCCAGTTAATGTGTTGTGGAGGTCAGATAGGCAGTCGCTCCATGTTAAATACTGGTATTCAGCTGCATCCGGTTAGACGGGAAGCCGACTCCAACATAGTTGGAAAAAGGCTAGGCAGATTGATGTGTATTAAGAGGTCAAGTCTTTGTCGTCGCTCTACGTGACCCTTACGCAAACAATTATCCACAATAATAGTTGCCTTCATAGTAACATAATAAGTTATCGTTCGTTGCTTGAGTACTCAACCTGTTTGCTATTGGTGCCCACACAACTAATACCTATTAGTGAGCAACCATCTGGACTGTTTCCGTTTTGAAAGTCAAAGTTTATTCCAAATTAGGGACTCGAATGTCACTGTGACCCTGTTCTGTGTTAAGGTTATGCCCAGGTTCGATTTTGGCTTTGTGATGATATTAGTTTCGTGTTGGTACTGCTGATATCCGTTTGGAGTTCTTCAGGCTAGTGTTTATCAGGAGGCTAGCGTGATTTTAAGCTGGAGTAAGATAAGCAGGCATAGCGTTCTTCAGAAGTATTTATTTGTTTTCTTTCAATTTCTTTCTTTTGTTTTCACTGCAAAACATGATTTTTTCGCTAAAGCTTCTTCTAAAGTAAACATCACTTGATTTCTCTATAGCTTGTAAACAAGTAAGAGGAAAAAGTCGTTTCCGTTCGTCACTCACTTACTGAATAAGATTACGCAAATGAGACTTCTGACTGACAAGCGCATTAAAGTTAATGTCCACTTAAAAATATATTAATTGTGATAATTTATGTTGCTTACATTTAATTTTTGAATTCAATATACTGTTTTCATGTTATGTTTTCCTTTCACTTTTGCGAAGTTGCGACATTACATTTACCTATATTGTGTGTGTCACACACATAACTAGTAGTTCTGCAAACAGTTGTAGAGTTCGCGAGCACAATTTTTTTGCAATAATTAATATACCTGTCGTCTAGCGGTACACAGTAGCGCCATCTAGTGACCTTATTGTAAAACTAACAATAATTTGGTTTTAAAGCCTCGTTTTAAAGAATTATGTTAATTATTTTCAGAATTCTTTATTTTTGTGATGAGAAGGTGGTCCCAGGTGCACGATCAATCCCTACCTAGTAGTTAAAGGGCCGGTTCCACTGTGTAGTGTTATAAATAAAAAGACTTATTTAACACCACTTCAAAACCACGTATAATTTGTTTTAAAGATTTCCGAATTACATTTTTGAAAGTATTAAAAAAAATACATACCGAGTTTTATAGTATTATGATTTTAGGAGAATTAGAAGAAATATTGGATATTTTTTTAATTAGGGTTTATAATAAAGTAGAAACTCGATGAGATAATATTTTAGCCGCGTATCTTGCCTTGAAGAAACTTAATAAAAACGACCTAGCCTGTAGGAATTGCAACTCCTCCAACTTCGACCGTCGTCTAAGGGGGAGTTGCAATTCCTGAAGGCTAGGTAGTTTTTGTTAAGTTTGTTCAAAGCTAGATAAGCGGCTAATATATTATCTCATCGAGTTTCCATTTTATTAAAACCCCCAAAAAAAAAAATTATTCAATACTGCTTCCAGTTCTCCAAAAATCATGATACTATAAATGATTGTAATGTTTTTATTCTATTTTGTATTTTCTATATTTTTTATCAAAACTGTTTTTCGGAAAAAAATAATCGCGAAATTAAACATATTTTATTGTGGTGTTAAATAAGTCTTTTTATTTAATACACAACTGGTAGAAATCTAAAAGTGAGCAATTTACTGCATCAGTAAATTTACTGATGCAGTAAATTGCTCACTTTTAGATTTCAGTCTCATAAAAATTTGGTGAAGATCCTATCCCATAATTATGGGATAGGATCTTCACCAAATTTTTATGAGACTAACTTAAAGTTACTACCTTTCAAATATCGATGGCTCTTTTTATTTGAAAGGTTATTTTAGGAGTATGTCTCATAAAAGTTTTGCCCTTTTTTGGAGGAAGTAGGTACTGTAAAGGATTGATGCTTTGATCAAGCCTCGTTAATATAATACTGGCTGACATTCAATCATTCAAATATGGAATATCTTCTGTCAAGAAAACGATCCTCGTTTTCTTGATAGGATGACATAATAAATCTGGCGAGGGCTCCGCGTAGAACTAATTTAGTAGGAGTGTGTTTTTATATTTGATCTGAAGCTTAAAATATGGAGGGCTTCAACCCCATTTAAATAGAGTCCCTCTAGTTTCATTATTTATTTAGTAAATCTCGTACTGTGAGGTTCGAGCAGTAGGAGATTACCTAACAGTACCTATCCAATCAAAAATTCCCGACGGCAAAAAAAATCTATAAATTCGCAAAACCTGCATATCAAGTTACGCCCAGATCGGTTGTAACATACGACCTGTAGAGGAGTAGCAACAAACTGACAGACGGAAGCAAATTTTGCTAGACTGGAAACATCGATCGCTTCGCTCGCTCGGTTATTAACCCGTCGCGCGCTAATTAGCAGACACAATTGAAATTCTATTGTTATCTGTACACATGGTGTGCAATCGACATTTTAAGAGTTACATAGGAACATACTTAGACTTTGTTCTGATGAAAACGAACTGTATTGATGTCTTTTGAGTACAATTTGAATGGTAACAAAGGTTTCAACTGTGTATAATATCGAGTAAATCCCCACAAATGTCCCGAACATGTTAACATACCTACTATATCATTATGAATTATATGATATACCTACCCTACATAATATAATTTGATAGAATATGTGGATCCATCTATACATACACATGGGTATCCCTGACTTATCAACAGCTCTTTTCAATTTAGGCAAGGTGGTATCCGTCCCAAACCCTTTTCAGGGAAACCTCAATATGGCGCCTTCTTTGTGAACCATCCACATTTTTGTTATACCTCATAAATTTAAATAAGTACCTCTGGAAAAAGTTTGAGTTCATTCGTTGCGTGGAACGGAAACGTCGCATGATTGGTATTGCGGTTATAAGGTAAGGAGTTCTTCATAAAGTTTTCTCAACTTTGGTGACTTGACCTCGAGGTTACTTGCGGCTTGGACACTTATGTAACCGCCACTTAAACTAAGTGTGTTGACTGAGGAGACAACGTGATGGCTTTTATTAAGCGACGGAACAAACACTATTTCGTCGGGTTAGGTGAACAAAACTCGGTTACATAAAGATTTGCGTCGGAGCCAACTTCCTATAGGATTCTGCTTTCGTATTCATTTTCGTGTTTGCATAATAATGCAGATCGTTGAATTCGTGTAGGGGGAAAGTTTTTGTTTTTAACGTTACTCAGTGCCCAGGAAAAGTAATATTTAAATATCATGAACTATTTACAAGACAGTTCCCAAAAGAAGAAATTTCGTCAATCCAATCCGACTCGAACTTTTTACCAACAATAATAAAATGTTAATACTCACTTTCTAGGTAGCAAAATAGAAGTGAATATAATCTTGACCCTGGTGTGCACGGAGTTGGTGGCGAAGAGGTACCGGCAGCGGCGATGCGGTGGGTACAGTCCTGGATACCCAGGACTAGCTAGCACGCAGGCCCCTGGGCCCCGACACGATACGTCTTGGTATAACCAGTCGCAGTCTGTGGGAGGAAAGTGATGATAAGTCTCTGGTCAACTAATTATCCAGTTCATGACAAAGACAAGAAAACAACTATTCTGAAATGTAGCAGTCGCAAAGGAGTCGAAATGATTGACGGAAAGGCTATCACTGAACAAAAAATTAATATGTCCAAAATATTTTAAGATCGCTGTAAAATGGCATTACTGATTTCTTTTCGTGGCGAAATAATGAGTAGAAAATGCTTCGAGTGTACTGACTGTTCCGTTACACAGTTTTTTTTTTAATCCAGTTCGAAAACTGCTTCTAAATAGCACTATTATAGAACTGTATATTACTGTTAAAGTAATTTCAAACACATTAAACATTTCAGCGAAAAGTTGTTACAGAGCACACGAGTTAATCCGCTATTATAAATGGTTAAATTACAGACATTATTATTAACACACATCATTCGGCACGTATGATTTGCATGATTAGGTTTCAAAAATAAGTGTAATTCAGCTCAATCACGACGATACACCGTTAAACTATTACCAATTATTTACATTTTTTGTTATTCTATCAAAGCGCGCCCATAACGATCAAAGCACAGATAAAAATACTAAACTAAAGTAACTTTCCCTCGAATAGTTTTTAAAAATCGAACCCTAATGTCTTTTAATTTTCATGTTGCCAGTACCAAATTCATGTCCAAAAAATAGGATCGTTACATGCAATGATTAAACTTTTTTATCACGGAGACACTCAAAGGGAAGACAATAGTTACTATTACTTAATCTACGCCATATACAATCCTCGCCTTTACCTTCCACTCAAAGGAAGTGGTACATCCTAAAGAAAACCGAGAAAGCTACTTATTAAGGTGTGTATTTGACGTATAACAGTAAATGATATATATATACTATGGGTTGAATAGAGGCAAAAATTATAAGGCAACTTTTGACGAGGGTCTCCAATGCCCGCTACACTTGCGCTACTTCTGAAAATGTCTTGACAAGACAGCTATTATATACTTGTGCAGGTAGTTGTCACTATCTTCATCTCCATGTCATCAACCGAGCATTGGCCTTATTTATTTAGCTGAAGAAAGTTATAATTAAGTACTGATATTATTGTCTTATAAGATTTTCATGTTAAATATGTATCTTCAGAAATCGAGACTCGATTCTTTGAATGGTGTTCATTACTATTGAAAACGTGTTAGATAGAGTAGAAAAGCGAATCTATAGGAGTAAACTGGAATACCTCTATGAATGGATACGTTGCAGTGTAAAAGGCGATACTGTAGCAATTTATCATCACATGCTCATTCAATAGTAAAGCTAAGTTAACACAGAACTGTATACTGAAGATACCACATTATATCCAGCTTCAGTTTCTTGCTAAGGAAATATTGTTCGTAACAATCCTTATTCGGACATAATAGAACGAAAAAAACTTTTTTCACAATAAAAAAAAAAACCAACTTCGAAATTAAAGTTATTTTTTACTTTGTATTGTATTTTTTTTATAAGTCAAATCTGTCTCTTTTTAGTAGGTAAAAAAGTTTTATTTTTCACTTTTTTGTTGTGATACATACCCCGCACAAATACGAACAGCACTACCTGCTATGTAAATTACAGTGACAGGAAGTTATTATTACAAGTTCACTTCGGCAAATATTAAATTTTTTGGTTGTTCTTAGAACTTCAGTACTCAGGAGGTTATGGGACGAGCTTAGAAGTATACCTACTCTTTCAAACAAAAAAATAATTTTCCAAATCGGTCCAGCCGGCTTCGAGTAATCGGGGAACATACTTACATAAAAATAAAATATATAACGAACTGATAAGAACCTCCTCCTTTTTTTGAAATCGATTAAAAATACTGAAGACCTTGTAGGGGTACATTGACAGTAGGTATTTCAATATTTAGGGCACATTTAGTTTCATACAAGCTAAATACACATCGTTGGCAGTAGTATCCTCCCGCACAATGAAAACGTTATGTCTATACAGCGAAAACCCTGTAGGCACCACAATGGGCTAAGGATGTAAAAGCGGAAGCCACTATTATGCCCCCACAATATGGACGAAGGAAACGGTCATCTGCTTGTTAATGAGCCTCCCACAGATGATCCTTTCTAGAGAAGATAAGGCTAGATAAAGAATAGCCAATCATGTTTCAGCCTTTATTCGACCTGTCTCATTAGCAATAATTCAACTGTAAGACAAAAGAGGCCAAATACTGGCACAAAAGCTGACGGCCATATTGTAAAGGTGAATTATTCCGTGAATGGCCGCCGTAATTTTTCTTAAAGAGCAATTTTCGGCACATTCATATTGTTTTCATGTAAAAACTTGTTTTCTTAAAGCACATTGTGAAATAAAAACGGGTAAAGGCGCCTTTTGAAAGATAAAACAGCCTTTGAGAGTCGAGTTTTTTTATGTAAATACACATAAGGTGATAAGTTTCGGAATTAGGTACTAAGTTTTTAATTGTTTATTAATTAAGAAACAAAACCAAAAATATAAACAGAAATATCACAAACAACCTCAATAGGTTTGTCCGGATGTTGAATCACTTCTAAGCAATCGTAATACATACTAACAAAATAAAATATTAAAATTGAAATCTAATAGAAATGATTATCTTGCTTAGGTACTTACTCGTACGAATAAAAATTACTGAAAAAATCATTTCCCACCTTGAATTTTCTTTTACTGCTGTGAATAAAAAATACATTATACAGGGTGTAATTTTAATCACCGTTAACCTCATAAGAGGACATTGTACCACGCATTGTACTCATCATTATGAACAACTTTTACTATGGGACCAAACATGAAATCGCGAAAAAAAAATCAGTTGCTCCCTACATTTTGACGAGTTATGCGAACATAAATGTAGGGAACAGCAGATTTTTTTTCGCTATTTCAGGTTAGGTCCCATAATAAAAGTTGTTCATACTGATGAGTACAATGACCCCTTAAGAGGTTGATGGTGAATAAAATTACATCCTGTATATTTAAAGTTTCTATGTTAATAATATTTACCTGTGTGGGGTATTCGCGAGCCGCCCCTCGGGTGAAACCCAACGCCTTGGGTATTACTTAGCGATGTGAAACTGAAGAACGCGAGGAACTGTGACCTCACAGTTTTTTCTGTTATCCTGGTAACAAAAGAGCTGTGTTGAAGGCGCTTATGAATTTTTAATACGTGAGTAGGGTTCACAAATAATAAAAATGGTTACATTTTCTGACTATAAAATAATAAACTGTTCAATTTTATCTACGTTTATTGTTAGAATTAGAATTAGAATTATTTTTTTTGTAAAACATAGGTTAAAGGTCAAGGTCTTATATAATAATTATAATTATGCTGCGCTATGTTTTGTCATTGATGACATACAAATATCAGTGAAGACTTACAAACAGTAAAAAATAAATTAAAAAAAAAAAATAATAATATCAAAACAAAAGAAAATACATGCATGCAATGTTAGATTAACAAAAGGTACAGTAGTTACAGTGTTTTATCATTCAAGTAATCATCTATGGCATAGTAACATTTCTCAACTAATAATTTTTGAAAACACTTTTTGAATTTTTTTAATGGCATACTTCCTATGACATCGGGTATTTTATTATAAATTTTGGGAGCAACACCAAAGAAGCTCTTTTTCATTAATGCTGTATAGCATTTTGTCGTACATAATTGATTTCTATATTGAGTACGGATTGGGGTCTTCTTAACTGCTGACAATTTAGTAAACAAATGCGGATTTGATTTTACAAACAACGCAGTTTCCAGTATATATAAAGCTGGTAACGTTAAAATCTTAAATTTCTTAAAGTAGGGAACGCAGCTGTCTGTTGGTTTTAAATTACACATGGATCGTACACATCTTTTTTGCATTCTGATTAGAAGTTCCCTGTTTGTTGAATGCCCCCAAAAAACAACACCATACCGTAGAATAGAGACTACAAGTCCATGATAAGTTGTTAGTAAAGTCTCAGTATTTACTCTCTTGGACAATTGGAATAGTAAATATGCAGATTTACTCAGTCGCTTGGAAATTTCCTCTATGTGAGGTTTCCAGGTTAGTTTGTGGTCTACAGTTATACCTAAGAATTTCGCACTCGTGACTTCTTCTATTTTACAATCATTATAGATTATATTTATTGCATAATTTTTGTTTTTGTCAAATTAATTACAAGATTATTATTGTCAAGCTAAGTTATAATATTATTTAGAGAGTTATTAATTTCGTTTCGATAATTGTCTGGATCAGTGCATTCTAGCCGAACTGTCATCTGCGAAAAGTACCATTTTGTTTCTCGAATTTTTTGGGAGATCATTAATATTAAGAAAAGTGGGGGCCCCAATACACTGCCTTGAGGTACGCCATATTTAACATACCTTTCTTCAAAGATATACGTAGTTTCTCTAGAAATTTCTGTGCACTGCGTCCTATCAGTCAGATATGACTCTAAGAGTTTATGGATGTTTCCTCGAATCCCGTATCCATGTAATTTTTGCAGCAAGATCTTATGATCTACAAAATCGAATGCTTTTGTCATATCCGTGAAGATGGAACAAACAGGCTTTCTTTTGTCTACAGAAGTCATTAAACTTGATAACAAGTCAAATAGTGCCATATTTATATTAGTATTTTTCCTAAATCCTTTTTGTTCATGGCAAAATAACTGAAATTTTTCAAAATATTTGTAAATTGAGTCATATATTATTTTTTCAATAATCTTTGAGAAAACGGGTATTTTCGCAATAGGCCTGTAATTTTTTACTTCGGTTTTGTGATTTTTTTTATAAATAGGTTTAATGACTACTTTCTTGAGACTAGTTGGGAAAACACCCTCAGAAATGCAAAGATTAATGATATGTGATAGTGGTGATGCTATGTTTTCCTTTGCGTATTTTATTACCCTAGTTGATGTACCATCGTATCCGACAGTATTTGTATTTTTTAAGCTATTTATTACTTTCATAATGTCAGAATCTGAAACCGGTAGCATAAATAGGGATTGTGATGTTGGATTTTCAGTAACGTGACTATTAATTGGCGTACTGTTATGATTTGTTTTTGAGTTATTTTCAATCATCTCTACAAAATATTTATTAAACTCATTCGCAATATCCATAGGATGTGTAAACGTTGAGTTGTAATTTTTTATAGATAATATTGGTTCATTCGGAAAACTTACTTTGGTTTTGTTAATGGGCATTGTTCATTTTTTTTATATTATATGTTGTAATTGAAAAACCATTTCGAGGAATAGCGTTACTGATCATTACGGACTAATTAATCTTGAAAAATATTTATATTTTATTGTTTTTTTTTTTGATAAAATACGATTGACCTTGTTTGCCCTTCAAATTACGTCAGCTTTGGCCGTACAGTTTTGTATCGTTGCCTCAAAAAATAAAAAGTAAGTGGCAAGTATTGTCTACAATCTGTCAAGTGTCAAATTATAATATAAACATAACCTCATAAGTATAAAATTTTTACAATTATTATTCCTGCGACTTGCCTCATAATATCATATAAATCTCATTACATTATGTCAACACTCGACAACATTTACTATATTGGAAGAGTTATGGAATACAGGAAGCGCTTTGTTCCAGCTTGCAGCAATAATAGTAATTATAGTCCAAACAAAATTTTTGTTCGTATTAGAGAAGATTTGCGAGAAAAGTGGTGTCATCATGTAGGCGTGGAATATTGCAAGGTTTATACAATGTATTGTTGCGAAGATCACTTTGATGTAAGTATTTCAGAAACTTTAGGCAGGTTTCGCGAGTTGGCTTTAACAAAAGTATCGCTCATTGTGGTTCAGGAAAATTAACAATAATGTCATCGCCTCGATTATTAACGTAGTCTTGCACCTTAAAAACCTCTTTGCGTTTAAATGCTACCGTTTCGGTCAAAATTTCGAAAAATAATTTGTAAATAGGTTAGGATAGGATTCGATTACGTATGACATCTATTGGCACTTTGACAGATTTGAGATGGATGACGTTGTGTTGACAGATTTAAATTTTTAATTATGTACTAGTGGCGCAACGGTAAAATCTTTTGTGCCACTGATGACGTCACCTACCTTGAAAATTTAAAATTCAATAAAAACATAACTATTGAGCCAATCATCAAAATATTCAAATTAGTTTCTCAAAATGCTCTAAATTTTCAAAAAATAAAATAAAATCTAATGGTTAAAAATTTTAGACAACCCCCATATTTGCCAAGTAGCTTTTGATTTATTTTGAGACGTTTTTATGTAGTGGCTGTTTTGGGCTTTCTGAGTTAACTTTATTATTTTTCTGTATATCGTGGAATATTTTTTAAAAGCATATCTATTTTTTGTATTCGGATTTAGTCTATATGCCCAAAGTAACTGTCTCTGTTTCCGACTACATGTTTTTATCCCGTTCGAAATCCATTTTGTGTTTTTGTTAGTATAGATAGTTACGATTTTATCCGGAAAGCATAGTTTGTATAATTATGAAAAGTCATCTATAAAGTTTTCGTAAGCTTCATTTGCATCTTCAGCTTTGTATACTAGTTGGAAAGTTAAGCTTTTTATATGACTTTTGAATTTAGTTAAGTTATCTATTGTGATTTCCTGCTTTTTAATTTTCCAATATTTGAGCGTTCAGGTTTTTTTTAATAGGAACTTGAAGTAACTGTGACGTGTGGTCTGATAGAACTAAATCTATTATTTCCGATTTATAATCTTTTCGGTAAGAGTGTGCAAAATTATCTATGCAAGAGTTACTATTTAATCTGGTAGGTTTATAAAGTTCTAATTTGAGATTATATTGTAAAAGAAAGTTGTCAAATTCTCGTGTTATTTTGTTCCTTTTTAACACATCAATATTAAAATCTCCAGTTAAAATATTTTTTTTATTCGCAGATAAGCAAATTCTGCGTAATATAGTATCTAGTCTCTCATAAAACACGTCATAGTTATATTTAGGAATTCTGTATATACATATGATGACAATATTATGATATCAGCTCTATACCACAACATTCGAAAACACCTGTTACTGATTGTTTTGCTACATCTGTCAATTCTCTATAGTGCAGTCCTGTTCTGACAAAAATGCAAGTTCCTCCACATTTAGCATTTCTAGAGAAGAAAGCAGCTGGGCAGAAGTTAGGTATGTGCAGTATTTTTTCGTAGCCTGTCTTTATAAAATGCTCTGTTACATAGATAATGATGATATTGATAGCAATTGGATTAACTATTTCGAGTCACTGGCTGACGTTAAAATATTTTCTATATTTGAGTATCTAAACTACGACAAATAAATCACCAGCAAGATTCCATCATAATTATAATGTTCCCACTACTGGGACATAGGCCTCCTTTCTGTAGAGGGTGTGGGCCGTAATCCACCACGCGGGCCCAGTGCGGGTTGGTAGATGTCACATATCTTCGAATTACTGGTTCCAGGACATGCCGGTTTCCTCACAATGTTTTCCTTCACCGTTTTGAGAGCAATGGGTGATTAAATAATTTACATAAAGTAAAACGCCTTTCTGGGTTCGAACTTTGACCTACAATTCGTAAGTCGCGGCCGTTACCACAAGGCCACCACTGCTCAACTGCAAGCCAGCAAGATTGTAACACGATTATTTCCAGTTTTGCGACTGCGCTACCTTAAAACAAATAGCAGCACATTATATCAACGGACATAAAATCTTCACTACATCACAGAATATATAATAGTACAAGTACAGAAGATTCACTCCGCAAAAACATTTAGGTAAATATATAGTGAATCTTACTACGACACAATAAAGTGCAATCCAGGTCGCACAGCGTTAATTACCTACAGTTATATTCACTTAGAAGTTGCCTCTCTTTCTATCCCGTAATTCTTATAACTTCTGACTCATTAGGGTTGTCTTCTTTTACGACACGGCGCGTGAGTGAGTATCAAACTAACGTCCGCCTCGGCCGGCGTGCGGCAGCCCACACTGAATTAGCCCGACAAGTCGACCCTGCCGCGTACTTTGTAGCTTCATACCTAAAATGCGGAGTGCACCTGGTCTGATCATACATCCAGTGCTCGTCGCTCGACGCCCGCCAGTGTACGTAAGTTCATAAAATCAAGCAATTCAACGTCGTTAGCTGACAAGAGCATTTGCAGCACTCTATGACAACCGGCCACAATTCCGAATCGAGCATTACCGGTTCCGCTGTGACGACCTTTTGTTCCGATTCCGACTGCCGCTCACTACCGGAATTCGCGTTTCCGAACCGAACTGCAAATGGAGATAAATTCTGAAATGCTCCACGCGGCCGCATCGCTTCACTATCCGGAAATAATGCTCATTTGAGTGCCTGCCGTTCCCATTAGCGGATGAAAATGTAATTAATTATTGTTCATTTTGGTTGGATTCATTACCACCGCGCGAGTAGTCCGGATTGCTTAACGAGTTACGTTTAATGATCGATGAATCTACAGGCGTACGGTTTGGATATCAACTATAAATATGTAGATAGGTGTGGGAGGGTAATGTCGTCCGCATTCTGATATCCGTAGCGGCGGCGGCGGTTTGCCGCAAATAATGAGTTTATTCTGATACTGCGGTCCACAAACCTTCGCATGTACAACATTAGTGATTACAATAAGTGCTTGCGCAGCTTTTAGCCTTATCAAAGACCTAAGTATACTAATTAAGAAGGAAATTGTTTAAAAATATAATTTTAAGAGCAACCTGTACAAACTTTGCTTACGAGTACCTTACTGTATTAACAGAGCAACAATTTAGGAACGGTAACGACCATTTAATTTGCCATTTAGGATAGTTGAAATGCTGAATACTATTTTGGTGCTGACTTTTCATAGTCTTTAGATGTACTTACTTGTATTATTTTATCGCATTAACGTAGCAGCGTTATGTAGAAAATATGTAAGCAATTTGCGCCGGTTTTCGCAACTCCAGCTTCAAAACAGAAAATAATTGTATTAAATGGCCAATGTAGTGGCCAATAACGGCCTCGACTACATACCTAAACTCTAAAGTAGATGCGCCATGGTCTGCAAACAGCACCACGGGTGGAGTGTACCGCTCGTTGGCACCGCACAGTCGGGTCTCGGCCGCGCCGCCCGCCGGCACTGCGCTTGCGCTGCTCAACTGCAGCCAACCTCCTACGCAGCTGGAAAGAAACACGTTTTAATTCAAGTGTTTCCTTGCTTTTCAAAGCATGCTTAAATAAACAAGGCACATTTGTGTTCATAACCAAAAGTAACAATCGTGTAGATCCCATCGTGAAATTATTGTTTAATGCTGGAACGAAATGAATAAAAATATGTGTTACCGCCAACGGATACATACGAAATATTGTACACAACATAATCCAGACATATTTGTCTTGGATCCGACAACGACTGCGGCACTCGCTGTGGGCAACCCACCGCTGCCAACAATGTTATAAGTATATACGCTTAACTCGCATAAAAATGTACGCGACATTATGTGCTCACAAATACAAGAGACTAGAATATTCTACTTTATACTACTGCATTATCGGGATTCAGCAACTACTACCGTATTCATACTCAGGTACACAAGCACATTAATCAAATACCGTGTGCATTTCTGAGGTTCTGGATATCGCGACAATACGGATATATAAATATATATATGTAATACGCGCCGCAGCTGATAATGAAGCTTTAGTGTTAAGTATGAAGCTTTGCCTAGAGTAGGGCGAGTGATTACAAGCTTAGTTATGTGCTCATGTATGATCGACATCCAATCATTGCACACGGACAGCGTATAGAACGTGACTAAGACACTAATAACTGTATGATGATGTCATGCTTGATGACTCTATTTGGTATATAATCAACGCAATCTAAGAAGTCCGTTTGGACACTGACAAAATACTTTGTCTAGTGCTGGGACAAAACAAATCGGTTGCTTTAAAAACCGATTCTCGAAACATATCGATTTATCATACTTAGATATTGTAATCGATAGATTATCTACATTGCTAAAAACTGATTCTCGAGGCATTATTTTATTACACGTACGAGTTTGTAATATTTAACAGATAATACATAAATCCCAACTAAGTTTAAATTTGGGCGAGTTTCAAAGCCAAACCAAGACCCGTTAAACTGATTTCTTGCGGATGATTTATGTATAATAATGCATTATACACTTGCGTGCATAAAAATCGGCCCACCCTGTGCGCTTAATTTGAAACAAGATATCTTAAAAAGTACAATGAATAAAAAATAACTTTTGACATCATTTAATAGGTGAAAAGGTTAAGATTCAATAAATTTATTGCAAATCGAAATTGAAAATTGTATACCAACTTGACAGCCTTACAAAAAACTGTTTGATAGTCACAAAATTTTATTCGCCGATTTTCAACAATAAAATTGGTTTTCTTGTTAAAAAACACAAATAAACTTATTTCAATAACTCCTACTGCCATCCCTTGCCTTAATTGTAGCTTCTATCCGGATTTTCATCGACCTTATTAAAGTTACGATGAATTCCTGAGGGCTACCGTCCCACTCCTCTTGGGTTCCCTTAAGTTCCTACGGTGATTCAAGAATACCGAAGGTTTCCAGAGACCGGAATTTTTTTTAGAAGACCTGGTTCGGGAACAAATCGTGCTACGTCAGAACGAAATGACCGTTTTATGGTGACAACATCATTGCACAATCGACACCTTACTGGTAGTCAAGTGCCACAGCGACTTCGAAAGGTGCGTGGTCACAATAAGTGAGTGGACTGTAGGACGGAGACTTAGAAAGAGAGGCAACTTATAGCTGAATATAACTGTAGGTAATGAATCGTTGTCCGACCTGAATTGCACTTTATTGTGTCGTAGCAAGAGTCGCTTTTTATTTAAATGATTTTGCAAAGTGTCCCATCTGTATTAATCTGTGGTACGAGCTCAATACGTACAGACAGGATATCGAATAGAGTGGAAAAAGGAAATGGAAGCCTTTGCCTTGTAGTGGGATATCACTCGTGAAAATCCCAATCCTAACTAATATTACAAATGCGAATGTGAGTTTGTTTGTTTGTTTGTTACGCTTTCACGCTGAAATGGCTAAACTGATTTCGATGATTTTTGGCACATTGGTAGACCATGACATGGATTAGGCAATACGATACTTTTTATCCCGGTAGTACATTCCCGTGGGATAATTTCAGACCTTCACTCGGGCGAAGCCGCGGGCAAAAGATAGTTTGTTTTTATTTAATATAATAATGCAATTATTTCCAGTGAACTAAAATAGGTTTCGAGTTACCAAATTCTATTTATCGCTTCTGATTTTATAAAGTTCACCTGTAGACGGCCGGTTATTTTATCGGACGCACGAGTCAATTATACAATTTATGAAAAGTGATTAAAATATAGATGATTTTAGATTTATTTGACGTTCAGAAAAAGAAGCTCAAATATTATATTTGTGTGTTCAATAATATTTTTAGGAGTGCAAAATGGGAATTTTGTGATAGGAAAAGGTTCCGCACATACATGCCGTTTTCAAATAAAAGGACCGTCATTGTCATTCTAAAATTCTGTAATTCTGTTTCATATACAGGATATAATTTTAATTATTTTCATCCACTTAAGGAGTCATTGTACTCATCATTATGAACAACTTTTACTATGGGACCAAACCTGAAATCGCGAAAAAAAATCAGCTTTTCAGTGAAAAAAATCAGTTAGGTATGCGAACATAAATTTAGGGAACAACAGATTTTTCTTCCGCGATTTCAGGTTTGTTCCCATAGTAAAAGTTGTTCATAATGATGAGTGAGAGGTTAAAGATGATTAAAATTACACCCTGTATAGTCTCGATTACAGTTCTTGATTAACGGTTTGCATTTTTATTTAAGTAGGTACTTACACAATATTTTATATATATGTACTAAAAGTATTTTTAAATGGACATAAAAAAATTGTCAACAATATAGTGCCTATACGAGCACAATCGGATTGCGCTCTCTGCAGCGAGCTAGTAAATAAATAATAGCGTGTTTTTTCGTAATCGCATTACTTATTTAGATTCTTTTTGCAAGCCTTAGAAGCGCCTAGGTACAAATCATATTGTAACACACAAAGTATTGAACAATATATTAACATAGACGGTATCTATCCTAACCTAAGACGATCTTCTGGAAATATTCAATTTGACGGGACATTGATCATAGCAGTGTGGGGAACCCTCGGACCCGTCACACCCGATTCTTTCCCACCAATCACGTCCCGCTCCATATAATTCTCTCATACATGTTCAGCGAAACTATGATTCCGATCGACGGATCTGATTTTATGGATTGCTTTTTAGGAATCTGCATGTGACAAGGATTTTGACTGGTCCATTTGTCCGATTGTCAGAGCAATTTTCTACAGCCTGTAGCTTTTCAATTTTTTCTAAAAAAAGGTGTAAAGGCTAAGAGATTTTACCAACTTAAGTAGGTAATAAATGCTTTAACAATGATCTATCTATCTACATAAATAAAAAGAGAAGTCCTGACTGACTGACTGACTCATCAACGCCCAGCCCAAACCCTTGGACCTAGAAAGCTAAAATTTTGCACAGAGATTCCCTTTTTAATATAAACAAGGAATAAGGAAGGAATTCCCGGTAGTACATTCCCGTGGGATATTTTCCGACATCCACGCGAGTGAAGCCGAGCGGGAAGTGCTAGTATTATATACCAATATATCATTGCGTTTTAACAAATAAATGTCGTCCCCTGATTAAACCTTTACGCGTGGTCGGATTATTCACATTTGGTTTATTATCCTTTTTATGATCCAATTTCAACCTATAAAGAAAATGGTTGTAATAGCTACTGCGTGACCAGAGCGAATGCAGCTGTACCTAATTGTTTTATAGGTATAAAAGCCTTGTAATTTAAATACTTAATGGGTGATAACCAAAATTAATGTCATTCGTAATTGGATCATATTTCAAAACTATGATCCAATTACGAATTTATGTCCAAAACATAAAACCCGTGTTCATATCAAATAGATTAGTAAATTATCAGGATAGTCAAATCGGGACTTAGTTAGTTTCCGATTGCATAGATACTCGTAATTTCAAATTAAATTCATTGCTTTTCAATTAAGCTAAATATGTCAGTCAGGAGAAAGAGGAATTATAGGCTAATATATTATTTTAAATGCAATTAGGATATTAATATTGGATTTCAGATGATAATAATAATTGTTGCTTGTATTCACGAACGATAATAATATTTGTTGCGACTGAACGTAGAAATTGACTTGCTATCAAAATGTGTTTACTGAAATCGTGATCTGAATAAAGATATTCCATCAAGTTCATTGCGTAAAAATAATGGACTCCTCTGAAGTCTGTATTTAATGAACTTGAGATTGTGAACGTGAGAGAGACAGAAAGAAAGAGTGGTTGGTTTCTTTATAATTAGTAGGTATAATTTTTTTTTTATCGTGATGCAACACCTCCATGCCTCTGAGAGCACTTAAATGCCTACACACATAGGTCTATGTACTATGGACAAAATTTAAGCATGCTCACTTAAGAAAATATTCCTGTGACAGCGCAGCTAGTGACAAACGAACATTGCGCGATCGAGTCGCGAGCCGTGCTATGCGATTATCGCCTTTGAGGTGATCATGCGGTACTTTGGTCCATAGTACAGTGCCTAATCCTGATCTTGATCTGTGCCGGATATCTATCTATCGGATTTATGAGGGTGAGAGAAGAAAAAGAGCAGAAGCTGTGTTTGGGCACACACTCGTGCACTGTTATAATTATCTCAGTCCTGCGTAGTTAGCTAGTCTCCATCGTGATTGGCCGCCGTGACCGAAATTCTGTCAGGAGGAATTTAATATATTTTATTTACCTGGTTCCATTAAACTTGCCGACGGAGACGAGCCGGTACAGCTGTATCTCGACCCGCTGTCCAGCATCTGGTTGCAAGAAGTAGGAACACGCACCAGGACCCTCGATGGAAGGCGACTTGATCTGACCGAACGTCTTGCCAGACTTACTCTTGAGGATTCGGGAGTCGATTGTGATGTTGCACACTGAAAAAACAATGTATTTAGAACAAATTCATGTGCCAGCTGCTTACATAATTAATTTAAATAAAGCCGGGGAATTTTGGTGTACAATATAGCATATTCAGAGGAGCTCGTGGCTAAGTAATAACAGCCGCACGGGTCGATCCATCAGGTTAAGCTACGCTTGCCGGGGTTGGTCGGTGGATGGGTGACCATCTTTACATACAGAGACTCCTCCGTGCCTCGGAAAGCACGTTAAGCCGTTGGTCCCGGCTGTCATTCGTAGATCTTTGACAGTTGTTACGGGTCGTCAGAAGCCCGAAAGTCTGACAATCAGTCTTACCAAGGGGTAGACGACACGGTTGGCGCAGTGGTTGAGCGATTGACTGCTGCGCAGCATGTCGCGGGTTCGATTCCCGCACGGAACAAATATTTGTACGACCTACAAGTATTTGTTCCGAGTCTGGGTGTTTTTCTATCTATAATATGTATGTATTTACAAAAAAAAAAAATGTATATAAGTAGTTTATCAGCCATCTCGTTACCATAACACAAGCATTAGGTTGCTTAGCTTGGGGCTAGATGGCGTTGTGTGATATGTCCAAACATATTTATTTATTTTATTTATTTATATTTATTTATCGTATTACCCAGTTAATGGGTTGTGGAGGTCAGATAGGCAGTCGCTCCATGTAAAATAATGGTATTCAGCTGCATCCGGTTAGACTGGAAGCCGACCACAACATAGTCGGGAAAAGGCTAGGCAGATTGAATATAGCATAATTATTCAATCTATCTGGTGTTGCTATGGCCACAACGCCGTTCACTTATGTGAAGCCAGAGATTTCTAAGCTTAATCTTTGGCGATTGTGGTATAAAAGGTAAAAAATAAATCAATCATTGGGTTCTTGATTAGATTAGGTACTAGTCCGGGAAAAAAGTATGATGTACTTACCTACCTAATTTAATTTGTCTGGTAGAAAAAGTTTTATTCTGATTCCAAATTGGCATTTATCCGATAAAAGGTGTTAGACCCGTCCCTATCACCTAATAACTTAATACAGTCAACGACGACCTGTAAAAATATTGTGTAAATCTAAAATCCATAGCTTAACCTTTTGGACGAGACAGTTCGGTACATTTTGTTAGTAGAAATACATAGGTACTTCTACTGACAAAATGTACCGAACTCAAAACTCGAACGGGTTCATAAACGTGATGACTATCTCCTAACTATATTGAAAGTGATTGATAAGGGTTGGATTTGACGTCGATTATAAGCCAGCTGATTTCATCAGATCCATTACCTAGACCGATAAAACCGAGTTTATCGAGAATGTGTTGAAACTAAACCACAGATCACATGACGGGATCCTATAGCTACTGTGTAATATTGATAGAACAGCTGTAATATTGATAGATTCAACAATGGAGCACTTTGCTAAACAAATGGATTATAATTGCAGTCCGTTTCGAGCTATCGAATTGTTATGAATTTAATGGGTTATTGTATTAAATGTAGTGTTCATTGGGTTATACAGTGACATAATAATTGAATTCTACATAACCCACATCAAATATAAAAACTTTTTTACAAAAAAATACAACCGACTTCCAAAAACAACACTACAAAGTAAAAAATAACTTTAATTTCGGAAGTCGGTGTCTGGTTAAATGTATTTTCGTTTTTTTGCCACCGACTTCCGAAATTAAAGTTATTTTTTACTTTGTAGTGTTGTTTTTGGAAGTCGGTTGTATTTTTTTGTAAAAAAGTTTCTATTTTTCACTTTTTACTTGTGGTACCTTCCCCACACAAATTCTAATACCACTACCTGCAAAACAAACTAGAACATCTTCCATATAAAAGTGGGGAAAAAATACGTATTATTGAAGCTAACTCAAAAACTAGCCCAGCAAAGTTAATAAATTTTATATGGTACCAACTTTGATGTATATACCCTCTCGAATAAAATAAAAAAATTTCAAATCGGACGACTCTTTTAAAAGTTATGCGTGGTCATGCATAAAAAAAAATAAAAAATAATACAAAAACATACCGTGTCGAATTGAGAACCTCCTCCTTTTTTTTTCGTCAGTTATAAAATAAGCAAGTTTCTGTGTTTGTGTAGATTCCAAAAAATCTTTACGTTTTCATGGACAATGAATCCTTATATTCGTAGTAAGCCTTTGAATATATTCAAGCTCCTCAGGATATATTCAAGCCCCTCAGGATATATTCAAGTACTTATCTGTCATATTAAAGTCTGTTCCATTTGAAATCTTTTAATGTGTCCGAGTGTTCGTCGCCTTTTCAGATAGATACTTTGCTTGGAGGCATTCGAAGGTCTGTCTCAACACCGTGCCTGACCGCAGGGCTGGCTCGTTTTTTTAAAACGAGATTCTTTATTCGACCCGTATGTATGTATGTATGTTTGTTTGTCCACGATTTTCTCAAAAACTAATGAACCCATTTTGGTGATTCTTACACTAACGTGATTGACATGCTTTCGGGAAGGTTTTAGTATACAGGGTGTTTGGCAGAACGTTGAACATACGAAAATGGTGGATAGGTGGGGTCGGTCATCTGCTACTTACTCAGCCCTAATTTATTTGGCCCTGGCCCTCTGGATATTTTAAATTTTATTTTTTTTGCTTTTTTCTAGTTTCACCACTTTCTTAACTTTAAAGTGTAATTTTTATAAAAAATGGGTAAAACAGGCAATACTTTGTTTTTTTTATTTAATCTTTAATGTTGGCAGATTCTTATAAAATTATTGTTTTATTCAGATGTTAGCTAGAAAAAAAGTTATGAGTCCTCAAACTTACAGAAAGATGTAAAAAATTACTTAAATCTTAATTTCAACTTGCATTTTAAAAAAAACAAAAAATGATTGAGGAGTTCCAATTCTAGCAAAACATCCCTAGTGTGTGACCTTTCTAATGGTATGTAATTTGCTCTTATAAAAAAAAAACTTTAAGAGTTATTCATAATTTTATCAAGTAGGAAATTTTTGACGAAACTCTACCTTTACGGAAAGTGAAATGTTTTGCGAAATTTAACACTGCAAGGTTCGTAAAATTTAAATGATCGATTAAAATTATGTAAGTTCTTGAATTAAGTACAAAGAAAATAGCTGTACCAGTTAGGAGCGAATAATGAAACAATTAAATAATTTTAAATAATTTATTTAATTAATAAATTACAGATGTTCGAATTGACGCCCTTCATTTACAATACAGGCGCGGCATCTACGTCTGATTTCTACAGTTGTTGTACGCAGCAGCATCTCCTGTCGCATAACTTCGAAAGCAGCATTAATTCGATTTATCAAATCTTCTCGACTTTCTACTTCTGTAGTGTAAACTAGTTCCTTTGCTCTTCCCCACACGTAAAAATCGAGCGGAGTGAGGTCGGGCGATCGCGGAGGCCAGGGAATTGGTCCTCCCTGCCAATCCACGAATTTGGGAAACAATTATCCAAATGTTCACGTACAATCAGACTCCAGTGAGCTGGGCAGCCATCGTGTTGAAAGACCCGCAAACGTCTGATGACTGGGTACTCGGCGGTTGGAATAACGCTCTTGATAAATCCTTCGTGCTTCACGCGAATTAGCATTAGCGCTTCCATACGCTAACAACATGTCCGCGTATTCCTCACTGGTAAACTGTTATCACTAGTTTTGTAACCTGTTAGTTAAGTTTTTTGTTATTATTGTTACCTGTTGTTATTGGTAAAGAAATGGCTGCTTTTACCTAATGCTAATGCTAATTCGCGTGAAGCACGAAGGATTTATCAAGAGCGTTATCCCAACCGCCGAGTACCCAGTCATCAGACGTTTGCGGGTCTTTCAACACGATGGCTGCCCAGCTCACTGGAGTCTGATTGTACGTGAACATTTGGATAATTGTTTCCCAAATTCGTGGATTGGCAGGGAGGACCAATTCCCTGGCCTCCGCGATCGCCCGACCTCACTCCGCTCGATTTTTACGTGTGGGGAAGAGCAAAGGAACTAGTTTACACTACAGAAGTAGAAAGTCGAGAAGATTTGATAAATCGAATTAATGCTGCTTTCGAAGTTATGCGACAGGAGATGCTGCTGCGTACAACAACTGTAGAAATCAGACGTAGATGCCGCGCCTGTATTGTAAATGAAGGGCGTCAATTCGAACATCTGTAATTTATTAATTAAATAAATTATTTAAAATTATTTAATTGTTTCATTATTCGCTCCTAACTGGTACAGCTATTTTCTTTGTACTTAATTCAAGAACTTACATAATTTTAATCGATCATTTAAATTTTACGAACCTTGCAGTGTTAAATTTCGCAAAACATTTCACTTTCCGTAAAGGTAGAGTTTCGTCAAAAATTTCCTACTTGATAAAATTATGAAATAACTCTTAAAGTTTTTTTTTTATAAAAGCAAATTACATACCATTAGAAAGGTCACACACTAGGGATGTTTTGCTAGAATTGGAACTCCTCAATCATTTTTTGTTTTTTTTTAAATGCAAGTTGAAATTAAGATTTAAGTAATTTTTTACATCTTTCTGTAAGTTTGAGGACTCATAACTTTTTTTCTAGCTAACATCTGAATAAAACAATAATTTTATAAGAATCTGCCATCATTAAAAATTAAATAAAAAAAACAAAGTATTACCTGTTTTACCCATTTTTTATAAAAACTACACTTTAAAGTTAAGAAAGTGGTGAAACTAGAAAAAAGCAAAAAAAATAAAATTTAAAATATCCAGAGGGCCAGGGCCAAATAAATTAGGGCTGAGTAAGTAGCAGATGACCCCACCTATCCACCATTTTCGTATGTTCAACGTTCTGCCAAACACTTCTTATGTACGAAGTTATATGCATAAATGTAGGTACTGTATCTCCGGCATTTCTAAGCCGATTTTTTAATGATTCTTCTTTTCGTTCGTCTTGGGCTTACTTAGGTATTGTATATTTAACTAAAAATGCAAAAATAAATTTACTTTTAAAAAGTAATACTGACTTCAAAAATCAAAAACAGATAAAATAACTTTCATAAAAAACTTAACAACTTCTGAAGTCGGTGTCTTCAATTCTTCAATGCACCTTAGCTTGGCACCGATTTCAGAAGCTGTTAAGTTTTTTATGAAAGTTATTTGATTAGTTTTTGGTTTTTGAAGTCGGTTTTTACTTTATTTAAAGTAAATTAATTATTACGAAACGACGCATAAACGACCATCTGCCATATGGCTTTTTCCACTTTGAGATTAATAAGTAGATGTCTTAATTCACATAAGTAAATTAACAGCTTCTGAAATCGGTGCCAAGCTAAGGTGCATTGAAGAATTGAAGACACCGACTTCAGAAGTTGTTAAGTTTTTTATGAAAGTTATTTTATTTGTTTTTGATTTTTGAAGTCAGTATTACTTTTTAAAAGTAAATTTATTTTTGCATTTTTAGTTAAATATACAATAGGTACCTAAGTAAGCCCAAGACGAACGAAAAGAAGAATCATTAAAAAATCGGCTTAGAAATGCCGGAGATACAGTACCTACATTTATGCATATAACTTCGTACATAAGAATAATTACTTAATGTATTATATACTAAAACCTTCCCGAAAGCATGTAAATCACGTTAGTGAAAGAATCACCAAAATGGGTTCATTAGTTTTTGAGAAAATCGTGGACAAACAAACATACATACATACATACGGGTCGAATAAAGAATCTCGTTTTAAAAAAACGAGCCAGCCCTGCGGTCAGGCACGGTGTTGAGACAGACCTTCGAATGCCTCCAAGCAAAGTATCTATCTGAAAAGGCGACGAACACTCGGACACATTAAAAGATTTCAAATGGAACAGACTTTAATATGGCAGATAAGTTCTTGAATATATCCTGAGGGGCTTGAATATATCCTGAGGAGCTTGAATATATTCAAAGGCTTACTACGAATATAAGGATTCATTGTCCATGAAAACGTAAAGATTTTTTGGAATCTACACAAACACAGAAACTTGCTTATTTTATAACCGACGAAAAAAAAGGAGGAGGTTCTCAATTCGACACGGTATGTTTTTTTTAAATTTTTTTTATGCATGACCACGCATAACTTTTTACAGAGTCGTCCGATTTGAAAATTTTTTATTTTATTCGAGAGGGTATACATCAAAGTTGGTACCATATAAAATTTATTAACTTTGCTTGGCTAGTTTTTGAGTTAGCTTCAGTAATACGTATTTTTTCCCCACTTTTAAATGGATGATGTTCTAGTTTGTTTTGCAGGTATTAGAATTTGTGTGGGGTGGGTACCACAACAGTGAAAAATAAAAACTTTTTTACAAAAAAATACAACCAACTTCCAAAAACAACACTACAAAGTAAAAAATAACTTTAATTTCGGAAGTCGGTGGCAAAAAACGAAAATACATTTAACCAGACACCGACTTCCGAAATTAAAGTTATTTTTTACTTTGTAGTGTTGTTTTTGGAAGTCGGTTGTATTTTTTTGTAAAAAGTTTTTATCGTATTACGCGCTCTCCTGAAAAGTAGCTGTTTTTTATATAACTCTTTTTACTTTGCACCCGTCCGTCGATATGATAGTAATATAAACTGATAAGTTTGTAGCTTTTAGTGTTTTTTTCCTCACATCAAAATATAATACTGCGTCGAATAAAGTTATGACATTATTCAAATCATGTTTTAGTTTATTCAAGAACTAAAGTACTTACCAAGTTATTTTAATAGCATCCCATTCTTAAGTTGTAACTTTTAATGAGCACTTGTAATGTTGTAAATGTTGACACAAAAATCATCCTCATTCCTATTTATTGTCCAATATTAGTTATTGTGCAGTGTGTATCGTACCATAAAATTAAAAATATTAATTTTCCACCGGAAAAGGAAACATATCAATGATAGCTTGGCGCTCTGCCAGCCGTATAGATAATAATTGAATTTCTTGTAACAAAGATACATCTTGTCTGTGGAGAACAGTAATTTTGCGCGGAATAAAACTGGAAGAAAAATGAAAGCTAGGATACAACATGGAACCCATTAAGACTCTCATGTACAACGGCCAATTAGCTGTACTTTAACATCTGTTGCGGTTGTGCAGAAGAACTGCTAATTATGAAGTCAGTTATCTATTGAAATAAATGACTAACTTACAACAACACATAAGACATGAGAGAGAACTGCTGGTGCTAAGTATGTGGATAGTTGTATGAGTTGGGGGCTTATTCGTGTAGCAATGGGAATTCATTTTCAAAATAATAACAAAAATTTCACAATCCTATAATAGAGTTTTACCAAAGACTCTTTAGAGATTGTGTAATTTTTGTCGCGAATTTTTTGCAAAAAACGTGCCTCACATCCTATCTATAGCGACGTTATAGTACAATCAAATCCTTATTTCCAATAATAATTGATGTTATTTCCACTTAAGCAAGCAACTTTAAGCTAATGTAAATAAAGTTGATTTCAGAATGAGATACTATTGAATTTTACAAAAAAACATCTTCACTTGTTTACATGTTTGGAGACTAAATCGCGAACGCAGTATACTTTCACGTAGCCTTTAAATCAAAATATTTTAAGGGAACATGTCATCATCTGCCTGGCCTTTTCCCAACCATGTTGAGGTCGACTTCCAGTCTAACCAGACGCAGATGAATACCAATTGAGCACTGCCTATCTGATCTCCACAACCCACAGGCACAGTACATGACACCAAATTATCAACTCCACTTACTATTAGCACAATACTGCTCCATCCCGCACTGCGCACAGCGCGCAGGCGCGACATCCCCACAGGGACAGGCGCCGTCGCGCACGCAGCATGCGCAGTCATCACCATCGCCGCCAGGACACGCGCAGCCCGACGATGACTGCGTCCACAGATCTACTTGACCTATGAACAGAGAACGTGGTTTGTCCTCCTAACTCCTCCAAGAGAGAAAAAGCTAGACTTTAGTATTGGCGGTGTTTCTGTATCAGAAAAGGTTTGAATCAGTCTTCGCTCGTGTTATCAGACGATTGGGAGATTTAGTCTACCTTTCGTTGTACTGAATTATCTGAATTACTGGTGTCGAGTGTGAAGCACTCCGATGGGGCTGAGTTATTAGGTATAGAAGAAAAACGCAGGGATTATACCTATTACTCTCGGATGTGTTACAGATAATCTATTTGGGCAAAATTTATACATATTAACTTGTTAAGGATTTTAGTGACATTATTTTGTAATCTAATAATTATACTCACTGCTGCCGTCGAGGAAAATCGGCGTCCACGCAATCTGTGCGGTGCAAGCGGCGCACGCAGCGAGCAGCAGCAGCGGCAGCGGCGGTCGCATGGTGCAGTCACCGCACACCTTGCCCCGCCCCCCTCCCGCGCCGCCTTCGCATTTGCACCCCCTCAAACACCCTCACAACCACACACTAACACAAGGACACTGTTCACACAACGCACGAATGGCATTTTCGCACAAACTTTTTTTTAAATATTTTTTTATTTCACTACAGTTTATTGCGGTTTTATTATGAATCTTCGAGATCTTCCTTTTTCCGTTTGATTGCGTGACGGATTTACGCCGACGTGTTGTCTGCAACAAAATATTATCTCTGTTACGCCTTATTACGTTCTGATAGGAGAGAATCAAAGGAATAACACTAAATTGATCGTTTATCTTTATTACATATTTCATTTCATTTGTTACGGGAAACTTGCGGGAAATACCTAAAAAGTTATTGGCTAAGTAATAGACTAAATAAGGATGTAAGTGGATTGATTGGTCAGTTGTAACTCAGAGGTTTCCTTTCATGTGTGTAATAAATTATAATTAGTTTGATACCGATGCCATCTGAGACGATTGGGGTGTCAAAGTGTCCAGATGCTTGCTTTTACCAGATGGCATAGAATATTATCTTCATGAATGAGTCTTTTGCATCCTAATTGTGGTTATTATTAGGTCTTTACCTATGAAATTGCCGTTCTGCAGTACTGGCCATTTCAAATCAAAATAATTTTTGTTTGGCTAAGAATTCTAATTTCAAATTAATTTTATTTTAAAAACATGGTCATTTGTTTATTGATTAGTGTTACATTTTCATCGCATTTCAATCTTTTTCGTCATCATGGATACGTTAAAAATTCGAGTAATTATGGAATATGAGTACCGTCGTGGCAGCAACGCGGCACAAGCGGCACGCAACATCAACGACGTTTACGGAGCTAACACTACAAACCAACGCACCACTTGTTATTGGTTTGCTCGCTTCCGTTCTGGAAATTTCGACCTGAAAAATGAACCTCGCGGTCGTCCGAAGACTTTGGTCGACAATGACGAATTAAAGGCGATTGTGGAAGCTGATGATACACAATCTACGGCTGAATTAGCAGCAGCTTTCGACGTTAGCGTCAAAACAATATTGGTCCATTTGCGTCAAATTGGCAAGGTAAAAAAGCTTGACAAATGGGTGCCCCACGAACTCAAAGATCGCCCGCGCGAAGTACGCGTCGAGACGTGCCTTGCACTGCTCAACAGACACACAAATATGAAGGAATTTTGAACCGCATTGTTACCTGCGATGAAAAATGGATTCTGTTTGATAACCGCAAGCGCTCAGCAAGTTGGTTGGATCCTGGTTCAGCACCTAAACAATGCCCTAAACGAAAACTTACCCCTAGAAAAGTGATGGTCACTGTTTGGTGGTCTAGCGCCGGTGTGATTCATCACAGCTTCTTACCAAACGGGGTGAGCATTACTTCAGATGTGTACTGTGAAAAACTGAACACAATGATGGAGAAGCTGGCACATCTCCAACCAGCATTGGTCAATCGCTCGTCTCCGCTGCTCCTGCACGACAACGCGCGACCTCATACTGCACAGCAGACGGTCTCCAAGTTGCAAGAACTGGGGTTGGAAGCTCTCCGTCATCCGCCCTACTCACCAGACCTTGCGCCTACAGACTACTACTTTTTCCAGAATTTGGATAACTTCTTGGCGGGAAAAAAATTCAATACCCGAGAGGCAGTACAAAATGCCTTTGAAGAATTTGTTGCCTCCCGTCCAGCTGATTTGTTTAAGAAGGGCATAAACTGCCACTGCGTTGGCAAAGATGCATTGATTGCATGGGTGATTACTTTGATTAATACAAATAAAAAATGCATGAAAAAAATTCGTTTAAATTTTTTCATACAAAACGCAATTTCATAGGTAAAGACCTATTATTTCATTATTTACTTTGTTTTAATATTTTTTATTTCAATTTACGAGTTATTTTATCTTATTTTAATTTCTATGATTATTGGCCACTAGCCCTACCCGCGTGTTGATGGCATGTCGCGATGGCGGAAACATGTTGTATAAGGTTTCATTATTTCACTATACAAGTAACTTAATTATAATATTTTTGTATTACAAACAATAATTTGTAATACAAAAATATTAATGTCCACCGGACCCAAATTCTCTTTCAAAACGAATTTTCCTGATTGTTATAAAAATGTTTGGTCACCCTATTAGAAAGGAATAAACAGCCTCTGTATGGCATATCTCTCTCTGCTCGTGTTTTTGGTATGAGTCCAGTTTATATATTAGGTCCATGGTGTAATTTGTTTGTTTTATTTGTTTTTATAAGAACCTAGAAATCCTGCTTAGAAGGAAGTTGGTGTACCCCCACTTCATAGTTAAATAGGTCGAATCTGTTCCAAAACCGAAAACGGGCACCCCGACTCCACGTAGTCTTTTGGCTGCTATATTTTTATACAACACCCTGCACTTCCCGCAGCGCCGGGGACGTTGCAGAAGCAACTTTAAAGTGTTTTGAGGTTAGTTTACAATAATTAGTTTTTCTCAAGAACGTGCATTACCTTTTCATGGGAGTGGTACCAGGCGAGTGGCGACACCTCCCTCCACCCCCCACCAAATGATACTAGATATCAACCACTAGCTCTTTGGCGATGTCACAAACTTCACTATGAATACTGGACCAGGGGGGTGAAACTTCCATACATTGACTTCAAACAAAATATTCATAGACAATGCTGCCGTCTGAAGGAAAAGGAACGGAAACTTTGGCCATAGTTTTACATTTTAGCAGATAGATAGAGCTACTTTTACCTAACTTAGTATCTACAACAAAATTATAGCTACTATACAAAATAAATAATAATAAATAAGCATTATTGATTATTTTACTATTGCATTAGAAATAAATTTATTAAATATAGTAGCAAAATAAATAAAACCTTTTTCACAATTGAAACTAAACGTAAATGATGATAGACAAGAACAGTCAGTACAGTTGACTTTTGTAAACATTTCTTCTGTTTCGTTCAAATTTGATATTCCTGAATAATATTTTAGGAATTATTATTTATTCCATTTCATTTTGATTCCAAATCGTCATTATTACACTTCATAAATTAATGTACAGTTTCGTTCGTTGTTTCTGTGTCGTGTGTTCGTGTGTTCTGGTGATCTGTTTTGTGCTCTTTTACAACTTAAGACTGTGCTTGTTTTCTTAAATAAATATTATTTCATTTCTATCTACCATTTTATTCCGTTTCATTTATTGGTATGTCCCTTGATGATGGCATTTATAGTTTAAGATTTTGAAGAATGTTTATGTTATTTATTTTGTGAAATAAGTAAATTCTTATGTGTATGTTTCGAATTCTACATTTCCTCTAGAATATGAATTTGTCGTCTTATTACACATAAGAATTAATTTATTCCACAAATAAAATAACATTCATTCTTCAATACAATGTTTAGGGATTTAATACTAGAAACAAAAACTCCTAAAAGCGCCATTTAGTGAGCTAGGTAAGGAGACATTAGGACATGCAGCGCTATCTCTAGGATTGAGTACTCACTTTTTACAAAACGAAAACCTCAGTAGCCCATCTATATTACTTTAGATAGTGTATTATCTATGTACTGGACCTAAAGTTTTTTAAGAAAGCGGCCGTAACGGTCGTCATGAAAATCTGTAATTTTCACCAGTATTTGACATTAAGTCAAACCCCGCCCCCCAAAGATTTAAATCGCTAGATTTGCCCTCACCGTACTTAGCCACAAGAAAAAGTGTCCATGCTGAGAAGAGTGATCTCACACTTATTAAACAGCGTTTCCATGATTCCGTTTCAGAGATATCAAAACGAAACAGAAATGTGACTTCTTTTAACGCGGTAGGGCGAATCTAATGATTGGAATCTTGCCGCTGTCATAATTTTCATGATAGCCGTCACTACAGCCGTTAAGTGCGGCCACTGCTCTTCTAGGAAACCTAGGTAGCTTAAGAGAACACAAAGAAAACACAATAAAAAGTTTTTGTCAATATATCTACGAAAATATCATATACGTATGGAAAAATCTAAATATTTTCGGTAAAAGAGGTGAAAGACACAACTATAGGACTAGAAATAGGGACCAATTAGTTCAACCAGGTTTCAGACTGGCTAAACTAGAATCATCCTTCATGGGGTACTGTTTAAAATGTTATAATAAAATACCTCCCTACATACTCCAGCTCAAAGAAACGAAATTTAAATCTTGTATAAAACGCACACTATGCAGCCAGGCACGTTATAAGTTGGGGGATTACATCGCGGACAAAAATGCTTGGCTAAATGCTTGTCTTGCTCCACAAGGACGCATTAACTGATTGATTAGCATTCGGAAATATTGTTGGAGCTGCTGAAGATTAAGAAGAGAGAAAACTTTCTTTGCATTGTTTAAATTCAATCTCTTAGTATTATATAATTGCATAGCACATGTGTGAGCACTATGTAGCTACTATTAAGCTACCTACCTTTTACTGGGAACGTCTTTCTCTGACTTGAATGTGCCCTGGCGGTTGAGAGTATGTTATGCTCACTCAAATGTCTCGCTGGTGGTGGCGTTTGTGTTGGATCAAAAATGGTTGAGCTAATTGGTGCTGATCCATGCGTCATGTTCGTGAACGTGCGCCGTCAGTTGGGACTGGCCGTCTCTTATAGCTGCCACGGCTATTTTTAGTTTAGTTGTTTTAGTTTTTATCTTTTTATTACGGACGCTTTTTAACGTGCACGTCTTTCTACATTGTTCTCACATGTATATTTTCAACATGAACGATGTAACTAATATTTTGTAAAAATACTTTGATTTCAAAGAGTGTCCGTGGAGTTTCTCACGTCATGCTCCCTGGCGGAACCACCTTTGCTTTAACAAGTATATGTTACATAAAAAAAGTCTATGGAACGTCTATAAAATTCTAGTCTTATTAAAAAAAAGTCTATATCTCTAGTTTCGACGTAAACTTTTATTTAAAGTGGTTGCGCTGCGGAGTATCCTTCCCGGCGAAACCACCTTGATATATCTATTACTATACATAGTATAAGCAAATATATGGTATCAAATAATTCTATAACAATTCTATATTGAACTAGTACTATCAAACAATCAATCTAATAAAAAAATACGAACAAAACAGTGCCTCAAACTTTGTCTTTGAAATAGTCTCTAAGCGCCTAGATTAAAGTTTTTAGCAAATAACGTTTATGTGAAATATTACACAATGTTCTTCCAGACGTTTAGTTTATTAGGATACAAATAATAATATATTTTCTTGTGTTATATTATTAGTTTTAATAGTATTATATTAGGTTGGGGAAAAAGTCTTTTCGCATTATAGTATGTATGAACTTAAAATAAAATCTCTTTGGCTACACTATTTGTATCTGGCTGGTTTTGGTATCATTGAAAGTTTAAATTTTAAAGAATATAATTCCAAATTCAAATTAGGAAAATGTGTGATTTTCATTTGTTTTTCGTACTGTCAAGATGAGTGAATCTAATGAAGAAATTCGATACATTTTAAAATTTTACTACAAAAAAGGTAAAAATGCAACGCAAACCGCGAAAAAAATTTGCGATGTTTATGGACCCAGTGCAGTGTCTGTAAGAGTAGAACAAATTTGGTTTAAGCGTTTTCAATCCCGAAATTTTGATGTCAAAGATGCACGTGGCTCTGATCGCCCTATTACGAATAAAATGGATGCCATTTTTGGAAAAGTGGAGCAAGATCGGTATATCAGTAGTTACGACGTAGCTGAAGAACTGGGAATTGACCACAAAACAGTTTTGGCGCATTTGAAAAAAACTGGGTACACAAAAAAGCTCGATATTTGGGTACCTCACGAGCTCACTGAAAGAAACCTAATAAACCGTGTACTCATTTGTGATTCTTTATTACGACGTAATGAAACCGAACCGTTTCTGAAGAAGCTGATAACTGGTGATGAAAAGTGGATCACGTACGACAAGAACGTGCGAAAAAAATCGTGGTCAAAGGCCGGTCAGGCTTCACAGACTGTGGCGAAACCCGGGTTAACTCGCAACAAGGTGATGCTGTGTGTGTGGTGGGATTGGAAGGGCATTATTCATTATGAGCTGTTACCACCAGGCAGGACCATCGATTCTGAACTCTACTGCGAACAACTGATGAGATTAAAGCAAGAAGTTGAGAGAAAGCGGCCGGAATTAATCAACAGAAGGGGTGTGGTTTTTCATCATGATAATGCTAGACCTCACACATCTTTAGCCACTCAGCAAAAATTAAGAGAGTTTGGCTGGGAGGTGTTAATGCATCCGCCGTATAGTCCTGACCTTGCACCTTCAGATTTCCACCTGTTTCGGTCTCTTCAGAATTCTTTAGGCAGTGTCAGGTTAACATCACGAGAGGACTGCCAAAACCACTTGTCGCGGTATTTTGATCAGAAGTCCCAAAATTTCTATAGCAATGGGATCATGTCCCTACCTACAAGATGGCAAAAAGTTATCGAACAAAATGGTACCTACATACTTTAGATAAATGTAAATAATGTATATTAAAAAATGTTTTGAATTTTCTTAATAAATGCGAAGAAACTTTTTCCCCAACCTATTATTATAGAATATTAATAGAATAGTTATTTCCTTTTACATTTTCCTGTAACGGTTTATTGTTATTGTCGGACTACAACTTCATTAATTTGTTGCGACGACTACAAAGAAAAAGTACAGTGATGTTCTTTTTATATTATAGCATGTCATGTCAACTGAAAAAACTACGAATGTACTGAAATACTATTATAGCCGTACAAGTAGGTTACTGCAACTTACGTACCCCAACAGTTGTTGTCTTTATGTCATATCGTTAAAATTTTTTTTTTTTTTTTTATTTATTTCATTTCTAAGGAATTTTTACTAAGAACACTGAACACATTTATCTTCTTCTTGTATGCTAATAAACTAAACGTCTGGAAGAACATTGTGTAATATTTCACTTAAACGTTATTTGCTAAAAACTTTAATCTAGGCGCTTAGAGACTATTTCAAAGAGAAAGTTTGAGGCACTGTTTTGTTCGTATTTTTTAATTAGATTGATGATTTGATGGTACTAGTTCAATATAGAATTGTTATAGAATTATTTGATACCATATATTTGCTTATACTATGTATAGTAATAGATATATCAAGGTGGTTTCGCCGGGAAGGATACTCCGCAGCGCAACCACTTTAAATAAAAGTTTACGTCGAAACTAGAGATATAGACTTTTTTTTTAATAAGACTAGAATTTTATAGACATTCCATAGACTTTTTTTATGTAACTTATACTTGTTAAAGCAAAGGTGGTTCCGCCAGGGAGCATGACGTAGTTTCTCCTTAAGGACCTACTACGCTTTGGAATGGGCATCTAGCTTCATCTTTCTGACTGACCGACCCATTGATAATTCAAAAGTGCCTGTATTTAACTACTTCCGGATGACAATAAAATCTTTTGACAATTTGCTTTAAATTATAAAAGAAGCTCTAAGTGCTTGTGAAAATTATGTTATCACACTCCATCTTTTTATATTCTAAATACGTCCACCCGCGGCAACTATCGCGCGTGTACTGGATGGAACAATGGCGTCTCGACTCGCGCGTAGAACGCGTGCCAATTGTCCGAGTCAAGAGAGTAATACTTGTATGTAATTCACGCGTAGTAAAACACGCGACTGCTTGTGGACGGAATGTATGAACACAATCGCGCGATTGTCTACGCGCGACTTGACTCCGCGTAAATCGCGACATGTGGACAAGCTCTATAAGCCTCTAAATTCCGTTTATCCAGGGTGAATTCCCCGACTACGTTTCCGCGTATCCACCGTAGGTTAGAATTTTTGTGGTGGATAAACGGAATAACCCTTTTTTTTTTGTAGATGGGAAATCATCAAATGACTTCTCCCGCTCTGGGCGGAGCGGGAGGGCGTGTCAGACTTTTACTGACTAAAACCCACCCGTGTGCCTTTAGTTGCCTGTGCCAGAGCCACGGTATCTCTTTCAAACAACCCGCGATCTCGGCGGCATCGGCCCCATCGGACCCCACGTTTACTGATATGTCTTTGAGGCGCGCGTGGAACACGACGCGCCGTCGATCCTTGCCTGGTTCTTACCAAACGGCGAGCTGCCCATTACTCCCCATCCGCAAGCTCCTTTCTAATACGGTGGCCGGAAATCGACTATCGATTCCCGCCACCCAGGGCGTCTCCTGTGGCGACTAGGGGCGTGAGAGCGCGAAAGTTGCCTCTCCCTCACGCGTTCTGCCTCCTCCTTCGCGAGCATTACTGCTTCGCAAGAAGGAGGTGACGGCCTGCCATGCACTATCACTCCATACCATGGCCTGGACCAGGTTCGGAAGCGAGAGATCGCCGCCGCCGATCGCCCCCGCGAGAACACGGCGGTGCTCCACCCAAGCCGGGCAGACCTTCACAGTATGCTCCACCGTGTCCTCCGGGCGATCCACACAATGGTGACACCTGGGCGTTTCCTCCCGCCTTATCCGAAACAGGAAAGGTCCTCCCGAAACAACCGTATCCGGTGAGAACCTGCGTCAGGCAAACGGAATAACCCTATAATTATTATCTTGTGTCTTTAAAATAGCATAAAATGTGCATCTGTGCTAAGGGGTCAAATAAAGAAATCTTTGTGTGGTGTGGCCCCCATAAAATTCAATTTATGAAGGTCTTATAGTTTAAATTCCAGTTCTACGACTACCAAATAAAAATCCATAAATAGGTATGTTGCAGTAAAATAGCCACAGTTGGAATTTACAAAATCTAGCATAACTGACTATATTACTGTGACAATTTTGATATTACAAGCTTTTATTGAGTTTTTTTTAAAAATGAAACACTAACATTATAAATAAACTTTACTTACAAAAATATAGCCACCAAATTGTTTGGGCATAAAAGAAAAAAACGAACAAATAATTTACAGACTCACAAATATTTCGGAATATTGAGCTTGCTTCATCTGCTATAGTGACAGTAGTATGCAGAGTCCACGGGATGCGCGTACACACCGTCTACGAACTGACACTCGAGACACTGCTGCGGCTGACACTGACTGCAAGGCTTGCATGGTGGATTAGCCCAACACGGTTCACACTTCGGAGGTTTCTTTCTCTCAAAATGGTAGCAACAGTTCCCCTGTTTATAAACAAAAACAAACTTAATAAAATAATAAAAAATAAACGCAGCGAAAAGCGACTCGAGGAAGATCAAGAATTCATCCAGAATCAACAAATAAAATTCTAATTTGATTCAAAAATTTCTACGAGAGACGGCAATCTTCTTATTTACATAAGCAGATAAGTTTCTGAACTGGAATCCCGTAAATTAATTAACTTTGCAGGTAAAAAAGCACGAATTGTAAGTCCAAATTCCTATCCAGAAAGTTTCTGTGTTTCGGATAATAACTACGCTTTCTGTTAATTACTGGGCTTAGACGAGGAGTGTTAAAAGTTTAAATTCAGTTTAACTTTCTTTCGCGTAAAAGGATGCCAAATGGGCCAGGTGATGGTGTGTACAATTCGTTGAATATTCAATTGCGAAATAGCGCTCAAGTTTGCGGCCCCAGCGGATTAGTGAACCATCACGCTAAGAGATTAAACTTTAATTAAACTGTCAAGTATGTCAAACAATAAAATGTTTAACTAGACAAGTCAACGGGTGTTTCGTGTACAGAGCCGGCCTAATTCTGCGAGCCTTCGGATTACAGGGTCCAATCACGAAGAGTCGTATCTTGAGTCCCAGTCGAAAATAAATCCCCATCTGAACCCATGTCGCGTTCACCGAATAAACATTGTGGTCCGCGAGACGGCACGATCGATGTCAAAAACACACCAAACAGGCGTACTCCAAATAACATCTAATCTCACGTAAATTGCTCGTAAATAGTGGAGCAATTTAATTAAAATTCTAATTCTACGGATAATCCGATTCTTAAACATACATTTTGAAGTTGACAAATTCTGTTGTGGGACCTCCTAAAACTTTGTTATTGTTTGCTTTAGTCGTAGTTTCGTTCGACATTATAGGTATGTTTTCGGAAGTACCTTAGCATTTATTATATTATTCTACTATGATGTTTGATCGAGGTCCATAGTCAGAAGCAACTTGAGTATCTATTTCATTTTTGTACGTTTTAATACATTTTATGGATGAATACATGAATGATGCGAAGTAACCAATATTTTGTAGGAATATTTTGATTTAACAGTGTTTATGGATTAACTTGCCTGTTTTTCTCCATAGGAACCTACTACGCTTTGGAATGGGCAACTAGCTTCATCTTTCTGACTGACCGACCCCTTGACAATTCAAAAGTGCCTGTATTGGTTTATCACACTAATATTATAAAGGCGAAGGTTTGTGTGTGTGTGTTTGTAAGTTTGTTACTTCTTCACGCTCAAACAACTGGACCGATTTGGATTTAATTTGGTGTGTAGATAGCTTATACCCTGGATTAACACATAACCTACTTTTTATCCCCGTTTACGCGGGTGAAACCTCGGGGCGCAGCTAGTTTGAAATATATGCTTTCGAGTCCGAGTTTGACCATTTTATTGATATCTATATTGTCATATGTGCCGGAATTCTAAAGTACATTTTGGGCATTTCCAAAGCATAAAGACATGTTTAAACCGAACACACAAATTGACTTGCGTTTTGGGATGCAATTATATCGCTTGCGACGAATTAATTTGTTCCGAACTTTCGGATTTGCATTATAAGAATTCTAATCTCATTTTCCGGTTGTGGTCCACGGCGGATTCATTTTTCTAGTACTGACTGGGTTTGTAATGAAATTGAATTTCTCCTCGGCGTCACCGACCGCATTTATTCGGCTTTTTGCTTTGGCTTCGACTTCTAAAAGGATATTGCGTGGGAATCAGTTCAGGTGGCGGGTTTCCATCCTCCTACTGAATATTAATTTTTCATAAATATCGCCGAGTTCAATTGGTATCAACCGAAGGAAGTTATTTGTTGAGGAAGAATTATTATAAGACTCAGAGCTTATTCTTCCGAAGAATAAATTAAGCACAAAATGATCCCACGGTCGCTAAACCTAAGATGTAATACCTTATTTGCAAATACTGAAGTGGTACCTAAATATTAGTTGATTGAATAGGAATATACCCGTTCATCTTCAGCATGGAATCGTCGTATTTCGTTGTGAGGGTCTGCCGCAAATGACGACACCACGAAAGGTTTCCGCTTGCGCGTCCCGCAAGCCACCTCACAAGCGCGGCGCATAAGCACCGTTGGTTGATTTGCCTGAAACAATGCAAAATTCCATTTCAGTAACTATTTTAACAATAACGATCCTACTTGATCCTGAGAAAAACCAGTTGGAAGAAATAATGTTTCATATTGAAAGAAGGATACCTATTGTGTATGATGATTAGAAATCCTGTACGTAACCCCTGCAATAATATAAGAAAAGCCACTTACATGGTGGTTGCATTCATTTTTGTAATATTATTTAATAATAATCGCTTTAGTTCTTAGAGCTAGCACTAGTCGTCCAATATATCTTCAAGTTTAACTTCAATAGGCTTCCTGGGTTGAGAACTGCTGAGTGCGTGTTTGGGGCAATAAAGAGGTACTTTGGCTGGCTGGGCGACTTTGACAGGGTTAAAGCAGACTTCACATTCGACTGACACGTCTCGAGGATGCCTTACAAGGAAATTCGCAGTGCCTTGCGTGGAGTGTTCAACGTCTTGCATTCCATTGCGCTTGAACGCGCTCACGGGGAACCTTCTCACCTGCAACGGACCATACAGTTGCATTTAGTTACATACTCAGGCATTGCGAATTTCCCGGTAATTTCGCAATATAAACCAAAATATGCTGAAAGACAGTACAAATTCAGTTTGAAAGCTCTGCTTTTGAATGTATTACACTAAAGCATGTTCTAGCTATCTATTTTTAAATATACCTAGGTGTCTATTTAAATGCATCTCAGTAATGATAATAAATGCGTGACTTATCATTGCTGATATATGCCTTAATAAACGTTACTCATTACTTAAATTACGCACCATAGAAGAGGTCAGTGCTTCTTTTTAAGTACGCAACATTTCTTCGCCGGTTTGACAGCGATGGAAAAAGGATGGTAGCTGCACAGCCTATACCCTAAGTCATCAATTCAGATAATTTATGTAAACAAAGGTGATAACAGATCAAAAAAATATCGTCATAATGGTAATTCACATAAAATGGCGGAAAACAAGGCTATATTGGCTTTTATGTACTTATTTTAGAAATAATAATTAAACAATTATCATACCGTGTTAATTTTTATAAGTTTTCGGTTTTAAACAAAGTTATTAAAAAAATAATATTTTGTGGTATAAAAAATATTATGATACTGGTAACACTACAGGAGTTCCCAACATTCTCAAATTTCATTTGACATAATTTGCAAACTCGCGTCTTTTCAATACGTTCGTGTTCTTTTCTCCGATCATATTATTCGCTGCGTGTTTGTTAATTGTGCTTTGTTATCATCGTGTTAAGTGTTTACATAGTGTTATGTGTAACTCGACCACATAATTGATGAGGTTACAGATAGGTTTGTCATAAATGTGAATGAATCTGATTCCGAATCCGATAGTTATTCAGACTCAGACACATAAAGAAAAATATTTTTTAATAGCCAATACTAATCTGAGCAAGTAAGGATTTGAAATCAGATTGATATTATTTTAAATGACTGATGTATACCCGGGTGGTCTAATAAATGCAATTTCTAAAATTTGTATGTTTTATTTAGTCACTTACATCTTCAACAACACACATTCATACTACTCTCATACTACGACTCCGACACAGAACAAACACTGTTCGGCTACGGTATTTTGTTTGCATAGCTCATCTAAATAGTTAATTAACTGTAATTAAAAGATATAATTTTTTTATGATAAATTGTTTTGCAGCACTGTCCTGTCATTTTGACAGTGACATTTCTTTGTTTACTAAAATTATCTGAATTGATGACTTAGGGTTTAGTTTCCCAACACTTGCGAATGTATGAAATACTGCCGCACTCATTGTATTTGTGATCTTGAATTCCGTTCCGTTTTAGCGCAGATGACGGCAAAGGATTTACCTGCCAGGTGTGTTCTTTTGCTTATTTTTCTTTAAACAAGGTTGATGGCTCATACTATGTAGATGCAACTACGCTAAGTAAGATTAATTTTTTTTTCCTTTCTCTTTTTAACAGGAAGCACTTCTTGTGTGACTTTCGAGTACACTTTTTTTATAGGCTTAAAGGAGGTGTAGACATATGATGCGCCGTTTGGTCCTTCACCCGAACATATATATCGAATAGCTCCGCGATACCCATGCAATTGATCCTGCATTCCGTTTCGACGGTATGCTGACGGGGGGAGTCTACCATAACGTGTCGGAACATACCGTTCCTGAAACTAACAACAAAACAATGGGACACGAAAATATTCACAAAGACACGCCCGGCTCGGTAATGTGGCAGATCCACTGAATAATTGAAGCAGGTATGTTCAGAATACATTTCATGGTAATTCTTTTACACCCGAGCTTTGATTCGAGAAAGAAATTTGAAAATAGGTTTTATTGAATAGGCAGTGTTAATGCCAATCAAACATGACATTGGCTGATACCACCAGTTTCAGTTGGTACACCTCTGCTTGCTTCTTTAAAAAATACAGACATGTTGTTACGATAAGTTATATAAATTTGAATATGTTGGTTTCAGTACAGGTAGGTACTTAAACATTATATTTATGTAACTTTGAAACTACCTACATTATACCTAATACTTTATCTATTCAAAAAAAAATATTTGTTCTACACGGTATTTACGTAAACAAACAAAATAAACTTGAATCTACTCTATTTTGTTCAAAAAAACTTGACTAATTCAACGAGATAACACCATTCGAAAATATAACTTACAATTCGCCCATCTTCGTATCTGTAGCAAGGCATTATATATTTCGTCTTGACTGGGTAGCAACGAGGTTCTGGTGGCGGCGCGCTTAGGCCGCGCCTGGGGGCAGGTGGGGAACAACAGTCTTTATGCGGAGGGGGGTCACAACAGTCATAAACCGGCTGCCTCTGCTCACGCTCACAGCAGTAGTGCACTGGCTTCTGACAACGCGGCAAACGTGGGCAGCATTGCGGTTCCGACGGATGACAATATTTTCGGGAACAATTTGGAGACCTCAATATCGGAGTTACAGTATACTCCCCACAGTCAACTGGATAGCAACATTCCATGTTTTTTAATGTTTTCAATAGTAATAATTTTGTCGTTTCTTTTTCAGGTATTCTCTTTTCTTCTTGTTAATTTTGTTTTATAAAATAAATATGATTTTTACTAAAATTTACATTTATGCCCAAAAAACTGTAAAATGAGTAAGAATTTTTTACCGTCAATTTTAAAACAAGTTCGTTTTTCACTTTTTTATTTCATATTAAAGTTGCTGTCAATTGTTACTGTAAAAAGTATTTTTATCTTGTAAAGTTTGTCCACCTGCATGGTGCTGCCTTATGATTTTTAACATTTTGTTACTAGACGTATTTTTTTAATTGGGGATAGTCACTGCCAATTTATCCCGCTAAGAGTCGCATCGTCGCTGGTGTTTTTACCTATCATACACCATTTTTAGGGTTCCGTACCTCAAAAGGAAAAAACGGAACCCTTATAGGACCACTTCGTTGTCCATCTGTCTGTCTGTCAGTCTGTAAAGACCCTATTTCTCAAGAACACGTGGAGCTATCAAGTTGAAATTAATATCAAATACGTAGGACTATGGTTTCTTGAAATGCTAAAAAACTCAAGCTTCTAAGTCAACGCAATAAAAACATACGGCCATTTATGCGACATATTTTGATACTCGCAAGTAAATTAAAACCTATCGGGTACTTCCCGTTGTCCTAGAATCATGAAATTTGGCAAAAAGCAATCTTTCACAGCACAAATAAAGGAAAAAGTCCGAAAATGTTAATTTGTAATTCTGTCATATAAAAAAATATCAACACTGTCAGTTTGTCATGACCATTTTTCTCAGGGACGCGTAAAGATATCAAGTTGAAATTAATATCGAATACGTAAGTCTACGGTCTCTTAAAAAAAATCAAGCTTCTATGTTGAGGCAATAAAAAAATACGGCCATTTTGCGACACATTTTGATACTCGCAAATGTCACAAGGAAATCAAAACCTATAGGGCCGCCGGGCGGGCTTCCCGTTGGCCTAGAATATTGAATTTTGGCAAGAAGCAAGGTCTCCCAGCACAAGTACAGGAAAAAGTTCGAAAATTGTTAATTTGTAGTTTTATGACATAAAAAAAAATTTTTTGGTACTATTGCTAAGTTTGTTTTTGGGATAAATTCATTCAACTACGGAACCCTTCATTGTGCAAGTTCCGACACGCACTTGGCCGGTTTTTTTATGGGTGAGAGCGCGTTCACTTTTTAATATCCTTCAAAACCTTCAACAGTTAGACAGCTGACAGTTACCAGCTATAATGGCGTCATCTATAGTTAGCCCTGCCTGTTCCTTCACATTCAAATCCAATGGCGAATCAGATGGCCTGATATTTCGGTTTTGAACTGAATTCAAATCCAGAGCGTAAATATTGGCACAACAACGATTCAATAAAATAATCAGTACAAAAATACAATGTGATTTGCCACAAAGTCCACAAGTGTCTCCGGTTTACGTCATGGCTTGGCACAGCAACCAGTGGCAACGCTAGGGGCAAAACTCTAAGCAAAGCTTTTGCAACACATTTGCAAACATTCAGGCGCCGCCTTCTTGTCGCCGACGATTCGAAAATGCAATTTTCCCAATGCAAATCGAACGCTCCAGACAGATTTAATGCCTGTTACTTGCCGATTCCGCACATCATTTCCGAAGAGAATTGGTGATGGCCAAGTCTACATCCGTCAATATTGGAAAAGACCAATAAAATCCTTATATAGGTACCGCTGATAAGGAAATGTTTATTAAGTACGAATCCATAAAACGTAGCGTTTGATTCAATGGGGTGAAATTGATTTATCGTTTCGGTAGATTACTTTTTAGTTTATCTTTCATTCCTCTCTGCTTTTTCAATCTCTATGTTCATCTTTGGTTTCATAGTTGAACGCAAAAACGCAGTTTAGAAGATTTACAGCATCGAGTTTAATTTTGTTAAGGCGAAATGGTATCGTAACGGGATTTGGAGAATTGGTATGGTCAAACGGAGCTTAGAGAATTTTAAAAATATTTCTGTACTTATAAAATTCTATTTGCTTTGTTAGATTAAAATAAACCCATAATCCCTTTACATTTTTAATGGTGAACGTTAGACGAAATTTTATTGAAATTGCTTTATCGAATAAAACTGTTTTTTCTCATAAAAAATTGTAAGTAATTTGTGGAAATTTTGCGATTTTTTGTATTGAGGCAAATTGTGTCAATCGTGTTTTGAGCCGCATAAAAAAAGGAAAAATTTTCAATTTTTATAATCATTAGAAAAAATTTGTATTTTTTTTTAAGGAAAAAAAAATATTTTTCGTGCAACCGAAATGCATCAAAACATCTATTCGAGGACGTTTGGGCGAAGATTGAATGAAACGTGAAATGTTTACAAATATTGGTGTGCTTTTTAAATTGCTTTAATACACGTTGCATCTGTAAAAATGCACTCCCGATGCGTTTTTTTTATATTGCTCAAGTCTGCCTGGCAAACATTTATTTTTCTTCGGCGGTTTACGAAACGTCGGTAAACTCTCAACGCGTTTAGAAACACTTTCCAACAATCAAAGTATCCGATAGAATATTATATTATGTTCACATTAGAACCAATTTAATAGTTCATTTGTTTCTCTAGTTTCCGTTTTTATTTTGTGACTAGCACTTCCCGTGCGGCTTCCTTCGCCCGCGTGGATGTCGAAAAATATCCCACGGGAACAAAAATCCTAAATCCATCCATTCATCCATTCTAAATCTTTGTCTACATTATAAAGGGAACCTCTCTTTCGAGATCCAAGGGTTTGGGCTTGGTGTTGATCAGTCAGTCAGTCAGGACTTCTCTTTTTATTTATAAAGATCAATGATTTTGGCTTGCATTGAGCAGCAACCAAATGAATTCTTCGTACCTTTATGGGGTTCAGAAACCTAAGTTGGTAATCGGCCCAAGATTTCAATCTTGGGCCAGTTACCAACTTAGGTGTAGCAAGCATCGGGGGGTCTATAAGATGACCCCTTATCTATTGTAAGATAACATGCCATTCTAAGTGTAAGTATTATTATCTACGTCCTGAATGAGTAAGTAAGGAATGATGATGACCGAGCACTGCCTTTGCAAGACTTTGAAGTTGATAGGACTGTTGAAAGCTTTTGTTTGATCTGAATAATGTTTAACAGGAAATCACATCAATAATAACCACTTCAACGCCGGCTTCATAGATAACATCATGACACGACTACTAGTCACGATTCCTTCCCGAAAATGAAGATTATTTCCAATCGACTTATTCCTTTCGCTCTGTCCTTTGAAGTGAATTCGATAGCAATCCTCTCGTACGTACCTATTGTATGGTTTTTCCACTTTATAACCTTCTTATAGCCTACATTCGTGAGCACGTTAACGGGAGTACAACCCCATTTACACGATGTAACTTTCTTGCCTGTGGCATACAAACTTGAAAACAATGAACTTGTCTAAATACTGTTTAGACGGTGCGACTTTTTTGTTGCATCAACTAATAGTACCTATGCCAGTATGCCACAGACAATTAAACCGCACCATGTAAATCAAGCTTTACAATATAGTTATTTTGCATCATTGTCAAAATCACAATGAACTTTATTACAATAAGGTTGCTTTTGGATTGCTAATATGGGCAAGTCTGTCATAATCACAGTGATCTTTATTTTCGTTGCAATGTTGCTGCTGTCAGAGCTGTCAGGGGTAAAATAACTGTGAATGGTATGTATACGCTTATAGTGCCACCAACTTAGCTGTTCAGGTGGGCAAAATTGGAACTGCGGCCTAGTCATCCGCCATTTTGAAAACATCATTCCGCTGTCAGTTTCTGTCTAGTGCGAGTGCTCCCGTATTTTTGTTTGATTTATTAGTGAAAACTACAAATAAAATGCTGAAACCTCTTAAAAGTGATGCACGGCTAGTTATTTTAAAAGTTTTATCTTTTATGAGAGAAGAAAACGCCTCCAAGCTCCAATAATACCATTCGAAAAGCTGAATGAACGCGTTGCTGTTGCGACAGGTCAGTGCTGCCAGGTATGGATAAATTTAATCGCCTATTATTATTAAAATAACACTTCTTATTTTATTTAAAAATCTAAAATAAGCTTAACATACTTAGGTGGCAATTTTATTTAGACATAAATAAAATTGCCACCTAAGTATGTTTTGGTGGTGATTTATTTATAATTATCCTCATAAATCGAAAACAAACTGAAAGTAGATACTTTTGTTATGTACCTAATCATAATTTTCTAAGAGCGATTGCGGTATTTTATGTTAAAGTTGTTCGTCTAAGGTTAAACCTATGAAATGTTTATTTATCGTTACAGGTGTTTCCGAACGATTTGTCTACAAACTAATCAATGAAGAGAAGCAGGCTGAAGAAACTAATTCTAAAATATCTACCCCTGGCAAGAAAAGGGAAAGGAAAACAGGGAAACTAGAAGTTGATGATTTTGACATTGGTGTTATAAGAAGAAAAATACATGAATTTTATTCAGTAAGAAAATAAATTCCAACTTTACCGAAATTACTGAATGTTCTTAGGGAAGACATTAATTTCCAAGCAAAACGCGAAACACTTCGAAAATTGATCCACAAAATAGGATTTCGCTTTAAAAAAACGAAATCGAATAGAAAAGTGCTGTGTGAACGTAATGACGTAGTGGCGTGGAGGGCAGCCTATCTACATAAAATTAAGAAAAATGAGCGTGGAGAAAAAAAGCCTGTTGTTTATTTAGATGAAACCTACATACACTCGTCTCACTCAACTGGCAAATGTTGGCAAGGTCCTGAAGTTTACGGCGATTTGGAACCAGTTTCGAAAGGGAACAGGTGGATCATTGTGCATGCAGATGGACAAGAAGGTTTTGTGGAGAATGCCCTTGTCATTTTTAAATCAAACACAAAAAGTGGGGACTATCACGACGAGATGAACAATAGTAATTTCAAAAAATGGGTTCTTGAAAAATTACTGCCAAATCTGCGTGAAGCCACGCTTATTGTGATGGATAATGCGCCATATCACAGTATTTGCGTAAATAGGTGCCCTAACTCAAACCACACTAAGGCTGATATGCAAAAGTGGCTGTTAGAAAACAGGGTGGAGTTTTACGAACAAATGACAAAGCCTCAGCTTTACGAGTTAATAAAAAGAAATAAACCAACTCCTGAATATGAAATTGACAATTTATTCAAAAGTCATGGTCATGACATTCTTCGATTGCCTCCTTATCATTGCGATTTGAATCCAATTGAAATGATATGGAGCTCGATGAAGAGGAATGTAGCAGAGAAGAATGTTAAGAAATCAAGTGCACAAATGCCTCAATTAATTGAAGATGGATTCCGCAAAATTACACAGATGGAGTGGAAAAACCATTGCGATCATGTGAAAATAATTGAAAATGAATACAGACAAAAAGATGCGTATTTAGATGGACCTTTTATAATTCAATTACACAGTGACAGTGAAAGCGATTCGAGTGACTCGGAAGATGAATTGTGGGAATCCGGAATTTCTGGAGTGCAGCCGCTCGAACTCAGAGACCATGACCACAATTATTTTTACAAAATATGAATAAAATCTTATTATTTCAAACACTTTTTATTTTATTTATTTACTTACCTAATATGATTCATAGCTATATCTTCACCGTGTTAGCTAGACTTATATAATTGATATTGTAGTTTGTTATTATTGTATCATATTACGATGTTTACAGACTGACTTGAAAGACTGCCCCTTGACTTTTAATTCCCTTTTTTCTTGGTGAATTTCTTAAATGGCAATACCAAATTCTCCACTAGCGACGCTGTCAACTGAACAGATAAGATGGTGGGACTATACGCGACGTATTTTTACGCTTTTCCTTGAAGCCAAAAAAAAACAGAATGTGATGACAGAACTTAGGTAGGTATACTTGAACCTGTAATATTTATTATTTTTTTACAAATGTAATAAGACTCACGAAACCGAAAAAATATCACAAATCACCAAAATAGGACACCTTTGACAAATGTGAAATATGTTTGTATAAATGCCTATTTACCATTATTTGCACAAAGGGAACATCACTTGAAGGAGTTCCTCGAGTGGCGGCAAACGTGTAAGAATGTATTTATTTATTTATGATGCTACTTTTGTCAATGGAGGCTTGGGTTCATTTGGGTGATTTATGACCCTTCCAACAAAGAGGGTTTATACCATACTTATTTATCGAAACGTAATAAATTTCTTCTTATGTATGGGACATAAAAGTATTGAAAGTGGGGATTTATGTTTCGATATGAAGTATCTATATGAATAATATAAAGTATATACTTACGTAGGACAGTAGGTGTGATACATATAATGTGCCACTATTATAATGCGAATATAGAGTAAGCTATAGATCGAGAAGAGTGTGACCTTTGACCGATTTCACGTTTGAAAGTCCACTGTCATCCCTAGTATTTGATCAGGCGTTAAGTCTAAAGGCGGAGACTGACTTGTAACGTTTGTTGTTAGTGTATCATTCGAGGCGAGCTTGGTTACAAAACGGCGATACACAACACGCGGCGAACGCTCGCTTCGAGCACATGGCTCAAGTGTGCTCCATTTCTTGCTAAGCCGGATCGTGTAACGCGTAATGTAATGTATCGTGAAATGTAACGCGAATTTTGTGTGTGGACGGCAGTAAGAGCATTAGGAACATAAAACGCTTGCGCCATAACGATTGCTTCATGTTACGATAAATTACACGTAATCTTACATTACGCGTTACACACGTCTGGATCCTTGCTTAACAAAACGGCGATACACTAAACGTGGCGAAGGTTCGCTTCGAGCATTTGAATCAACTTGCGCTGACTTTTTTGTAAACATGCGCTCGCAATGCTCGCACCGAGCGGCTGGGCTCGCTGCACTGACTACTGTAACACGTATCAAAGGAATTCACGAAAAAGCCAACAGTCGAGTGGAGGATCCGGCGCTCGCATCGAGCGGCTTGGCTCGTTGCACTGACTACTGTAACGCGTTACAAAAACTCGATACATTACAAATCAATTTTCTTTGTTCCCTCGTAATTCCTAAACGAATGAACGGATTTGGATAAATTATACGTCTTTAGATTTGTCTTGGTCGCGCGAGTGTCACTGGCTACATTAAAATTAAAAACAAAGTAAAATGGCGGATTTGGCGTGCCATATTGTGGAGTTCGAATTTTTTTTTTTCTTCTAATACTATCGAGTGAGATATCAAAATGAAGGGTTTTACAAAAATATATGCAACTTAACTATATGGTTAAAAGTAATTTAAAGTGACAAATCGTAAAAAATACAAGCAAATTACAACAATACTGGTATGAAATAAAAGCAAGAAATGAGTCCTGTCCAAATACCTATACAAATTAATAAAACTAAAAAGCTTGAAATAAAACAAATTATTTAAAAAAAAAAACCCGCCTGCAAAAACACATAACTGAAAAGAGTTTTTTTTTTTAAATAATTTGTTTTATTAACATAGCATAATCAGCGTATAATGTTTTCACTGCTGGGACACAGGCCTCCTCTCTGTAGGAGGGAGTGGGCCGTAATCCACCACGCAGGCCAGTGCGGGTTGGTAGATGTCATATATCTTCGAACTTTTGGTTCCAGAACAGTTTCCTCACGATCTTTTCCTTCACCGTTTTGAGAGCAGTGGTGATGAAATAATTTGCACAAAGTAAAACGCCTGTCAGGGTTCGAACCTGTGACCTAAAACTCGTAAGTTACGGCCGTTACCACTGGGCCACCACTGCTCTATTTTTAACATGAATTTGGAGACTATTCATTTTAAGTACGAAACAAGAAGCCGGCCCATAATTTTTAAACTAAATCTGCCCCAACTGCAACACTACACTTGCACTTTGACATTATGTAGAATACCGATCGTTTTTGCTTCTTTTATTTACATCTACCAGCCATAATATCTACTCGCCCGTTCCCGCCTATAAAACCATTATACATGAACATTTCCCCCATCCAATAGTTCAGGAAAAGCACGAAACAGCCGCAAAAACATCGCAATAAAGGAAGACTAGTAAATGAACGTCGATGTAATGGCTTTATTTATAGACGCAAATACTATGTACACATCAAAAGGGAATATTCAATCCATACGCTCAATAGGAAGGATACTGTACAGTTTACGATCATACGACATCAAAAGTGGAAGGAAATATAAAATGGTATGGGCCTGGAAAACGATACAGTATTGTAACGAGCGCCGTCATTTGTCAATAGAACCGCTATATAGTTTCCGTTTTAAAACACGTTCGCCCACAATGACGCGGAAGGATCGCGGCTGACTCGTAATAACCTGAATAACCTGAGACTTTTATATACGGCTTCGTTCACCGCGCAGATATAACGAACTATTCAAAAGGAAATGACACCTCGGATTTTATGAAAGCGCTATATTTCTCTTGTGAGTTGATGTTGCGCGGTCTGGACGCGCACTGTAAGTACAACCTTCATTATTGAAAAGGAAAATGTTAGACTCGCTACAATGACTTGAATTTGTATAAAAGTCGGGATCGCCATCACGGAATAATTGGTTAGGCTTAATACGGGTGTGGGGTCGAATAAAAATCTAATATAGGTAAATGTAAAGGATATTTTCATTACGATTCCACAGACCGAAACAGCTAAAATGGACCGCATTTAAATTTTGATAGGGTCCTCCCTATCTGTGCATCAATAGGGAGGGCTGACAGAGAGCGCCCTCGGTTACATTAAGGACCCTTTGTCATTGTTATACGACATTTAATCGAGTGACTTTTATCCGGACCCTCTTAATTACATTTTTATTAATTTAAATAACGTTTTATTGTTTTATAATACTTAAATTTAAATATCTTGTAATACAGAACAAAGTATTTTGTACCGTTTCATAACAGAAAACCAATTTTCAAGTAATTCACTGGTTGGTTTTAAAAATACTGGATAATCGTGGCTCATTAGATGTAAAGGCTGTTTCCAGGAAATGCCACGGTAATTGTAAGTCAAAGCTTGTTTGTGCATCATCATCATTTCAGCCGAAAGACGTTCACTGCTGGACATAGGCCTCCCCAAGCACTGCCACATCGACCAGTTCTGTGCTTCCCGCGTCCATGTTGTTTGTGCATAATTCTAGGAAATGGAAACCTAGGAAAGATACAAGATATATTTATTTTGTAAAACATGAGTAAAAGTATAGGTACAGGTATTATAATTAATACGTGGTAGCTACATGTTTTGCCATTAATGGCGTACAAAATTAGTCGCACAAACAACGTACGCGTACAAACAAATACAAAAAAAAGCAAAGAAAGAGATTACAATGTCGAAATTTTAATTACAATGTCAAAATTTAATATAAAATTACACAGTCAAAAATTCAAAATTAAAATGTCAAAATTAAAGAAAAAGGTGTTTAACAACCTTAGGGCTAAGTTTTGAAAAGAACAAAATAAAGTAATTAAAAAAATGATAGATATTCAATCTTTAAGGGATGCTCTAACTACCTCGTCGATTTTGTGAACAGAAAAATACTGAGCGTGGAGTCTTGGGTACGATTCTCAGGTCTAGCAAAGTGTCAACAAAGGGTTTTTCAATCAGAAAATTACTCCGTGGTAGCTCTGGCAATAGCGTCGCCTAGGAAATGAGATTGTTTTAAACACCTCAATCTACCGTTTTTGAGGAATACAAACCAGATGTTGTTTTACTAAACAAAACGTCGCCTGCGGCTATCCCAAATAACTAAGTATTGAACCCAGTGTAAACGCAGCCTGATGTAGCTTATTTGCTGTTCCACAAACACCATGTAACAATTAACAACGCGCTAGCTGTGCTAACATAAACAATAGTTGTTTATGATCTCAAACACTGATTGGACGAATATTATATTCTACATTAGCTTGTTCCCGCGGCTTCGCCCGCGTGGATGTCGGAAACTGTCCCACGGGAACAAAAACCCGTCTACATTATAAATGGAACCTCTGTGCAAAATTTCAGCTTTATAGGTCCAAGGGTTTGGGCTGGGCGTTGATGAGTCAGTCAGTCAGCCCAGGACTTTTCTTATTCAATCAATCAATCTGCCTAGCCTTTTCCCAACTATGTTGGGGTCGGCTTCCAGTCTAACCGGATGCAGCTGAATACCATTATTTTACATGGAGCGACTGCCTATCTGACCTCCACAACCTATTAACTGGGTAATACGATACCCCTTGGTAAGACCGATTGTCAGACTTTCGGTCTTCTGACGACCCGTAACGACTGCCAAAGATCCACGAATGACAGCCACAACAGATACAATTGGGTTCTTTATAGAATTAGCAGTCGAGTAAAAATAGCCTTAAATATCTGCATGGAATTAACGATAATAATGATTTTATTTATGTGCCAGCTAACCCTCGAGTGCCAAAAGACTCCAAACAATGAAGATTTATGTTTTCCACAGAAAAAGGGTTTTCGTTTCATGGTGATTGTTTTTTTTTTTATTGTTTACGCTCCCTCTAATTGCATTTTGGTATTGTTCTAACAGCTGTTTCATTAGTTGCGCAAGAAAACAGTTTTGCAAGTTGCCACTGAAGTGAAGATAATGTAAAAGAGGAAATATTTTAGGTATTTCTCCGAGCTATCTTTATACTGAGTTAGTTGTTCAGCCCAAATATAAAATGAATGGCCAAATGTGTTGCTAAGCGCAAAACTCAAGAACGGCTGGACCAATTCGGCAATTTTTAAGACTCAGGAAGGCTCTTATGGAGAGGAAAATTGGAAAAGTTGCCGGGGAAAATCAGGAAAACTGAAAGTGAATTTTCTATGGGAATTTTGTGTGAATTTTTGAAATTGGGACAGGACAGCATCTGGCGGGTCAGATAGTTTTATAATGAAAATCGAGACAGTACCTATTTATTAGCAACTATCTTCTGCACACAACTTCGTCCGTGTGAAATTTCTTGTATAAAATAAATCCTATGACACTAGACAATATTACAGCTTCCCATCAGTAACAGAATTTACGGAATCGGATCAGTAGTTCCGAAGATTACCTATATACAAACAAACTCACAAATTTTACCTATTTACAGTTTAGTATTAGTATATAAAGATGAAAATGTACTGCTGAGTTGCTAGCAAACACTGTGTCTATTTATAAATACACTAGGTGATACGTTATTTACCAAACATTTGCCAACAAAATCCAACACAGCAAATTAACCAATACTGCCATCCAACGCCATCATCAAAATCAAAACAATCACGCTCTAACCGCAAAACTAAAACGAAGCCACGCCGACCTCAATTTTCGAATTTCATACAAAAGAGCAACGAAATGAAAAACTAGTTGAGGCTGTCGACTAGCTCACAAAACATTTCGAGGAGACACCCAAACGATGTGAGCGAGGCGCCAAACTCTTTGAAACTTCCCGAACATAAATCTACGCGAGTTCATGAACTTTAATGAAAGCTCCACCCTCGTAATTGTTACCGCTGGGACTGCATTGCTGCGTACATAAAATTGTTATATAATTTTATAGTCGCTAAGGTAACGTGTGTTATGCTAACTCCGTTATGAATATAATGGGGACGTGTGAATGTAGGTACCTACCGATTACGTACGTATGTTATTTGCTAAACAAATCACACCCTACGTTTCATTTCATACAACTGTCAAAGAATCAATTTACACGACACAACTTAGATGTATCATCGGCAAAATTCGTAAAACCGATCACGATCCAAACGAAGTGCGCTTTCAACATCACTAACTAACCTTTATTACGGTTTTAGGCGAAAATGATCTTTACGCATACGCAATAACTTATGTATTCATATAACCAAATACATTCTTAAAATTTAAATGAATTAATGCAAATTTTCAAATCTATGCTACATCTCATCAAATAAGCAACTGTGTTGTATTTTAATTGGTAAGGTATTTATTGTAAATGTGCCCGTTAAATAAATAAACGATTTTTTTTTAATCTAAGTTTAGGTACATAAGTTGTGTCGTACTGTACTGGTGGTAGATTTGCTTTACAAGTAATATCCCTGACTACCTACATAGGTACGTAGTTGTACCGGATGCAGAAAGGTTCGGCTACAAATAGAACGCTCTATTAATTTGTGTAGCTATTGTGAGAGGCGACTGAGGGATTAATCAATCAAGGGACGCCGGCATCGACCTATGTCGTACATAATTATACTGTTGGTTGCCAGTCAGCCTGCCAGGCGAAGTGTTAATTTCGAATTCCATGCAATTCTTTGCTTACAGCAGCGTATTGAAATCCTCAATTTTCCAGAAATTTAAATTTTATGTTTTAGTGATTTGATGTTGAGATAAATACCATAACATCACACCTGTGTTCCCCAAAGGCTTAGGCAGAGATGTTCCCTATACTAGGTACTATCAACA